>CM062570.1:7244204-8494204 GCA_031468815.1 Morus bassanus
TTTAATTTTTTTTCCCTGTCCATATTTTTCTATTTTTCACCAAGAATTTTGGCAGTGGCAATTGTATAGATTTACTTGTAGATGGAATTCACACAAATGTAAGCATCTTAATTCAAAAAATGATCAGCCATACCAGAGTCAGCAAAAGAAAGTGAAATTTGTCAACTTCCTTTTGATCTGTAGCACAGAGCAACAGTTGTATGACATTAGAAGGACAAAAAGATTTGTACTTGGATTATTAAACAAAATCCAGTAGGGCCGTGTTTGAGGTTTTCTTATTTGTCATAAAATTCCCTTGAATTCCCTAGACAGCTGTGTGTAGGTGTGTGTCAGAATGTGGAAGTCCATGACTGCTTGTAAATAAACGTACCTAATAACAGATAATCTTGTTTCCCCATATATGAAAAAATGAGAAATATTATTTGCTTGGTTCCAGCTACCGTCAGTGAGCATACAATGCTCCTAGAAGGAACAGCTCATCGCCCTCCACCTGCTGGTGGCTCTTCTGGGCCTGTAACTGGTGCTGAGATCATGAGGAAATTATCCAAGACTCACACTCACAGTGATTCTGTTCTGAAAATAAAGGTAAGTTTTTAGCATTGTGCATGAGGGGAAAGTGGTTTGCAGCTGGCCTGTTTAGAAGCAGATCTGTAGACTGCAGAGGAATAAATGTTTGTCTAAAACGTGACTGTAACTACCTATAACTCTAACACATGGAAGTTGTGCTCCTTACCTTCTAAAAGTGATGCTTGATCAGTTGGCCTATATTCTACATCTGTTTATTGTTTTTCTTGCCAATTAACATCAGAGCCACGCTTAAAAAGAATATATATGTGCATCATTTAAGGCTGTGCATTAACTTTTCTGGCTTTTAATCTATTTAGGGAAGCAGAAATGAAGATTTAATTATCATTATACAAAATATAAGATTGACAAAGCTCTTCAATAACTTGTATTAAAATCAGTGTGGGTTTTTTATTCTGCAAGTTGTTCAGAAAACTGCAAGATTTTATTCTTATCTCTACTTTCTGAACAGAAAGAGTCTGTGAATGTTCGGTTTCTTGGGAGGTTGTTTTGGTTTTGTGTGTTGGTTTTGGGTATTTTTGTTTGGGTTTTTTTGGTGTTTGGGGGGTGGGGGTTTTTTGTGGGTTTTTTTATATATAATTTGTTGTTTTGTCTATGTGTGTTAGGCAGCTTGGTGGCTGGTACCGATTCCTTTTCAGCTGTGTTTTTTCACAGAATGATTGAGGTTGAAAGGGACCTCTGTAGGTCATCTTGTCCAACCCCTCTGCTCAAGCAGGGCCACCTACAGTCAGTTGCCCAGGGTTGTGTCCAGATGGCTTTTGAATAGCTTCAAGGACGGAGACCCATAAACTGTGACAAAACTCAGTCACCCACACAGTAAAAAAGTGTTTCCTGACGTTCAGGAGGCAACTTCTGTGTTTCAGTTTGTGCCCGTTGCCTCTTGTCCTGTCACTGGGCACGACTGAGAAGGGCCTGGCTCCATCATCTTTGCATCCTCCCTTCAGGTATTTACATATATTAATAAGATCCCCCCTGAGCCTGCTCTTCCCTAGGCTGAACAGTCCCAGCTCTCTCAGTCTTTTCTTATCTGAGCGATGCTCGGGTCCCTTAATCATCTTAGCGGCCCTTTGTTGGACTCTCTGCAGTATTTCTCTCTTGTACTGGGGAGCCCATAACTGGACACAATACTCCAGGTGTGGCCTCACCAGTGCTGAGTAGGGGGTAGGATCACCTCCCTCGACTTGTTGGCAACTTGCTCTCTAATGCAGCCCAGGCTGGGCAGCCCCGCATGGGCACACTGCTGCCTCACATTCAACTTGATGTCCACCACGACACCCAGGTCCTTATATGCAAAGCTGTTTTCCAGCTGGTCGGACCCCAGCATATACTGGCATATTTGGCCCCTGTAGCAGATAATCGCCTGCTACTAACACTTACTGCTCCCTTCTGGTGGTCTTGCATGGTTTAGGGTTAAGTGGCCCAGATGTTTTGCTTGAAAGCACATCTGGCTCTTCAGTTTTGAAGTCAGAGAACCTGTTTCATAGTTTTAAGCCTTTAGGTGGACAGGGGCCTTCCTCTTGGTGCCAGAAGTCCCCAGCTTCTGTTCTTCATCTTCCCCAGAGGCTACTCTTACCATTATTCTAGGGATGGAAGGGATTTGGTCTTCAGACAAAGACCAAATACAAATGAGGCTTCTATTCAGTAGTATGTGTTGTTCCTTCTGCAAAGTTGCTTTAGGTGAATTCTATGTATCTGCAGATCCATTTGTTACTTGTTTGGATTTTTAAACTGTTTTTATGCATAAAGTTATTTTAATACTTGAGAATTCAATAGCACCTTTATGCACGGTACCTGTATGGTGTATGACCTGCCCCAAGTGAAGTGCTACTTGTCCAGAAGTTTGCAGGAATGAGAATTTTGTAGTTATTGTGTTCCGATCTTGTATTCAGACCAAATGTCGCTTCCTTTTTGCAGTTTACACAGTACTTCATTAGTTTCTTTGTTTTTTCCACAAGGGTATACATCCGTATCATTCCTTAAGTTACACTAGTGGAGATACAGCTACAGATTCACCAGTGCACGTTGGCCGTTCTGGAATGGCAGTCAAAGAAAGTCCAAGAAAAGAGAGTCTGCTCAGCTATCTTACTGGGAGTTTTCCTAGCCTGCATAATCTTTTGGAAGGGACTCCTCAAAGAAGTACAACTGCAGTTAAAAGTAGTTCTTTAACAAGAACAGGTATGATGTAGTGTAAGTAAGCTAAAGGGAGGGGGAGGATTGATTTTGTTTTAATGATTTGGAAAAAGTACTATGTTTTCACTGTGTGTTTAAGGTCCATTTGTGTTTAAGATCCCAATTCCCCCCTTCCTCCCCCCAAATCATAGTTTTTCATAGCAGTTCCTAAACATCACTGCACCATACCATTTCCTAGAAGCAAACAGTGAGTACATCAGGTTGGGAAAAGAAATCACAGCTAACAATAAATAAAATATTTTCCTTTTACTTAGCCTTAATACTTTTTGAGTATAATACATAATTACTTAAGTGAGTATTTTTGAATGAACAAGGAAATGAAGCGATGATCCTGTATCTGTCATTTTTATTCTTGACCTTGTAAGTAGCTCAAAAAGTGGACTAAAACTAATGCTCCAGTAACTTAGTTTGTGTGTAATTATTTGCCAATATTTACTCATGGTCTTCTGAACAAATGTGTTTTGCAGAAGTTTGAAATACATACAGTGACATTTTTATGCTCTATGTTATTGTTCAGAGTGCATTGTTATAATTTTTATAAAGAAAAACAGTTAAGTTTGATACTGTTTTCTCTAAAACCTTTCTCCTTTGCTGTCAGGGAATGAAATACTATTCAGAAAAAAAGGTATTTTGGTTTCTTAATGACTCCTTTCCTCTAACTAATGGTAGAGATGAACAAATGCAAAGACACTTGCAGTGCAACATCCTTTAGTGTTGTAGAATAACTTCTGTGGTAGCACCTGTAGTGCTGTTTGACCCATAGTTTACTGGAATAAACCTTGAGGATTAGACTTATTTTAATAGTAAATACGTATCGTCAGTAAAATTATGCTGTGTTCCTGGTTTTTGCTAACTTTGATACAACAAATGCTAAAGCTTCTGATTTATCTGTATAGGAAATACTGTGGCCACAGACATGTTATCTGAACATCCTTTGCTGTCTGAACCGTCATCCGTGAGTTTCTATAACTGGATGTCCAATGCTGTGGGCAACAGAGGGAGCGTTGTACAAGAAAGTCCAGCCACCAAATCTGGACACAATAGTCTTCCAACAGGTATTGCTAATTACAGCTGAATTTAAGAGATTATTCTGGGTTGGCTGTTCCTGTGTTTACCACATTCTTTCTGAAAGTAATTGAGCAAGTGACTTAAGTTCAACAGATATAAATATTATTTGTTGGACTTCTCAGCAAACTGGAAGATGAACAAATGGGATTTAAGCAAAACTGTTGTTTTGACTTCCTTCACCCCGCCTCCAAAAATTTAGCTCTTTCTTACATTTGGAACTGTTAATGTAGCTTCCAAAACCATGGGTAGCTGCAAAAAAGCTAAGCCATGAAATCATCCTTAGTTGCAGAGTTCCTTGGATTTTTTAGTTACTTTTAATCTAATTTGCATATGCTGGTTTTGTAATGAAAATTTTGTACATTGGAATCCTTGTTCCTTGTAGGTTTGCTTTTGAGATTAAACATAAACATCTATTTTGAGAGTAAGGTTCTTCTTCAGGGATGGGAAGTGGTCAGCTGGTGTAAGGGAATGGAGAAAAGAAAATATACATTACTGAAAGTCTTAAGTACATTAAAGAAAGGGATATGTAACAACTTATTGCAGCTAATTTATTATTCTTGTAAGCCTGTCGTCATTCATAATCCTCAAATGTGTGTATCTTAATTTGCATTTTCACTAACGCTAAATTTGAATGTTTCTTCTGTTAACAGTCTTTCGACCGTAATGTATTAATCTTAGGCAATAATAAGTTGTTTCAGTTTGTTTTTAATATTGAACAAATAGTCTGATGCTACAAAACATCTTTGTGCTGTACATACTGCTTAACTGGTGTGGCCCCTCTGTAAACTGGAACGTGTTTCTCTGCAGAAAGAATCACAGGGTAGAAGTATAGCTTGCAATTTTTTTTAAAATTATTTTTTCCCCAGAAATGTATGTTTTCCTCCTGAAACTATAACAGTTTGTTCACGAGCTCACGTTCCTGAAATTAAGACTTAGTGATTTAACTTGGACACAGATCTATCCAAACCATTTTTCTGTGGAGGTGTGTAGTCGTGGTTCTCTGATAAGTGCTGTAAGCTTGAGTTTTGAAGAATCAGGATTAATTTACATTGGCAGAGCAACTCTGTCTCACGGAGGTTGAGTCCAGTCCAGGCTCAAGATGCAGGCGATTCAGCATCACTCTGCCCTTGGGCTGCAAGTCTGATTGTTCGTGAATAGAGCAACTGCAGGGAAGTGGTTGTCCATAGCCATTTTTATGAAGAGCATATTTGGCTAGAGACTAATCTATAGAGACCTAATTAGTGGATCTTGCATTGGGACTAACAAAACCCAGAAGTGTAGCACATTGAAAGCTAAAAGCAAATACCCGCAACTGTGCATAATCTTTGCTTTTTGTTGATGGCATAGCTACTCAGCCTATAAACTATTTCAGTTTAAACAGGAGTTAAGTACCCTATAGAACACAATACAGACAAAAGGCCTTGGGAAGGAGAGCAAAAATTAGGAAATATTTTTGTGCTTTCCAAATATGAGTTGGACTATCTCTATATTTATTACCTGTTTCAGCAATATCAGACTCTTTCTTTCTCCTGAATGCTACTTTTGTGAGGTTATAGACCTGACTGGGACTCTGACTTTCTATGTGTACGGCATGTGGTACTGTATAATTAACCTTGCTGGATTAATTGCTGAGTTGGTGGTGTTAAAATTTGCTGTGGTGTTAGTGTTCCATGGGTATTTATTTTTCAGGTGTGGCACCCAATCTTCCCACAATACCCTCTGCTTCAGACTTCAACACAGTTTTGTCTAGTGACCAGAACACCCTGGATGGCACACACTCACAGCACAGCACCAGTCAGGATGACATCGCAGGTGTAGAAGAGGGTAACCAGGGGTTTCCTGCTGTCCAGCTAGCAGATGCACAGGTGGGGGTGGTTTGCTGATGTATTTTGGAGTTCTGTAGGGAAAAACTAGTTATTACTTTAAGAAAAAAGAAAGATCTTACAACAATGAAAATGTTATCCTGTTTTTGTACACATTTCTTAGGCATTCCTATGCAAAGATGAAAGGCTCAAGAAACCTCTGAGGTGTCCCATAACAAATGTTATGAGTGGTGATCAATAGAGCATTGTTTTATAACTTCAAAGAACATATTGGAGCATTTATGAGATTAACCTAGTTCTCCAGAGTACATTTACTGAGGGGAACATGCATAAACCTTGCTCCCATAGCTAAGCATTCAATGCTAGCTTGCTGTGTAGTCAGTCTTTTTACTCAGAAAGTCGATAAAGCTTCTCCTTTTTATCCCCCTTCTTTCTGTTTTACAGCACTGTCAATAAAACTTAGAGATGTTCCATATTATGTAGCTGACATTGTAAATATTGTAGATCAGCAAATGATGGAGCAAGAATATAGGAATGATCTAGACAATAAGAAGTAAATCAGTGGGTTTTGTTTTGTAGGTTGTTTTCAAACCTCTTCTAAGTTACACGGGAATTCAGTCTCAGGATGCAATGCCACTCTGCTACAGAATGTACTTCGGAGAGTACCTTTCATTCTCAGGAACTTTGGATTGCCTAAGAGCAGATATTGTTGATTCAGATACAGCAAAGGAAAGAAAAAGCAAGCGAGCTCGAAGGTATGTTGTGAGATATTTGAAAATATGTATATTGGCTAAAGAACAGAAACTAGGTTTTTCATGTGAAGACATAGAATTCCAAAGCACTTCCATAGAATAAGGAGCAGTTCGTTATTCTTTTAATCTTATCTGGTTTGTCTTCCTATTAGATTTTTTTTTTTTTAATCTTCCTATGGAATGGTTTGGAAATTTTAAGTATTTGAATCTCAGCTACTTTTGATAATTGGAGATTGGGGAAGGGAGAGCTGGTGGCAGTAATAGTGGGGGAAATTTGAGAGGCTCTTAAATGCTGTTTTGTAATTAATCCTGTAAATGAGGTTGTTTCGTTTGGTGTAAATGCTGAATATTACCCCTGCTGACTTGGGACAAAGGTTTAGGTTACGATGGAAAGATTGCATGCCAGACTAAGTTTACACAGAACTGAGTGATTACTGTTAGTAGCACGCAGTATGAAAGTATAAAAGTTTGTTTTTTATATTTAGAGCTACGGTAAGAAGGTGATATCCTAAGGGAAATAAAAGGTTGGATTCAGTAAATTAGATGTACTACTATGTAAAAAATTATTTGACTCCCATAAGAAGAAACAAAGTAGTAACTTGTATTTTTCTTTCCTTAGGCAAGGAGCTGTCAATCTTCCTCCTCTTGAATTCAAACCAGCTTTGATGTTAGAAACTTTCAGTATTAGTGCTGTTGTAATGGAGAAATCCATGTGCACACCTCATAACTCCACCAACGCCCTTTCTTTTCATGACTTGAATAAACGATATTATAATACTTTTCACTGTAATTTTACAATTTCTTGCCAGTCCATAAGCCAGCACGTAGATATGGCACTGGTTCGTCTCATTCATCAGTTCAGTACAATGATCGATGATATCAAAGCCACGCAGACGGACATCAAACTTAGCAGATACACAGCTGGATCAGCCTCTCCAACACCTACTTTTAAAACCCGCAAACACAGAGACTTCCGCTCTTCTGACTTCAGCCGAAGCTCTCGAGGAAGTCTTAATGGAGGTAACAGAGTGAACAACACCAAGAACAAACGAACAAACAATGAGAACAATAAAAAAGAGTCTCGGAACAAGAATTCCTTGGGGAGGTCAGAAAGAAGGACTTCTAAAGTGTCCAGGAAAGGTTCAAAAGATGTAGTTGACCACATGACTATTCATATGGATGACTCTGATTCTATTACTGTGTCGGAACAGAGCGAACCTTCTGCTGAGTGCTGGCAAAATATGTATAAACTATTGAACTTCTATTCACTCATTTCTGATCCAACTGGGATTTTAGAAAAGTCTTCTGAAACTTTCGGGCCAACAGGTAAACTTGTTCATGCATCCAAGTAATTGAGAGTGCATGCTTTGCTCCAGTGTATTCTTCTGAAGCTTGATCATAAGGTGGTTTTTGAAAGTTACCCACCCCATCTAACCTGGATCAGAGGGGCAAGTGGTGAGGTTTAAGGGGGGAGCTTGTAATTAGTTCACCAAGATGGTGTACAAAAGAAGAAAGTTCTTTTCCTGGCTATACAGTATGCTTTGATTCTTTCGATCCTACACTTAGTCAAATATGTGTTAACCGATTACTTTTAAGTTCAGTCCCTTGATATTCTTGTGCGGCTCTCTTAATCTGGATTTGCAGTGGCTGTGGGACTGTGTAAAGGTAACTTTTCTGGTTGATCGTGTACAGGGTGGATTGAGTTCGTTCCTCCCTAGGTGCTGTTTTGTTTTCAAGTGGCTAATGGAAATGCTGTATATAATCATTCTGTTAAAACATGTAAGCATATACGTAAGTGATCCTGAGAGAGATCATTTTTGCCTGGGGAATGACTGAGTAAAAAAAATAGTCTGTGAACCTAGCTTTGAGAGAAAAAAATGGGAAATACTGATTTTCGTAAAGTCCAGCAAAGGTTACAGGTGTTTGGGCCATAATTCTGCCTAAAGCTTTGAGATCTGGGGTGGTCATTATTCTCTGTTTCTATTTCTATTTTAGCCCAGCAGAGTAAATTTGAGTGCTGACTTAGCATCATTCTTTTTGTTGGTGAACTGAGGTTGCTGTAAATATGCAGGGGATGACGTATTTTCTTTGGACTTCTTTTAACAGAAGAATGAAAAACTGAGAAAGTATTAAATGAGAGCTCGTGTTAAGCAGAGGGCAGTATCTTTCATGCACAGAATATCATATCCACAGCTATGATATCTACACAAAATATAAATTTTCTTACATTGTTTTTATGCTCTGAGTGTTGAAAAGGAAAACTTGCTCATCCAAAACTAAATTGTAAGAACCTTTTGCTGTGAAATGATCAAAAAAGGAACAGGACAATTAGAAACTGTCAGAGCATTTTTATTGTAGAACAATAAAAATCACATAAATATGAATATTTATATAACACACATAAGAATAGATCTTTGACTAATAATGAAATCACATCACTCATTGTTGTCCCCATTGTGTCTTGGATTTGGCTCAATTGCAATGTTATTAGAGTGGAATAAGCGAGGCACAGATAATTTGCCGCAGGAGGAGTTTGCTTGATGTGCAAGATACACGATCCTTGGTTTCAAATACAAATATAAATCAAGTATGCCAAGGATTTATTGTAAAGTGTCCTTAAATAACTCCTTTGTGTTTTTGTAGGTGTTCGAAGCCCAACTGAACCTGCTTGTAGAGTGGTGTTTGAGAATGAACAGGATAATGGCAGAGACACGCAGAGGAAGCGCAGCCTCGTGACTTCGGAACCGCAGCACGTGACTCTCATAGTCTTTGGAATAGGCATGGTGAACCGAACCCATCTGGAGGCAGACATTGGTGGTCTAACGATGGAATCTGAACTGAAGAGGATCCATGGCAGTTTCACCCTGAAAGAAAAAATGAAAGGTGGGATAAGCTAAAAAGTACTCTGTAACTAAACTCAGTGGCAGCTTTACATGTTTATGTGTGTGCACATACCTATAGCAACGCATATGTATGTGCATGTGTAATAAGCTTTGTTTTTAATAGATGTACACTATGTCTGTGTGTGGACAGTATAATAACATTCAACAAGTTCTTTTAAAAACTATTACTAGGATGCTGAAGTATTTTAGAAGGAAGCAAGATTTCTTCAGAAAATGCCGTGAAGGAGATTCTTTTAGAAGATAGTCACTCCTTTCATTTTCAAAAGCTTTCTTCTTGTCACAATTTAAATTTTATATTGCTTAATGTGACTACTGAAACTGTAATTTTTCAATTATTTTTGTGCTTCTATATTTTTGAAAGCAGTAGGCATACCTGGAAGTATTTTACTGAATGAAATGCTGTTAAGTATCTTTTTTCTTAAAGATGTACTACATCAAAAGATGACTGAGACATGTGCCACTGCTCACATAGGAGGTGTCAATATCGTCCTGCTGGAGGGAATTACCCCAAATATCCAGTAAGTATAAAGCCTGACAATTTAAAACCGTTCAAGTGCATACAAGTGGTATCAGTTGTGTGACAGTAAAGGTATGTAGCTTACTATGGAGATGATGTGTCTTTAGGTAGAATCTGGGAAGTCATAGAGCTTGGTGGCAATCACAGAGCTGTTGCAGAATTGGGCTTGAGTTTGACTTGTAAAGCTAACTGCATGTGCCCGTTGACAGGAGGCTTTTCTATGAAAGGCATATCTACGTAAGCTGAGAAGGAATAAGGTGAACATATTAGTAGGTTTCAGTCTAGGGCACCCAGTCGCACAAGTCTTAGGCATAGTTATGTGAATATGAATACTCCTGTTCTCTTCTGTTTCTAGTAAAAGATATTAGTAAGTTCATAACTGATTTTGGATCACAGTGTAAATGGGTAAATGACCTGACTGAAAAATTGTAGGTGATGGGTTCTTTTGTAAAAAGAAATTAAATTTCATGTCATCAGAGCTTTCAGTACTAATTTTATTCCATGTGGTGTACGCATAGAAACTTTATCACGTTGTGTGTATTATTCCTTTTATGCTTCTAATTGTTTTTTTGAAGCTTATAGGTTCCACTAAACCATACAAGACTTTTATGGAGTATTTAACCTACTGAGGCTGATTATTCCCATTTAAGATGTATAATGTTTCTTTAATACATATCTTTTTGAACTCCCTTGATGCATGATTCTTTGTGTTATTTTTACAGTTCTAATATCCATTCTCCACCCTTTCTATAATTGACACAACTTGGCAGGGGCCGTGGGGTGGGAGAACCACTTTTTGTGCACAAACATCTTGAATGACTTGCTCAGCATCCACATTTTTTTTTGCCATGTTCACAACGTCAAAAAGGGCATGCATTGTTTTTCTTTGTTTCTAGCTGAACTTCTTTCTGTTTGAGTTGCGAAAGAACAGTTGACCTACAACTCTTCGTAACGTAGATCACCCTCACGCAGTTTGAGTGTTAGCTGGGTAACCCTCAGTATGTGATCTGGTTTTAGAATATTAATGTTGTAGAAAAGGGGCTAAATAATGTCACTTGGGTCTCTCTCTCCTATTAATTCCTGTTTAGTTTGGAAGATGCTATATATAACTTAAAACATATAGAATTTTATTAATGTCCCCAGCTAAATCGCTTCTGGTAAGCGTGTTTCAGAGGGATAAATAAAAGTTCTAATCTGACAGCCACGTAAGGTTTCTGAAGGCAACTGAAGTTCTTCATGTCTGTTTTGCATCATAATCTTACTGAGCCTCCATGTAGGAAGGGTACAAAAGGAAAGGGGGGAAATAACGATAAATCTTTAACAGCAATAACAGCAAACAACAAACCCTAACAAAACCAAAACCTTCAACTTGGTAAATTTGAAAGTAAGTGTCATATTGTGGGTTACAAGGAATTAACTGACTAATTTTGCATGAATGTTTATTCTTTATTTGCTTTGTTTTTGTTTTTCTTGCTTTCTCTTCAATCTTCATCTGTAGACTGGAGGATTTTCCTACATCTCCTACAAGCACAGCCAAACAAGAGTTTCTGTATGTCATATTATTATGTTTAATAGTCTTGCAAATAACTGTGTTGTGTAGCTAATGGCTGCATTCCTACTGTGTGTGATTGTGTAGGCAGATGTTGCTTGAATACATTTTAGTTTAACATCTAATATTACCTAGATAAGCTTTTAATGTAGCCTGCTAAATAACTATCAAAAAAAGCCCTTGTAAATGTTAACAATCTAGCTTTAGGGGCAGACACTACTGTAATGCTAGAATGGTTTCACTGGCTCTTAAGTTCTTTAGATCTGCATCTATGCTTATTTTAATGAGGTGAAATAATGCTGATAAATGGAACAGAGAGGTTAGATTTGCTTTGAACTTTGTAAGGAACTGCTGTGCTTGGAGTGGTAGTACCTGTCGTGATTTCAGCATGAGTAGGACCATTCCTTTTGTCTTTATTTACCTCTGTGCTGGGTTTAATTACTAGGCATGCTGACCAGGTTATGCTAACACAAAACATTTTCCTTAAAACTATGCCTGTGCATCTACTGCTAATGAAGGTGACCCTCTTCATGTCCCCCAGATCTCTATGTGTGAATGTAGCTTCCCTTTTCTCTCACAGAAGATGCAGTGTTTGCTTTCTAGTAGCTTTCTTACTCCCCGATGCTAAAATCCAGAGGGTGTCACTGGACTAGTGGTCAAGGTGGGAAATGGTACACTATAGAAGCCCTGTTACACAATGACCCTGCAGTACTCTAAGAAGAAAAGTTATGTAGCCAAAAATTATGAGGCTCCTTTTTTTTTTTTTTCCTCTTATATGTTTTTTCCCCAAAGCAGTATTCTGAGTCTGAGCATGGGTTTCTTTTGCTGCTTTAGACCACCAGTGCATATCTTTTAGAAGGACTTAGTACAGCTGCCGTTTGTTACAGCATTTGTGTATATTCAGTGTTGTGATAATACAGGATTAACTTTAAAATGTCCTTATAAATGGTAGCTCTGGAAGGAGAGGTGATGGACTGTAAAACTGCAAGCGATATAAAGAAAATGTTCAGGTTTTTGTTCCTTTTTGTGTGGTAGCAATGTTAAGCCAGCAAAAGAAAGTACTTTTTTGCATAGTGCATCACTGAACAGTTGAATTCATTGCCATATGATGTGGTCAACAAAAATATTAAAAGATTTGAACAAATCCGTGTAGGATAGGTCTGGTGGTGTCATGAACACGATACAGCCTCTGGCTCAAAAAGTAAACCTCCGATGGCTGGAATTAAGGGTAGGATCACTTTATTTATGCCCCAAGTATCTGCTACTGCCCGAATTTTCATCTGACTCAGCGTGGTAGTTCCTGTGTGTGTTAACGGGCCTCCTGATGACCTTCTTCCCCGCATTTTTCTAACATTCTCAGAAATCTGTTAGGTTGAGTGGTGGCCTTGTAGCCACTTCTGTAGTGGGACAAAGACTTTGTTCCCAAGTTTGTCTGGAGAGCAGTTATTTATGGAATTGATGCCGGAACAGAATTACTTCTGAATGCATTACAGGCATATAACTTAAATATCAGTTAATGATTTTAATAATATTCAACCAGATCTGTTACAGGCATATCACCGTCGGTAAGCAAACTGCACGTACATAATGTGCAGTGCTCATTCCAAATAAATGTATAGCCACACAGTTGTTCTGCATTTCATTCTGTCATGGAAGTAGGCTTTTTGTAGACCAGACCAGTGACAGTGAAATTCATTCGTTGCGTGAAAGATGGAAATACCTTAGCAGAGAAGCACATTTAATCTTGCTGAAATCTGATTCTCCTGCAACAGCTATATTGGTGTAATTTTTTTTTAATTAAGGAAGAGCTTAAAATGGTATGGATTCATATGTTCAGAATTGATTGTAAATTCAGTACAGAGTTTAACTCCAACTACATTTATTTTTAACTTCTACACAAAGATAGGTTAAGACTAGACTGCCTGTCTGGTACAGGTCAGGAAGAGATCTTGCAACTTCCCTGAAGTTGAAAGTTTTTCTTGTGATGCTTGAATAGCTAATGTAGTAGTATTTTGTGTTACAGATGGAGAAAAAAATGTATTCTTGATTGTCTTCATAATAGTTCAGTCAGAACGGTAGCAGGAAGAGAGCAGAAAATAAGCAAACATCAACAGAGAAATAATCGTGTTTTTTCTTTTAAAGGGGTGGATTGAAATAAGCCTGCTCTTTTCTTAAGTGATGTTTATTTGTGTAATGTTTTTCTGAAAATACTTGTGAATTAAGATTTGTTTCCTCTTTCATATTTGTGTAAATTCTTCAAATATTTTGAAATTTTTTCTACTTGACAATCTACCCTAAACTATTAGTCCATAACCACTTTAGGTTGCTTGTATCTCTTGCATAGCTGTGAAAATCTGAAAATGTTTCTAGAACTTCAGTAAATTAATCTGCTGTTGATAGGCTTGTGGTTGCATTACAGTGCTGTGTATTTCTTCATTATAAGGAGAAGGATGATGTCTTTTTTTTGTATTTCCGCACCTGGGATGCTTTGGGCTAGCTGATATTTTAATATCAGAATAAGGAGCCCTGTGTTAGGGCTTCACAGAAGGAACATTACTTAGGGAATAGAATTCATCGAATATTGTAGCTTTCACCATGAAACCAAACTGTCTACATAACAATTTAAATCATGATACAAAAATGCTCCTTAAAATTTAGTATTTGAGAAAGTTTCATTGAATGTTGCAATTTTATAGAGTCTGTTTTTCACACATTTTAGCTAATGTATTGCATCTTCACAACTATATGTCTTTCTCTTTGAGGCTGTTAATATTTTGGGCTGGCTACATAATATACTTCCATTGGGTAACCCTCCAGTAATTGACATTGGATGAGAAACGTTATAGTGTTACCCCATGTATCTTTTTAAATAGGAGCTTAGTGAATTCTGATATGCCAAAATTTCATTCTGACATAAAAAACTGTCAGCTTTGTGCAGTTGTATTTTTATCTTGGGTAACCATTGTGAACCATATCCTCCTTAATAGTAAAATAAAGTTTAGACTTCATATTTTGGAATAGTATGTGTCAATTAAATGGCAGTTATTAGTTCACAAACCTATTTATCACCTGCTGTGTATTTATTGCAAAGTGAGTATTTTGACCGTTGACCTTTTTGGACGCTAAAATCAGATTTTACTAAGTCGTCTTATGAAAAGGATGATTCAAGATTATTCCTGAGGAGTTGAAATGGAAGCCTCATGTTTGTTTCTGTGTGTGAAAATTTGTCTGTGTGTGTGCAGCCTAGTGTGTGTAAACTCAAATGATCTTACATTATGCAAGAATAACAGTTTAATGGGTATTTTTGCAATGCATGACTTGTAGTTTTCTTAAATGTAGTGTAGTTGTTTGTGGCATGTAGTGCATCTGTGTGTGTAAAGTGAAAGAAAAAGGAATGTGTATGTAGTTCATAAACAAAAATCACATATGAATACTTTAAAATTCAGCTAACACTTAAACCCTCATTTTAACATAAAACTGTAACTGTTTTGAAAGACGTGCAAATAAATCCTATTTCCTTTTCTGCTAGAACTGTCGTGAAATGCAGTATTGCCAAATCCCAGGCCCTGTATAGTGCCCAGAGAGGGCTGAAAACAAACAACGCTGCTGTGGTCAAAGTTGGAGCCATCAGCATTAACATTCCTCAGCACCCTGCCACGCTGCACAGCATGATGGTGCGCAGTTCTCACCAGCTCTCCAAGCAGATTTCGGATCTTATCAGGCAACCGTCGACTGCGTAAGTGCTGCTTGCACGGCACTTCTGAATGCTGCTGGTCACCATCCATTTATGGGCTTGTGCTACTTTGAACCTGTGTGGGAGAGTCAGGCTAGTTGTGTATCATGTTAGAATAACAAGAGGTATTTTCTGATCTTTGTCTTGGTAAATAGGCCCCAGCCTACCAAAGAAGATGTTGCGACTCCTTTGCCCTCTGAAAAGACTCCAACAAGTATTAATCAAACACCTGTTGAAACAAATGAATTTCCACAGCTGCCAGAAGGCTTAGAAAAGAAGCCTATAGTCCTTAAATTCAGTGCCATGATAGATGGTATAGCTATTGGAGCAGCGCTCTTGCCTTCTCTAAAGGCGGAATATAAGATGGGAAGAATGAGGAGTCACGGAATGACAGGTAACAAACAGTTCTCTGAAACTTTAAAAACATTACGGCTTTTAGTTTGGCCTTGCTAGAAGCATTCTACAGGACTCGATATTTCTGTTGAATTACAGCTAGAGCTTTGAATCTGTTGCTATCGGCTTATGTTTTTGAATGTGGACTTCAGTCAGGTGGGGCCACAGGATTTACACGTACACAATTGCCAGAGGCAGAATACAAGAGCAGATGAAGATATGTATAGTTTCATATATAGCTTCCTCCCAGGAAGCTTCACTCTGACTGCTAAAATCAGTTTATGATCCTTTATTAACGAAATTCTGATTCGTAAAGCTACTTGAGAATACTCTTATAGGGCCTCAGTACAGATGAGGTGGTTTGTATGGCTCCCTGCTGCATCTAATTACAGTGAAGTCTTCGTTTTCTTCAAAAATTAAGAAAACCCAGAATCATGTGGGTGGATATTTATAGCTATAGAGCTCTGTACACTTCAATAACATTTTAAAGATACTTTTTTTTTAATTACAAAAGTGTTCTTGATTTTAAGGGTAAATAAAAGATTCTTTTGCCAGTTCATACCTTTCCTTTCTCCGTCTTCCTTTTGCAGGTGCCCAAACTAGATTTAATTTTGAGCTTCCAAGTCACAGATTGCGCTTCACTTCAAAAGTCTCTGCCACTGATATGTCAACCATTCCTCCTTCAGCAAGTCTTAACCTTCCTCCTGTCACTATGTCAGGCAAATATATCATGGAAGAGCATGATACTTATTCAGACCAAATTTGGAGCATCGATGAACTGCCTGCTAAGCAAGGCTATTATCTACAGGGCAACTACTTACGTTGTGTGGCTGAGGTAGGTGATGAAGACGGTAGTCATCTTGATAACTTGTTATTTCCATTCTGTTACATTACTGTATGTGCATCTTCACATTATTTTAATAATCTGCCTGCTCCAGAACTCTCAGGTTGACAGGTTGATCCAAATATAGGATTTGTAATTGCGTGACACTGAAATAGAACTTGCTCTGTCCTTAAAGCAGCCAACGTATTAAGCAGACAAGACCACCCTCTCAGAGGATTTTGAATACGTTATTTTTTGCAAATAAATAAGGAAGACGTGTTTAGAGTCTTTTTTTTGGAATGGCAATATTTCTCATCAGTGAAGTAGACAAAAGTGTATTATGCTGATGATTCAAATAAAACGTAATTTTAAACTGAAAGCTTATGCTAACACATCAGATAATGTCGTATGTTTTGCAAAAAGAAATACTGAAAAAATTAAAAACTATTTAATTGTTTTATAACTATTCTATTTTTTCATGATTAGGCAGCTCCATAGATAGGAGAAGCTATATATAACCTTAGTAAATGATAAAAAAATTTCTGTTCAACACAGTCTTCTACTCACAAGTTCTATTTGTGTACCAATTTCCACAGTTACTTTTCAGAGAGAAAAGTGATGCTGCTTAAAAGAAACCTATCTGGTGGGGAAAAGCGGTGCTTTTCTACTAACTGTATTTCTTTAGTCAGAAAAATAGTCTAGCATGTTGTAATTGAGACTTCAGATGTTTGCATCTTTATGGGAGGAGTTTAATTATGCTGCTCTCTGTTCAACCCATTTGAGTTATTTCCTGGCTGAAGAAAGACCTTAGGGTCTTCGAATTTGTTCAGCATGTGAAACAAAAGGGAGGGGCTACTTAGCAAAGGCAAAAGCCAAGTCCAAGTAGTTTTTAGAAAATATCTGTATTTTAATTTTATTTCAAAAATCTCAATGGCAAATTTAAACAATCTTAGGCAGACTCCATTTCCATAGGAATATTCTTTAAGATCAGATTGGACACATAATAAGTTTACCATTGAAGATATCAGTAAACTTGTTCATCCACAGTAACTAGGATGATGCGCTTTTAGAGATTGACAGCTCACTTCTGTTTCCTTCTGATAATGATTTACTATCTGTAATTCAGAAGCATTTCGCATACTTCCATGAACCTTAATCAAGTCCTGCATTTTATTGTCTAAGCTAAACTTAAGCAGGAGAATAAACTTTTTCATATAGTAGTGTATGTCCGTCAGTTTCCTGATGAGCATTCACAGCAGAAAAATTGCAAACCAAAACTATTTAATGTTCCTTTTTTATGCCAATACTGATATAATTGGACTTGAAAAGATATGCCTGAAAACTAAAAATGCATCGTTTTGAAAATGTAGGTATGGTAACTGTTTTAAAGTTTTGTTCTAAAATTTTATATTTCTGCAGGTTGGTTCCTTCGAACATAATCTCACAACTGATCTTTTAAATCATTTAGTATTTGTGCAAAAAGTGTTCATGAAGGAAGTAAATGAAGTCATACAGAAGGTTTCAGGTAAGCAGAACACTTAAAACCGACTTTAAGTAAGATCCTTAAACCTTGTTTGATGGCAACATTATATAGTTCTTTAAAGGACATTGAGGTGCTGGAGCGTGTCCAGAGAAGGGCAACGAAGCTGGTGAAGGGCCTGGAGAGCAGGTCTTATGAGGAGAGGTTGGGGGAACTGGGGTTGTTTAGTCTGGAGAAGAGGAGGCTGAGGGGAGACCTTATCGCTCTCTACAACTACCTGAAAGGAGGTTGTAGCGAGGTGGGTGTTGGTTTCTTTTCCCAAGTTGCTAGTGATAGGACGCGAGGACACGGCCTCAAGCTGCACCAGGGGAGGTTTAGATTGGATATTAGGAAAATTTTCTTCACTGAAAGAGTGATCAGGCACTGCAACAGGCTGCCCAGAGAGGTGGTGGAGTCACCATCCCTGGACGAGTTCAAAAAATGCGTAGACGTGGCACTTTGGGACATGGTTTAGGAGGCCTGGGGGTGTTGGGTTGACGATTGGACTTGATGATCGTAGAGGTCTTTTCCAACCTTAAAGAGTCTATGATTCTATGATTCTGTGATCAGCTATTTATTTCACAGACACCATCATTTCACATCTAGCACTCCAAGCAGCAGCAAGAAGCAAGCAGCAGAGCTGGAGACTGAAGTAATAACAGAGGTTTTGGAAATTTTTGTAGCTCTATCAGAAACAAGACCTTTTACTGGGAAGCAGGATAGTTTGTCATTCTGGACACTAGCCTCTGTGTCTGTCTGTGACATGACCGTGGCTGGGTTATTTTCTGTATTCACTTCGTTCACCTGTAAAATCCAGATCGTGATAACTGCATTTTGTAAAATAACGTCAGCATATTCTTTTAAAGGAAAACAGCTGCGTCCGGGGAAAAGAGTGTCAATATTGGTATTACGTAGTGTCTCCTGATTCCTAGCTCTTTGATTCTTTGCAGATAATGTGTTTCAGAACTGTATGAAAAAGGCATTTGGCTATTTGTTATATTGTTTTGTGTATCATGCTGCATACTGCAAAAATGACTGTTTTGTTTCTACTGTTTAGGCTGGCTTCTGTTCTCAGAAAATGTTCAGAAGAAAAATAGCGTTGTCATTAAAAACCCAATTAGAGAACAGTTGCAAAATCACTCAATGCTGTCTCTTTTGCAGTATGCAATGGAAGTTGCATACTGAGTTGTGCATTCATCTGTTTGAGTAGACAACCAAAGTTACAAAATACTTACTCTCTTACATAAAAAAACCTCTGTCTGACTGAATCGCAGTTTGCGCAGCATTTAAAAATAGATCCACTCACTTTCTAGTTCTTACTGTTAGAGACTTGGTCCATGTTCAAGAACTGAAAGCAAACCAAAAATCTGATAACTTATGCCATAAAATGATATTTCACTCAGCAAACAAGTTCTATAACCCTGTGCACTGGAAAAAATAGTACAAAATTATACTGTTTTTTCTGATATGTTACTGCTCTGAGGGGAAATGTAAGGACCGGAAGCTTTGTTTGACACATCCGTTATTGTTTGGTAGTTTTAAAAAAATGAAGGAATATGATTTACTCTGGATGTTACATGATGGATGAGGAGATGAATAGAAGATTAAGAAAAGAACTGTAGAAGTGGTTTTTTGTTCTTTAGGTCAAAATAAGAATTGGCAGATGGGAATAAACAGTAAATGAATTAGAAAAAGGAAAAGCAATAATTAATAAAAGTATTGTCTATCTATTAAGAAATAGTAAGAAAAAGTCAAAAAGAAAGTAAAATAACCAGGGGAAATAAAGGGAATATGACTTTCATTAGCTATGTTTTTAGAGGAAGAAGAATGTATGTTTGAGAGAGAATGTTAGAGGATGACAAATGTGAATAAACATTCATAAGGAGATGAAATTTCAAGTACTTGATTTTAACACTTTTTGAGTTAATCTAAAAGGTTGTTATAGAAATATAGCTAATTTTTAGTGGAAAGATTCAGTAATAGTTGGGAACATCATGAGGGCAGATAAACTAAAAAGTGCTAACTAAGTGAAAGGAGTGGCTGTGTGTGCATCTACACATTCCTTTCATATATGTCTCTGTGTGTATATATATATAGACTTTCATGCATACAAACATACGTAAAAGAAATGTGCAGGTTCAGATGACGTGCCCTCAGGGGAGTTAGAAGATGCAGTGGAGAAAATGGAAAATGTCAGAATCCCTGAAGGATAAGAAGAAACAAATTTTAAACACCCTCATGTTTGTTCCAGGCAAAATATATTAGCATTTGATAGTAAGAGAACACTTAAGGGACGAATAAACCTTCAACAGCTGTCATATTCTATTAGAACAATTTTTATAGAGGAGCATAAAGTGGTGAAATGGGAAACCTATATTAGATTTCTTTTACAACATTTCTCAGTCTCTAGAGTTTGATCTCTCCTCTGTTTTTATGTGAGGAATTTATTACCATTGCTGGTTCCTTGCTTTTCCAGACTATAAATTTGTATTGCAAGTAGCAGCCTGATGGTTTTTGAAATGCGACTGTTACCTTCCATATTGTGGTAATTCAGCAGGAACATGGTCAGGTGCCAGCAATCCATGGGTCTGGGTGCTGAATGCAGAACAGAGGGGATGGAAAATAGCTTTTCTCCTTCTGGCTTGCAGCAAAGTAATTTACATGGCTTGAAAATTCCAATTAGTGTAATATACTAAAGTGGTTTTTCTAATGATGGTTTCTGTTGCACTAAAATATTGCTTGCATATTATCCTTATATAAAGACTGGGTAAGTACCAATTACTTAAGGTGAAGTTGTACAGATTAAAAGCTAGTTAATGAATAGAGCAGTTCATAATAGTTCCATCTGCAAGTTGAGAGCAGTGTTGATTTCAAGACAGTTGGTGTCCGCTTTCAGACTCATATTACTTTTTGCACTGGTTTATGTAAAGATTCAAATCCAACTTCTAATTTAGTTTTGTTCAAGAAAATTATGCTCCCTTAAGTGAGAGGGTAGATGGAGAAATTTTATTTAAAAGTAATATCTCCATTCTTTTTTTCTTTTTTTTAACTGGCAAATGCTTTACAAACTTCATGAAGAAATGTCATTGCAAAAATAGCCTCTCATATGCATGTGGAGAATATATGAAAGATGAGTTAGTTCTCTTGCTCAGAACCCTTAGGTTACCTTTGTAGTTTTAAATGATCCTACTTAAGAATATTTGGGGGAGGGGAACAACAAAAAGAGAAGGAGGTTTTTAAGACTATTTGGAGACAAAAAACATCCAGATACAAAATGGAGTGATAAAAATTTACTGTTGTAATTTGTTGTTTTTTTTTTTTTATTTTTAATCCATGATTTAACTGCCTGTTCTTGCCACCAAATAACTGTAATTGGAAAAAATTACATATATGGAGAGAATTAATGGCGTAGCCTTCTCTAGCAGCAAGCCCTTCCTATAAACTAAGATTGAATATAGATTAAATCTCACATAGAATTTAAACCAGGATTGCTCCTTCAGGTTAGGGCCTATGGGGATACGTAACTGGGATGAAATGTGCCAGAATGAGGAAGTAAACAAAAAAATAATATAACCGCAGAATACTCTCTCCTCTTGTCATTGAAAAATACTGATATAATTTCAATTCCTCTTTTCATGCAATTTGCACAGTATTTGGTCAAGTGTTTAATTTTTATTGTTAGATAATTAGGAGATACTTTGGTGCAGGAGACGAAGAATACCTTTTTGAAAATTAAGTGTTGCTCCTTACAGGCTTTGAGCCTTTTTGTGGAAAGTTTCCCAGGAGGGAGGAACATGACTCTCTGCCTTAATTCTTACTAGAGAGCTATTAACTATATGCAACATGCTGAATCTGCACCCTTGTCTTCCATCTTCAACCTGTATTTGTTTTTTTAAATCTTCAACAAGTCACTGTTTAAAATGAGGCTTAATTCACTGTCACCTTTTTTTATATCTATTTGTTTTGAAATGTTTTCTTTGTTAAAACTCTGAATGCGTATATTTAATGTGTACAGGAGGGGAGCAGCCAATACCTCTTTGGAATGAACATGATGGCACAACTGATGGAGAAAAACCAAAAATTCTTCTTTACTCATTGAGCCTACAGTTTAAGGTAATCTTATGATGATAGAACAGTGGTCCTAGATGCTATTAATGGCTTTCAAGTTTTTACCGTAAAGCTTATTGAATCAGGACTACTTTGCATGAAGAAAAAGACCTTGAGTTTGGTTCCTGTAATCTTTTAAAATAGCTTAGTGGCATTGCATTGTGAAAAACCATTATATCCTCTTTTTTTTTTTTTTTTTTTTTTTTTTGCTGTACAGTGAAAAGGGTTTTTTGTCTGTTGGTTTTTTTTCCCCCTTCTCATTATATCTGAACTAGATCCTAATAACTTTGTACCTTCCTTACTCATTAGGGAATTCAAGTGACAGCTACAACTCCCTCAATGCGAGCTGTGAGATTTGAAACTGGATTGATAGAACTTGAACTCTCAAACAGACTGCAAACCAAAGCAATGCCTGGAAGTAGCAGCTACCTCAAACTGTTTGGGAAATGTCAGGTGGATTTAAATCTGGCACTAGGACAGATTGTTAAACATCAGGTTAGTCCTCAACATCTTTGCATGTGATGTTCTTAACAGCGTGTGATTAAAAAGTACATAACCAAGCCAAGAGGCTGTCTTACACCTGTGGGTTTTTTTCTGATCTGGCTGTGGAGTTGGGTATAAAGTGTACTGGGACTGGGGGGGGTGTTTGGTTTTTTTGTTTGAAGTTTTGTTTTTGGTTTGGTTTTTTTTTTTTTTTTGGTTGGCTGTTTTTTTCAGCTTGTTTTCTTTTTTTTTATAAAAGTTCAAGCATTCTGCAGCACACAGTTGTGGAAATTTACTTCCTGAATATGCTCTCGTATTTTGTTAAATAGTCGCTCACAATAAATTTTCTCACTTGAGTCAAAAAGGGGCTGAAGATGACTTTTCAGAAGAATTAGCAAGTCTTCATTATGAAGGCCAGTGTACATACATAAAAGATGGAAGGAGTCAAGTATGGGCTCTTTTTTTTTTTTTGTCCATGCTATTAATATGTTAGAACTTAATAGCCCTTTGCAACAGGAATGGCCTTGCTACTGAATCAAATCCAAAATTTTTGTTGACATTGCTATTATTTTTAGGGTACATGAATGAAACAATAAGATCAGACAAAATCCAGACTTGGCTAGACCTACATTTTGACCTAGTTTGTCAGTCTTAGTTTGACAGCTCTGTCTCTTGTATTCTTAAACCCACTGTTAACTGAACTCACTAATTCTGTGACATGAAAATATTTTGTGATGCCTAGAAACAAACAAATACAAATCTTAGAACCTATAAATGTACTGTCACAATAGAAGATCTGGATATATAAATAGTTATTTTAGTTAACATTTTATGATAAATGAGGAAATTAAGACTGCCGCCAGAATTCAATGTAAGAAAATTGAATATCCTCAAAGGAACTTTGGCTAGAAGAGAAAAAGGGGAATTCTTGTTGTAATTTTACATTTTGTCAAATGCAGTAATGTGATTATTTTTCCCCCGTCCCTAAACTCCTCCCCCTTCCCATTTTTTGAACATTTTAAGGTTTATGAAGAAGCTGGCTCAGATTTTCATCAAGTTGCCTATTTCAAGACAAGAATTGGATTAAGAAATGCTCTCCGAGAAGAAATCAGTGGCTCATCAGACAGAGAAGCTGTGCTCATTACTTTGAACAGACCAATTGTTTTTGCTCAGCCTGTGGCCTTTGACAGAGGTATTGAAGAGACAATTGCTACAAATTTGTCTTCATACTGAGAAAGCTATTTTTTTTTTCAAATAGGCTTGATTATTCAAGATTTAGTATATTTCATGTTAAATCAAAATGTTATGTAACTGACAAATTTAGGAGATCTACTGCATGCCAACAGGTTAATAATTCCTAACATCAAAAATTCCATTTCCAGAGGTGATTAGTTTTCAGATGGTTTGCAGGAAGTTGCTTTTGTAAGTCTTCACAAATGAATAATGCTGAGAATGGCATCACTTTCTGTATTTTACTGTGTTAACTTCAATGCTAAATGATTGGCTTTGTCCGTCTTGCCCTTGGTAGCATGAACCTCTTCGCTACATCCTGAATATGTGTGTGTGTGTCCATTGTTGTACATCCACTGTCTTAAAGTAATGGAGAAACCATAAAAATGAAAAAAATTACCTTTATTTAGTGATTTTGCCCTTTTTTTATGTATGTGTTGATTTCATTTAAGCATTTCTGGTTTCTTCATAAAGCTGTGCTGTTCTGGCTGAACTACAAGGCTGCGTATGACAACTGGAATGAACAGAGAATGGCTTTACATAAAGATATTCATATGGCCACAAAAGAAGTAGTAGATATGCTGCCCGGAATCCAACAAACCTCTGCGCAGGCTTTTGGGACGCTCTTTCTTCAGCTGACTGTCAATGACTTAGGAATTTGCCTGCCCATCACAAACACACCTCAGGTAAACAAAATGTCTGAAGCAACGTGACTATTAGTAGTCTGTTGAAATATCCATTTGTACATGGTACATGGCTTTTATGTCCATAAATGTAATTTTTCATCACACCAATTGTCGTGGTTTAGCCCCCGTCAGCAACCAAGCCCCACGCAGCCGCTCACTCACTCCCCCCTGGTGGGATGGGGGAGAGAATCGGAAGAGTAAAAGTGAGAAAACTCGTGGGCTGAGATAAAGACAGTTTATCAGGTAAAGCAAAAGCCACTCATGCAAGCAAAGCAAACCAAGGAATTCATTCACTCCTTCCCACGGGCAGGCAGGTGCTCAGCCATCTCCAGGAAAGCAGGGCTCCATCACGCGTAACGGTGACTTGGGAAGACAAACGCCATCACTCCCAATGTCCCCCCTTCCTCCTTCTTCCCCCAGCTCTATGTGCTGAGCATGACGCCATGTGGTGTGGGACATCCCTGGGGTCAGTTGGGGTCAGCTGTCCCAGCTGTGTCCCCTCCCAGCTTCTTGTGCACCTGGCAGAGCATGGGAAGCTGAAAAAGTCCTTGACTAGTGTAAGCAGTGCTTAGCAACAACTAAAACATCCCTGCATTATCAACACTGTTTTCAGTATAAATCCAAAACTTAGCCCCGTACTAGCTACTACGAAAAAAATTAACTGTATCCCAGCTGAAACCAGGACACCAATGCAGAAGTCATAGGGTGCTAATTGCACTAGTGACACTGCTTGTAATAGAAATGGTGTTCTCACTTATAGAAGAACAAAGTTATGCATGTTTCAGTTGGTGTGCATGTTTTGGGGAAACATAATGGATTCTTGTTTACACCGCATCTGAGCTCAGGACTTTGGCAAGTCCTTGGAAGTGTTTCAGATGGAACATATTTTCTTGAAAGCTTCCATCACAAACTCCGATTAATCCTTTATTTATTTACTTGTGTGATTATAGATAGAAAAACTCTGAAAGCTGTTGGCTTTAACATGATGTTCTGACTTGTTTGTTTGTATAATTAAAACAAGGAGTGAGAGTATGAGTAACTATTTGAGATATATATATATATATGTGTTTTTCAAACAGTTACTTTTATTTAGGAACTCAGACTGGGTTAAAGAAAGATTTAAAATGCAGTTATTGACAAAAAGTATACCATTGTAGTACAGGGTAAGTCTCATATGTTACACTGGATGATGTATTCTTTAATGTGCAGTTAACTAGTTTCTGTCTTAAAGTAATGCCTACGCAGTGCATTGCGCGGTGTGTTAATGCAACTTGTTCTGTAAGGGAACGTGCATTATGTTACGTTTCTGGAATACCTTCAGGTTTTAAGTTTAATGGTGAATGGCTCAGTAATACATTCCCAGGGTAATGCTTTGTGGCCGTGCAGCTCCTTCTTCACTGGCTGTGTGGTTTGCTGAGTTTCTTGACAACCAATGCAGCATGATCCAACACATTCCCCAATTTGACATTTAGCTCTGTGTATTGATTCTTTCTTCAGATAGATAGGAAAGTACCTAAATCAGTGGACCTAGCTTTCTTGAAAATCTGTGATGATTCTCAGTTAAGAAACAATTCTGTGCAGACCTGTATTCCCTCGGTTCTTCCCTTCTTCAAAATGACTGCAGTTATGCCTGTCCCTTCATATGTAAGGTGAAGGTGTGCTCTGTGCCTCTGAAGTATAAAACTGAAAATATTACATTGCCAGTTGACAGCAGTTTAAAAAATACACGAAACAGTGGAGCATTGCTAGGATAGATAATGTTAGATAGCTTTGAGAGAAAGCCTTGGATTCAGAGACTGTTCCTATGTTGAACTGGGAGTACTCTTACTGGGGAATAATTCCAGAACAGGAATGAATCATTTTAATGATGTAGAAGGAAATAGTCATAATATGTAGAAAAGTACTGGCCTCATTACTCCTTTAATCTAGAAGTCATAATGACATAACATTTTGATTGTGAATCTTCTACTGGCAGCTATGGACAAAGCAGTTAGCGTTTTATGCTCTTAGTGTTAAAAATTATAGTAGATTATGAAAAATACATTCTGGCTTATGAAGTCTTAAGCTGTATATAGATCAGAACGTTCTAGCTTTAGAACAGAATATAGAACAGAAGTCTAGCTTTATAAAAGGGAACATGTGGGCTTTTTTGCAGGTAAACAAAATTATAAACCTTCATATACAAAGGGCTGGAAAATCTGTGTATTTAAGACTCTGGATAATTGTAGATATCAAAATAAGCACAAAAAAACGCCACGTAAAAATTAAAGCTACTTCTTGTAGTTCAATCAACTCATGTGCAAGCCTTCTTGGAGAAAACAATTGATCCTAGGCTTGTGTTCTGTGGTCACGGGGCTGTATGGTTCATAGCACTTGATCAAACATGGATTTTGTTTCCTTTTCCAGATGAGCTTGACTCCCGGTGCCCTAGTATATTTACAATGTAGGTGTTGCATTTAGAAAACAACACTGCAAGACACTGTATGGACAGATGTGATGCTTTTGAAACTTTCTGCAGAGAAGGAGAAATACAAGGAGATATGAGAAGGGGCGCAGTTTTCTAATAGGGAAAGACTAACAGCATTTAACGCATGTACAGTATCACTTTGACATGGCAATGACCAGTAAATTCTCTCTGTGATTTTGTTTTCCAGTCTAACCACACAGCAGATCTTGACACTGGCTCTGCTTTAGTCCTGACTATTGAAAGCACGTTGATCACTGCCTGCTCCTCAGAGTCTTTAGTTAGCAAAGGTCACTTTAAAAACTTCTGTATCCGCTTTGCTGATGGCTTTGAGACAAGTTGGGATGATTGGAAGCCTGAAATAAGAGGAGATCTAGTCATGAATGCATGTAAGTGGGTGTGATTCCATACTGGACATATTTTTAGATATAAATCCACTTTTACCCTTTCCCATGACTTTTAAACCTGCTGGACTTTTCCCCAAAAAGATAAAGAAAAGTCTTTGGCCTTTTGAAGGCAAAATAACATGGCTCTAAAAGGTTGTATTCCTTTGTTGTTTTCCTTTATTAACAACTTTGTTGCTGTATGTCTCATTGTAAGCATTTAAGTTCTGTCTGTAAGATGTTGGAAGAGTTGGATGCATTGCTTTTATATAATTTCATAAGATCCCAGTAAGTTTTTAATAGTTTAATATAGATTATTTTCATTTTATAAATATATCTATGTCTATAATTATATCTCTTATTATGGTGAAGATTCTAGAATTTATATGGAAATTTAGGTTGATATAAACTTGGATGTTACCAAGTAGATTCACTTTACTAAATAAGTCATTCAATGAGAATTAAAACTAAACCTCCTATCCAACACCACTCATGCTTTAATTGGGGAGGGCAAGAGACTGAGGTGGAATTTGGAAGGGCTAGTCTAAAGCAACTTTGACTGTCTGCCTAATCAATTTATGTGCCTCATGTGCTTTATATAGGTGTTGTGCCAGACGGTACATATGAAGTATGTTCTAGGACAACAGGACAGGCTGCAGCAGGTAATAGACTTTAATAAATCAAGTCCTATATAAATAAAGGATTCATAAAATATGAAATTTAAATCCTTTAGCTGTGTTGTAATTTAATTGGTGGTTTGGTTTGTTTAGCATCTTGTTTTCCTGGTAAAACTCCTCAATGTTTTTATCTGCTCCCATCTCTTCAGGCTGTTCCAGGTTTTGAGTCACATCAGCAACACTGGTTTTAGATTTTTACCTGCAGAAAAACACACGGTGTATGTGTGTGTTGCTTGGTTGAAGAATAGTCCTTTATAACAGCAATGTTGCCCTACTGCTTCCTGCCCTAGAGACTGCTAAATCTTCCAGTCCTTCTAATGCTGAGACTTTGCATCCTGACCTCCCATTCCTCCCTCACCTCTTCCAGAGACAGCTTCTGTTCTTTCCAAACTCCCTCTTTTCCCAGTCTCTCCTACTGGGTTGTTTGAACATTCTCCAGAGGCTTCAAAAATACCTGGCAATCTCTGTCTTGGTTGTAGTACCTGCTTCTTGCTTCTCCTCATCTCTTTACCCAAATGTCGCATCTACGGTGTCTCCTGTCCCCATCGTTTTGCTCACTGTCCCCTGCTTTCTTTTTTGTGCTGAGGACACATAAAATTGAAACACTTCCAGCAAGTACTTCCGGCAAGCATTTCAGTTGTAGAATACATTTTCCTCAGAGTGGGCAGAAAAGACAGTTCTCTGCAACTGATAAACACTGTCTTGGCTAACTAATACATAACTCAGTATGGGGGATTGTTTTAAAAGAGGAAAAACTGGTTAAACTTTTTTTTTTTTTTTTTAAATACAGAAAGTAGTAGTGCTGGAACCTGGACACTGAATGTGTTATGGAAGATGTGTGGTATTGATGTCCACATGGATCCAAACATTGGGAAAAGACTGAATGCTTTAGGCAACACACTCACAACGTTGACAGGAGAAGAAGATATTGATGATATTGCTGACCTCAACTCTGTAAACATAGCTGACCTTTCAGATGAGGATGAAGTTGACACTATGTCACCCACTATACATGCAGTAAGTGAATCAACCAAAGTAAGTGCTACTAATTGGAAAAGGTGTGACAAAGTCTTCAGTTAAATGGAAAGATCTTAGTCTTGAGCTGAGTCCAGTATGCTTCTCTTTATAGCTCATATAACTCTTGTTGGAAATCAAAAAAGTTTGTGCGTTAGTTTTCTAACTCCTTATTTCAAAGGCAAGAAATCACAGATCACATTTCTACTGGTGTTATGTGGAAATATCAATCTGGATTTGAAAATATGGAGACACAATACCTAACTTCGAGTACCTGAATTGGAAGAGCTGTGGCTGTAGATAGGTTTTTTTTTTTAACAGGGAGAGTAAGTTACTAACATGAGCAAATTAGAATACTTTTCAGTACTTCTACCCAATGTGCTGCTGACCTTGCTTTTTGATTTCACGTGAAAACGTTTCAACAGTTCATGTTACAGTAATGTTCTTTAATGCCTATCCTAAATAGCCAAGGGTGAAAACGTTATCCCAGAACACTAATGTGCCTGTTTGTTGTTTAGAAATCAGGTGGAGGTTCGTTATGTGGAGATGCACGCAAGCTAACATTTGGGCAGCGGATTGTAAATCACCTGCTGGGTTTGAGCCCCCCAAACCATCGATACTCTGTTCCTGTAGAATATCTATTGGGGTCAGCGAAGTGTGATTCTCTTCAGTCTAGCAGATCACATATGAAAGCAGGCAGATCCTGCTCATGGGGACATGTATGTAGTAGTTACAGTGTGTCTAACTGAATGATGGGGTTTGGATCACTGGAAAAAGTCCAATCAGCTGCCTTTTGAGAAGAAACTGATTCTTTTGCATGCACTAGTCCAAATTTTAAGGTGTGAAATTCACTTTGCCTGTTGTTAAATTGCCCTAATGTTCAATTTTTGATGAGGGCATTAATTAGATGTTTATTTTAAATAGGAGATTGTTGATCACCGACGGCAGGGAGCTTCTAGTATCCAAACTGGAGAACAGCGAGGAAGAAAATTTGTGAAACGTTTAGTCGATATTAGAGAACTCAATGAGCAAGCTAAAGTTATTGATGACTTAAAGTAAGTTGGGTTTTGCCTGAACTCGCACAAAGTTTGGGAATAACAAACTGCAGCTGACTTTTTTCTTTTCTGTTCTCATGACAAATCTTGTGGCATTTTGATGGTTCAAGTGGAAGTTGTTGTCTTTATTTAAAAATAAAAAATTGTCCTCTTGGATTCCATAAGCAAAAACTGTATATGCAAGTACTCTCTCAAATTTCTCAAGTTCTTCCCCTGTCAGATTAGACTATATTCTTTCTGGTTGTGCATTACAATGGCTGATTATAATCAATTTCCTATTGATTCAAAATCATAGTTCCATCTTGATTTATTATCATGGTGATTACTTTAACAAAATATATTACTTTAACTGCAGTAAGCTTAGTCTCATTCACTGGAAGAAGAAAAATGTTTAAATCAACTCTTTTTGCATCTTGTACGTGACATTTTAAAATTAAATCTCCTGTGCTGTACTTGAGAAAACCCTGAAGGAAGAATTATTTCAAATTTCATAGATTACATCTAAACTTCTTCTGTGAATTTTATTAATTTTTCACAGTCATGGCTTGTTGGGATTGCCTGGGTTGTCTTCCCCTTCCCTAAGACAGACTTACTATAAATGGATCTGTCTGGGATGGGAATACAGAGCTTGATAATTATGTGTCAAATAATGGAGAGGAGACACGTTTTACTGCTTGTACTTGGAATAAAATTGCTGTCACCGTTCAGAGGGCAATTGTATCTGAACTTTGGATTTTAGGTTAAATGTTTCTTCAAATACAAGTTCAAGAATCAAAATTATGTTTTGTGCCTGCCTTTTCTCAGTTTATGAATGCTTCAGTACACTCTGATTCTTTCAAAATCGCAGTTGCTTTACAGAGTTTTTAAAATTATTTAGCGGTGTGTTTTTTCTGCAGAAGGTAATCTGCTACAGAAGGCTGTCATTGGTGTGACAGGGCTTTGGACTGTTACAGCTGAAGGAATTTTCTTCAGCCTGCTGGGGATTCTCATATTTGTCCATTATGTTTATTTTTAATTGAACAGCTGCCATGTGATTGAAAGTTTATAGGAGGTCCTTGTTGTAATTGTTAAAACTAGAGCTTTTTGATATAAGAGAGTTGCTGCACAGCCTTTCTTATTCTCCGCCTTGGTTAGTTTCATGGTAGCACTGCTGTCTGGGGGGTCTCCTTGCAAGCTACTTTGTTCTATATCCTCTTATCTGCTCTGCTAAGGCACTTGGAGACAGAAACCTTAAAATCAAAGAGTCCTCTTAAGAACAAAATATTATACCTGACAAAAGGTTGTATCATGTCACTAGAATAAATCTTGGGCACTGTTCATAAGTAACTACTGAAAAAAAAAGAGAAAATGGGGTAGTTCCCAGGGAAAGCAGAACATCATTGCAACACAGATTTTGAAATGGTGAAAATAACGTCCCCTGTTTGTAACATAGCTCAACTATGATTTACCCCCAGAAAATTAGGTGCAAGTGAAGGAACTATAAATCAAGAAATTCAGCGTTATCAGCAGCTGGAGTCGGTGGCTGTGAATGATATCCGCCGAGACGTTCGTAAAAAGCTACGTAGATCCAGTATGAGGGTAAGCCGTGTTAAGTTACTTTAAAAAATGATAGCACTTGCATTGCGTATTTCTTTTCTGCAGGTTGATTAAAGCAAAGAAAATGTTAGTAATGGAAAAAGAAGGTTAAGAATATCAAATAGTTTAGCAACCTCTTTACCTTTAGGAGATGGTGGGGAAAGGTTTTTCTCCCTTGTAATAATGGAGATAGGAAAATTGAAATTTCACAGATACTATAATATAAATGGGTTTATTTGCACGCTCACAAGAAATAGTCAGAAAATATGTATTTGAAGATGTTATTTACTCCTTCTCTTAGCAGATTTTAAGTGATTCCTTATTGGACTGACAAATGCAGGGGCAAGCATGTTAACTGCCTGAGCAAATGACAGATAGCTACTGTATGCCAGTTGGCATGTGTGCTTTCTATAACTGTGCTTTATATGTAAATATTTGCAGAGTTCAGTGACGTAAAAATAAAAACAAGCAACTAAGGACAGATGCTAGAAGAAACTGAACAAAAAAACAAGCAGTGTTGCTGGTAATCCAAAACATATGTGGCTGTTGTCCCAGACCTGATAACAAACCCGGCAAAACATTATTTTCAGTGTGTCATAGTGCATGAGCTCCAAGTATGATGCTTCGTTAATAAGAAAAGATCTTTCAAATAGTAATCTTGTTTGCATCTCTTTCTCAGGTGTTCTCATTTTAGCTCATTTTCTTCCGTTACTGTAGCGGTAGCTAGAAAAGATGTCTGAGGGGTCAGATTATTAGCTTTGGGCGTACTTTCCTCCTGGCAACAGGACATTATCAATTCCAGGAAGTGTGAAAAGTGAACCTGTATCCAGAGGCAAGATGAAGATGCTGGCAAATGCTGATCATGAGATGCATTTTAACTATTATGGAACAAAAAAAAAATCTTTTCACTTTACTGGCACATCTGTGTAAAATAATATTTTAGCTTGCCAGAGTTTTTTCCCTGTGTTTTCGTTGTTGCATTTAAATATTATTTTTTGTTTTAGGCTGCCTCCTTGAAAGACAAATGGGGTCTCAGCTACAAACCCAGCTATAGCAGATCTAAGAGTATTTCAGCATCAGGAAGACCACCTCTGAAGAGAATGGACAGAACAAGGTAAGCTTCTGGGAATTTGAGATCTGTGACAGCAACAACGGCGTATGTAACAGAGGAAACACTGGAGACTTTATACTGTAGGCAGCAGCTATATGTGGTGGAACTAGGTAGGAGGAGGTAATTTTGGAAGACAGGCATGTTCTAAAAAGCAACTTTTCACCTTTTTTTTGAAAACTCTTTTTTGACAGACTTGGTAATATGTCAAATGAGGAGAAGTTTCCACTTCTACAACAACTTAGGGTTTTTTACGGAATCCTGCTTTCAAGACATACTAAAGAACCGTATATAAGGAAAAATGGCATAGTGTAATCATTTTGATTTCTACACTTGATTTGCAATCATCTGTCTTAAAAAGGGCTGTTGTGACAAGAAGAAGAAAGGGAGATTTTTTTTTGTGAATGATAATTTTCTTGTAATCTCTTTACCTGTATAACGTGTATTGGTTTTGTTTCATCATTTAATGGCTGCTGAGCAAACTGTAGTTGTATAATGATGCCTCCTAGTAAAGTGTTTGCTTTCATTTTAGAATACATGTTTTTAATTCTTGCTCCTGTAGATCCAGCTGAAACATTCAAAGTTTGGAATTAAAAATAAGCTGCATTGTTATGTATTAAGTACAAAAGATTTGAAAATTTAAAAGGTGGAGAGGGTTGTTAGAATTTTTTGGACTTTTTTCTATGAGAATAGAAATTCTTAATAGAAATTTGCTTCAAATTTGAATACTTCTGTAGAAGAGAATAGAAATTTATAAATCATCTGGATGTGAAAATATCAGACAGCAGATATTCCAGCATAAAAACAGCTTTATAAGTACTCTAAAATGCATTTTTCAAGGTGCCCTTGAAAAGGAATCTTTCTTCTGAATTAGCATTCTTGATAATTGAAGCAGAGGAAGTGTTGAAGGCGTGAAGGTTCTAGCGTAGGATCTGTCAGAGGAAAACCAATTTCATTTTACCTTTTCACAAAGTTATCTGAAGAGAACCAGAAACTGTATGGAAAAGATAATGGGGCTTTTCTGTTGCTCTATAAAAAACACCAAGTTCTGAAAAACTTAATGAGTACTTTGGCTGTGAATGAAAAGTAGTACGCATATACTATAAAGCCAAATAATTCATTTCAGTTGCAACAGAGAATACATAATCTGCTAACTTGCTTTATGTCCTATGTGGTAGATCACAAGTATCTTATTTTTCTATAATTTCTGCATGTTGGCTCAGGATTGAAAAACTTGCATAAAGAAATAAGCAGAGATTGGCTAGCTAGCAATAGACTACTGCCCGAGTAATGTGTAGCTTCCTTCTCTTTCCTTCTCCCCCTCCTTTTTCCTCTTCATGTACCCAAAGTGCTCTACAGAGGGATCTGGACAGGCTGGATCGATGGGCCCAGGTCAATTGTATGAGGTTTAACAAGGCCAAGTGCCGGGCCCTGCACTTGGGTCACAACAACCCCAGGCAATGCTACAGGCTTGGGGAAGAGTGGCTGGAAAGCTGCCTGGTGGAGAAGGACCTGGGGGTGCTGGCTGACAGCCAGCTGAACATGAGCCAGCAGCGTGCCCAGGTGGCCAAGAAAGCCAATGGCACCCTGGCTTGTATCAGCAATAGTGTAGCCAGCAGGAGCAGGGAAGTGATGGTGCCCCTGTACTCAGCACTGTAGAGGTCGCACCTCGAATGCTGTGTTCAGTTTTGGGCCCCTCAGGACAAGAAGGACACTGAGGTGCTGGAGCGTGTCCAGAGAAGGGCAACGAAGCTGGTGAAGGGTCTGGAGAGCAGGTCTTACGAGGAGAGGTTGGGGGAACTGGGGTTGTTTAGCCTGGAGAAGAGGAAGCTGAGGGGAGACCTTCTTGCTCTCTACAGCTACCTGAAAGGAGGTTGTAGTGAGGTGGGTGTTGGTCTCTTCTCCTAAGTAAGGAGTGATAGAACGAGAGGAAGTGGCCTCAGGCTGCACCAGGGGAGGTTTAGATTGGATACTAGGAAAAAATTCTTCCCCAAAAGGGTTGTCAAGCATTGGAACGGCTGCCCAGGGAAGTGGTTGAGTCACCATCCCTGGAGGTATTTAAATGATGTGTAGATATGGTGCTTAGGGACGTGGTTCAGTGGTGGACTTGGCAGTGTTGGGTTATCAGTTGGACTTGATGATCTTAAGGGTCTTTTCCAACCTAAAGAATTCTAAGTGCTTCAATTATGATTTTATACTGTCTTCTGTAACAACATCATAAATACTGACTCTGCTTTTTTATGGCCTTATATTTGTGTGGTTAAATGTTTGCATGAACGTAAAATCCTGTAGTAAAACTCAACAAGCTGTTGTGTTTTGGTTTTGCTTATAGCTCTCGACTAGGAGATGGTGAAGACCTCCCAGATATCCGTGTAGATGCTGCATCTCCTGGGCCAAGAGTAACATTCAACATACAGGATTCTGTAAGAATTACTTTATATGCCATATAATTTTATTTCCTGTGCCATTTGGTCACAAGTTCATGAGACAGGTATACCTAGGCAGGCCTGAATTGCTTGTATGTTTTTGTGTGTCTATTTCTGTTAGCGTGTGCCTCAAATTATGGATATTTTTGGAAGACAGATTTGTTTTGATAGAAGACAGATGTGGTTTGGTTTCTTAACATAGAAATTAATTCAGTCATTAGAGAAAATATTTTAAAATGGGTTTGTTTGGTTTTTTTAGGCTGACACAGTAGTGATAAAATTGTTTTAGAATTTTTATCAGAAGTGCGCAAAAAATCATCAAGTATTTTCTGTGTTTGAATATATTTAGAGTTTTGGAAATGGGGATTAGTCAGTTTGTTGTAACCCTACAGGCATATCCTTCTGTGTGTTTGAAATGGATTTTTGAATCTTTGGGTTTGTTTGTTGCTATGTTTTCTCATTTTTAAAATGTTCCTATTATGTTGGTTTTGTATGGCTGAGAGTATTGTAATTGTTTTAATTTATATATTTTTTTTCACTTCTAATTAAGTTGAATAAAACAGCTTTGGGGATTGCACAACAATCCAGCTGTCCAGGGGAAGGGTATTTTCAGGTATTTCTGAGAAGAAACAAGTATTCTTTGCCAGAGAACTAATTTATCTCACAGGGAGCTGCTTTTCAATGTTTCATCTCTTTTGCACTCAGCTAAACAGAATGTATATCAAATTTGAAAATATTTAAATATGTAAAGTAAACAGAAGAACGTGATTGATTGTTGATGAACTTCCCAGAGTGTTTCTACGCCCTTATGTAGCCCTAAAACTTGCTAGTTTTTATAAAATGAATTATTGGAATTTTGTCTGTATATTTAGGAAGACTGATCAGGGCTGATGTAAAGTGACATAAGTCTAGCCTTGAAATGTGCTGTAGAAGAGGATTTTAATGTGTGTGCCTTCACCTGTTACATTGTGTTCCAACATTGCAGGCATCAACACTAGTACAAGATAATGGCTAGGTGAGAGGACATCTCCTCACACTTTTATTTCTGTTGGAATTCCTATATTGAATGCAGAGTAAGACATTTTCAAATAATAGTGAGTAGGGAATGTGCCAAAACTTAATACCCAGAGAACAAATGGTGGAGTTTTTTAACTGCTTTAAAAAACATGTTTAGGGAAAATAGTAAAGATTATTTTTATCTTAAAAAATCCAACCAAAACAAACCAACAAAAGCAAAACCAAACCAAACAAACAAAAAAACAAACTCAGGAGACAGTGACGTACTTTTTCTCCCTTCCAACTCACCTCACGCTCCCAGGAAATAAATTCTTATTTCTGAGAGAGAGGTGGAAATGAAATATAGAAATGTGCTTTGCACGTATAAATATGTTCATATTTAAAAGCTATCCTACCTTTTATTATTGTTGTTTTATATAAGCCCAGTTAGCTTAAGTTTTGTCGGCATAGCAAAATGCTATCAAACACTTAGAGGTATCAAATGTTGAATATTTTAAAAAAAAAATATAATGTCAGTTCTTCAGCAGAGCTCTAATTTGAATTTGCAGACTATGATGTGTAGCTCTATAGTAACACTATGTAGGTAGTGCTGGTGTTAAACTAACACTTCTAGATATTTTTCACAGGCATTTTAAGAAGTTAATGTTCAAAACTGCTTGTGTGGTGCTTGTGGCGTGCTTTATGTGAGAAACAGGAGACCCCTTTCGGAAATTTGGCCTGAAGTTCATTTTGTGTTAAAGCACATGTGCCCAAGAGCGCAGCCCAGAACTGCAAACCAGTGCCGTACATTCTGTGTTAGCATTCTGCATGCACGCCTCACTAACGCTCCTGGGTGCCTCGGCCCTCTACAAGGTTCATGATGATTTTTGCTGTCTTTTGATCTTTTCTTTCAAAATATTTTCTTAAATTTATATGAAGTGTTTCCATTCCTTCTGATCACGTGAATTGGTCAGAGCATGACATGTATTTAGCTAACAGACTGAGCTCAATCACTACGCAATGGCAAATGTCTCCCCACTAAGCTTTCATTTCTTCCTTTTTCCATTATCAGTCTTGCAATTTCTACACCTGCTCTGTCTTATGAGGAACTTGGCAATGAGAGATTATCATAGCATTCTTGCTTTTTTCTTGCCAGAGCTCTCTAATGCATTCTCGGTGGAAATGGTATCTGTGGAAATTTAATATCTTCTTGTCTTTCTATAATCAGTTTCCAGAGGAGACAGAAATGGACCTTTTGTCTGTAACTATTGATGGTCCCTCCCGTTACTCATCTACTAGTGAAGGCTCATGCTCGGTATTTGGTTCACCCAAAACTCCAGTAGTCTTCTCACCCGGCATTCCCTTCCAGCCTGAAGAAGGACGCCGGGATGACAGCTTATCATCAAGCAGTGAGGACTCTGAGAAGGAGGATGACCATGAAAGAGAGAGGACGTATTTTTATAGGAAACCACCGTAAGTAATGGTCCTGAGGAAGAACACAGAAATTAAGAAAATACCCTTGAAATATTGACTTTGAAGCTACAAAATCTGTTACTGATGAAGGACTGAATTTTGCCTGAAGCCTGTATGTAGAAGGCAGGGGAGGTTGTGTTCATCAGAGGGGACTGTGAGGGAAGGAGGAATTCTGATCTGAAAAGGAGGCGACTGTTAGAAATTTCAGGGCTTGGAAGAGAATGAAAAAACTTGGAAAGTGAGTTTTTTGAGGCACGGGGCAGGTTTTAGTGGGACCCAATGACAGATTTTTCAAATACAGCATAACTTTCAGTTTTATCAGGGGATTATACCTCCACAAAGTGCATGTAATAATGTAAATATTTACAAATATAAAAATTATTGTATATATCTTTTTGTTCCTTTCCCTGATTGAGAATTTAAGAAAGGCTTAGTTCTTTATAGTACCCTATACTAAGAAAGGATACTTAGTAATGTGTTAATGGAAGATGGATCACTGTATTGCTGTGTATCAGATAAGGCCTTTTCCAGAAAAGTTCGTAAAAGATTATATACTGAGTGTGGACATAGTCTAGGAATGTCTCCTACCATCTGTTCAGGTAAACGTCATGGTAATACCTAATCCACAATTGTTCCTGTGCAGGAGTACCTCTCGCAAGAAAGCAACAGGCTTCGCTGCTGTCCACCAACTGTTCACTGAGCGCTGGCCAACAACACCTACCAACAGAAGTATGACCGGCACAACCACAGAGAGAAATATTGACTTTGAACTTGATATCAGGGTTGAGATTGATTGTGGAAAATGTGTCCTGCACCCTACAATGCTTCAGCAAGAACATGATGAAATTAGTTTACGAAGGTAAGGAACGTGTTACTTAGTTGCCTTAGGAAGAACAGAGTATGAGTGCTTTACTCTGCTTTAGCTGTTAAGTCCATCTGATATTTCTGACTTAAGTTCTGACCATATGCGCAATAATTAATGGCTCTTAAGCACTGACCTGTTTGAAAAGCATAGAAGATGTATGCATTAGTATGTCACCATCACTTTATTTGTAGCAATTATCACTACTTCATAGCATCACCATAAGTTGCAATTGTTACAGCCAAGTATGGCATGGGAGTTGCGTTTGTGTAGCAAGAATCTGCATATGCCTCTCTTCTGTTTTTATTTTTTAAATCATGTTTTATCTTTCATAAACAAAATGTTAGGCTTTCAAAGCACTTGGATTTTTTTTTTTCCCCAGCCTCCAAAGAAGTAACTTTACAACTTAGTGAATTCATATAATGGTTTGACTAATAGCGGGGCTACTGTTGTGTTTTCTCATGATCTCTGAGGGCTCCTGTTATTTTCTGAGTGTAAAAGCATGCTGATTTATGTATCTTTCTTAATAAAATGCTTTTTTTTTAATTATATGAGGCAACAGAAGTGCTTCTGATCTTAATGAGGTTTGATCTCATCATCAGTTTTTAAATTCTCCTTTTTTCACGTGTATGTGATTGAGGATCTAATGGCAGCTTTACATTACTTTTTAAAATTTGATATGTTGTTAGTAATATAGCGAATTTTAAGAAACTTATTTGTCAACAAAGATAATTCTTAGTAAGGATAGTATAAGGAAATGAGATTTACTTGTTTTAACTCTAATTTTAAGAAATAGGAACAAATGAGAAATACGTTTTCTTACTGAGAGGTATATGTAGGAGATCTGTAATTAGAAAGCAATTTGGTTTCTGGCTTTCCAAGACATATTTTTCTAAGAATTGATATAGAAGGAAAAAGAATCTCTTAAGAATTTATATGAAGATGGGCTTTACAGCAGAAAAGGAAAATTGTAAGTGTTCTCTGCGTATCAAAGAGTTTTCACAGATCACGTTGGGTAATGTAGATGAACTTGACTGTAAGAGTACAGAGCACTGGAAGGTGTTTCTCTAATGACATAACAATACTTTTGTAGATTTTACTGCCTGAAATAATCACACAATGAAAATGGCAAAACCAGAGTAGGCAGACAGAAAGGGAGTGGAGGTCACAGACAGTAAAGAGTAAAGCAGAGGCTGAAATGCTTCCTTATATAGTTGATAATACAAATTTGTTTTAGACATCTCTAGGTTTTTTAATGCTAGAAAATGTACTCTTATTAATATGAGTATTAAGCTTGCTTTAATAACATACCGTGTATTTATTTCAGGAGCTATGATCGGAGCTCCAGAAGTTTGGATCAAGAGTCTCCTTCAAAAAAGAAAAAATTTCAAACTAATTATGCATCTACTACTCACTTACTTGCTGGCAAGAAAGTGCCATCATCTCTACAGACAAAATCTAGTGATGTGGAAACAACAGTGTTTTATATTCCTGGGGTGGATGTAAAGGTAAGAGGAGTGTATAACTCAGCAGGGAAGCACTTGCTCTTTCCCTCTGCTCAGAAATGATTTCAGAGCAAATATATTGTTACGGTATGTTCAAGTTCATATATACAGAGCACCTTGACAAAATCTTTTTTTTTTCAGTTATGTAGGCACTGCTAAATTAGGAGTCGGGATTTCTGTAATACTACATTGAAAACTGATAGATGCTTTTATCCTCGTTTTCTTAGTGGGGAAAAAATTTAAAATCTTGTATGTGCCATCAAAAATAGAACTATGTCAAATGATGCTCCATAACAAACAGTGATGTGACATTACATAATGAAAAGAAATAAGGTCCGTTAACATTTTGGTGTCTAAAATTAGACATTTGTTTTGGATATTTCCTTCTCCGATAGGTAATTTATATTGTGTACCCTTTTCAAATAAAAGATGATCTGTTCACTGTCAGTAATTCATGGGAAAGGCAGCTTGGTAGTTGGCCCACTAACACATAAAGCTCTCTCACTGTGTCTTCTGTGTTGCTTATTATAGTAGTCAGTCTTGATATAAAAACTTTTTAGTTAGACAATGTTCTCTCAAACACTGTCAAACTGTACACTCCCTTGTTTTTTTAATCATTGTTTCTATATCCAAGTAAGAAAGGGTCTCAACAGAAACGTTCTTGTATTTGTGATTTGAAATCCTATGGAGTAAGAACAGGAAAAACAGGTCCCTGCTGCATGGAAACTTCATGCAATTCAGTTGAGGCAATGCCATAAATCAAATGCTGTTCACTTGAAACAGCCTGGGTCTTCTAGTCCTTTGATGTGGAAGGGCTATGTGTGTCCATTTTCTGGTATTCCAGGCTGTCTTCAGGGATAACAGTGATGCCTCAGGTCCTGTCTGATGCTTTTAGTCAAATTTAGGAGTAACTAAACATTTTCTACAGATTTTGTTATGTCTGTATTTTCACTGATAGTATATTAAGCACATATAGGTGGTGTGAACTCTTGGAGTATTTTATTATTTTGAGTTTTTATGCAGCTTTATGTATGCCAGTGTTTGGTAGCAGAATAGTTCCACCATGCAGTAAGACAGAAAGAAAGCTATAAGGACAGGAACAAATAGTTGGTGGCACAAGATGTGTACAACGTAACAGAGCGGAGAAGCAAGCTTTAGGCATTGCTCCTTAAATAGTTCATCTCCTCTGTTTCTCTGTGTTTCCTTGATGTTTTTTTATAGTTTATTAATTCTTTTTTTTTTTCCACAAAGATTTCAGATCTTTATGTGCATCAGCTGTATCTGTAGAACATGAATTGGAATGTAATGTATCTTACAATGACATTTTTGTAAAAAATGAAAAAAAAAAAATTCTTTTGAAGGGAAGGAGTGACACCAAACTGCTGTAGAGAAATTGAGCTACTTGTATGAAGTAAATTGATCTTTCTTTGCTTTCCAGTTGCACTACAACTCTAAGACTTTAAAGACTGAATCGCCTAATACTTCTCGAGGATCCTCTTTGCCAAGAACCCTTTCCAAAGAGTCCAAGCTGTATGGTATGAAAGATACTGCCACATCTCCTCCTTTATCTAGCACTATCCACAGCAAGACTAACACCTTACTTCCTCCCCAACCCCCACCCATCCCATCAGGTACTTATAGACAATAACCTTCTAAAATTATCATGGATATATATCTTCCTTTCATGTAATCTACTGGCTTTAGATCTGTCTGCACATTACCTGGAGCACTGTATTTATCAAGTCTTAAATTTGGCTGCAGAAACCTGACCCCAGAAGCATGAATGCAGTTCATAAAGCTGCATTTTTAGAAATCTCTTGCCAAACCAGTCTCAGTAATATTTCTGTCATAGTCACCATATCCCAGTGATGGGCTGTCACTGCCTGCTGCCCGTTTTCATTTCACAAAATAATGCTTATTACTGGAAAGCAAAGTTTAAGTATCTGTATAAAAAGTGAATGCTAACTGCTTTATTCTCCGTAATCCAAGAAAAAAAAATCAGATGAATCCATGCTTCCATACATTACACCATTCAAAGAATACTTTCAGCTCTTAAGTGCCTTCTGCCGCACAAGTAATGTGTAAATTATTGCTTTCTGGAACAGGGTTGTTTCTTGTAGTACTGAAGCAGCTGTTAAGACGTATTTGTATTAATTAAAATACCAGACTAGTGTCCTCAACTGTTGCAGGCCCTTAAATAACCATGATTTGGAGTGACATGTGTTCCAATACTTAAAGTTTTGTTTTATCTCCAATGATTCCTGTTTTCAAGCAGGAGTCCGTTGTTGCATCATGTCAGATCTAAAGGTATGTAGATTACACCTCCACCTTCTGAGACGCTCACTCTTCTCTCCTTCAGCATCTGAATATCACTTTAAAAACAAAGCCAAAATTTGATGAGCAGGCAAAATTAATAACTGAAAAAAGTTGTGTATGGGTTTTTTTTTTTGGTGGTGGTGGTGGTTTTTTTTAAACCAGCAGAGATGCTGGGAGAGAACAGTGAAATGGGGACACCTTCCTCAATTATCCGTGCTGTTGAACCATTAGTTCTTACTTCTTTAACTCTCCATCCTCTTTATGTTTACCGAATGTTGTGTAATCTTGGTTTGTACTACTTTTCTTCAATTTTGTTCTGTGTTTTCCTACCCTCTTTCCAATCCTTGCCTTTTAATTTTTACCATGTCATGTCCAGTTACTGAGTCTTGTTGTTTTTAACGTTTGTAAGCTCTACGTTTGGTGGGGGCAGCTTACAGAAATTGCACTTGTATGATGATATAAATGTCTCCCAAAACTAGGGATTGCAATTACTGTATTTCTTTATGCATTGTATTTTTATAAATATTTATTAGTTCTGAATTATTTTGAAACACGTCTATTGTTATTGATATTACCTTTTTATATTACTTTTCCTCCAGAATGGAAACCACCTTGTCTTATTTTCTTTAGTCTCCAGTAAGAGCAAGATAGGACAATCTACTCAGAGGCACTAGACAGAACAGTTTGCATAGAATGAAAATTCAGTGCTTGTTTTTTTTTAGCAAATAAAAGGATTTTTAAGCTCTGTTTTAGTCATTTAGTTAGTTTATCTTTTTCTTGGAGAATTTAAAATCAGTATCTTCTTTTATCTCTATTCATTCTAATAGTCCTATTTCATAGAGACAGTAATTGAGCTGGTACTAATACCTTCTGTGCATATTTATACTTTGGTGAGCCTGGATCCAAGTGCTAGCCTCTTCTGCAGATTTAGAAGACAACAGTCTTTTTATTAGTTTATACTCTGGCTAGCTCCAAGCTTTTAAAAATGCTGGTTTAGAATCTTTAATTATTCTTCGCATAAATATAGTATGACTTGCTGTTTACACTTTTAATATTTTGATGTATATTCTCAGTTTAAACGACATTCTTCCCAGACTCATATGTTTATTTTTTCCTAATTCCACTTCAATTTCCAGTCCGCTGTGGTTATTTTGCGTTGTGTATTTAGAGAAGAATTGTGTGTGTCTGATTTCAGTGCTATTTTTTAAAAAGTGAAGTGGTGGCATTGACATAAGTCAATGTTCTTGGTCAAGAACATGCGCAATGAAGCATGACAGACTAATAGTTGGTTTTGCACAGTTTTCTTAGTGAAAACTTATGGCTTAATTTTTTTTAAGCAATCAGATTTATTCCTTTTCAGATGATGATACAGAGAATTAGAGGAAACACGATTTCCTCTAAGCATGATAATTATGAAGTACCTTCTAATGTTTATCAGTTACTGTTGAGTGGTATTACATAAGACAAATTTATCTTTTAAATGTTGCAGCCAAAGGGAAAGGAAGTGGTGGAGTGAAAACTGCTAAACTATACGCATGGGTTGCACTCCAGTCATTGCCGGAGGAAATGGTGATTAGCCCATGCTTACTGGACTTTTTAGAGAAAGCTCTTGAAACCATTCCAATTACACCCATTGAAAGGAATTACACAGGTAGGTTGCATATTTGTATTCTAGTACTCTACACTTTTTCTTTTTTGCCTTCTGGTGGCGTTGAGCTGCTCTTCCCTTTAAATTCCACTTTCTAATGAGTTTTTGTACTTGTTAAAAGCTGTTAGTTCACAGGATGAAGACATGGGACAATTCGATATGCAAGATCCCTTAGAAGAGTCCACAACATCATTAGTATCGTCCTCGACATCAGCATATTCATCCTTCCCTGTAGATGTGGTGGTTTATGTACGAGTTCAGGTGAGGTTTTAACTCAACATTCAGTATAGAAAGTAACTCCAGTCACAGTCTTTGACACAATCCATGCTTCAAAGTTTGCTTTTTAAAAAATAAAAACTATTTTAAAGTGTCCTTTCTGAGATATTCATGTCTAGTGCGATGATAAAATAGAATTTATTTCTGAGGAAGTTCTGATGTATTTCAGTCCCATGGAGACCAACAGAAATGAGCTATTTTGAGAAGTCACAAAAGTTCTGAGCATTTTAATCGTTACTTCTTCCTTGTCTCTTTTGGACTCTCTTTGAAAATATCTTTCTTAACTAGTATTTATATCCATTGTTTATAGGTACCATTACAAAACAAAAATAATTGAAGATTCCCTCACTTTATATGGCAAGTTTAGGAATGTACAGTTATCTACAGAGCATATTTATACTGCTAAATATTTGATGTATCTGGGCTTTTTATATGTGTCAGAGAGAAAAGTGCTACTGCAGTGTGATTCAGAGCACTTGAGCTTGATCTGAATGTTGGTATTATATTTTTGCACTTTGCTTAAACATTTTTTTCTGGTATAAACTTGATTATGTTCCCAAATTGAACAATATATTCTAACAAATGCTTTTTTTTGTATATATACTTATGAAAATTAGCCACCACAATCTCTCAGCTTTTACCGCAAACTTATCTGGCCAAGAATGTGTTGAGGGGAGCTGAGGCTTTCAGCGTCAGCTCAAGAGTCAAGGGATTCTCCATAGTTCTCCATGAGATGAGTGAAGCTATGAATTGACTTGGGGAAGAGGAAGAGAGGGGGATGTACATGTCTTGTGCTGCATCCAGGATTCCTGTGTTTGTCTTCTAAAAACTGGTTCCAAATAATAGCCCTGGTGTTGGAGGGATTCCCTGAAATTAATGTATCTATATGAACTTGTATACAGTTACCTTACTAATTCTAAAACCAGCCCAAAAAGGTTGTAAGTTGCTTAGATTTAAAAAACAAATACATAGCACTTTATAAGTCAAACTGGGGATGCTTTTAGTATTTCATATTTGTTCACTGAATGCTGTATTTTCTTTCTGTGTTTCAGCCCTCTCAAATCAAGTTCAGTTGCTTGCCGGTATCAAGAGTTGAATGTATGTTGAAGTTGCCTTCTCTGGATCTTGTTTTCTCTTCAAACCGAGGAGAACTGGAAACATTAGGCACAACGTACCCGTCAGAAAATGTGTCAGTTGGTGGCAACGCTTCACAGAGTGGCTCAAAGAATTCAGTTAGTAAATCTGGAGCACCAGGTAATACATACAGGAATGTTTATACTATGTGCAGCTTATAGCATAAATAAATATAATGTTTTGCTGTCTAAAATTAGAGCAGAAGGTAAGCTTTTACACACCTTAAGGCTATAGACATTTCTGTATTGGTGAGTTCAGTAGGATTTCTTCATGTTTTATCAGTTTCCTGTAAAAGCTTGCACAGAGTATACTGGAGTTTTTCTTGCATTGGTTAAGTGAGTTCAATTCTCTCTTGTAAAAGGCTAGCATCAATACCTAGAATATTTAAGCTACACTGCTGCTACAAGGGCATAATTTGATGTGCGTTTGGTCTGTTTAATATTGCGGTTAACAGTATTATTTCACGTTTGTAAACGCTTTTGTACTAAAACTAACTTTTGCAAAAAAAAATTTGACTTCAGGTTCATCACCTGGACTAGGCAGCCCTCTTGGCAGAACGCGGCACAGCAGCAGTCAGTCCGACTTGACTACTTCTAGTAGCAGCTCTTCAGGCCTGAGCTTTACTGCCTGCATGTCCGACTTTTCCCTTTACGTGTTCCATCCGTATGGAGCTGGAAAACAAAAATCTGCTGTTACTGTTCTAACCCCTGGATCAGGAGCTTTAGGTACAGAACAAGTGTTTGTTTGCTTTAATGAACGTTGTTCAAGTTTGGCATGGTTTTCTGAAATGAAAATTTGAAAAGGTCACAGAAGATTAAACTTTTTCCTTTCTGTTTCTAGGTAATGTGGATGAGGAACCAACTTCGGTCACTGGCCGGAAGGATTCTTTGAGCATTAACCTTGAGTTTGTGAAAGTCAGCCTGTCACGAATAAGGCGTTCAGGAGGTTCCTCCTTTTTTGAGAGTCAGTCTGCGAGCAAAGCTACCAGCAAGATAGATACTACATTGATAAACATATCTGGTAAATGTTTGTTTCATTTTAATCCCATCTATTCAGCTAATTAGAGAACTGCTGTTCCAGCGATACACTCACTCTCAGTAGCTTTTGTGGATGTTGTATGAGAGCCATCTACTTGTAGTGTGTAGTAAAATTTTTGCTCTTTTTGAGTAAAGTAGGGATTGATACATTATGTTTGAATGGTACTTGGAGTACCTATTTGCAGATGCACGCACCTTTTTAGCCTCCTGATTCATTTAATGTAACTAAATGGGCTTGCTCAAACACATTTCTGATATCAGTCTGGGTGACTTAATGTGACCCTTGAATATTCTGAGATTGTACTGGCTGTGGCTAGGATGGAGTTAACTTTCTTCATAGCAGCCCCCGTATGGTGCTGTGCTTTGAATTTGTGCCTGAAACAGTACTGATAACACACCAGTGTTTTGGCTTTTGCTGAGAAGTGCTTGCACAGCCTCAAGGTCTTCTCTCTTTCCGACTTTGCCCAGGAGGGGATACAGCTAGGGCAGCTGACCCAAACTGATCAAAGGAATATTCCATAGCGTGTGATGATGCACTGAGTAATAAAAGCTCAGGGAAAGGAGGACGAAGAGGGTATATTGGTGGTTATGGTATTTGTCTTCCCAAGCAGCTGTTAGGTGTGCTGAGGCCCTGCTTTCCAGCAAATAGCTAAATATCTGCCTCTCAATGGGAAGCAGTGAATAATTTATATTTTTTTTTCTTCGCTTGCATGCAGAGCTTATGCTTTCCCTGTTAAAGTGTTGCTACCTCAATCCACAAGTCTCCTTGCCTGCCTTCTGTTTACTCCCTCTCCCACAGGAGACTGGAATGAGTGAGCAGCACAGTGGGCATTTGGTTGTTAGCCAGAGCCAACCCACAACACAGATAAAGCCTAAATTGTTTGTGTTTAGTCAGCTTTAAGTTACATGTCATTTTAGTTGTATTGCAGGTATTTCTGTCAGGTATTATCAAAAGAAAGTGATTTCAAGACATTATTTAGTAGTAATCTTAGTATGTCAACTTTATTATATGGTCATAGTATGCAAAAGAGCATGGTTATTTTCTACCTTGACGGCACAATGTATATTTTTCTTCAGATATGAAATCCCACAGTATACATTAGCTTTGTACCTGAGAGACTAGAGTCTTTGAATAGTATTGTTTGTTAAGCAATATCTGTGCCCTTCATTTTTTAATCCTGTTTCTTGAGAATCCCAAAAGTCTGCATGACTACAGTGTGGTAATGTGTGACTACATAAATGGCAATGAGACGGAACATGTAATGCTAACTTGTTCCCACTTAAATAATTTGTTTCAGTGACAAACTCAGTAGCTTGGTTAGCCTTTAAATATTTTTATATTAGCTATACCAGTAGTTCTTGTTTCCCACCCAAAGAAAAAAAAAATCCTTCTTCCTAAAATATTTCATTTATTCCTCCTTGTCATACATCATTAGAGTTAAAACAGTGGTTTTGAAATTCTCAAACTCTAAATATGCCATTTCACTTCGGTGTGACCATTGTGAATCTGTTTTACTGCTGGTGATCAAAAAGAGTGATAGTAAACCAAATATGTATGTTTCGCAGAGCAATCAGCTGAAGGGACTACAAATCACTCAGAAAAAATGTACGATGAGGGTTGGGCTTTGGGCTGGGTTTTTCTTCAGCTTGTTTGGTGAATTCTACTGTGTTTTCTCAATGTATTACGCTGCACTAACTTGCTTGCTAAAGTGAGAAAGCAATCGCAGTATGCTCACAGAGTCTGTATAGTATCGCTTCAGTAAGACTCCACATACAGGAGCAAGCAACAAGGGAATGAATTTCAGCAGGCCACCCAGTGCCCTAGTGTGAATGCTCTTTTACATCATTGTTCCATCAGAGCAGAAGGATGAACAAACTCAGATTCTCATTGCTAATTTATCTCTTAATACATTTTATAACAGAGATAAACTAGGATAATAATAGAACTTCATGTTAAATTTATTCCCAAAGTTGGTTAAGCTTTCAGTTGGACCTAGTTTGGTAAACCCTTACCACCCATTTTCGTAGTCCTCTCTTCAGAAACAGGCATTTCACAGCTCTCTTTTGTTACCTGAACAGGACAAAGTCTTGTACAAACACTTGCCCTTTTCCTTTTTTATATGAAAACTGGAAATAGTCTAGTTTTCAAGCAATCTCCCCATAGAGGAAAAAAAAAAAATCTAAGTGGATTATGTAGCACAATTAAGTGTGGTATTATAGAGATGAAATACTGTGCTCATTAAAAATGACAGCTGAATCTCCTAGATCACAAGCTGCCTTCTTAAGTGTTGTTCGTGATTTTTTTTTTTTTTAAGTCTGACATTTGCTGTGTGTTATTATGTTAATTCTGGCTGCACTGCTGCATGTCTAACTTGGTGACGTAGTTCTACAGTCTGTGTTCGTTACTAGCTGTCAAATTTCACCACCTTGCTACCGGGTGCCTATGAAGACACCGTGAGAGCTGGACTCCTCAACACTCAAGGAACCTTGAAGTAAAAGTGGGGTTTGAAGATTTGTTATTTATTTATTTATTTTCCCCCACTGCACATGGGATCCTGACTTACCAGGCAAGCAGCAGAATGGTTGTGATTCATCTGCCATGAAAGCCCTCAGATGAGGAGTCTGAGGCATATACAACACACGTAGGGCCCAACATCAGTTATAATCCATCTTGCCTTCATGAAATGTGTTTGTATCTAATATTGGATTTGGAGAAATGGCAACACCTCAGGAAAACTGTTCTTTCATTACAGCAGAGACTATACTGCTAGGTAAAGAAGTATTTGTCTATATTGAACACTTATAAATTAGATTTGGTTTCCGAAACCTGTTACTACTGAGAGTTTACAGTTGGGTGTACATGCTTTTTCTTTTTCAGCTGTCTGTGATATAGGATCTGCTTCTTTTAAATACGATATGCGCCGACTCAGTGAGATTCTAGCCTTTCCAAGGGCTTGGTACAGGAGAAGCATTGCTAGACGGCTTTTCCTAGGTGATCAAACAATAAATCTGCCAGGTAAGACACTGCTTCTTATCATGAAAAACCTTTTTGTACAAGGGGTTATAGTAGGAATTTTATAAACATTTATTATCTGTGTATTATTACAGACGTGACTAGATATACATGTATTATAATTTAATCCATATGCAGTCACTCTAATAAGTTTAATAGAAAATCCTAGAAAGAAGAAATGGGAAATTTCTAAAGTAGGTCATTAAATTATTTGAAGAGCTTATATTCATGGAGACAGTAGAAAACCTTTAGTTATGATAAATTAAATATATTTTGACACTCTCCAAGTACTTCTTAGTATATGGGAGGATATTGTTAAACAAAAATGAAAGAGTTATTCTGCCTTTCATGTGTTGCTTTTTTTCCAGTAGCATCGGGTCCTGGAACACCAGATTCAATTGAAGGGGTAAGCCAGCATCTTTCTCCGGAATCATCACGGAAAGCATACTGTAGGACGTGGGAGCAGCCCTGCCAATCTGCTTCGTTTACACACATGGCACAGTCACCTAATGTTTTTAGTGAACATAATGCAAGCAGCAGTATGTCACCTGGGACAGCATCTCATAGCTTGAAGTCTCCAGCTGTTACAAGATCCAGGAGTGTGTCAGACTCTTCAGTGCCTCAGAGAGGTTAGTAGACAATGATTTCTTTAGTTTTTCAAAGTATTTCCATCAGTTGTATGAAAAAAGTATGTCGTTGCCGCTCTGTAGGAAGCAACCATAAAATACTCTTTTTCACTGTGCCTGGGAGTGGAGAGTCAGTGGCTTAGAGAAAGAAAAATATCTGAAATGGCTGAATGAAAATGTAGTTTGCTAGAGTACTTGCTATAAAATTGCAGTTCTTTCACTAGAACAGGAGTTGTTTAGCTGGGGTTAAATGAGTTCTCCAGCTTAATTTGACTGCATTGTCATCTTTTTGGCTCTCTATTCTCATGCAAGCAATTACCACACTGTTAGCAGAGGGTCAGTATCACAGCTCACAGGTGAGGTCAGTTATTTCATTTCATCTGAGATTTTGGACTCATACTAAGAGGTCTAAATAAGGTTAGTTGCTACGTAAGAAATAAAGTAACTTTTAATTTCTTTTACTACAAACGTATTGTATCTTACAGCAGTGTAGCACTGTCTGTGTGGAATATTTGTGGCATTAGATAGGAGATTGAGAAGTGTGGTGCTTATTTTACTCTAGGAAAAATGCCTGTGAGAAAAGAAAGGACAGGTATTTTTGTCTATTTAGTAAGCAAGCAAGATGTTATATATTAACAGTTTTTAGGAGAATACAGAGTTGGAGAAGGATTTATGGCTGGTAGAGTGGCTTGTTCATAGGAAATGCAATTTTGCCCAGGCTTATAAGAGTATTGCCAAGATTTTTGTGAGAAGAGCAAGGAAAACCCTAATACTTGAAATTCTGTCTTCGCGCTTGTGCAAATACCTGCTACCTGAATATTCAAATACTAATAATTCATTTTCTGAGTACACTGGTATTTTTAAACAGTTAAAGAATTTAAAATATGGTCTTGCATGACTGACTGGAAATTAAAAATCTCTTCTTTTAAAGATGTTAGTAAAAATAAACATGTAAAATAAATATGTAAAATTAGTCAATTTCTGTGACAGCTAAAGCACCACATATTGCAAATCCTCTAGTTCTCACTTACCCTCACTTGTAGTTTTGTGGCACTCCTTAAATATGGTGTTATTTTGTCCTTTTGTAGTATGTACAATGTATATATTCTGTCAGCTTTTCCTAGTATGTGGAATAATTTTTTTTTGCCTACCTCTTTGTTTAGATACTCTCTCAAAAACATCAACTCCATTTAACAAGTCAAATAAAGCTGGAAGCCAGCAAGGAACACCCTGGGAAACACTGGTTGTATTTGCTATGAACCTAAAACAATTAAACGTTCAAATGAATATGAGCAATGTAATGGGCAATACTACGTAAGTATAAAACAAGATCAAGCATGTTTTAACAGACAGTGTTGTTTTGGGGGCAAAACCCCAGTTTCCCCACAGACTGTTTACAGCCTGTTGTCTTCTTGCTTTAAAATCCTAACTTTTTCAGTTCCGAACTGTGAAGCCTCTCGTGAACGCTGGAGGATGCTTAATCCTGAAGTCATATGTGCCTAAACCATGTTATTTACTGCTTTCCATTAAATAATTTTCAGTTTCTCTTTTGACAGCCTGGAAAATTATTGTCTACTTTCACCTCTGTTCTAGGTGGACCACCAGTGGTTTGAAAAGCCAGGGACGTCTATCTGTGGGTAGTAGCAGAGATCGGGAAATTAGCATGTCTGTTGGCTTGGGAAGATCACAGTTGGACTCCAGAGGGGGAGTTGTTGGAGGTACCATAGATGTTAATACCCTGGAGATGGTGGGTAAGTTGGAAAGCTGCCTGGTGTTAGTATATGCTCAAGGCAATAAATGTGAAAAACTAAATAATATACACAGTACCTCGCTTTGTGAACCTGCTAGTATATAAATCTTTGGATTCTTACTTGTGCATTCTGCCTGTGAAAGACCCTTTGAACTGAAGGTGTAGCCTCCTGATTGGGGCTGGCTGATTGAGTCTCAGGGTTGCTCTAAAATTACACTATCTAGTTGTGCAACCCTCCAGCCCCCTTCAGCTGTCTGGACAGATGGCAACTGAAAGATTTGATAGCATTTCAGCTCCTGCTAGAATTTCACAAGGGCTTACGGTCTGGGAAATGCAAAACTGGCTTTGGAAAGAGGCTGGGTGTTCTGGCACTACACCAGAGTCATGACCTCCCTGTGCATCTGGAAAAAAATGGTGCTTTCTCAGTCCCTCTGTATCATGTGGCTGGCATAAGGGTGATACCACTGGAAAAAACTTATTTTCTTAGCTTTAATGCTATATTTTTATATTGCTTTGGTTCTATTTCAGCTCATATTTCTGAACACCCAAACCAACAGCCCAGTCATAAAATTCAAATTACCATGGGTTCTACCGAAGCACGGGTTGACTATATGGGGTCCAGTATCCTAATGGGAATCTTTAGTAATGCTGATCTGAAACTACAGGATGAATGGAAAATTAATCTGTATAATGCTTTGGACTCGAGCATCTCTGACAAAAGGTAATACTGCTTCCTTTGTTTAAAACGTATCATGTTTGATAAGGTCAAATTCTGCCTATGTGTCTTCTGTCCAGTATTGCTAACCAAAAATATAAGTGTCTACTAGAAAGCAAAGGGCTCATTTTGGATTTGGGATTATTATTATTATTATTATTATTATTATTATTATTATTATTATTATTATTATTATTGTGAGTGGGAAATAGATTAACTGCTAATTCTTGCTATTTTTAATATCTAGCGAGATATTTGTCCATGGGGACTTGAAATGGGATATCTTCCAAGTGATGATTTCAAGATCAACTACACCAGACCTAATAAAAATAGGAATGAAACTCCAGGAGTTCTTTACTCAGCAGTTTGATACAAGCAAGCGAGCTTTGTCCACCTGGGGACCTGTTCCTTACCTCCCTCCCAAGACAATGGCCAACAACTTAGAGAGAAGCTCGCATGAGCAATGTAAGTGGTACGAAAAATAGTATACTTCCCAAGTAGGATGCTTTAATTGCAAAATTTTATCTGAGCAACTTCACACATGCAAGCATATCTGTTTGACTTGAAGTAGTTTCTTCAGTACATTTTTCATGTAAATTTGGGCTGGCAATAACCTTTCAACAAAGAATGCAAATATCTCGAGTACCCTGCTAGACCTGGGTACAATAATGAACTAACGTATGTAATTTTCGGGTTTTAGTTAAAAATATGTTTTTTTGTTTAAAAAATAACAATATCTTTTTTGCAGTTTTCAAACTATTTCAACAGAGCTGAAATAGTTTGCAAAGTCTATTTTGAAGTCTATTTCATAAAAAAAAAAACCCATTTCTACTTTGAGTAGCAAATGTTATTCTTCCTTTTTATTAATTGTGAGCTGAAACCATAATCTGTCTGAACACAAGGAGTCACTGATTTCCAAGTATGCTTGTTCAGGTACTCCTGAGCTACAACCGCCTTAGATCACAAAGATGAAACAGTGTCAATGAGATAGATTCAAAAATTTCACTCATAATTCCATGTTTTATTAAAAATTTAAACATGGCAGCAATCTTTTCTGTATCTTTCTCTTTCCTAAAGTTTGTTCTTGCTATTGCATGTTTACTTTCTAGTGTTGGATGCAGCCCATCATCGTCATTGGCCAGGAGTTTTGAAAGTGGTATCTGGGTGCCATATATCCCTATTTCAGATGCCATTGCCAGAAGATGGAATGCAATTTGGAGGATCCATGAGCCTGCATGGAAACCACATGACGCTGGCTTGTTTTCATGGACCGAATTTCCGCTCAAAATCGTGGGCCTTATTTCACCTTGAAGAACCCAATATTGCATTTTGGACAGAAGCCCAGAAAGTTTGGGAAGATGGTAATTTAAAATATTTCTTCATTTCTTTAAATTCCTTTAAATGAGTTTTAAGAATGTATTGATATATAAGAAGAAATCAAAGAAAAACTTATTTTCTTTAAGTCTGAATCAAGATTATTTCCCAAAAATATACCACTTACCTAAAATAATAATCTGTCCCCTCTCCATCTTCACCACGATTTGCTTTATCTGTGGAATAATGCAAAGTACATTTTCAAATATACTAGATATGTCCCTGATAATATGCCTACAAACTGGATTGTCTGCCTTGTTAATTGCATGTCTGTATTTTGTTTCTCTGTGATGAATTTTGATGGTCTTACTCGTTATATTTGTCATCATATTGAGAAGTTTTTACTGTCTGTAGCTACCAAGGATTTAATTTTTCCATTGTTTGCAAGCTTTATACCAGTTATTAATGCCATTGGCACGCTAATTATTCACGTTAAATACCTGTGCGAGGAGAGGAGAGTGAGAGGAGACATCCTCCTACCCTTACCAAGCTGCTTTTTCCATTTTTTTCTCTCTCACCCCATGCCACCCACATCTTCAATGCAGGTACTAGTGAACACTCCACGTACATTGTGCAAACCCTGGACTTTCATTTGGGCCATAACACCATGGTCACCAAACCGTGTGGAGCCCTCGAGAGCCCTATGGCGACAATCACAAAGATAACAAGGCGCCGCCATGAAAACCCCCCGCATGGAGTTGCCAGCGTGAAAGAGTGGTTCAATTATGTTACTGCCACAAGGAATGAAGGTTAGATTCATGTTCATTAAGTTTTGGGATTGGTCTGCTTGCCAGGCAGTGCAGGTTGTGCTGTTTAGAAGCTGCTAAATTTCAGGTGGGCTATAGGGAGAGGGAATTTGAAATAATGGAAGTTGTTTCTTCTTGAGAACCTTACGGTGAACTCTGGAATGAAGCATAGCAACATGCTGAACAGCTGGAGGTGTTACTGAGCTAAGTCTAAGTCCTTTTTCAAACTGTGCAGTAAAGCCAAAATGTTCTGTTAGTGTACAGGACGTTTATGTATCTGGCATTGCAGTAGTTCTAGTCTTCTCCTCTTTCACGATATGCAAAAATTTTTTTTGTTGCACATCTAGTTGTGATCTTGTAACGTGAAGATATATTTCACTCTATGTGAAGGATTTATGGATTAAGTTAAAGTAGGAATATATTTTAGGCTTCTGTCACCACTTAGGACTAACATGTGAAAATTACTCATCTGCCTAAAGCTTTTCAACCTTCAGCTGCTTCTAGGCCTTAAAACATTTTGAACCATGTCTTTATATCATTGTTAACTGGAAAATAAAACTTTGAAGATAATGTTAAAAGAAATCTTAAAGTACAGCTGTTGCTATTTCAATCACAAACCATGGAATCGGTAGATGTTATCAATAGAGTTTCTGTGAAAGGGCTAATAGCAGGATATGGCATGTAGTAAGAAGAGCAGATGATCGTTTCATGAAAAAAATATTTTAAAATTATTGATATACTAATATTTATTCCTTTTGGAAGACACAACAGGATGTAGTGGTTGAAGTTCACAAATAGAGGCGCTATCAGTTAGATGTTGTTATGTAGCCCTGTTTTGCTACATCCAGAGCATTTAAGTGTATAAACAACATTTGCTTGTTTGACCTTTTGTAGCCATGCTTTTGGGAGCAGGATAAAGGATATAATCTTCTGAACAATCATACACCAGCAGTTTTACAATGAAACAGTAACCTTTCTTAACTTCTTTGTCTTGTCACAATTTTAACAACTGAAAACTAATTCAAATTATGTTGCATATGTAGTATGGTACAAGTCTTGTGACAAAGATGGATTCCTGGTCAATGGTGATTTCTGACAGCAATGCTGCCTTGATGACCTTAGGTATTAATTGTATTAATCAGAAATATTTATTTCTATTTTAAGTTACTACCATATTTTCAAACACAAAGGGCACACTTTGAACCCATACAGTCTATATCTCAGTTAACTGAAAGCTCATGACTAGAACAGAGCTGTGATAGGGTGGTCAGATGAATAAAATTTGGACTTTAAGCGTCAAAAAAACTAACAAAAGATTCTTTAGAAGTGCTTAGATGTTATGGTACTGATACTTATTTCCTTCTCCCGTCTTACGATGAGTTGTATTTTGTGAAAATTTGTCACCCTCTGTGCTGACAAGAACTTTTTAATAAAGACTACTGAATTCAGGAATTTCCCATTGTCCATGTAGAGTTAAACCTGCTTCGAAATGTTGATGCTAACAACCCAGAGAGCAGCACAACAGTGAAAAGCTCAAGCTTGCTAAGTGGCTTCAGAGGTGGCTCCAGTTACAACCATGAAACTGAAACCATCTTTGCATTGCCAAGGATGCAGCTGGATTTTAAATCTATTCATGTTCAAGAGCCCCAAGAGCCTTCATTACAAGGTGCAGTAAACATCATTTGTTTTCTCTTGATTCAAAGTTATTTTTCATAAATGAGGAGTTAAATACAAAGCTATTGTGCTGATAAGAAGATTTGATCTGAGAATTACGGCAGATCTGCAAGAAAGGATACGATTTCATAATAAAATGTAGAGGGAATTCTGTCGACAGAGTGAAGATCTAGTCCAGAGACCGGTCACTATGGAAAAAACTAAGAAATTAATATGAACATTTTGGCTAGGTTGACTGGTTTTAGCGGGTTGGTTTTCTTATTTTTATTATAATGTTAAAGAGGAGGGCCATTCTGAAAAAAGGAATATGAGATAGGAACCTAAACTTTATGACCCTGTTTTCAAAATGTTGTCTTCAGACTGCAGTTGGAACTGGTGGGAAATAAGACTTCTGAAGGTACAAGACATTAATGTAGATGATTCTCTTGGCTGAGCTGTGGTTTTACTCTATATCTGATCCTGGATAATACTGGTAGATAAGTCAACCTATTGGGTTTTGGTTGGGTTTTTTTAATAGCCAAACTAGCAAAATCCGATCTCAGCTTTTCTTACTGTCTAAAATCATGCACTGATAGCATAGCACAAGCTAGTGATACTGCTCTAGGTTGATTTTCCATGTTGAGGATGATCAAGGTTGCTACGTGGTAGTATTTCTTTATTTTAAACATCTTTTATAAAATACCAGAAGTTACTCTGATGGGAAAACTGTTTAAAAAATGCTGAGGCTGCTAAAGACAGACGTTAATTGTGGTCCTTCCTCTCTTTCGAGTCTCTGGTTCAGTAACAGCAATGTAATTTTTGAATGATTTGTATTCAAATGCTGTGTACTGGTGTATACTGTATGTACCTATAAGTGTGTTAATACTATTTTTATCTGACTGTAGATACAAGTGTTAAACCAAAGGTGGAATGCAGTGTAGTAACGGAATTTACAGACCACATCTGTGTAACTATGGATGCTGAATTGATTATGTTTCTGCATGACTTGGTATCTGCTTATCTAAAAGAAAAAGAAAAAGGTAAGTTGTTATTTATGAGGTAACACTCGTCTGGCAATCCGCAGTTGTCATACTATTTGATTGTAAATATTTTCATACTTTTTAATAGGGTTGACTTGTTAAAAATTGATTTAATGTTAAAAAAGTTAATCCTAACTTTGCTTCCATTGAAATCAACAGAAGTAGTATTTAATGTTCTTGAAATCTGGCCTTAATGCTATGAAATGATAGTTACCTCTTTCAGTCACTGATAAGTGAAATTTAACTATACAGTAACAAAGTTTTTTCTGTTAGACTGAAAGCCAAGAGGTATTTTGGCACTTCTCAAAAAGTCCAACATTGTTCAGGAAACGCTTGAGCTGATTTTAAGTCAGGTCCTGCAGGACTGGAAGCAGAGTAGCTGCATACAAACACAAAAACCTCCTAGTGTCACTACGCTGACATGCCACCACGGTGCAGGGAGCTGTACTACGACCTCTGTGTGGCGCTTTGCTACACTGTGTAGGTACAGCAGGTTGTTGAAGAACAATTCGGTCACCTCCAATGCAGCACCTACATGCAGCATGCTGCAGAGACCAGACGTGCTCCTGGATTTCTGTTCCTTACCCACTACTGATAGGCTTGTGCTAGTCACTCTAAGTCACAATCTTACTCCTATTGTGACACCTGGTGTTTAGTTTAACGTTCTGTGAGATGGTGTATGCAGGTGAAAACTGTTGTAGGAAGCTACATTACTTTTATTGCAGCCCTTTCATCAATGGAGTTTCTTTCAAGACATGCATTTTTCTGACTTCAGAATGCTTTACTCTTCCGTGTGAATATATTCAGTTGAAGCATGCAAATTTGGCATATGCACGCTTAAGCAATATGTGGTCTTTGCTAAGAAGAGCAAATTGAAGACAAGCGAGTTTGGTGTAGATGTAAAGTGCGCCAAACACAGAGTGATTTTTGTTGTTGTAGACTTAAGGTGAATAAACGGTCCAGTACCGAATGACTGACTGTGCTCTATGATTACCCGTGTGTTGAAGGGAAGGTCATAATCTAGTGGCTTTAATGCTTTACAAGTAATTATTGCCACGAGTATCTAAAACCTACTACGTTAATTAAGACTTGGAAAAGATTGTAAGGGCACTGTAGCTGTTGATCATAGGTAAAATGATTTCAGATGTTACATTTACTGTAAGTAGAATAGAATCGAGTGTTTCAGTTGGAAGGGACCTACAGCAATCCTCTAGTCCAACTGCCTGACCACTTCAGGGCTGACCAAAAGTTAAAACGTGTTTTCCAAATGCCTCTTGAATGCTGCCAGGCTTGGGGCACCGACCACCTCTCTGAGAAGCCTGTTCCAGTGTCTGACCACCCTCTCGGTAAAGAAATGCTTCCTAAGTCCAGTCTAAACTTCCCCTGGCACAGCTTTGAACCATTCCTATGAGTCTTGCCGTTGGATCCCAGGGAGATCAGCACCTCCCTCTCCACTTCCCCTCCTCAGGAAGCTGTGGAGAGCAAGTATTATGTAATTATGTATTATGTCAGATGAGACATCATCACTGAAATTAAAAACTGCTTATTTGAAGTTTTACAACTTCTGATCTTAAAATAAGATTTTCCAAATTTTGCCACAGCAATCCTACTCTAGGCTCTCATTTGTGTACTTTTTTCTTTAAAGGCTGCCACAAGAGTAATGTAACAGGGTAATGTAGGAGTAAACGATGAGTACCAGCACAGTGAAAGTCACATATTTTGTTTTTCTGGTGTGTGTGAAATTTCATGTTGTGCGTAGTAGTTTGCATTTATTACTGAACTGTATAGAATACACAACATTTATTCATGTGATATAACGTGATGTATAAGTGTAACACTTACATGATGTAGAACACATTAAATTCAGTATTTTGAAAGTTTATTTTGATAACTAACCATATCAAAATCTGTTTACGTGTGATTGTGTACAACAGAGCTAGGAGTGCTTCCTGAAAGCACTTTATAGTAAAATGTCCGACAGGTGCAGTAACTAACAAAAGGGGAAGATAACTATTTTTGGTGGGACTTTGTCAAAGAACTTGTTTTTAAGCTATCTTAAAATAAACTGTAATCCAAATTCACAGACTCGTTTTTATTTTATAAAATATGTTGTTTGGAGGAGAAGGAGCTGCTGCTCCTTTTCTGTATCCCGGGACCTAAACTCCAGTAAGAGCTGGGTTCAGGTCCCGTTAATGCCTTTAGACAAAGATTTAACTATTCCCCCACCATCCTCCTCCTCAGAGACTACTCTGCCAATCTAAAAAAATATTCAAAACTAGGAGCGTGTCTGAATTTTGCTTATGGAATGTAATATGATTTGTTGAATGCCATGATGAATTTGAAAGAAAGCTCCTGTATATGGATGCTCTGGGCTGGCAGAGAGAAGGAAGAATCCCACATTCCAGTGTTATCCAGTGTCTATTACAGTTTTCATAGCATATTTTTTACTAGCACTTTGTTCAAACCAAAACTGTTTGCCAGAAATTCTGTAGAACTGAAACACGACGTGGTTCTCCCTTGAGATTTGTGCTTTTGTTTTATTTAAATGATGTACAAAGAGAATTCAGGTGAGATGCTCATGACTGACTGGTGTGTGGGGTTTTTCCTCTCTCCATTTTGTAGCAATTTTTCCTCCTCGCGTTTTGGCTGCTCGTCCAGGGCAGAAGAACTCCGTTGGCGTTCTTGAGGACAGCTCCACTGACAAAGAGGCAGAGGAGAGCATTACTTACACTACAGTCGACTGGAGAGAATTTATGTGCAATACTTGGCATTTGGAACCCACGCTCAGGTAACAGGCAGGCTCATCTGCAAATCTCTTTGTCTATGCATTTTATCTGTGGCTGCTGTCCTGCAAACGACAAGCGTTTCCAACTCGATGCTGTTCAGCTCCTAAGAGTATCAGTCGCGTGGATGCTGTTACGGATTTGTCCTTGGCTATTGGTGCTGCTGTGAAGGATACCTGCTACAGGACGTGACAAAAGCTGGATAATGCAATTATCTATTACATCAGTTAACCTTCTAGATTATAACTTACGCAGATTAAAGATATTGTTGGAGGCTCTTCAAAATGAGGATACAGTGAAATTAAACTCATTAAGGACCACAGATTCCTGTGTTTTACCCTGTCCTACAACAGTCCATTCACTTCCTGCCATATAGTTTCTCATCTTGGAGGTTTCCATTTTTAGCATTCCAGTTATAGTTCTTCTTGAAGCGGTCATCTTAAAATAAAACAGCACTATATACTAGTTGCTATATGACAGTTTAAACTTAGCACAGACGAAATGTGTATAGCAGCAACTCACTGCTCTCAACATACACTTTTAATCACTGAAAATTACTTTTCTCTGTGTCCAGGGTTGGTTTGTTTTTTAACCTCTGCTGACACTGCTGGAGCGCCTAAGTGTTCATTCACATATCAAAACAAGACATCAACCCAGGCCAAACACACCTTGACAGTTGGCATTTTGTGTTCGCAGTCATAATAAATGAATTTAGACATGATCTGGAGGCAGCCCTGTCTGATTTTTTGCCTCCCTGAGCATCCTCTTCCTTTGAGAAGGATGTTTCATTGGTTGTCCTCCGCTTATCTGTATAAATTCAGTTTGGAACAATGCCTGTTGGACTGAAGTTGGTCAGAAGTAACAATGGGAAAAACAGATGTTTGTTTATACAAACACCAGTTGCTATGTTTATATACATTTAAGATTGAGTCTCCCCTGTTTATTGTTTTGTAGGTTAATATCCTGGACTGGGAGGAAAATTGATCCCGTTGGTGTTGACTACATCCTCCAAAAGCTGGGCTTTCACCATGCAAGGACTACTATTCCTAAGTGGCTGCAGCGCGGTGTCATGGATCCTTTGGACAAAGTTTTGTCGGTCCTTATAAAGAAACTTGGTACTGCACTACAGGACGAAAAGGAAAAGAAAGGAAAAGACAAAGAAGAATACTAAAAGTATAATGTGACAACCGTAATTCCGTTTGATTTTATCAAAGTGTTTTATTATATTTTAAGAATTTAAATATGGTTTAAAGAGAAACCTAACAGCTTTTTGCTACTCTATTTAAAACTTACATTGTGAGTAACTGTTTACCGTGGTACATGATACCATTCTGTATTTGAAGTTATTGCATGATGATGACCAATGTATATTCTGTGAAGGAATAGCTGGAACACTGTAAATCTGCTCCTCAGTGTCCACTGTTTTCTTATGTGCAATATGATTCCTGCATCTTTAAAATACTTGCAGATTAACTGTGAATTTTCATGAACTTTATTTGCCATAACACAACCCCTTCGATGTGACCGGTAATTGATTTGTCGATGTAGACCTGTGTAAATTATATATATATATATAACTTATGAAACTGTGATTGCCTTAGTGCTAAAAATCATTAAGTTTATTACACTTGTAATAAAATTTAACTACTGTACAGGGCTTTTTTTGTGGTTGTTGTTGTTGTTCAACTTCCTTGATTAAAAAAAAAAAAAAAAGAAAAAAAAGAAAAAAAGCGTTTTAAGCGTAACTTCGCCCGGAGGATGGCTGAGGTGCGGTGAGGGGAGGGCGCCGGGCCGCCTCGCCCCCCGCCGCCGGGAGCTCGGCCCTTCGCCTCGGGGAGATGGAAAGCGGCGCCGGCACCTCCCGATGCCGGCACGGAGGAAACCGTGAGCGGCGGCGGCGCCCACCGCCTCGGCCGCAGGGAAGGGGCGGCCCCGGCCCCGGCCCCGGCCCCGGCCCCGGCCCCGGCCCCGGCCCCGGCCCCGGCCCCGGCCCCGGCCCGGCGGGCGGTGCTTCCCCGCTCCCTCCTGACAGAAATGGGTCAGGGCCCCGGCGCCTCTCGCGGTTTCGGGTGCCGCCCTGCCCGCCGGGACGGCTCCGGTCGGCGGCTGGGGAAGGCGGCGAGACAGCGCGGGGGCAGGTCGGTCGGCGCCCGTTTGTCGCGCCGGAGCAGGCTGCCTTCCTTCCTCCCTCTCTCCCTCCGTGCCGCCCTCCTTCCTCTCCCTCGGCGCGGGCGGCCCCTTCGCGCCTCGGCCGCGCCGCACGTGGCGGGCGGCATCCCGCTGCCCCCGTCCCTCCACAAAATGGCGGGGCTGCGCGGCGGCGTCTCCGCCTCTAAAACGCCGGCGGTCAGACGGCTGCAGGCGGGGGCCGGCTTTGCCGGGCGGCGAGCCCCCTCCTCGGCCGTTAGAGCCCGTCCCCTCGGGGCGGCCGCGGGGACCTCCCGCGCCTCGGCCCTCCCTCCTGGCCCCTCAGGCGGGCTCCGGCTGCCCGGCACCGGCCATAAGCCCGGCACCGGCCATAAGGGCACCGGCCGTGAGCCCAGCAGGTGCGGGTTTTCTCCCAGCGCTCGAGGAGCAGAGGAGGGCAGGTAGCAAAGCCCTCAGCGCCAGCTCCTCCTGGAAGCTTGGCAGGGGCCGGCGCTTTGCTGCTTTAGTTTTTGCCCCGAGAGGCGGCCGGGGCGGGGGGGGGGGGGGGGGGGGCGTCGTCTTGTCCTTGTAGCTGGTTGCAAGTGGAGGTGCAGAGCCGCACAGAGCTTTGCTTTGAAGTTGGGGAAGACGGTTAAATAACGGGAGAAGTGGTTTTGAGCCTCGTGGTACCGGCTGGGAAAGGAGAGGGACTGGGAGGACGCCGGGTCTCGGTTCTTTGGCCCCACTGTGTAGGGAAGGAGAGTGGGAGTTGTTCGTAGTGCTCTTGTGAAACGGCTGAACTAAGAAAACTGGAGTTTGCAGTGTGCCTTTAACATCTCATAACTTTAAACTTACTTAGGCTCATCAGAAATGACTAGCAGCAATGGCTGGTTTCAGAGTGCTGGAATACCCACCTTTGACTCCATACAAAAGACAACTTTGCCAGCTCGGGCTCCTAGGCAGCCGCCTTCAAAGAATTTTTCTCAGTCTGTGACTGTAAGGCCAAAACTTCTACCTTCTGAGAGATGCAGTGTACCAAAGGGGATGCAAAATCCAGGTATAATTATTAGTTTATACACTGGGATTCACTATTAAAATACACTGTTAATGCTAGTGAAAGTAATATTACAATTTTCACTTTTTTGAAAGGTTGCAACCCTCTGCTCCTTTTTTTTACCGCTATATTTTCTTAAATGACTTCTTTAGCACCCCCTTGAACCTGTTCCTCTTCCTCCTATGCTCTTTTGTACTGGAAGTTTGTTAGAAGAGGTTTGTTACAGGGTGGGCTATATAGTCTGCAGGATGTTATAATTATAAATTCCAAGTTATACATTAAAAGTGCTGTAGGGGTTGCCAAAATAGGTGCTGCTGTATGAATTTTTGTAGAGATCATTGAGAAAAGTTTTAACTGCAGTTCCAGATGTCCCAGGATGCATTTTGAATTCTGTCTCTTCGAGTAGTTGTATTGAGGTAAAGGCACCTGTTTATGAGACTTGGTGATAACAGTTTATTTTAGTTCTTCTTGGTTGGGAGATAACTTGTGTCTGAGTATATGGCAACCCTGAAGCTGAAGCTTCCATCCATCCTAGAGTTGATACGGGGAAAAAAGATTTCGTTCTTTCTCTTAAATCTGAAATAATGCACTGATCCCTCACAGAAGTAGATGCTGCAGGAAATGTTCATTGGTTATTCTGTAGGAGTTCTCCAAGTCAAAGACAACTGTCCTGAGACAGTGTGCTCCTTGGAAGAGTTTGTCTTTCGAATGAAACTCTGAAGTGTGGGTTTGCCTCAGGCCTCCTTCTCAGAATTTATAGAAGTCTCTTATGACTCGACTAACTTGCTTCAGTTGCCCTCTGAAGAGCATAAGGGCTCTGTGCTAGGACAGATGAAATATCCACCCACCCGCTGTCCTGGTTCTGAGTGTGGTTACTCATGGGCGTGGAGGGGACCTGCTGGGTCAGGGTGGGTGTGCAGTGCAGCTCTGCCTGTCTTCTGTCCTGACCACCTCAGCCAGAGGTGCTGCCTCTGCACTCAGCAGCTCTTTGTGGGTGGGTTTCTTGTTCTTTGAATGAGTTATCTGCTTTTTGAATAATGTGGTTGCTAAAACTTTTATAGTGTTTTATGACAGGGAGTTCCACTGCTTCCTAGTTCTGTGTGAAAAACCACATGCGCCATTGTTTTGAATCTGCCATCAGCATCTTTCATTTGATCACTGGTTTGCAAGGGAGGGGAGGAAGGAATATATGTTGTATTTACGTGTGATATCTGTCTATATTCAGACGTTAAAGGATTTAATCTCAAAAGCTTTGATGCTTTTGAAAGAGGACATACACACCGTTTCAGAATTGCTAGTATTGTTGAAGTAGGATTCAGTACAAAGCAGTACTGCTCTAGAGTAAAGGTTTTTGCTTTTTATTCTTCTAAAAAGCATTTATTGTAAACATTTAAACTGTCGGAGAGTGTGTTCAGATACTTTCTTAAATTTGTTTCAGAACCTTTTCTTTTGAAAGCAGCCTATGCACCTCCATTATCAGCACTTCCTCTGAAGAAAGACCTAGAGGAGTTTATTGCAAGATACGAACAGGGAGTAATAAACCCAGTATCTGCCTTGCATCAGTTTGCACAAATGCACCATGTACAACTTGAACTGAAAGAAACTAGTGTGGCAGGTAAATACTTCTTTTCTTAAATAAAATAATATTTGCTTATCCTTGAGATGGTCTGAATTTCTGCAGTTAATGTTGATGGCACTAATACAGATGATTTTTTTTTTTACTGTTGATTGCACTACTCTCCACATATGTTGCTTTTTGGCTGCCCTTTTATTGTCTACACAGCTGTGTCTCATAATTAATTGCTACAGAATTTGATCAGGTGAACTGTATAAAATTTTGGCTGGTAGCAGAACTTTGTGATAAGTGCATAAAGTGGAAGCCACCAAAATGCTTGTGGAGGTGAAAGGTTTGAGTTGTATTTTGCTAAAATTGTCTTTTTGTTTTGTACTTGTTCTTGGAGTGAATATAAGTACATAAAGCTGTGGATAAAAGTACCTTAAAATAATTTCACTAATTGTGTCTGCTTTTTTTTTTCCTCTAAAGGTAATATCATAAGGCCATATTTTGCCTTTTGTGCTGTGGTAGATGGTGTGTGCTACAAGACTGGACTGGGAAGAAACAAGAAGGAATCTAGATCAAATGCAGCTAAACTGGCTCTTGATGAGCTACTTAACTTGGAGTATACAGGGGCAAAGGCTTCTGAAAAATCAGGTAAATATTCTAGCAGCACCTAATTAGAACTTGAAAAGCTTGGCTTAAAGGCTTCCTCTGCAAAATTTCTGTGTGGTTTTATTAAATGCTTCTGTATCAGGACCTCTGTCAGTTTTCTTGAATCCTTCGGGCAGAGCTATTTGTTGTATGCTTCTGAAACTTTTTTCCCTTGTCTTTGGTGTGTTAGGGGTTGCATCAGTTCGTAGCACAGAGCGGAGAATACTGAAGGAATTAATTTATTTGTTGCTGTTGCACCTGATTTGCAACTCACTAGGTAACAGCGATATGAAGTTGACCCTAAGTGGTTTCGAAGTTTTATGATTAAAAGACTTCAACACCAAGTTACTACTTTCAAAAGAATTCAGTTACCGTAATGTTTATCTTCTTTTAAGGGTTGCTGCTTTAATAGTTCTATGCTTGCAAGGATGTCCAAAATCAGAAAAGAAAATTCTTAGAGAATTAGAAACTTTCACTTCCTGGAAGAGATCCATGTTTTGAAATTTGGAATGTCCATCCCAGTTTGAAATTTTGTTAAATTCTTAGATCCTCCCTGTACTCCTGCTGAGCCCCAAACTCCGGCAAACTCTGGTCGTGCTTCAAGGACCTGTTTTGGTAAGGAATAGTCTTGTTCTACTCTGTTGATTTAAATTACCCAGCACATGCTTGTTTGTTTTTTTTTTCTTTTTGCCTTTTTTTTTTTTTAAATTCTTTTAATACATTTAGTGATCTCTGTGAAGTTACTGTTGTTTTAAACATCTTCTGTTTGAAGAATGCTGTAAGGATTAGTGTCACTGAAATAGGAGATTGACCACTGGTTCTGCAAATGGACGCAACTTCAGTAAATTGCTTGAATTCAAGTGGTGAATTGGTGACAGAAACAGAAACAGTGTTTCTGTCCTTACTTGAAATGCTGTGTGTGGTAGGTGATCAACCTTGATCCATATCCCTGATTTATTATTGTGAATAATAAAAGCATAAATTGTTGAGGTATTTTTGTCCTTTTATTTATTCATGCTCATCCTGATAATTGTCAGAATCCCAAAAGTGTGTATTGATAGTAGTGCTTTTAGCCATCTGTTCAGATTTATGATCTGGAACATGGTTGATCATATCTGGGTTTTTCTCCAACCCCCCCTGCAAATTTGTGTCTTGCTGGCTTTTATTGTTTTATTTAGAAGGAAGACAGCTTATGTATCAAAAACTTTCACAAACACTTGAAGAAATATTTAACAGCCTGACTGACAAATATCCTGAGTACCAAGGTTGTGGCAGTTCACTGGCTGCCTTCATCATTGAAAAAGGCAAGTCTGTTTCGATCGTGAGTATTGGGGAGTGGAAAAGCTAGGCTGTTTGCCTTCCCAGAGAGCCTTGATTAATGCAGTTCTGATCTGGTAAATCAACAGAAAGGGTAGCTCTCCTTCTTCGACATACTCTGTTCTGATGGCTCTGTCACGTGTATGACTGTGCTACAATCGTGCAAATATTCAAGACCTACATAAGCATTTCCTTGTGGTGTCTCAAAGAGGAGTAAAGGCTGTATAGACCAGTATAGGCCAGAGTAGGCGGATGTGCCCTGAAGGAAGCTGCAGCCCGTGCAGAACCCACACAGGAGAAGGCTTCTGGCAGGAGCTGTGGGCCGTGGAGAGGAGCCCGTGCGGGAGCAGGTGTTCTAGCAGGACCTGTGACCCTGTGGGGGATCCAGGCTGGAGCAGTGTGTTCCTGGAGGACTGCGCTCTGTGGAAGCGATCCACACTGGGGTAGTTTGTGAAGAACTGCAGCCCCTGGGAAGGACCCAGGCTGGAGTGGTTTGGGAAGGACTGTGTCCTGTGGGAGGGACTCCACGCTGGAGCAGGGAGGGAGCGTGAGGAGGAAGGAGCGGTGGAGAGAAAGTGTCAGGACCTGATGCTTCCCCATACCCCTGCGCCACTCGGGCAGGGAGGAGAGGAGATAGAAGTTGAGCCTGGGAGGAAGGGAGGATAGGGGGAAGGTGTTGTTAGTTTTGGTTTTGTTTCTCACTATCCTACTCTAATTGACAATAAATTAATCTTCCCCAAGTTGAGTCTATTTTGCACGTGGTGGCAAATGGCAAGCGAGCTCCCTGTCCTTATCTTGACCTATGAACTTTTTCAGTTTTTTTTTCCTCTAGAGTCATAGAATCATTTAGGTTGGAAAAGACCTTTAAAGATCATTGAGCCTAGCCTGCTGGGGGACAGGGGGTGTGAGAGAGCAGCTTGGTGGGCACCTGGTAGCTGGAAAAGGTTAACCCACCACACTCATGTAAAAACAAATGTTTTCTTTTTAGGTGGACAGCATGAAGTTGTAGCTCTAGGAACAGGAGAATGTAATTACAGTCAGTCCTTTCAACCTTGTGGAAGAGTGTTGCATGACAGCCACGCCATAGTTATTGCAAGACGTTCGCTACTTAGGTGAGAATGCGTGCACAAATAGTTAGCAGGTCTCTTGCAGCCGGTTCTTCTCAGTTTTACTTCTGCATATGGAAATATAAATGCACTTGCATTTTTGTTGTTAGTACCTTCTGGATTATTTTCAGATCATGTGAATTAAATGTAAATGTCCATGTATTTGTAAACAAAGTAGTGTTTTTCACATTTACTGTTACTTAACACTTTCTTTTAGATATTTTTATAGACATCTTTTGCTGTTCTATAATGAAAATCCAGCAAGGACAGAGAAATCCATATTTTGCACAGCACCAGGCTCAAAGCTGCTTACCCTAAAGCAAAATACAACTATCTTTCTCTACATGAATCAGCTTCCAAAAGGAACTGCTCAGTTAAAATCACAAGTGTAAGTACCTTGGTATCTTCAGAGATGTTGTAACGGAAGATTAATTTGTTTGCAGTGACAAACACCTTATGAGTCTGGAAAATATGCATTGTTACACGTTTCTAAGGTGGGGGGCAACTTCTGGATTTTTTTGATGTTCTGGAAGCATTAAGGTACAGGGTGGTAGTGATAAGTGTATGAGATACAGCTCAACGTGCCAGTACAGAAAACTTTTACATAGGTTATAACTTCAGGATGGTGTTTTGTTTGTTACAGATATCTGCTTACCTGTTAACCCTCCTCCCAAGATACTATTAAAATACTAATAAATCATTAGTTTAACCACTGAGCAAGTGGATGTGGTGACTTAATGTCATCCTTTGTACCACAGGACTAGCTTATAAAAAGCCTTGAATTGAAACAATAGGCTCCTACTCTGCTTTGTAGAAAAAAGGTAATGAGAGAAACTAGATGGAACAAATATACTCCTAGGCTTATCTTTATGCTTCTAACTTTTGTTAAATTTCTGAAAGTGTTTTTTTTTTAATAGTTTTGACTTTTAACAGCAGCAGTCATTCATTTACCGATTTATTAAGAACGTTATTTTGTGTGCCTAATAGTGGAGCAGTGGAATAATGACCCTGAAAGCTGTACAGTCATAACTTGTTCATACATACCAGACAGTTAGCTGCTTTCATGCTGTCTTTGGGGTGCTCGGAAGGCGGACCTGTGAACTGGAAGTCACAGCCAGTTCATTGCAAGTTGTGCTGACTAGGGGAGCCCCTCTTGTTAGAATTGCAGAAGGTTTTGGATTGCTTTCAGTGTCGTAGCCTCCAACCAAGGAGTTGGTTGATGAGATGGATGCAGTTCGTAAGCTACTCTGTAACAGTTCGTGGATTACTTTCTCTCTTGCCTGTTGTCCATTCCCGTGTGTGCTCTTTTGAGACAAACTCTGGGAAGTATTTTCTTCTAGTACAGCAGGTTTGCTTATGTATAGAGTTATTTCAAGATAGCTTGTAGGAGGGGGCTACTTGCAAGTAATCCATCGAGTAGCAAAACGTGGTCACTTGTTAACAGGCAGTAGTATGTTACTTAAGCCAAAATTAAAGGGTTGCTTTAGAATAATGTAGTAAAGCAAAAGCACCTTTTGATCGTAACATTATAAGTTATGATAAAATTCGGGAGGGTTAGCTCGAAACTTCAGGCTTCGACTTCTTATTCCTCTTTAGTTAAGGGGGAAAACTATGTTTTGCTTCAAAACAATCACTGTTTTGTCTCCCTAGTGTGTTGCATCTGCTTGTCTCAAATATTTTGAAGAATGGCAGTGTAAGTTATGTTTTAACGGAGATAACCTTACAGCTGCTTTTCCCCAAGATGAACAGTCTCCAAGTTCTGTCATAGTGTAAGCAGAGACAAAGCGGTAGCTTGTTTGCAGCATATGCTGATCTCTTTTAATGTTTGCACAACTGATGGCTAAGCTTAGGTTGAATTACTCTTTCTTCTTTAAATACTGATTTCAGTATTCCAGTCACTTCAGCAGCTTAATGTGGTGTTTCTAAAGTTTACAAATATTGAACATAATGTAAGGCCCAGATCTATTGATAATTGCTTTCTGAGAAACAGTATTAGATACCACTTTACCATAATCTCTGATTAGAGTACTTTCTCACTGAAATTAATTTTCTTGTCTCACTTTAGACATCTCAATCCACAATCTATATCTGCTTACGAAACTAGTGAAGAACTGAGTCTCCATGTTGCTATAGAAGGCAAGATTTACCTAACTGTTTGTTGTCCACCTAAGACTGTTAGAGCAAGCAGTATGTCAGCTAGCGACAAATTAACAAAATGGGAAGTGGTTGGTATTCAGGGAGCGTTGCTGAGTCACTTCATTGAACCAGTGTATATCAACAGTATTCTTGTAGGTAAGCTTAATACAAATTGCAGTGGGTTTTTTGTATGTTTTCATATTCCAGTCTGATTACATTTTATAAAACATGATCTAAACCGAGATGGTTCTTTAGAGAAGGACAGTATTTTTCTGAAAAGGTACTAAGTGTGTATATTTTTTCACTCATCTTTGAAATACCCTTATGTAAAACTCAGGCTTGCTCTTTTGTTGCTGTGGGTTTGTTTCAGCTTGCCAGATTGCCCTCCTTTACTATGTATTAGAGTAAGAGAAGAAATTCAGTGTTGTTTTGTAACAAATCACATTTTAGATATTGAGAAAATACCACGTGTGACAAATGCTGAGTTAACTGTTCAGTCAAATATGGTGACTTTAAGGGGACAATGTCACTTGCTTAACTGTAGAATTGAGCAGTGGTGGAAAAACTTGCCGGTCTTTAACTGAAAATGTTCAGTTTCCCCCTGGGGTATCTTACGAGCTCTATTGGAAAGTCTTTGTTCAGTTTTGTGTTGTGTCTGTGGTCTGCACCCCCTCCATCTCCCCCCTTGGTATCGGATAATGCAAATAGATGTTTTGTTGAGGAATAGGGATTACCGAGGTGATAGTGAATTCTCAGGATTTTGTGGCAGTCAGGAAGACCCTACTATTATCAGAACTCATTTCAGTAGCTTTTATTTATGTGGTGGAATTAATGGGTATTATCCTGAAGGTTTTCAGGTGTTTCTTCCTCTCAGTATTTGTAATACGAGACTTAGTATGCAGATGTCTGAGTTCCCCAGATGTTGAAGATGTAGCAGCTTTTCCTTTTCTAACACAGAACAAGATTTTGAAGTGCTCCAAAAGATCTTGCAAGAATTGGTGAATGCCTGCCTGTTCCTTCTGAGGAAGTTTGGGCACTTCTACTTAAAAGCGATAGGAAAACTTCGGCTATGCTCAGTTACGTGGTATTCAAAGTAAACATAATAATCTATAATGTATTGCCCTTCTATTTGATAGAAATTCTGTGGCCGTTCCTTGAGTTGCTGTGGACCCAAGTATGTTTATTTAGTAGGCACTCAGAAATACTGTTGGATATGGAGTAATGTGGGCAAACTCCCTAGCGTATTTTCTAATCTAGACTGTGAACGTTTGTGTTGCAGCTTCCATTTTAATGGCATCTTCTGCAAGGAATGTAAAGAGGTGATGAAGAATAATGGTTCCAAAAAGGAGGCATCCAATGAAATTAATGATGCCTCTGGAGAAGATACTGTGGAATCACTTTAGTTCTGTGAACTGAGTATTGGAACTGATTTTTCGAAACATTAATTTTATGTAGAAACATGCATATAATGTAGACCAATGGAAACATCTGCATTCTTAGCTGTTTTTTTTTTCCTTAATTTGATGTACTGATATGTGACTGATCTTGTTTTGTTTAACAGGAAATGGAAATTGCAAGGATACAAGAGGGCTAGAAATAGCTATAAAACAGCGTGTTGATGATGCACTTACATCAAAGCTTCCCATGCCTTATCTGGTCAACAGATCTCATACTTACCTGGTGAATGCTGCACACCCAATTCAAACAGACTTTAAACAGAGGTCTCTTAGTTTGAATTGGTCTTTGTCAGACACGTCACTGGAGGTTGTGGATGGGTTAAGTGGAAAAGCCACTGAAAGGTTAGAATTTATTTTCATTATATTGGAAATAACAGGTACCCTTATTGTTTCGTGCTGGTTCCCTGGAGTACTCATTTTTTAAGCTATGCATGGAGGCCACAGTATTAGCCAAATGAGAGAGATTCTCTTCTATGTTAGGTGAATGCATCCTATGATGAGATGTCGTTTTAGAGATCTTGTAACTTTACAGTGAGATACCAAGATAGGAAATTAAACAGTTCTTTGAATTAAGATACCTTTATTGCATTGTTGTAGTGAATTGTATTAGTTCTCACAATACATAAAATCAGTTAGCATCCTAGTTCAGATTAATTCCAGTTTGAAAACCATTTTTGGTTGGCTTGTTTAAATTCTCACAGGTGCTGATTTGCATTAGCTTCGCTCATGGAAAGTGGAAGTAGCGTCATATGATTGCATACACAAAGCATTAGAGGGGAAAAAAAAAACCCTGTAATGATCAAAGCAATATACCTGTAAGGTATTTGTTACTGAGTTTTATTATTCTTTTTTCGCTTTGACTCTAGTTCACCATTCAAAAGTGGCACTTACATGGCAAGTCGCCTTTGCAAGGCAGCAATGTTTAGTCGTTTCAGATTGCTTGCTAAGGAAGCAGAACGGAATGATTTGCTTCGTCTTGCAACGTACCATGAAGCTAAGGTAAGCTGGTACAGGGCTGGGGGGAAAGTTTTACTGAGGAGTCTCTTAATGGCTGCTCTCAAAGCTGGTTTGGTAGCCAGGGGTGACTTTCTGTTTTGCTGAAGACATCACCAGAACAGCTGGATCTCCTTTATTGCCTATAATCTTTGCCTGAGAATGTTTGAAATTGCTGTTTTCAAGTAAAATTAATCTACTGAATTAATCTTGAAACATTCTCTGTGAAAGTCTGCCATGTTTTCTCTCAGCACGTAGGGGTTGCTGGCTATTTTCCTCATATAAGATAGTTTCATATTAAAAGGGTTGGGGTTTTTTTGTTTGTTAGTTTGTTTTCAGTCTTACTTTTTATATTTGTTTCATATATATGTGGATATTTTTCTACCACAGTGTAGCTTTGTGGGAGGATTCTTGTGTCATAGCGGAGGAGGAGGGTAGGAATTGTGCATCAGAAGACAGCATTAGGTCCCAGGCTTTCCTTTGTGGTATAAAAATACAGAGAAATTACTTAAAGGAGCTACTGTGATTTTTTGATTGCTGTAAACACAGTTCACTCATTTCTGTCCATACTTGGAAACATGTAGGCTCACCTTACTTCTCTGTACTCTTCCAGGTTTTTCCTCTCCTTGGTTCAAGAGATACATTTTATTTCCAAAATTGTTATGTGAAACTTAAGCTTTTATAAAGTACATATCATTTTTTTTCCTCCTGTCAGAATATGCAAGAGAGCATTTTTTAAACGATTAAAAAACTACTTTAAAGTAGAATGGCTCACTAGTTGACTGTTCATGTGTTTAGATTTGCATTGAACGATAGTTTTTATTTTCTGTGTAAAGGTATTATTGGAACTGAAAAGATGCTGAAAAAAAAGATGTTTCACAAAACAATTCTCTCATCCCAATAAATGCCCAAACATATAAAAAATACGGTTTTAGAGTCTGTAACACTTTCTCTCACTGTCAGCAACTGAGGGAACTGTAAGATTTGTAGGTACTGTTTTCTGCAAGGTTTGTGCTTGTGCATATTATATGCTGGTGGTAAAGACCACAGATCTCTGTAACCATCATTCTTGAGATCTTTCAAGAGCTCTCTTTTTCTTTTTTTAGATTCAGTCTGAGTTGTACCAAGAAGCTAAAAACTTGCTGCAAAGCTACTTAGAGCAACATAGTTATGGATCCTGGATTGTGAAGTCCCCACATGTCGAGCAGTTCAGTGACTGACTGTGAGGCGGATTGTATGTGAAGTCAGTTTGGATTATTTCTTTCAGTAAAATGTCATTCTGATTAATAAAAGGTTTAACTGTAAGGTTCATATTTGCAGCAAGAAAATCATTCCAGAGCTGCTTCTTGTCAATTTAAATGCAGTTATTAAACCATCTGTAACAGTTTAGTCTGTTGCCAAATTTGATGTTTTCTCAGATGTAGGAGTATCTTAACAGCTTTGCAAACATGTTTTGTTTTGCTCCCCAATGCCATGTCATTTCTGCTGCCTCATGCCCACCCCCCTCCACCCCGTGGTGTTATTAACATTTTTTTTTCCTGTTAGTTTCAGTGTTGCTGTGTATTGATTTCTTCTTTTTCCCTGCCTTTTTCATAACTGTCTTTAAGAAAGAAAAAAGTTAGTAAAAGTTGGAATTCTTTCAAAAAAAAAAAAAAAAGAAAAACCGTACCAGTGTGAGAATCACTTTCAGAAACAAAAATTGGCAGTCTGTGCTTTATCTGTGGGCATCATTTCCTGGTAATTTCAAGATCTTTTGCTTTTGGCATGGATTTGCCAAGTGGCTTGTAGTTTATTGTATATTGTTTGTGATAGAAGGGTTAAAAATAATTTGTGTGCTTACAGATGTGAAGCTTTGAATTACCAAGCTGTTACTTAACTGTTTGGTGACAATCGCTATTTTTGCTAGTGTTTTTTAAAGCATTTCAAAGGTGTCAAAGCTGTAAATAACAAAATAGTGTGATGTAGTACAGAAGTCACCAGAAACAAGGTTCCTTCAGCTTCTGTGGGCTGCTCCAAAAACCATCAGATGTTAATGCTTGTGGATTAGTTGGACTCCTCCACCCGCAGGCTACTCTATCACTGTACTGACAAGTCCTCACAAAATTGTCTGCATTCATAGTCATCTGAAAAATGTTGCCTATCAAGAAGAAAGTCGCTTCCTTGTTAAGTTATGGTAACAATATGGTAACATGTTAATATTTAAAAGGATGTTGTTAAATACCTTACTTGCGGTTTGGGTGGTGGTGTGAAATATTAGTGTATTTAAGCTAGATAGTACACTTTAATTATGTTACTTGATTTTCCTATGTCATACAAGTGTGGGAAGCTGTTAGGTAATGTTTTCATACATCAGTAATAGTATAGTGCTGTAGTCGTGTTTCAGCTTCTTACTGTAAGAGGATTCTAGAACAAAAACCTTCTTCTGGTGGGTTTTTTTTCCTTAATCTGTTTTTCTAACTAGTATGTGGAGTTTTTACTGCAGATGATCATATGTTGATTTTTCAAGTTGCTGAAACTCGGTGACTTGTTACTACTCTGTCCTTGACCTTTTTTTGCCATTCTGCTATTTTGTTTTCTGTTACTATCTTTTAACTTGGGAGGGTGGGGTGGGGTGGTGTTTTCTTTTTGTGGCACTTGCTCCATGTAATAGTTGCTCTATGCAATGTTTCCTTTCTAAGAATGCTTAAGAATGGCCTTCATATTCCAGGCTAGAGCATGGTGTTGCCCTTTTTTCAGGGGTATTAAAACTTCAATAAATTTCCTTGACAATGTGTTAGTGTTTTATACGCTTCTGGACCATTTTTCTGTATGGACTTAGACTTCTGCTGAGTCACGTCACCAAGCTGTTTTCAGTAGTTAAGCTAGAAGCCTTAAATATGTACAAGTAACTGAGCTTTCTTTGTGTGCTTCAGCCATTTTATTAATTGAACAGCAAACCAAAAACATGTATGAAACTTAGGTTCCTTCTCAAGAGGAGAGAGGTTCTGTTGTGAAAAAAGTGTGTTGTGCTGGGCATGAGAGCTGTATCCTTGAGAAATGAGTTGATGACAACCATATGGATCCAGTTCTTGTATCTGGATTGTTCTTTGATTAAGTAACAGCATATGCAGAATGCACTGAGCTAGTAAATGTAAGCATGTACATGTTCTATCCTGGTTTTTCCTCAGCTATTTCAGTAATTCCAAAATGTATGGTTCTACAAGCTTGAGAGAGGCAAGAATGCTGCAGTTCCAGTAATGGGGCTGAAGATGTATCACTGACAGGTATACAGGTACACAAAGCACATACACATCATACATATATACATGGCTGGCTGCACAGACTGGAGCCAAGCATGTGAACACAAACAGCGCCAAAAGCCTCTGGTTGAGAGCTCAGCCTCTCCTCTCCCTGCTCAAGAAGGATTGAGGTCCACAGGTGAGAATATATATACACGTTCATGTATGGTGGAGGGTGTGTGTGTATTCTCTCTGTATACATACACCTGCTATACCTATACACATGTATGTCATGAAGGACATGTCAAATATGACACGTGCAACATGTAACGTGCAACACGTTGAATCTCACATGTCAAATGTGACATGTCACATGGGTCATGTGTCACACGTCTTGCATGTTGTACATCTTGCACACATGTAATGTGTCACATTGAAGTCGTGTGTCATGCCACACGCATGCCATGTGTTGCAAACATGTCACATGTTGTGCATGTCATGGTACATGTCGCACGTCATACATGTCCCGTACACTTCAATTTTATATTGAAGCTGTGGGATCAAGCAGGAGAAGAGAGCTCAGGAAAGCTATTTTTGTAACTATTTTAAGCGGTTCTGCTGAAGTTTTTTTACAACTTACAGGAAAAGGTATGTACAGTAAAGTTGACTGTGCTGTGCATTTTCAGATGTTTTCAGTATAATATCCTTTTTCTCTAAAGATTTCTTTTAAAGCTTGGGCAAATACAGGATCTGATCCTGTAGCTACTATTTAAGTATATGTGAACCTACTTGTAGTTCATTGCAAATTTCACAGACAAAAACGTATAGAGAGTTTATTTGCTATATGTAGAATTTTTATCAATATTTTTAAAACTTCAGGTGTTTTCTCTTGTTTTTTAATAAAAGGTTGAAGGGCTACCAAATGGACAACAGCGACAGTGTCATTGGAGGACAGCAAGGAAAGTACACTTCTAGTTCCGTCAGATGGAACTAGATTATTCATTGACTAGAACTTGATAAATGTTCTATTCCATACAAGCTTTAGTAAGAAATCGTGTGTTTTTTCTATAGGCTTTTGAGGAGATATAAACTGATTTTTGTCACTGTCGTTGGAGCTGTGCAAGTTACTCCATTCTGCTGACAGAATATTTTTACTTAGCCTAAGCTTTTACCTTTTATGTTAAACTCAACGGTATCTACTCTTATTATGTGCCATGTCATGGCAGCCAGCAAACCTCTTTGCACACAAAAAAGTAGTGACCACTACTGTATATCCACAGTAACAGTTTTTTGCAAGATTCTGCTGCAGTATTGCTGTTTGTCATGCTTATTTTCTGCTGCTGCTTTTTGTCCTTCAGTGGCCCTTAGAGAATGCAGAATTACAATGACTTGACCATAAATCTTCGTATTTGCGTTGTTTTGATCAGAACTTGTTCTCTGAAACCTAATTTAGTGAAAAAACTTGTCGTTTAAAGGAGTATGTATTTCTAGGCATTTTTAACTTCAGTGAAATGAATACTTAACCATTAACCACTTGGTAACGTTAAACTAGGTCTTTCAAATGTATATTGTGATAGTTTAACAGTATTGCTAAGATCTGTTGATCCTTACGTAAAAGAAAGTGTCCATCTATGATGTGAGGTCTATGACTGCAAAATAACACTATGTCAAAGTAGTAATGCTTAATTCTAAGGCTTTTTTACATTCCCCTTGCCTTAGATTTTCTGCAGAACAGCGTGAGCGTGTTTGCACGCTTTTCCAGTGTGCATTTTGTTAATGTGACATAAATAACTTTTATCAACTGCTACATGCAAAATGCTTTGCAAACATCTTGTGTACTTTTTAGGAGGTCTACAGTTATGTATGGCTGAAACTGAAATATCAACTTAAAACATTAATCAGAATCTCAAAGGCCTCGTGACTGCAAGCCTGTGCAACACAAACAACTTCTTCCTACTGCTATCTTGACTAATTATGTGTATCAGCAGTCTTTATAGTCAAACAGGTACTTCTCTGAAAAGGTGTCTTGAAGTGCTTGTTGGAGGTGCTACAGGGGGAGCAAGCCAGCCAGAAAATGTTCTGAAAATTCACAGCAGAGCATGGCTACTGTACAAAAGTCATGTAGCAATCCCCAAAACGGGTGCCAGAATAGCCAAAGCCTCCACTTTCCATGACTGTAAACCTGCAGTTGTCTCAGAATATTGCAGCCCAACTCCAAAGCAGTTTGTGCAGACCAGAAAATCATGTGTGTATGTTTTCACGCTGCATGTGTTTCGTTTATGAAATTGTTAGTGAGCTGTGGCTTCTACCTTTCCTTATGAATGCATGGGTAAGTATCTACCATCATTTCTTGGTTTATGAAGGACTTGACTGTTCCTACCTTATCTAACGCTTACTGTTTAGGGATGTAGAAAAGGTCTTCGTTATTCCATGTGGGATGTCCAACTGCATGGACCGATCCCAAGGTAGGTTTTACCAAATCTTTGGAGTTGAGGTTTCTCATGCTTTAGCAAACAATGAAGCCTCATTTATTAACAGAACTGTGTTCAGCGAAGACAGCTCTTGTGCTCTCTGCTGAGAGGTGGGGCAGCAATGCAGATGAACGTGCGTGGCCTGATGCTGCAACATAACACGTGGCTTTGCAGACAGACATGTGTGATGCTGTCAGGGTGCAGCTTTCTGCTGTAGATGAGAAGCTTTAGATGCAACTGATTCAAAAGGTTATAATGTTTATTAAGTCACCCAGTGAAAAAATCTCAATGAAATAACGGATAATCTAAAACCACACCACTATTACTAAGTTACATTACATTATTTACTATGTTTTTACAACTGTAAGTCTACTAATTGTTAGTCTTAAATCATATAAACTGTGTATCTTTCCTGTTGAGCTAGAATTCTATTTCCATTCCCTCCCTAATAGTCAGCATTAGAGTACGAGTCAGCCCTTGCTTAGCCTAGCTTCCCACACCAAGTCTTTCAGACAGACCAGCAGGTGTTCAAGGGTCTCTGGATTTGGCTCCACAGGTTAGTGTCGCTGCTAGGCAATATTGCTGTGGTCACTTAGGTGTGGCTGGTCTTGCAAGAACCTGCGCACTAAAATTCCTCTATAGTTGGCAGTACTAGTCAAAAGTCAACAGCGTTCATATCCTAGTCTCTCTTTGACTTTATCTCCTAGGCTCGGTGCTTACTATGTCTTTAAGTACTGTCTCACTTTGTTTAAAGGAGTTTTTGTCCATTTTTGCATGCTGCTTTACAGAATTTACCAAGTAAGAAGGCATCAATGTAAAGAGAAGCATTATTCTGCAAAGATTGACAAGATACAAAGAATTTTTACAAATAAATTTCTTACCAGTTTTCTCATCTTCTATGTCATACTGTATTTAGGTATTACTGTTATTACAGGCTGTCATTTGGAAGGCATGATTTGCGAAGAGGGTGGAGCTGATTGTGGCTGGGATGATTGACAGTATTTTGCTTTTCTGAGTCCTTGTGGGTGGGGACAGAGCACTCCCTCACTGTGGGAAGAGAAGATAAAGTAGAGCAACAGATACCAGCACTGTAAGTATTTTCCTAGTTTTGGCAGAAAGCTATCATTAACGCCTATTTTCTCTTGCAGCATTAAAGAAAACTGCTGTTTTTTCCATTGTTAGTCTGGTTTTAAGTATAACTTGAAATACTCCATACCACACCCACCAGCAAAACACATCAAAGACTGAACGATAGGCTGATAACTGTTGTAGTAGGCTTACTTTCATCAATTACAGCTTGTGTTGTTAGCATTGAGTGGTTGGTTTTTGGATTGTAAAAGATGCTCCTCTTAGTTGTTTCCTTCTGCATAAAACTTAAAATGTCACATGACTGACTCCATCTTCATTTGAAGTAAGCACGTTTCTGAGGTTCCTCAGAAAGATTTTTTGTGAATACTTAACGCGGTATATGTTCACATGGCTTTATACATCAATCAATTTTATGTTGGTTGTTGCTGGAAAGAATTGGCCATGTAAGTGTTCTGGGACACTGGTACCTCAGTTGCCTGCGTAGGTATTATGTCAGGTGTGTTATTGTTTTAATAATGTTTCCCTTTCTTATTTTTCTCAATGAGAAAAATGTATCCTGCAAAAAACAGAGCAGATAAGCCTGTGTAGCTAAGTAGGACAGCTCACAAAAAAAAGTTTGGGGTTTTGGGTTTCTTTTTCGAGGGAAGCAGCTTGGTACTGTTACTTCTATACCTAGGGCTGTATGCCAGCATAAACCGGTATTTTATATTGCTTTAAAAAGGTTATCTGCAGGTGTCTTGTTTTGAGTCTGGTACCGGTACATTTGTATACTGGTAAAGGGTTTTTTTATTGTGTTTAAAAAACAAAGTAGAGTAGTAAGTCACCAGTGAAAAAGACAATATCATTTAACAAAGAAGACTCTAGACATGATTTTTATATGTTAATGAAATTTATTAAGTATCACCTACAAGTAACTTTTAATAGTTTTTTTCAATAAATAGTTGCGTGTCTAAGTTTATTGACAAAGTGAGAACCAATTTGTTTTCCAAAGTATATTTTGAGCCCGTAGGGCTTACAGAAAGGATCAAATGTGATCTTAGAACAGACCATCTTATCACCCAGACTAAGAACATACAGTGGTCCCAAAACGGACAGCAAGCTATTAAGCCACAGGGCGAAATATATAAATTAGTCATAATTAAATATTTAAATAAATAATGTAGCAGTAAAAATAAAAATTGTTATCTGATTATTTTAGCATATATTTCAGGAAGTTGCTCAGGTCGTGGTGAAACGCAGGAAACTTTTTCTTGTCGTTAGCTTCACAGATCTTGCATCCAGTTCCGGGGGGAATTAGGTCCTGCAATACAGATCACTTTTTTGATTGGTGATAGCTCTCTTGCCAGCTAGTTTTAGCAATAATACATCAACTTCTCTATCTTAAGTCTTTCTTTTAAGAAAAAAGAACCCTTAATATGTCAAGGGATTGGCTTTTTTCAGTCGTTAAGTGTTAAGGGATGATATGATGAAGCAGCTGCTTATAAAGGAGATTTCTGTAAATGTAAAAATACTGCGAGCTAAACACATTGACTCTCTGTGATAAATACTGCAGCAGAGGCAAATCTTAATTTCTAGCCTAAAGAGGATTTCTAAAACAATACAAGGATCTCTTAGCCATGGAATTTGTTTATGTAGTGTATCAAGGTGTACTACATTCATTGTTGGGTCCTTTACAGCCATAAATTTATGGCACAGTTTTTGAAACCATGGCTTGCGTAAATAATTTTATGCTCCTAAAAGCAAGTTTTTGCAGTGTAAGATGCCTTGCATGATTCAGTAAAGAAAATAAATGTCATATTTTTTTAAATGTTGACTTGTATAACTAGTAGGGTTGAAATCTGTTTTACGGTGTTGGATTATCATGCAAATAGATGCTGTCATACAGTTTAATGTTCGGATACTTTTGTATAAAATCCTGTATTCTCAAGAGATAACACATAGACCTTGAGGCATAAAAACACTGATTCTAGCATTGTTTTTCACTACCACTGAAAAAACACTTTTTTCCTTTTTTTTTTTCTTGTTTCTTTTTTCTTTTTTAACTGGGTAAGAAGATTGCCTACCATAAGACTCTGGAGATTCTTTTTGATATTTTGAAGACAATATAAATCCTCTTTTTCAATTTCGTTCTCCAAGGTGCTCATTTCTGTCAGGTAACATTGTAGAGTTCGCCAGCTGCACTCCTAAAACAGTCAGCAAAATCATTATATATAACTTGTTTCCTGAGGACAACTGATTCAATTTAAAAAAGACCTGAGTTGCCTGTTGTTTTTATCCTCATATCAGGAATTAGGCTGTTGTTTTCTACAACATATAATTGATTTGTTCCCCTTAAAGTCACATTGTAAGATGTTGAACATGGCCTTAGTTCTGTGGTAGATTATTTTAGCTTTTGAAACGTGAGTAATCTCTACAGGACACTTGAAGTGTTGGAATATCTTCTGGGAACACAGAGCTGTAGTATTTGCTCCTAAACCGAGCCTTACTCCTGGTTGTCATGTGGAAATCACGTCTTGGCAAAAGGGTTAATAGTCAAAGCCTCTGTCAGTTTTACAGTGGCCTTTTTAGAGCCATCTTCAGTTAATGCACTTCGGTTGCTCTAATGTCTGCATCTGATCTGGCTTTTGAATATGATGAATAACTTTACGCATCACTCTCTACAAGCTATTTCAGGCACTCAGTGACAATATGTAATTAATCAGCCCCATACATTTGCGTTCAAGCACTGGAGCTCTCAGATAGTTATGTCTTGATGTTGCCAGCATATGAGAAAAATGACTCAGATAAGGAAGTGGTTGCAGAATCTGGCTTTAAATCTTTACTGAAACAAAACTACTGTTAAGTGAGAATTCTTCTGGATTAAAAATTTAATTGGAGGTTCAAAGTAGTTATCTGATAAGTTGCATAAAGATGTTAACTACTTCCCGATAACTTGATGCTCTTGTTTGTTGGGATACTTGCACATTGAATTAAAAAGAAAAGTAGTACAGATCAGCAGCCTGTCAATGATGAATAGTCTGTGGTAAAGCTGTACTTAGAACGCTATCTGCGCTCTGATGTGCACTTTTTTTAGAAAGAAGCAACCACGATGATAGTATTCCTGTGGAACTAAATACCATAAAACATGAATATAGCTAATATATCCAGAATGGCTTGGTAAAGTTCTGTTCCTGAGAAGAACTAGGTAGAGCATAACTGAGTTTCATCAATGGTGGCTTATAGAAGACTCACAACTTCTTAAACAGAACCTACTAGAGGCTCTGCATCTAGTTTAGGTAAAGTATGGGCAATTTCATACAGAGGTTTCTATAGATAATCTATTTCAAATTCTAGTTTCATTCTCAAAATTGTTCTTGTGTTAGTGTTAATACAACAGTATTGCCTCCTGCAGTTCTTACACAATATTTAAATGATTCGTAAAACATTTTTTCCTGTGAACTTAACCATGTGTTAAGGAGGATGAATAGGGAAGATTCATTTTGTGTAACATACTGCACAGAAGAATGAGGTAGTATTGTACATCAGCCTGTTAATGTTTGAGAATACAAGTCAAAACCAGAAGTGTCTTTAAGAAACTGCATTCCCTACACTAAATTCAAACTGTTCAGATTTGCCTTTTGTATTTGCCCTTCTGATAAGCGAATTGTTTTGGTGTAACCCAATAATATATCAGTTTAAAGTAGCCATACCTTAGAAATTCTTCTGAAAACAGAAAATTTAAACTCACCTCTTTCTCATTTGGTGTGTAAAGCTCAAGATGAATCTTCTGTAGAGAAGGGGGAGAAAAAGTTAATTTTTCTGAAAAAATACATAGAAAAAGAATAGAAAAGGTAAATAGAAAAGGATTTCATAATAAGAGAAAATCAGCCACTTACATCCTTGCTTTCTCCCAGGATTTCTAAATCTCTTATTAAAGCTGTAAGAAGGTGCATTTTTTCTGTTGATAGGGGTGCTCCATAGGCTGCAGTCATAAGCATTACTGCTGAAATACAGCTGAAGATCAGTACTTTGCACATGATGTCAGTGTTCTGATGATCTGTATGCTAGTATTTGAGTTGTGATATATGATGAGAGCTGATAAATTGTCATTAAGCTCCTTAGTGTATTTATACTCTTCTTTCTGGGGGGGAAAAAGATGGGGGCGTCATGTAAAAGGGGTTTTATTACACATTTTTTCATATGTTCTCCCTGTATGGCAAGAATCATTACTTTTGTTTTTCCTCCCCTGATGACACTTTGGAATTTTTATAAAGCAAGAGGGATTTTACCTACATTCACTGGTGTAGGAGAAGCCCACACTCACTTTTGGCAGTCTCTCTGTGCTTTCTGCATGAAACACTTTTTCCCTCGTGCGCTGTCCCACTCCCCCATAGAATATGCCGTAGAACATACTACTGCCACGCAAAACGTTGTTCCAAAGATGTACAATTTAACCATTTTGTTTGTTTTTCCCTATATATTTATCCTTCCACAAATCCTGTAGCATTATTTAAATGAAGATGAAAGAAGCATTCTCATTTTAGTAATTGTTGACTAAACAACAGGAAGAAAGTTGGCTTCCTGTCTGAAGATGGTTTTACCTGTCATCTTTTGCAAAGACAGTTAGTGTAAGCTTAGGTGCGTAAGCCAGTCTTCATACCATCAAATTTAAAACATTTATGAAAAAAACTCCAGCAGGACTCTCTGTTTTGGGATGTTAAACCATTTTTCTATTACTGTATATCTTAATGCTGTGCTTTTTTTCCTTGTGTGCACCTTTCGCTTTTCTCCAGTTTACAGTGAAAATGCACTGCTTTTTAAAATATTTACAGATTTTTCTTACTGATACCTAACCCACTGCAGTTTGTGGTACGTGTCACTGTACTGCAGTTGAGAGAAGCAGTCATTTGACACTGAATTGTTGCGTAATACTGCTGAAGTGTTTTTCTTTTCTGGTTCAGGGGTCTGTTGGCTAATACCTTTGGAATGCTATGTGCAGTGTTTAAAATTCATAGTTTTTTTTCATTTTGAGTGTAGTTCTGAGCCAAATACTCCCCCTGCTGCCCAGAAGTCTCTAACATTATGTGAAACATGGTTCTGCTTAGTGAATTTAGCTGCTGAAGCTGTGTGGAATAAATTCTGGGTTTGCACATTGCTGTGGCTTAAAGTTTTGTAGCATTCAGGATGAGCAAGACTGGGCGGGTAACTACTTCACCTGATACTGCTTATAAAACTACATGTGGAAACCTACTTTACATGTTCTGATCATGTAATCTGAGGGGGAGTGGATCTGTTCAAAGCTGGTTGGAATATGCTTTTGTTTGGATCAGATATAGCCTATTACTATAATTCTTTTTATTAGTGTCTGTTTCTCCGCTAACCATTAAACTGGTGTTAATTAGCAGTGCGATCCCAGCTCCTGAATACTTTGGTCTTCATTTTCTCGTTTTTGAAATAAGTACAAACATTTAATATGCATGGTCATACAGAAGTCCTAGTAGCTATGGTAGCTTGCAATATGCAGTATTTGTGCAGTTTGAAACCTTTTCTGGCACCGTATCTTTTGTCTCTTGTATTTGTTCTTGATAGCAACCGATTTCAAACAGGAATTATGACTGCAGAGGTGAGCTACTGCGCACTGGATTGTCAGCTTTTCTCCAGGATGCTTCAGAATTTAGGTCATTTTATTCAAGGTTTCTAGTTGTTTGGTTTAAGTTAAAGTGTTTTGACTGTGTAAAGTATTAAGAAATACCTCAATAGTGAGCACAAAACACATTTTTGTTTCTAATTGTTGCATACTGTTCTAAACACTATGCAGTCTTTCCTATGCCAGCTCTATAAATGTACAGAGGTTTATCTCTTCTTTATAAAATATTCCATGGAAATACATTTGGAAGCACTGAATTTAACATTCTGAATCTGATGCCTTTCTGGAATAGTTTTTAGCAGTTTAGATTAGAGGTTGCTTCAAGCACTTCCTTTGTGCTGGAGTGTTGGAGGTTTTTTGCATCAGTGCTTAAAATACAACGCAGCCAGCACTGGATTATTACTGTATTTTCCCAGCATTCTACTGTTTTCTTTTGCAAGTCTTGGAGAACTTAAAAATAAGAAAACCTGAGCATTCTGACAAATTTTTCAGCAAGTTTGCAGATAGGTCTGCTAAAGAACTAACACTGTTTGGGTAACTAGCTCCCATGCACCTTTGACCACAGGGCTTTTAAGAACATTTTCCTCTTGAGTCCTTTATATGCCATAGTGTACAAAACTACCGTTTTAGTTGTAGTCTAGGGGTAATTGGAATCAGATCTTTATCTGTTAATAGTTTTCAAAGACTAAAAGAGGCTTGCATTTCAAGGCGGGGGGTGGGGGGAGTGAGTCTGAATATGCAGTATTTAATACATTGTGCACAGGAGTTTGAGTGATTAATTTTCCCGTAACGTTTTGCTGCAGGGTTTGTGGTCCAATGGGAGAAAGCAGCAGATCTTGTTTTGACCTTTATATCGGATGTGCCAGGTGAGGAGGAGATGGCTTGGAGTGTATTGATAAACCCAGAAACAAGCACAAATTCAGTTAACATTAACACGCAACTTAATAGTTACATTAGACCTTAAGTTTTGGGAGTCTGTCATGCTTAAAGGTTTTAATCTTCACTGTGCTAGCTAAGCAGTTACCAAAGTAGTTAGATTGCTCTTACAGGCTATCCTGTCTTCACTGTGTACATGCCAAGACAAACCAAATCTGACAAGTAGTAAAAAGAAGTTGAACCTACAGGGACAAAGGCAGAAGGTTCATGGTCATGGTACTAGTAAGACCATAGGTCGGCTGTACAGCGGCCTTTGTGTCATTGGTATGCTGACATGATGGTATGTGTAAGCCCCCCAACAATTCGCAGTGGTACTATTCCATTTGAATAGATTTGTGTCCAGAACATCTTAATCTTTTTTTTTTTTTAAATTAGGTTTTTCTTATGTGCATATTTTTCACTTCAGTGCTGTCTGCCAGATTATAACAAACCAGTAGTTCAGTGTATGCTCGGGGGTTCGTATACTGTCACAGAGGGATAGCTTTTTCAGATGAGAATATAGTGATGTGCTGGAACTTCTAAATACAGTAATATTTCTCTCTGTGTGGTGCTGGACTTCTGCGCTGGTCAGATTTCAGTAATTACATTGAATCTGAGCTCATATTCTTTACTGGGCAAGGAATTACTTAGGGTTTTATTCAGAGATAGAGTGATTTAGATAGCCCTCCCAGCTTCACCACAGAGTTGACTGCATTTTAACAGGAAATGAAATTATTCCTTTAAATTGCCTTGGCATCATACAGGATAGAGTAGTGCTGCCAATGCTGAACCCCCAAAATCCTACCTTTAAAAGGTATTGGGGCAGGCGATGGTGAACATGTCATGCTGTGGGTTTTCTGGTTTGGTTTGGTTTTGGTTTTAAAGCACAATTATGAAAGGTTAGTTGATTTCTATCTCATTTTCTTTCTAAATAAAATAGCGTTACACTAAAACAACACTGTAAGAAAACCACTGTAAAATGCACCATACTTGAAAAGCTTTAAGGAACATTTTAAAAGTCTCACCTAAATTTCTGGGGAAGATTAATTAGCAGTAAAGCAAGTACATTAAAGGGAAACAATATTTGTGGATCAGGGAGCTGGGAAGGGAGAAGAATGTTTATGTCTTGTTGTTTTAGTGGATTGTTTATGCTTTTTGTAGTACTTGTGCCTAATATAAAGAATTAGGACTCATTTTCTTTTTTAGAAAATGAGTAAAAGTAAATGACACACACTGACTAAACCCCTGATCTGTACAACTTCAAAGTCTGGAAAAGTTTTTACATAGGATCTGACTCCTCTCAGTTTAGGCTCTTAATTTGCTGAACTGAAAGCTTGCATCTCTTTTTTTTTTTTTTTTCTTCCTTGCAAACCTGATGACTGGTGAATTTTGGAGGGAAGTTTTGGTTTCACTGAGGCATCTTGTTGATCAAGGTGCTTGCCTCCTTTCCCCATCACCAGAACAAAGTTGTATTCAGCTATAGTCACTGTGAATGTCTTGTTTGGTATACTTTAGTTCATGTGCAGGTGTTTTTCAGACTCCTACTATAGTGGCATGCTTTTACAAGATTACTGTCAGTAGAGTCATAGGAACCGCAGCAGAGTTCCTATGTCTGATGAAGGTGATAACCATCAATTTGTGATCACGGTCTGTTGATTTAACTCTTTCTAGTTGTGTTCTAGGCCTGTTTTAAAGAATTTTGAATAGTAGAAGTTGTCTTTTGTTTGCAGAGCTCCTAGTTCTAAGCAATAACCTCTGGAAAGTAAGCCTTTAGTATTCTTAATCTGCTCAGTAGGGAGACTCATGTGCACATGTTGAAATGAAGAGTTGAATAAAGGGTTGAGAGGCAGTTGGTTTAAATCTGATTTTGAGCCATCAAAAGAAGGTAGCCATCTCTTTCCTTCTTCAGCCTCTTCTCAGTCTTTCTCTTCAGTCAAGCAGTAGCAGAGATTCATGATCCTGCCTGCATTTAAGAAATGGGCAATTAATTTTATTGAAGGTATTAGGTTAATAACAAAAGAATAAAAGTTAAAAAAAATAATAGCACTAAACTGTGTGAGTTTAATACACCCTGTGAAATGGAGCACTTGCTTCCCAAGTCCCTGTGATCCTAAAACTCAGAATCTCTAACCTATTAAATAGGTGACTGCTGTATGTATTCTCTGTTGAGCAAGAACAACCACGGCAATATCCGAGTTAGAGGCGGTAATCTGTGTCTTCATGTTGCAGGATGTTTTTAATAGATACTACAAGTGGAACAGATAAATGCAATGGATTCCATAATGTATTAGTATTTCATTATAGGAGTGAACTGATGGCTGTGTTTATAAGGAAAGATAAGAAAGCATTAAATGTTTTTCTTTATTGCTTCCTTCTGAAGGGATTACAGCATGAATTTTGCCGATTCATTAATGCACGTGGTATTATCACTGTGATGATAAAGGATGATGCGGGAAAGCATCCTTTGGATGGCTTGTGTGACAAGGACAAATGAAAAAAGAGGTAAAAGAAAGCAAGGAGTTGCCATATTGGATTAGAATAATGGTTTTAACTAGTTGAGTATTGTCCCTGATTAGGGCAAGTACCCACTGTTTCAGGAGAAAGTGTCAAAAAAAAAAACCCCAAAGTGAGTAATTCTTAAAGTGATTTTTTTCCTGCAAGAATATCAGTGGGTTGTTATTTTTTTTAAGAAAGGCTTTTGGTTTTAGAGTGTTAATTGAAATGATGTGAAAATAGTTGACAATTGGAAATCTGTTCACAAAACCTGTGTTTGAAGTAATTTTTCATTGAAAGGACCAACATTAAGAGGGAACACTAAAAAAAAATAGTTCTAATAATTATAAACTAGCCTGTCCTTGGGGAAGGTAATTTTAATCTTTCCTTAGGAACTGACACATGAGTTTTTATCCTGCTAAAAGTCTTGTTTGTAATTGTTTAGTAGGTGTGGATTTACTTAAGGTTTGGGGTGATGGACTTAGGGGAGCCTTGGTGTGTCCTGTCACCGTAGTTAGCATCAGCTAAGTGCATTCTCCCTAACAGCGTAGTGAGATCTCCTGGTATAGGTCTCTCCCCTCTACATATTTAGACAGTCGTGAATCTGCCTTGTGCCCAGCTGCGTGGCCAGATTTTCATTTCAGAGAAGCGGTGCCTGACCACGCATGTCTGCTCAGTCCATTTTTTTTCAATGCAAGTCATTATTGCACCAAATGGCTCGTAAATGCTTATGAGGCTGGTTCTTCCTTGACAGATTAAGGACTGTCTTTAACTGAACTTTTCAAAGCAAGCTTCACCGCATGTAGAGCTTTCGATGTGCTCACCATTAGCAGATTTATTGTTGACAGCAGTGCGTTTTGATTACTCATTTCTGTTGGTAGATGAAATACATGCAACCAAAGATCATCATGGTGATTGTTTATCTCCACTGACTAGTAAAAAGCAAGAGCAACAACAAAAAAAAAGGTGAGGGGAAGGATCTGAAGAACTAGAGGCTGGTCAGCGTCACCACGGTCCCTGGCGAAGTTACAGAGCAAGAGTTTGGGGACTCAAAGGACAAAGAGGTGACTGGCTGTGGGCCAGTACAGATTTACCAAAGGGCATCTTCTGCTTTACCAGCCTGTTTGCCTTCTGTAATGAAATGATTGGTACTGTGGATGAAGGGAGAGCAGTGGATGTTACTTATGTCAGCTTTAGCAAGTATGGTTGTTGATGATATCCTTTCAAGATTGTGGAGACACAGGCTGGATGGGAGGACTGCAGAGTGGGTGGAAAAACCAGCTGGACTGTCAGGTTCAAAGGGTAATGATCAATCGTTTGCAGCCTGTAGAGGTCTTGGGGTGTTTGTAATAGGTATCTCTTGTGGTGCAGGTATTGAGGAGGTAGATAGGTTCTTCTCTTGGCCTTTAATCATTGATGGTACCTGCTGATGATCCCACTAATTGGTTTTATGTGTATATAGAATGGAAACAGATTTTATGGACTTACTATAAATCAGTATTTTTTTTAGTCACACAAGTGTGGTGTGTGGACCAAACATGCAAAACGTGCAAAAATATGTATATGGCAGAGATGGATCGTTTTGGTATCTGTCTGAATTATACTTGAGCATTAGAGTAGTAGTCTTGAAACAGTTTTTTATACAGTCATTATTATTGGTGTAGGGGTTGCTACAGAATTTTATTAGAACAAGAATCTGAAGTGACTAAGAAGTCAGGTAACAGTATGTGGTAAATGTTGACCATCCCTAACTTTTTTCCTTTAGTTGTTGGCCATTGTAAATATAATGCAGTTAGGGCATTACAAGAAGAGCAGCCTCTTCATTACATATGAAGAAGAGCAACAGAGATTTAAAAAAAAAAATTCTCCTTTTCAGAAGGTAATCTTACTAGGGTTATCAACTTCAAACTTTTGTTTTATGGTAAAATTTGGGGTGATTGCAAGTCTGAATGAGAAAACTAACTACTGTGAGAGTTATAGCTTAATTTAAAGTAAGTAGGGTTGATAATAAAGGGTAAGGATTAGGACTGGATGTAATACAGGTTAAGATGGTGTGCTGTGTTTACAGAGGAAATAGTGAATTTTTGCAAGATTTCTGGGTGAACTTGAATGGCTTCTTTTCGTGTAGGTATAATCTGTCTTCAGTAGTTTCAGCATACATTTACAAGGATGATTAGTCCTGTTTGGTTGGTTTTTCCTTTTGTATCCAAATGGATTTTTTTAAGAGCTGTCTCCACAGTTAAGTGTTGCCAGTATCAAAACTTCAGTTACCAATTTCCTCTTAGTTGAACATACACGAAACGTGCTAAAAGCGTTCCTGATATGCCCACAAAATCATACAAGTGTTAACCTCTACTAGTTTTGTTTCACACTTCTTTTTAGGTCAAGAACTGTAGAGACCAATACGAACACACTGTTGCTAAGACACAGTTCTGTGAGTTTGGCCCACAGATTTTGTTGGCATATGGGTGGAAAACTGAGCAGGTCCTTCAAGTTCTTGTTCTTTTTGATTTCCAGGAAGAAATATGTGTTCTGGACCTAGATGTTGTGTGTTTCTCTGTCTGCTTAAGGAAAGGGAAAGCAAAATGGAGGTATTCTGAAGAGAGGAAATAAAATCAGAGTGTTGTTCTTGAATGGTGTCACCATGGGTTAACTATTACTGGTGCAGTGTGATAGCAAGGAAATACAGAGTGAAAGTGTCATGAATCCTGTGGGGTTTTTTTGCAGAGATTCTTTCTGAAGTTGTTGTATAATTGCTTGTTGTTGTATACCAGAACTCTTAAATACTTAGGTGGTGTTCTAGCTGTGTTACCTTTAGGAGTAAGCATTGGTGACACGTAAGCTCTTTGGCCACCAATATAGTCATCCTGGTGGGCCTAAGACAAAGAGCTGCTTTGTTGTGGCTGGAAAGAACCTGAGATCTGGCAAACACTCTGGGTAGCTTAAATTGGAACAATACTTGTTTTCATTTTGGAATGGAGGAGGTCACTTAAGGGGTAGGGGCACTCTGGAGTGAGAGATAACGGTGCTTTCTTCCATGCTTTCCTCTCCAAAGTCAGTGAATACTTTCATGTTTTCAGGTCAGAACCAATCTGTGGTGTCTCACTGGAGCCTCACTGTATTGGGTGGTGAGTGGTGTCAGAAGTTCAAGAAAATCTCTTGTAGTAGCCAGGAAGCAACGCCACATGAAAACCTGTTGAGCCGTTTGCTGCCACCATGCAAACTCTGACCTTGATTTCTCTTTCAGATACTTCAGGAACATATCACAGACTGCTTTTGAGTTGCTCTAGAGAAATTTTGTGCCTGCAATACACAGTTATTGCATTTTATCTCAAGTGAGACCCTGGGTGATACAGAGCTCACAGCTCTGTTCTTAAATACTGCTTGTTAGTTGTGTGACAAAAATAAACAACTAGGAAAGGCTTAAATAGTAGTTCTTGAGGTGAAACTTCATATGCCTTTATTCAGTGCCAACGACTGCTGTCATCGTGCATGTGCAAAACCAGACAGGTTGGGACAGGTGAGCTTAGCAAAATACTTTCTGATCTATAAATCAAAGAGAAGATGTTTTGTCATTCCACCCCTACCACCAAGTGTCCTGGAAATACAATTAAATGGCAGATGACTTCATATCTTACCCAAATAAGACCAGTCTTTGACACATTATTTTGTGAGAAAGTCAGTCACACGTTCCTTTAGAAAACTTGCTAGCAGTTTAAGGTTCTAGTACTGCAGTAGATAGATTTAGGTCCCGAGTCCTCTTTCAGAGGAATTTACCTGAGCTGCAGACAGAGAGTCTTTCTCCAGATTGCTTCTCGGTATGGTTGGTGGTGAGCTTGGAGTACGGTAGAGGGATGGACTTGAGCTTGTTTTTGTAGCAACTGGGAAAGGCAGATTAGATATTGGCAAGATGGACAAGGACCAGAATGGGAAGCTTCCTGTTTCAGACTCCCAAAGTGCAAATGCTAACTGGCTTTTATGGATGGTTTCACAACCATAATAGCTTTTCAGCCAAGCAAGCGGAGTTCTAAATGGCGGAAATACAGTTGCCTGATACTATTGCTTTGGATAGTGCTGCTCTCTCTGGCTTCCCAGCCTTTCTGTTTGCATAGGTTAAGACCTGGGAAATTCTCAGAAGATCATCTTGTTCATTTTAAAGCTTGTGTTTTTTCACTGTATCTTTCAACTGCTGTTATGGTCTCTTTAGGATGTCTAGATGGTCTGTGTAGGCCCTCCTGTACGTGTGTGTCTTGACAGACTGGGTGCCTGCCATGTTGTGATGCAGTGTCATTTAAAGAGAGTAGCACTAGGATGGGGATTCAGTTCTTGTGCTCTGTTCTTTGTCTTGAGGTAGTTACTTGAGTGTATTTATTTACGGTGTAACCTGTATTGAAAAAAAGCCACCTTCTTTCAGCATACTATCTTGTCTCACGATGATAACCACAATGCTGTTGACTTCAGAGTGTGCATTCACATACCAAAAAACTCAAAAATACTCCCTGTTTTGGTTTTTTTTTTGTTTGTTTGTTTTTGTTTGTTGTTTTTTTTAAATCCCATCATACACCATGTTACAGGGAACTGAATAGGAAGTTTTCTTTGTCAGGACTTTGTCAGTTTGAGAATCAGCCAGAGGGGGAATCCTCTCTGCATTTCTGTTGCCCAAGTTTTACAGACAGGCTTTAACAAAGGCAGGCTACATGTTTCAGTTCTGCAGTTACCTATTCAGTAAGACTAGCATGGTCAGGTATTCTTTGTTTGTTTGTTTTTTCTTTTTCATTTTAGCTATTGGAGAAGAAGCCTGAAGGCAAAAGATTTCTGGTTTTCAGGATTATTGTTTTGCAGTGGGAAAGAGGTTGGTATATACACTGGCAAACTAAGTTGTTGCCAAACTATTCTCAGTCTCTGGATTTAAGAAATGTATGATAAAATGAAAGTTGAAATTCCCCTACTAGGTCAAAAGGCCAGTGTCGGATTGTAACAATACAGGATGTTAACAAACCACAAACGAAGAATATTGTTTTACTTCACTGAATGCTATGATAATGCACATGCTAAACAGATGGCCTAGATTCATCACTAGGTAGGGACCAAAACTGTTGAGGTACAACCTCAGTGCTGGCTGGCAGTAGTGAAGGCTCAAAATTGTATATGGGCATTTTTATGACAACATACCCGTTCTCTTAAAGTTCAGTTTCTTGATGCCATTTTCTTCTTGCTCAGTTTTCCCACTTGCTTCAGATTGGTTGTTTGGGATTTACTGGAGAGGGGCACGGGCTTCCCCACATGTATTTATTTTGCCTACTGTCGTACCCATGGCCAGTATTATATTTCTGTATTTCCTGTAGATCCTGCATTCTTGGTTGAGTGTTATAAGCATTAGTGCAGTAGAAGTGTTTGATCAGAGACTGTGTTCCTCTTATTCTGTCCATGTTAGCCAACCCTTCTGTCTGTAGAGACCCTGTGGAATTTAGTGGAGTTCTCTTGAAGATAGAAAGGATTTATTTTGAAATAGTCTAAACAACAACACTGGGAGGAGAGTAACAGTTTATTGTCCCTAAATTCTGGAGCTATGCTTCATCAGCTGAAGAGTCCATTTAATTCCGTTCTTTCTCCAAAGGTGGCCACAATCAGAATCTTAGGGCATGTGATACTCCTGAGTACTTTCCCAAATGCCAGCTGTTCTCAGCACAGTGGAATTATTCAGTCAGAAGTGGTTCCTTTGTATTGACTAACCCACAACGTACATCCAGGCCCGGCCTTGAACCATGCAAACACATAGCATCCACAGCATAAATGGTTAGCAAGTTCCACAAATCTGCCTGTGGCTTTGCTTGTTTTGATCCTGGTTCCTGCTAGGTTTATTTGATGGTATTACCTTTCAGTCCTTGTACTGGAAGAGGCAGTGAGTCTTCCTGTCTGCCTGTGCTGTGAGACCCAAAATTATGTGGGACTTAGTCCACAAGAATTGATTCTTTTCGAGGCTGTCTCTCCTGTCCTACTTATTTGTTGTACAGAACAAGAGAAATTTGATTGTTCTTGTTACCCTTCCTTGAGCCCTTTGAAGTTCTGCTATTCTCCTTTGGAAATGGGGGGACTGCAACTGATGTTTTTCTGTTCTTTTTTTTTTCATACAGTTTCATGATACTATTTTCTGTCTTGTTCTGTGTTATTTTGTTTATAGTTCCTGATATAGGCTGCACACTGAACTGACATTGATATGGCACTGTAACTCCAAGATCTTGTTTTTAATTGCTAAGTGTCAGATTAGAGGCCGTCTCTTGTTTTTCTCTTTCACATGCTATCTTGCTTTCTTTGGTGAAGCTTCTCCAACTCTTAGCAACACACTGGTATTTTAAAGCAAATAGGTTTTATCAATTGAAAATGACCTGTGTCATATCATTCAAAATCTGTCATTGTCAAATAGGTGGCTTACACCAAATGTTTATTTCTCATATCCTTGATTTCTTAAGGAATCAGACAAACACATTTTATCTCTGTAGCATTAGGGTTTGCTTTCATTGTAGTGCTAACATCAACTTGGGTGTTGCTCTTACTTAGTTCTAAACCATATACTCCTGAAAAAATTGTGTGGGGTGGTGTGCTTTCTTCTTTCAGTCATCTTCGAATGTAGACCAAACCTGAAAGCAGCATCCTTTTAGAATGAAGACTTTATCTAGATGCACATGAAAAATATGTGATTCTCTTTACTTGCCAATAGTATTACGTAAATCTCTTTTTCTTTTATTTGGTGCTGCAAGACTCCCTTTTGTTCAGTGGTGAGTGATGCTTGTTATAGCCACTATGCAAGCAATTTATGATGTAAGTTGAGATAGATAGCATTTCTTAACCTTTAGGCTGTATTTGTCACAGTTGTTGAAAGCTTTTGCTTGGAGTTATCCTAACTCCAGAAGAGTTAGGTAGGCTCTTTAGAATTAGTTGGGTGTTTCCTTTGGCAAAAAATGTGACAAATGCTATTCAGAGAGAATAGTGTAACTTTCATTTATCATCTAAGTAATCTGTCATTCTGTGTAAGGAAGTGTGACAGTGAATCGAGTTTCTTGATATCTAATTTTAGGAATTTTTGTAATGAAATAACAACTGAAAAGGTGATGTCATCTCACCTTTTTTCCAAGTTCAGAGGTAAAAGGAATTCCATTTTCACTGCTCTTGTTAAATGATGTATGTAATACTCATAAAGAGATTTTTTTTTTACATGTGAACCTGTTGTTTGTGGTCTCCCAGAACTTAGTATTTTCTTGTTGTCTGAAAGGTATGTTCTTGCTCATTTTTCTGGTCTGTTCAAGACAACTAAATAGTGTTTGTGGCAAACTAAATAGTGTTTGTGACACTGTAAATGCCATTAGGCACAGCTTGAACTGTGGACAAATGAGACCGTTGTCAAGACAGCTGTCTTGTCATTAAGATGGCTTTCCATTGTGGCTTCAGATAACTATGATAAAACTAACAATGCTAAGTTATCTGTCTGAACATGGAGGGGCAATATTGCCTTGGCCTGTGGTGATGAATAGGTTGGTCTTGCTCCCCACTTAGTTTCAAAGAAAAGAACAACACACTCATTAAACTTACTTTCAGTTGATGGATGATGGCAGGAAAGAGGCCTTCATCCTTAAAATGAAGATATTTATCTAGTAAGAGGCAAGTGGTGTATGAGCCCCTTCTTGCAAATTCTTAAGAATTGGGTATGCACACCTGCATGCAGGGAGGTGTTCAGAAACTCAAAGATAGGTGGTTACTTGTTCCTGCTGTGTGTTCGAAGTCTAAAATGTGGAAGGCTATACAAGCGTAGAGTGTTCCACGCATGCCATGTTTCTTCTTAGGGGTTTTTTGAATATAACACAGTAGTGACTAAACATGGTATTTGCTTGGGAAGAAATTAATCCCTAAGTCTTTGTCATCCAGTGTCTCAAAATACTTGTCTTTTTCTCTCTGTGCATTTGAAATTAATTCCTGGAAGAACAAAGTGATGACATAGAAATAAATATCAAGTGCATCTTGAGCCCCCAACAGAGTTTAAGGCTTCTTAGGAGAGGATTGCGGACATCCTTATTTCCGTTGCCATGAGGAAGATGAATCTACACAGTAGCTCTGCCCAGGCTAAAAAAAAAAAACATTTCTTCATGCTTTGTTCATTTTCCTCGCCTGTTACATGTTCAACAAATTATTTCCCTTGCAGCTTCTGGAGTGGAAGGAAGTGTGGTACTGTTGAATATCGTCTTCACACCTCAGGTGCTGTGTGACGTGGGAGGAAGGGGCATGTGACTAAATAGGAGCTAGCTATTAGAGTAGGGTTTATTTTAACATGATGGTTGAGGTTGGAAGGCACCTCTGGAGATTCTCTAGTCCAATCCCCTGCTCATGGTAGCATCAACTAGAGCAGGTTGTTCAGGATCATGCCTAGTCAGGTTTTGAGCATCTCTGACGCTAGAGAGTCCACAGCCCTTCTGGGCAGACTGTTCCAGTGTTTGACCACTGTTGACATTTTGAATAAAATACAAAATTAATAAAATCTTGAAAATCTTACGTTTAAGTGGAATTTTCTGTATTTCCATTTGTCCCAATTGCCTCTTGGCCTGTCACTGGGCACCACTGTGAAGAGTTTGGGTTCATCTTTTTTACCTCCTCCCCTTCCCAGAATCATATATTCATACACCTTTATAAGATCCCATGAGCCTTCCCTTCTGGGGGGAGGGTTATTCCTCCCCATGTGCAGGACTTGACATTTCCCTTTTGTTGAACTTCATGAGGTTCTTGTTGGCAAATTTCCCCAGCCTGTCAAGGTCCCTCTGAATAGCAGCACAACCATCTTGTCTGTCAGCCACTCGTCCCAGGTTTGTATCCTCTGCAAACAGGCCGAGGGTACGCTCTGCCCCAATTTCCAGGCCATCAGTGAAGGTGTTAAATAGTAGTGGCCCCGTATTGACACCTTTGAGGATAGTGGGGCCATCACTGAGGAAGGTACTTTGTCGAGCCTTCCACCTTCTCTCTGTAGATAGAAGCAAGCTATCATCTGCCCAGCACATCACAGCTAAGCCGATTACGTGAATGTATTATGTGAATATAGAGGGTAGTTTAGATGTCAGTTGGGGATATCAAGTAAGACTTCAACTCAACAGAAGGTCCCCTATTAAAATAACTTTGAATTCGGTCTTAGTGTCCTAAAACAAAGGAGGCTTTGAAAAATTGTCCTAATCTTACATGGGTAAAATATAGCTGGTGCCACTCAGGAACGCCATTTTGCCATTAGAGTAGTTCAGTTCAAATTTCACCCCAGTTTCACTGCTATTAGTACCTAGCATTCTGCTTTTTGATTATTTGGAAAGGAGGACAAAACTCTGCTGTGTAAATCTGAGGTACACCCAGATCGTCAGTAATGTGTGTTGCGTAGTTTTGGCCCCACATCTGGACACAGATAATGGCGAAGCAAATGACCAGTGGAATGAAGACACAAGAGATGGCGGCTAGGTAGGCTCAAACTTTTGAAGCTGGAATAGATATGAATGAGGAAAGATATTAGAGGCTTATAAACTCAGCGAGCTGACAGCGGGTAAAGAGGGAATATTTGTTTAGTTGAAGAACAAACAGTGAAACAAGCGGAGATGTTAGGTTCCAAATGAAATGAAGGTTTCCTTCTTCCATCTTGGTGTAGTTAAGCAGAGGAACTCCTTGCTACAGGATGTTGTGGGTGCCAAAAGCTTACATAGTTTCATAAAGCCATTAGAAAAGTTTATAGCTCCAGTAGTATTTTTTATTCCTTTAAAATCAAAGATGCTACCTTTTATTCTAGAAGGTCTTAAGCCACAAATTTTAAGTGACACAGACTATACTGGAGAAGTATCTTCCATAGGCATCCTGGTTTGGCCCTGTCAAACATAACATTTTAACAACTCAGGAGACCTTTTTGAAAGAGGGTTGGAATGGATTCTTTTCAGCTGTTGTTTGTAGCAGGATTCTTTCTCAAGATGATTGTATCTTCACTACCCTTAATGATGCAGGTCAGGGAAACAAGTATTCTGGATCAAATGAGGAGGCTGGGGTTTCTTTTTCACTTAGCATAGATGGTGTGTAAAATTCTGCCTTGCAAGTGTATCCATTTTGTCCCAAAGACAACGTGAGATTTGTGGTCATGCCTTAGTTCTCCTATAGTAGATTCATTAATTTATCAACTTTAAACAAAAAAAACAAACAAAACAAAACTAACTAAAAGTTGCAGTTCACTTCAGTCTTAAGAGTGGGAGTTTTAAGGGATACACCACAGAAATAATGAATACAAATACGAATTTAATAGTGATTACAAGGGCAAATTTCCATACATGTGCCAGACCTGGCACAACATGAATTCGAACGTAAAACCAAAGCAAAAATATCTTTTGCTAGTAAAATCCTCTGTGGGTGTCAGTGGCTGATTCAGAGCTAAGGAGTGTTCCTGATTCTTTCCCTTTCACTCATGTTGAAAACTATTTAATTGTTACCAGAGATAGAGCAAAGCTATCTTTGGTCCTAACACAAATGCTGTAATAGACAAGCTGAATTTCATATGTGTCTGCAATGCTTTCTTACTACTATTAAAAATAATTTTCCCTATCTAGATCACAGTTTTTATGAGTTTGCTCTACTTTTGTTCCTATTAGGCACAGCAGTTCAGTGTCTAGTTCATTTAAAAAACGTAAGCTAGACACAAGTGTTATGTTTCTTTCTGTATAGAAAAATCAGAAAGTTGATTTGGCATAAGGTCATCAGTACAGTGATCACAGTTAAATTTTCATATTGCTTAAGGTCTCAGCAGTATAAGTGTTAGCACTGTGCTTTTTTTGGATAAGAGTAAACACTTGACACACTTGCAATACGAAGCAGTATATGCAGTAGATCAGAGGGTTATTTCTGAGACATTTTGCTTTTGCCATAATGGTTAATTTTTTTTCTAAACAGACTGATAAGCTTTTTGAGATAAGCATCTCTTTACAATGTGATGATACGGAAGCTGAAATTTCACTTAGCTGTTTCTGAAGTGCTGGCAGAAGCCAGCTGGCAGAAATAGTTTTTCTGCTGTTTGTATGACTTACATGCTGGAGTACTTCTCATATGTAGGCTGACTGATTGAGACCACTGCACTGTGCGTTTCTGATATGATATAAATTGTATTTTCCCCATTCAGATTCCATTGAATTAATGAGTCTTGAATCAGCTTTGTTCACTTGTTCCCAATGACATGCACTGTTCAACTCATATTAGCGCTGGGAGTTGAAGGCGGCAAATCTTGCTAAATCAAATGCCAGATAAAACATCGTAGTTATTTTCTAGCTGTGATAATCTTGGGATGGAAGGGGTGGTGAGTGCTGTGTTCTGTTAGACAAACTAATGAAAGGGGACAAACTGCTCAGCAGATTTTTGTGCACGTGTACCTGCCTGTGTGAAGTTCTGGGCAGATACTGAAGGCATATTGGATTTAATGTGGCATAAATTTTGCACATCCTTATGTACAGAACAGTTGTTGCAAATCAGGTAACGTGTATACTGTCATCTCACAAACAAAGCTTCTTTGTACGTTTGCAGTGACACGGAAGTGTTTTTCTTTCCAGATATGTGTTCTGTGATCCTGCACTGCATAGTATGAAAAGTACTTTCGGATAGCCATGGGATTTTGGAGTCTTGAGTCCAAAGCAAGTAATGTCTGTAGTTCCTCTTTTCACTCCATTTTCTATCTTGCTTTTATCTGTTAGTGTCATTTTCAGAGCAAATACTGCTAGACAGCACAGCCTTAAAAAGAAAAAAAAGTGTTTATGATTCTTGGGACAAAGAATAAATACAGCAGCTTCTGTACAGATCTCTCCATTTGTGTAATGAGTTGACAGTCAAGACAATATAGGCATGAGAAAAAGAAGGCTGAAACCGAGGAGACACCTCCTTCAGGTCCTGCTGTGCAGCCCCACTTTGCTGCATATTACTTGAGACTTAACAATCCAAGACAAGGACAAGATGATGTTGTCCAGTTCTCCTTAGGATGGTGAAACACTTGGCTGCTGCTGCCCAGATATGATTTTTGAGTGTTGAACTCTAGACAGGAGGTAGGAAGCAAGAGAACTCAAGGAACCAGTTTCAGGAAAACAAAGTATTCCAATGAATGGGTATTTTCAGCAAAATAAATTTAAAATCAGTCATGGAATACAGTAGATAGTGATGCAGTTTTTGTGAATTTAGTAGGAAGAATAGAATCTTAATAGGGAAGTCATTATGGGATTTTGGGATGCTAAAAACATTATCAGATGGCTAGCCTATCAGGAATAAAGTTTGAGATGATGTTATGAGGAAGCAAAGGTATTTTTTACCTGCAGAGGGAAATTGCCATACCCATCACAAAGTTAAGGCTGCGTGAACCCCCCTGCCTTCCGTGAAGAGCCCTCTCATCTAATTCTACACATATAGCTGTACTTTTGTAAATGTGGCAGGAGAATATGCCTAACCTGTTCCATTCTTTCTGGGCAGATATCCCTCAGTTTTATAACCTTATTTAAGCAGTCTGATCTCATTCTGTGGTCTTTTATCTGTAGATGTGATTCTACATTTATGACCATTTTCCTTGATGTCTTTTTGACTTAACTTGGGGTAAAAGCCTTACTTCATCTTAAGACTAATGAAAGATGTGCAAAAGTCCTTTACCATTACTGCTTCTCTAGTTTTCTTAATATAATTTCTGCCTTGCTCTGTAGGTTAGGAGTACTCCTTCTGTTCTGTTTGTAAAGCCCTTGGGATAACAGGAACTTGGGCTCACACGTACAGCTTGACACAGCCCAAATGATGGGTTTCATTTGTTACATATTCAAACAGTTGTTACTGTGCAGTTGTTGGGAGATAAGGGCATTTGCTACCTTGGGTCATTAGAGAAGTTGGTTGATTCACACAGGTCATTTCCACAGCTGTATTGGGGTCATTCTGTAGTCTCTTCTGCAATGAAATGAAGAGTGTGTTTTCCTTTGATTTTTGCGTGTGTTGCCAGTTTTGCTCTTTTGTAACTACTCTGTGACCCAGCTTACCTTGTTTCCTTGGTTAAGGAAGACTTTTACTAGCCACAGGGATAGTAAAAGGAGTCTGTCGCTGTTATCTGAGTACTAACAGTACAGAAGAGCAATGGAACACGCATTTGTGAGATTGAAAATAAGCTTGTTGTGTCTAATTTCTGGAGCAGAGACTGATGAGAAATAGCTAGGTTAGCTGTTAGCTGTGTGTAGTGTTTTTTACAAGCTTTGTGCAAACAAAGGGGAGGGCTTTGGGGCTGAGCTGGAGGAGAAGGTTGGGAGGTGTCCTCATAGATGTGAATGCCTAAAAGAAGAATCATTCTGCCAAATGATTAATCTACTCAGGATAGCAGTATCTAAGATAAGCTGTGCACCTTAATTCTGGGGGAAGTAGGAATTACATGAAAAGATTGCAATGAAATAGTTAAAAGAAAATAAAAGTAATACATCATAGTATGGTTGCAGCATATTTCATAATTAAAGTCCTGTGGTAATTTTAAAAGAGCGCATGCCCCTAGATCTGCGCATCTGCCCCAGCCACGTCATGACTCCGTACCCGTACAAGACCCATATGTGCGTCACCTTCCCTCCTGTACCTTGGTTTTCTCAGAAGGGAAATGCAGTTGTGTGGGCTGGGAAGGAGATGCTGTGCATTCTAGCTAGGTTATGATCTGGACGATTAGTGTAGCACCCGTGTCAGCTTACGCCCATCTCTCAGTCTAAATGGAGAAATCAGAAACCATAGTGTAATTCTTCCCATTAGTGCCTAAAGAGCATCATAAAATGCCCTGAAAAATTGATGGATCTTGGTAAAGCAAGTTTTTTTACAAGATTTGTGTCAGAATGGAGGGAGTAAATTTCTGTGCTACTAAGCCAGTTAGGAGACTGGGAGTATTAAATTCCAAACAGTGGAGACTGCTTATCTGGTAAAATTGTGAGAGAGATGTGAAACACTTGACCTAGAACATATTTTCTGTTTAAATGCACCCACTATTATTTTGTTACTCGTGTTATAATAATGCCCAGGAATAACAAGTGAAATCCAAATCCATTGTGTTAACTTTATAAACACAGAAGGAGAGAAGCTTCTGTGCCTGGCAAAATTATGAAGAAGATTATTCTGGGAGTTACTGAAAAACACCTGAAAGACAACACAGTCATTGATCCTAGCCAGCACGGGTTCACGAGCAGAAAGTCCTGTTTAACAAACTTAATTTCATTCTATGACAATGTTACCCACCTAGCTGACCAAGGGAAGCCAGTCTATGTGAACTTTTTGGATTTCAGTAAAGCTTTCGATACTGTCTCACACAGTATCCTCCTGGACAAAATGTCCAGCATACAGCTGGACAAACACGTAATGCACTGGATGAGCAATTGGCTGATGGGTTGGGCTGAAAGGGTCATAATAAATGAGGTTACATTGGGCTGGTGGCCAGTCAGTAGCGGGGTTCCGCAGGGATCCGTCTTGGGGCCGGTACTCTTTAATCTCTTTGTAAATGACTTGGATGCAGGACTTGAAGGATTACTGCTTAAGTTTGCTGATGACACCAAATTGGGAGGAGCTGCTGACACTCTCAAGGGCAGAGAGGCCCTGCAGAGAGATCTAGACAAATTGAAGAGCTGGGCAATCACTAACCATGTGAGGTTTAACAAGGGCAAGTGCCGGATTTTACACCTGGGCACGGCAACCCTGAATATACATACAGACTGCGAAATCAGAGAGCAGCTCCGCAGAGAGGGACCTGGGGGTTCTGGTCAATGGCGAGTTGAACATGAGCCAACAGCACCTGGGGTGCATCAAGCACTGCATTGCAGCCGGTCGAGGAAGGGGATTGTCCCACTCTGCTCTGCGCTGGTGCGGCCTCACCTTGAGTACTGTGTGCAGTTTTGGGCACTGCAGTACATCACGGATATAAAGCTACTAGAGAGTGTCCAGAGGAGGGCCACGAAGTTGGTGAAGGGTTTAGAGGAGAAGCCGTATAAGGAGCGGCTAAAGTCACTTGGTTTGTTCAGCCTGGAGAGAGGAGACTGAGGAGAGACCTCATCACGGTCTACAGCTTCCTCACAAGGGGAGGAGGAGGAGCAGGCACTGATCTCTTCTCTCTGGCGACCAACAATAGAACCCAAGGGAGTGGCAGGAAGATGTGCCAGGGGAGGCTTAGGTTGGATATTAGGAGAAGGTTCTTCACCCAGAGGGTGGTTGAGCACTGGAACAGGCTGCCCAGGGAGGCAGTCATGGTGCCAAGCCTGACAATATTCAAGAAACACTTGGACAACACCCTCAGAGACATGGTGTGAATTTTGGGGTTGTCCGGTGCAGGGAAATGAGTTGGACTCAATGATCCTTGTGGGACCCGTCCAATTTGGGACATTCTGTGGTTCTAAGCTACTCTTGTATTACTTTGAACATGGTCCTAAATAATGATGGGTAATAATAATTCCTAGAAAACTTGTGTTCAGTAGGGTTCAGGTGTTAAGTCTTGCACATCTAAGTTTTCTGGAGTTTGGGAAAGATGTTTTTACATTTCTGCAGCTCTGAAAGCAGTTTTCAGAGAGGGAAGGCTGAACAGCATAGTAGCAGAAAGAATATGACTGATTTTCACAAGAGAAACTGCACTCTTCTGAAGCCATGGATTATAATCTGAGTAAAGTGGGCTACGGTATCCAAATGCCATAAAATCATTTGGGCTGTGGCTGTATATTACAATTTACTTTTACTCATTGGTAATAAAAAGTGCAGGAAATTGAAACTTTGATCATGTAGTTAGAGGTTTCCGAAGGGACCACATTGATCTGATTAGAGTTTATTCTCTTCTCGCTCTATTTTTGTAATCTTGATAGAATATGAGAAGTCTATTAAACTACAGAGTACAAGTTTAAATGGCATACAAGCTCTGCACATGGTGTGGACTTATTTTGGGTGATTCCTTACTTCAGTAGCTAGATATGAAGGTCAGTAGACTACATCGTGGAAAGCAAGGTTGACACTTCAGTGCTGGTTGGTCTCTGGACTTTCTTATTGACAAATTTGGCAGTGGAAGCAAAAGCGATGGAGAAATTTGCTTGAGTATTGGTCTTCCCACCATTATTCAAATTACTGTACTTTTTACTTTCCATATCTTGCTGAAGGAAAGATTGACAGTGATTTATTGGTGGCAAATGCATCAGAGCAACTGCAGTCATATATTCCGTAACCAAATGCGTGAGAGAGTAAGAATTTTGTCGCCCCACCGTGTTCAGATCCAAGCTTAAAAGTTTTAGTAATATAAAGGTTTTGATATAAATGAATAGGAGCAGAGAGGCCCTTGAATGTGTCATTTCGTGCCTATTCAATTTTAAAGCTTTCAAGAAAAACACCTTTTGGATTTGCTCTTTAGTGTTAGCATATCAGTAGTACAGCACCTGTGAATGGCTGGCTTCCATGAGATAAAGTGGGGAACAGTGAATGTGTGATCAGTGAAAAGTTCCCTTTTTAACCACAGAGAATACCAGTTACTGAAACAAGTATAAAAATGACTATGGCTTACTAGACTGTAATCACCTAATCATGATTTTGTCTATGGCACAAGCTATCAATTGAACGGACCTGACATTTACATCCAAATGTTAAGGTGTTGCTTTCTGGAAGGCAACACTGCACAGCAGAGAAGCCAAGGTAGGAGAGGAGAACGAGATGGACAAAACAAAATACCATGAAAACAGATCACATAAATGCACCTTCCACGTGTGGAAAATGGAAAAGTGAAGGACTTCAATCTGATGCAGCATATAGCCCGTTAATACTGCAAATACAAATGGGATATAAATATTTTGGACACTTCAGGATTTTGTATAGGGATAGTTACACCTTAGATGCTCAATGCGTGAAACTGCTAGCATGCATTATCAGAGTAATGATAAAAGGGCTTTTCAGTGCATTTGTTTCAGACTGAGGCTAGAGTAAGAGAAGTGAACATGCAATATTGTCATTTTGACTCTAGGAAACTGTTGGCTATTATTTTTATGCTGAATTTATATAATATATTGTTTTTATTGCAAATCATTCTTCTTTTTTTGGCCTTTAATGAACAGAGTGTTCTAATGCGAGCCATTTATTCCTAAACTGAGGTGTAAAGATTTGAGCCAGATACTAAAATAAAGTAGCAGACTTTTGCTACTGGCTAGTAATCCCTACTTTGCAGAAGCCTTTTCTGGTAGTAAGCTTTCTGTGCAAAATGGGAAGCTTTGATCAGCCCTTGAGTGCAGCAGGGAAAGCTCCTGACATTTCCAGAAAGAAATGAAACATTACCTCTGTGAAACGCCTCCCATTCAAAAGATTTTGTGATTATGTTTTGGTGTAGTGTGGTCTCGTCTCATCTCGTCTCTTCTCTTTTTCTCTCCCCTCCTCTCCTCTCCTCTCCACTTTTCTTTTCCTTTTTTCCATCTTTTGACCTGAAATTACCATTAGATTTTGATTCCTGCTGTTTTAAAGAGGAATTTAATGCCGATGGTTCTTCCTGATCCTGTCATGATACTGTAATTGGTTATGGAGTGTAAGATTTACCCATTGTTAGCATGAGCATCTGAAAATTGAAGCTGTTAGAATTATATATATTTGTGCGTGATTTTCTTCCCTTTCTGGTGAAATGTTTTGGGTTTGGGAGTTCTGAGTCAGTAAAACACTTCATGACTGGAAATTACTTCCCCTGATGGCAGAGGCAAGTCATTGTACCCTTTAAAAAAGGGAATTGGTATCACCTGGTAATATTAGGCGTTAAAATCTCTTAAAAATATTAAGCGTTCAAGAAAATTAGAAAATTTACTGATGAATCAAACTGACCAACTGTTTCCTAAAACAAAGAAGCAGAGACAGGAAGCATATGTAGTGGAAGAAAGAAGGGAGTTCTTGGGAAGGTGTCACTTGTTCAGATGCCAACATCTAGAGGACGGCAAGAGAATTCTTTGACTTTTTTAATCCAAAAATCCATTCTCTGGTTTGTAGGAGGTATGAAAATGAACCATTGAGTTTTATGATTTGTACTAATACTGCACCTCTTTTCTTCCATTTTTGTAGGTGTAATAGCAAAATTCTTTGCTATTGCTGCCAAAAACATAAAAAGTGACTGTCATGTTGGAACAATTTTGATTCTGCTTTATGTGGAAGATGGCTTAACTAACGGGACTCAAGTGCTGTAGAAAATAGAGTAGTAAGAGAGATGAGTAGTCTTCAGTGTGCTTTTTTGAGGCACTATGTGACATCTATACAAAAATTACGAAAAGGTCATTGTAGATTTTTTTTTTTTTGCATTTATCCCCAAACAAAAAATGTCGCTCCTTTGAAAATACTGGTTGAGCCTTCGAAATTTAAAGAGTTCACTGCCTTTCTGCTTTTTTAAACCTATAATTCGACTATGTTGCCAGATTCATGGAAGAACCCTGTTGTGATGAGAAATTCTAGTTGATAATGCACAGGGCAGTGGTAATGCAGAAATGGTAGGCAGTGAAAATTTGGATCAAATTTCAGGTGGAGATTCTCAGCTTGAATCTTTCAGCACTTAAAATTCAGCACGTTTGTCTGTGAAATAATACATTGTAGCATATCTCACACTATTTAATGATGGGAATTTCAGGAGGCTCATTTAGAAAGTGGACATGCATATGGGTAGCGTGCAACATGCAGATGAGATGTTTTAACAGAGAATGGAGGCAGATTCTTCCATCTCCCAGGCTACGTCTTCCAAAGATAAAATCACCACTTTGAATCCTAGCCAGTACCATGACAGGTGGAGGCTAGCCTGACTGTTCGTGGTGTATGGGATTACGGGTCTTCTCTGTGGCTGTGTTCTTGAGCATTATTAAATAAAGCCGTTTCAGAGTCTTGACGTACTCTCCTTCATGTTGCAAATACACCACAATTTAAATTATGTTGGTATGTATGGACCACAGGGAGTGGCTGTTCCTGTGGCTTCACAACCAAATGTGAGACAAGAAACAAGGCAATGAGAGAAGGTCCAAGGGATTCTGATGCAGGTAGTGTAGGTAGTTCTAGTACAATGAAAGTTTTTTGGGTTTGGGGTTTTTGTTTTTTTTTCATTTATCTTATGCCAAGTGGCTATCCTTGACTTAAGCTCCAAGAAAACCATCTGTTATAGAATCATAGAATCATTAAGGTTGGAAAAGACCTCTAGGATCATCAACTCCAACTGTAAACCCAACACCACCATGCCTTCTAAACCATGCCCTGAAGTGCCATGTCTACACGTTTTTTGAACTTGTCCAGGGATGGTGACTCCACCACCTCTCTGGGCAGCCTGTTCCAGTGCCTGACCACTCTTTCAGTAAAGAAATTTTTCCTAATACCAAATCTAAACCTCCTCTGGTGCAGCTTGAGGCCATTTCCTCTCGTCTTGTTCCTAGTAACTTGGGAGGTGAGACCAACACCCACCTTGCTACAACCTCCGTTCAGGTAGTTGTAGAAAATGTCTAAATTTGTCTAATTTTGTGTAAACTGTCTAAAATTTGGTTTCATTTTGAATACTTATTATTCCAAATGCTAGGTTATCCTCCCATGCTAAAACTGATCTCCCAGTATCTCACAAACTTAATGTACAAACTCTGTGGGATTGAGACAGTTTTCTCTCACAGTGCAAGAAGCAATAGCAATTTTGACCCCATTTCCTATCTTTTTAATAAAAAAGTCAGGATGAATACAGAACACTTTTTGTGGTTTGGGTTATAATTTCATTATTAACAGATGTGATTCATATGTAGAATGTAGGGGTTTCCCCCTAGGGTGTATGGTATATCCTTGCTTGTGGTAATTCAGGGTTTTTCCTCTCCTGCCTGTTTAGTTGGGTATATAGTCTAATTCTTCCTGTTCTCCTAGATGACTGTATAATAATTTCTTCCTTTCTGTCCAATCCTGATAGGTTTTTGTAGGATTACCTGGTGCGGTGAAGTATGACCTTAAGCAGGGATGTGGTTTAGAGACTCCCATGTTGTCATTCTAGCTATGACACTGCCTCCCCCGTTACCTGGGGAAGTTGCTGACTCCTGTTTTAATCTTCCTCATGAGTAAATGAGAGTGAAATTTCACCACTACGTTTTGCAGGAACTTTGTGCCTGCTTCTGAATAATCCCATCCTAATCCTGATCTCACAGAAACCAAGAGGTGGTTTGCATTGATGAGTTGCTTCATTTTGATGTACAGCTTTGGAGTACTGGTAAATATCTCCTGATTTTGGCTCTAGGTTTTTTCCTAATGGAATTGGTGATAAAATAATGCACTTTGGCTTAATGATAGTAGTAAGGGTGGCACGTAGTTCTGAAAAAATACACTCCTTATCTCTGGAGGATATCTCCCTTCTTTCCCAAAGTAATTTCATTACTTTATTACATTTAACTCCTGGATTGCCATAGTAAAAATGGACTTTAGGCAACAGCATCTAAGATGTGGTTGATTATCCTGGTTGCACCACCTGACTGCTTTAGCAGCTAGACAGTGATCTTCCAGGGTAATGTGTACAAGTTTGCATAATTCTATTATTCTTTAAGTTATTATTCTGTATCCTATATTCTTTAAAGTAGGAATCAGGGATGTATCTGTCAAGGTCCAAGGTTAAATTCTAGTTCATAGCCCAAAAGGATGAGAGAGGGTATGTGATACTTTAATGAAGACTGTTGTAATGTACAAGGGAGTTAAAAAATGAGCATTGTGTCTCAGAACAGTTCTTACAGTGACGCCTCATATTTGAAATTACTTCACTGCTTTTACCATAAAGGTTGGAGATTTGAAGGTCTGTTGTTGGTCTCTGTCTCTTTCCCCATGGCTTTGTCTTGCACTCATTATGGCTGTGATAGTGCAGACTTCATGCTACAATCTTTTTCAGGGAAATGCCCTGAGACTTCCAGTGAAGGTGGAGAGAAGAAAGTGGGTTTTCTAGCTTGGCTACCAAACCTCTCTCTGAGTAACATTATCTTGAGAATGAGACAATTTTTGGCTACGAGGAGTACTTCCATGATTTTACATCTATGCAGAGTAACTCTGTGCTCAGTGTGCTCTAAGTTTCTTGTGTACGGTGAAGCCATTCATACTGTAGCTGTTCAGCCAATTGTATATATGCATCTTCAGACCATCAGAGGGCTTTTTCAAACTGAGAACTTAGTTCCTCATCCAGGGACTGTTGGCTAGAGATGCACTGCTGCTATCTTCCCAACCTAGGTCTTGTGTTAATGACAATTGCTTTCAGAGCATTTTCTATTATATGGCTAAATGATTTTTCCTTCACGCTCATTTCTTCATCCATGTAAAATTTTACAAGCGGTTACTGTGTTGTTTGTGTGGCAATAAGTAGTTCACTCATGGCTATTAAACTGGTTTTCATGAACTGTTACATGGGAGAGTCCATATAGTCATAGTTTAAAAAGAGAAAAAAAACACGACAGTGCAAAGGTCAGGTCATAGTCCTAGCAAGCAAAATTACGGGCTTATCTTGCAGGGTACTGTTTGTCGATTCCTGTTGATTCAATGAGAGTTGACATTATACACAGGGATTGTGTAATTGATTGCTTCTCTCAGTTGTACGTACAGTTAGTGCTAGCGAAGGAAAGGGGAAATCCCTTTGTTAAATGTCTCTGCAAGACTTAATTCTGCAGTTACTGCCTGAAGGTTAATGAAGTCTGGTATCTATGAAAATCTATACATTTAGATTCTACATTCAGAGAAACTGGAGGAATATTTTATGAGGCATTGTATATTTTATGATACATCTCATAGAGCAGTATTATTACTGTGCCTCCAAAAACCTTAGCTTTACATGGCTAAACAAAAATGTCAAAAGGTTCCATTTAAATGCCTAAGAAAAAGACCAAGAGTGAAACCAAGATCTGGGGGAGACAAATTTCCGATGTTAAACAGGAAGCATGAATATTCAACAGAAATGTTAGCAAAAGCATCATTAATTACTCTATAGATGTACACATGTTAATCTTCTCATTCACTTTTCCCCAAGGACTATTATTTTATTTATGGGGAACTTAAAGTAACCTAAGCCAGCTAATTTAATATTAAAGCTGGAAATTACAAAAGTGCAAAGAAATAATCTTTCTGTGTGTTTACTAAACACATAATGGTGGGAGGAAAATCAACCAGTGCTGTAGCCATGTAGTTTAGCCACTGCCAAAAAAGGAGTTGCGTTTACTGTTTGCCAAGTTCAACACCAATATTATCTGATGTTTGTGTTGTACAGGTGGCTTCTTGTTGCTTCTTATTCTTGATGTTCTGTAATACTACCCAACTCTTGAATAGCGGAGTTAATTGGTACATCTTAACGCATTTTACAAAGAAAATTAGTAGTGATGTTCCTGTTTTCCATGTGTAGAATTCGAGAGGCAGAGGTGAAATGAGTTTCTGAAATGCCAGCAGCAAAATCAGTAAGATGGCAGCAGTCTCTGAGGTTGCTGTGTCCGTGGTATGCTGTGTTGTCATTTATATGGAAGTAAATGAGTTTTTACAAATAGCAAGCTGTTGGGAAAGTCCTATATTTAAGAGTATTCACTTTTAAACTGATGACTTTTATAGAGGGGAGTGTCAGTTAGTTTTAATATTGAGTGAATGAAATTGGAACAACGTGGCTGTAGGCATGTGGGAATTTGGAATGGGAAGATTTGGTACTATAGTTAAAACAGAAAGATCAGGACATCTGGATTTTTTTGCCAGTTTAGCCGTTTGAGTTGTTGTGTAACCTAATACAGTTAATGTAACTGTCTGTGTCTTAATTTACTTGTACATGGAATGGGGTTGATAATTCTTTCCAACATGTAGGTTCTGGGAGGAAAATTTCAAGTTGTTCAAGTGCATAACGCTTCTACTCAATATGGCTGAATTTACCCAATGTTTCTATTATATGATCCTGGTCTTGATAGTTCAGTTATTTACAAATAGTTATAGTTACCTATAAGCTGTTTGGCTTGAACAGCTGAATGGAGTTCATCTGTTAAAACAACATAGTTGCTGTGTGAAGTGTACATGCAATTTCTTCGTCCTGATGGATGACTAATACCCTTGGGATGTCTCTGCTGATCTGCATTTGAAAAGGCAAGCAAAAATGGGTCTGCCATTTCCAAAAATAAGGCCAGTATGAAGTATTGTATTATTTCATGATTGTGTTACTAGATTCATTTCTACGTTATCTGGGTGACTTCTTCTGGAAAGAGAAAGAAGACGCACAAGGTTGCGAGATTTTTAACAATGTTTAAAAAACTTTTGAATTCTTCATGTTTAAGTTTGCATTATTCTTAAGTATTATTTTTAAGTAGCCTATAATATAAAACTAAACCTTTTCAGCTCCTAAAGATTTTTACTTTTTTTTTTTCTTCCCTTAAGATTTCTTTCCCGTTCCCCTCCCCCCAGAAGTGGTTTAGCACCGGTAAAAAGTTGTATTCAACTGTTTTGGAGGCCAGTGAGTTGAAAAATAAGCTATTCACATGCTACTTCTGGTGTTCCTTGAGCTTGACTGAGATGCAGATGAGACTATGAGCAAGCCCTGGCTGCAGAGGAGAGCAGACTCAGACAGGTAATGGGGTATAGTAGTGAAGGGTTGAGAGAGAACCACTGAGACTAGAAAAGGAAATAAAATGGTGCAAGAGCAGTGGGGAAAAAAGACTTGGAGGGATGTCTGTAGGGTGCTGGGGGACAGAATGGGGTGGGAGGCAGCTGGCTCCAAGAAAGGTGAGAGGTTGTGGCTGGGGCCACCAAAGGGTGTGGGGAGGGCCGTGGATATAGCTGGGCAGAAAGGTGTCACTGGGAAGGGCTCTGGCTCTGGCATGAGGGGTCTGGGTGTGAAGACTGACATATTGATTGGCTGTGGTGGCTCCTAGGAGATGGTGGAGAGACAAAGTGAATCATTATTATTCTATGAATGTGGCCATTCTCAGAAAATACAGAATTAAAGCCCTTACAGCATGTCTGCACAAGAAAGAAGTTGGCGATCAGTAATGTTTGAGTTCTTTTCTTTTCCATGTTAATATTTTAATATTCCTTTTTCTATTCAGTTCATTGTTTGCACGATAGCATGGACTGCCTAAAATATTGAGGAAGTGGAGAGTACTAATATTAAACATTTTAAAACATACTAAAATATACTTCAGGTAACTGTCATTGTACTGGTGATTAGGAGCTCACAGACCAATTCCTTTGCATACACATAGGCAGTGACTGACATTAAAAACAGTTTGCCCTTTTCTCGTTAATATATACACACAAAGGTCCAAATATTCATTTTAAATCTATGTGTGTCTGGACATTCTCTGCAAATCAATAGAAGCAGAGAGGAAAGAAAACCCAGCAAGATCAAGCTCATTGGATTTGGGAGAACTCCAGATGTACCATGCAGTGCACTGAAAATGAAAAGCATTTCTCTTGCTGCTATAGACAAAGGGGTGCGTGGGGCCTCTTGCACTGCAGTGCTTGTGAGAATCCTGAATTCTAAGTAGAAGTGAAAGGACTTTTACTTGTATTCAGAAACTAAGCTGATGTTTTTTTCCACCCAGAAAATGATTGAAAGCTTGTAAAGAGAAAACAACAAAAGAAAAACAATCAGAGTAAGAAAATGAGTAGACCTTGACTCAATTTTTTATTATATTTAAAAAGTACAGGTACATTAGTCATATTCTCTGAAGGATTTCTGGTAAAGGAGCTTTGCTGTTTGTAAGCTTTTCCTGTGATTAATTTTTTTAATAAAAGTATTTTTAAAATTAAATGAATAGGTACTTTGGAAATTAATAATTATGGAAACTGAAATTACCTGCTCCTGACTTTCAGGGACACTAAACGGTAAGAGCACCGTGCAGAAAGCTGTGCAGCGGAAGCCATTTCTGCTGAGGTTGAGCTGGTGTGTGGTTCCCAGCAAACCCCAGGAGACTATACAGTTCCTGTTGTGGGGCACCATCTGCTGGCGCCTCCTCATCTGGCTGCTGCCTATGGGTATATGTTACATACAAGGTGTAGTCTGTATGTTCTCTTATAGCATGGAGCACCTGCAGTTCTCATTGGGGTCAGATCCTTCTGCTTTCAAAGAAGGTGGCTGATGTTGCCTCAGTTTTGCATAATCATGTCCCATGACTGCTCCACAGCAAAGAAGCAATAGCCACTGTGTATGTATTTCAGTCTACTAATATATTGTGCCAGTAACGTTTTAGTATTTTCTAAGTGAAGTTACAGGAGAGAGGAACAGAAGAATTGACTCCAGTGCTCCCAGATGAGGAAAAATGTGGTATCAGAGTCAGTAGACTTCTCCATGCCACGTGTAACAGGTTTTGACATACTGGTGTCTCCAAAAGGCAAGAGGAGGTATGCATAAGGCTACAGGCTGCTACAAGATAGTTATGGTACTTAGGCTGTGATGCACCTGCCAACTCATGAATCTGTTGCTCTTTCCTCTTTTCTGCTAAAGGGCTGGATATTGTAGGGCGTTGGAAGGCCAGAGGCGGTAGTCTGGAAGTTGATTTGAGAGAGCTAGACAGTCAGAGAGTTACGTGAAGAAGTTGCCTGCTGAGAGTGGAAGGAGTAAATGGAAACAGAAGAACCATCGTGAGGGGCTGCTTGAGCTGAATTGGAAAGTCAGCAAAGGGTCCCTGCGAAGCCAAGTGTGTAGCACACTTGTAGCACTTCAGCTTGAGATTGTAGGATACAGCATGTTTCATTAACCATTAGACACTTCCCAAATACCCATATCTTTGGTGTGGTCCCCTGCTGAGGGGCTACTTGCTAAGCTTTGTCCTACAAAGTGTCACTTTAACTTAGCAGCTTATTGCCCTCTTAGACTTTTAACCATAGTGATGCAGATACAGGCAGAATAAAAAATCATTGCTGTTTGAGGCCAGAATTACGATGAGATCATAGTACCAGGCAGGGAAGTTTGAAATTGTGGAACCTGAAATCCCAAGTCATAAAACTCTTGCTTTCTTGCTTCGTATCAGCTTACAGGAGTCAAGAAACATGCACTGCATTTACACCAGGATACCAGTCTGTCAAGCCTGTCTGTATTTACTAAAATGTAAGAAACCCCTGAACCTAAGAACTTGTATGTTCTGAACACTGCAACCATGGCTGTTGGCAGAAACAAGCTACCCTCTGGCAGCGAGACATTTTTCTTTTCCTTCATTGGGAGGTAAGCTGCTGCAGCCTTCAGGCTAGAGTCACACACAGGAGCAGTTGCCGTCAGGTAAGCCTCCCTTTACTGAACTGCAGGTTATAAAGGAGCAGTTGATGTAGAATAATTTGTTCTGTTGCCTCTGCTGAGTGCGAGGTTTTTGGATATGACCTTTTCCTGGTAAAAGCATCCAAGACCCATGTCTTGGTTACTCCTAGAGATAATGATGTTGATCATTTTAGAATAGTCTTTCCAGCGGCTTTAGTTAACAGTATTAGATGAAACAGTCTTACCAGCAGAAAACTAGCTATTTATAGAAATGACTACATCATATGGCTAATATTTGTGAATCTGTGATTTGAGCTCACTGTGACAAAGGCAAATAAGTGCAAAATGGAGATTTATGACAAGACAGCAGTCCTTCTCCCCTTGCTGCCTCCAAAGGAACAGAATGCCACATCATGCTGGTGAGGTGCTGTTCGGTTAACTGCCAAAGCAGGAGATACGCCACCGGCACAGCTCCCTCATGCTACTCAGCCTCCCCTTGTAGTCTGCTGGGACCAAAAGTGGTTTCTGATTGCATATATTTGTTGATGCTGGTTCTATGGAGAATGCAATTAACGGAAGCAAAAAAGGCAATCCCACTAGATTATTTTGTCAGCCTGCCTCACTGAGTCCTTGACGCACTGGTAGTGAGGAGGTGACAAGAGCATCGTCTCCATCTGGTGTCTCGCTTGGCTTGCTCAGGGCCACCTTCTGTGTGTGTTAATTTCTAGGGCGGAAACAAATGTTGCTGCAGTAGGTAAGCCTAAGCAATGTTCTCTTCCCAGGTGAAATTAGCCAGTTTGCTGTACTTCTAACACCAGTGACTTGCTTTTTTGAGAAATGTTGACAGTGGTGCTTCTGTTTTGCCAGTGAGGACCTATTCTCACCATTTAAATCTTGCATGATAAGGTAGGAATTAAAAGCTGTACAGCGCAAAATAAGGGATAAGTATAGAGTAACAAGGAAGCTGGTTCCATGTTTGCTATTGTTGCTAAGCAGCTAAAATTTATTAAATCTGTGTAAATAATAATAAAAAAAGCGGGCCACATCTGGTATGATTTTGGACATGAAAAGTCTGAGGTCTAATCACTGTCTGACTCCTTTTAAGGTCAGGTGCTAGAACCCATCAACGCGACCAATTTTTACCTGTTTTTTTGTGTCCATTAGCTTTGGTGTGCTGAAAAGGGGAATTTGGAACTGCAGAAACTCAATAATGTCAAAAGGATGCAAGAAATAAAGTTGGTAATTAGCACTGGATTGCTGTGTGTACAACGGTTGTTGCAATAGGATTCAGAGTGTAGAATTCAAGCTAGGTCAACAGTGCTGTTTTAAAAATTCCCATGTAGGAGTACTTCAGTTTATCCGTATAAAAACTCACATCCCCAGACAGCAAGTTTAGAGAGAGAGAGGGATATCAAAAACATCTGTTAGAAACAATCATAAAAACATGAATGTAACCTTTTTGCACTAAGTATTAAACTAAAAGAGCAGGCTACTATATAACATTATTTGTAGACTGTGTGGACCTGTTGCCAGTGGTTAAAGGAAAAATGCTGGTTTTGAAATAACATTGGCTACACAATGAGTAAAACTGCCAAATTCAGCAATCTAATGTTAAACATCAAGTTTATTTTTCACTGCATAGTGTTGACTGTTTTTTGTTTCCTGTTTATTTAGCAGTGTAGTTCTATCGCTTTGGGATTCTCTAAGTAGTCTAGTACTACCTGTTGGCCAGGCAGTAAAAGAGTATGCCTATGACAAGCGAAATACAGCATATTCACATGAATTCTTTAATTGTCCATCTCTAGGGTTAATAGGATCGAGGTGTGTACGTTGCATGAATGCGAACTGTGCAGTGGTAGATGGTCACATATGTCTAGATAATTTTTTATATATAAGCAACATTCAAGTAAAGCAACTGAAAGAACCACAATTGTAATCATAGTTTATGATGACAATTATAAACTATTATGTTACAAATGTATGGAGCTTCATATTTGTCTTAAACTTACGGATTTTAAAATATGTTTGTCATGTGTTTTAAAGCATAAGTCATCATTCCATTAACTTAAAAATTGAGCATGAGTTATCCAAAGTCATGTGACTGCTGATACCTGACTGTTGCAGCAATTTCACTGGAGTGAATTAGTTGTGTTGCTGCTTTGTCTTGGTGGAAAATAAGGAGATCTGTGGGCCTGGGAAAACACCTTAAGTGCTTTTGATTGTGAAATGGGTTGTTGATGGATCAGTACTCATACAGAAACTTTCATAGCGGGAGAAATTTTAAATGAGATTATTATCCACTTTTGTTCTTCCATTGACTTTTCAACCTACCATTTATTTTATTCCATAAAGGGATTTACTGTTTGCTGTATACCTCTGCTGCTCTTTGTCTGACCTTCATCACTGTGCTGCCCACTGAATTTTAAAGGCTAAATAAGGCATATGCGTCAGACTGGAAAATTTGCCAGAGAATTGTCTCAAACACTGAGATGAATCTTATGAGAATCAGATAGAACTAGCTAGAAATACTTCCCCATCTCACAGAAGTGTCATTTTTTCAATTTTGACCTTTTTTCCCCTATGTCACACTGAAGTGATGTTGAAAACTTTCAACTATTTTAATAAAAAACACTCAAAAAAGAGAGAGACTGATCCATAGCAGTCAATAGCCTGTTGAGTAGGCACCTCCTCTGGCATCTTGGTGGACCACGTCCAAATGGGGAAGCCAAATCAAGCAGAGCAGGGATTTGACCCCAACTCCAGCAGTTACTTGCCCGGTGAATGCCCATCCCAGAAACCTGCTGTCTGCTCTGCTCTTGTGCGTGTGCTCTTGTTTTTAATAGAAATTCCATCCTGGACCTGAGAAATGGTTTTTGTTTAAAGTTTTGTCAGACTGTTTCAGTGAAAGTTGCAAACAAAAGTTTCCGTTTCAACAAACTGTTATCCTCCAGTGGAAAAACATTTCACTGAAAAATTCCCAGCCCAGTCTACTTCTGAGTTTGCCTTGTACATCATCTTTTTAAGGAAAGTCTTATGATGCAGAAAGCGTGCTTAAGGAGGACATGTTTTAAAGGTGGTTACAGGTTAATAATGAGCAAATCCAGATGAGGTTCTTGCCTGCGTTTGTGCTGAGTGCTGCAGCGAGCAGCCCAACCTGGTATAGGTGCCGTGGGTGTCGGGCCAGGACAGTGATCTCGCCACAATGGGAGCTCCTTGAGCTGACTGGGCTCATCTTTCTCCTGGCGCTTGATTCTTGTTCCTCTGGCTGCTTCTGCTGTTGTGCTAGTTCATGTCATTGTGCAAGTTCATGTGGTGGTGCAGTGTATGTGTCTGGGTCAGAGAACTGACCCAGATCAAATATAACTTGCCTCCTTGTCCTCCCCCAAACACCACCGCCTGCAAAAAAATCCAACTCTCGGGGGCTGGTAGGGGGAAGAGGTGGGAATGGTTTCAGCCAGCCCTGCCCCAGTGAAGCACAGGTGAAAAAGGAGCTTGAGGCAATAGGTACCCAGTACTTTGTTCTTCAGTGCCATAAAAAAATTCATACTGTCAGGTCAGGTTGTTACCTGGTATTTGTTCAGCTCTTTGTAGGGCCATGGTGTAAACCAGAATATGGAAAGAAGTGGTCGAAAAAAAACAACAAAAAAAAAACCAAAAAACCCAAACCCAAGAACGCCCCCAGAATATATTTGCCAGAAGGGGGCAAAGGCTGTTTTTAAGCTGAATCATTTCAGGTTTGAAGAGCAGTTACAGTTACACTTGCCCAGCTAAGACAAAGTAAAGGGCTAGGATTGAGTGCGTCGAAAGAGTCGATGAGGATGGGGAAAGGAACAAGAATTTCTGGAGCTAATCTCACCAAACAAAACTTCATCATGTACATTTGTCTAAAAATATTCCTGTAAAGGTAGGGACTGAAAAAACTATGGGCGGAGTAGAGTGTAGCAGCTGTCTAACAGAACACGGGACACCTGAAGAGACTGAGAGTTCAAGCAAAAATGATGTGCCCACCAAGAAGGCAGGCAGTAAGCCGATAAGGAATGCTTGGTAGTATTGTTCAGCGGCAGATACTAGGTTAGTATTTCAGAAATGGGCCGAGCGCTCCATGGCCAGGAGAGCAGCAGCACTCCATGCCATGGGAAGGGTGGCCACTGCAGCACCGAGCCCCTCAGAGGGCAGGTTTAGTGATGACTGAGGGAGGTGTGCTAACCACTGAGCCCTCCCACCTCCTCCTGCCCCATCGGCTCAGTGCATTATCTTCTAGCCCTGGACTGACTCTGGGCCAGCTGTTTGCTTGCAAAAATTAGCCCTTTCTTTGTGCTGGCACTCATAATTGCTATCAGAGAGAAATTGTGTTAGAAACCGTTAGAAGGGAAGTATAAGTTCTTCCAGGGATAGCAAAGAGCCTATAAATTTTTCTGCTTGTTATTTGTGATTTATATGTATATTTGTTTTCAAGTGATACTTCTTCTAACGGTACAGTGCGGCATTGATGTTTCTGAGCTTTCACCAGTAGATTCCAAAATCTACTGTAGGAGGGTAGAAGAAAAAGAGAGTGAAAGAGTGAATGAGGAGGGAGTAAATTAAGATTGGGAAAGAAAGGAATTTAGGAAGAGGAAACAGAAATTACTGAGTGAATGGCATTTGAACTGTGCCTGTAAAAGAGAACACAACATGGAACCACCAACAAACTCTTTTAGGTCTTCATAGGTAGGGTTATGCCTATTTTCAGTTTAATCAAATTTGTTGTCAAGGTATTTTTGCTTAAAAATACCAGTTGTTTTCCACAAAATGAACTCTTACTTAAAAAAAACCCAAAACCCAACCCCACCATGTTGCACAAATGCTCAGTCTTATAACAGACTATGTTTGAGTGGCGGAGTAAATTGTGGTGGGTGTTTTGAGTTTCTTCTGTGTTCTTTGCTCACAGAACCTCGTCAAAGAGCCTTTAGTTTTCTTGATGTTGCTTTTAATATACCAGCAGGTAGGCCAGATGCTGTGTTGACTTGATTCACTGGTGTCTTTTTATACTCCCATTTCTTAAGCAGCCTTGAAAAGAGAGGTCATGTATGTGGGAGGGAGCAAAATATTGTAGAAACTTCCAGCTTACTTCCTTACAGATACTGAATTTACAATTGGCCTCACCATTAGCAAGTGCACCTTGCCTGAATGGGGTGTCTTATGCCCTTGTGAGAAGCATTCAGAAGATACTAGGTGAGCTGTTAGGAGGGTGGGTGCATGCATGCTGGGTGTCCTGCCTATGTGTCTTAATACATGTCTGGTAAAGGTGCTGGACTGGATTCATTAGCATCATTTTGCTTCACTCTGTGCCTCTGATACACAGTTCATCTAAAGCTTTGGGAAAGCCATCTACTTTGTGCCTGACTTATTTCCCCATTGGTAAAATAGGGAATAATAATAATACTATTGAGATTAATTATTTATGAGGACCTCAAATGCAATGATAGTAGGCTTTCTAAACACCTGATGCGTAAAATAATGTTTTCTCTTTTTTTTCTAATATTCTTCCTTGTCCCTGTTTTTAACCTATCAGAGTTAATAGTGTCTGTACAGACATTATCCTCTCATTCGAAGAAAATTATCTTCAAGGCTGATCAGATCTGTTTCACTGAATTTGAGCCATTGTCAGGTAAATGTTGGATTTTCCTCCTAGTAGGAGTTCACCAAATCCTGAAGTTTCTTAGTTTGTATTGAAAAAGTCAACTTTATAACTTTTGATCATTACTTTTTTTCTCAGAAATGGGAGCATTGTAGCTCTTTTTAGTAAAGTTACTTTTTCGAATGTTATTTCTCTGCATTTGAGGGTTGGTGAGATTAGTGTTTTTAAAAGCTGGGGCAGGGATGAGGAGGGGGAGAAGGTCTGTTTTCCTTTCTCTGTTGCCTGCTGCCCTCTTGTGCTGTGATCTGGTCTTTACATTGGTATGTTTACTTGCCATCCATAAAGGCAGTCATAAACTTGGAGTTGCTTCTCCATTTGATGAAATGCTGGATTTGGTGTGCCAACCTCACACGTTTTTCTGTATTTCACTCCCTGCAGATACTGTCTTCCATTCAGCCCCTGTCTTAATATAAACTGGCCCCAGCCTTGATCTGTTATTCATTCATTGTCTCTACATTTGTTTTAAGGTTTTAAGGGAGGACAGAGAGAGCTGCTCTGTCACAGTGTTAAAGCATTTGTCTGGTCTTTTGTGATAAGCTTGATATGAAACGTACTGTATCTGCCATTACATCTGGCTCGTGAGTGGTCCCCTCCCTTCCGCGGCTTAAAAATGAAAATCTTTTGAGTTCCTTGTTGTAAGGATGTTCTCCTGTGGATGATCCTTTGATATGCAGCCTAGAGAGGCTGCCATGAATTCATGAGCCATATTTTCTCTTGTGTGAATTTACACCAGTTGATAAGCAGCAGTTGTGATGAATACAGAGTTTAATGCCAATGTCTAGTGGCCCTTATAAAGCTATGTTCAACCGTTTTTCCGTTTCAATGGAATTGTAGAGCTGATGTTTATGCACCATGTAAGTGTCTGAAAATCCTTGAAAACAGAAAGGAAATTGGAGGAAGCATAACAGAAGGAAGAAAGTGAATTGGAGTTGGAGAACAAATGTGGGAAATTAGAAGAATGGGAAGAAGAAAGATGGAGAGTCAAGTATGGGTACGGAGAGGGGACAGGAAACAATAGAGAAGAGAGGTTAAGAATAAGGTCATCTTCAAAAGGTGAAAAGAGATAATAATGAGAAAGCTCTTTACAAAGAAACTAAAAGGGGCAGGAGAAATCCTGATCGATTGTTGGACAGTTAATAAAGGGGAACATGAACAGAGCATCCATTTGTACAGCCTCTTACAAAGGGAAAGGAGAAGCTAAAGAGGCTAACTGGTGTGATAAGGGAGGCTATTGACATCTTTCAGAAAACAGATGATGTATTCAAATGAAGAAAATAGGATGGTAAACTGGCAGATACGGTGTAAAAAAATTAATAAATAAAAGATGGGCTTAAAAAGAGTTTGAGGTAACATCTAGCAAAAATTAATACTAAATCTTCCCTTAAATGTAGGAGCAAGAAATGCTCCAAGAGTGTTTGTAAGACAATGATCAACTCTGAAAGGAATGATGAAAGAGGATAAGACTGTCAAAGGCAAGCTAATTAATAATTTGTGTAGAAGAAACTAGAAAGTTCAGTTTGGAATAAAGTGAGAATGTTGGCAACTTTCTTCATGAGGAAACCATCAAAAGATCTCTTTGGAACTGAACTGGATAAAAAAGTCTGTGGAACAACATTTTAAAATGAACAGTAGCGTGCCGCTGATGGTAGTTACCCAGCAGTTCTGAAATAGCTGAATTGCTAAGTGGGGCATGTAACCTCTCGCTCTAGACTGCCACGATAGCTGAGAACTGGGCGGCGATGAATGGGAAGCTGATGGTTTATAAAGGTTCCACAGGGAGTCTAGGAAACTGTGAAAGCTAGTAGACATTATGAGAAAAAAATGAATTAATGGGTACCTGACTAAATATAATCTGCTTAAGAAGAGTCACTGTGGCTTTTGGAAAGAAAAATCCTGCCTTACAAAGTATATTGGAAATCTTTGAAAGAATTAACAGTCGTATGGATAAAGGTGATTTGGCTTCCGTAGTCATGTGGATTTCCACAACTGACAAAGTCCCTCTCTGAAGGATAGTAACTCCAGACATCAGTAGACTTAAAAGGAGGCTCACTGCATGGGAAACTAGTTGGTTGAAAGATAACAGAAGACAGAACTGATTGTAATGCAATTCTTGTAACGGAGTTTACCTTGAGAAAGTTTGCTGATGGTAGGGCAGTGAGGACAAGAGCAGAGCATAAGAAGTTCTGGAAAAACCTTGGAAGACTGACTGAGCAAAACAATGGTGATGTTCAGTGTTGGTACAGATAAATTGTTGTCTGCTGGCAAGTTGGTACCAGCAGTGAGTTTTGAGGACCCCATCTGTATTCTCTTGCCACAGCATGTAGTCTTTATCATAATCAGTGTTGCTCCAGAAAAAGTTTCAGAGGTATCCATTGAAGATTATTGTCTCAGATATTTTGTTATACCTGGGAGCATTACTGCCCAGGGACAATGCTCCAGGTATCTGCTATCCTTGTCAGCTTCACTGCAATCTTCTTTGCTTCTTAGGGCTACAAGCCAACATCAGGATAAACACCAAGTGGCATGACCTGTGAGCCAGGTTTGATCCAGCTCTATTTTGAAGGTGATTCTTCGGAAAAATAAGCCGGCTAATGATGTGAAATCAATGTACACAAGCTAAACTATATTACACCCAGTGAAGATGCTCTTGTCCAAAAGAAAATAGAGAGACCTTAACATAGCCTCAGAACATCTGTATATAGGTGGTATGCTTTGACCTGTGCATATTATTCATGGTTTGAGGTGATTTGTCTTATCTTAATTTTAAACTAACTTTCAATTTTTTGAGCGGCTCCATATTGCCATACTTTCAGTCTTCATTCTCTCTAATTCCTTCAGAAGTTTTAGCTACCGTGTAAACCCTTCATCCTCTCTGAGTTGTCGTTGATACTTCAGTCTGTTTGAGAGTGGTGGAAAAGGTATGCAAGAAAGATGCTGAAGTTATGGAGTCCTGTGATACATACATAGGTAGAAAAGTGAGATGGGAGAATGGAGAAACAAAGCTTCCATCAGAAATAAACAAATTATTCTGTATCAGTAATGCCCCATCTTTTGGGTTCTTAACATCTCTGAAGCCTAGAAAATAGAAACTTTTTTGAGTGATTTTTCAGGTGCCTTCATTCTGGGCTTTTTAAACATACGCTTCATAACGTTACAGCAGTAACACAATTGGACAAGAAAAGAATATTGGGAAGTCTTCAACTGTGTAAGCAGGAAACGGGAAAACTAAATGAGAAGTAAAGAACTTTTAGTTATTATCCCTGTAGTGTATCTCAAAGCATACTGTCATGAGAATGATTTTTTTCAGCTTACCTGTTTCTTATCTGGAACTGTTTTGAATTTCCGTACAATTACCAACAGGTGGCAGTACAGCAATTCCGATCATTAGCGTGGACAAAGAAGACGTTTGAATAGGAAATGTTCTCTTTCACCTTTGCTCTTTTCACAACATGGATCATCAGCACAAGTGCAAAGCAAGAGCACTGTAGGACAGTTTTGTTTTGTTCTCCGCCCCCACAGCTGTCGGGACAATATGCAGGGGGTGTAAAAAAAAAAAACCTTATTGAGAGAAAGAGCATGACATTTCAGTGCAGTACAAATCAACATATTTGACATGTTCCCGCTCTGAAAAGGAGGAGTTCTTTTACATCTACACAGCAGTGTCAGTGCACAGATATCTAGGTCAATTTGGGCAAAATTGTGCCTAGACTTCTCAGCAGAGTTAAATAGTTGAGTGATTCTAGTGTAAGCACAATTGTCTTTGGTTTGAGAGGCTCTATAGGTCTCTGTTGCACCACCATACATTCATACAATGCACAACGTATCCTCTGTGCTCCAGCAAATACTTCTGAATGTACCAGAAGCCTAAAGCCTTCTGTTAAAGCTTCTGTGTGATCTGTTCCAGGCTCTATGAGGTCTGTAGCATTATAATTGGAGTTAGGACAGTATGTCTAGACGATGAACCATGTACTTAAGATGACAAAGTAGCCTGGCCACAGGGCTTCAGGAGCTCTTTGCTTCCCACAATGCAGTGCCAAGATACTTAGACACTGTCATTTGTCCACAGCAGAGACACTGTTACATCAGCCACTAATAATATTTCTGAAACCATACTTACATACTTAATCTGTACTTATTTTTCATTTACCTTAGATTGAAAGCAAAGAAATGTCTACTCCAAATATTTTCTTTCCTGTATTTTCTAATCTAATTTTATGTAACAGCTGTAGGTGGAAATACTGAGAAATGCAAATAAGAAATAAAAGTAGTGTGTATGTGCAAAATTAAATATGTTATGCCAGGAAAGAGAGGCTATAGAGTATTTAGCAAATATGCACCTGGAGACTCTACATCAGCCGCAGAAAGCATTCTGAACATTTTGGCGTGCATCTAAATCCTAGGTAGTTTGAGTGAGATTGGTTGTATCTGGTAATAGGCATCATATGTAGTTATCTGAGTGAGAACTATTCCCTGTGGTTTTTTCCAGTCACCTATATTACATACCTGGTTTGGAGTGGGATGACTTATTCCTGAGTATGTCTGCTTCTCTTCATTGAGCGAGCAGATGGCTCAGATTTGCCTAATAGTTAACTCTGGCTAAATCCCAGCATATCTGACTCCCACTGGTTTCTTGTGTGCAAACGTAGGAGGGATTGCTTGGATTAGACCATATCCTCTTGCTCCTTCTTCCAAACAATTTTACAGGGTGATCTAGGCTGCAAATTCAGGTGTCCGCCACCACTGCCCTATTTGGGAGCCAACAGGAGGCAACTGGAACATCCAACTCATTGGGAGGCAGTCTGCTGGCTCTTTTTTTGAGAGAAAAATGCCTCCTGGGCAGAGCAGGGCTGCTTGTCTTCTAGAATAGAGATCAGAGCAGCATTGTCCTGCACATCAGCCTCTATCCTGGATGTAGGAGCAGTTTATGCCTGAAGTCTGCAATGTTTTATGACACTTCCTCTTTGTTTTTATTTATTTCTAAAGGATTATTTTTTCTTTCCTTTTTTTAAAAAAAAAAGAAAATCAGACCCAACCAATACACATGTGTGATGACAGAGAACATAATGGAAGGAGGTACTATTTGAGTCAGTGTTTTCTGAACAGATGAAAAGAGAAGGAATAGCTGTTCAACTGTTTAGTCCTTGTTATTGTTAGAGCTTTGTGTGTGTTTGTTGGAACAAAGTCCATTTTTGTTCATTTTAGGGAAAAGGCATTTTGATAAAAGATAAAACATAGCTACCCTTATAAAGTATAGTAGCTAAAAATACTCATTTTTTGAGAACTTCAACACATCCTATCAAATAGGGATGGGAAAAAGGGTTGACATTTTAAAGCAGGAGAAAAGTAACATGAGGAGCGAGAACAGTGAAAAACAGACTGGGTAATTGTTACTTCTAGACATGTTTTCAGGTGTTTGACTTTATTCTGTGTAGAGTCAAAACATGAAGTTACCTGATTTTTGTTCATGTCGGTCTAAAAGAAGTCTAGGTGACGTGATCGAACCTGCTGTGAGTTTGTCAAGGGGAATTTATTAAGCCTGAAAAGCCAATTTTTAAAAAAGATTTTCAAGTGAGATGGGAACATTAAAAGTTAACGACCCCTTCTTAACAGTTATATAAGAACAGGGGGAAGATAAACTTTGTATACCATGTCCCTGATCTGATCGGGCAAAATCTATGACAGTGTAAGCTAATAAAGTTCACTGAGGGATCTTATGGGCCACTGTCAGGGTAGGAATGGTTGAAGTTTTTAAAAAAAAGATCAAGACAAAATCATATTAGCTAAAATTATTTAATATCACAGGCGTATAAATAAATCAGACCACATAGTCCTCAGTATGAACATTCCATTCACAGAAATGCAATAAATAATTAAATTAGATGAGACAATTGGTATAAAAATAAAGAATCTTCTCAGGAAAAGTAAATATTATACAGAATTTTATATACCATGCTAAAACACATCTTGAAGTGCCTGCAAAGGGCACTTATGATTAAAATCATAAATATATTGTAAAACCTCCCTGGGAGGTAATGAGCTTTAACGGCCTACTCTATGTACTCAGTTAACGAAACACACATCATTTCTGCAGAGAGTGCAGTTAGTACAAAGAGAGTTCATCTTACAAGTAGAAATAAGTCAAGATTGTGTACACATCTGGAATTGTGATAACTAGTCCTTCCTAGGGTCACAAATTACTCCTGGGGCATCTTCAATTTTTTCTCCTGAGAACAGTGTCGAAGAACAAGGTGATGTCTTCTCAAAGACTGAGCTGCCTTTCACTGATTTCCTCTTCTTCATTTGGGATTCAAATAACACACCCTGAATAATACACTCAACCTTTCCTAACTCTGACAATGTTGTGTAAGTGAAAGTGTATTTGAAGTGTACAAAGCTGCCCACAGTGATTGTGCTGACACTGCCTTGAAGTGTGGTGTTAACTAAAATCAGCTGTGATAATCTTGTGATTAATATTCTCCATACACATCTGGACTGGGTTGTCCAATAAATACAGTTTTCTGCAAGATCTCAGAACAATTAACCCTCTAAGTTACATTTCTTACAGTTTCTCACTAGTTTTTTGAATCCTATGAACAAGCGTTTTGAATTAAGTCATTCTGCAGGTACAAGAAATAGCCTTAATTAACAAATGAGTATATTACGTTTAAAACAACAACAAAAAAACCCTTTAGCACTATGCTTGGTGTGATAAGATCCATAGTTTAGAAACAGTGGAGCAAGTCACTAAACAGAAACAGCTACATTACTTACTGCATTACATGCTGCCTTGTGTACAAAACCCAGAAATTGTTCCAGTGTAGGCAGGAGTAACTAGTTAGCTTATGACATTCTGGTAGGAAATTGCTTTTCTGTCATAAAATAGCCATCCCAGGTACAAAAGTTACTTCTCAATGCTTTATAGTGATTACTAATAAATATGTAATGTACAATGTTCTCTTCATTAGGGCACGCTAATCGCATTTCATCTGCACAACAAGAGTTTTAACAGGCTCTTTTAGAATATTGATTTGAATGTACTTAGCAAATTACTGGAAAAGACATTTACAAATCAAAAGCCACATACTTTGTACAAAAATAAAGCTCTTTCCCCAAAACTCTGCACGTGCAAATATTCAATGGAAGTGAATGAAAAGTGCTGTTTTATTGGTTGGCCTTTTAGGACTCACCAAAAAAAGCACTTAGTTCATAATAAAGGCATTCAATTAAACTCCTCCATTTAAGTGTAACGTTGTGGAAACATCAGCAGGTACTCTGCAGTTGCAGGACTCGCTTTATTATTTTCCCAGTTCTTTTTTTCCAAATCTGAAATTAAGTTTTACCCTGACTTTCTCTACTTTCATAACTTTAAAATCCATTGCACTCGCAGCAGCAGCTTTGCGTATTGCTTACCAATTGGTGATTAAGGGACTTCATGGGTAGCAAAGTCACAGAAACGGGGATAAAAGACGCAGAACACCATTTTAAGCTTAGTAGCTTCATTACTTGCCTATGAGTGGTAGTTCATGTTTAGAATGTTAATTCTCATGCAGTAATGTGGAAACATTGAGGTATGAGATAGAACATTGCTCAGAGGAAAAGCACTTTTTGAAACAAAAAAACAACAAAAAAAAGATGATGGTCTAAATCGAAATGGTCATCACCAGAAACAAGGAGAGTTCGATGTGGAAACTTGGTTCTTTGTTGCCCTGAGGATCTTCCTTCCTCCTCTGACGTAGGTTTTTGAGGAGGTTCGCATTTCAGGACAGCAAAAATGTGGAGGCAAAAAAGGTTTTGGTATTAGTTTTCCTTTAGGCTGACATTGGTAGGAATGGAAATATTTTTAATACTACCTCATTATTTTTGGAGGTAACTAAGCTTGTCATTTTCCATCCTAACACTAGATGTAGTTTTCCAGTTTCCTCTCTATACCACATTTCTGCTAAGTAGAGAGAAAATTAGATGAAAGGCTAATTTTTACTGGAAGGCTTTACACTCTCTTCCAAGATCCGTTTCCTCATGTGGGGCTAATATCTGTTTGGGGGTGAATTTACAGTTACTTCTTGGATGGAAGAGTTTAGAGGTACAGAATCATTGCAAGCAGAATATCATGGTGGTATATAATTACCATATATTAATTATCTATTAATATATGGTGGTATCTAATTAAGCTGCTAAAAACTAGTGTTAAGTGCTCTGATACTCACTTTTATTTTCAAAAGTTTAATGGTATCTCTGGCCATAGTTCCACAGAAATTCTCAGGGTTCAGAAGCTGTATAAGCAGGTTTCCACATAACAAAAAATGTGATCATTTTTAAAGAAAAAAATTGTAATTAAAACTTAAACTGTTAAAGTGAATCAAGAGTAGAGAGAAGGAATAGTGTTAATGGTAAATGAATAGGAGTGTAAAATATCGTCTTCTGAGAAAGAGCAATATGCATTTGAGCTGCTTCACTCTGAATAATCATCAATTACTGTATTTGTTGGACCTTGTGCAGTGGCTGGTCATACCAGCCAGTCATGCCTCTGCTGTATTTATCATGCTAAGTTGAGGAAGTCTAGGTGGAATTCCATCTTCTGAAATGTGTTTTTCCCCACAGAATCCTGTACCTCCACTTAGAGCATGTGGATTACTCCTCTTGGAATTACTCCTACTGAAACCCATGGCAAATGTGCCATTAACTTCAAGATAGACGCAGGTCAGACCCGTGCCATACAGTATGATTTGTAAATGTTTTTCCAGTATTTATAAGACAGTTAAATGCAGAATATTTTTCCATAGTTAGCTAAGATACAGTCTAAGAACTTATAAAGAAAATTGTGTGTGTGGTATTATTGCAGATAAGGAAATCGGTCCAAGTAGATAACCTTTTGAGGCTTCAAAGCCTCTGATAATTTTTTGTTCGTTTTCATTAAAAAGTTTCAGACATCCCTATATGAGATTCATTTAAGATCAAAGCAGGAATGCAGAGGTAGCCATCTCATGTATTTCTAGTTCAGCAGAAGGTGATAGTTAAGTCCCTTAAGAGAATCTATTTTTGTGAAATTACAGTTTAGTTTTCACTGTAAGGTGAGGCTAGGATCACTTTCAAAACAGTGTCCATCTTATGAATAGGCATCCAAATAAGACTCCTTAATATTTTGGGAGAAGCTTTCACTTACCACACACACAGAGCACAGCGTAGGAAAATATTTACATTTTTCATGTTGTTTTAAATAACATAGTGTCTGCTTTAAATAGTAGATTTTCAGTAGCCTTCAGCTCTGGTGTGTCCTGTATTAGTCCTTGAGTAACTGCAAAAACAACGCATTGTTAGAAATAGTGTAAACTAAGGATATCTGTAATTGTTTGCAAAATATCAAAAAGCACCCAGGAGGAACCAACTCTGATTACCTGTTGGATTAGTTTTGCAAAGCTCTTCAAAAACTCTTTGGGGGATTTTTTCTCGTAAGATTCACATGAAGACTCACACTGGAAGACAGAGAAAATCATGCCACTTCTAAACAGTGCATCAGAATCATAAATAATACTTCCAGCATTCTTACTGAAAAATCAGGAGACTAGTAATCAAAGCCTTTTACAAATGGAAAAGCTGAGACACAGGCTATTTCAGAAAGGGAAAGAATATAGTAATGACGCCTTTCGTTCACATGTTTTGCAGTAATCCCTGTCCTTTTGTCCAGCACATTGTGTGGTTGCCAAGTACACACGTGCAATTGACTGATAGGATCAGAGTGAACGCCTCTTGCAGAAGTGCAGAAAATTGGATATTTTTAGTTTCCAAAGTAATGAAAGGCAGATTGGTTTTTCTAACAAGTTTGCTTTCTACAAATCCACCATTGCAGGTGGTGTCTGCTATAGAAAATAAGGAGCAATGATCACAATTATGAGGAAATCCTACCTTTCCAGGGCTGCTGAGGGTGAATCTTTTCAAGGTTTTAATGGTTTGGGTGAACGTAGAATTTACTTTGCTGTTTTCTGGTTGTAATTTCAGTGTGCCCTTCTGGAAGCAGGTCACAGCTGTGGACAGGCATTCCTCCTAGGGCAGGAAAAGAAGGAACAGTTTTAAAACAAATGTTGGAGCAATTTTTCCTGCATGTGTTAGGTTGTGGTCCATGTGCAAAAGTACATATCCAGGATATTGATTGAAAAGATTCGACTGTACTACTTTGTGGGGTTTTTTTAAATTAGTTTTAGATACATAAGAAATCTTTAACCTTTACTCTGCCTGTTCTTTGATAATTATTTCAGTATTTCCTCATAAAATAAATGCCTAAAATGTCCACTTGGATATTAGTCATGACAACAATTGAAAGAATATGCTACTGAAGAGTAGATCATGTTACATGTAGTAAGTTTTCACAAGCACGTGTATAGCTATTTCCTTTTTACAAAATTATTAATTTCACTCTGGACTGTTCCTTAGTGCTACATGTGGGAATATACCTTTTTCTTCCTAATTTTTGTGCCATTTCTAGTATTACCTACTTAATAATTATACTTGGAATTGTTGTACGACTGCACATTTTGAAACACTATTGAAATGTTCTCACTTAATAGCAAGTTAGTTACCTTACTAAAGGGAAAAGAGGGATTGAGGATGAGAGGCTGGATAAGGAGCCAGGCTCCTGGCTTGAATTGTCTTGCTGTGTTGCTTTAAATTCAGGTGCACGTTAAACCTAAGTTAAGGAAAGTAAGGACCATCTGTATCTAACTTGAAAAAGAAGCCATATATTCTGATGATATAAATTTTCTGTTGCTGCTGCTTATCTGGAATTAAAGCAACCTGCCGTTTTCTCTTCATGGTGCAGCTGCGTATTAATTTTACTGGTGCTAGCAGAAGGACTACAAGCTCTCCAGAATCTCCTTTGCTGCACAGTGCCTGTTTCCCTTCGCTAGGTGCACAACTATGGAAAATATTGCCCAAACTAACCTATAGTCAACAGAGAAAGAAAAGCAGTGTTTACTGAAGCCAATTTCTAACTTGTTTTCTGTTTTCCAAAGGAGGAAACGTTTAGAACTGCTGATTACGCATATTAGAAAGGCTCCAAAGCCATCATCCCTGTTTTGCATACCAACTGCTACCGAAGCTGAATCTCGTCTGGTTTATTAGATGCTGCTGCAGTTTGCTGCTTTGGCAAGGACAAGGCAACCTTCATGTATGTTGCTTACAGCAAATTTTAATAGCAACATTTTATATTGGTTAGATATAACATTTTATTTTCCTTAAAAACCACACATTTATGTTTGTTTCAAGCTTCTTACCGTAACCAGTCTTGCTTACTGGAAAAAAAACACTAGTTTTTAAAGAGATCAATTTTCCAGCTGAAACTGAAAACGTTTTTTGCCTCATCCGTGATGAGCTGAGAAACTAGCATTTCTCATATATGCTGCTTTTTTTTTTTGTTTTTGCTGAGTTAACAGTTAGCAGTAGGCAGACCGACAGTCAGAGGACCACAAGGATTGTGGGTTTTAGTATATTGTGATGGGTTAAGCACTTTGATGAAGAGGCATTAAAAAGCATAGACCACTGCTAATGTCAGAGTGGGGCTAGGCAAACGTAAAATATTCATATCAGAGGCAATTTGCAGCAGTACTCTGCATCTGACTCAAACTAACTTTACAGATTAGCCTGCAAAGCCTTCGCTGCCTTCGCTTCCTGAATTAGCGAACAGCGGGGTTAGATGCTGATCCGATGTAAATCAGCATTTCGTCCCTGGCTTCAGCTGCAATGTCAATCACCAGCAATATATCTTATTTTCCCTCCGGTCTTGAATCATTTCAGCCTTAAGACTACTTTTTTAGCCTCAGCATGTTTTCTCTTTTGTTGATGTCCTCTAGGCTTTTAAACTTCTCACCAACTTTATTTAAAAAAAAAAAAAAAAAAAAAGAAAAAGCTATTTCATTGTTGAATGTACAAAGAAATTGCGTGGGTTTGAATTGGGGCTAACACTGGGCCCACTGACAGGAACCTCAAAGAAGTCAAAACAAATAGCGATAAACCACTGAATTTTGAATGTTATAAAACTATGAATGTTATAAAACTGTCTTCTTGAATATTCAAGGCCAAATGTAAATCTCGCATAAGCAGGTTAACATAGAAGCAATATTTTGATATTTGAAATACAGTTATATGAAAGACTTTTTATTAAATCCAGTTTCATTAGGGTGTGATTGCACCTAATCACCCTGAGTGCAGCTTTGGCACACTGTAATTCCTATCTTAGTATTTAGACAAATCAGTAAATGTAAATTTCACCCTGCAGATGAAAAGTTTGTTAGTTTCGTTGCTGGTGATAATTACTATTAGCACACTAGTATTTTTTTAAGTTTTTCATCAGAGGTTGAACCTCTATTAACTTAGTACCTTCTAAATACATGAATTCTCTGTCACCTCTAGTTTTTAGCGGAGGTACGTGGGACCTCCCAGAATCAGATTGTAAAGCCCTAAGCTGCAAATGAACTGTTGTCTTCCTTCCTGAGGTGACCATGTTTTTTGAGAGAGAAAAAAAAAAAAAACACAACTGATTAAGCAATTAGTCACTAGTTGTTTTTGCTTTGTTTCGGAGGTAGTGGCAAACACTGCAGTAATATGACAGCTAATCATCTCCTTCTTTTCACTTTGACACCACAAGTTAGAGAGTGTTAATGAAAAAACCCCAGCAATTAGTTAGGGTGCATTAGGTTTTTGCACTGCAGTTGTTTCTAGCAATGAGAAGGAATGTATCTGTTTCGGTCATACTTCTGTATGTTTTTGGCAAGTAAAAAATGCACCCAACTGTAAAGCCTAGGGAGGAGGCTAACAAAACCTGTGTGAAACGAGGTGAGTTTTTTTCCTTTCTTCTTGTCATTTGCAAGCTTTACGCTCTGGGCATGTTTCAAAAAACTATGCATAATGATAATTTTTATACATCGATCAAAATTGTTTGCTTTCTGAAATAGTTGTCAGGGCTCAAAAATCAAAATTATGGGTAAATTTAAGATGGCTGATAACAGGAGAAGTACAACATTAGATTAGCCACGGCTAGCTCTAGACCTTTGTTGGGTGTTGGGGATTATCAAAAGAAAGCAGGGCACATTTACCTTCTAAGCTTTTAAGACATGTTGTTACTATTATTAGCATTTAATTTCACGGTAAATCCTGCATCCTGCCACTTTCGAGTATGCGCACACTTTCTGTGACTCTGGTGTAACTTACTACATCTAAGAAGTTCCTGACCTTGGTACCCACAAAATATCAGCGTTAAATAATGTATAAATAAATAGCTGTATTAAAAAGGGATTCACAGGGACCTGTTCTTGTAATTTTAACTCGTTATAATCCAAACAGAATACTTGCAGAATGCAATTTTATCTTCCCATTGACAGCACAACCCTTGTACACGAATACTCTCAGAGAAACCAGTGTGACTACGTATGAGAGGAAGCGCTATGTAATACAGCCTGACAGTGCTAGTCAGTGGGAGGGAAAGAGGGGTCCCTTTGCGTTCAGCTCAGCAATGCTCCAGTGTGGCTGGAGCTCCTGGCAGCTGGAGGCACTTCCACTCCCAAGACCTGCATCCCCAAGAGCACTGCTGCTCGTCTGGATCTTGTATGAATCCTCACTCTTAGCACTATTTCTTGAGTAAACGGAATACATACAAGTTTTAATCTGTGGGTGTGTTAGAATGCACACACAATAGCAAAATAGTAATTCAGATTACGTAATATAAACACTTCTGCCATTAAAAATCCAGAAATAAGGAACTTTGATAAAAGTATTTTCTTACTCAATCTAGCTTGCATTAAGAGTACTAGGTCAGAGATGTGAAGAAGGCGGCATGTGCCATTTGTCAATGGAATAAATCAGTACAAAATCAAATTGATACAATTAGAAAGAAGTGTTAAAGCAGTCTCACCACAGGGTTTTCTGGTGTATGCAGCAATTCAACATCCTACAATAAAACAAATCTAAGTTAGAAACATTTGAAAGTGATGTCCCTCACAAGATATATTCTAAGCAAAACAGAATGCTTGAAAATAATTTCAATACTATGACAAATACTTTGCTTACCTTATCTTTCACTGTGGTTTCTAACAGATTAATTGTCTTGAAAATCTGTTTGTATTTTGCTATTTTGTGTGGAGCTGCAGTCAGCGCCATACTGGAACAGAAGAAAAGCATACAGAAAATAATCATCCTCTCCATACCGATGAGTTTTGTTTTAAAATGTGCCAGGAGCGAAGTTGTGCTATTCAAGATGAACACTTCAGTTTGAGCTGTGCTCAGGTATGCTACGTACCTACCTATATATTGCTCCTTGCTGGAGATGTAAAACCCACCCATTTCAGTTTGGAAAGCTTTGTAGAATGGATTAATGAGTAACCCTTTTTTCTTTTCCACTGGCTAGGTGCATGTATGCAAGTTTGTGCGTAGGGGGCAGGGATTGATGGAGTGAACAAAAATATGCCCCATCTGCACATTGGACAGGAAAAAAAGAGAAAAGGGTGAATTCCCATTTTCACTTTGAGTCAAGAAATGAACGTAGTAAAAAGTAGGTACTTAGAAACCACAGACCTAGGTAAACAAAGATTCTGCATTTTTTTCCTGTTTCTTACAGCAACAAATCAATCCATCTGAAGCTCTTCTACACTGTGCTGGAGAAATATGACAGGACTTCTTTTCAGAACTTAAATGTATTTATCCTACTTACTTTATGGCTCCAAGGGGTGTTTGTTAGTTAGTTCCCCCTGATGACTGTGAGCTGCCACTTGTACATTCTTAGCTTGGTTTCTGCAACAGCTGTGAGTAAGAGTTCATCTTAGCATTTAAGCCAGTTGAAGTTTTCTTCATATTTACCTGGAACCAGTATCAGATATTTTAACAGCATCGTAGAGAGTATGTCCACTGGGGGTGAAAGTTGCATGGAGATGCATTGCCCTGGGAGAGGTGGATCCCGTACCATGCCCATTCCCCAGACGGGAGCAATACTGGAAGATCCCGGTGAGTCCCAAGGGACGCTACCACTTTGCAGTGGTGGTCCAGTGCTTGTGGCAGCTAAACACATTCAGTTACATTCTGCAGCAGCTAGGCTCGAGGTTGATTTTGCAATTTAATGCAACCCCTTCAGAGGAGATGTGATACTGAGACCTGAGAATTCTCTTGAGAATGTAGGAGTGCATTTGTTTTGTGTGAAATCCAAACAAAAATGCATACTTTAAAAAATGTAAGGCCAGAATAAAACCATCAGAATGATCTGAATTAAGAAATAAGGCAGACTCTCATCACTTTCTTCAGGTTGATGCCATTTGTAATTAAGTATATACCCTGCTTTTGAGGAAATTTATTTAACATTTAAAAGATGTGCATTAGCAAAGGGATTCTTTTCCAGCAAATGCTGATAAGGAATGTTCTGTTATGGGGACTTCCACGGTTGCTTTCTTCCTAAATGACTGCCACTGAAGTTAAAGGTATTTAAATGTATTCTTCTTGAGTATACTGCTTTTTTCATATTAGTTGCCTTCAGCCCAAGCCCAGTTCCTGTCACTCTCACTGAGCTGCACTGTTCTCAGTAAGGCTCTCTGTAGGCACTAGGGACTTACTGGACTGCCAGCTCTAGGAATCAGTTGATTTTAAAATCACTGTTCCTATTCCTAATTTTTTATCACAAAGAGGAAAAAAATGACTTTAAATGGCTCTTATGTATTATCAGTAATAAGTGGTTTGGCTCTTGTGTATTATCATTAATAAATGGTTATCAACACTGGGATATTACCATTAAAGGTTCCTGTGTGGAATTAGTAGAGGACAGTTAAAGTCACTTGGACACCTTCACTGTGGTCAATAAAAAGATGCTCAAGTGTCTTTCAGGTTAAATCTTTGCCTCTGGAAGTCTGAAGATTTCAGATGGCTTTGGAGATGCTTTACAAAATCTAAACAGTGTTTGGACTCCAGTTTGGTGTCTAGAATGCTTGTCTGGGTAATATGCTGACATCGTATAAAATGCACCTGTATGTTTCTGCCTGGTGAATCTGGGCAGTGACGTTGGATCGCTTATTTCTTGTTCATTTCAAAATGAGCATTTAAGCTGATGAGAGCTTTATCTGGCATACTCAAGTGTGCTGGTTTTCTGTGTACAAATGATTATTTACTGTATGCTGTTTATGTGCTTAGGCCATTTTTAATCTTTTAGAAAATGGATAGCTTCAAGGAATAGATTTTACAGGTGTGCATGCAGATACATGTAAGCTCATAACTCATGCTTTCGTGTACGCACACACAGATTCTCTCCTGGCGAAAGGGATAGCTAATCACACCTCATAGAACAGAAATCCTGAAAAATGAGAACTGAAATAAGCAAGAAAAATAATACTTTCTTCTACCACATAGTCTAAAATTTAATTTCTTGAAGAAAAGGTAGTGTGATAATTTTTTGTTATTTATTTGCTTTGACAGACATGTCTTGAAATAATTTTAGATAAGCAGCGCAGCTGGACTGTGAAGTAGGGGGTATCTCAACAGGTTTTTCTCAGAAGTTGTGTTAATTTATAGCTAAGGTTCATTAATGGAAATCAGCAGCATCTTTTGTTTGAGAGACCATGTGGTGACCAATACTTATTTTTATTCCCTCCCTCCCCCCATCCCATGTGAAGCTTTGCAAAATTTTTTTTTTATCTGCTGTTTAACATCTCTGTGAGGTTACTGAGAGGACGGAGAGATTATTTCTGATAGTGGTATTCTTCACATGAAGAGGGTACTTAGCTCTGCTCCTCTTTACCATAACTGAACCTTCATCTTCTCTGTAGGTTATTGACTAATAACTTGGATGAAAGTGTGTTGTATTCTCAATCCAGTTTTTGACTATGCTGTTGGGAGTGTTGATATTCAAGGATCAGGCTGATAATGTCTGCTTCTGCTTTTTATTGTCAGTATTTCAACTGTGAATTCTTCTGAGAAGCTCCTTTGAGCCCAGCTACTGTAGGTGATTGTGCTAGCCCTGTCAGCCTTTATTTTATACATCTTTATCTGGTTGATGGATTTGAAGCTTTCCACTTGGACGTGAAGTATGACTGTATTAGCTCTGTCCTCATTAGTTGGTTGGCAGTTACTCATGCAAAGATATCACTGCAGATAGTTTGCATTGACCAGACAACTTCGGGACCACTCAAGAACTTCAGTTAATGCACAATATGACTGTCTATGTATTTTCAGAAACGCAGGGCTTGAAGGGACAACATAGAGGGCATTGGCTGCTGTCATCATACATTGTACAGTGGCTGTAATATTTTATCATACCAACTAGAAATGCTTCACCTATTACAGACTAACGTTGCATTTTTCTTTGTCCTTGGTGATTTGCTAGACGAGTATGCATAACAGCATTCTGGATATAGCTTGCTCTGGTCTGTACAGCCACACATAATGAGACCCTACAATTCCATAGTAGAATCATACCTGGGTAGCTAACAACCATTTTCACTTTCATCTTTTGTTTTTTCATAAACTTGGAATAATTATGGATCTCATGCAGCGACCAGGTCTTAAAACAGTGCTGCTTCTGGAGATAACATCTGAATAACAAAAGAGTGAGATAATCATATGGCTCAGCATGTTACTAGCCTGGACAGTCCTGAGAACCTGTTGCTTTAGAAAAGATAGAAATATAATGGCAGCAGAGGCAGCTTTAAATCCACTGAACCAAGCTCAAGCCTGGTGAGCCCTGTTTTGAGGAGTTTGAGTCATTACAAGCTTCATATTTAAGCAAAGCTGTTATGTTAGGCTGTGGTTATCCCTTCACATTTAGGTTTACTTAATGATCTTGCAAACTGAGTCCAAGTGGGAGAGCCCTGCTGATGGCTGTCAGGCTGTGTGTGTGGCCCTAACAAAACACACCTTCTTGTACAGCACTGCACTGCAAAAGGCAGTTTATGATATTTGAGGAGATAAAAAGGTTGATTGCAGTGAAGACCACAGTAAAACCTACCGTGTGAAAGAATGGCTGTACAATAATACCAGAGACCATTTGGGCAGTAAGTAGTAAGTGAAGCATTGTCATTTTCTACCAGAAGCATCGCAGAAATATGGCAGACTATTCATTTGTGACTCCAGCAGGATAATTCATGGATTTGGTGGAGGCAAACCTCCACCAAATTCATGGGAGGTGCGATGGCTCTCTCTAAGATATTCCTAAATTAAATCCATTATATCGGAAATCAGTCTTAAAGTTGGCGGAGTAATTAGAATGGGAAGCTAAACAATAGGTATTTGTCAACGTGGTATCGGGTGATTGCATACCATGTCTCTCAAACTGTATAGTCTTCTGTTTTGTGTTAGAGGGTATAAGGTCACAATAATTGCTTGAAGAAAGGCCTGCTGACATAGAAAGTGAAATATAAGGACAAAGAAGAACTTCCTTTATGTCTAGGCAGTGGAGAAAACTCCTTGATATCCCTCTTATCAGATAAGAGTGAGCAACATGCTTTTTATATACGTCACTTCTCTTTTGTGGCTTAGGAACATGCTGAGTCAAATAATGACACTCTCTCTCGCACCGTCGCCTGCCCGACCCCAGAGGGATGGCTGCAGAGTGGAAATCTGAAAAACCTCCCATCCCAGGCCCGCGAGGCTGAGTCCTCCTCTTTCCTCTTTGCGACAGTGCCACCCAAGTGCTGAATGACTTCGACCCTGAAAGCCCAGTTCCCCCACCCACATTTTCCTTTACAGTATAGCTGAATAGAGGCTTTTCCCATAGCTTAGTCATTGCTATGGCTCAGCCAAAAAAGCCTGTAATGTACAGGGCTGCTTTCAAAGAATTTTTATAACTTACGTACATGAAATTTCAGGTGACTACTATCCGTGACTTGGGGGGGATTGTTGGAAAGCAAGGGGAGAGAGTTATGCTGGAAAACGGGAGACTAGGAAGAAGACTCCTGTATAACAGATTTACGAAAACTAGTCTTTAAAATATTTCTGACAACTTTAGTTGTCAGTTCCACCCTCTTTCAATCTTTGGTATAATTCTTCTGTCTTTTAACTTTGCTTTGTAAAGAGAAACTCAAACCTGGGAAAAAAATCTATTCCCACCTTGTACTTGCTACAAAAATCAGAGTAAATACAACTCTGTATGTGGTGACACAGACACTAAAAAATTAATGGACTGCATACGACAATATAAAACCATTGACATTCTCCATAATGTTCCTCCAGAGTTAACTTATAGGCAGTTTCTAACATGCCCTGAAGTGGGTCTAATGTTGGCTAATAAAAAAATCCCGTGTAGTAAATGAAGGAATTGGAGGAATAAATGGACTAGCTCTTTCAGGATACTGTGCGTTTCTGTCCTGAAAGAATGCACTGAAGGTCAAAGGATGCCAGGCAAAAGCTTTTATTACATAAGATTCTTCTTATATCATGTAAGGGTAATTACCTTGAGCAAAATATTTAAGACAATTCCCAGTTGCTGGAAAACAAGGAGAAGAGTATGACAAGTGCTCAGCTTGCTGGGTTATAAAGTAAAGTGAACTGTTCTGTCTTCAAAGAGCTTGTGCAAATGCCAAAGAACTCCCCTGTCTGCAGGTCATAATAGGGGCTGAAGCAGTACCTGGGTACTGTGGGCATGCTGGTGTTTAGCCTCTAGCTGTTACCAGATTTAAAAATCATTATGTAATACTTCTAGCAGTGAACATCACTGGCATTAGCATTATAATCTATGGTTCTCAATTGCAATTAAGGCCAAGATGCAATGCCACGTAACCGAAAAAGAGGCAATGTAAGAATGAAAGAGGCTTGGTGGATGGAAAGTAGAACTTGCTTTCAAGAACAGACAAAATCTTTCTGAATCTAGTACAGCCCTGGTCATGGTTTTACCTAAGCTTTAGAAACAGCTTCAGCTAATGAAGATCCATGAGAAATGCAAAGTCATTTGCAAATGTTCCTCATTTGTTATGTACCAGCCATTATTGTCTTCATTCTCCCTGGTTCAGCTGAAGCGGGTGACTATGACTACGAAGCAGAACAATTCAACATTAACAGCAATTGTACATATGTTAAATACCAGGTGCATCTTGCTCCTAGGTCAACCCAGTAATGCTTGTTATGCACGTAGTTTGATGGATATATTTCTAGCCTTATCAACTACTAATAACAAACCGGATTGAGAAAATGTCTTGTCAACATCCAGAGCCTGAGACAAGCCTAGACCCACTATGCACAGAACCAGGTATTCAGAAGAACTGTTCTCTTGTGACCACATCCTTTCAAGTCTTTCCTTCAATGTTGGAGCAGCCTCCCACCTCCTGGGTCACACCTTTCTCTGCATGTCGGATGGAAGAAGCCTCGCTGGGTCACCAAGTCTGGTCTCCTGCCATTGCAGGCATCCACGTCATATAGTTCCTTTCACATCTCAGCTAAAAACTCCTGCATAAGGCCCTATCAGTTCGATCTCTGTAACGATAAGAGCTTAGAGCTTTTTCTCTGCCCGAGCTGCGTTCCAGCTTTTATAGGGCAGCTTCATTCTTATTTACAGTACTACTAATAATCTTTCCCCACTACCAGAGGACAGCCACATTCAGAAGGCAAGGCAGCAGTTGACAGGAAGTCAAGATACCACAGTTCTCTTAACAATTTGAGGGCAGAAAATACTTGTTCAGCTGAAAGCCACAGGCAGGGAGAGGTGGAGGTAATATGCAAGAAAAGTCAGTGCTCCTCTTCTGTATTGCAGCAATGAATTCTCCTGCAGCTGTAGTGCTTGATGACATTGCACCGCGGATCTTCAGGTCTTCTCGTGAAACATGGCCCAGCCGTGCACAATCTTTCTGCTGCAGAAGCATTCTCTATATGTAATACACGTTTCCTGATGACTCCATTAAGAGACAGTATGGCCTATGGTGTGAAAAGCAGTGGTGTGGTAGTACTGAAAGCCAACAATGTATGTCATGTTCGTTCAAAATGTTCAGCAGGAAAAATCAAAAGAGATATATGCAGATGCTGGGACAGTGAATGGAGGAAGCAGAATGGCACAACACAAAATGCTGCCTTTGTTAATTTACATGTTAATGAACAGACGGAACAGAAGTCAGAAGAGAGTTACTTCTGTGTGACAATATCAATAGCATAAAACAAATAACCCCCAAACCATGATAGGCTCAAGATGGACAAGTCTGGTGCAGAGTCCACTGCTACCTGTGGGAATGCACTACATAGGTAACTACTCCACTGGCAGTTGGGCCTTTCTGTGTCCTGACATGCCTGGCATGGTGACCAGTGTGACACTACAGCTCGTGTTTCAATATCAAAATTAAAGGTTTCATGTTACAGACTCTTTTGGAAGTCACTCTCAGGGTTTGGTGAGGCTGCTGTGCTGGTGTGAGATCTCCACAGCAGTATAATTGTTCCCCTCTTACATAGTCTAGAGCAAAATAACGGGGCGCAGTCAGTAAGGGGCTGTGGTCCCTTTTCCTTCCTCTTCAGCAAATCTGCCTTGATTTTACCTTCCTTACAAATACATTCTACATAGAGATATCTTTAAAATAAAATGCAGTTTTTCACTTTTTATTATCCTTTAACTTTTGGCATGTATTGGTAGAAGCAGATGACTGAATACCACTTTTATTTCTAACTAGTTTCACTTTCTGGTTCTCAGGTACTACCAAAATATTACAGATTTTACCCTCCAGATATGTATATATGTTTACTGTGTATACACAGTTTCTATTAGAATTATATTTTTTAATGATAGTGTTGGTTTCAAGTTCTGTAAACTCATTGACATTGTTCTGCTGCCCTTTTTTTTGTCTTCCCAGGAACAGCGTCATCTCATACCATGCTGGGGCACCTCTGTGGCACAGCAAGAAATAGCGAGGACAGAGGAGCAGTGTGAGATTGCACAGGAGGATGTGGTCTGCCTCCCCTTGGAGTGACTCCAAATACCTGCTTGCAGACCAACTCCTCAAGTTCTCCTGTGCACCGCCACTACGTGTGCTGCAAACCACTGGATCAGCCATCAGATGCTGCTTGTGCTTCAGCTCCCTCAGCAAAGAAGAGGTTCTGGTGTCATTGCTGCATAACCAAAGGGAAGGCTGAGGCAGAAGCCACCTCTGCAGATCTCAGGATCTAGTAATGCAAGTGCCTTCTTCAGCAGCAAAGCCATTTAAAGAACTTTCTACCTGAGGTCACTGCCACTCCACTGTATCTCCGCATCACAGTTCACTGCAGTCTGAGGAGCCTCTGTTACAGTAGTTCGGGTCATTAAAATGATCGAGGTTAAAAATTCCTCTTCCAAAAGCCTTGAGAGTTTGTTTGTTTTGCTCTGTTTTGATTGGAATCATTTCACTATCAACTCTACTTTCTCCATAGCACAACTGACAGATTTGCAAATAGCAATGAGTTGCTAGAAGTCAGAAATTCCTCTTCTACTGGCTTTACTACTGATCAAAACTGTGGATCGCCTACGCAGCAAGTACCTCCTTAGCACACAAGGCTGAGGGGGCCAGTGGGTATCGCCCAGCAGCATCATTCCAGGAACAGCAATTTGGTGCCAGTGCAGACAGCATTCAGCCTTTTAGCTGTGGTTGAAATGCGATTTCTGGCAGAGTCATTTGAAGGAAGAGGATTTAGGGAAGTCTTAACTCTGCAGCCTGGTCTACGTTTAGGACTCTTGTTGGTATAATAGTATCACTCGGAGAGGATTTGTTATTTTTCAGGCAGTTATAGCAATAAAATTTCTGATGTGGATTTATCTATACTAGTATAGAATTACCTTAAATAGGAATACTAACTCTTCTGTTTCTCATATATGAATAACGGTGAATATAACGCAGTTTGTTATGACTTTACACTTAAATAAATCTGCTACTTAATTGTTTACTGCTCTAAGATGACTAGCTCATACTAGTCACAGATAAAATTTTAATGTAGTATCTTTGAAAAAACAGCTTTTCTCAGTAAAATCTTTTTTTCAGATGTCTGTGTTTCTGTCTTCATCTGTAACTAGATGTATATAACAGATATGAATGTGTGTGCCTGTGCCTACAGATAGATCTTTTATATGCGCACACATACAGATGTGAAAAGCTGTATAGCACAGTTGCTTTGCATAATGAGTTTCATTTTTTTTCATAGGTCAGCACCTTAAGCGAACCTTGGAAAAACTATTGTGTGATCAGTCATCGCACTGAAGCAGCAGCACCCGTTTGGTAAAGGTAGTCTTGGATAAAAAGCTGAATGCTGTGGTTTCAGTGACTTATCGTTGAAACCTTGTGGTTTCTGTGTAGGAGGCTGTATAAGCTGGACACGTTTGACATCCTTGTTTCTGAGCTGTGAAATCTGTACATCTAATTTATGAAAATTATCTCTGGTTTAATTTTATTCTTTTTTTTAATGAAGTCAACATATTTTCCTTGCATTCAGTGGAAACAATAATGGAAATGTTTTAAGATGTACTGTGAGCCTGTTTTGACCTCAAAAAGGGAGAAGAATCAAGATACTCTTGACTGTGATTAAGGTCTGAGAAGGAAATTAAAATTAAATACAGGGAGTTAGAGGTGAGAGGAAAGCATTTCTCAAGTGTGGAGACAAACAGAGAAATTAACTGTGGGAAATGACATAGACATTATAACATAAAAATCTTCCAAGAGAGAATTTCATTTAAAAAAACCCCAAACAACTCAGTAAGGTAATTTAGAATAAACCATGGTACTGGTACCATTTAGGGCAAACAGCAGTATCTATAGTCTTTCAGGTGGTGTAAATAAATAAGTTTACTTAAGGTAAATCCAAGACTAATGAATCTAAAGGTAGGACAAAGAGGGAGCTGCAGAGGAAGCAGTTGCAATCACAGAAAAACATAACTGAACATTAGATCAGTTATGTGCTTTTTTCCTTTATAGTTGAGTTTTATGCTACATTTAGTGAATCGATTCGGTTCGTTGAAGGGTGAAACGTGCTAATGTTGGTGCAGTGGATACGGCAGGTATGCACAGCTGGAACTGGAAGGAGGGGAGGGTAAGTTTCTTGGCTTCACTAGGTGTAGCGGAAACACATCCATGTTTGCATCACTGAACTGGAACCAGGAGAGTCATGGACCCACCTGCATTAGTCTTCATTCCTTCCCTTGCTCTTCTCCCTTCTGCTTTGGTGAGTGCCTACTGTCACCTGTAACTCCTCAGAAAGCTGAGCTGTGGCAATACAGGATACCTGAGCCTCTAATACTGGCAAATCATGTTCCCTTCACTGTCATGAGCGATGACTGCAATGACTGTCCAAACCTTGAGTTTTCCCCAGCAACAATTTTGCAAGTTCCCAGAAGCATGTACACCATTCCCTGTACGTGAACCTATGGAAACATATTAAAAACGAGCAAAGATCTCTGAATAGAAAACAAAGGAGAAGAAGAAGAACCATCAAGGTACAAAACAAAATTGTGTGGTGAAATATAAATGAAACGACAACTTGTGTGAAAATAACTACTCAGTGCAGTTGTGGGAGTACAAAAATCTGTCTGAAAACATTAGTCAAAGACTTCTGTGTGAGCAAAGATTGAAAGTGTGATCACCCACTGTCAATTAATTTCAAAGGGATGACTGCAAGATTCATCTTAATAATTTTCAGTAATTTCTGTATTGAAACATCAATAGAAGACTGTAGATTTTAATTCCTTGCTACTGTCTCATTGGTCCTCACAGAAGAGTTGTTCCTTTTCAAGAAAAAAAAAAAAAAAATGTTACTCTAGCATGGTACCTGTGACTGGGAAATTAAGGTGTCTTGTATTGCTTGTGTTTTTGTTCCAGAAACCTGAGCCAGTAAACATGATGAGTGCATCTGTAGGTGAATATACAAGAATATAGTAAAATTGCTGTCTTAAGGTACTCTTCTGGACAATGATGTTTTTCTTGCCTGTTATTTATGTGCTTCTTGCAGACTTAACACTTGATACCCCATTCCTTGAGCAGTCAGAGCTGTTTCTCTGAACTAACTTGTGGGAAATCAAGAGAAAAACAAGGAGGCACTGAAGAGGTTATTCCAGATCAATGGAGGTTTTTGAAAATCACATTTTTCCCATAATCACTGCAAACGTGGGATATACAGATAACCAAGAACGAACTCTCTTTTTGGGCACCCAGTATTTATCCAGAAGCAGTATCATAAGATTCAGCATTCCTCTCCATGTAGCTGAATTTCCAGTCCAGATACTCTTCCTCCGATTATCATAGGGACTACAAAACTACTTTTTTATTGAACCCAAGGAAAAACTCTATCTATGCCTCTGTTTTCTTTTTTTCTGTATAACTAAGTCTACAGTTCTTCAGATCCCTGGTTGGTGGCATTTTTAGGTGGTTTCTTAGCCACTACATTTCCACTTGTTATCTCCAAGCCTGTCTTCCTCCTAACCTGCCTGCCTGTTGCTGGCCAGGGATAGGCAGTGAAGCACCAGTGCTGCACTCCGCTACAGGCACCCCCTCTCCCTCCCAGGATGGTCACATCCTGGGTGCTGGGGAGCAAAAGCAGCTGCTTAAATCTCCCCTTCTGCAGGCTTGACTCCCCGGTGTTGAGAGCCCAGCTGAAAAATCACAGGAGATCCTTTTTTTGCCCTCCTTCTAGCACCAGCCGTTCACCAGCTTTGGTGTTTGCCTCTCAGGGAGCAAGTTAGGTCACTGACCCAGCCAAAAATATACCTTGCTGTGGCAGGGAGCTGTTAGGCTGGACCAACCATCACGGTGGTGTGTTATCTTGGGAGGTGCTTGGCTGTCTGGGCACAGAGACACTGCAGGTACCTTGCATGCCTTCCCAGGGAAATATGCTCTTACCAGCTGACAAATGCTGCTCTACAACATGGGCAAATGACTTAAGATAATGGTGGAAGCTTGCCTTAGTGGTGTTTTCTTATTTTTAATTTTTTTAAGGGCATCTTTCATTATTCCATAGCCAAGAAGGTTACACCTCTTCTGTCACCCTCTTCCCCTATTGTGGAGTATTTATTTTAACCCTGATTATTTCGGGCATCTGATTTACGAGAGGACCATAGGCAATTGTTGCTGCACCAGTGGGCATGGAGGGCTATGACACCCAGCAAGCATGAGAAGGAGAGGGTGGAGGTCAAGGTCCTACCCAGCCTTCACCTTCAAACCAGACCTTCACCTGCTACTGCCATCAGCTGAGCTGCTGCTGGCAACTGCGTATGTGCTTGTAGCCCAACCACAGGCGAAATAAAATGTGAAGAGCTGAAATCACTGGGAAGATTGCATTTCACTTACCCTTTGGACTGGTCAAGGAGTGCACATGTACCGGTGCTTTTAGCCACAACACCTTGATCTCCTGGAGTTGTGGGTCCATATCATGCACCGCATGTAAGGAGATGCTGATTGGACTCCAGAGGCTGCAAAAGAATTGTACTTGATATTGCTGCACAAAGGGTGACAACATGAAGGGAAATGGAAACACTAAAGCTGAGAACAGGAGAATTCTTTGCTTACGTTAGAATGAGAATGTCAGAAACGGCCTGAAGAAAAAAGGAGACAAAGCTGTAATTCCCAAAACAATAACTGGAGGTCAAAGGAGGCTGATGTTCTTTCAAATCACTGTCTGCGGTGGATCTGCAGGAGAATGTTAAAGAACAACATTATCTTGGGAGGTGCTGTGAAAAATATTGCAGAGAAGGAATAGACCCTGTAGCTTTTTTCTTGGCTCTCTTCTTGCCATTGCCCTCTGAAGTTTTTCTGAGAGAAATGCCACCATTTGCTTCACTTTAAATTGTCTTTAAATTGAGCAGAGATTAAAGAGTTTTATCCTCTGATATAATCATATGCCATGGAAACTCTCCTTATTCATTCTCTGAGCTGCCTTGTTTTCTCCTCCATTGCTAGATCTAGTTCAGTGCTTTTAAGGATCAAACTGTACAGATTTTCCCTTTTAGCTCTATTCTTCATCATATCCTGATTGATTTTATTGATTTTGTCCAATTTCTGTCAAAGTAATAAATAATTAGAAATACCAAAATATTTCATGGTGACATTTTCATATGAGCATTTCAATTTGCTATTTATGGTATTTCATTATGAAGTTTTGTTTTATTTGAAATAATTTTAAAAACTGGGATAGAAACATTTCTTCATAGTTTGATGCAAAGCATCCAACCTGAAGTGAGCTTTTTTTTTTTTTTGCTTGACCATGTCAATAATTGCAATGTGTTTTGTGGCACTTCATATGTCTTCTGGTGACTGAAAAAATGAGATGCTTGCCCTGTTCTAGGTGATCAGTCTAACACTTAATAGTCATTCTCTGTGCTTTCTTAGACCTTTATGATTCAGTATACGTGCCTGGTGGCTCTGAAACATTTCTGTACTCGCTCTTTATTTTTTCACAGGTGGGAAACAACACCAGGGTTATACACAGAGGGTAATCAGTATTCCAGAAAACGAAGGACAAAGAAGTAGCTGTTAAAGTACAAAAGAAAAACCTGACCTTCGGCATGTACAAACTCTGAAATTAGGCCTTGTCCTTCCTACTTCATGCATGAGGGTTAAGTGATCTGATATAAAAAAGGGAGGTCAGCAGACCAATGTGCCAAAGTAGAACTACCCAGGCGCTTTAAGGCAGTTTATAAGGGTCCAGAATAACGCAGGTTGAAGAAGATGCTGGAACTTAAAGGACTCCCCTGAAGAGGGGGCTGGGAAACTCTGGACTGAGGAGAAGTGTGGGCCCTTTACCCCAAATTATTCGCTGTGGCAGTAAGCCTGGCACCACTCCCAGGGCCACTGCTTCTGCTTCCCTGGCATTGTACTTACAAGGTGATGTCCTTCTACCTTATTAATGTTTGTTTGCTTCTAACAGTGCAAGAGCAATTTTCTTTGACTTACCAGACCAGGCTAGGGAATCTGGATTTACCAGCTGTTATGACAGGTAGTAGTTTCCTTTCTTTTTTTCCTCTCACAGAAAGATAAATAGTGCGACTTTTGGAATTTAAACAGTGTCTTTATATTTAAGCTGTTCCTTGATGTTTAAAGAAAGAAAAGTTTAACCTTTTTATAAGGTTAAGAGAAAGGTCAGGAGAAGCCAGTATTTTATACAATACATTGTCTTCTCTCTGTAAAATTGTATTTCAAACAATACCTTGTCTTCTCATCAGTGTAAATTATTCTTCAGTGTTATTTAACATCTTCCATAAGTTAGTGGAAGATGGCCTAATATATAATATGGGTTGATGTGGACTGCTATGCCTTACTAGTTCTTTAGACCTACACAGCACTTCTTTGCACGTAGTGGAAATGGGGCAAGAGAGCCCTATTTAGCTATCTTTCAGTTCCCATTTGATCCAGTGACTAGAAAGACCAGGCCTTTTGGCTGCCTCTTGCTCTGGACTTCTTCCAAAAAATCTGTACTTCCCTTCCTGAAGGAATCCAAGGATGCTCACAACATGGGGCACTCCAGGCTTACTTAAGGAAAAGCCTGAACACACCCCTGCATTTCTTCAGTTTAAATGAATATCTCAAACTAGAATATGAGCCAAAATTTCTGTAAGAATGATGATGTGCATGAACAAGACCAGATCAGTGCTAAGAGAGAGCTATTACACTGGTATGAATCAGAGCAGCCTGAATCCACACCTCCGTTGCTTCTCAGTCTAGTACTGAGAAAGCTTTTCAGGTCTGATTAGTCATTTGAGTTAAGTGTAATAAATGTCAGAGAAACTAATTAAAAAAACCCCTTGGTAAACGTGAGGCATAGCTGCTCTCTAGTGGACTTGTGAATAGTGTCAGCAATGTAAGTACACTTAACATCCCCAGAAAATAATCCTGTAGATGCTCTGCTGAGAGATGGAAGATGAAAACTTCCTACATGTGTGAGTTCAGCTGTTTCTTCATTTTTTTGCTGTCTCTCCCCTCCTTATGCAGCTGACTTACACCAGGGTTACAGTGAAATGGCAGAATGCAATAGCAACTTTAGAAAAGATCTCCTGTGCAAGGCTGTGGTGAGCAACATTTCATTATCTATATGTTGTAGTTTTGTTTGCAGATGACAGTGTTTCCATTTAGCACTGTGCAAGAGTGGCAAGTATCTTAGAGCTAAGGAAAACCATTTTATGAGAAAGGGGAGGTGTACAAAGTACTTATTTCCTTATGCTGTACAGAAAGATAGCAGAGGAAAAAACATATATTGCACATTATAGGACTTTCGCATTTGGGAAGGTGAGATCCTCTCAGGCTTTCTCAGGAGAAAAACTACTGATTCACTGGGATCAACGTCAAATCAAGTCAGCATGCCTAGGCATAAGAGCATGCCCGCAGAGGACCTCGAGCAACCTGGCTGCCCAGCAGGGACTGGGGCTGGCTGTGGTACTGGGCAGTGCTCAGCCTACAGACACCCCCAGGGACAGCACGGGGCTGAAACGTGGCGCTTCCATTCCTGACTCCTCCAGCAGCTTCACTGGCTCAGTGTTTGGCTAGCTGTCCACTATGTGTCAAGAAATGCTCCTGCATCCACCAGAATGCACCCAGAAATAATCTTCTGCCTGTATTGGTTTCTTGATGGGTAATCTTTAAAAGAATTTCAGAACAAGTCTATCAATTACATTCTTCTATTGCAGTAACTTCAGCAAAAATCAGTGTCAGATTGCATAAGCATATTCCTGAAATAACTTAGGGACCAAATAACATGATTCAAAGCCACTAAAGGTTTATGGGAGTGACTGAAAAACTTAGTCTTTAATACTATGAACAAAATTATGTGTGCAACAAAATAGCCTGTACTTAACCCAACATTGTTTTTATGTATATGCAAGAAGGCTTGCTTAAGATGTAGTATGTATTTCAAAAACAGCTTTAGAAATAATCTGGACATCCCATTTCTTAGATTTTTAGTTAATTTACTGAGAACAGTGGTCCCACCATAAAGAAGTCTGGCAGAATATTGAAGAAGTGAAAAGAGTGTCCTATATTATGAAGTCTTGCACAACCATGATCATTTGTGTGTGTGCCGACCTTAAAAACAAGTTATTGCGGTGCACTGGTAAAGACAATGTGTTTAGAGTTGTATTACCTAATTAAATTTTAAATTAACAATACCCACCTTAGCCCATAGGAAGTTATAAAAAAAGAAGAAAAAAAATTTCCCAATTAGCTGAGGAAAAAAGAATGATAAACAACAGAGTTGGTAAATGGCTTCTTTTGGTGGTCCTCTGGTCCCCTCCAAGGAAGAGCACTGTACGCTGCCTGGATCAAGTCCCTCAGCAAGACACTACTTGCCTTGTGCTGTTGTGTTATATGAATATGTTATAACAGTAGTAGCGGTATGTACCTGCTATAATGGAAAATACATGTTACTGTAAATGTATACGTTGTATTGCAGTCGCTTGCAAAACTACCAGAACACAAGTGTGGAAGATAGAAGGAAGGGTTGAGGTCACTTTTAGTAGACACAGCACCCCATGTTGATGCAATTACATAAACAAAAAATGTCCTTCATCAGTATCGCTCATTCTGCCTAGAAAAGGGGGTTTAATATATGCTGGTGGAAGAATTCAGCTATAGGTGATCTGTAGTTATACCAGCAAGTACTATTAAGCATAAAAGCATACCACATCCTTCTCCCCAGCAGTCTGTTGCCCAAGAACAAGCTGCCTGTATGATGACTGGGGAGCTAAGGTGGAATTTCACCTGGCTTGGTGCTGTTAAAATACTTCCATCTAGTATCTGTGGGGGGTGGTTTTTTGGCCTTAAAAGGAGACACAAGGGGAAGATGCCGCTACATTCTCGTCTCACACCAGCACTGCAGAGGTACATGAGGCATGGTTACGTGGTGTCAGTGAACATCCAGAACATACACATGACTACCTTGGCTTTTTCAAAGCACCAAGCTCTTTCCCACTGTGGTGGGTTGACCCCAGCCAGCAGCTAAGCACCCCCGCAGCTGCTCTCTCACTCCCTCCCCCTGCGGAATGGGGGAGAAAATAGGAAGAGCAAAAGCAAAAAGACTCATGGGTCAAGACATTGTTTAATATTAAAACAGGGGAAAGTGATGCAAAGGCAATCACTTGCCGCTCTCCACAAGGAGACTGATGTCCAGCCAGCCTCTGAGCAATGGCCACCTTGGAAGACAGCCCCCACCCCCAGTTTTTATTGCTGAGCGTAACTTTATTAGGTATGGAGTGTCTCTTTGGCCAATTCATGTCAGCTGTCCTGGCTGTATCTACTCCCAACTTCTTGCCCAGACTCAGCCTCATTGCTAGAGTAGGGGCTGAGTGAGATGAGAAAGCCTTGATGCTGTGCAAGCACTGTTCAGCCACAGACAAAGCACTGGTGTGTTATCTGCACCTTCTGGTCACAACTCCGAACTACAGCACCTTATGCACTGCTGTGAAGAAAGCTAACTCCATCCCAGCTGGAACCAGTACACCCACAATGATTAAACTGGTTTGATTATGGATTCTCTGTTTACACTAAACCACATCCATTCTTTTCTGGCAGGGACAAAGTCTAGGGTTTCTGGTTGCTAATCTGTTGCTCGTTAATAATTATTTGCATCTCCCATTGGGAAAGAGTTCGCTGAGTCCTTGTCCCATCACATACCTAGAAGAGGGTGGTATTTGGTTCTGTACCTGAACTGAGGATCTAAGCTGAGGATCTGGAAGGGCTTCCACCTCTGCATCTGAGCAGAGGTATTAAACACCTTTCTTTTATTCAGACTGAGGAAAGATTTCCTTACCTTATTAGAAGTAAAAAATCTGGGGTTTATAGTCTGTATCCCCAAGTGAATGTTGCTTATTTTACTTAATTGCAGCACTCCTCTCTTTTGTGCCTGGTTGCCAGAATTTTTAGTGCATTCCTTCTCTGCCAGATTACAAGTCTATCACAACTATCCTTCAAGGTTATGGATTTGGAATTTGTTTTTAGACTCATATATTGGCCCTTGCCCCTTCCATTACATGCATCTTTGAAGACGTGTGTCTGAGGTGCAGATCTTTGGCATTACACAAACACCTAATCCTTAATATTGCAGTATATATGCCATTTTCAGCAGATGCATGGTCTCCCCCCTCCAGCAGACAGGTTGTCATATCTTCAACACGGGCAGCATTGCAACTCCCTGAACTGGCATGGCAATGCACACAATTGTTTGCGACGCCTGAGCCCCTAACCCTCCATGAGCACTGATGCTCAGGGGGGCGCCAAGGACTTTCCTGCTGTGGCTGTCCCTCTTCTCTGGGTCCAGAAACCATGCCAGCTGTGGCACACTGATAGCCTGCTAATTAGGAAATGCCAAACAAAATCTTAGAGATACAAGGTGACAACATCCCACATCTTAAAGGCACAAAAGAAAGAAGTTATGGGTGACAACATCCCACATCTTAAAGGCACAAAAGAAAGAAGTTATGGGTGAAGACATCTGCCTTCCTATTGGTCTCACTGCCATCAGAATCATTTTTGAGTACCTTATGATGACACTTTCCAGATTAATACAAAGACAATTTGTATTGCATTCATTTCAGCCTTGTAAGCTGATTGTGTTCACAATCATCTCAGCAATATTAAAGCAAGTAATTTCCCAATTCCTTGCAGCCTGTGAAAAGAGTGCATGCTGAACAGGGAAGAATAGGAGTCTTGCTAAACCAAAACAAAGATGCTTGGGAAAAATGCATGCTCATGTTGGTTATAGCCTGGGTGATTCCGGATGGCTTGTTATGAGAGAATGGGATATAAGTCTGACTTTTGCTACCCTTATTAACCACCAGATCCATCCTTTATTTTGGTAGGATTGAGGTAACGGTGGTTTAAATGAAAAAGGCTCGAATTTGAAAAATAAAAATAGGAAATGCTTTTTGTCTCCATAGTGAACTTAACGGGCTCTTCTGAAGGATAACCTTGATCTGTGAAGATACGTGCAGAGGTCAAAAGATATATATGAAAACTAATATTTTCTATTTCCTTTTTGTTCAGCTTCCTGTATGCAGAGCCCAGGTTGTTTATTCTTCTGAATGATGCAATGGGTTAACGGATAGTATGTGGGTTATCAGTAAGGAAATCTGAAGGTACAAGGACCATAACAGTACCTTATGTTTCACTTTGATTAAACTGGTGGAATTCCGTGTAAATGGAAAATTGAGAAGGCGTATAGCCTTCAATTTATCAAGAGGATACAGTAGGAAGTAACTTAAAACAAACTGTAGTATTATTTCTTATTTCTAAATAATGAAATGTCTTGAAGTCTTTCAATTCAAAATCCATGCAGTCTTTTTACAAAAGATAAAATACATGTGTGGTCCTTCCTGCAAAGGCTGAGATTTAGGAAGACGTGTGGCTCAGGGGAAGGATTTGATGGATTTACTTAGGAAACAAGATAAGTCACCAGGTGGTTGCCATTGTCTAACTCAGCTTGCAGGAGCTAATGAGTGAGTTTCCTTCTGGAGAATGCTTTCTATGACAAGCAGCCTTTTGCATGGAAAAGCACTTTATTTGCTTTAGAAATCTAAGTAAATTGAGGATAATTTACATGAAACTTTTTTTAAAATATCTCTTCTTTTTGTTTCTTTGCTTCTTTAGAGCGTGTACAGCAAAGCAGGGTAAGCTCAGCCTTTTAGAAATAAAAAGAGTTGGTGCACAGGGAAGCTGCCCTCAACTCCCCATGCCTGAGAGTTTCAACAGGTGTGCTAGTGAAACACAAGAGCATGGCAGAGCTTCCCTCACAGGGATGCACACCAGGCCAGGCATCATCCAAACCCTCATGCAATCCAATCTGCTCCCCTCCAGGTAAGCCACGCGAGACGCTTGAGTATCTGTCCGGAGGAAAGGCAGACAGGTGTACCAGCAGTGGGACCATTTCAGTAGTTACGTTCACCATCGTGCAACTTGATGGTTCTGAACTACGTACGGGTAGTGGAAACATGCCCTTTGTTTCTTACGCAAAATTAGTTGATACTGTATGTGGACAGAAACAAAGATTTTCTTTGAGGTGGGTCTGATATGCATTGTTTCTTTGCTTAACTGCTGTTGCTTGAATAAAGATCAATAATAATGTTTCTTAAAAAAACAACAGGGAGGGAATGCCCTTGGTTTACCCCACCTTAGCTGGGCATGATGGTGTTTTGAAACTAGGGTGGGGTGGTTTATATTTTGATAGACCATTATCTAGGGAAGAAGCAAATAACCCGAAACCTCAACCTTTCAAGTGCCAGTGATCTGAATAATGTTTTGTTCCTCACCGATGCTGTTATTGCTTATATGTTGCACAACTGCCTCTGAGGGCAGCTGGGAGCTGAGGAGGGTCGTTTACGCTAAATGTTCTTTCATGTGATGTGACTCAGTATAGAGGACAGCAGCATCAAATACCATCCTTCACCTGAGTTGTTTTCTCCATGTACTCCATATAGAGCGCAACGCCAAGCAGGTCGATAAGTAATCCTAGTAGGTCACACACAGGGGAATAAATGAGCAAGAGCTTTAAAAATAATGGAGAAGCGGCAGCAGTTAAATCTTGTGCAGGCTGCTTACAGTCATTGGTGGTTTATGCCCGAGCACCTCATGGGGCCACTCAGTCCCGCAGGGCGAGCCTTTTGTGCCACTCCTCTCTTCCCTGAGCTGTTGGAGAGGAAGTGACTTCTCTTCCTCTGTGAAGAGCTTTGAGTGAAAAATGTTCCAGAAGAGCCCCAGTGTTACTGTTAATACAGGCAGTCTTTTACATGACTGTGGTCCAGACCTAAATGAAGTGCATTTAGTTTAGGACATAGAAAAGGAGCCTCCTTTCCAGAAGTCCTTGATTCTGGTATTGATGAAGTGGTTACCCTAACTTTCAATGTGCTGTACAGTGGAATAAGCAGGAATCAAAGTATATGAGCTACAGCAATCCTCTGGGCAGTACTGTACAGCAGAGGATGAGTGGAACTGAGCCTGCTCTGACTTCCCTTCTCAAGTAGCCCATATACCTTGCTGTGCTGATTTTATGTAGTCCAGAAATTTCTCTCCAAGCTCTTTGCGTGGCCGGAATGAAATCAGTCTTGGACCAGGTTCCCAACAGCTGGCTTGCAGTAGTGTACTCATCACATCGGTGCAAGGAAAGCAGCTCAGACCCACCACTGGTTAAATAATCCTCTAGTACCTGGTTGGAAAGCTGAACAACCACTGTACAAATTTTGCCTGAATTGTAGTACACATTAATGGTTTGCTGGACAATCTTGGCAGGAGTTTGTAAATTGAGAGGTTTGATGAGGAGCACAAATAGCTCTCAGTGACATCAAAGCCACTCTCCAGACTCCTCCTATTGTTAAGTTTGTTGCTCACATGTGGGGCAAAAAAGGAAATACTAAGTCCCACGCAAGTACTTTTGATGCTGCTGCATCTGTTTAGAAAAAGGATACATCATTAGAAAAATTTGCGATATGACTTGAGACAGGACTGGAAGGAACCTTGAGAGGTCACTTCCTCTTTCCCACATATGTGCTTGGTATATTTTTCTGGTGTTTATTTGTAATAAATGGCAAGAGCAGACAATCTAAAGTGAGAAACAGGGCTCTCAGCCGTCCAGGAGATGCAGGAACGTACTACAGTGTGCTAATGCTAGCAGAGTAAATGAAGGCTGCCATACACCTCTCCCCTGCCCCTGTTCCCCAAGGCCTGCAAGGTACACAGGTATGAAGGTGATCACCTTATAAATGGCTAGAGGGAAAGAAAGGAGCTATAGGTTAGATTTAAAGGGACTTTTCTGATAGGAGGAAGAGATACCTTGATCTCTTTTTGGAAGGTGTCTCTGCTCATCTCTTCCCATAATTTTCTTCTTGCCCCCATCCTCCTGAATTTCCTCTGTCTCTTTCTGCTCTCACTTGTGTGAGCAGGACTTTTTTCCTTCTTGCTTTTCGCTCCCTTATTGTTACACTGGCAGCACTGGGACACTCTGGCATCTTTCACCCTTGCACCAAGCTGTAAATGTCCTTCTCTGGGTTATGTGAGGCGGCAGTTGTTTGCTGGGGAGCTGTGTAGCTGAGATCATGTCTCTCATGGTCACGAACATGGGCCTCACCAGTTGAGAGAACAACGCCTGATGCTCTGAGATTGATAAAGGATCTCTAATGCTCAGGTCACCTCAAACTGTAGTTCAAAGGGCTGAAGATGTGGTTACAGTGGGTGTCCTGGAGAAGAGAGCGTGACACTAGAGAGGTGAAGCGGAGTCCAACATCCTTTGTGCCTGGAGGAACACCATCATGACTCAGGAGCACACTTGTAGGAGACAGCTGCCCACAGGAGCTGAGCCCTGTGTTAGATGACCAAAGAGGTTCTTCAAAATTCGGGCTCCTTGGTAAGATTTGCAGGCCAGCAGGCGAAGGCAGGCCCAAGACCCAGGCAGTTGCAGAGCACAGGATGTCACCTGCTTGCTCCTGGCACCTACCCAAATCCCTGCCTGTCCGTCTTGCCTTCTCCAGGAGGCAACATCTCCAGCACCTTTGGGAACAGGTGCTGCAATGGAGGTGCCAAGCCATCCTCTTCTCCTTCAAATCCTTCCTGGCAAACAGGTTTCCCGGGATGATTTCACCAAGTAAATTAGTTTACCGAAGGCTCTGAGAATTAAATGTACAGGCAATATTTTTCTCCTAAATTTATAGGCGAGAGGTACATGAGTAAGTGACTTCAGTGCCTAGCATGTACCTCCTGCTGCAAGATGCAGGTCCTGCATGTTCTCAGCACCGCTAAGAATCTCTGTAGCATTAGTCACAGCTCACAGCTACCCGCAGTCTCTCTGGCTGTCTGAGCAAGAATCTTGTGGTTTTATTTCAGCTTCCTTGTCAGGAGTCTCAAAGCCAAGCATCCCCATTTTGGGCAAGAGATACACTCCCAAACCTGACTTATCCCTCTTATTCCTTGTTATTTTAGCATCTGTTTCCTCCTTGGCTTTGACTTTACGTTCCCCTTCACTTTGGCCCTGTGAGCATGCCAGCGCTTGGTGCTCCCACGGTGTTACATGCTGCCTCAATGGTATCGCTGCATCCTCATCCACCGCTTCCTCCCCGCTCGCCCCAGCTCCTGCCACCCTGGTGCATCTGCGACGTCACCGTTGGCTGCGACAAAACTGGTGTGTCCACGTCACGAGCCCTGCACTCTCCCCTGATGGCTAAGAACCAGCTCCCAAATGCCTCACTGTTTTTAAAGCCCATCTCCCAGTTTCTTCTTTTCACCAAATACTGACTGTTTCTCTCTCTGCCTTCAAAATCTTTTCTTCTGTTTTAAACAGATTAATTTTCTCTGCCTTGAGAGAGGCTTTTTCATACAACTCTGCCACATTGATTCTCCACTCCTTCCTAAATCTCAGACAGAAAATGCCTCTTCCTGTCCCCAGACTTGTTTTTCTCTTCTGCTGGGACTGATTTAACTGGTTATGATTCTGTGCTTCCAACATTGCTCAAAAGATGTTGCAGAAAACAAAGCTGTATTGTATTGAAACAGAAAATGATTTCAGAATGGGATGAATCACCCTTTCTTCTACCCCCAGCTAAAAATAAAAAAAAAGGTGATTCACTGTAGAAAGTCTATGTGAGGTCTCTCAAATTCAATTCTGGTTTATTGTCTGTGAGGCAATTCTGTGCTTGTCATTCTGGCAATGTGGTATCATTTTACTTGAAAATGGCCTGGCGGTTTTATTGATTCATTCTAGGAGATGACTTTATTTTGTTGGTAAATTTGAAGGCTATTTTTGCTTATTTCATGAAGCATTTGATGTATATCTTATATTTCAGTCTATAGAGTATTTTGGAAAATTTAAGTAAATATATAGTAAAACATAACAAGAAGTTTAATAAAAATAGAGCACACTTCAAGCCAATGAAAGACAGTGCTTTTTTACGCAACACACAATCAAGCTGTGGAAGTTTTTGCCTCAGTATCACCAAGAGCAAGATCTTAGAATTAGGCACACTGATAACATCACCTATAGTTAAATTACAGAAAACAGATAAAACATCGAAACTGGGGGACAGTGATGGCTGCGGTTCGTTCCTTAGGATGCAGAAGTAGCGCCCAGTGCCATGGGCTGCCAGCGCTACCTCGGCTGGACGCTGGGGCTGGTTTTCAGTCCCCTCGAGCTGGATCCAGCCTTGCAGCTCCCTTGGCCAGGGCAAAGGCTGTGACTGCCTCTGCAGCCTCTGTAACGTAGTTCCTCGATAAGCAGGATTGATGCCTGGATGTGGTGGGCCATTGGCTGACTTGCAGTACTTTGGGGCTTTGAGGGACAGTGATCCCCCTACCCACACCAAAATTCCTGGTCCTGTTGGTCAAATCAGACCGAAAGTCTGGCCCAGTGTGAAGTTTGTGTTCCCATCTCTATATGGTGAGCAGGGTGAGTATTTTGAAATCCGTGTGAAAATGTACATTGTTCACATGAGCTTTCTTTTATGTTATCACACCATCCCCAAAGAGGAAGACCACAAACCAGTTTTGGTGGAGGTTGAGCTGTGTGCATTAGCTGCAGCAGCACTCTGGAGACCCAGCAGCTGTTTTGGGGACTGGAGGGATTGGGTGCATTTTGGGGATTGGTCAGGGAGGGTAAGGGAAGTTCCTCAACCTCACAACAAATTGCACTGGGTTTAAATAAAAACTTCAGGTGCGGTATTGAAATACTCTTTATTTTGCATTTCCCTAACAGGCTTTTTTCAAAATTATTCCAAAAAAGATTGTGAAGGAACCAAACGTTGCTACACAGGCGAGAGCAAAGGAGCTGAGAAGCAGCACATGCCTCCTCCCGAGCTCCGCTGCGGCATGGTTCCTGCAGGCTCGGCCCCGAGCATGGCAGGCTGCTCCTCCGCCAGCCCCCAGCTCCTGAAGGTCAGTGCGGCACCGGGTGACTTCAGGAGGAAGTGTGATTAAGAGGGTGACAAAAGTTAGTGAAGTGAAGACTGCCATGAAGCCCTATCACATATGAGGTGTGATATTTATGGCAGTGCTGACATGCATGCTGTGAATTGAAGAAAAAAGGGCACATGAGGTCAAATTGTCCAGCTCTTCGACTCTTTCTTGCTGAGGGCTGTCCGGAGTAGAACCTTCACTGCTGCAAGATGAAAGCTTTTTATGAACTACTTTTGATTAATACTTGCGAAGCTGGTGGGAGGGGGAAACACTAAGAGGAGAACAGAGTGTGGCCAGAAGCACTGCTGCTGACCGGGCAAACTTTCCCTGTTGGCAGACGCACAACGGCAGCAGCGCTGTATGAAGATCTGCATGTGCACATAAACCGTGCGCATTGGCAGTTTCCCCAGATAGACTTTGTTAGGTTTGCCAACCACTCAAACTGCCTCTTAACCTAATTTTCACAATCTACACACTTTATTAGAGCTACTTTTGACGTACCTATCAACCAAATTTACTGTAAGGCAGCAAAACTGGTAGACATGATTTATTTACGATTTATTTAGAAATTATTTCATATGAGTTAACTAGTGTGCTTTGTTCTGGGGAATTTGCTTTTCGAAGACATTGTTCCTAGTGCACTAAGAGTAGTCATATTCTTGTGGGGAGAAATGAAAATCCCTCATCCATAACTGAATTTCAAGCTGAATATATCACAGAGAAAAAATGAGATTTTTTCATGCCTTTGGTGCGTTCTCAGTCTGTGAGATGTCACACCAGTAAACGACCGTCTCTTAGGATCAGACATGGGAGACAATCCCATTTCAGAATGTAATGCTTGGCCAGATGCTTTTGCCGGGCTTGTGCATAAGAAAGTTAATTTTAATTGTGAGCATTGCTTAGAGCATGGTCAGCTTGCAAAGGACCTAAGTTACTTCCAGAGCAAGTCGGGGCTGTTGGGAAGACAAAATTTGGATGTTGTTTGGTGCTTCACAGGTATCCTAGCTTTGCCATGAAGAGGTACAGCACAGGCACTTGAGTGTTTGCAGTTACAGTGCTTGGCTGAGCTGCGATAGCCAGGCGTGTGAACACTCCCGGTTCGATTCAGTGCGAAATGAGTTGGGTAGCTTCAGCAGCGCACCAAGGTACTGTTTCTCAGCTGGCGCATGCTTGCTACTACCATCTTCTTCCTCTCTGCTCTTTGCCAGCTGTTAAGGGGTTGGATCTTTGGTTAGATCTACCGTAACCGTTTTCATACTTAGCTTATGCTGAATTGGTAAAGCCTAGTGAGGCATAATAATGTGTTAAACATCTTGATTGATACTGCATGTGCCCCTTCGGTGCCACCTCAGTTGGTTCTCTTGCAGCAATGGCTGAGGTTGGTGTATCAGATGGGAAATCTGGCTTGCTGAGAAAGGCTGTGACAAAGCCGAGATTTCTGTCCTGGAACCGACACCTCCGGCTTCCCAGGAAAGGCACTGTTTCTGTTCATGTAGTTGCTGATATTGAATCTTAGTATCAGCTACAACCGGTCTCCAAATACTGCAGCCACATTTTCAAACTTCAGTTTCCCAAGCAATTTTGTACGTCTGTCTGCTCTGTCAGTACTTAGTGGTGGTCTAAGCCAAATGTGTTTGTGCTACCGGTGGAGTGATTTTTTTCGAAGCACTGCTAGATGATGGGATGGCTACTCAGCGGGGGGCAACAGAGCCCAGAAAAAAGATGCTAAGATGAGGTTAGACAGCAAACCTTTAGATGTATTTACTACACTGTAGGGGAGCAAAAGTGGTGTGTAAGATTTGTCATGTGCAAGAGAGAACTAGTGTGCTTTGTTCTGGGGAATTTGCTGTCAGACTGGAGATGCAGGGAGTTCAAAACCAGCAAGAGCAGCAATAATTATTCAGCCTGAGAAGAACTAGGGGGAGATCCAATAAAGGCTTGCACCCAGCTTCAGTCAGGCTGACAAGATACAGCTTCCCTTTACAAACCTCGATTCACTTATACGCGTAGATGATCGCAGCTACAGCAACATGAGTACTGCAGTTTCTACCAGGGTGCTAGCAGTTCCTTTCACATGCACATGGGTCCCCTTTCCTCAGCGACAGGAAACCTGGGAATATCCAGGAACTGTTAGTAAACAACTCTCTGTCTATAAGTGTCAAAACCTGCACCTTCAGAAACCCCGCTAGGGTTTGTGGTCACAGACGCTCACACCTGGGCACATGCTGGTGTCAATTTGTTCACTGTCAGTGTTTTCAAAATGCAAACGTCAGTGTGCAAACTTGTGCTGCTTTGTGGCAAAAGGGAACATGGGAACATTCACACATCCTCTTTATGGGTGCCCAAGTGGTGTTTTTTGCTTAGAAATGTACCCTTTTAACATCAAATGGTGAATAAGACATGACCAAACCTGAACGCTGTAGGCGAGCAAACAGCAATAAGGCAGTGTTTTAAAAAGAACTGTCATGAACAAGGCAGCATAATAAGGGATTTAAAGATACCTTCTTTTAATGAAGTGAAGTACAAAAATGTAGGCTGATCTTCTGTCACTTCTGCTGTTTTCCCTTACGTTCTGTAGTCCCATACATGCATAGCAGTATATTTTTATTGACACCAGTTTGCTCACAGATTTGAGTTTCTGAGGACAAAATTTGCTCCTCAGTATATAGACAGGTGTTTTGTAGATTTGGCCTTAATTATGGGCAAAGACAAACTTGTCTACCAAAGCAGTGTTCAGCCACCTGAGAGTTTTCCAGCGGCAGGCAGTTCTCACATACTGAAAAAGTTGACAGACATCAAAGGTTCTCATTCAAGATTGCCTTTAAAATGATATTGTCTATCTACTGCAAATGTTTCCTTCCTGAAGACTTTGTCAATAGTGTTTGCTTAGGTATTGTTTCTGCAACTGGAAATGGTGTAAGAGGGGTTTTTACTTGGTTGCCATCGTCGAAGGTCAAGTTTCACTAAGCAGACTAGGACTCAGATGTTCTATGCAGTTCTCAATTGAATTAAATAAAGCTACTTAACGTCAATGAATGTGAAGTTAATTTAAATTTATATTTCTATGAATTTAAGGCCTAGATAACCTAAAATAAAGAATTTTACACTTACCAAGTAAAAGGAATAGCAGGACTCACCATACAGTTTGGAAAGGTACCTTGTTCAGTAGCACAACCGAATCAATCCCTTTCCTTTGCACACATAATCAGGCTTAGGGTAGAAACTTTGATTTCAGACTAATTGCTTCCACTGAAAACTTTGGAGTACTTAAATCTGTAGCTTGATCTTTGTAGTTTGCCGTGCTGCTGCTGTTCATACTACGTGGAGTTTTAGTGTTTGTTCTTATAGATCTGCCCATTGCTCCAGATCATGCCTAAGTCACTTGCTGTAGCAATGACAAAAATTTCTGCAATTAGTTTTGGTACTCAGTGTTTAAGCAGTTGGACAAAGTATCAGAAAACATTTGCATGTGTTTTATATACACAGTAATAAAAATGAGAGAAAGAGTAGAAGGTTTATGCCAGACCAATGCCAGCCATGTTATATGCCCTAAGGAATGACCCAAACAACGGGACAGTTCATAAATACAGGAAAAAACTGTTGAAGAAAAATGTCTTTATCCACATACTCATGGAGTAACTTTATAACATGGCCAACCTTACCAAGTTTCACAATGAATAGTAAGTGGGAACTGAAAAAAACAAACTGTTGCCCAAACTTTGTTACCGTAAATGTAAAGGAAAAGAAACACTGTAGGTGGGGATAGTAGTTCTGAGCCATTCCTTTGGTGTCTTATATGTAACTGTCCCAAAAAAACCCCAATAGGACTTCACCGTCAGAAATCTCCCGTTCTGCAGACTGCCTGTCTGTTCTTGCCTCGTTGGCCACAACCCCTGAGCACTTCTGACGACAAAAAAAAAAGGCTATCATTTGACGTATTTCACATTTCCACTTCTGTTCAGTGATCTTTTTTCCTTCTGTCTGCGGTTGTTTAACCTTGATCCAGTCATTCAGGTGAGAGCAGAGAAAAGCGGAAACAAGTCTATGTTTTTTTCCCCCTGCACGTCGAGACACAGCACAGCTGCCATCTCAGCATGGTCAGAGATGGACTCAATGGTCTTGAAGCTAAACTGTTCTTTAAAAACAAAACAACATTTTGATTATGGCTCAGTGATATTTAATTTTTTCAGCCAAAAGCAATTATTTTACCGACTGGCTGCTGGAAGTAGCAACTGTTGAATTTTCCCCCAGCTATGGCTTTTGAACCATGGAGGAGATGGTGGGAAAGCACCGTTCAGGTGCCAAGCTCCAGAAGCTACGGTGCAGCCAACGATCAGCCCTGCATTTTGCAAAATCTTCCTTTGCATGTGGTACGCTGTGCATGTTTAAGCCTTCTTATTTGCAAGCTATTCAGCTGCAACAAAAATTTCAGTGGAGCAGGGCGCAGAGAAGCGTGCTTTGGGATAAAAGCCAAGCTGATGTTTCCAGCCTGCGAGCTGGCTACATTGCACTGGCAGCTACAAATTAGGTGACTCAGTCCTGTGCGGTCACAGTCAGTCAGAAAATAGCAATGTTTGTGGTATACTAGGTGGTGTGGCCGGTCCCATCCTATTCAGCAAATCAGTGTTTAAACTGACCACTGCATTTTTCCTTTCCCTGGTGCAACACCAGACCAGCCTGCTTAACTTCTGAATATCCAGGTCTGATGGGCCTGTGCTTTCAAAAGTAAGTCTTGGAAATTGTGTGTGAAAATTGCTCCCTCCATTTAGACACCTAAATAAAGCGCCTGCCTTCAGAAACACAGTTCTGAAAACCCCGGACTTTATCATTAGTGACATTTTGTTGAGATCTGTTATCTGTGTGGTTCCACAAGTGACCTAGAATAAGAAGAGCAGAATTCTTGTTTTTAGAAATGGAAAAATTTGCCCTTTAGGGAGTACTCCACCACGCAGAAAAATTCAGGCATGTCCGGGGTGACCGTTTGCCTTTGCTTCGACTATCATTTCATAGGATGCTCTTTCTAAGCAGTAGTGGAATTGCCCAGTGGCAATCGACAAGCTGCAAAAGCAGCTGGAGATGATTCAGGACGGTTTTGTTCACAGTGTTACTTTCCCGGGGCGAGCAGGGTTGGGGAGCATCAACACACTGCAGCGCAAGTGTGCAGCAGGGCAGCAGAGCTGGGGGAATTCGTGGCACACCACAGCATTTGTAGTGACTGCTGCAGGCCACAGCCACAGTGTGGATTGAGGTTGCCTCCGGATTTTTCAGTGATTTATTTTAGCAGCCAAAGAACCATTTGTCTGGCTTTACTTTAACTTTACTTCAGAAGAGCCAAAGCAGATTTCCTCGTGTTAGCTGCAACAGGGTGCAAAGGCTTGGGAAAGGTTTCACACTTAATGTCTGGGAGCGGCATACAGGTCCCTGGTGCTTAGCGCAGTCAGGGGACTTGTGTGGGCAGCTAAGGACGTCAGATGGGTTTTGGCTGCGTATTTCTGCTGTTTCATGTTGCACAGAGTCTGGCTGCATATTTATATCAATCGGGAGTCGTGAAGCGTGAAAATACCATACAACCATTTGCTTTTATCATTGTTATTATAATTACACTACCCTAAAGACCCTAATTCTGGCTGCTAGCTTGTAGGAAAACTAGACCCTGCCTAATCTTCACTAGGATTTCACTTTGAGTTAGTTAGCTCCAATTAAGAACCTTTTTTTTTCAGAGGTAAGCCCAGGCAAGCCAAGAGCAGAAGGTATAGCTCTTAACGGAAGGAGTAGTATCTTTGAAATTACTGGTTGTGCAGGAGTGTTATAGGACTCAGTCCATACGCTGAAGGTTTGGTCAAAGTTGAATAAGGAAGGGGTCCTTAATTTGGGTTTGTATCTTTAGGTACAACCTTGCAGTTTCCCAGACATGATCCTTTTCTGTTCGAATAATGAAGGGGAAATTGCTTTGTTGAAAGGGCATGTGAGAGGCAGAGCACTGTCTAATATTTAATCTGGACAAAGTTACATTAGGAAAAGAAAGATTTACTGAGACTATGAACTATTTTTCCTATCAGAAATGTGCAGAAAGAATTGCAGTGCTAGGCAAAGTCTGCCTATACATCCTAGAAGTTCAATATTTGGAAGAACTTCTTCAAGATCTTCTTCTTCTCTTTTGGCACCCTATACAAGAAAGAATAAAAATGGATAAACTATATGGGACTCATCACTCTTAATCCAGAATACACCTGCCTGCACATGGAGTTGTGCAGAAAGATCTGCTCTTCAGCAGATCCAGATTCTACCCTTAGAAATGAATAGCAGGAACATCAGCTTAAACAACAGCTAGAGTCTTCCCAAAACTAAACAGACACTATTCTGTAGTCTTACCTTTTTAGTGTGCATTCTCCCTCCGAATTACTCATCCATAAAAATGCAAATGTCAGTACTGAAATGAAAGCTGTGCAAGGGAAAAAAATAATGATTAAACCATTTGCCTCTGTCAATGGCTTGAAGACAAAAGCCCATATCTGCAGTTCTGCAGTTCTTTGGTATAGGAAGCAAACACGTCTGCAAAGAGGCTTCTTAAAATAAAAAAATTACAGCCTAACCGCTGGTTCCGCCTGTGTATTAGTACATCTGTTGGCTTGTGGGGGCTTCTCTTACTCAGAATTGAACTGAGACTGACAGTAACATTTGTTTAGTACATATCTGATCAACCATATATAACCTTTGCCAAAGCAACTAAAATTAGAAAGAAAAGAGCAATGCATTCATTAGGATAGGAACATAATTTTTAAGGATTATTTAAGATCAAAAACATACATGTTACTGGAATGAAGTTTTGCAGAAACCAGAAGACGCTTGCTTTTTCAAGGCCAAGATTGCTGAAAGGAATGCATGATATGGCACTGAAAAAGATGATATAAAAAGAAAATAAAGAATATCAGTACAACAAGATGTAAACCCAGAAGTTTCCAGCTACAGATCAGATACTTTACTGCTTCAATAGACTGTGCTTGATTTGTCTAAATTCAAATCTGCAATCATGGGCTTCGGAATTCCCAAAATTTGCATGAAATGGAAGATGTACAGCTGAGGGTTCATATCGTATCAAATGAAAAGGAGTTAATAGCCAAAGACCTGCTGAGAAAACCTGGCATCATCCTCATGGAATAGTTCTCCTAAAAGCCTTATGCCTGCTTTGGAGAGAATTATTCTAAACAAAAAAGTAAGGGGTGTGCTTTTGGGGGGAACGAGAGGGGTGGGGTTTTTTGGGTGTGTTGCTCTGGAGTGTGGATTGCAGCCAGCGCAGGCTGAAATGCCCACTGTTACTTCTGCCCAGCACTTTGTTCGTGGCTCACACGGACAGAAATTTTTACGTCAGGCAGCACAGCAATTATCAGTATTATTAAACTTTACTTCCAATAATTGATCCATTTCTGAGAATAAGAAAATATATATATATATTTTAATCATTACAGCTCTTTCACTGAAAGCCTCAGTTCCAACCTCTGGACAAGGTTCTCATGTTTGTCTGCAGGAGAGGGAAGGTGTCACCCATACTAGTGTCACAAAATCACCTTCCTCAAGTGCAGCCAGGTAACAAACCCTGAGCACCTTGCTGGTGGGATCTTTCTAGAGGTGGGCAGCCAAACTGCCCAAAGCACCTTCCCCTGAGGATGCTGTGGCTTGAAGGTAGCAGGGCAAACCAGCTCTTCCTGATCAGGGGGAGCCAGCTGTGGCTTCAGAACTGAAATTAAGACTTTCTCCTAATTTCTCCATAATAAGCTTTTCCTTAATTTCCCTAACAGAGAAAGTGGTGGTTGTAGAGGAATACAGATCTTGAGAGGGAGGAGGCTGTAAGGCAGACATGTTGGGTTAGGCAAGGGGGAGCTGGACAGGCAAGGGAGCTGGCAGGGATGGCATGGCAAGGCAGAGCCGGTGCATCCATCCCTCCCGAGACAGACCCACACGCAGAGGGTGAAAACCTTTGTGCTTTCAAGTCAGGCACTAGCTCAAGGGACAGAGGCCAGTGCTGAGGCTGTCCATGTCCCAGCTGCCCTGGTCACGGAAAGCAGGCGTCTGCCCGATTTCTGACATGGGGATGCAGGCTTCCCTTTTGTTTTGAATGTTAGAAATCAAAAAAACAAATCAACTTTAACCTTGCTGCAAAATAAATGCTGGTAGAAGCTTGTTCAGAGTTCTAAGTTCTGTGTTCAAAGTTAAGAAATTCCCTGACAGCTTTACAACTCCTTTCTGCACAATGCTGGTGTGTTTATGTCCTTTTGACCCACCTTTGCTTTTTAAGGCTGTGGCTATGGCTTGCAGCCTGAGATAAGCCTTTACAAGTCCCCAAAAGTTTGAAAATCATGAGTCAGACTCCCTCAAGACTGGGGAAGGGGATTTTTTTTTTCTTCTTATCTATGTAACACTCACTTGATACCTTTTATCTGTGTTTATAAAACAGTACAGTATTAATTTTTTACCCTCTGGGTAGGGGATATCTGTTGGTTTGATGGTGTGGGACTTTCAGCTGCTCCCTACATTACCACACCTGAAGTCAGGCTGTGTCCTTTCACTCCCCTTCCACCTGTCCCTCATCCCAGCAATTAAGCCTGCCCCAGATTTCATTATTCTCCACTGACCTCCTCTAACAAGGCATTTATAGAAGCCATTTTGCTCACAGATGCTCTTAGCCTTCACCTTGTGGACTCTGTATAATGTCTAGTGAGCTGAAAAACTGAATTTTGCAATGCAGAGCCAGAACTTGTGCATTTTCTAGGTGCCCAACTCAGAATGCCTGAGGCCTTAATGAGAAGGTAAGCAGTAGCAGCTGTCAGAAAGCTCTGTCTCATGCTAAGTATTGGCACAAAATACTAAATATAAATACTCAGAAAGGTTAGGCTCTCAGCATGCAAAACTCACTGATTTTCTTGATTGTATTGCCTGTACTTTCTCCCTGGGCTTCTTGTTATGAGTAAAATAGGGAAACAGTACAATGTTGCTTTTCAGCTGTTTGAGAGTAAATGTGTTTGTAAGGTATGAGGAGCTTTGGATGAGTACACTACACAAAAAAGTGTGGATTTTTTTTACAAGAACTTATGCTGGATTTACGTGGTGTGCAAAATAATGCAGGGAGTGAAAAAGATCAATTAACTGAGTAATTTTTCTGTCAGTAGCAAGAATCCTATGGAAAAATCTACAAGGTCACGTAATTAAAAACTAATAAGGGAACTTAGCAACAGACTGAATTAAGGTAGAGCAAGCAAATATAGCTATTGCTGCTCTTAACTATGAAAGTTTGGCTTTGCAAGTGTACTGCCCTTTCCTGTCAATTTTCTATGCCTCCAGAGAGCTGTTGACTCTGTTGAAGAGGGGGGATTAATTAGTCATGCCACTCTTGGATTCAGAGATTTGCTTGATATTCCAGTTTTATTCCAAAAGTGAAATGGTATTCTCTTAAGGAAAACCTGTATATTAAACCATAGCATAATGAGATCTGTCAAGGTGGGAAGTGTATTATTGAAATGCTATGCTTTTTCACCCATGCTCTTCACAGGGGCCAGTTCCAAAATCTCAAGAACTTCTCCCAGCTCTTTCCCATTTTTAATTATATTGTTCAACTTCTGCCATTCCTCTCGAAGAGTCTTAGAGATTTCATTTTGGGGTCCTTTGAACTGGCTAAAGTAAAACTTGAGACATTGTGCTGACCTCAGAGTCCTCCCAGGTCTGGGAGCTCTGAAACAAGAGTTGTCCTCTTTGAAGGTAGAAGAAAATTGTGTGCTTACAGCTTTCATCCATTGCAAAAACAAAACCTCCAGATACACCACCCAGTGTTACTATAGTAATTCCTTTGTAATGAACCAGACAGATTCTGCTCATGTTGAAGCTGTTCTGCTCTGTATCTGAATTTTTCTTTACAAGCTGGCTGATATGGAAGGACTAACCTCATTCACAGCAGAGCCACAGGCAGAGTTGTGGTGTATGCCTGCACAGTCTTCTCTTAAAACCCTTTTTCTGCATTAGCCTCTCACTACTAATCTCTGTTTTCCTCCATCTTCCCATGTTTTTGTACCAGAATAAATCCTGGGTTTCAGAGATAGGGATGAAGAGGAGGTGCTGGAAACAGTTTCACAGGGTTTCTATGTACAAAAGCATTTCTGAACCACTTAAAATCCTTTGGTTCAAGTAGATCAATATCTGCTGAAGATAATCCCTCAGATGCATTCCACAGCCATATATGACAAGCAGCCACCTGAGACCAAATTGTGCCAGGGGTGCAAGCTGCATAGTACCAACAGGATCCTGTTTTTCTTCATCTATTGCATTCTCAGTTATGCCACGGAAGTTGCATTTGATAGTGAGTGCTATGATGTGATATAAATAAATCAGCCATTCATAAACAGTTCTACAAATCACTGTTTTATCAGCCATTAAATATCAGAAAATGCTCATTAAAAAACCATTGAGAACAATTTAAAAAAGCTAATAGAGGAAGGGCATGCAGTCATAAGATGGTGTGATATGCCTCATTTTAGCACCATGATTTTCATATTGTAATTAACATACCTTGTGTTGTCTGCTGAAGAAGAAATTATCAAGGGCTTTCATCTTTTGATCATTAATAGTAAGAGACTGACTTAAAATAGAAAGGAAGTAAAGAGCAGTGATGGAAAATTATCACTGAAAACCACATTGTCCTGTAGGCCTGCAGACTTGACTGGGTATCCGATGAGCTGCTGAGTCACTAACGTCAGACCTCGGGCTGCAGAAGGACCGAGGTTGCGTGCCAGTGTTTAAAAGGTCAAATGGAAAGCTTGACAACTGATAAATTTACCACGCAAGTGTCCGTTGCTGGTCTGAGCCAACGGATCAGAGGATTGTGTGTAGTTTTGTGCTCAGCCTTTAACTGGGCTGAGGTGGGCAGATAATGTGTTGGCAATTAAAAATTTTGCAGTTCAGATAGATCAACCCTCTGCTTTTACCTTGGAGACATCCTAAATGAGTTACACCCAACTGAACTTCGCTGAGCCCTGTTTTCACCTGGCTTGTAGAAGGGGAGAAGGCAATGGTCTTGCCTTGCTAGCAGGAGAGCAGTTTTCCTCTATCAGGCTGGCAGAGGGTGGTCTCTGTTGGGGAGCCCTTGGCTTCCAGACAGGGAATGAGCCCTTTTCAGGTTTGTAAGTTGTCCAAGAGAAGTGGAGCGGAGCTAGGGCCAGCTGGAGAAATGGGGAAATTATGTAAGATCATCCTGGGAGAAGCTACGGCAAGGATTTCAGTCCTGGTCCTTGCCCCGAGAGAGGGCTGGGAGCTTGTTATGGGACTGGCCAGAGAGGCCTTGCTGGAGGAGATTGTCTTAGTACAAAGCGGGGAGGAGGGGGGAAGATGCCAGTCATCTACTGGCTAAAGTAGATCAACATCTGCCAAAAAAAAATCCCTCAGAGGCATTTCCACAGCCACATAAAACAAGCCGCCACCTGTGACCAAATTGTGCAATGCATAATGTGTTTGAAGATGGTTTATACCTTTGTACCAATCAGTTTCAGGTGTTGGAAGGGATTTGGATTTGGAACTTGCTCAAGTGACCATGGCAGTTTCCCTCCTTTCACTCTAAGCCTTGGAGGAACTTCCTCCACCACTCTCTAGTGTAGGCCTCTCATTTGACTTGAAATTATCCTCTGTTGTGTTATTCTTCAGCTAAAGGTAAAAATTCATCTGAATCTCCTTAAGAATTCAGTTTTTAACCTTCAAAAAGGAAATCTGCAAAAATGTTGGAGATACTTACCATTAGGAGTCAGACTGAGGGTAAGCAGAACTTGGGCTTCAAAATCCTGTAGATGTTTTGTAACGGCTCCTCCCCAGTAGCCATGATTGTGACTTTGCCCTTTGGGCAGTTTTGAATGAGGGGAACATGTGGAAGTACATCTTCTGGTAAATATTGAGTTGTAAGAGTATGGACTGTGAAGAACCAGCATACCCACTCTTATTAAAAACAACTGATGGAGAAGGGGAAGGACAGATAGGAATGGTAAGCAGGAGCCTGGTGTGCTTGTAGTGGTAGAAGTGATGTCCTGCTGACACACAGGTATACAGACGACCTGGTAGTTGGGAAGTCCTGCTTCTGGCAACTAATGCCTGTTTTTATCATAGTTCAAGCAAACATAAAGATGAAGGTTAGACAAATGTATATAATTCCCCTCTTCCTGCAGAGCAGTTTTATAAGGAAAGGGGAAACTGAAAAAGACAGATGATTTTGGCATAAATTCAGATTAACTACATCACCTGCCTTAGGTCAGAGTCCCCCAGGGTCAAGCAGACATCCTGGTGTTGCATGAAATGGCTGTCCTGCTGTGGATCCTGCCTTGCTGGGATCAGGACTGCCCCAGGTGGCCTGTCTTTGCTTGGCTGCCCATCTGGCCATGAAAAGGTAATTCAGTTCACCCATCTCTTGCCTAAGGCTGGGTGTTAGGTGAGGTTGCCTTGCACTCTTCTATGCAGAGTTTCTTACTAGGTGCTTATTGAGTTACTCGTTGCACGCATGACTGCCAAATCCTTTTCTTTAGCAATCTAAGGGGGGGTGTGGGGGGTGTGTGACATGCTCAGAATCAGCTGCAGCTCTTCCTTCTGTACAGCTCGTCCTGCAGGCAGCTGCAAACAGTGGGTTTTGCCCGGGTGCGCACAGGTTGCACTGATCAAACTGAAACCAAGTTAAATCAAGTAGTTGGCTGAAGTACTGCAACACCCTCAGGGGTCTCTAACATCAGTTCAGTAGTACTTATATCTGGTCATCTTGCATTGTGAAGGACATGGGTGGGGGGGGGGGAAGCCCCCTGTGCTATTCTGAGAGTTTGTATTCCTTTACAAGAATAACATGATTCTTGAAGTTGGTGCAAATGCATATGTAGCAGAGGTAATGTGAAGCAGCTGACAGTGTAGGAGGAGGTGTAGAATGAGGCAGAAAAAGAGCCAGGCTCATTGAGGGTGAGCTGAGTGCAGCAGTGTGAACAGGCTGGGGATTCGCTGGCTTCAGGGGTGGGCTTTGGCCGGGACAGCAAGCACCCAGTGAGGAGGAGCGAGCAGCACCCCCAGCGAGGCCTACGAATTGCATGGCTTTGGGGAGCAAGAATGATTATTGAACAGCATTATGCCAACGGCAACAAGGAAAGTTTTAGGTGTGTATATGGCAGCAGGCTAGCAGAGTCAGAGTAAGAGTAATCTTGTGCTGGGATAGAGCTTTGCAGAAGCAACAGCAAAGCTGGCTGTATGTTAGCGTGGATCTGTTCAGGGATATATGCGCCAGTCACAATTTAACAATCAGGAGAGCAAAGTGACTGGGACTGAGGAAGCAGGAGGGATCAGCAACCCCATTTCATGTCCCCTCCTTTCTGCCTTGCAAAGGGCATAACTCCCTGATGTGATACTTCTCTGCAGTTTGCTGCAAGTTTTTTCCCAAGGCTCTCTAGTATCTTAGGTATGAATTGCTGTTGCTGTTGTCCGCACCTCCTTCCAGCTCCCTGCTGAAGGCTGCATGGGCTTCCCAAGGCAGAGAAGGAAATTCATGCCCTTCCTGTCCCACCTGCTAGGCTGTCATGCTTAGAAAAGGATCTTGCAGTTCTCATGAGTGTGGCATGGTGTGTTGCATTAGTCATAGCGCTGTGGTTACTGACAGCTCCCCACTGCTAAACCCAGGAAGGTACAGGAAGCACAGTGGAGTACGTGACCCAGCACAAGGCAATAAGAGGGCACCTTCGGCCCCCTGACGCTGTAGCCACCCCAAATTCTTGCTAGATCAGTGTCATGCTGGGTGCTTCTAGTCCGAGGATGATTATAAGGCAGTGTCTCATAAGCTCAAGCTCAGCACGTCTAGCACATCTTAGCATTTACCACTAGTCTGATATTTGCATGGCGGTCCACAGGTAAAGAAGGGACTGGGAGGACTGTGTTGTGACAAAACCAAATAGCAGAGGGTATACAAGAGAGGGCAACGTATGGCCACCTCGGCCAGTCTGTGGAGAGGTGGAACAAGATGGATCATGCCTGGCTCAGCTTCCCCCTGCCTGGTGTGTTGGTTCCATGGCAGCCACCTGGGTGTCTCCATACAGGACACTCTAGTGTCCATCAAGGCTTGTTGCACCAGATGTGCTGCCAGACCCATGCTGGTTCTATGTGGTTGCAAAGCCTTTGTTCGCTTTCCCAAGTGCTCCAGGAACTCAAAACTCTGAGAAGCCCCAGGCAAAAGTGCCCAAATGGTTTTTACATCACAGCAAATAATCTGCAAATTGTTAATTTAGGAGCAGCCCTGTCCAAAAGCACAGAAGTCCTGAGTTTGGATCTCTGCAGACCTAGAGGGCTGTACAGCTTCATTTGCTTGGCCCGTGCCTGAATCTGCTTGCTCTGCTCTGGGACTCCTCCAGTGTCTCCACGCTTGCAGCATGACTAATCTGCAACATGGATTAGGCACCTACAGACAACTGAGAGCTGAGTGTACTTGCTGTTTGACTGTTAAAGCCCTGGCATCTTGCTTCTCACTCAGACTTGGAACTTGGGCATCATCTTAGACGGGGACTGCTCTGTATCCAAATAATGCTTAAATCTGGATGTGTGTATTCAGTAACGTAAAGGTTTTATTCAGAGCTAAACTTTCTTCTTGTATCTCTGTTATTGCAGGATTCTTCTTGGCTTTGACATAATCCTTGCCTGCTACTGCAAAGCTAATTTTCCAAGACTATCTCTCTGCTAAATAATGTCTGTGATATCTCTCTGCTCTACTGTATTAGATGCAAGTAAAATGCCTGTTCATCCAAGGCCAGCTGTGATATATGCTCAGCCTCATGCTCATCTCCCACTTGTTGTCGGTACGTTCCCTTCTGCCTCTTACTGACCTGTGCTCCAAGGCTCTAACCACCCTCCTGTTAGGTGTTTAAGAGTGCATGTTTTTTGGTATTTCCAAAGCATCCCAATTCCAGTGTTCTTCAGATGGCTTTTCTAAGAAATGACTGTCAGAAGGATGTTAACGTTCCTTGGATTTCTGGCCAATACTGCCTTATGTATTGTCTGTCTGTTACCAGCTGTCTTCTACTGAGGCTGAAAGCTTTCTAGGGCATGGGGCTATTACTGTTGTGCTTGGATAGTCCCTAAAAATCTCATATGCAAATAATAAATAGTGGTAATTGCTAGGAACTCAGTGAGCATTATCAAGTAAAATCTACTGAAGTTGATGTAATGTTTTTAATGAGACAGTGCCTTGAACAAGCTAATTTCTCAATGGAAACTGCTGAAATAAGTGTCAAAATGATTTCATTTTTGTCAAAGACTTATGCCACCTTTTGAACTATGAAAGTTTCAGGATGGCAACAGTGCCACAAAAATTACTGTCCTAGACTCCATTTTCCATTAAATACCTAGATTCAGTTTGAATCAGTGCTTTGCTCTTAAAAACAAATTATTTTGTAGGTTAAAAGGAACTCATCTGCCACCTTTACATTTTCAGGTGGTATTCAAAAACCACTGTAAACTTTTCAACTCCAGGACAATGAGCCAGCAACTCACATGCTATTCATTGATATAAATTCATTCTAAGTCCAACCTGTAAAAGGAAATTCACCCCAAGAATGCAACTTCAGAATGTCTCAGATGGTGGCCATGAAGTACCTCTAAACAACTACTTGGCCATCACTATAAAATAGTTTGCCTGATAGGGAATATGATGAACCCAGTGAAGGGGGAACCTGTGGTGTAACCAGCTCCTCCCTGAGCCAGGCCGATGGCAGAGCCAACCCCTGTGACACCTGTTCAGAAGAAAATGTTGGTGTTGAACACCAGTGTTAAAACATCCAAGTGGCGATCCGGTCATGGCAAAGTATTCGCTGGGCCTCATTTTGCCCCTGTTGGCATAGATTACAAAGACAGGCTCTCTTGTCTGCCCATCAGGCTGGGTCAAAGGTACTTGGTCTAGTAAATGAATACATACCAAGACAGAGTCAGGAAAGGCTGGTTTGTTTTTCCCTTGACATGTAGCTATTTTCCCCTGTCTATGCTTTCTCGTTTTGGTCAGTATGAGCATGGAACACATTTGGCAGGGAATGGATGCCGGGAGAATTTTTCTCTATTTCCTGCATGGTGTCGCTTCTTAACCTTCCTAGGAGAAGTTCAGGTGTCTAAACAGAATGGGAGGACAGTGCTGGAGGTGTAGGGACAGCAGCTTTGCTAAGGAGGCGGAAGAAGGCAAGGAAGCATGGTGCTAACAAAGAAGGGTTGTGTTAGGGTTGTGGGGTTGGCTGGGGAGCTGATGCCAGTTCTGAGCTAAGAGGCTTATAAGCCATTGGAGGCTTTGGGTGGGAAGGCTTGTACTGCGTAGGACTGACAGAGGCAGTTTGACTGCTTTCCTAAAGCAATCCCTCCAGGTGCCAGCTCTGCTGCCACCTGTGTGTGTGAGCACACATTTGGGGATGACAGGTCTCTTCTTGTCAACTTTACAGGAGCAGCTTCTGAAAAGAGCTTTTGACTGGAGCAATTGCCCAGACAGCTGGGCAAACCCACATCAGTCTGCCCCTGTATTTTGTTTCCCAAGAGCAATATTCAACCTTAGACTGGAGAGCCAGGCTCTGGCTGCCTGACCCAGGACGCTTGCAGTCTTCTCAGAATAACACCATCCTCAGCATGAGCTTGGCAAGTGCCACAGGGAACTCATAGAAGGAAACAACATGGATCTGTGAGCAATGTCTTCAGTTGCTTTCCCAGCAATATGCTTGCAGAGTCATCATCTGAAGCAGTGCTGGCAGCTTTCAACCAGTATTGGCAAATTCAGAGATTGAAGCCGCCCTGGCTGATTGCAGCCACCTCTGCAATCATCTGCTCATGGAGAATGGCTGAGAGTGAGCCAAGATGAGTGGGAGGTGAGGGGCATCTCTGGTGACCTTCACTGGAGCCCACCAGGGCTATGCTGGCCACAACAGCGTGGCAAGACTAGTGACTTCAGTAGATGCTTGAAGGCAAACAGCCTAGGCTGGATGGCCTGCAGGGAAGATGAGTAAGGGCTAGGTGCGACCTCCCTCTCACCAAAGAGCAGAGAGACAGGATGGGGTGGGACTGGAGAGGCAGTTTCTTGTTGCCCCTGGAAGATCGCCATGCAGGGAGGTAGCCCTGGTCACGCACCTTACAGCACTGGACTCTGGGCGGGCATGCAGGCACAGGCTCCTTGTGTCCTGGGAGCTGGGACGCTGTCAGCAAGGTCCCAGGATGCTGGCCCTGAGCTCACGGACACCGCCCGCATCACAATCTCCCCTTTGTTTTGGGTGACGATGCATCCAGAGGCTGTAGCTGCGTTTTCTACACCCACTGGGAGGATGTGGGATTTTCCTGGCTGCGAGGCAGAGGACGGCTGCGAAAAGCAGCAGCAGCGAGAAGCTCTGCAGGCTGGGCCAGTGACTCAACTGCTGGCGATGGGCAGGGGACAGCACAGATGGGCTCTCCTCTCAGAGTGCGCAGCAGCCCAAGCCACGGTGCCTTTGGAAACCTTAATCCTTTTGTTTTCCATCCTGCTCTTAATTTTGCCACACAAGAGGTGAAGAAATTAATCTCGCCAGCAGGAGATACCCTAACCGGTTTGGAGAAACAAACACATGATTTTTATTTAAAAAATACTTCATTCCTTTCATCATAGTCATTTCTGCAGAAACACAGTCAGAAGTTGCTGTGTAGGAGTATGGATTTCTGGTAACAAGGCCACCTACACAAATCCACCGCAGGAAATAGGAAGCCCGTACCTAAAGCCTTCATTGTCTAGGGCCCAATTTTGCAGAAGTGCTAAGCACCGCTTAGTCCCGCTGAAGGCAATGGGAATAGATGATGCTGAGCCCTTAGCAGGAGGTGGTCAGGATTGAACCATCCTAGGTTTTGACTCGGTGAGTCATAGTATTGCATGGCATTTGATAGTCAGGAGAATTCTGAATCTTTGCGCAAAAATCCCCATGTAATAAATAATACCCTGTTTAATGCATCTATTGCATCTTGTTTTGGTACCAGGAAGAATAAGAATACTTGTTTCTTCCCACTCCCTTTCTAAAAGCTGTTTCATTTCTGGGAAAAGCTCCTTTAATTTTGATACACAAACATTTTCAACTCATATTTTCTCTTGGATTTGTAATATTACTCTTATTATAACTGTAAGCAATAATAAAATTGTTTTCTGCAGAAGGATCCGAAGTGTTTACTTCACCCAGGTAGTGACCTAGTTTATCAGGATTTGAGAAAGAATATTTATTTATTTCACAGCAGGAACAGCAATAATATTCAAACTTGTCAGCCATTTTGTTGAATACTCCATTGGTGAGGAAGCTGAAAAATAGCCATGCAAGGGATGTGTTTACCAAACACTAGTCTCAACTATGGTAATTTTCTGCTTAGAGAAAATACTTGTAGTTTTTGCATCTGTTTCACCTGTAATTTACAAAACCATAGGTCTGCTCTAGATGGACTGTGCCTCCACTGACATGGATTTTTTTCATCCAGAAAAAAAACCTTGTTCTGTTTCTGCTAAATGCACCTGTTGTTCCACAAGTAACAGATGAGACTACTAGAACTGAAGAAGTAATTGAAAAAAAAAAAATCATCTTTGTTTGCTTACTGTGCTCATTTGGTGGAGTTTTAAGTAAAGCTGCTTTCTGTTTCCTCGTGCAACTGATTAGCCATCAAGAACTGAGTAATTGAAAAAGAGCTTTGGCAATGGTAAGTGACAGGGAGAAATGCTTCCAAAATTACGAGCTTTAAATATTTGATTTAAATGGGACAGCCAGTCCTGCCTACTAAAAGTTGCAGAGAGGCCTCATCAGAAATCTGAAATGGAATGAATAAAAAAATCCAGATGCTGGGTTTGGTGGATGCCTTCTTTAAGATGAAAACGATAGTTCTGTGTGACCCATTATTTGGACCTCATCAATACGTGGGTCTCGTACTAATTTAGTGAACTTGGCAGGGAGGGAAAAGAAGCCCAACTCTGTTAAATTCACATCCCTCTCTTTCCAAAAGGAGCTCTTCTGCAGCAATCATCTTTGACCTCACATAATCGACTACATTGTGTGGACTGACTTAAACAAACCATTCAAAAGATGTGTGGAAACCATGCTTCTGTGGATTTCTTCTTCGGCCAACCATGGCATAAGCTATCTAAAGAACAAACATCTGGACCTGCCACCTTAGCTTTTGTTTTAACGTAGGGAATCCAGACTTTTAAAAACTAAGATTATCTGATAACATGTTTTTAGAAGCTGTGGTACAAATGTTGCTTCTTTTTAACCGAAATACCTTCTAGTGTTTATAAATCAGATCTGCAATGTTCGCAGTCAGTTTTTTCTTGATGTTTAGATCTTTGATGGTACTTCTCATTTGGAGGCCCGAAAGAATTTACAGGAAAGCAGGTATGTGTTTTCTCTATGTTGAAGGTATTGAGCAGAGGCAGGTGAAGAAGGAACCATACTAGGAAGGAACTTCATACAATGGCATGGATGTGTAAATTTTGCTGGGTTGGTTTGTTTGCACTAAGCTACATTTCTGGGCAGAGAGTGCTTTAAAATAATGTTGGAAATGGGCTAGGTTAGCTGTTGCATTTGCTTTCTATGGAAGCTTTTTTTTTTTGCTTTCTTTAATGTTGGGGGGATGCTTTCTGTAGTGAAATTTATGTCACCTCTAGAACTGGTTGGAAGCTTTCAAAGAAAGTAAAGTGGCCTTGAGGACAAGGGCCAGCTCACTGAGACTGCACCAGTTTGTTGCAGACCCTGAATCCGGTACAGGGAGTTCCTGTGCCGGTTCCCTCAGCCCTTGCTGGCCCAGCAGGATTTTTGACTCCAGGGAAATAAAGGCTAGATTTCTGCTCCGTGATAACTCTACAGTACTCAGATCCTATCCTATTTGGGGCTAAAATGTTATGACAAATGCACCCTCTTTCCAAGTGAAGCTTCTAAACGTATGGTCGCATTTGTAGTTTTTTGCATGTCACAAATATGTAAAACTCTAATAAGACTGCAAGATTTGCATGTGTGTACAGTATGTGTGTGCGTGTATCCAGCACGGAGGGAATCATAAATGCATGTGAAACTGTTATGGCTATGCCCAGAATTTTGCAAGCTTGCAGCTCGGGTTTGACAGCTTTGCTTTGTTCTTATTCACTGTGTCAAATCTAATTCAGACAAGCAAAAAAAATGACTTGAGCAATTTCAAGTTTAGTAATTAGTGGCAGTCAGAACTCCGAAGAGGTCAAGAGCTATAGTTTTAGGTCCCCAACTCCATTCCAGTGGACCCTTGAAATCATCAAGGGCTAATGCTCTTAAATGTAGGCGCCATGTCGGTGCCATTTGGGATGAAGTCTGAACTGCTCATGCATGTCCTGCTGCATTGCATGGGAGCAGGTTTGCTATGAGTCAGCTCTGCTGAGCTCCTGACTCAGCAGAGAGATTTGGATCATTGGTTTAAGACCCTCTTTCTCTCTGTACTGCTTAAGGAATTGGGCATGTATAAAATAGGTTTTGATGCATCAAACTTCGCAGGTCCTCTGTCTTGCTCCACCCTAACTCCACATCTGTTCCTCACAGGCCCCCTGTATTTTTCTAGCAGTAGATGTGAGCTGTCAAGCTCCTGATACTCTGAGCAGCATTTAAGTGAAGGCAGGTGTCCATCTATCACGCTTTTGACCTCTGGCCAGGCAGTTGCCTGAAAAGGTATTTCTTGGTCGTGCTCCACCCCACAAGGCCATTGGAATAAGACACATCCCGGTGCAGACAGCCTCCTAAAGGTCAACACACTCACCTTGGGGACAAGAGTCTAATTCTCAAATCCTTGTTCCTCTTGACTTGAAGCAAGGCCGCGAGTCCAGCTTTCCCACATCCCCAGGGAGAGCCACAAGCATCCTGCAGCGGGTCTGGCTCTGTCTCTCTGCTTGAAGTGGTTCCATTTGATAACAACATTCCCAAAGAGAGAAAATAACTCTACAGAGTAGTGGCCAGAGCACTCAGGGGGACTGTGCAAAAGGCAAGTTCAGCTTTCCGCTCCCCTGAGAGCGTGTCTGTAGTTATTGATACAGAGTGGGAGTTTCAGAAAGTGTGGTTTGGGGGTTTAGCTTTGAACAACCGACTAATAATTACAGCATTTTGCACTTGAGTTGTGTGAGAAGCCTTGTGTTCTTTTTTCAGAAAAAAAAATAATTCTGTATCCAACCGCATATTTCAAGCCCCAGCTGGATGGTGTTTGTTAGCCTACTTTCGATCGTCATTAAAAGCCACAGAGGAGGGAAATAAGCATCTCTCATCTTACACGTTAGTAACTGGATGCCCTCTAGCGAGACTGTCGCGCTCTCAGACCTATCAGTTCTTTATTCCCACATGAGAGAGAGAGAGAGAAGACCTTTACACCTTTCCTTGATGTAAAAATTTAGGAGTGCATCCTGTAGATAAGCAGAGCGTGCAATGCCCACTGAAAGCAGAATTTTATGCCTGCTCGGTGGAGACTTTCACAGAGACTTTGGGCTCTGGCAAAGGAGCAGTCCTGGCCTTCTGTTCACTGGAGCGATTCAGAGAGGTGTATGCCTAATTGCCCTGGGCATTGGCATACAGTGTTGTTGTTTAGCGTGACTGTCTACTATTTATATTGATATATATGACAAAAAGGAAGCTATCTTTGCAGGATTATTCTCATAGGGTTTCTTTCCTCGAGTGTCAAGGATCATCCCAGCCTGTAGACCGAGCAGTTTGTTTGCTCTCTGAAGAACATCCCTATCTGATTGTTTGCTCTCCCTGCCTGATCTTTGTAAAATGTCCAGTTTCTGTTAGCGTATGTAACTAGGTTTTGAAACAAAGCTTGTTTTCTGAAGCATCTCGGGAGCAGTATTTTTCTCATTGTCATTTGTTTTTATCTGTGTAAGGAAACAAAAATAATTTTCAAACCAACTGTAGCAGGGAGAATAAATCCTTAGTGAGCAGAGGGGCCATGGGCAACAATACCTGGATGCAGTCTCAATGGTCCTGATTTGGCTTTAACAGTGGTATTTTTGGGAGAATGGATGTCAGCAAAAAACGCGCTACCTAAAGGCAATACATCGTGCTGATACGCATGCAAAGATTGCCAAATGTACCAGCCAGTGCATGGAATAGATTTAAGTAGTATGGTACTGTAGGATTTTTGTTGGGGTCACAGTAAGACTTAACCCATGCCAGAAAAATGTGTTCTGCCAGCGCTGCCGTGTGTCAGATGTAGCAATGGTGGATTCTGGCCCAGAGCACTTTCTACTGCCCAAGTCTCTCAAAATCCGCTTATGTTCTCCAGGGGTGTTTAAAAGCAGACGAGGTGTGGCAATATTTGATTTATATGAACTCAGTGAGGAGGTTTCCAGGGAATTAATACTTAACTGATATGTGGTGCGTCTTCACCAGGCAGTTTGCAGGATGTGAGAGGGGTTTTTCAAAACTGCAAATGACCAATTTAAATATTTAATATTAAATGCCTCATCAGTTTATTGAAATATTTGGGCTCTGTTAGTAGGACATGTGAAAGTACACAAGGGGTTTCTTCTGTTGCTCTCCCTCCATCCTCTTTTAAGTACCAAGATTAGGCTTACCTGAAAAGAAGCCATTATTTTTCTCTAATGTTAGAAGTTGACCCTGTGCTTAGTGCTCTGAAAACTAACTTGCACCTAGACCTAGACAAGTGAGAGCGTAGCACTCGTTGCTAGTTAACTGCATGAGCGCCTCAAGCAATGGAGGACTCCTCCAGTCTTGTGCAATCACCTGTTCCGGGCCAGCCTGCTGTTCTACACACGCTTGGCACAGGTATAACTGCAAAAAAGTGAATGGCCTTCAAGATCGCTGCCTTTATCCAGTTTTCACTGTGATGTGGTGAGAAAGCACAACAGTCCGGTGTCTCAAGTTGCCAGCGCAGATTACTTAAAACCTCTTTGCACACTAGATAGTCATATTTTGTTTGGGTTTTGGTTTGTTTGGTTTTCTTTTCTAAAGCCAACTGAAGATTTGCTTTACTGTGGGAGTGGTAGGATTGTGGGACCGTGCTGTGGAGCTGGGAGATGATAAAGAACCTAAAGTTGCACAGGAGAAGATAACAGCGAAGGTTAGTTTAAAGTTGCTGTGCAATTGGCATATTTTGGAATATAACTTGTAAGTAATTTTTTTCTCTTGAACTATTTTGCATTTTATTAAAAGCCCAGAACATTTTCATTTAAAATATTTTTTCATTGGAAGTCATTTGCAATGTCATCTCCCAAGCGGGTATCGCACTTATCAATGCTTTGGTATTTAGGTGCTTACCAAACACAAATTGCACTTCCACTTTCCTTTTTGTACAGTATCTGACTAGCACGAACACTCAAACCGAAAACCAGGCTTTGCTGATGTCTCAGAAGGATCTCAGCTGGATGCATGTATTGCACCATCTGAATTGCAACCGAGGGGAATTGGCAAATGCCAGGTAAGAAGCTGGCCTCCCTGTCGGTATGAAGGGGGAAAGGGATGCAAAGGATGAGGTTCACAGCCACCTGCCTCCCCCTGCCCCTGGCACTGCCCAGGTCAGTCTGTAAGGAATGTTAACTGGGTTTGGGACTGAAGCCTCCCCTCTGCAGCAGGTGCTGATCGGTGCGCCCTCACACTGATGATCACTTGGATTCAGGTGCCTTGAGGGCTGGGTCCCTTCATGCAAGGCAACCCAAATCACTGCTTTGCTTCCTTTTTTGTGCAAGGGAGTTAATTCAAGTCTCCTGGAAGTGCCCCAGCTCTTATTTTTGAGAATAGAGTGAATGGGAAGAGGAGGAGAGGGGTGCAAGCAATCTGCCTTCTCCATTTAGGATAAGCTACTCGAGTAGGCACTAGAACAGAGCCCAGGAAAAATGTCTGCTGGGTACCTTCCCACTTCATTCATCTGAGTGACTTTCTCCAGCACAGTAAAAGGATGAAAACCCCTGAAGGGGCAGCTGAGCCCCTGAGTTCCTCATGCAAACCTAACTCTGAGTTCTGCCATTGGCTTCGGTCAGGTTCCTTCTCCTCCGCCATGTACAGAAACGTAAAAGATAAAATTCTAGAAGGGACAAGAAGGATTCGCAAGGGCACCGAAAACAGTTCATGCAGAACCACAGCCCTGCTGTGGGCTGCTGTCAGTATTGCTGCGTGAGTCATCCTACTCAGTGCACGTGGCTGAAGAGGGGACAAGACATCCCCGACTGTCATGCAAACCGAAGCACCGTGAGACACTTGTTCTATTACGTTAACACTTGCAAGTTTTGTGCTAATTCAGCTGCTGCTCGACATTCCACACTTGAGACGAATGGGCAAGCCAGAAATAACGCTTCATCGTTGTAGTGTGTATGGTAGGTATGATTGTGTGTCTTTTTCCTACCTTCGGAAGTCAGGTAATGGGATTAGAACAGGAAGAGAAGTGACATGCATCATAGGTAAACAGCAGTCATCGATCTCTTCCTGTGGCAGCATTAAAAAAAGTACAGTCACTCTAACAGGCTCTGGGATTCCCCATAATCAACTAGAACTTCAAATTTCCCTTTCTGAGTACAAGTGGTTAGTACTAGAAACTTTTAATCAGCAGAGTGGAAGAGTGAGAGGAATTATGAATGATATGAATTCATGTCCTCTCCCTTTTGAGGGGAGATTCGTGAATCGTGAAAAAATTCGTTTCTCTTTGAAAGAAAAGATAAATGAACGTGAAAACGTACTTGGTGAACCATTTAACACTTAAATTATTTTTGAAAATTTAGTTTTCGTAGTAAGCACACCAAGTTATAAAGCACACCAAGAATCCTTACCTTGCAAAACAGTTTTATTTCACACTTATACAAAGTTAATAGACATTTTAAAATGCTTACAGTACTATAGGTTACATCTACTGCCACTGAATACGTTGACAGGGGACTTGACAGGTGTCTCAAGTTTTCCAGGGTCCTACACAATCCCTGTTCTCCCACATCTAAGCCTGCTTCTGTACAGGTTAGGAAGGGTCTATTTAGAGTTGTTCCGAGTCCAAAACTCAGGACTGGGGCAGAATGTCCACATCTGCACGCTGAGAAGAAGAGATGAAAATGAACAGTTCTCCTTTCTGCTCCTGAAACTAATTCTCCCCCTGCTGGGCCCTCACAGCTCATGAGAGCCGAAGCTGCTGTAATGAGGAGCCAATCCAGGAGCATGCTCTTCCTGTCTTCTGCAAACCTCATTAGTGCTGTTAGGCAGCAGAAGCTGTCTGAAGAAAAGAGGGATCTCAACAGGTACTGGTGAAACACTGTTCCTTCTCTCCCCTTTCCATTGAGCCCTTCTGACATTTTGCTGCCTACTTGCCCCTTCACTGTCAGCAGTAACAAACTCTCGTTCAGGTGCCTTATTAGAGAGAGGTGATTTAGGATTATACTGTTTCTCTGCAGTTTTGAAGCTGATTGTCTTATCAGGACCCAAGGATAAACCCTCCTGCAGGATGTCATGTTGTGTGTCACTGCTCTGTCACCATAATACAGAAGGAAATGTGGCGCTCCAGTAAGTCCTAGATTGACAGTATATGCAAGAAATAGTCAAGAAAATGAAGGTATTCCTTAAACAAACAAACAAACAAAAAAAAAATACCCTAACCTGTGATGTCTGAAATGAATTTGGATTGCATGGATCTAAATAAATTCAGTGTTCCACAGATGTCCCAGGTGAGCTATTTTTTCACTTCAGACGCAAGACCTCCCTGCAACTTGACTGTAAACAGCCAGAGACAAAATTTACCCTAGTGTACCATAGAACTGAACTTTTTAGGTACTTAAAATCCTGGCATAACAGCAGCTCTGTAATGTCTTGAGAGTAAGAGCAATGGCACAAGATGTTGACTGGTTATACAATAAACTTTGATAATCCAGGCAGGTTACATTCAAGTAAACTAGGTTTCAGATGATCAGACAAACAGAAGAACATCTACTGATGGCACACAGCTCCAAATGAAGAACCAAATCTGGTTGTCTACATTTGCTTCCCACTAGGTCCAAAACCAACTTGCCATGGGAAAACAGTGTTTCATAAAGTAATACAGACAGATATGCAGTTGGTTTTAGAGTATTTCATGGAAATAAACAAAAGGGGACAAATACCAAAAGATAACCTAAAAGCCTTAAAAGGAATAAAAATACTGTGCTTGTACCTTCATTCTGTAGCTGTAGGAAAGTCAAAAGTGCCCTTTCCCAGCAGCAGTGGGAATCTTCACATCTCAAGTGAAATGTCTTTTAGTTCATAGTTGAAACACAGTGTTCTTTAGCCAAAATGGCAATCAATAAATAGTCGAAGGGGAGAGGAAGGGACCCTGCCTTGCAGGTTCAGTTCATCCTTCCTTTTCACTTCTGCAGTGCCTCATTTTAACAGTTCTGGGTGCTGAAGCCCCCCTTCCCCAATTAACTTTGCTGAAAAAGAAGGATGAACCAAACATCTGTCCTTTCAGACTTTCTTTATATGGCAGAAAATACATAGGAGACGCAAGCCCAGTTTTTAAGTCTTTCCCAGGTTATCTTTTGGAGCAGCTGTATAGCAAGGCAACAGATATTAATATAAGCTAGTTTTCTTCATGATTCTCAAAAATTCTTGCTCGCTTACTTCTCCATCTCCATCTCGATCAGCTTCATCAATCATTTCCTACAAAACACGTTGTACATTTGATCAGGCACTGGACTCCAAATCTTCCGTTCATTAAAACAACAACAAATCAGAAGCGCTTCATGCAAAAATGTAACAATGTGTTTGATTGCTTTTTGTATTTCTGACCTCTCAGCCCTTTTTGTACAGGCATAAATTGCCACCCAATCCGTAGGAGCCATAGGACTGGTCTGTGCCTGTTAGAAAAGCTCTGGCAAATCAGAATTTACCTGAAGTTCTTCATCTGTTAAATTTTCTCCGAGCTCCTTGGCAACCCGTTTCAAGTTTTTGAATGAAATTTTTCCTGTCCCATCATCATCAAATAATCTGAAAGCTTTCAAGATTTCTTCTTTGGAATCCTTTTCACTCTAAAACCAGAGTAAAACATACATTAATTAGAAGACACCTGCCACCGAGATATTCTTTTTCAGTATTTTTTTATGCCGTCACAAGAATTTCTATTAAGAATTCCTACCATTTTTTGTGTCATCATAGCCAAAAAGTCTTCAAAGTCAATGGTGCCGCTTCCTTCTTTGTCAATATCTGCTATCATTTTCTTAATTTCTTCCTTCTTTGGCTCAAAGCCTAAAGCACGCATCGCAACCTGCACCAAAAAGCAATTGTCAGGAAGCCACCAGAATTAAGTGTCAGCAGCTGCGCTACAGCTTGTTTAATTTCCTCATCCAAAACTGTAATAATAACCCCCTGCAATGAGAACATCTTGATATCTCTTACCAGCCTGTTTCATCTTTCCAAACAGTAATAGCGTAGGTTTGATATTCTTAAGACTCGGGCATATTTTCTCTTTAGATCCCTGTGGAACACAGATATATTTCTGAAACTAAGAGAAACTCTTTATGTCTGAATTAGGTAAAGGTTCCAATCTACATAGTTCCCAAAGGGTCTGGATTATCAAAATGGGACTTCAGGGGAGGCTGGAGACCAGGGATGTGATCTCACTCCACTTGAAATTAAGGGCAGAATGCCTGTTAATCTTGATGGGTGCAGAATTACACGCAGTTAACTTACACAATCGAGTACACGGGAGAGCAGAATTCCACGTGCGTAGCTCTTGGCACTTCTGGCTAGGTGGTGGGGAGGGGGGAGCGGGAGAGGGTGGGAACTGAGAGTGATCTTAAGTGTCTCGGCCTCAGCAAAGACTGACTGCTGTGCTAGGTGAGGAGGAGATAAGCAAACCTCCTCAGCCTTACAGAGCACAAGCAACTGTAAAAACAGTTGTGTCGATTGTTGTACAAATGCTTAATATTAACGTTGTTTAAAACCAGGCTCTGGCATTTCACCAGCCTAGAACAACGATTTTGCTACTTGGGTGTTTATTAGTAATTTCACAATCCTGGTGTGCCGGATGACTACAGCATATTTAATTCAGAGACTGAAGTTTCAAGAGCGTGTAACTAGAGGAAGATATGAACTGTGAACGTTCGTTCTTTCTATATGCTCTAGTAGAAATCAATAGTTAATATTAGGCAGAAATTTTCTCACTGAATGGTCTTCTACTGGAAAGTGTCAGCTCGCCAGAAACTTAACATTTAACTGAAGTGTGTTTTTTGACCAGTTTCTTGCGATGGGACAACTTAAAATGTTCCATTTTGTCTGTCAGAGGGGAACACTTTCTATTGTAAGATATCCATTATTTTGAACTAATTTTGAAAAAAGAAAAACATAGCATTAAATGGTTGATGCTAAAATGTTTCAGTCCATTTTAAGAACCGTATTTTAACGTGTATAATCTGCGTTCAGAGAACATGCTCTCTTTAAGCGAGCGTAAGTACTTCCAAATAAATCCTGAGATAAGCCATAGGCTTAGGTAACTCGTGATTCTAAGTTACATACGCAGAAATTGAGGCAGAGTATGTGCATGTGAGAAGTCAAGGTCAAGGAGATAACTAAGATAAAAGGTTCACACTTAAATATCAGGCACAAAAAAACATAGGGAGAGAACTGAGAATAATCTTCCCCTTTCTACTACTGTGTGTATGCACGTGCACGCACACACATGCTACCTGAATCTGAAAGGCAACTCGGATCTCTGTTTTGTTCTTTTTTTTAAAATTAAAAACCAGGTAATTTTTGGATTACGTATATGCAAATGTGGTTCTATCTTTCCTGAATGTGTGCAAAATCTGTGTGTTTAGTTCTGGGATGAAGAAAAAAATTGATATTCTGACATTCATCCCTAAACAACAAAAGTCCACTTTACAGAAATAATGATCTTGGCCAGTGATGAAAACTGAAATGTGCAGTGTGTGTACCTAAACAGAGGAACTGTTTAGTTCCTCTGATGCTCAGATATTCAAAGCTATCTGACCTACTATCTATGCATTAGAGAAGCCTGTCTGCTCTGAAGTATTACATCCAGAGCTTTCTCAAGTTAACCATACAGGACACCCCAAATTCAGTCATGACAGCAAGCCATTATTCTTGTTTGTACTCCAAAACCATTTTAAAATAGTTAGGGCTGGACAAACAGAAGATGCAGCTGCAATTTTGAGATAAAAGATAATTCCATCCAAGAAAAAAAAGTTTGAAAACCTTTAGTTCTTTTATGTCGATGCTTCCAGATCCATCAGTATCAAACAAATCAAAAGCTTCTCTGATCTCTTGCTTTTGCTCTTCTGTAAGTTCAGGCTTCAAGCCACTTTTCTTCCGCTGGGCTGTACTTAAGCCAGGTTTTCTGTAGTTGGATGCCTCCAGAAAGTGAAGGAGAGAAAAGATAAGAAATAGCCCACTCTGGGGAAAATTCAAAACACAACTAAATTATAAATAACAACAGTAAAGCTGTAGCAGAAGCAAGAGACGTTCTTTTTCTGCAAGTGGTAGACACTGGGTCTCTACGCTCATTTTCTTAGGTTGTTCTAGAAAGAAAACAAGCTGAAGACTTTGTTAGTAGGGAGTACACATTTGGGCTTCATGTTTTCTGTTTCAAACAGAAATATCATCAGCTAAAGGAGTAATGCCAGAAAAACAGGTGGGCAGTCTGAAAACAAACGCTCCACTGAGGTGACTAAGACCCTCTGCACCTCCTTCCGGTTGCTTTGACGTGTCAGGAGTTGGTTTCACCTGGGAAACATGAATAAATCATCCTCACGGCTAAAAAGACTGGTTGTATAGGGTCTTGACTGTAAGTGGGACTCAAATTCAGCCACTCCTCAAAGTCAGCACTGAAGTGGTACGTCTGAGAGCACCTGCTCTGTCGGAGCAAAGTTTAAAGGCAGCTCCGTAGCTCTAGCTTGCCTGTCCACCGACTAGCTGTGCTGCCCGGTAATAAGATGCTGTGGTAGCAGTGAGATCAGCACAAAATCTGTCCCATAAGAACTAATCTGCTTGTGCTGAGCTGGTGCATTGTTCTCCAGGACATTTCTGAGACTCCTCCTGCTTCTGGTGTAAGCTAGTGCACTACAATGTGTTTCTCCCCCACCACTGGCCTATTGAGCAGGAAAGATGTTTTCCTCAAGTACAGGTTTTTTTCTAAACCAGCAGCAGACAGATTTTAGCCCTGAATCTGCACAGATTCATGGAAGGAAGGGCAGTCCCTCCCACCCCCACCTTTAACTGGTTGGGCTTTATGAAAGTCAATAAAACTAATACCAAGAAAGGAATTTGTTTTCTAGCTACTGCTGAGCAATCTCTTACCTCTGCTGAATTGTTACCGTTTTTTGGCTGGGATCTCTCTTTCAAATACCTAACGTGTAATACAGAAGATTCCATTTGGTTGTATTTGGAAATAAAATTTCTTTTTTTTTTTTAACATGATTTGTCCCTCCCAGGTTGGATCGCAAACCAGTTTGCCTGGCACAGCTCTGACTTCTCCCTGCTATTAACACAGGCGTCAGATTTTTACTCCTGGCATTCCACTCTGGGAGAAACCCACGCGAGACCTTCTCCTGACTGTGAAGGACTAAAAAAATGTTAACGCACTACCTGAACCGTTTTTCTTGCATCCTCCGTATACACCTACAAATCTAGTGAAAACGTGGACGATCCCGAGGAGTAGCGTGTGCGTTGCTTCCTGTTTTACTTAGTTCAAAACCGAGTTGTGCAAATCCATTTTCAGTCCCATCACCTTGCCTGGCCAATGCCATTTACATGTGCCACATGCGACAGGGGACCGAAGGAAGGGGAGGGTGTCAGTAAGCTGCTGCCAACACCAACCAGGCATATCTCCTCGGGGTACCCCGCGCCCTGGAAGCAGGTGACGTATTTTGCGATTCTGGGGTGTTTTATCGGGGGGGGGGGGGGGGCTGTGTTTTTCATAGTGCCAAGTTTTTATCGGGGGGGGGGGGGGGAAGGGGGGTGCCCTGTCCCTTTCCCTTTCCCTTTCCCTTTCCGGCCGGGGTGTTGGCTTCCGCGTCGTGCGAGGGAACCAAGCGGCAGCGGCGGCCTGCGCAGCCCGTCCAGCCCCACGCCCGCCCGCCCGGGGCCGGGGAAGGGCAGGGTGCTGCGGGGCGCGGCCGGGAGCCTGCACCGGGCGTTCCGCGGGAGGCGGCGAGGGGAGGGAGGGAAGGAAGGGGAGCCCGGGGCGGACGGACGGACGGACGGACGCTCACCATCTGTCCGGGGACGCAGCTCAGGCTGGGGACGCCGCGCTGGGCCCCGCCGCTCTCAACGGCCCGCCTCACCTCAGGGAGGTGAGCGCCCCCGCCGCCGCACGCAACTGACACGGGCCCGTCCAATGAGCGAGTCGGACGTACCAGGGAACACGCCCCTTTCCCTTACTCGGGCCAATGGCGCCCGCTGGGCTCGTGATGTCAGCGGGAGGGCGGAGGCCGCTCCGCCCGCTGGGGCGGGGGTGGGGGGGCGGAACAAACAAGCGGCAGTGTCGCCCTGGCAACGGGGCGCGGCGGCGGTTGGTGGCGGCGCGCGGCGGCGTCCTCCCACCTCAGCTCACCTCAGCCCGGCCCAGCCGCGGGCAGCGGGGGGAAATACGGGCGAATCGGTGAGGAACCGGCACCGAACTGCTGCGGGGCCGGCCCTCCCGCCGGCAGGAAGCGGCCCGGCCGCCAGCAGGCCTCAGCGGGGCGGCTCCGGGCTACCCACCCCGCCCCCGGGCCTCCCCGGGCTGCCCCCCCCCCCCTCCCCCGGGCCGCCCCCCCCCCCGGGCCTCCCCGCTTGTTTTCCACTTCCAGGCTGCGAGTGACGTGAGGCTGGTTCACCGCGGCCCTTTGGGTTCGGCTGCACTAATCGAGGAAGCTCTTCCCCTTCCGACGTTAGTAGCAATAGCGCTGGCTCTTAGGTAGAGCAGGTAAGTCGTGAGAGTTACCTGAACGCTTGGTGGTTTAGTTGCAAGCAGAGCGTTTTCTACCCGTTCCTCGTTTGTTGTGCACCAGTGCTGCCACAAGAGAAAGCGTGCGCATGCATGCCTGCCTGACGCTTTTTTTACCAACATTTCACAGAAATACATTAATTTGGAAAACCAGTCTAAAATTTTGTTGTATTAGTTTAGCCTGTGCGTTGAGGTGCTGTGAGGCAAAGTGAGTAATAAGTGTTCGGCACACCTCTTGTATCCCAGAGTTCTTCACTTGAGACCCTTAAAACCTATGTGTGTAAACATAAACTGAACATAAGGCCGAGTTTTATTTTGCTTGCAGAGACAGGCGATGAGGCAGGCGGCAGTAGGTCAGCGTCCAGGTGAGCTCAGCAGAAGCCATCTGCAGTTGGTGTCTCGCACATGGCTGTCCTTCACTACCAGTTCTCTCTTTGCTGACCTCGCTTGTGTTTGACTTTGAAAGGTAATTCCACTCGACCCTTTACGTTTTCCACCTCAGACTGGACGGAAAAAGAGGTAAAAGGTCGGGATGGGGGAAGATAAAAAGTTGAATTTTGGGTCTGCTGTATATTTTTTCCTACAGCATAGGATAGTGTGATGTTCTTGCCAAAATAACATGCATAAAACAAAGCTGAGGGGAAGTATCACAAAATCATAAATCACACGTGGCAGAGGTGGTGCAAGCAATGAAATAAAAACATTCTTTCCTGTAAGTGCATGCCTTGCCTTCATCTGGTTTTGCAGCCAAGCACTGGGTCCATTTGGTTTAGGTTTATGGATCTGCAGGAGTACAGGCTGGTGTCTAAAATGAAGGTACAGTTTTTAAGTATGAGTTTAAGCTGAAAGCAAGGGGCACGATTTTCAACTTAAATTTCAGAGAAAATTTTAGCTAAGCAACTTGTAGTCGGCTGCCTTGAGGTTTGGTGGAAGTGCATTGACTTGATGGAAGGTGCTGCAGTATCTCTGATTAATTCCTCTTATAATCAGTCGTGGCTTCACTCACGTTCATTGAAATAAAAATGTCACTCTAATAAGACAATGGCTTACATTGCTGAGCTGAACCCTTGTTTGGGAGTGACTGGGGGAGTAAGATGTTCGCTGTACTGGAAAATGGAAACCCCTTTCCCACCCGTCCTTCTACAGTTGTCTCTCGTCCAAACAGCGGCACATCTTCTGCCCAGAACTACGTGCCAAGGACCAAGGCAGTGAGAAAGCGTTACTTGGCCTTTCAGCACAGCTAATTTAGCTCTTTCCTAAATTTTTATGAAGAGAACCACAAATTGGTTATTTGTTCTTTCTATCAAAACAAGAGTAGGTTGAGGAGTGACCACTCCTATTTGAGAACTGCTCGAATTCAGAAACGGTGGTCTCAAAAACAAACAAACAAACAAAAAAAAAACCCAAACAAACAACAATCCCCCTGCCAAAAACCCAACAAAAAAACCCCAACAACAACCCCCCCCCAAAAAAAAAAAAAAAAAAAAAAAAAAAAACCAAAAAACCCAAAACCAAACGAACCAAAATTACTGTCTTAGTAAATCCTTAAGAGGAATCAGATGGAATGAGTTTTTGGGGAAGTGGGGGGAAACATGTTTCTTACTGAAATATTTCATATTCGTACATGATTATTATTTAACCACTTCCATTTTTTTGTTTGTTTCAAAACAAACTACCTGTAATATTAAGCTAAGGATTCCAGTTAAGAAAAAAGAGGCTTTTTTATTATTATTACCGGAAGTACTGATATGGATACATAGCATGGGTAGGCCGTTGTCACAAGAGACTGCAAAGAAAAATGTCTAGAAAAACCTTTGAGCAGGTTGGATGGTGGTTTTCAGTTGTGTGCTCCCAGTGTAGTTTTAAAGTCAAAAGTACTTGCTTATCTAAGAGTCCTTTTCTTAAATTGTTGATTACAGCTAGCTATAGACTAAAATAATTTCTTGGTTATTGATTCTTTTGGTACTTCAAGATGTATCTAGTAATTGAAGGGAAATTCTGTTGTTGGTTTGGCCTAGACTAGAGCTTCAGGTATATCAGCATATAAAGATTATTTCCCACAGCCTACTCTGCTTTTTAAATTCACACTTTGTCTTCATTTGAGTTAATATTCAGATGGACCTTCATTAAGTGGGGCGGAAAAAGTTTTTTGGATTTGGAATAGTTGTGACATTTAGGGAGATGAAATAAATTATTTGAGTCTGAGCATGAAAAGTACATGGCTAAGGTTCCTTAATTCTTGGTGTGTATGCCTTTTCATTTAAAAAAGTTAAAAAAAAAGGAAGCTTTAGTTTAATCCATGTGGTCTGCCACAGGAGTGTGGTGTGGAAGGGATTTCAAGGGAAAGAAGACTTATTCTTGGCATGTTAAAACCGAGTAGTAGATCAAAACTTTAAAGTCTTGGCAGTTTGCTGTGTGAGGTATAGAGAAGTGGCATTCCTTTTCATACACATTTAATAAAGCATTGGTGCCTGCTAAATGGAATAAATAGAATTGGAATAAAATAAGTTTGATTATGTTTTTCCAGATTTGAAGGTCAAAGTCAGTGGCAGAGCTACTGGTACGAAGATGGATCTGTACAGAGCTCTTTGGTTTTGCACTTAATTGTCCACTCTGCTTGAAGGAGCTTTTGCTCTAAGTAAGGCACATAAGTGAAATTCCAGATAGCCGGTCAGGAGAGAAATGGTAGTTCTATAGAATCTGTACTGCTCTATGTTTAGGAAGCCACTGGAATTAACAGCACTGTACCATCTGCCAGCAAGAAAAAATTCCATGGTGTTTTAGCAATGCAGCATTTCAGCAGCTATGTGCATCACTAGCTCATAGTAAGTGCCCAGGATGAAGAACCGTTCTCCACAGACAGCCTCACAGGAGAGCTGTGTTCAACGTTAGACTGTTAATTTATTTTTTTTGGTGATACATGCTCTGGAGCGCTGTGAGGATGAGGCACTAAGTTTGTGTTCTCTTCGCAGATGCTGCCTGCTGCCCATGGCTTTCAGGGATGTGAACGCAAGAAGACATATTGGACTTCAGCAACTCACATCCTTGGCGTTAGCTGGAAGAACGTTATTGGGGCCGATGAAATCATGCAAATTCATTGTGGATGAAAGCACCAACCAAAGCACATTGATTTGTTCTGCTGTTAGACTGATTGAAAGTTTGGATTTAACTAGTGCTGCCGGGCAGCTTCTTAATGAAACCATTCAAGCACAAAACAAGGAATTTAAGACTGGGATGAGTACCCTGTTGTTTCTCACTGGTGCGTGGAGCAATGCCGTGCTGGAGTGCCTCCAGCAGAATGTTCCTGTTTCAGCAATAGTATCTGTGATGTCTGAGGGGTTGAACTCTTGCTGTGAGAGGGTCCAGTGTCTTCAAATATCAATACATGATGTAAATAAAGAGCTATGTTCTAGCAGTGTTAGGCCAAACACTTTTAAAAGTGAAACTTGCCAAATTGGATGCGACAGTCTTCTAAATCCTCAGAGTTTCCTGTATTTTCAGGAAGATATTTCTGCACCAGAAGAAGTCATTCCAATAAATTCTTGTTCCTTTCAAGAAGATTATTGTAATTTTAACAAGTGCCTGGCTTCACCTTTGGCCGGCTGTGGTTCAATAACTTCTCTTGTCAGGCCAGCGGGTGACAAAAGTACTTCTGTGATTTCTGGAAGTGGTGTCATTGCATCCAGCTGTAACAAACAGAAGTTAACCCACAGCAGATACTTCAGCACTCTAGGAAAAAGCCATTTTTCAAGTCAGCAAGGTAATTTTCAGGGATACCTTTCAGGGCAATCATTAGATCAATGTGATTGTTACGGTTTAGGACACCTGGCAATGACTCTGAGCCACGGAAATCAGACTAGCGTGAAACTGCTACAAAGCATTGTTGCGTATCAACAAGAGAGAGCAGAATGCAGTGGCTCTTCCTGGTTTAATATTGCAGAAGTTGTGACGTGCTGTTTACTGGGCCTGCCTGAAAGCTATTCTTGTGTGTCCCCAGGCTTTGTTACGTTAGTATCACCAGAACAAGCCAAAGTTATCAAATGCTTTGAAGACAAACCCCTTCGGATTCTGCTCATGGATGGTGACCTAACCGAACAATATCGTCACTTAGGTTTTAATAGACCATGCAATGTAAGGACTGTATTGGAGCATCCTAGCCTACAGGAAGGCAGAGCAGGAGACTTGTGGCTAAGCAGTATGTTAGATATTCTGATAAGCTTTGAAGTAGACTTGGTTTTGGTCAAAGGAAACGTGTGCGAAAACTTAATGGAAAGATGCATAGCAAACAGTATATTGGTAGTTGGTTCTGTGACTCGGGATGTGTTGTGTGCCTTTGGGGAGGTCACCAGCGCCCAGGCAGTGACATATCTCACCCAGCTGAACGCTTCTTGCGTGGGGAGCGGGGCCCTGGTGGAGCTGTGGGAGGCCTGTGACGGGCGTGCAGTGGATCTGGGTGAGCTTGTGCCAGTCAGGGTAAAAGCACAAGGAATTCCCCTGCTCACGGCCGTGCTTACCACTACTGTAGCTTCAAAGATGCAGCTCGTTGAAGACCGCTTCTGGACTTCTGTATATCGACTCCATCATGCTTTAATCGACGAGAAGGTTTTTCTTGGTGGTGGAGCAGTGGAGCTCTTGTGCCTTAGTCACATTCAGATGCTTGCAGAACAGCCTTTACAGCCAGCAAATAAAGATGCTGTGAAAGAGTTTCACAGTCCTTGGCTGGCAGCATCTGCAACGGAGTGTAAATCGGTTGTGCTCCAAGCATTAGCAAGCGGCTGGAAGCAGTATCTTTCAGTAGTTATGTGTAACACTGCAAAGGCTGCATCGGAGTTGGAAGCGTGTACCTCAGTTGATCATCACCTCAAAAAAGCAGCTGACTGTGGCTCTCCCTCAGCATATATATTGAAAGAGTTTAGAAGAGGTGATCTGTTCAGGGGTGGTTCTGGTCCCTTCACTGATCATGGAGAGGGTTTAAAGGTTTATGATAATGTTACAGCCAAGACAGAAGCATGGCGGAGAGCTCTAGACTTGGTGCTACTAGTGCTTCAAACAGATGCCGAAATTATCACAGGTCCCAAAAGGGATCAGCTGTTGAACTCACATCTGTCAAGTGAATTTATGTTTTTATAGGACTTGCAGGCCTTATATAAGTCCATGAGTCAGTGGAAGAAGTCCAGGTGCAACCTACGTTTCTTCGTAGTTTATAAAGCAAACATTTAGATGTGGTCGTGACTTTAGAGTGCAGCAGCGGAAATCAGAATGTGAGAGAGTCACAAGGTAGATATAATTTCCCATTTCTAGAAACGGGAGTTAAATAACAAACCAGCATCACTTGTGGCTTACCTCTAACCCCAACTGTGCATTTCTAACTAATGATATTGTCTGTAGGGATAGATTAATCCAGTCAAACTGAGTTCTCTAATCTTATTTAGCAGAGCAGATGTGCAGTTCTTTTCATTGTGATGAGGAGCACTGGGCAGGTGGGTACATGTCGAGTCTAGTTGGGAAAAAGTTTGATACTTTGGATATGCTTATGTTCTGAACATGCGCTGTCTGTGTAAGGTATTTGGACTTGTGTTCTGTACATTATTCTTGTTTAATGTCTTTTAATGTCTTCTCAATAACGGTAGGGATTTCTTAGATAACATTGACATACTCGTGTTACATGAAAGTATATAACAATTTTTAATTAATATCTTGCTCTTAATTTCTGTACATTGCAAATGTAAGAGTTAAACTTGCAATAATTTGAGTGTTACATTTTATGTTAAGAGATTGTATTGGTATATCCTCCTTTTGCATATTTATATGGACCATATATCTCCAATTTTGACACATACACCCTTTGGAATGTCTCGTTTTGACATAAATTCAGGCTGAATCCTCCCTTTTGGTATTATAGAATGGATGTACCTCTACACAGAGTTTTCTTTTACATCACAAGTTGGAATTTGAGGTTATTTCCTTTGGGCTCTTTCAGTTATCCTTGCAGAGAGGAAAATGTTGTTGTATGTTTTAGCCATTGGCTAAAAACTGAAAACAAATCTATCATGATGATTGAGGCAAGGCATTTTTACTGTGTTTCAGTGCTTAAATTTTGAAAGCAGAGCCACGGACAACTGGCACTTTGTTGCAAGAAAGAGGTGTGTAACTATGGAGATATTTCTTCTGAAATTGGAATTCTGAATCACAAATGTCTCATCAGTCTGGTGAAAACAGAATGGAAAAAGAATGTAAATGGTGATACTAAAGCAGATTCTTCCTTTTAGGAACTTTCTCATTAAACGCTAATGGCTGGCAGTCCTTGGGTTAGGCACTCACTTGTTGTGATTGCTGGTGCTGGTGGCAGACAGTCCTGTGGTGAAAGCTAAGAATTGGGGTGGGCTGAAGAGTGTTCTCCGAGTCATGACTCAGTGGAAAGGCAGACAGAAACTGAGTGGATATTTTACTGTTAGAGCCCTCGCTGCTCCTTATTTACTATCTTAAGTGGGTGTTTTTTCTTCTGGACTTACTTCCCTTGCAGTATCACCCCACTGCTGAAGACATCTCAGAGAAGAGCCATCAGCTGCTTCAAACCCCTGTGACCACTGGCAGTCTCCCAGCTGACTTGCCCTGAGCCTTCACATAGTTCTCTGCCTCTGTTCCCTCCTGGAGTTGCTCCTTCCTCCTGGGAAGGCCCTTCCCCTCTACCTGTGTGCTTCATGGTGCCTAATTCCAGAGGGCTTGAGTTAATGAAAAGGAAAGACAATTCCTAAAACATCTCCCCCGTGGTGCCAACACTTTGACGTTATATCCCATTATAATTGTCAGTAGATGTTTGACAGTATCTGGTATTTTCTACCTCCCTCACGTTTTCCAAATTTCTTTGCTTTCTTTGATGGCTTCATCCCCATAACACATAACTTCACAACCTACGCTGCATTCTGCTAAAAGTAGCCCGTTTTGAGACTTGCTGACAGCTTATGGGTCTCCGTAGCTGGGAGTTCCCCGGCGAGGTGAGGTGGGCTACTGAGGATCTAAATTACCCTTAAGCATGAGGTGAAAGTGGGATCCTTAGAAACAGCTTTTCAATGTTGAACTGACCAGAAGCCCTAACTTTATGAAGAAAAGAATCCATCTAAATGGATTTGATCCTGGAGCTTTCTTCTACGCTAATACACATTGTATCAAATCATATACTCAGATCTTTCAGAGAGCTGTTCACCCAAGTCGTTCACACTGGGTGAATAATTGATATATTCAGTGTATAAGGAAAAGAAAGACACAGATAATGAAATTCATCTCAAATAGGTTTAGATACATACGGGTATATGTGTGTGTGTATTAGTGTTAGACACTATATTTTCAAAGCTTTCATTCAGAGTTCTTATTGCTGAATTGCATATTTTTATATTTGCGTTCTACTGGCATGTAACTGGAAGGCTCTTAAGGAGGTGAAGGGAGCATATTAATAGCAGTTGCCTTTTAGAACGATGAGAGAAAATCTTTCCTGTGTGTAGAAAGCTATGCTCCTAGTATTTAGCCATCTCTGACCTGAAACTGTAAATATTTTGGTTTTCTAACAAGCTCCAGAATCCAGTGGATGTTGGCAGAATCTCATCAGTACTATAGGGGTTTATAATTTTAATTTGAAACAGTAGTTCCTAGCAGCATAGGGATCTAGTTATATTGAAGTTTTGATCATCCTGCAATTATATTTTCACTATTAATTAGTTGGCAATTGATGTTTAACTGCTTGGCTACATTCTTGGCATACTGAGACACGAGACAGTAAGAGTTTGGTAGATCAAAAGAGGCAAAAGGAGCTAGAAGCTGTTAAGTGAGAAGGAAATGGAGGTACAGCATACGAATAAATATAAACAAACTCTGCTGCTCTGCAAGTGTTTGCAGCTCATGTTTGGCTTTATACTGTTTTTCTTGAACCTCCTGTACTGAGGATTGCGTAATCCCTGTTCCCAAGAAAAGATCCAGTTGCACTTTATTTGAATAATAGAGTTAAGTGGATTATGGAAAAACCACGTACATGAATTGTATTGAGGTGGTCCAAACATCTATTTATAGGGCTCTTAGACACTGAGAGCTGACGCACCAAATGTTGAGAAAATCCAAAATGATGTAATTTTTCCAATCAGGCTTTTAAAAAGAACAAAATTATATATTTAAATATTATGATGCAGAGGTTTTCTAAAAAGCTGTCAGACATTATATTTTGATTATTTAACACTTGCTTTTCTACAGGCCAAGGAAATGGAAAATCCTATAAACTAGCTAGATATTGTATCCTGGACAACTTAAAATTATTTCTTTGATATGCATAGAAGATTAACATGCATGCTGTCCTCAAGGCATCTTCCTTCTGCAGTATGAAGCACAATATACACGTGTGGCTTCCTCATCTTCAAATCTCTCAAACCTCTTTGCAACACAGACCGAGGTCCTGTGCATGTCTGCCATGGCTCTCGGCGCAGGGAATGATTTCAACAACTGCCATGGGCCGTTTCAGCTTCTCCCGGGCATAGGCTCCTCCTAGGGCACATGAAGGGCGGTTTGTGTGGAGTATGATGTGATGGAAGAGGTAAGCTTTTACATTTGACATGCCTGGGAAATGGCAGAGATTTTAGGGAAGGGATTGTCCCAAGGAGTAGGCAGCGTCTCACTCCCTGCTGAAACCCTGTCCTAGTCAGGTGCCTCGTGTCTCCCTTGCACCCCAGTATCATCGTTCCTGGCTCACTCCTCCTCCTGTTTAGGGCTGATGCCATTTTATTTAATGTTTATCTTTATAAGGCCAACTTTTTAGGCCTCTCTGCCCCTTCATGATTTCCTGAAATGTAGTAGAGGTCTTAATCATAACAACAAGACCCTTGTCCCAAGCCGGGCTAGCCTAGAGGGCACAGCCTGCTTGCAAATTCTGGTTCCGTAAGGACTGATAGCCTGATGATTGATGGTTGTCAAGAGGCATCTGATAGTTTGCCTGCTACCAGGCATGCTGAAAAAAATGAGCTAGGAGATGTGGGAGGCAATGGTCTCCAGGTAGGCCAAGAAATGACTGTGGGAGGGTGGAAGCTGGGGAGGTTAAGGTAGTTATGGAGCAGGAAGGGCTGAAGGAGAAAACCTGGGCTCAAAAGAGCGCTGGGGGAGTCGGGACAGTTTATTCGTACTGCCCTCCTTTTGATATCCCAGGCCAGGGCTGCTGAAGAGGCTGGGAGGATACTTCCCTTTTTTAGGGGTGGGAGGCGGAGAGGGGGATCTAATCTAGGAGAGAAGTTACGGAGTGACGAGATTTTCAGCTCTGCTCACAAGGACGAAGCGACTGGTAGACCCGAGTTATCCCATCAGTTGAAGGACGACTGAGGTAGAAGGTGCATCTCTGCCCTGAGGGGTGAGGTGTCCTGTCAGGGGAGGCAGGGGCGGGCTGCACGAGGGCGGACAATGTGGATTGCATGTGCTAGGTGAATGAAATAAACCCCTGGCCTGCACAGAAGTGTGCCCATGCCAAATCTCAGTTAACTCACGGGTCAAGTGTTTGTAAGCCTCGCTCTGTTGCTTCCTATATATGCACCTTTATTTTCTAATAAAAACAGAGCTTTACTGAAACCTAATTTTACTTGTGTATATCAGTTGGCATAACCACAGGTATTACAGAGGTAGGAAAGTGCTACAGAGCGCTAGCTAGCAAGAAACTGGTGAGGTGTGTTTTAGCTGTGCTGTTGAAGAAGTTGCTTTCCTAGCTGTACTTCTCTAGACTTAACAGTGCAAGTAGCACGTCAGGGGTTACTGGAAGGAGTTTGTTCTGTGTGTTGCAAAGCCCAGTTTTCTAGAGTTAGGGTACATGCTGTTTGGCTCCCCTCTGTGCAGTGGGGAGTCTGTCAGCTTTCCTTGCGTTTCTTTTCAGTATTTGAGGAAAAACTTCATTTTCTCAGTGCAAAGATGTTAGCTTAATTCCCAAAGGCAGAAGGAAGTCTTGATTACAGAGTTTTCTCCAAGGTTTATGTCTACTGTAAAGTGACCTGTAAGCATTGTGCAGAAGAGTTATTAATTTCTTTGCCTTGCTACAGCACAGTGAGGGGAAAAAAAGAGTAAAGGAAAGAGAACTGGGATGGGCTGTGTCTCAGATGAGTTCTGCTATGGCTCCATCTATTCCCTTTGGACGTTCTCTATACTCATGTGGAAAACTGAAGTAAGACTAGATCGTGTGTGTGCATATATTTAGAGAGAGGGATATGTGCGACTGGTGCTTGCAGCGGGCCAAATGTGCTCCCGGGGTATGGGAGCGGCCTGACAGGTGTCAGCTTGCTGCCCCAGCCATCCCACCTGTGAGCAATGCCACCTTGGCTGCCTGCTGCCGTGCCTGGCTGTGAGCTGGCTGCCCTGCCCTTCACCTGCCCACGTGGGGTGGCAGGAAGCGGGGAGCTGGGTGTCTTCCAGCAAAGGCAAAACTAAACCTTCCTGAACTAGGCAGTCTGGGATCAGGAATAGCTGGGGTTGTTTTTTATCGAGCCAAGATGGTTTGGAATGGCTTGGTGAGAGGATATGGAAGCAGACTAGTCAGGATGCTCTTCTGGGCTGCCCTATCTCCTCTTCAGTTTATCCGGGGAAAGATTCAGGTATGGGGAGCAGAGTGGAATTTTTTTTAGAGTGTTCAACATTTCAAAAATCTGCGCGCTGTCCTGTGTTCCTCATTCAGGGGGAGTAACATGGTTTGCTTTTTTACTCAGAAACATCACCTGTCCAGCATCCTCCCTTTTCACGCATTGGGGTCTGTAGTTAGTGAGGCTAGATTACCTTTTGCTACGTCACTTTGGGAAACTGATGCAAACTCGCACAACAATATTTTCGAGCAATGTAAAATGATATTAGCAGCTATAAATTATATCTTGTATATCTTCTATACTCTCCAAGCACTCCTAGCCCCCATAAAATGTCACTGGGTGGACTTAGGAGTAGTATCATCTAATTGAATAAGAAACAAGCTTATTCTGGTGTCTGTGTATGGAAGCTGCCTAACCTTTTTACTTCCTTTTGAACTTCTTGATTTATTCCTACTAGTGTTTTAAAACAAATGTTCTCAGCACACATCTTGCCCAGTGACGTTAAGAAGTTTCCTTGTCTAAGGCTTTCTGCAGTGGATCAAAGTAACTGGGGATCTTACCGCAGGTCAGCATCAAGAATTGACCTTCTTCAATGAAAAGCAGGTCAGCTTCCCATAACCAACTCAGGCAGGACATATAGAGAAGTTGCACCAACCCTGCCAGGTAATGAATGAATGAAATGTCTCATTACTGATTTTTTTTAAAAAATCTTTTTTGTGTTTAAACACCGTAACACCCTGGTATGTGACAGCGCCATACTCAAAGGTGACTGAGCTGCTGCTTGAAGGATGTGCTTGCTGTTACTGGAACCTGCAGTTTTGCCATGACTGCTGCGCACAACAGGCACTTTTGGGATAACCTTTAACAACAGAGACTTACTACAAGCCTTACAATTTGTATGAGGCAAATTGACAAGGAGTGTTAAATTTTTCAGTTGTTTTTCTATAGCTAATGTAAAATATGGATCTGGTACTGACCGGCTATCAATGGTCTTTTTCATATCAGACCCACAGGTTTCATGGGATATTTTTTACTTTTTGAAGGGATCATGGTGTGACGGGGTGCTCGAAAGTGTGGCACAGTGATATATTTCTCTGTCCCTTGCACAACTTCTTTGTATTAATTCTTTACCTTGGGAGTTAAGCTAAACTTTTTAGCTTTTGATAACTTCCAGCATGTGACCATCTGTATTGCTGTTTCTACAGCTCTTTCCTCAAAGCCACTGTAGAAGTGTTCACTTGCTGATAGCTCTTTGAAGCAGAGGGAGCATACTCCAGTTTTGTTCCTCTCTCTCCATAGATCAGTAATCCTTTTGAGATCAATTCCACACCAATACAGTTAGAGCATGGTTTGTATGACACAAATTTGGAAAAATCAAAGTATCACAGACTAAATTCTGCCACTTGCCACCGGTGTTGCTGCATTAATTAACCATTTATTGCAAAGCTGCAGGACCAAGACCCTTTTCTTTCAAGACAGTGTGTTAACCAATTATGACTAGATCTGCAGTTTTAAAGGGCTTTTCCTTTGTAGATAACATTGCTCCAAGAACTAATGTGCACAGGGATGATTTCAGCACAGTTGAAGGGAGAGTGAGAGCAGCTCAGGTAGGTGCACAAACTAGAGACTGTTTTTGATCTTGAATGGTGCAAGGAAGAAAAGAACACACTGCTCCATCTATTTTGGCATCTGTCACAGTTTTAGCTGGGATAGTTAATTTTCTTCACCGTAGCTAGTATAGTGCTGTGTTTTAGACTTAGTACAAAAATAATGTTGATAACACACTAATGTTTTAGTTGTTGCTGGGTAGTGCTTACACTAGTCAAGGACTTTTCCAGCTTCCCATGCTCTGCCAGGTGCACAAGAAGCCGGGAGGGGAGGGGATACAACCAGGAGAGCTGATCCAAATTGGCCAAAGGGTATTCCATATCATGTGACGTCATGCCCAGTATATTAACTGGGGGGAGTTGGCCGGGGGGGGCAGCGATCGTGGCTCGGGGACTGGCAGCGTCGGTCGGCGGGTGGTAAGCGGCTGCAGCACTTGTCGTTTGGTTTTGGTTTTTTTTCCTTCTTCCAAGGTTTCATCACTCTCTTGCTCATTATTTTCCTTTTCATTATATTATTATTATTGCTGTTTTATTTTAATTATTAAACTGTTCTTATCTCAACCCACGAATTCTCTTACTTTGGCCCTTCCGATTCTCTCCCCCATCCCACAGGGGTGGGGGGAGTGAGCGAGCGGCTGTGTGGTGCTTAGTTGCTGACCTGGGCTAAACCACAACAGCATCCTATTTGTTTATTCTATTAATAATATCCATTTCTTCAGACTTTTGAAAAACACCCATTGTGGTGTCTTTAGCGGCATTTCAGTGATGGTATGCTGTGAGTACTGGGATTCAGTTTGTTGCATTATGTTCTTGAAAACTTTGTTATCTTTGCTGTTGTTTCCCTTTTGAAAGCAAAGCTGCAGCGTTTTGGCTGTCCATGTGTGCCTGTTTTCCAAATTCTGGACTGTGTATTGCACAGTGCCCAGCAGAGCTGGAACTGTGTTATGTGCATTACAGTAAGCCTCGAGAACATAACCTGAGCTGGAACCTTCTGCAAGTACTTCTGCAAGTCCTTACAAATGCTTGCAATACTTGCAGATACAGCAGGGACAAGACAGGAGTGTGTAATCAGCAGGAGTAGGGAAGTGATTGTCCCCCTGTACTCGGCACTGGTGAAGTCGCACCTCGAATGCTGTGTTCAGTTTTGGGCCCCTCACTACAAGAAGGACACTGAGGTGCTGGAGCGTGTCCAGAGAAGGGCAACAGAGCTGGTGAAGGGTCTGGAGAGCAGGTCTTATGAGGAGCGGCTGAGGGAGCTGGGGTTGTTTGGCCTGGAGAAGAGGAGGCTGAGGGGAGACCTTAGCCTCCTTTCAGGTGGTTGTAGAGAGCGGTGAAGCAAGGTGAGTGTTGGTCTCTTCTCTCAAGTAACAAGCGATAGGATGCAAGGAAATGGCCTCAAGCTGCGCCAGGGCAGGTTTAGATTGGATATTAGGAAAAATTTCTTCACTGAAAGGGTTGTGAAGCACTGGAACAGGCTGCCCAGAGAGGTGGTGGAGTCACCATCCCTGGACGAGTTCAAAAAACGCATAGACGTGGCACTTCAGGGCATGGTTTAGGAGGCCATGGTGGTGTTGGGTTGACGATTGGACTTGATGATCCCAGAGGTCTTTTCCAACCTTAAAGATTCTATGATTCTATGAAACAATGTCTGAGGTGCACTTCTGTTCCCCTGCAAGCACTCCCTTTTCCAGGCATGTAGCGTGCATTTCAAGATTTAGCAGAGGAACAAAGATGAAGCTAATCGTTGGGTGTCTGCAGTGTTGAGTACTTTGGTGGCTTCTGAAAAGCCAGTTTTTCTTAGAAGGGAGTTTCATGCTTTTGCTGTTCGAAGACATTGTCAGAGTAAACTAGTCAGAGCGAAGCTTCCTGCAGACTGACTAATGTGTGATCTCTACGGGCCAAGTGTTGACCACAGCGTTCACCATCTCCTTTGCATTAATGCCTTTGAGCTCAAAGCGCTGAGTCCCCACACACGACATGAAAGGGAACATCCTGAGCAGCTGTGGAGAGGGATGGTACATAACAGCTCGATGGTTCAGCAGGGCCATGCAGAAGAGCGATGAATGAATTTGTTAGTGCATGGATTTACAGACAGAAAGCCTGCAGAGCAGCTCTAGTAGTCTGCAGAGCAGTTGCTGAAATGGGGAGTGCACAGAAAACCTGTACAGGCTTCTGTGCCAGCTGCGGTGGTTGGGAGCGGGAGGAGAGGGAGTGACAGTTCCCTGTCACTCACAGTTCAGGGAGGGATGAGGGCAGATCGGGGAAGAGGTGCTTCCCTGAGTGGAGGGAAAAATAGTACCCCAACTTCTTCCTCCACATCAGGCCCCTGATGGCCCCTGGGGAGTGGCTTCGTCTTACATTTATTCCAGCCCCAAGTTCACCAGCGCCATCCGCAGCAGCCACGTGTTCCCTTGATGAAACATGTTTGGGAGGAATCTTTCTGTGCTTTTCAGAGGGGTGGAAAGAAAGTCTGGGCCATGATCATGCACAGATGGTGAAAGAGCTCATGGGAAGGGGGAGAAACCAAGTGCGGAAGGCCTGTATTTGGTTTCCCTGCCTGGCAGAGATTCAAAACAAAAGTAAAAATCTGTTTAGATGGAAAGGAATTCTTTCCCTGGGGACCAAGTGCTACTCCAAACAATAGGATTATTTTTCAATTATTGCAGGAGTATAAAAGACAACATGCAGTTTTTATTTAGAAGTAATGGGAAGATTGGTCCCTGACTGTATTTTATTTCAGCTCAAATCAGTAGGTTGGGGTTTAGTGCTATTCACAGCTTTTGTCTGCTGTGTTGTGAGACCAAATATTTAACCAGTGTTGCAGATCTGGGGAGATGACTAAAAATAACACAGTTGGTGATCTGATTTATTTCCAAGGTGTAATCTGAGTCACTGCTTTCACTGACTAAACTTAAAAAACAAAACAAAAACAAACAACAGAAACCCCCTATTTGTTAGTACTGGAGAGCCAAAATAACTCCAGAGGAGTTGTATAAAATACATTTTATTTATATATCTACATACACACATTCTGGAGCAGAACAGACGCAGTTTCTCAGTTAGCAATACTAACCTGTAGTCGAGTCATACAGTCCTAAACTAGGGCAGTTAATCTGTTCACCTCCTGTTTAGGCCAAAGAAAACCATTAAAATACCTCCTTTTTCAGAATAACTATTTATTGTGAGTAAATCCTAATTTTGTCCAAGAACAGCCTTGTACAAAAAGAACCCCTCCAGTAAATTGAAAGGAATTATGTCTTGTTTTGGATATTAATTCCTGTATTTCATTTGCTGCTCCCTGCATTTGCAGTTCTGTCTGTGGGTTGCAGCTCAAAGATACGCATATATCATGCACATACTATTTAGAGGAAGCGGTCATGAACGCAATTACATGTGTATAATTCCATATCAGTATAATGCCTTTGATTCCCCACAGTGATGAAAATTAGACTAGTATACCTGCAGCAATACAGATATGTTGATTAGATCAGTTTAATTAACTGGCAAAGTCCTCCAAATATAACATTATTCCAGTTCCTTGAGTATGCCTTGCTCAAGGTATGGAGCAGTCAGTGTTCAGTACCTCACTTCTCACTGCCTTTTGTCTCTTAGTTTATGTAAGCACCAATTAAATAACCATCCCAAGCATATCATTCAAGTTCTTCTTGTTCAAGGATACTTGGAGCCATTTAGATGCGACAGTACGCTGGCGGCCGCCAGAAGCCAGGAAACTCAGATGAAATTGGCAGAAAGAGAGCTTTACTGGAAAAGAAGCCCAAATCTTTCTTTGTTTATCTGAAGTACCAGGCAATTAACTTAAAAATGGTTTATGTGTGACCCTGGCTATGCAATTATTCTAGCTTGTATTTTTGAAGTATTTGACATCTCAGAGCAGTGCTGTAAATAAGCTGAACAGAACTGCCAAATGTCAGATCAGTAATTACTATACATGGAGTTGCTGCAGCTAATATGGGAACGGCTCTCAAATCTCAGCTCCAGTGATGGATACTTGGGACTGTTTCCCAACAGAGCTTGAGGAGGACCTCCAGCCTTCTGGATTCCTCTCACAACCATTCATAAGGTCAGTGAAACTGTGGAAGGAGAGAAGAGTTTCGAGGCCAGGAGAAGCTGGAGGAAATGACTTAAAATTGGTTATTCCAGTGTCTCTTATTTGTTCAAGTATGATCATTAAACAGATTTATTATTAAACTGCTGAAGAAAGGTCTTCCAAAATACAGGGGCTAATTTAAAAGTATGTGACTTCTGTCTGTGCCAAGAGGTGCTGCTTTAATTAACTGTGTTTGCTTACCTGTAAAATAGAACTTCAGACTGCCCTACACTATGATACTTGGAATTTGACACGTGGCCATGATGTGAAGAGGCATTATACAAATAAGATGTTCCATTCCCTGCCCTCCCTCAAATGCTCACATCCATCTTCCTCAGCTAACAAAATAAGATTTGTTACAAATTGGATTTTCTTTAAAAGGCCAGTCAGGCTGTTTTCTTTCTGTTTTATGTGTTGCTATGAGCCACTACCACAAATTCAGTTCTTGAATGAGAATTTACAGATGCTTTTGTTGATGTGCATGTGTGACAAGATGTTATTTCGCTGATATGTTATTCTCAGGAGACTGGAGGGGAAGGGGGAATCATGCTTTGGTCGTGAATTAATACAGGAACCAATCCCTTTTTCATTAAAAACGTCAGTGAAGTTTCCGTTGCTTTGGGGAGTTAAAAGGCTTGGTCCCTAAGAAACAGATTATTGCAAAAACATGATCGTCCTTCCTCACTCTTCTGAATACTGGAAAAGGTTGTCTTTCTGATCATTTCTTAGTGGAAAGAAATGTAAAATTGAGGACTGCTAATACTGAAGAGGAGTGCCACCTTCATTAAAAGCCCGCTCTTTCTCGGATGAACCTCCGATAAGCTCTGATAGCAAAAGCAATCGAATACTTAGTGATGACCTGGAAAAAAATTGGTTCAGAGATGCAGTAGGTTGAGCCATCCCTTCCACTGAAGAATTTCATGAGGGTTAAGAGCCCAGCATCCCTAGTAGTTAAAGGACGTCTCCTGCAGGGAATGTCGCTTAGGGAGGACAGTCAGCTTTGGAGACAGTCATATCCAGCTCTATCCCTCTGTTTCTTCTCTCTAAAACTGCAAACTCTGTAGAGAAGAAACTCTTTATTCTGTTCATGTGGCGTGTAACAAAATGAGACCTTGGATAACAAATAGGAGTCAGAATTATTGTAGTAATGAATGAATGTTTGATGTCATTTAAGATTTGGCTTCTTCACCTTGAAAGACATTTCTTTGATGTGCAAACCTGATAAAGCTGATGGAATTTGTCTAAAAGCCTCCTGCATTGCTTGGCCATACAGAATTCCCACAAGTCTGGACTCGGTAGGGATGATATCTAGGACAGGGTAGTTCTTGGAGGGTAGTAGTAAACCTTGACAATGAACACAGTAGCTCTTTTTTGGAATATAGAGTGAAGATTAAACCACAGCAGTTACAGTGTGCCAAGTAGAGCTAGTAGTAGTCATACAACATACAGTGCAAACTCAGTAGAGCAGAATGGTTCCTCTACATACAAATTGGCATGCTGGCAGGATGGAATGAATGTCGTCTTTTTAAATACTCTGGAAATGAAATGAGACTGCAGTGTATGTGTGGGGTTTTGAGTTGCACTAATTCTTTTTAATATCTCTTTTAAAGAATTCCTTATAATCTGCAATCACTTACTTTGCATGCGATCTCTTTATTTATGGCTTTAATATTAACCTCCATTGTCGCATCTCTGTCTGTGTATTTGTCTTGGTGTGACAAAAACATAAGAAGTTGCCCCTTGTTATGTTTCCTGTATTGCCGATGTGACGCAGGGCTGGGTCAGGCATTTTTGACAACAATGCAAGCAGAAGATTAACAGACTTTATTGCTGCAGGTTTGATGAAAATCCTTACCTCTTCTGTTTGGTTTTGTGATTACTTTTTTTTTTTGTTTGTTTGTTTTTAAGTGGAAACTTAAATTGCTTTTTTAGAATTATGCTTTCATCTGTGTCTGGCTCTTCCCCTGCTCTGTTTTTTCTTGAGTCCCCAAAATTAGCAAGAGTAATGTTCTAGTTTGCAGTGCAGTAGGAAAGAATAACTTGACTTTTAAAAATGTAATAAACAGTGCAAGACCTGGAACAAGTACAAAACCTTCAGACAAGGTGAAAGCCCCCAGAAGAATACCTCTATTCAAAATGTCTGTGGATGTCTGCAAATACTGCCAGGAGCTTAAGTCTTGTCCTCTTCCTTTCCAAACATGTGTATTAGGTTTTTCTTTAAAAATACATACTGTATCCTTGAACTCTTCCATGCTTCTAGTCAAAGAAGGTAGTATTTCCTTTAGACTAGTTGATTCATACATAAAATAAAATCTGTGAGACATTATTTTGGTCTTGGTTATTTCCCTCTTGTGATACTGGATGGAAAACAGTCTTTCTGAAATATCCAAGCTTTGAAAAACAGCAAATGTTTCTAGCTATTGAGGGTTTTTACTGTGGGCTGCTTCCTTTAGAAGAGATTCATACCCTATTTTGCTTCCCTTGTTTACAACTTCATTGCTTTCAGCAGGAATCCTAAATAGATGAAAACCTACCTGCTTTACTTTAAATATTTATCTGAAAAAAACCCAAATTTCCTGAGAAGAAAATACACTAGGAGTTACCTGGCTTGACATCTCAGGAATTTCACTGGGTTTAAATCCATTTCTAACTGAACTGATCCAGCTTTGTTTAAAATGTCACTTATCCTCTTAAGACCTGTACGTGCGATACAGCGAGTTGTGCTGAGTTCCTCCTGTGAGTGGGTTGTCATCCCCAGGGGGCCAGTTGTCAGCCCACTGGGATGGCTCGATTCCCCAGAGCAGCCTCACAGGCCAGGATCTGGCCCAGTAAGGGGCCTCATTCAGCAAAATATTCTGTACTGTGCCATTAATAATAATCAGATAAATAGCCTGATAACTCTCAGGCTCTAGGTCTATCTCTGAACTGTGGGACCCACAGTAACATGGGGCTATCCTCCCCCATGCATGTAGCAGTTGTCAACTCATGTTTTTAAACCCACGTGCATTGCTCTGCTGATGCTTCTTCATAAAGAGAGAAGCGCGGTACATCTGCTGAGGTAACTTTACCTTTAGCCTATTTCTCTTCTTTCGCTGGACTTTATTTCTCTGTTGTGTTTTGTTTTTAAAGGGAACTAATTATAATCTTCCTTCCTCTTGTTGTTTGCAACAAAATACCTGCTTTACAGGCAGATCAAAAAGGTTTTATTTTGTGTAGGAAGCTCAGCTACAGACTTAGCTTTCCATAATGCCTGTAGGTTAAATTAATGTAGATAAAACCCTTATATCACACAATCTCTTCTGTACCTTTGTCTCTAAATGCACATGGGATGACTTGCATAATATGCATAGCAGCTCACAGTAATTTCTTCCTTAAATATGAGCTTTGTTATTCTTTTGGGGTCAAATATGATAGAGTGAGAGACTGTCTGTTGTTTAATGTGTCATCTGTTCCACCTGGGTGACACCCATCTGTTTGAACGTCACAAGCAGAGACTAATTTTGTAGCTGGCTTAGGTCGCCAGCAGCCTAAGAAGGATTCTTTGTGGCATTTATTTACTCCTTTTTCTTTGCCTTGAAGTCACTGCTGATTACAGCCTGAGTTTCTCTTTGCGGTCTGTTGAGAACAATAGCAAAAGTCCCACTGAAATTTAACTTACTGGGAAGGAGTCATAAGTGGTCTAGGATTTATTCTTGGATTGCTTTACTGTGTTACCATCTTTTATTAGCTGCTAATTTCATGTTCATTAATGACAAGACAGTCAAACAGCCTATCTTCTACAGTAGAGGTTGTCTCTACATGAGTAGCTTTTCATATTAAAAATCAAGGCAAGAGAGAATTCTTCCTAGGCCTCCAAAATGTGCATGGAAGGGAAGGGATTAATATAAAGATGATGGCCTCGTCATCTGATCTAGCCTCTTAAATCCTTTTGGATGTGCCAGCTCCAGAAATTCTTCCAACTTATTTTCTTACAATCCCCTCTATATTCTGCTTCTAACAAAGTCCTGTGAGAATGACTGCAACAGATCAGAAAATGAACTCAGTTTTGAATCACATTTGAAATTGGCAGGAAAGCGAGGGACTTAAAGCCAAACCCCACAATATCCTCAAATACAAAATATTTGGGATCAAGATCCCAGTGTTTGCTTCTGAGAAGAACTAAGGCTACTTGTGATTTGCTGCAATCAATCAGGACTTGCCAGTCTTGTAGAAGAAATGTCCCAGAAAATGAAGTGAATGTAAGACCGAGTCACTGTGCAGCCTTGTCTGGAGGACGGTACCAGCAGTGGATGGGACTATTTCCCTGGCGTTATCTGGAGTAAGATATAAGCCAGGCTGTAGAACACCATGAGTCAATTTTTTGCTGCTGTTGTTTTGGTTTGTTTTTTCAGTAAGTTGATTACCAGAGGCTGGCTGCGGTTGATATTTGGGATACCTGTGGCCTCCTCAAACTACTGCATTGTCTATGGGGACTCCAGTGTACCCTATGGCGAACTGCCTATAGGCTATGCAGTCTCAGAAAGAACTGCTCTGGGGAAGGATGTATCCTCATTCTTCCCTTGCAGGGAGAAGATCCCCATTCCCGTTTTTCTAGTTTTCCAGCATTACCTATCTTTGTTAACCAAGTAAGCCTGCACACCATGCCTTGCCTCGAGGTAGGTCTTTAAAGGTTTATTACTTCACTGTAATAATGAATGTCTGCTCTGCCTTACGGGTATGTTTAAGGCAGCAAACATCTGCTGCACTACAGCAGACTAACAATACATGGCTATTCCTTATGAGAGGTTTTGTAGTAGCTGCAATTAAAACAGACAGATAATCTCTTACCATTACATCAGACGTAACTCTGAAGGCATTACACATAATATTTCAAACTATACTTAGAGATTGCTATAATATGTATGTTGCAGACCTTGCATTAATCTGAAGCGACTCAGTTCCCCAAGAAATTCTGGAGGTAACTGCTTGAAGCCTAAAATTGTTCCACTGTTGTTATTGCTTTTTCTTGTCATTTTAAAATCTGGCCATTAATAGTAAAAAAAAAAAAAGGGGGCCAAAAGGCAAATACAGACCATCTGTGAAACACAAAGGAATTGTTAAAAGCTGCATCCATGAGGATCTCTGGGCAGAGTGCCATAACAAAACTAAGCATTGAGCCAGCATGATATAATTATAAATTAAACATCTCTAAATAAAACAAATTCCAAGTTGAAAATAAAATAAAAATCCATCACTTCTGCTTATTTCTTTGTGGTAGAGGATCATATTAATCTCAGTTTTAGAAACTACCATCTATCCTCCTGCATACTGCAAGGTCTGTGGTGTCTGCATGCTCTCAACAAGTGGGGTTTCTTGGAGGAGGCACGTCATCAGGCATTCATTGCTCAAGTCCATATTTCAGTCAAAAGAGACTGAATTCAGGAGGGTTTAGAGCAAGTCTGTAGCTCATTGGTTTTTTTTTTTAGAGATACTACATAATGGCATGTAATGATATTCCACATTTATGACATATATAAATGTGCCTCCTATTCTGGAAAATGGTATATTCAGTTCATATCAACTGGATTCATTTAAATAAAGGGTCATTGACAATGATATGTTGAGACATAATCTTTTTACACTTAAACTAGAACAAAATTTCTAATACTTTCTCATTTCCTGTAGGTTTTTTTAGTAACATATCCTCTATCTTACTTTTACCTAAAGGGACGTTTTCCCTTTTATGTTAGACGGAACCTTTAAGTCAAACTGGATCTGATATCTCTTGGGACATGCTTGAGGTAAATACTCTTTCAGCAAAGTCATCTAAGTATTTGTAATAATGATTTATGTTATTGTTTACTACTATATTTCCAGGAGGAGCAAGAGTAACAAATGGAAACTTTAGTTACTGAAAAAGAAAAGCCAGAAAAAGAAGTTATGTCTTGTAAATAAATGAAATGGATGCTGACACAATGTTTAAGATGATTGCTGAACATTTTCTTTCATATAAACCAAATTTGTTTTTTAATTTTCTACACGTGCCCCTATCTTTCACAGAATAATTTTACCCTCAGTTTGAGAGGTTAGATCCGTATCTTCAATAGATCTGCCTTCTCCATCAAAACCAGAAGTATTCATTAGAATTGAAGATGACTATAATAAACCAAAACTCTCCAGAACAAAATTTCTTCATGTAGATTAGATCAATCACGAGACTGAATAAACATATTACTTTATCATGGAGGTTCAAAATAGCTGCAGGAAAATGGTTTGACCAGTCAGGTACAAAATAGGACATCAAACATTACACAATTTTTGGGACTTTTGTAATTTAAAAAAAAAAAAAAAAATCCTCTCCCTCACATAGATAATCCTAAATGTATAATCAATTACTAAGACGTTTTGAGTAGGAAAAACTGAATTTTGTGCTTCGAAGAGGAGCATAAACCAATGGCTTTTAAGTGAATGCTCATCAGCTGAGTTTTCTATGGAGATTCCAAGTAATAAAGGTGTCCGTGGTAAACACAAGTACTGTAACAAATGTAAAAATTCAAGTTTTTGTGCTTGCTGATCAGACGTTTTGTTTTTCCCTTATGACATCATCATAGAAATAGAGACCACATATTTCATTGTGAATATCTGTGCTTGGTTTTGGAACTTTAACCCTAAATTTTTCTTAGATTTTTCAATACCTGTAAAGGGATATGATTTAATTTCAGAATTCTGTCTGATGGGCATTGTAAGCTTTACTTTGATGATTACACCTTTTGTTTCTGACTGTAAGCCAATTAACTGAAATTTCTTCTGTTTTGAGATGAGTAGAAAATCTGCTTGCTTCCTCTTCCCTTCCTATTTTTTAAAAAAGCTGCAGCATTCATAACAGCTTATTACTGCTCACTCTCCTAGAAAGAACAGGAAATTAGGGCTCTGAAACAAAAGTAATTTAAAAATAATAATAGAGAAGTAATGTAGTTTAGGGACAAAGGTTGTACTTCATCGTCTGCCAAATATGTAATTCTGAAGCACTGAACAGGTATGGTTCTTGGTCCTGTTTCAAGGTGGTGCAAGTATACCACCAATTTATTTCTTTACTAGAAGGGTTGGCTGGGGAAATAATTGGTATTATTTATATCCAGTCAGTTCATCTCCAAACTCTCCTTCCACTTCTCAGCTCTTCCTTTGTTTCCTAGGTGTGTTAAATCAGAAAGTCTTAGCACTGCTGTCATCCGGTCTGTACTTTCTGGCTCTCTACCATCTGAAAAACTATTCTCTGGACAAACTGGATTCTGGAGTAAGTCTTCTGTGTGCCTCGTGGGATAACACGAACAGCAGCAGCCCAGAGCTGTTGTGCTTAGTCAACTTAAAATGACAGCTGCTGTTAATAACAATTAGAACTTGTTAACACCAATTGCATTGGTGATTTTTATGAAATAAATGCCTCCTTGTTTACTGGTTACTTAACTGAAGTGATGTATAGGCTATCAAGCAGCCAACAACAGCAGTGACCGGAGAAAGACTATGAATCCAACTAACTTCCCCCACTTTCAGTTCTTCAGAGACTGTCTATTGAGATTTTTCACTCTTCAGTGAATAAGAAATGCTGAGTAAAAGGATATTACATAAATTGGCTGACATTTGCAGCGGACTAGCTAATTCTTGTTGCCTTGTGCGTGCGGTGGCTCTATGTGTATGTGCACATGTGCCTGGTATTGTCAGTGAGCTCCCGACCCACTCCCCTCTGCTCCCAGCAGGCTGTTGCGAGACTGAATTTTGGGGGTTAGGTAAGAGACAATCCAGAAAAACATGCCAAGCTATTTGGAATTTACCCTTAGTACTAACCTCATTCCTCCATTGTGTCATACACTTTAAAAAGATTTTTTTTGTTTTTGTTTTGTGGAGTGCCGGGTTGTGTCTCATCTGAAAAAATGATGTCTGTCTGTCCTGGGAAGGGAATTGGGTGTACCAAAAGACTTTTGCTCGCTTCTGCTTTGCATGGGCTTTGGCTGTAGTCCCTGGAGCTGAAAATCTCTTCTTTCCCTAACACTTGGGAACTGGAGATTAACAAGGGCAATAATGCACCAAAGGGAGATTTGGGGGGGGGGGGGGGGTGGGGAAGTTGTTAGGGCTGTCTTTACCCTAACCTAGAGAGTGGTACAATTGCCATGCAAATGGCAGCTGCATCCTGAGAAGGGTTAAGCAACAGGTACTATGTCTAAGAACAGTTATTCTTTTCTTCTTTCTGAGAAATTATTTGCCTTAAAAAGTAATGTTGTGAGATTATACTTTACGGCCAGTGAAGATGGACTTACTTCTAGTGAGAATAGATTGATTTGAAAATCATAAAGCATGTCTCATGCATTTCAATATGAACATCATTTGTTTGCTATGTGTAACCCTCCTCTGCGTTGTGCTCATTCTGAATGCTGAGTGATATTCCTACACATTTGTAAGGATTTTTTTTCAACCAGTTTTGGTCGGTCTGTCTTAGAACACCAGAAAGTAGAATTTTCTTACGCTAGTCTGGAACAGTACAGCGTTACTTTATTACACGTGATTTTTCTCTTGTGGCCTAGAACCTTAATCCTGATGTCAGTGGAGTTTCATAGCAAAGGTCTTATTGATATTTGTATTTTCTTTTAAAGGCAGTCGGGATTAGACCTCTGTGCCCTGCCTCTGCTTTGTAATGTGTTGAAGGTAATGCTTTTAAAAGTGGGGAAATTCTTAAGCATTCTGAACTTGATCTTCTGCAGGTTGAAGTCAATGATGGTTTAGTTAACTACAACAGAGCAGGAATTACAGCTAAATTACTCCCAGTACTACTGCTTTTCATATGCTAAGATCAATAGATCAAATTCAGACATGAGGTAAGCAAATGCAACTTCTTTGTTTATACTCATTTGTACCACATCTGAATTCCGGCCAATTCCATCTAATCTACTAATTGCATACAGTTTGTTCCAGTCTTTTCATCTCATTGCTTACAGCATGATTTGCCTTTCTTGCATGTAACCGTCCTGGAAAAAAGCTTTGTGACTGAGAGGTAATGTGATTGTGTTTTCAGTTATCCCACATGGTAGTAAACCAAACATCATAATACATGCTAATCTCTTTTTTTTGAAGACAGTATGCAAAGTTGACACAAAGAGACTGAAATAAAAATAGTTAAAGACTGTTCAGTGCTGATCTATTTTGTTTGTGAATGGAAGCACAAAGGTAGCCTGCTTTACTAATTTTAACAACCAAAACTATTCATCTCTGTCACCTCCTGACACGTGACACAGTAACGCGCATGTTGCAGCTTTTCCCTAGACCACTAGGAATTTAGTGGTGTGTCCTGGGCACATGGCAACCAAAATGCGTTTGTTCACCCCTTCATAAAATTTCAGGGTCCTCTTTTTCTTCCTCTTTTCAGAAAGATTACTTCCATCTGCTAAGTACAATTGCTTAAAAAAGAACTGGATAAAGCCACAAATTGTGCTGCTTTTTTTTTTTTTTTTTTAACACAAATCACTTCATCAGTATTTCTGTCACGTGTTTACTCAGTTGTCCTTACTGCACATCCTAGAACCAAGCGGTTTCATGTATGTGATGCATAGGGACTTCTAGCAAGAACTGACTGGGAACTCGGATGTCTTAAAACTAATGGCTGCCATGATCAGTTGAAAGAGTCCAGTAGATTTTTAAGGGATTTGGATTGAGGCCTGAATTGACTCCAGTTTTAGTGCAGCAATGCTTTATTGGTGCTTAACATGGAGAGCATGGGAGATGTTGTCTGGGAATCAGCTGTTTAAAAAGTGGTAGGCAAAATGGAGATACCCTGAAATACTAATTTCTCTAGAAAGTTACGCTCGGGGTATTGAGTGTAAGGAAGAATGATAGAAAAGGTTTGATTTAAAGAGGCTTGTCATCAAGCTAACAACTCCAATGAAGTAAATTTAATTGCAGTCATCCCCTAAGCTTGAAAAAAGTTTTAAATAGGGCTGCCAAATAGGTCCAATTGACTCATGAAAACACTCACTAATTGTGTGTGTCTGCCAGTCACGTGACACTGGCTGGGCTGCATTAAACACGGAATCAAGTTAGTTCAAAATAATAGTTGAACTAATTGTTTAATAAAATCAAGATTTTGTTAGATGATTAACCTAACTTTATGTTTGTATAGGCTCTGGAGAAAACATGCACTAGCAGTAACTCATTCCTTATATTGCGTGTTCCACTTCTTTCTGCTCTCCTGACCCTAGCCCCTGAGAGTTTTGTTATGATGCTTGTAACTGCCTCGTCTACTTGCCCTTATGGAGCATGGAGACTTCTCCTAGAAACCAGACAACATGACCACACACTATTAGATGCAGCAAAACCTGAAAAGGGTTGGCTTTGGCTCTAGTGCTTACAGAAAAAGCATAAGGAAAGGCTCTCTCTCTTTTTTTTTTTTTTTTTTTTTTTTTACTTTCTAATACAGTAGAAAGCTTGGTCTTCCCCTTCTGGTGACTCTTGGGATGAGAAGTCAGACTGCATTCCTCCTCCCTCAGAATTTTGGAGTCTTTTGTTTGCTAAAGATCTCAGTTCTCTCCTGCTCCGTTCTGTTCTCCATTTCCCAGCCGCAGCTGGGAAAAGTATTTATGCTCATCTGTGTCTCTGTGGTGAAACTAGCCACTAGGAAAAAACCCAATGTTCCATAAAAATAACTATGCTCGGTAATAAATTCGAGCATGCGATCGTATTCTTAATCGGAAAATAAGTATCGGAGTTCTTTAAAAAAAAACCAAACTAAACAAGTAGCAAGCAGTATATAAGAAAGAAAGGAAAACCAATGCTCAGCAACTAATAATGCCTTTTAGGCTACGTGGTACCACTGCAAAAATGGGGTTGGAATAAGTAATTGTCCTTGAAAGTCATCTCCACAGATATCCTTTATAAAAATGAAGGCGTTGCCAGGGCATTGGTGTCACCTTGCAGTATCTGTAATGGTAGGGATTGTGACAAGACACCTATTCAGTGAAAACACGTATTACAGGAATTCTGTTCAGCACAAGCTGAAGTAATTGATGTAGGGTCGTAAAGGCTCCTGCATGCTTTTCTTGGGAACATGCAAGTGTCGTAGGTAAAAATATTCCTGTACCTTCATGTAATTGTCATCTGTATGCACTAAAAATAAAATCTAGAGATGGGTGCCAAAGAAGTCAGCGGAGAGGTGCTATTTGAAGGGTGTGAGTAAAAAGTAATGTTATCAATTCCAATTAACTAGGTGAGGTAGCCCCGGGGATATATCCTGTGCACATCCTGCACGCTGCTGTGCAGGGAGACCTTTGTGGATCTGCTAACTATGCATTTAGCCTTTTCCTTTGCATATGGTAGACTCCTGCCTTCCCTGCTTTGAGGAACGACATCATGGTAGCTTCAGAGAGGCCAGGGAAGACAATGGGTTTACTCCTGTGGGAAGTAAAAAGCGAAAAAGAATGATTTCATCACTTCCTCCTGTCTTGCATTGAAATCATCCCAGAGCAAGTTTTCTTACGTCAGTAAAAATGAGAAGGGATGTTGGCTCCGAAATTTTAAAGTGCTACTTAATACCACCACAGTTTGGCTAGCAAACCCTAGTCTGTGAAACTGACTGCCACCACCCTCCCAATTCTTGTCTGGACAAACAGAAAGTTTTCCCTCGTTGCGTTATGAAGAGCTGACCCCCAGCAGCTGACACCCACAAGCGCACGCTCTGGCAGACTGAACCTCCTCAAGGGATCCGTTTCATCTGCACAGCTGAATACGGATTGTTGCTGTTTTGTATAAAGCTAACCATATGACAGATTACATCTTGCTTTCTCCGGGCCCACACAGATGGTGCGAGTGACTAACTGATGCCTCGATTTTGCACAGCCTACACACTGATGTCATAAGAAAAAGCTAATACCTCTGAGGTGAGTGTCCTTATTTGTTTGTATTCCAACAACAACAGTGGGAAATGCAATGGGGAAGAAATTAATAAAAGGAAAGCCCAACTTCGTATTAGGGGCAACTGATATAAAATGTGATGTGTAACCCACTGAAAGGAATCATCGATATTAATTTGGTCTTTTTAAAACATGAATAATTAGATGACAAAGCCCATAAATTGATTCATAAACTGCTGTCATTTTAATAAGAAAACTCTGAGATTATTCTGGCTGAAAAATTGCAATTCAATTATGAATGGCAATAACAGCTAAAATCCAGCACTCATCTTGGCCAGGATGGCCAGTGAATTTTACAAAATAGACTCCTGAGCACTCAGTTATACGCATCCTTGCGTGTATAATATATGCATGCAAACATATGCACTAAAAATGCTAGCCAGCCGCCTTGATTTCATTTAATTAATTAATATCATTAATTGCAATGAATTTGACTCGCTGATCTTTGAGGGAAAGGATTTTATCATTATTTGCTTACTGAGTTTTTGTTGTTTTTACAAGTTACTTGTTGACTTCAGTGAAATGACTCAAGGTGTGCGATTAGTCAGAATGAAAGCCCTTAATATTCGTGGCAATAAAGTTAGCCACGTATATTTTTGTTATTTTTCCCCACAGTGAAGCACTCCTGGACAACGTCCGAGTTTGTGATCAGTTGCAGTTGCTGAGGTAATCTATGCAATAGTACCTTCTTTAAAGAGTTTTGTGATAGGAGTTGTATGAGTTTTAAAAATTGTTTCAGTTTTTCAGCCTTTTTTGTCAGAAAGGAATTCATGCAAGCTTGCAACTGATCAGTTCAGATTTCGTCTGGTTCCACAAAATTTTAGAGCAAGCCTTGTGACTGATTTTGTTATAACCACTAAGCCTGTCCAGATGCTTCAGCATAGCCCCAATTAGAACTTCTATACCAAAGGGCTGGAGAATAGCTGAAAGGGGGGTACCAAGCAGGGCAAAAGAGTCTCCCTTTTCCTCTGCCCCCTCCTTCACGTTCTGGGGACAGCGGAGCCCGAAGTGATGTGACAGTGCGGGGCAGTGTTGGGTGCTCCAGGCTGGTTTGTGCTGGGAAGGAAGGGCTGAGGGGTGGCCTGAGGAGCAGGGCTCCCAGCAGAGCTGGCCGGGGATTGTCCAGCGTTACCTGTCGTACACAGGCAGGCGTGCCAGCGTGATGGCGATGGGCAATCTGATGGGACTGGAGGCTACTGTCCTGCAAGGAGAGTGAAATGGGGAGTTGGGAACTACCGTGAGGAGGGAAAGTGCTAGGGGAAAGGAAAATGAAAAAGTCTATGGCAAAACCAAGCTACAGGGTGATGAGGGCTGGCTGAGGAATAAGAACATCGGGTTTGAACTTCAAGAAAGGAGGCAGGGATTAAGAAGTGGGGAGAGGAAACCCAGCTATGGAGCACGTGTCTAGGAGCCATGGTGAGATACAAAGGAAAAGTAGTCCAGAGGACAGAGCTTGGCATGAGGAGCTGAGGAAAGATTTAGAAACAGGCTAGAAACCTGTGCCTGACAGCAGGGGAAGGGAAAGGAACAGGGTGGGGACAAAGGATGAGGAGACGAGACAGGCTGGGGGTGGAGGGTGGGGCAGACAAGAGAAAGGAAGATGAGTCTGTGCCTATTTCAGTGTCCTCCTGGTTTTCATTCCTGGGTCTGGGGAGGATTACACAGCCTTTCCCTTCATCTGCTGTCAGAAGACTGTGAAATCCACTGATAACATGCACACGTGGATCCCTACTAACTGCTGCTCAATGTCGAGGGGGACAACCTTTTACTGTTAATGTCACAGAGTAATTGTGGCCTGTGGCAAAGCTAGTGGGTCCGGCTTTCTCTCCATTATCAGCTGCTAACCCCCTTAGGGTATCAGTAGAGAATTTGTGAGTTTCAGATTAGGGCAGATTAACAACATTAACAGACCACTAAGGCTTCAGAGAAAACATTCAGACTGGTACTGGCACCTGTAACTCTTTCTTTTCACCCTTAAGTCTCTGTTGCTTGGAGTTTGCACCTTCGGCATTCTCTTCAAGGTACAGCTAGCTTTTCTTGCGTGTCGTTGTAATGTTACAGGGGTCTGTAGAGAAGTTTTCCCAAATGCCATCTGAAGTACGAAATGGCTGGAATTCGTGGCTGGCAGTTGAACAAGGTAGAGGTCAGTAGCTGGCCACATTAATGTCTGAGCAAACTTCCTCTTTAGCTTTTGCTGGTGGTTCTTTGGCCAGGCAATACAGCTTCTACAGGAAAAACAACATGCAACCAGTAAAGTATGAGCAGGTCCCTCTCCTACCACTTTCTGGATTATCTACTATCATGTCTGTAAGCAGAGATATCTTTACACAGATATTTGATCAGGAGCTAAAAAGCAAAATCCATTTGCACATCAATTTACTATCACCGGGATAAGGACTATATAGCAACATGCGAACCCATTTCGCTCTTCAGGGGCGTATTCTCACAAAATGTCCATCAAGTGCTTGGTGGAAGACTGGATTTGATAACACTAATGAGGGTGTAACAAAGTGGTTTATGCAGGCATTCATTCTCTACTTTTTCCTGAGGTGAAAAATGAATGTAAACTAAATAGTGATTCTCATCTAATCAGTATTGCTTTTGCATAGAAGAGGACAGATCACTGAGCAGTTTAACCTCCCAGATGCTTGGAAGTTAATTATTGCAGGTCAGGTTTGAGATAATAGCCTGGACGGAGTTGGGAAACTCATTTTTTGGCAGATGACAAATTCTATTTTGGCGTGTGGACAGCAGATCAGTTTTTTAAACTACCACGAAGAAATGCACTAAGTGTCTCTCCAAGAAACAAACAAGATTTCACAAGAGCCAGTTGGCTTAAGTTGCACTTACAGTACTTGTGACTTCAGATATTGTAGGAGGTGTAGGTTCGTGTGCGGCAATGGTAAACTTAAAGACGTATAGGAATGATTTCATAGCTGAGAAAGGGGAGAATTGCAGAAAGTGTTTCACCTAAGCTAGTCGTTGCATGGATGGATGCATTAGGGTGTGGTGGAGCAATAATAACTATATCCACCCCAGGACTAAATGCTGCCTCAAACTCATTTGGGATAGTTCTCCCTCCCTAGAACTAAAAGCTAATAAAGCACAAGGGATGGCATAATTTATTTGCACTTCTAATAGCGTTCCAGGGCCTGTCTCTCCTTTCTCAAATACTAGTGTGTTGATACCCTGGACAGTAAACTGTATTTGCAAGAGGTTTAACGTGTTGACTCTGCTACTGGAATTCTGTTTGTGTTCTGCATGTGATGCTTGGTCTGTGACCTGCTGCTACATGGCGTTATGCTCTGGGGAGCCCTTCAGTGGGGCCTAGGTTTGGGGATCCATGGAAACCGTCCTGAAACAAAGAGAAAACAAACGGCAGAGCTGTTGTGACATTCCTTCTGGAATACTATCAGTACAGATTGTTACCAAGAGAGCGGGTTTTGGTTTTGTTTTTTCATTTTTGCTATTTTCTACCTACTAGGTAATATATTCTATAGAAATAATGCAGAGCAAGATTTCGGTTGAGCAACTGGTAGAAACTAAATCCATGATATAGTAAAATAACAGTTTTTTTTTTTTTTCCTTTGGAACGTCTCGCTGATCTCATCTCTCCTTGCCCTTGAATGTGAAATGATGAAAGCTGCATGATGTGGTAACTCCTGTTCCTTGGGAATAGTCTGTCTTTGCTATATTCCTCCATGAAGTTAGTTTGGCCTTGTACTGTAACATACCAGTGAACGGAAAGAGTATTTTCCTCACCTCCACCTATATTTTGATTTCCAGCTGCAGTCCTGTGAATAATTTAGCATTCTGCAGACTTAGCCGATATGGAAGTTATGAATCTTACGACCCTTAAAAGACAAGAACCTAATTTACAAGAGGATAAAGAAGAACCTGCAACAGATCTTCTGCTATTTCCTGATCACTTGCTAGGCAGCCTAACAGAGTGAGAGAGAGAATTTTTGACCCGGAGTGGTTTGTAGTTGATGTGGAAATGTTGAGAGTGAAAACTGTTAGAATTGTTGCAAGCAGACTTGTCACAACTGGCTCTAGGTGGCCCTGCTTGAGCAGGGCGGGTGGACAGGATGATCTCCAGAGGTACCTTCCAACCTCAGCCATTCTGTGGTTATGTGAAGATCTGCATCTTAAATGTTTCTATCTGCTCTGTTCAAATGGGTTAATGGGTTTCTTAAATGACAACAACAACAAGGACAGACATTGGCTGCCTTTTTGTATCTGCCTCAGAAGCACTGATATTTTCCCCCCACTACAGGGAAAAAGATCTCCCTATAATCTCTTGGGTTGTGTCCCTATAAAAAGCTTGTGTCCAAGCGTTTCCAGCACAAGAGCAACTGCTTCACCCTGTAGCGATATAATGAAACTGAAACATGTCTTGAGTCCTAAGCAGGGAATAAGTTACTTTGGGACAACTGGCAGGACTACTGTCTTGACATAAAGGTCTTTAAACTGCCTTGACGCAGAGCGCACGGGGGCAGCTCAGCCACCGCTGTCCTGGAGATAGGAAGGACAGCTGGACCACTGACCGTTTCAGCCACGACCCTTCCAGTGGTGTGGGATCAGGAGAGGTGAATACCTAAATCATGATCTTATGGTTATAACGCAGTGCTGCGAGAAATAGAGGTGGTTTTATGATTGTTCCCACTAAGCAATCTCTTACCTTAATAAATTTGGATTTCTTTGAAATCCAAGATTAACTCAAATTCTTTGAGTTCGTGATGTTTCATTTCAGAGTATTTTTAGAAATTGTCTTTTTTCATTAATATTATCAACCTTTATATTGTCATTGTTTATTTTCTTAGTCTGGAGTAATTTTGCTGATTTGTATGTATCACTCTATATAACGTGGATACGGAGAGAGTGTATATATGTGTTTGTCTATACATTCGAGAGAGGGAGAGTGGTGATTTTGCTAATTCTGAACTCTAACCTCCATAAATATTTGTACTTAGAACGCTATTTCTTGTTTCTCATAAGTTGAGGTCACTACTATATCTCTTACATCTGCAACAGCTGTCACTGCTTCTAGACAGTTCAGTTCTTTTTCCAAGTGCAATCATTTTGGAACATAACACATTTGATTTACTTCCAGTTTAAGCCTCACTGGATTGTTAGTTCTCTTATCTTCAGCCATCCTGGGCTGTTAAGTTTCCAAAATCAACCATTTGTAAAGACAACCCAAAACAAAGTTTTGGCCATCTGTGGTCAATTTTGGATTAAGCATATATTCAGAAAACTTTACTTTAGAAAGACGTAAACAAGTGTCCACTGGTGCTTTACAGGAATAAAGTACTCTTCTGAACTGGAATGGAGACTATAAGAGGTTCCTAATAGGGAGGAGGTTTTTTTCCCTATCATTGATGTGATTTCTTTCTAGTATTTGTACCAGAAAAAAAGATGAAGAGGGAAGAAATAAGCTTTTGTTTAAAAAAAAAAATATATATATTGATGAAGTTCATAAAGTAATCAGAACGGTAAATGAAAAGCTGAACTTCTGTTACAGATTTTTTAAAAAAGTGCGGGGAGACTTTCTCAGGCCCTTACTAATATGCATATATACTTAAAATACAGAAACTTTTTCTCATAAACTGCACTTACAAAGGTAGGTGAGCAAAAAATGAGACTGCTTTCTATAGTAATTAATATTTAGAAGAAAAAAATCAGTCTGTTACAGGCAGATTTGCGGCTGTATGCTTCCATCATACAAAGCAGCTGAAGCATGTGTTTAAGCCCCTGAGTAAGCATATAAATATTGACCCAGAAAATAAATATCAGCTGTTGATGGTGAAAGAACTAAGAATTCTGCGGAATAAATTGCTACTGAATTCTTAAACTCATGCTCAGACTTTGAAGGAAAGAAATATATCTGAAGTTAAGCAGTAATTTTTTCCCAGAAGTGTGTTATCTCAAATGGTTCACTAAGACATTAGGACAATTACTATATGTCATCTATCCAGATGCCTGCCTGGACTGCTGCACAAGCCCTTTTCTCACATTAAGGTTACCTTCCACTTGGAAGGAGCACTGAGGTGGATTTATTCAAGGGCCATCTACATCATGTCTATTTTGTGATTTATGTTTCTAAGCTGGGGGAGACATCTGGAGCAGAGAATTGTAACATCCAGGAAGTTAGAAGGAAAGAAAAAGGGAGAGCGAAAATGCTCTTTCCCCTTTCTGATCTTAGTACAACTCTGTTCTTCACAAAACACCAGAACTGAAAATTGCCTTCCTCTCACTTTGCCAGCCCCTCTTGCAGGGTTATTTGGAGGAAGAAACAGCCTTCCTTAATGCTAAGGAGTTACCAAGTAAGACTGAATTAGAAGAACTGCAACCCACTGTCAGAGAAGTCTAGCTAGGTCTTGGCTGTACGTAAGGTCTCTTATCACTGCATTCTTGAGACTCAGGAAAGAGTGTGTGGTAAGACATTGATATATATTGATGATCTGGAGAGAATGAGGCTTACCCTAGCTGAGGCACTGCGCGAGGCCAGACGCCATGGACGCTATTCCCTGCTCCAACCGAGACCTGGCACTCGCCGGTGGGGTGTTACCGGCTGTCTGGCAGCTCCTCATTCCTATAAACCAAGGGCCAGACTGTGTAATAGCGTAATGTTGAAATCAAAAGACACTTGCAGAAGATTTGGCCACGAGTGTCAAACTCTGCGGAGGACGTTGCCCTTGACAAGTGAATGTCTGAGAATTTGGTGGGAGGCATTCAGCATCGATATGTGCTGGTGAAGCGAGGGATGTTTTTTCCACTGCTAGCTGAGCGCTAGACAACACAGGAAAAACTTCAAAAGACACACGGTTTATCCATCTCTTTTTGGCTAATCGTTACTTGGATACGCACCAAAGAGAGGGATTGGGAAGCCAAGAAACCCAGAAAATCAAGGAGTGCTGTGATGGACTGGCGGCCTGGGGCTGACGTTAAGTATCTAACAGTTGGAAGCATTTCCAGCTGCCGCGTTGATAGAAACCACCTGCTGATATGTCTTAATGGTGGGAAGATGGGTGAGCCAAGGTGCTCCTGCGTGTCTTTGCTTTCCTGTAGTTTTAATGGCTTTTCAAAAAGTGAGGGCTTTTTTGGTTTTGTTTTAATTTTATAGTAAATCAGGTCTTCTGCAGATCAATTTAGCACGCCTTTCAAACACACTGTGGAGACGTAGTCCTAGCAAACCATCAAGGACATGTGACTGAACCCCCTCTAAAAGCAGCTTCCATGGAAAGGGCATTGATATTTTCCGGGGTTGTCGTATGGCACGATCTGTAGTAGTAACTGCTGGGAAGTCTGAGAAAGTTGTAGATTGGATTCTTGGACTTTGGATTAAAAATTAAAAACTATGGAGCTGATGGATGATTTGTTACTCCTAATTTGAAATATCTCAAAAATTACTCTTGCATTTTTCAAGGTTTTTCTGTAACCAGACTAACAGGATAATTTAGATTTGGTTGTGTGGTTTTCTTTCTTTTTTAGGTGTTCCGAGTACAATGCTACTGAGGGTCTCTAGAAATTTAAGCATTATATACAGAATAACGGCAACATTTGGATATACAGATGGCCCACAGTTATCTACCGTCGGAATGGGATGGCTGTCTTGTTTATGAAGTGCCTTGTGTTCGGTATGGCCCCTAAGTATGACAGCAGCACTGGATAAAACAGGTTTTTCTCTCTAAGAGGTAAGCTATTGAAAAATCTAGCTGGTTACAATACAAGACAAACACCAAAAGGTAGCTAATTTAGATAAATGGAACAGGTTAGAGAACGGGTCTCTAAATTTATCTTTGAAGTAGAAGGAAAGTAGGGTTTAAGGCATTTTAACATGGAATATGTTTTAAGCGGGCCAAGAGATGGCTTATGAAGGGGGTTGGAAGCGGTGATATTTAATGGTTTGGGTGGAGGGGAAGTCGCTGTATGGGTGTAATTGTGCGCAAGATCCGAGCTGAGGAAGGGTGGTGGTAGGGATAATGTTGTCAGCGCCACAAGAAAGGAAAATGCTACTGCCAAAATTGCTTTAGTCAATGTTAAGAGGAATATTAATGACCATATTGAGAGGTTGGAGTGCAGAAGAAAGTGAAATGGAGAAAATAACAACTGGTATGTTTTCCATTTGAAGAAAGAAAAGAAAATATAAAAAAAAAAAAAAAGAAAATTGGCAGATCTTGAGGTGAGTGCAGCTATGGGGAATATGACCTTCCATTTTAGCTCTGTTGTCTTTTCTTTCTAGGCCCCACAGATACAAGTCCCAATGACAAGCCTCTAAAGAGCTCTCAAGCCCCGTTGTGCCACTTAGAGCTGCACAAGTTTTTAAAAAGATCACTTGATAAGGAATTTGAGCTGATTACCTTACCCACCCCGCCAGCACTGGCTCAGGCCCCATCATGGGGGCCAGGGCTCAGACGACTCTCAGAAATATCAGGGTCCCAGCCTGTGAAACCTGGTCTTTAAGCTGCTGGCAGCTCGGTGGCAGGGCTTCCAGCTGGCCACGGCTGCGCTCCTGCGCGGTGCTCCCAGGGCACAGGGGCTTGTTCCTGCCTGGCCGGCCGTGTCCTTCTTCCCAGAAGATGGAGCGCTGACCCGTGCGATGCTGAAGCGTGATTTCCCAGGGCAGTGCCCAGGGTTTGACACGTGAGAGCTGTGAATGGCCTGCTGTGTGTGCAGGGGAAGGCAGAGGTACAGGAATGGATGGGTGCAACTATAGATGGTTAGTCCTTAGAAAAGCTTGCTTTTTTTTGTTTTTTGTTTTGTTGTTGTTTTGCTTTGTTTTTTTGAAAACCTTTGCACAGGTTTAAGAATGATGTTTTCACCCCTTCCTTTCATCTTTCTGATTCTACCTTCATCTTGCCTTCATCAAGATGGGCAAGAAAGAGGCGAAGACTTTGGAGGACTCTATAGTGCAAGGACACAAAATGCCCTGAACGCAGCTTCCGTTGCAGAAGAGGAGCAAGAGGAAATGAGGAGGGTCTTCGCTGTTGGCTGTGACTCTCCAAAACTCTCAGGTACAGCGGTAACAGTGGGATTTCCAGGAGAAATAGCAGAAAGCGTCGTAAGTGGACGGGCGGCAAGAAGTGAGAGCTGGAGAATGTAACGGGGCGGGGGGGATGCTCATGGGCGACGGGGCTGAAATCCCCACGCGTGGAGAATGACGGCAAGCGCGTGGTGCCTGGCCGTGCCCGCAGTGCCGCGAGGGTGCGGCCGGCTGACACGGGGGTGAACCTGTGCCTGCCCTGGGCCGGGCCACGCTGTGCAGTGCCTGCTCCATCCATTCATCATGATTAAGCCTCTGGAGTGAGGGTGTGGGAAGCAGCGTAATTGTCACTGGTTCTGGTAAAGAATTACAATTTATGGCTTGCAGAGGGGTCAGAGTTGGGAAGGGAAGTTGACCAGCAACAAAATTCCTTTACGCATGTGCTAGCAAAAAGAATACCACAAATTGCATATGCTGGACAGCGTGTCTTGCGTTTTGGCATTTATTTCTTCGTGCGGGTTGCTGTATGGTGGCTCTGTGAAATAAAGAGACTGGTGTTAGCTGTCCCGGTTGGGATCGTGTGGCGCTGCTTGGGCTGCCTTTGAAGTCGGGGAGCTTCCCAAGGAGCAGGCACGAACAGCCTGCTGCTAGATGGGAGATTTGGGGCGCAAACATGGGTTTGGAAACAAACCTCTTTGTCCTGTTTTGCTGTCAGCCGCAAGCACAAAATGTATTTGATGGGTCTATCCGTTTTATGTATTTTAGCAATAGTAGCAGTGTTGTTGGAAAGCCAGTGCCAGAGTTTCCTCCTGTTGCCCTTTGTAGACACCAGTTGGTCCTTCTGCTCAAGGCGAATGGGAACAGAATGAGTTTCTCTCCGGTAAATGCACGGAAGTGGAAGGGTTGCCACGTGGATTTTAACAGGTCAACACATGTTTTATTATATTGCGACTTAAACCATTTCATACGATACGGAGGCCGCCTAACTTCTGGTTTAAAATACCCCTCCAGTGACTTTCTTTATAAGCCCCGAGGAGAAGATGTCCGACCCGCCATCGGCACCGCTGCCGCAGCACGTCTCCAGCGCTGCCGGAGTGCCCGGGGAGCGGGCTTCCCCCGCGGAGCCCCCCCGGCCCCGCCGCCCGGGACCTGCCGCCGCCGCCCGCCGTGCCCCCGCCCGCACCGGGGAAGCAAGTGCCGCTCCGCCGCCGCCGCCCCCCCGGCAGGGAGCGGCCCCGGGGGCGGGCGGGGGCGGGGGCAGCCCGGTGCTGCCGGAGGGCCCGGGCTCGGCTCGGCTCGGCTCGGCTTTGCCCTGCCCTGCCTGCCCGCCCTCCTCCTCCTCCTCCCGTCCGTCCGTCCGTCCCTCCCCGCCGCCGGCCGGCCGGCAGCGCCGTTGCGCAGCTCCCGAGGACGGGCCGGGGCCGGGACCCTCGGCGGCGGCGGGCAGCGGGGCCGGCCGGGCAGGGCGCGGGGCGGGCGGCGGCGAGGCGAGGCTGGACGGCCGCGGCAGGGGACGAGGCCGCCCGGGGCTGGCGGCGGGCGGCGGCGGCGGTGGGGGGGGGCCGGGGCGGCGGGGGGGCGCCGCCGGGGCCCGGCGCATGGCGGCGGCGGGGAGCATCACCACGCTGCCGGCGCTGCCCGACGACGGGGGCAGCGGCGCCTTCCCCCCCGGCCACTTCAAGGACCCCAAGCGGCTTTACTGCAAGAACGGCGGCTTCTTCCTGCGGATCAACCCCGACGGCAGGGTGGACGGCGTCCGGGAGAAGAGCGACCCCCACAGTGAGTCTCCCGGGGGGCCGGGGCCGGGGCGGGCGGCCCCTCCGCCCGGGGCAGCGGGGCTCCGGGGGGGGCTGCGCCTCGGCGCCCGTCCCGCCCTGCCGAAGCATCGGCGGCGAGCTTTGCTTGGGAAGCGAAGGCAGTAAATACGCGAACGCTCCTATATAAATCAAACGCGCGTAGGTCCCGCCGTATGCTTTGCTCCTACGGGCGCGTACGGCGCTGGCGGCTCCGGGCCGGAGCATCCCAGGGCCGGGTACCGCACCGGCACCGGCGGGATGTCCCGCTGCGAACGCTTGCTGGCGTCTCCTCATTCAACCTGCTGCGGCGCAGAGCTTGTCAAACGCAGAAGCATCGGCTTGTGTGCTTGAAGGTGTCTGAGTTTGTTTACATGGCTCTTAAACGGCTGTAATGACACTTGACTGCCTTACGCGGCGGAGGTAAATACGTTAGTTGCATGAAGGTGGAAAGAAGGCTGGGTTTTTTTCCCAGTGCGGGTAAGTCCTCGTGAATAGGAGCGCTCTTAGCGTGCAAGTACTCTTAGCAGCAGGAGTGCTAACTTGTTCAAGGAGCTGGGTTTGTAACAAAGTACTCTCGAAGCACCTTTTTGGTTTAAAACATCGTATGTCATGAATTTTTTTACAAAAACTTAATCAAGGATGGATAAAATACAGCTACAACAAAACCTGTGGGTTCCAGCAGAAGCATTTTGTCCCCTGATACCTGATCTTTCGAGGGAGGAAGAGGCTCCTGAGCTGGGAACAGAGCCCGTGGGTTGGGTGGTTAGCGCGGTCCGAGGGTCCGTGACCCGGCTCACCTCTGCTGCCTGCAGTGCCAGGCGCCCGCTCTCCGACAGGCAGCCTCGCAGGGAGCGTGGGGCAGCTTGCTGTTAGGAGCGCAGGCTGTTCTTTACCCCAAGAACAAACTGCCTTTTTGAGACCTCAGAATATTTTTGAAGTATTCAGCGTAGAGTTATTGCGGATGTAGCAGCAAGTTTTTGAGATGCCCGTGAGGTATTTCCTTCAAAACAGGTACAAGGAGTTGCTGCGTAGCTGGTCTCTCAGATAGATAGTCTCAATGCGATTCCTGGTGTGAGAAGATCTGTACTGTAGAGTGTGTGCACCTCAGCCAGGCAGCGGCCTGCCTGTGGGCACTTGGCACAAAGAGCAGGTGAGATGTTTTACTGTGATTCTTCATCTGCTTTGCACCTGTGCTCTGAGTGGTAGACACACAGATGGGACTGAAGTCAGAGGAGGAAGAGGAGAAGGAAGTGAGGGGGCAGACCAAAGGTTCTTAATATTAGTTCCCGCTTTGAACATTCACTATTTGCAAAAAAGCTTTTCCAACAGTTCCAAAGAAATACTGTAACAGGCTTTTCCCAAATAACAGTGCTGCCAAGTTGGGCTTCAATCTGAGGCTATTTTATTTTGTGACTTTTCGGTACAAATATCGTACGTGCGATGGCCTGAAGATAGATGTGGAACAGTATATTTTGGGAAAGTTAGCATCGTTTATTAGGCCACCTAGTATTCTTAGGAAAAGCTATAGGAAGCTTTCAGACCTGGTCCTACGCGTTTGCATTTCTCTCTTTCTCAGGTATGGGTTTAAAGGGAAGCGTAGTTGATGTTGCGCGAGTAGTAACAAAATATATTTATTGCCAAAACAGTGCAGTAAATTATTGCACGTGGACTTGCCAAATGTTGATGCCTAAAGCAAAGTGTTTATTTACCATATAGATAAGTGGTTTGATTTTTACGTATACCAGTCAGTTACTGTGCAGGATCAAGTCTGTGCTGGGAAGCATGCAGTAATATGTTCAGCTTGCTTCAGCCTTTTGTGTTTGGGAAATGCGGGAATTGGAATTCTTACAGGAAATAAGTCTCATTAGTTCATCAAACATGTCATCTCGTCCCTAGAAGTAGCTACGAAAATATGCTGGAGATTTGCTGCAAAGGGAGATGATGTTTTGTCGGAGACGTACAAGGCTGAAGCTGGGTCTCCACACACTGCCACGGCTGTCAGGTTCTTGCGCCGCTCCGTGCTCTGCTGTCTGTGGTGAGAAATGCCGGTAGTGGTGCGTGTCGTTCTGTGCTCACCTGGCTGGGCTGCGCTGCCCTGAGCGGTGGTGGTGGTATTCACCGTCGTCATCTTTTGCATCACAGAGCTCCCCCATAATCATCCCCTCCCCCCCCCCCGCCTTTTTTTATTATTTTGCCAGGAAAACTAGTACTAGTTTTATGTTCTTGAGTCTGTCTAATGTGTGTTTGCTCTTCCTGTTAAGCCCTACCAATGCTAGAAGTTTTTTAACTGACTTCTCACGCTGCTTGCCTAGTAGTGAATTATGTTTGAAAATCTCTGGTGTTGGTGGGACTGCCCTACTCTTTCCCTTCAGGTTTCTCTCTGTTGCTCTGGAACTTTATTTTTGCTGTCATTTCTTTCTGCCTCTCCATTTTGTCTCTACTTTTTCTTCTCTGCCTCTTCAGTCCTCTCTGATCACTAGTGTTCTTTCCCCTTTCCTTTGGTATTTGTCTCTCTTTTCGTACCCTTTTTCCTCTTGAATGAATGGTAGCAACAGGTAAAGGAAAACCTGAGTTATAAATGACTGACACGGCCTCTGCCTTGTGCTGCAGAAAGTCAGCTGCTGGGGGGCTCCTCAGGTACCCGTCAGCTGGGCACTCTCTGGCCATCTGCAGAAAATGCCTTTGTTTAAAAAGAGCAGTGATAAAAGTGTTATAAAAGTTAAAAAGAGCGTGATGTAGCTGGAGGGCTGGTGGGACTCACTTCCAACAAGTGCACCTAGGCGCAGGCGTGCCACTGCGCCGGAGCTGCTCCCTTGTCCCCCGCTGCCATGCTCGCCTTTTCTCATTATGGGACCGCTCTTCGTTTTTATTTTTTTTCTTTTTCTCCTTCTCCTGAAAGAACTCTAGTTCTGAGAAGTAGAGAAATCAGTGCTTGAAGCGTCAGCAAGGCATGTTGCTGTGGCATTACAGGGTTCACATCCTTAGCATCTTTGTTGCAAATACGTCATGCGATACGAATCTGCGCGATGCTGAACTCTGACCTGGTGAATGCTGCTCTGTGGGAGCCCCTGTGAAATCTTGTGGTATGCCTGGCAGGTCACGTTGGCATGGCAGATGGCAATAAATCTCGGACAATGTGAGAAGACTTTAAAAAAAAAAAAATTAATGAAGAAAATGTACACCTCAAATAACTCATGGTGTTTTTCTTAGTTAAGTGAAAAGGTTTTGTAAGCTGGTTTTGAGGAAAGAAATATAATGGCTGCAGAGAATTTGGTTTTGAAATCTAATTAAGGGGCAACTAGGAGAGATTCTTGTGGTAGCTGCTATTCATATGAATTAATTATCCAAAATAGCATTTGATTAGCACATCCTCATTTTTACTTTTAAAGGAAGTTCTTATTTTAGAAGGTGAATGATTATATTCTTGTGTTTCAAACCAGAATCTACTACTGTAAACAAATTTCTATTATCCATGTCCTTTTTTGCTCCCCCGCCTCTGCCTCTAATACTAAGGGACGGCTCATTCGAAGTATACGGTCTGTTTTATGTCATGGCACCGAGAGTTTCGACTGTTTTACACTCACCCCATTCACTTTGGTTTATTCATAATTGTGTCCTTAGTGAAATTAGGAATGGAAGTTTACGTCCTGTTTGCTGGAGCATTGGAATCGTATGATTCACACAGCTAAAAACCAGGACAATACGTCTTACGTGGTCGATGTTGCCACATCTGATGTGTGTTGTACAGTGACTTCAGTGAAGTGCCCCTTTGGACACACCCTGGGGACTTCTGCTGAGTCTTTTTCCCTTGAAGAGGTACGTTTCAGACAAACAAGAAACAGAAGGCACTTTCTTAGAGTTTTGTTGTTTAAAGCAAAACAAAACACATGTCGTTTTTTGTTGTTGTTGATCAACAACTTTTGATTTATGCCCTGGAAAACGTACAAAGAACGCAGTCTTTTTGGAAAGGCTTTTAGAAACCCTCTGGAGGTGTTTGCCTCAAAGAGGCTACAGTGCTGGTGAAGGGGAAAAGCAAGGGGAATGGAAAGGGAACGCTTATCCATACTGTTTAGAAAATGTCTAAGAGTACAGCTGGTTCCCTTCACAGTTTCCCTCGCTGAGGAATGGTTGGCATTTATATATTTCCATAATTTCTCAAGCAGCTTTATTTCATGGTGAGCATAAACCAAGGCGTCCAAGGAGAATCCTGAGCCGTTCTTGTCCACTTGTTAATGAGGTGACGAGGCTCCAGCCTGTCACTCAGAAAGGAGTCAGCAGAGCGAGCTTTTATCAAACCTGCAGACGTCCAAAATAACTTCTTCCTGCTCAGTAGCTGGCTACTCTTCCACCAATACCTCAAGAAAATGTAAAATAGGGTAATGCTGGTCCAGGAAAATTTCTTCTTAAGAAAGTTCCTTTCATAAGTAGTTATTAATGATATGATTTTTACTTGTATCATACACAACACTTAAATGGTGATGCTGTGAATATTTTGAAAAGACTATATTGAGGTATATGCAGGCTTTTAGAGCGTACCAGCTTAGTCAAGAAGCTAGAAAGCTGATCGCTGTTCGTGCAAATGGAAAAAAACTAACTGTGATCCTCACAGAGAAAAATTTGAGCAAATGTCCAAGAAGTGTTTTAGGATGAAGGTTCAGTACTTGGTGCTTATTTTTTTATAGGTGTGTAAGTTATTTGGGACTCAGAAGATCTCCTCTCCCATTTTGGTGTTCCACAGACATGGCTGGAGCTGTTGACAGGGCATCCTGTTCCAAATCTTAGCACCAGGTGACAGTTGACTTTTTTTTTTTTTTTTGAAAACCTGGCCCTAAACATCTGACTATATTGCTTCTACCCAAGTGCTTCTGAAAACGGACTCTTTTTGCGTTATTTTTGATCTATTGGGCAGACCTTAACTAGTTTGCCAAATACTAACACTTTCCGACATAGTCAACACCGAAATGCCTCCCGGCTCTCAGATGGAGCTGTTCTGGGGACTGGGAGGTAGCAGAGAGCTCCCGTGCAACAGAAGTTGAGAATATGCTTCCTTTGCGTCTTTTGCTTATTTTGTCATAGAAATACCGTCATACTGTTGGTATTCATGGTCCTGCAGGGTAAATGAATTAAGTGAATAAACTAATTACCTGCGTTGGCTGGGCACGCTGACAGATGGTGCTGTTCAGGGGAGGATGCTCTCTCATCTGTTGTTGTCCGCTAATTCTCTTACCCAGATTTTGGCGAGTCTTACCCACCCCGAAGGTGTGTGACTGAGTAGCGGGTGTGCTCTGAAGGTGGAGCAAGGCAAATATGAGATGTCTCTGGTGGGCAATGAACTGTCCTGTCTCTCCCAGTATTTTTCTGCCTGGTTTGGAAAGGGCTTTTGGAAGAGTGTGGAAGGTTCCCAGGGCACCACCATCCACAGGTACACTAGAGGGCAGGATTTAGCCCTTAAATCTTCTCACAGGCTATAGAAATCAGGAGTGCTTATAGGTACTTAAATATTCTCGTTTACAGAAAAAAATAGTCCAATTCCTGCTTAGCTGTTGCACAGCCGTTGCTGAATGAATAAGGCAAATACAGATAACGTACAGTAGTTTGGCAGGACACAGTGAAATTATGGAGATAGTCACATAAATGCAGATTCTTGCAAAAGCTGTCTATGACCCCCTTATGTGCGTAGATTAAAACTTTTGGTAAAAACTGCAGTGGCGCATTTAGTGAAGTCAGAATGAACACTCTGGGACGTTTGTCATCTTGATAAAATGGAGCCGTATATTCCTGAATTGCTCATGAAGAAAATGAGATCAGGTGACTGCTAATGGTTTTTATTGGGCTAATAAATGCTTGAAATTTGTGCAGCTTGTTCCAAGAAAAAGTTTATCCTGTGGTGGAGATATATTTAAAAGCATTTTACAGAAGGTGAACTATGGTAGTAATTTTTTTCTAAAGATATGATTTCTTTTGACATACTAGATGAAGAGACTAAGTTGCAATCAGTTAAAACCCGTGGGTTTGGGTTTTTCTCTTTTTTTTGTGTGTGTTTGGTGTATATTACTGAAGAGTTTTAATAGTTGTTCAGATTCGTCTTCTCTAATAAAAGCAGGTTCAGGTTCTGTATTCTGTAATAAAAGCAAGAGAAGTGCTAAGTGCACAGACAGTTGAATGGGCAAGAAGAGATGTAGCACAGGGTTCATAAGATGCTTGAAGATAAACCCCAGAAAAATGCCCTCTTTTTCTGTTTGGTTCCCACAGAATGCATTCACCTATCGTATTTTCTAGAAGAAGGGGGACCTGTTCTGCTGCGGTTTTGGGGGCAGAATTCTGTTTAATTGCCCGTTAGTTAATCAGTGTCTCAACCTGAATTGTAACTCGTCATCTTTTCGGTGACATTTCGTTTCTGTAAGCTTTTCCCAACTCCCTTGGGTTACACATACGGCAAGCAGTTTTAAAAATAATTATTCAGTGGTTTCTGTATGCTTAATGTTGTTGACCCACTGAAGTGAAACATGTAACAAGAGTTTCTTTGAAAGTTTTTCTCCGAGCTTAATATTTTTTTACCTTTTTCTTCCTTTTTCTTCCCCAGAAAAATATTTTTCCGACACTTCATTTGTTCAAGCAGTTTGAATGAAATCCATGAATCCATCCATAATTTCTGATGTGACCAAGAGAAGCCTGAAATTTGTGTTTTGATTGTTGGTTTTTAGAACTCTTGGGAGCGTTGCCCTGTGATCACTGGCCATCTGTTGTTTCAAAATACTTGGAGAGGTGATTGATTGTACTAAACTGGTTAACAACTCTGGAAACAATGGAGCTTTTAGGCTGTTGGTGGTGGCATGTTAAGTGCAATTATCTAGTAAAAACAAAGCGGACTATATAACCTCAACGCAATCCAGTTCCGAAAGAAAGGTTATCCTGAGAATGCTCAAGTTACTGTTACTGAAAAAAGTAGATACTTGCGTGAAATGTGTGAATGGAATATTTATACCAGGTGGTATTTGAAATGTTTATGGTAATGAGATTGCATTTCAATTCTGATGGAGAATTAATAGCCTTTGCTTTTATTAGTTTCTGTGTAAGACCGTGCATTTCAAAATAGAGCGACTCTCTCATCATTTGTCATTTTCAGTAGTGTGTTTTGTGACAGTATGTGGATAAACTTGAGTTCCCGTCTGCCCCTTCTGCTGCCTCCTGACTTCTCAGTAAAAATATTTAAAGGGTGACTCTCGGGAGGGCTGGTGGCAGTTCGGGATTATTATCTTATGTAGTTTTTTTGTTTGTTCGGGGGAAGGCCAGATTTTGCCTGGAGCTGATTTTGACTGGACGACTGGAGTCGTCCGAGAATATAAATGAGATGATGTCTACAAAGTTGGGTGGAGGTCGTCTTGCACAGACTGTCATGGTACACTTTTGGTTGAGTGATCCTGTATGAACTTATCACTCATGTTTGTTTTTTAGAGCTTGAAAACCACACTGCTCGAGTGATTCAAAGGAGAAAGATATTAAGGGTACCAGGAAAGGGGGAAGTAGGAACTGGACTCCATAGCCATTTGCAGTGGCAATGTGGTGAAATTATAGTCTTGTATTGTGGAGCTTGTTAGCTTGACTCTTACCGTGTGATGAGGCTTGAGCAGATCTCGTAAAACAGCAATCATCAGGATTCCAGTTGGAATGTGCAAGTCACAAAATCCTGATACTCGTGGCTATGAAGTACTGCATGGTGTTGTGTTTTGTAAAAGCAAGGATAGATATCGACTGTGATAACAGCTTGAAAATATTTGCAGTCAGTTTCTTGGCTGTCTCGGGCTGACCCAGCCTGGTGCCCACGATGCCTGGTGTGTCTGTCTGCAAACCTCTACCATGCTGATGAGTTTTATTAGACGTTCTGTTGCCGTTCCGTGGTGGTGTAGCTCTGCAGTTATTTTTGCTGATGAAGGATGTCCTTAACACGCTCAAGTGTATAGGCATCACAGCAGCTCGATCTGCACTTGGTGCACCTCTTTTGCAGAAACGTCTGTAGCACCTCTTGAGACTGGCAGCATTTTTTTGGCAGACTGTATTTTTTCTCGGTGTTTCTAGGTACTGAGGAACAAATACTTGAGTGTTTTGGTTTTATCCACATGTCCCCTTTTCGACTTCCTCTCCAAGGCCCCAGTGTTTTGTTTTAAAATCAGCTGTTAAGTTGTCAGTGCTGACTGGCCAAAGGATCCTATGGTCAGATGCTTCAGCTGATCTAACAAGCCTCTGGTGCTAAAAGGGATGGTCTCTCCTCTTCCTTCGCCCGGTCTCAGCTGTGCTGTAGTTGGCACTGCCTCTAGTACCAAGTTCAGCAAAGGGACAAATGGCCTTGCTGAGTTGGCAGAAAAGCATTTGCTCGCTCTCCCTCTTCCACTGCATTAGTTTCTGGTTGACTTAATGCATTGAAGGAGCTCACTGAGATGTCAAGAAAAGTGCCAGAGCTGGTGCAAGGGAGGTGGTAGGAGTGTGCAGCTGGGAGTGTGGGAAGGAGGGACAGGAACTGCCCCTTTCCGGTGGCAGCTAGCGGTCCGGCTGTCACTGCCCATCTTGTGGTACCACGTCCTGAACCATCTCGTCTGTTAAAATGCGGGACAAGGTACAATGTCTTCCTTGCTGGGGGACTTGAAGAGGATGAACAGATGGAGTCCATGCGGTTGTCGCCTATGTTACATTTCAGGTTAGATTAGTGATTTTAGGACGATATTACAGTGAGTGTTAATACAGTCCCACAGCTCTGGGAAGACCAGCAGTAAGACTGAGATGTCTGGACGCAGAGAACCACACCTGTGGAATAGTTCTGTGCGATGCTCCGCTAGGTCCTGTTGATACCTGTGGCAACAGAGATGGGTACAAAAATGAGAGCATTTTTTAGCGTGGAGCAGCAGCCGGTGAGGGCCGTACAGAGGATGTAGGGGGAGCGGCTGTCATCACTGTTCAGAAGCCACCTAGGGTATCCTCCTGCACAAACTTGTTAGGCTGAGCAGTTTCTGGGAAATAGTGTATGGATTCAGTTCACGGGGTTTCTCCAACTGTAACGGAGCAATTGGGATGAATAGCCAAACGTGCGTCTGGCCATGCCTCTGAATAAGTAAATATGAAGGGTTCATTTTGTGGTTTTACAGATGTTTACAGAGTCACTATGGATGTTTTACTCACACTAATGTAGTTCATTCAGGAAAATTGAGGAAAAAGAGCTACGACACTTGTGCCTTTAGAAATGCGGGAATTCCTAAAAGCTGAAGAGGCCTACAGAACTGTCCCATGTTGCCAGTTCTAATTTATTTCAGTCTCCAACCTTCTGCTTACTTTACTGCTTCAAGATGCAATGTCTTCCAGAGCATTTGACTGTCTGTGCTTGAGCTAGTACCAGCGATTATGAGGTGTCAGTATTTGCTGTTGAAGAGCAGAGCATGGTGTCTCAAAATGAGGCTGAATTCCAGCAATCAGCTCTAGTAACGTGGATCAGTATTGTCTATGTGATATTCTGTTAGGAGATAATGCTGTTAGGAGTGAGAGACATCTGGCCTGCCTGCTGGTTTGATGTGATGTAAGGTGAGACAGTGAGATTGCTGGTGCTTGTAGCCATGGCATACTCTTGCAGTGAAGTCTGGAGCAGCGTGGAGATTTAAACCAGCAAATAGATTTAAGCCAGCAGAGTGAGCACTAGTAACGGTCTGGCTGAAGCAGGGCCGAGGCAAGTAGGTTGTTCCAAGCTGCAGGTTGTAAGGTCTCTCTTTTGTTGTCAGGAAAGTGCTCACGTCCCTTCCTTAGTGTGGCTCAAAGGTATTCAGAACAAGCAGTGGGTTTTTATTTGGAGAGCTGGAAGCTGGCGAAGTGACTACAGCCTGATTCCTTTCTCTGTGGTCCTGCAGACCCAAGTTCTTGGCTCCCCAGTACAGGCTGGGTCCCACGGTGTGTCCTGTCTGCTGCCTCAGAGTGAGCAGAGGGGGCTGTAAAAGTGAAAAGTGTTACCCAAATATTTGAAGGGAAGTCTAAAAATGCACCGTGCTTTTTATTTTTTGGTGTTAGGGAGTTTGGTTTCTTAGGAAGAAGAGCTCTTTATACTCAAGCGAGGCTGTATTCAAAAGCAAATTAGAGCCTTTTTGTGAAGACTCTGGTTCACTACTCTTCTGGATCAGCAGTGATTGACAGCTGTTGTCCTTCATTGCAGATCATGCTGTTCCCCTGTGGGTGCGTTATTTAAATGTCAGCATAGGGTGGATACACAGCTTGATGGAAGGGGATAAAATAGATGGAGGATGAAGTAAATCTCCGGGCTTAATGTTGTCTTTGCATTGTCCTTGCAGTAAATGAGGTGGACAGGCACCAGGAAGTACTGTTTGTGCATGTGTATGGGTTTTGATTGGTCTTTCTGTTGACTTTTTGCGAAAATATTTATTAAAGACTCGGTGATTAATTCAATTTCATTGGTATTGGAGATGGGGGAAATGCAAAACCAACATAGTCACTGTCTCTTAACCTTTTGGCCAGATTAAGAGCAATTAACTGTAAAGGGCAACTTAATTTATAGGAACTCCTCCTTACCAGCGTGTTATTTCTTCCTCCTCCAGTCTGCTGTGCCGTCTCCCTGGTGCCTGACACAGTTTCTCTTTCACCACTGTGCTTCAGACTCTCTTGAAATCCAATTTGCTGATTCCTCTTGGCGTTTCTGAAATCCGGTTTTTCCTTTCCAACTGTGACAGTAAGGCTTATTAAGCCTATGGGTTGACAATTTCTCACCACTGCTCCGGCAGCCTTTTCCTTTCATCTCATCAAATCTGTTATCCGCTGCTCTGACATAAGTTATACCCCTAAAATACTGTGTACTACTGAATAGTTGTTGTGTGAGTTTTACGTGAAGAAGGAGCACTAAAAATACCTTTTAAAAATGATACATTTTACCTTCTTTGTCTTCTGAAGTGACAGTCTTGGGCTTGTCTCAGCTTGTCCCTGGTTTTATGTATGTTTATTCTTCTGCAAGTGAAAAACAGGTCTTCATTACAAAGAGATTAGTGAACGCACGATAAAGAGCTGAAAATCTGCAGGTTCTGTACACATCTTCTGATACCCATCAGTGACATCGTTATGTTGGCTAAATGCTTGCGCCAGCTTTGTTTTAAAGCTGAACAACGGGAAGTGGTTATTCTGCGATTTACTTCAGTGAATACTACATGAAGTGAAAGTAGTTTAAAGAAACATGATGGATTACCTTACCCCTGTTTAGAAAAGCCCTTTGGAAAAAGTCCTAAAAACATGTGTGAACATGCCTTCATTGTTTTGATAAGGAAACCCCCAACATTGTTCTAAATAAGAATTTGGAGTAAAGGTATCGGTAACGTGGAGGCTAGGCTTTATTACCTGGACCCAGTAATGAATGAAGTTCTTCTCTGGTAAAGTTAGTAAATCTTCTTCTGCTTGGTTTTGCCCTCTTGACTTTAAATGATGCAGTCAGCTCATCTGCGATGACAAGGAGACTGCAGACAGTGTGGCAGCGAGGTATTGAGAAGAATTTTGTATGATGGTGTACTTGGAGCATCTGGCATTTGAAACCCTCACGTAATGCCAAGCAATCGCTCTTTACTTTACTCAGCAGCACAAAATACCCAAGTTGTGTTTTGTAAGCAGAATACAGAAACTCTAGTGCTTTTAACTTTTAAAGGACTTGATGAAGTTTGACCAGTCGGTTTATGAGAGCCATGTGAAATGGAGAAATATAACTGTGCGTGGGCACTCACGCAAGGAACACTAAGCCAGACTGTTGCCAGAAATGTATGTCACGTTATTCTGAAATTGGTCTTCTGCAGGATGACTTCACTGTCCCTTATATGACGTTTGTGGGGAGCGTCTGAGGGTGCTGTGTGTTTGGTAATCGGTGTTTCCTGGGGAGGATTCCCAGTGTGATAGGTGTATGTTAGGGGGAGTCGGAGATTTGTAGGAATTGAGGCTGAGTTATAAATGAGAACAGATGAGAACCTGAATAGGGAAATAGTTTTCACTGTGTTCAGTATTTGTACTATTTAAAACGATGAAAATGCTTAAAATCTGTGAACATCCGTGTTATGTGGTAGACTAGGTTAGCGGGTTGATATTTAAACAGTTACACAAGTTATTGTTCTGTTTAAAGCCTTGGATTTACTCTTAAGTGTAACCGGAACTTTTTGAAGTGTTCGTATTTCAGAAGTGTATATTTTTGTTGTAGATGTTTACATTTTAAAGACCTTAGGTCTGTCTGCAAGTGGTTTTATGCCTCTGGCTGGCAAAAAGGAAAAAGATACACTTGCAATGCTGTCATGCAAAAGCAAAGAAATGTGCCTTTGTACAGGAGCATGACTCACTGTTTCTCACTGTGACACTTCATTTGCTTGATTGTTTTTGTTGCTCTTCTGTGGTTTTTGTTTATTGAAAGACCACCTCTTCTGCAAAGGTTCGCTTGCTGTTTTTCATCTCTTTCTTCTTTCTCCCCCACACATGTTGCAGGTTTTAGGCAGCGCGTACTTCAGCAGCTCTGGTGCCGGCACAGTTGTTTTACGACGAGCGTATGAAAGAGAGCAAAGAGTTGTTTTTGTATTTGCAGTCTCAAGACTGGGGATGCCTCATACATCAATGCAAAGCTTACCAGTCAGTGGAAGATGTTAATATGCTTAACAGGTCTTTAGGAAGGAGACAACAAAAAGCGTCACAGACTAGATGAGGGAGAGAGTGAGCCAAAGCTATTTCTGATTCCTAGAGATAAGTTACAGTAGGCATCACCAGCTCACAGGCTGGGGTTTGGATCTGACCCAGCGGGTCTGCCTCTGGAAACGCCAAGACGGGGGTATTAATCTCTGCGTGTGCGCGCGCGAGTGTGTCCATGCATGTGTATCTTTGATGAACTGGCCCTTGGGCTTGGGAGGGTTTATTATGTTAGGTGTGGAGCATTACGCCTGACTGTGTGTCTTGCTTGGACACCTGGCTGGGAATAGACGTTGCCCCCAAGCATGAAGGAATTGGCCAAGTTCAGCCACAGAGTATGCGGGGTGGGAATTCGGTCGTAGGGTGTTCCATTTAGCAAAGTGTTTCTGGTTATTACTCCCTGCCCCCCCCCCCCCCCCCCCCCCTTTTTAGTGAACTTCCTTGCTTTTCTGCAGAGAATTACCTTACAGAGGTAATCCACCTCTTGTAGCAGTGAGACTGCAAAATAGTTGCTGCTTTGCTCTTTTCCGTGGGCATGGAGGTGCAGGAGGACGAGTGATGGGGAGCTGGTGCAATAGCTTCACCGCAGTGTCATTCGGGGGCCTCATGGAAGGATTTTCCTTACAGGGCCTCTGCAAATATGTTGGAGATGGGCCCTGAGCCATTGGCTTGGGTTTAGCTTTTCCACAGCAGAGCCTGTAGTAATGCTAGTCATTGATCCAGAGACACGCAGCCTGGGATTTTTCAGGGGGTACATAAACTCTGCCTTCTTGTAAACTGAGTGAGAGGTGTTTTGCTAATGGCCTTTTTAGTTCAAATAAAGTGGCTGTATGTCATTGAAAATGGGGGTTGAAACAGTATCAGATTCCTCCTCTCTTTCCAGGGCCCGTAAGCTGCTCTGTTAGTTGCAGTGTCTGGGTACGGTATGTGTTTGCTGTTGAGAAGTTCACAAACTCCAGAAAAACCTCTTGGAGTATTGGCTGATTGACATTTTTGGGCCCAGAGTCCTCTTGCTAAGATGATGTATTTCACATCACATTCTTGCAGGGTGTTAATAGTGATGTTACAGTGATGAAAAGGGGTTCTCTTTCCTACTGCCTTAAGAAGGCTATTTAAGTGAGAGAGGCAGAGCAGCGAAGGGCTGCGTGTGCAGGCTGTAGGCAGTGTAATGATTTTGGTGTCTTGTCCCGGGGTATTCGGGGCAGCGTTTGGGGTCCTGAAGGGAAGCGTGGAGGTACTGACAGTGGATATCCAGGTTGTGTGGTCCTGCTGTGGGAGCAGCATTTCGGTGTAGGTGGGAAAACCCCGCAGAGGATGAAAGCAGCCTCTGCACGTGTACGTGTGTGTGGGGCACTGTGGTTGTGCCTCACGGCAGTAAGAGGCAGGAAACATCGGTGAACCCTTGTGAACTTTGATTTAGCTTGCACGTACGTTGGACAGTAGCGAAGATGTGGCAGCAGGGTTTTCACTGTGAAGCGATGGAAACCCTTGAGCAGGAGGCTGGACTGATAGTGTCCATCCGACTTGAATTTTGTGCGCTTCTGAGACCGTGGCTGGGTACTCATGGTTTTAGTCCGCACTGAAGTCTGTAGGGATCTTTACTAGGTAGATTATAGTGAAAGTATAGCTTAGGATTTAATCATACCTTTATTTGCTGTCTATGTGTATCCAAAGCCAAGAGCTCGTGGTTGGTTTTTATTTTAGGGTTTCTCTGATGTAATGGTTAGATTTCCCATTTCCTTGTGGAAGAGTAGGAAAACGGGGATTTTATGAATCCATTTGGCTAATGCATCTCAAATTCCACCTGCTTGAGGTGCGGGAGTTTGCTTCGTGCTCCAGTACAGCACCCTCATGTACCGTACACTTATCCTGCCCCTTCTTCACTGTGGCTTGCTCTTTATGCCTCTGTCTGTCTTTCATATTTTCCTAATGTGTTTCTGTCCCTTTCTTTCCCCACGATGATCTTTGCTTTCCCTCTTCCTTAGCGATACTGTGGCATACTCTTGCCCCAGAACGTCTTAGCCAATGCAGCTGCTATGAGTAAAATAACAGCACACGGCTTTGCGCACGCCGATCGCCGCAGGCAGAGGGCTTGGGGTGCAGGAGGCTGGCGGCACTGTTCCTCTGCCGCTGCCAACAGATGTCCAAGTGGGAGGGTGTGAGAAAGGTAGTACGAGCTCAGCAGTGAATAACTTCCAAAATGTGCAGCTCTCTTTTCCTAAAGCATTAAGTTGCTAGATTTTGCCAAGATCTTCTAAATAAACCAATTTTGAAGGAGATTTTTGGCCGAACCCTTCATGATGCAGAGCAATGAAACCATTTGGGACCATTTAAGTTACTGCAGTATTATTTGGTCTGGGCCATTAAAAAGCTTTGCTGGATTGGGATAACTGTAAAAGGACATGAGAGTTTTCCCTGTACGTGTCATTTTTCAGTTCTAGCGCTCAGGGCAGTAAAAAAGCATTTGGAAAATGTACACCTTTTCTGTTGTCTGCATTTGCTAGCATCTTTTCTGTCTATGTCTTGCTATGTCCATAAAATTCTCTTCTCCACTGGCGTATGCAAAACTTCATTGGAAATAGTTCTCTGAGCTCTTTAAGAGAAGATGGGGAAGATCCAGTTCATAACAGAAATCTGAAACCTTGCCAACCGCAATGCTATTAAATGCCACTTTTCAACTTCCATATTCTTAGAAAAGTCTCTCCAAATTGTGAAATAAATGCCTATTTGTAACTCTCTCTGAAATATGCTGGCTAGTTTAACTTGCAACTTGTATATCTGTTCTGACCATATACCCTGTGGAAGAGGGACGATGGTCATCTATGTGTAGCTGTAATTTTACGTCCGCAATCCACTAATAACATGAATGCGTGCAGAAATCTGTGCCTGCAGAGCTCTGCTGGCTGCAGGGGAGGAGCACGGCAGGGCGGTCAGCGTTTTGTCTGTGTTTAACATGTCACAGGATCAGGACCTGATCTTAACAAACAAACAAACAAAAAACAACCCAAAACTGCTGAACCCGTTTCATGTATACGTCAGGGAGCGGTCTTGAAGAGGTTTGATCTTCTGTCGATTGTCTTACGACAAAAAGGGAAACAACCGTTTAGTGATTCTGCCTTTTAGATGCTGGTAAGAATTTCTCTGAGCGTCACTGTTGGAAAGAGTGCACCTGTAAACTTCCTGTGTTAATGGAAGGGAAGCTGGCAAAAAAACCCCGGGTTCATGTTGTGTGGTCGTTTGTGTGTATATATACGGAACAGCTGTATTTGTCCAGGAAGGGCTGTGTGTGGTGGGAGGTGGAGAAAACTCTTTCCCAGGCATTTTGGTGCGTGTTGCAGTGTGGTTCAACATCCTTTAATGCCACAAATTGTACTGGTTTCAGTGGAAATTCAGGTGAGGCTGTAGCTTGTATTGCTCTTCAGCCAAAACACCAGTGAATATGTATTCTTAACACAGCCTCTACGTCTTGTGAGGAAAAAATGTCCCCCGCTCTACTCTTTCTTTATACTACTGGAAGACGTAGTAGTTTCACTTAAACTATATCCAAACTGATTTGTTTTCCTAGTTAATGGCCATCTCCTTAGGTAAATATTGCTGATTGGATCATCTGCCATATAGGGATGTAGACGGTATTGTAAGCAAGAAGACATACGACTGTAAAATAAAATTTGTACTGGAAATTCTGAGCGTTAGATTACCCTTACAGCTTTAGAAGACTGAGTATATAGATAAAAACCAGTCTTTAAGGATAGCACTAACAAAGTTAGACACCTGGGTGCTGAGTTAGGGACTCCCTTTGCGTGTCCTGTCAAAAATGAATGTGGTCAGAATTTCCGCAGGATTTAGTCTTCCTTTATTTTGGCTCAACTTTGGTTCACTGACCTTGCTGTGACAAACTTAACAAACCACTGATGTTCTTTTCTGTTTCGACCCTTGGGTTGAGATCCAGAGGTTGCCACGGATCCTGGTGGAAGAGCTGGGGCTCAGTGAGCTCTCTGAGCTCACGTGCTGTAGGATGCAGAATTCCCATGTTCTGGAGATGGGATGCACCACCCTCAGTTAGCAGCTGGAGACAGGATTTGGACGCAGTCTGCCTGTGGAAAGCATTTTGCAGTTCAAGAGGTTGACAGACAGCTTATGATTTTTTTTGGTATGGGAATCCTTTTGCAAAACTTGAGGAAAAAACTCATTCTCATAACAGAATGACTTAAAAAAAAAAATCTCTGGACCCATAATTAAAATTTTCTGATTTGTACATTTGCCTGTTTTTCCTGTGCTGAACACGTAAGTTTTATGACCGTACCTGGGGGCTGGTGGCGCTGCTGCTGCGTGGGTGAGTTAACCGAGGAAGGGCCGTGGCACGGCTAGTGGTGCTTTATTCCCGTGTTTATTATGGCACAGAGGAATTGGAAAGCGTGATCCCAAGGAGAAGAGTGTGACGGGTTTTTCTGATGTCACGGGCAGGGTGAGCACGGAGAGATTTGCTCATCGTGTACTTTGGATACTCTTTATCTTTTCCCTATAATTGGAACATTTATAGGCATTTCTTGCTTTTGAGCCAGGTAGCTCTTGAACAATCACCTTCTCATTAAAAATTTTTTTAATGCCTTCTGTCCTGCAGGCTATAAATACTTACTGATTAATTTAATTTTGGTTTGAGAATTTTGTCTTTATGTGGCTTGTTCTCTTCCCATCTTACAATGCCACATCTGTTTTTGCACTTCTAACTGTACAGCTTGTCAGCGGGCTGTACTGTGGCTTCTTCTGGGCTCGGTATCTTTTCTTCTGGGAAAATCTTCACTGCAGCATTATGGACTGTGTTGTTATATCCATAAATGGCATTGAGTTAACTGATTAATTTCTTCAGGTAACAGGTTTGTGATTGTGCTGAATACAGGAACAAGGAAATGGCTCAAAGGAGAGTTTTGTTTAGGATATTTTTATAGTTTTATCTTACAGTATTAGAAGCTTGTGTCAGAGGAAGGTTTTAAATCCAACTGCTGACTTACAGTTCAGTGCCTTAATTTTATTCCATTCATGCTTTCTAAGCCTTTTTATATCTTCCCAAAGATACAACTTTATCCTTCTTCCTCAGAGTTTCTATCCTGGAATGAAATTAAATTTGTATGTCTTGCACTTCATTTCTTCTTACTTGACAGAAAAAGGAAAGATGATCATACTTTGGCTTATTGTGAGGAGATACAAACAAAAGTCTTAATAGTGGTAAGAAATTTACCGAGTCCGTTGTAGCTGTCAACGCATAAAGGCCGCATAGGTTATAACTGGGATAGGACATTTTCTTATTTCATAACTTTGCGATGACTTAGCCTCAGTCCTCAAGATGTTCGCTCAGCGTGCTGAGCGAGGCATCGACCGTAGCCTTGCACTTGACGTTCATCACAAATTAGAGGGCATGCTAAGAGTGTGAACAGTGAAATAACTTACTGCCGTGCTGGAGGGCAGCCCTCCCAAAGGACTGCCAGAATGACTGGGAAAATGTGCCTTTTTGGTCCTCAGTTCGTTAATGAGCTGTTTCACAACAATCTGCGCTACTTCTTTGGATTACAAACTTCTTAATTAGTTTACTTTCATGGATCTGGTTTTGAGGTTTAAGTATGCTGAAAACAAGTATCACAAGTAGATCTGAAATGATGGCCCATGTCAGAACTCTTGCTACTGGTGACCTAAAGGCTGCAAAAGATGTGGATCATCGGTGTCAAGTGTTACGTTTCTCTTATTGTACTGATTGTAACAGGTTGCATTGAGCTAAACCTAAAATTGTTGCTTCTGGTGATGACTACATGGTCAAAATGTGTTTGACTAGTAAGGCTGTATTGTATCTTGGCATCTCCAAATCAGCGTAACGCTGTGGCAAACACCTTGCATTAATAAAGCCATAAAATAATGCTGAAACCTGAAAAACTTACAGTACTCTTCTGGCTCTGTTTATGGATGTTTTTTTCAAGTGGGAGAAGAAAATCCAGTGAAGCTGATTTTGCTTTTGGGGCTTTCAGTATTGCAGCGCTTTTCAGACTCTGCAGGAAAATTTTTTTTTCTTCCCCACACCCCCCCCCCCCCCCTTTTTAAGAGTAACATTTTTCACAAGCTTCTCCAAACTATACAAATATTTTTACAGGCCTTAAAAAACCTTTCCTAGCAGTTTATTTTGACAGAATCTGAACTTCTGGCCCGGTCCGACGCTGTAGGAGTTGGTGTGCTTTTTTTTTGTCAAGAGAAAGTCACAAAGCGTAAGTCCATACTGCAGTAGTTAATATTACTTTTCCGATATTTCACACAGCTGTTTCTTGTTAAGTGTGCAGTGAAAGCTGTATGCTTGGGCACATCTCAAAAGTCCATTTTCCCCAGGCCCTGCCCAGAGCACTTCTCCACATTCTTGCTTCCCCGGAAGGCAAGGAGTTGCACTGAAGGTTTTTGAAGCCATTCACGAGTCTGATTTTGGCCTGATAACTCAGGAGGGTTGTATTTTGGATACTTGATTCTGGGATGAAATGAAACATTTCACCTAACTTTTTACAAGTACCCGAGGTTTCTGTATTCTTTGGAAGTCTGGAGTTACTACTGAATTATGAGGTTTTTTTTTTTTTTCCTTTTCTTTGTGCAGAATGGCAACAGACACCTAATTCATAAGAAACCATTTTATCTTCTTTAAAATGCAGCATTTGTATTAGTAGGGCTTCAGCAGTGTATACAAATTAGTGGATTTAGAAGCAACTCTTACTGATGTCTGTCTGTACCTAGAGAAAAAAGAGATGAAATAATTTTCATGCTTAAAAAAGGTTTTGCAGCAATTATCCTAAAGATTTCATGTTGCTGGTATTCTTATTGTTGGAGTTTCTTCAGTCCCGTCTTTAGGAGCAACAGAAGCAAACCAAGAAAGTTTTCATTTGTATTGCAGAAATCTCGTTTCCCCACAACAAAAAGCCAAATAAACAGCTATCTCCCTCTGAATCTCGAGAGATGCTCCTGCTCCAAACTTTATGGTCACTTCAAGCATTTATTCTGGTGGCTCAAAAGGTCAAGCTTTTTAAAATGGCATCATTAAATGGAAAAAACTATATGCTCCACAAAAGCAGGCTGGGTGAGCGAAGCTGGTGTCTAAGATTGATGTGTGCCAGCGTTGCCCACCAGGCTTTCCTCAGCCAGCCTTACTGTATAGAACCAGGTATGTGTTTCTCATGAGCCCTTCAAAGAAAGAAATTGGCAAACGCGGACTGATGCAAGGCCTTGGCTGAGTACTTTTGAGTGAATGGAGCACAGCTGTCGGTTCCTCTAGCTGGGCTTTTATCATGGTCAGATCTCTGTCTAGTGTGTTCAAACAGAAAATGTTTTTAACTAATTCCCAGAATAATTTCTGGGATGGAAGCAGAAGGAAGGAGAAGTTCCAGTCTAGTTCGTTTTTGGAAACACCGATAGTCTCGCACCAGATGAGTCATATCCGTCGTTTGGATACCTGATGGACACATAGCCAGTACCGGCTTGCGACATCCTGCTTCTTCCTTCTTTAGTTGCTGCAATTCTTTGGCAAAAGTTGTCTTTGTCTTTATACATCCCAAGAAGGTGAGAAGCCGTTTCTCAACTATTCCTTGTTTTTGATGCCTGTGTTGCAATGATCTTGCTTCCTGTTACAGAAATTTAGTTGCTCTTAAAAATCCCTGTTTAGTGGAACTGTGGATGAAAGCACAGTATTGCACCGAAAAATAGAACTCATCTGGGCTCGCTTCTAATGGCTCTTTTTTTAAGTGAGAGGGTCTGCAGATACGGGTTTCACTGGAAATAATGGTCAAGCAGAATGGAGGAAAACCTAGGGGTTTTGGGAGATCCCATTTCTTGTGTTCTACTGTTACTGAAATGGTTGTATTTGTTCTTAGCAGAAATCAGATTGAATCGGACTGCCTGTGCAAGCTGGCTTGATGGGACGGAGCTGCAGGGGATGGGCATATATTTTCTGTGAGGGGGAGGAGAAAGGTCCACATGTCAAGCTGCAAAAGAACTCATCCGAGTCGCTGTATGGGCCTTTCCCCCTTCTTTAAGCGATGTTTTAAGTAATCAAAGTTAGGTTTTCAGAGGAAGATGTTCTAAAAATGGTTGGAATCAAACAGGCTCTCCTGCGAGGTTTAGGACAACATGTACTTTACTTCTTTTTCCTTCTCTTCTCCAGAAAAATAACAGTTCCAACCGAGTGTGTAGGTTTCTTTTGAGCTGCAGGTACCCAAGTCATGTAGGAGAGACCTGGTGGATTTTCCTGTGGTATTTGGTATAATTTCTTATATTGCAGTATTCGCCGCCCTGAATAGCTAATGGGTGAAAAGCATGAACTCTGAGGTACAATGTTACAGATGCTCCTGTTAAGGTTAGGCTGAAATGCAGCAGAGGTGCAACTTCCTGGCTCCGCTGTTTTAACCACAATAAAGGCCTGATTTTATTTCTCGTTCTGAATGCAATGACATGAATGCTCAGGGAAGAAAAAAGAAGAAAAGCAGCAAACAGCTCTTCTGGATTTAGGTGGAGACCACTTTTGGCTTATAGCTTGAAACAAGCCACGGGCAAAGGGGGAAACAGTCGTGTGTTAATCTAAACTACTGGATTGGATTTGTGGCTAGAAAAATCAGTTTAGACTTTGTGTTAATTCACAGGCAGTAGCTGAAAGCTATGTGATACCACCTTACAGATTTTCAAAAAACCATGACTCTTCTTTTTTTTTTTTTTAAATAATTGATTCACATAAACCCACTTTTCACATTCCTAATTTGTGTAACGCCGTTTCTTGTGTCATTGCAATCCTCCTCTACTTTTGCAGTTCTTCCTGTTTGTTTATTCCAGCCACTTGTTGGCCGTATGATGTAAAGTAACTGATACTTTTCTGTTGGGAACCGCTAGAACTTTTAGTGATTGATACGGTCCTGAATGGTCTTAATCATAGTCCAGCCTCATGCCTCTCTGACAACCTAGCTGTATAGAATTGCATGTGTTCAATGTCTGATGCTGTTCTGTAAACACTAAGAAATATCTCCGTAAGAAAATTGCCATGAAGAATCCCCATTTTCTGTGAGCAGCTGACTGTGCCGTAAGTGGTCCTTCAAGGTCTTTTATGGTTTTTATATTGCTTTTTTGTGAAACGAAGATAGCAGAATAACTCACGCTTACTGCTGCCAATTTGACAATGGCTACTTACTTTGTAGTGAGCATTTTCTTTGATGACGATGGGATCAGAAAGCTAGTGGTTGAAAGTTTCCTATCTTAGTTGCAAGCTGAAGCTCAGGCTTTCTCTGGTTTTAGGTTTGAAGCGGTAGGCTTCACTGTCAAGTGCTGAAATAATTACAATGACTGTGAAAATTTACTTTTGTCTCTTTTGTTCGCAGTCAAACTGCAACTTCAAGCAGAAGAAAGAGGAGTGGTGTCAATCAAAGGTGTAAGTGCAAATCGTTTTCTGGCTATGAAGGAGGACGGCAGGTTGCTGGCCTTGGTAAGCAGCGCTTTTAAAATGTTTATCTCTGTGTGTGTCTGTCTGTATTGGTGGGTCTTCTCCCTCTGTACTGAGTAACCTCTCCTCCAGCAGGACTTCTGTGTGTGATTTATCGGGGAGAAATTAGTTCTGCACAAGTTTTGTCAAGTAATTGAACTAGGAACTAGGAAGAGATGGGTATGCCTGCCCTCACCTGGAAGGTGCAAAATTTAACTGGAATGGCCTGTCTGAGAGAGAAAAATCATAGTGATCATGTTTAGAAGGAAATTATAAGAACAAATGAAGAATGAAGTCTTGCCCTTTTTCCCCCCAAGAGTAATTTTTTCCTCTTCCACATAAAGTGATTGTAAAGACGCTTTTAAAGTAGGAATTAAAGCCAATTTTTTCAAATTTTGACTTTTATGGTTTTGATACTAATCTGTATAATTGTTTTCTCATTTTCCCTTTTGTAATGAATCAAATTGTTTTGGTCATGTGTACTTCCAAACTAGAAAACTGGCAAGAAAAACATTTTTGAAAATGTGATGAAAAAATAAAAAAAAAAAAGTAGTTATTAAATGTAGGTAAATTAAACTAGTCTCCAGTAAGACTAAACTCCACGCATTTTATTGGAATCAGTTTAATTTTTAACTGTGTTTTAAAGCCCATGTGTTTAGCAGACCCTCAAAGTTAATGAGGTCTCCTAGAGCTAGATTATAAATTTTTGCTTTAAGAGCTGCAGTTACATTCATTTTGTTCATGAGACGTAGACACTGTGAATTTCTCATCCATATTTATAACCTTTAGTGCAGGCAACCTTCCGGCACTTGGCACGTACCACTGTAGGCACCCTGCTAGAATTTTGGTTTGAAATAATCCCTGATGCGTTAGTATCTTGAACGCAGCCCCATTTGGCATCTGTGCAAGTCCCCACCAGTAACAGGTGTTAACAATAAACTTAATTCCTAACCCTAGCTGAACTGCAGCTAATGAAAGACCCGTGCCAGGGGCTGCAGGAGTTACTTCTGACTCCCCTCAGTTCTGCCTCTGCCTAACTGAAATTACTCCGAGGGCAAACGAGACGCTTCTGCAGTTTTACACGGGCGGGAGCCCTGGTGTGCTCCTCAGCACCGCGTGTCTCTGGCTCCAGGAAGCCCGTTTTGTTTCTGCCTGTGAATACAGTTAAAGAACCTGTTTCAAGTTACAGCATTACTTACTCAGATATTGCGTGACAGCTCAGTTGAAGAAAATGTGAGGAGTCGTCCACTGTGCTATTCTTGAATTAAGGATAATTGGGAATTTCCTGTGGTGCTGGTGTGGTGGCATTCGGCTTCCTGGTCAAATTGCCCTCCTTACCCTGAGCGGCAGTGAATGGTCAAAATAGGGTGTTTCACACCATTTGTAAAATTATAAACAGCTGGGTGTGTTTCTCTTTGGGATTTCCAACCTACTCTTGCATGGTGGGTTTTAGTTGTAGAACATGCTTCCCTTGCAGCTGTATGCAGCAGTTTTATCTGCTTCGTTCTTGTAAGGCGATGTGCTAGGAAAGTATCTGCTGTTCCCTCGGAATTACACTGTCAAAATCTGGTGAAGTTGGGTCGCTTTGTGCTTCTCACTTGAGCTTTTAAAACATTTGTTTTTGCTTTGCTTTATTTCTGGAAATGGCTATTACTTGAATCGTGTTTACTGCAAACACTACTTCCTCCGGCTCTTCATTTTTGCTATTCATAGGTGAAAACTCTCTACTCTTGAGATTTTGTTCTTCAGCCAGCCTAACGAATACTTCCGCAGCGTCATGATCATTTTCTGTAGCACAGGCAATGTTTTTTCCGTGAGGATTTCTGTACGATGACTTCCAACAGTTTGTGGCCAACTGTGCCTCTACTGTTTTCTGCCTATAAACGCATTCATGAGACTGTTTCTAATTGCCAGCGTTTCTTGTTCCGTTTGAGCCGTGTTGTGTTTCAGTGAGAGCTCTGGAAGAGCATATGCTGGAAATCTTTGCAGTGAAGTGATCTCGTCAGTGTGCGTGAATTCGTATCTGCTGAAACCTTTGGTTATTTCTGTTAAAACACTATGGAACTTTAATTTCTAAAACACTTATTTAATTCTCTAACCCACTAGTTGCTCAAGTATTGTTCTGTCCTGTTTGTTTCTTCTTTTTTATTACTTATCAGTGTCAAGGATCAACTGGCGTAGTGTCCTTGTTTTATAAATATATCAACAGCTTCAAAAACACTTTTGCAAATTATTGTTCAGTTCTGTTTTTCATCGAGTTGGATGTTTTTGTAATTACTTGGTTGAGACACGTCTTTATGGTTTGTTCTGAGTTGGGTTTTGCAACACGATGTATTGCATAGCCAGTAGGTCACTGCTTACACTGGTGATTTGCATGCTGGTGCAGTGGATCACGTTCTTTCTTGAAAGCTGGATGATACGGCTTTTAATTTAGCCGTTTCGTGCTCTCTGTTTAATAACGGACTCAGTTGTTGTGGGGGAGAGGTAATCTTTACCAGTTCAGGCACTGGAGGAAATGGCTGGTTGTTAATGCAGCTAGTCAAAGCCTCCCCTTGGAAAATGCCATTTTAACTAAAAATGTTTGTGCAGAAATATATCTATTCCATCAGCTTTTCAATGGAAGAATTGAAACTTTTCACTTCTGATGTGGCTCATTCTGGCTTTCCAGTTTCATTTAATTATAATAATGAAATATTGTCACTTCAAGGAATGAAATGTGTATGATAATTTCGTTTCATGAAGAAATTCCTCAAAACTTCCCATGAAAGGAAGAATTGCGCTTTCAACTAACTTCTGTATTTCACAAGAAATAATTTGTCATTTAAGGATGCGACCTGTTCGTTCTGTCTGTCATGCTTATGTGGTTTCGCTATGACCGGGCAGGTTTTGCCAGACTGAAGGACTTGACTTGAAGGGAAATTCTTTTCTTTTGATGTTATGGATTAAAATTGTGGTACAAGAATATTTGTGAGAATAACCTTCATTTCCTGGTCCTTTCGTCGTTAGAAAAGGCTAAATGTGATCATCACCTTTCTTGGGTCGTACTCCATCTGCTGTGGTAGTTACAGGTTAACCCTCTGGTTTCAGTTTTGAGAATGAACAACCTTGAGGAATTTTAATTCTTAATCTAAGTCCAAAATATCAAAACTAGTTAATTGGCATACTGCGATACTAAGGCAGATGCAGCTTGCACTGAAAAATCCATCAGTGGGTGGCGTTTGGCCGTGCAAATAAGGGAGGAAGAAGTTTGTTGCAGGAAGGTGCTGCGTCTTTCGGTCAATTAATCTGCCCTGGGGAATTTTGGCGGTCATTACGGTTTGGCTACTGTAAGCGGTGGCACACAGCAGACCGTAGTACCAGCACGGCTACGACCAACATTGCTCTTAACGTTAATTTTAATGTTAAAATCGGCATTAAAAACTCCTGCACTCAGCGTTTTGCTGAGTCGCTCAGGCTGGTTCTGGATGGTGGTCTTGCTTGGCAGCAGATGAAATAGTGTTTTCCCTTCCTTTATCCTTTTCATGGAGGGCTGTAGAGTTCAGGTATTTCATGATGTGCTGGGAGAGCTTTCACTGCCCGATCACCACTTTGAATGCAGCCTAGACCAAAGTGTATTTAAAAAAAGCATTGATACCTAGGCTTTTTTCCAGGGGCTGAGGTTCATAACGCGGTGGCCAGCATCCCACTCCTGCTGGACAGCAGTCCAGCTTCCCAAATGTCGCCTTTGGTAGATGTTAAGGAATACAGAGTTCATGAAGCCTGAGCTATCATTTGTCACCTAAATGTTCACTTCTATGTCAAAATATTTATGTTGGCAATGTACTGTAGGAAAGCACTGGTATCACGTATGATTTGTGGAGAAATAAGGACTTGAGTGTCCAGAGCGAATCCTGTGGCACCTTTCAAAATATCTCTATGAATGTAAAAAAAATAAATCTTTTTTATCTATCTTTTTCACCCTTTTTTGATTATTTTTTATAACACCCATAAATTGCCTGAAAATCTGTCTGAAGAGGTTAATCTATTTTACTTTATAAACCTGGGATATGCTAAACAAAACCGATGCATTTCTCTGAGTTGTGATTGTGTTTACTTTGTGGATCTAGTGCATAGGAGAGGGGGTCGTGCGAATTTGCCTCGTCTGTACGTGGGGTTTTGTAGCGGCTGCTTAAATTCACCCTGGGCACACCGGAAGCCATGTCCTTCCTAGCGGAGGTTGCAAAGACTCGGTTCCCGCCAGCGTTGGGCATCTGATCTGACTCCCCGGCCCCGCAGCCGTACCTGGCGGAGGTTGCCTGGGAAGCGTGCCTAGAAGGTGCTGTGGCATCCGGAGGCCGTGCTCCGCCCGGTACCTCCCCAGCACCCGTGGTGCCCACTGTCTCGGCGCTTCCAGAAGTGCCACCACGTCAGCTAGGAGGCAAAGGAGAGCTCTAAGCCGGCTGTGATGGTCTCTTTGTCAGAATTTCCAGCTTGGGCAATTGTACTGAACTTGCCTAAACTGCTTAAAGTTTGGTTTTGTTCTTAAATGCTTCTTTTTTTTTTTATATAGTTTCTGTGCCCTCTTAAGGCTGCTGTAATCTAATCCATTTACAGCTTGGATCTGTGGCATGAGATGATTAATGCATCTGTTTTCACATTGCTGGAATGAAAGGCATTAAAATGTGATGATTTATCTTGAGAAAGATTATTTAAAATACAAATCATAAGAAAATAGTTAATTTGATTTCTGCTATTTGAGATGTAAAAATACTAATTACAGAAATAAGAAACTGCATATAGATTTTCTCTTATAGGTTCTTCTCCTTAAAAGCCAAAATTCATATCTGAAAATGGTTGGAGGAAAAAAAAAACCTATTTGAAGACATATGTTTGGAGACAGATCACTTTATTCCAGACTGCATTTGAATGACTTAATTGCTTGTAGCTACAGAAACTTGGCATATATGAGGGGTTACTCTTCTGTTGTATGTTTTCATGCGTACTGTATGAAGTCTACTTGTTCCAAGCTCACTTTTCAGTTCTAGTTGGATACTTTATGTATTAATGAATATTAACAGAAGACTGTAATGAAGAGTAGCCTGCTCGTTTAGGGAATTGCTTCCCATTCCCTGTCTCCTCTCCAAGATTTTACATGCTTTCTCTTTAATGACTAACTTTTCTCCTCCTCTGGCGTTCCCAAAAAATTTCTGGGTAAATGAGTATGGCTGAACTATCAGACTGACAGATGGCGTGTATGAAAAGAAAGTGCTCCCGCTCCAGTAAGTTCCCGCAGTGGTGGACTTCTGCCACCTTTGTATTTGAGAAAGGATTTTCTCTTGCTTGAAGCGCCGGTTCTGCCGGCAGGATTGCCGCTGTGACCGCTGAGAGCAATGCCATTCGCTGACAGGGCTTCTGCTGTTGTGAACATGCCTTGGGATAAGCGCAGTCGAACACCGATAGTCTGAACTTGAAACTGTATGTCCTCTTATGTTTTCAATACAGAGGAACTGTGTGGTTTCTGGGTGGTGGATTTCAGCAAGCAAATAAACTTTCCTGTTTTCTGTTGACTATGAACAGCTATAAAGGCTAGTCATAGTTATATCAGCTTGGTTTTAAGTCAGTCGGGCGACAACAACTATCCAGGAAAACTTGTGGGTTGAAGTCTTGCAATAGATAATGCCTGCCTTACGTGATCTCACTGACGGGGATGGGATCGTTTGAAAACGAAGGCTCTTTCTCTTCAGTACGGTCACCCCGAGGGAGCAGTGGTTTCCGCCGCGTGCAGAGATGTGCGGAAGAAAGTGTATCACGCTGTGTTCGTTACTGGCAGGCTTGCCTCTTGAGGGCTTTATATGCAGTTGAGTATCTTCTATCTGATGGTGATCAAATGCAGCATGTAAGAAAAGACAGACATAGCAATTCCCTGTGTTGGCCTCCCAGCCTCCCACCAGCCTCAGCTTTGGGGCCTTCTCAGCCAAGAATGGTTTTTACCTATTCAGTAAATGTCAGTGATTTTCTTTTCCATGAACTTGTCCAAAAGTGACTTGAATCCATGTTAGGTGGGGGAAACCATAACTTCCTACACTAAGGAACTCTGAAGCTCCACGTTTACCCGTTGTGTGAAGAACCACCTTCTTTTTTTATTTGTAGGTGTGAAGGCATGTTAATTCCATGTAGGTAGAGTTGGTTTTGAAGGCTTCCTTCCAGAAGCAGAGTAATTCCATAGCTGTACTTCTAAACGCTAGTAGAGTATGCTTGGTGTCTCTGTGGAACAGACCTCTTTGCCAGGTCTGATCTTTTCTTAAAATTACAAGTTCTTAATTTTAAAAAAAACCCCTTGAACACATGCAGGCTTGCCACTGTTTCAGAGCGCTAGAAATACAGACTTGAATTAGCTTTAGGGAAGTTAAACCTCAAAATTAGAAAAGAATACGCAAAAGCTGAAACTGTGCCATACTATTTCTCTGATAAAAAGGTTGGTTTGAGGCAGGCAAGGGAAATACTCCCTTTTCTCTTACATCCTCCTTTTCTGTTTGGTTGAATTGTAACGCCCGATGGGATGGCGCAACTGCTGAGCCTGGGAAGTCAGGATCTATCAGTAAGTGCCAAGGGAACGGGGCTCTTCATTTGTTTGTTCTGATCTGAAACTAAGTCAAAGAATTACATCATGAAAACAAACTGGAATCTGCTTGGTCTGTGTTAAAGACAATAAATGAACCATAGTTAAAACCTGTATTTTATCAATAGCTCCTTCTTTAAACGTGAAACATTTAATGTGAATTTCTTAAACCCAGATGTAATGCTAACTTATTGTTCTTGGTAAGTCAGTCACGCAAATCTGAAGAACTGATTTGTTGTGATGGAATATCAGTAATCCTTTTCTTTTTCCCTTTTAGAAATGTGCAACAGAAGAATGTTTCTTTTTTGAGCGCTTGGAATCTAATAACTATAACACTTACCGGTCACGGAAATACTCTGATTGGTACGTGGCACTGAAAAGAACTGGACAGTACAAACCTGGACCAAAAACTGGACCCGGACAGAAAGCTATCCTTTTTCTTCCCATGTCTGCTAAAAGCTGATTTCCACGGCGGATTCCGAGCACATATACCACACCACACTAAAGACGCCGAGTTTCCTACTCTTCTCTGAAGTAGCAAAAATATAAGCAATTATTTGCTGATATTAACTACTTTTGCAGATACCAGATTAAAACACGAATGTTTCATGCTGTCTTTATATTGCTCTTTAAACCTATTGTGCCAGTGTGTGTGGAGGTAAAATTACTTGGAAAATATATTTTTCAGGATCAGTAACACTTCTGTTTTCTGCTAGACGTCTATGTCAAGCTATTTTATTTACCTTATGTTTGCTTTACAGAGTAAAGGAAAACAAATCTGATGCACACTATAGCAATATTTACCTTTAAAAATAATTTATATGTCTATAGCTTATTAGAGACTAGAGTAAATAATTACTTTCTAATAGTTACCTAAAAAGAAGTCCACGGATAATTTTAATATGGTCTAAATAACACTACATTAATAATTCTAAATTATTAATATAATGAAATGTGAAATGTATTGCTGTCATGTAATGTTTCTGTAGGACTCGGGCAGCTCCCTGTGGTACAGTTTGTAGAACAGGCCTGTGTAGACAGCTGGAAACTCTCTCATGGTTATATCGATCTTCTCAAACCCTTCCCGGTATCCGTAAAGTAAGAGTTTAGCTACGTGGCTGGTGATGGGAGTAGCGTGTTTCGTCCCAGCAAGCTCAGCGAGGTCCATCCATTCGCACCTCAGGCACTCCTGCTGGCAGAAGCTGATGTTGAAGGAGGAGGGCACCAGGCGACAGATGATGTACATGTCCGAGTTGCCAAAGGCTCCGGGGTGTTTGTGTTGCTGTCTTATGCTTAGGATGGACTTGAACTCTGACTTAATGCCAGTCTCTTCGAAAACCTCTCGAACTGCTGTGTCTCCTAGGTGAAAAGAGCAATCCTTACAATACATAGAAGAATAGCTTAACACTCCTTTAAACCTTTTGATCACAGAAAATTTCTAACTCGAAGCATTCTCTGTTCTGCCTATAAGCTTTTCAGAATGTAAGCCTGCTTGTTTTGACACAAGGATAAGCTAATTTTCTGGTCCCCGAACACAACTAATTGCTACGTGCCTTTCTTGTGTATATCCTACAAAATGATGAAAGTAAGAATCTTTCGATAATACTGTACAGGGTGTGGTTTTGAAATGGACGTTCTGACGGTTGCTGGCTCCACTGACCTCTTAGTCCAAGATAGCATTGCACCCTCCTTTCAGTCCTTTGCACCTCAGCCCCCATCTCTCTCCTTGCCTCTAGCCAGTTTTAGGTTCAGACCTTTGCAGCTGAACACCCGCACGTATGTCGGATCCCTTGATCAAATCACTTCGTTTCATCGCACTTTGCCACAAGGTGTGACAAAAAGGGTAAAACTATTGTTTGCAGAGAGCTGGCACGAAGTCCTTTTCAAAACGGATCTTAAGTGCCTAGTGACATTTGAAGTAGGCCGTGGTATCAGTGCAGCATGTAGCCTGTTCTTGCAGAAAACACGCTGCATCCATGCTGCACATGTGCATTTTGTGTACAGCAGCCAAAGGGATGTAAGTGTTAATGTTTCTCGTGACAAAAGTAGCTGTAACTGCAAAGGGCCTAGAGGGTCTGTACTGCCGTTACAGCCAGGGAATTACCCGTCCGTCCGGTACTCTTCAAAAAGAGGAGATTTTTTTTCTTGAATAGTAACTTAAATCGAAGAGCCCAAATGAGATCTTTGATACTCCACTTATTTCCCCAAATTCTGCCGTTTCATTGTAGTCAAGTCAAATCCTACTTGCCTGGGGTAACTACTGGTAGGTAAAACACTAGCTTTTTCCAAATCTACGTGAAGTCCTAGTTGTGTCTTGTTTGAGTGGTAAATGCAGAGAGCTGGTTTGGAATGTCATCTGCTTCAGTTTGTTCCTTTTCAGTAAGAAATGAGTGCGCTGGCGTACTTCCAAAAGCAAAGTACATTTTACAAGACCTTGTAGAGATTTGCCTTCCTGGGGAAGCTTGTGTCCTGACACGTCGGAGGTGAACAAAACAGACGTTTTAGGGGTAGTTTCAAGTATTGGAAATAATTTCAGGACATAAAGTGGCTGGCAATAGATGAACAAAATGATTTATCCAGCAGAGGCCAAACAACGATATGGCCCTGATTCTGCACCTACTTCTGCCACAGCTCAACTTCCATCTTGCAACGGAACGAGCTGTGTGAAGTTTACACCAAGTATATAGAGGTCTTTGTGGGACTGGAGACCCGTTAATACGTGGTGCCTGCAGAGCATGGAGGTTTGTGACTTTATTACAGCATTAATTAGTTAAAAGGCTACTACATATGGGGAAGATACTCCTTCATTATTACTGACCCTTGGAGAGACTGTGTTTTATGTTGCCCAGAGAGGGTTCTGCGCTCCTCTGGTTTAAAATGGCGGTTGTGAAGCAGACTCCCTGTGGCAAGTCGTTTTCTTATTAGGCAAGGGGCTGTATTACACGAAAGTGGTCAAAGAAGGTAAACGACGGAGATCGCGAGGAATGCTGAAGCAGGCTATGGTAAGAGAAGTGAAATGACTAGGGATTTCATTTAAACTTTGAGCTTTGCTTTTAGATAACGTGCCTTTTTCTGTTTCCCTTTTATTTAAATGTGTGTGTGTGTATATATATATAAATATATAATGACAGTTAAACTAGAAGAAACACTAGGGCTTAAGTTTCAGAAATACTCAAATACAAAAATGTGTGCACTTTGCTTAACCTGCATTATGAAACTATTCAAATTACTTGTGCAAGTCAGTTTGTACTCACTGAAGTAGGCAGCCGTATATATTTTATTGCTTCATATAATCACAGGATCTTCAAGCGTTGTAATTGCAATTTGTAATTGTAATTTGAAATTCAGTCCCTTGAATGACTGTGAGTTTATAAGGTTTGATGTAAGGACAAAAAAAAAGTAAAATTAAGCTCTATTATATTTTATGCTTCACTAATTTATATCTTCTAGTAATATTAAGATGTGATGCAGAGAATCGTAACTTTTATTACTACATAGTTTAGTAGTGGCAGGAGGGGAGCTGTAAGAGACTCGTTTCCTCCCGGGTGTTTCTCAATGCCTACATCCAGGCTCCAGCCACAATGTCTGAGGAACGACCACTGGCTTACTCAGTATTCCTCTGGGGAAGCTGTTGCCAGCGCTGGTCCTGCTTTTTCCTCAGTACAAAAACCCCTCTGCTATCTCCTAGGATTCAAAGGGAGCCTGGCTAGACAACAAACACGGCGTTTGGGATTCTTCTGAAAAAATGAATGCATTTCACTGCATTACATGTATTTGCATTGTCAAGCAAATAGGTTTCATTTCTGTCACCAGGTTTGACAAAAAGACTTAAAATGTGACTCACGAGTTATGAAAACTGCAACTCGGCCACATCCCGCTAACTAGAAACTCTCCCTGTATTGAAAAAATGAACTGGAATACAAGCCCTGCACATGTTGTTGTTGTAGGAAGGCTGCTAAAAATAGTAGCTATTTCGAAGGTATGAAACAGTCCGGAAACTTGTGCTCAATACCCAGTTTGCCAGAGCTGCCGCATTGCTCTGGGCGACATTTTTGAGTTCTGCGTTTTTGAGTTATTGGAAGAATATGTTCATATCCGAATACTGATGTGGGGCTAAATTAACGTGAGCACATGTAACGTTTGAAAACAAGACCTACCTAATAACTGCATTAGAACTTAAGAATTAATCAGTCCATGGATCGTAATTTTAAGGGGTGAGATACAAGGAGAAGCAGCACAGTTTTCTCGCTCTCCATAAACACCCGTGTTCTTTCACCTCTGGAGAACTGTGGCAGTGTTCACCGTCACCTGTGCTACGCGGGGTGGAAACAATCGGTTTCCTCAAACCAGCATTGCTTTTAATACAGAAGTGCCTTACAGCTCTGGCTGAAAGTAGGTGCCCGCAAGGCTCAGGCACTGTGCTTAACGCTGGTCCTGTGCCAAAGAGCTCTTAGTCTAAACAAATCAAACGAACAAGGGTGGAAGGAAGCGTGTGTATTTATTTCTGGTTTGCACATAAAAATGGAGAGTTGGAAATTTTTGCTCAGTCCATCGAGCTCGCTGCCCTGGATTCCAGTGTGAGCCGAGAGCTCGCCGTTTCGGTTTTATTTGGGTTATGTACCGATTACCTTAATCCTCTGCACTTTTGGCTCATGTTACAGCATATCTTAGAAGCCTACAAAAAATAAGCTGGCTTCAAGTACTCATTTAAGAGGAATTGTGGAAAAGGGTAAATGTTGTAAATAAAAAGCTTCTTTGCCCTGAACATAATGTTACCCCATTACCGTTAAGGTCATGGGATCAAGTCACTTCATCTATTCACCATTAATTCAAAGAAGCGATTAGTCATACGAGTGATGTGGGTCACAATGTGTTTCAGCACTGTTAATGTTGTTATAATTCTGTTGACGTCTGACCTGTTATCCCAGGACTTACCAATGTCTTCGCCTGGATTAGACAGACCTCCTGGAAATTTCCACGCGTTTAAAGTCTGTATTGGAGGAAAAAAATATTAATGAAGCACACAGCCTGTTCTGTGCTAATACGAAGGAGGCAATTAACACGTGACTTTTTTTGTTGTTGAAGTTGCAGTATTGTAATGACTCTTACAAACACCAGTAAGGCTTTAAGTAGGAACTTCTTTCTAACGTTCTTGCTAACGTGAGGGTCAGAGGTATCTGCGGTCTCTATGGAATATTGGAACAAAACATCTACTGATTGAAAATACAAACTGTCTAACAGTCATTAGACAATGTTGCTGCTAGATAACTAGATAGAGTAGTTGAATATTAAAAAAAGCTGCTATAGACTTATATAATCTTATATTTAATCACTAATGTATTCCACTTTGATGGTTTTGGCTTTTAAAAAAAAAATGTATATATATTTAATCTTACAACCAGGTATTATGATTGTAGTACTGTTCTCTACTGCACTGGCTTTAAGATGACTTTGTGTGTCTGTAATAACCATTTAGTGTAACTTGTCGTTTGTTTTCATGGATTACAAAACCTGAGGCCTTGTGTGTGATTTATATGTAGAAGCATTTATTGAATTGCAATAAAGTTCAGTACTTAGAAGCTGAAGTGCAGACTTGGTGCTGTTATTGATACTGGTAAAGGAGTCCCAGCTCCTGCACCTCTTGCAAATGCATAAAGATTTGTAGGCTTTACCTTTACCTCTATGTACTGTTGTTCTTACTTCTTTCCTTATTAAAAGTCTAGGTAGGAAGAAGTTAACCTTCAACTAGAAATTAACCCAGTAAAAAGGTACACTCTGGGGGGGGGGGGGGGGGGGGGGGGAAGGTAGCTTTCTTGTACATGCAGCACAGGCAGGGAAGCGGTGTGCTTTCCAGTGATTTGAAACCCCACCGACTACACTGGAAAATGTTTGGGTGTTTTTTTGTTTTTTTTTTTTCTGGGCACTCCTAAAGGACTTGGATAGGAATTTAAAGTAATGGATTAAAAATAGTGCAGATGGAAAGTACATATATTTGTCTATTGGCTTTCAGATTTGCTTTCAGTTCCTCGAAATCTTTCTTTGTGTGCTGTGGAATTGTCCTTTCATGATTAAACCTAAACAGCTCTTAAAATTTCACTAGCTGTTTAATTTTTTTTTTTTAAGCTTTCAGAACATCCCTTGTATTAAAAGTCACCATTGCAGGGATATTGTTCATTTCGTGGGGAAGGAGAAGGGACAGGAGTGGTGGGACTGACAGTGGGAAACAGACACTGAGATGATTTGCTTGCACTATTTCCTTTGTTCACTGCATAAGAAATGCATAGGTATTCATACATGTCCAGTTTTATACTTCATTTTATCCACTCAGTAAAAGAGAGCTGTAAAGAGGGGAGTCAGAAACAATCATTTTTTCCCTTTCCCCTTCCTGGCTCCCTGTGCTAGGTGTCAGCTCTGTTCTGGAAAGGTAAGCTGCAATAGTTGACCTGCAGTACACCCACTGACCTGGAATACACCCACTTTCCCGAATGAGCTGGAGGGCAGAGTGGTGCCAGGCTGGTCCTTGTGTGCTTTGGGGCCAGAGGCTATGGAGGTGATGTCTGGTGAGTGAGGAACTGGGCCTAGAACCTGAAGAGAGCATCTGATGTCTCACTAAAACCGGACAGAGATACCTGCCCTGCAAATGGCTGCGGGGGAGCTTTAACAAAACCACAGTGGTAAGAAGTTCAACCTTGAGCTTCCTGGGCTTAGGAAACTACTCTTTCCTTCTAAATATGCAGAATGTGCAATTTCCATTTTTGAGACCCGTTTAAGATATTTACTAAAAGGTAAGCACGCGGGTTTATACGTTCTGTGTGCATAAAATAAAGGAAAAAAAAAAAGTAGCGTTTCTGAAGTTTACAATACGTTGTTCTGTTCCTGGAGACTTGCTAGAGCTGGAACCACTTTTGGAGCCTATGGCTTGCATGCTGGATTTATGCTTTAATTGGTAATTACTGAGTGTAAGCCTGAGGGTCCTGCTACAGGCAAGTCCTTGAAATTTTACTTTATGGTAAGTAAAAATATAAAATTAACAGTTTATGGGAAACAAGAAACAGGTGTTTCTCTTCCTCTGAACTCTTTTGTTACTAATGCAACGTCTATGACTGAACCTGCCTGTGAAAGTGCTCTTTCACTGAAGTTCATTAACTGTCTTGTAGTTGCCAACGAACTGAAGTGATGCTTTGGGTCCTGAGAAAAAAATCTCTTAGCAGCTCTTCCAGGAAAGACTGAAAAATGTAGCCAGTGAGATTCTGGCATAGTTTTAACTCTATGAAATGAAAATGATGCATCCAACTGTACTTCAGTTAGTGTATGGAAGATTCGATTGTTTCTACATTAAAATTGCAGTTAATCTCACTGTAGTAGGGACACTTTTATTTAAAATGAAAGCGTAACGGCACCTCTAAGTACATTTTAGATGGATTAGCACAAGCAACTGCTAATGAGCTAGTGAGCTTTCTGCACTTGCTGTATTAAACGGAGGCCAGCCTGAGAGAGGCTGGAAGGCATCGCCAGTGATGGACGCTTGGTTTCCTCAAGCCACATCACACGACCCACCGTTGCCACACCAATACCCTCTGGTTTGGCATTCTCAGCAGCGAGGTCAAGCACTTCAGTTTGTGAGAAATTAATGATCTTTACACCTGCTGTACAAAGGTGGTCTCCAGGTCACGGGCAACCATGTTATTGCTTACTTCAAGCCACAGGTATGGCTGGAATTTTTGAAACCAAACAAAATCAAAATCCTTCTCCTGAAATCTGCTCTGAGCCGTGGGGGTATCCCAGAGGTCTGCATGGATCCAAACACAAGATCAGGGATTCTCGGGTCAGTTACAGGAGAAAACAGAAAAGTTGAAGCAGAAAGGGTGCTTAATTCTGCTGATTCAATCACCAGTTAGACTTTGAAAATCAAGGGCTTTGTTGTCAATTATATTCCCCCCCCCCCCCCCCCCCAAATGCAATACAGCGATGTGTTGGTAGATGTGTTCCAAGACACACATGAGTTAACTATCACAATTTTGGACTGGAATGAAAAGAAAAAGATCTTAGTTTTGTACTATAGAGTAGGCTTATCTAAGAACTTCTCTATTTTATAATCCTACAGCAAACTTACCTTGTTTCTGTCTTGTACGACCAACACCTTTCCAGTGCTTTCATCTAGAACAGCACCTAGTAGAGATAATATTGAAAAAGATTGTTAGAGCACAATGCTCAATCTTAACAACCATAATTTAACATGTTTTGATAGGCATGACAAACCCCTAATGATACGCTGTTTACAGTTAGCAAGATTTGTGTGGCTGAATCACAGAAAAGTGGTTTGTCGGTGGAAAACTGATACACAATAAAATATGAAATATTAAGTATCCTATATAAAAATTCAAAGTTAGCAGTACCAAGATAAATACTTCCCACATTTAAGTTCCAGATTAGACAAGAAATGAAAAGAATCATTTGTTTGTGTTAATATTATCAGAAATAAAGAATGCAAGATCAAGATGTCTTCCAAATAATCGAGCAAAGCTGCTTGCTTCAGCAGACACGTGCCTGTAATCTTGCTCAAATAACAGAAATTTTTCCCTTGACTCTGGCCAAGTAGCCACGACGGGCGAGAACCCTTTTCCAGTGAAATTCATGGCAAAACTCCTGCCCAAGTGCTTTCTGGTTAATAATACAAAAGGCTTAGTATTCGATGGGCTGACTATCCTGATGATGTTCAACCGGTTGACTACCAATTTGTACTGTACTACCCAGCTCACAACTCCTGACAGGAACCGCGAAGTAATCTGAGTCAATTTGGTAATCAAAAAGCATTGCTTCCAAGTGGGAAAGTGACACTTTCACTTGATTCATACATCCTCATTTCTTTTTTTTACTGAAAAGTTCAGCGTTTCCTTGTGTGCTCATGCTCAGCCCATGACTTTCTCCCGCAGATTACAAGTTTTCCTACTTTTTAAAACCAAAGTGCTTTCATGTTTAATCATCATGTCACACTCACTGGTCATACTTTCAAAACGTCTTCCCTTTAAAACAGGTATTTTTCTCAGATTTTCAAGTGCACTGTGGTGAGCGGAATGAGTACAGTGGTGCAACTTACCAGGCTCTTTTCCAGATCAGTCATGCATGGGTTTCAAATTAGTAGGTAACGATAAAAAAATGCTTATATCATTTTAAAGCAGGAGGAAGAGTATATGGACAGATCTGTGATGATATACGCATTTAAAATGCTATGGGGAAGTATTTCCACATATGGGGATTACTAAGGAATGAGTGTCCCGCTCAAAACAGTCCCTGCTTTTTAATAATACATGGCAGACTTATGTGTAGGAGGAATATTTAAAAGATGAAATACCAATCTTCCTTCAAGATAATGTCAAAGGATGTGCCTTAAGAGGTTAGTCACGTATCTTCCTCCCCATGGCTTGTGACTTTATGATTTCATTCCTCCTGTAAATATTTAGCGGTGTCCAGGTTCAAGTACTGCACTGATTAAAAGAGGGAACAAAAGGAAAGCGGGAGCAATGTTGATGCATGCTCTGATTACAGGGTTTATTTTCTAGGGAAGACATTCTTCAGCCAAATGGTCTGCTGAGACCAAGGAGGGCTGCTGAAGACAGGAAACTGCAGTTTGAATCAAACAGAAAGAATGTTTTTCTCTCCTCTGTTCCCCAGAAATCAATGCCTGTGAATGTCATTTTTCACAGTGAAATTCTCTGTGAGGTGTCTGGAATCTCTGCTAGATGATACCTAAATCCAAAGCAAGAAGGACGGACAGACACTATCGGGATTTGCTGTCTGGTCTCATTTTTCCCCATGCGTAACTCAGGAGTCCCTCTGCCGAAGCTCGCTGGGCCGCACCTGGTTAGTATCGGTGAGCTCAGTGCCTGGCTGCAGGCTCCGAGCTGCGGTTTTAAAAACTCTCCCTCTTGCTGTAAATGTGGTACCTGGAGCTTTAAATCATCCAATGCCAGGATGACTTTCTGGAAAGGTTTATACTTGTAACCTAATCGAGTAATCGCTATTACAACACTGCTTTGTTTTGCATGTTCTCTTTTGGGAAATAGGTTAAGAAAATTATTTTAAAAAAGAAAAAAGAAATCCCTTAGACAACTCCAGACAATGAGTAATGGAGGGGAAAAATATCTTCATTCTACCTGTTTTATTTATGATGGATGTAAACATGTATGAAAAGATGCTCAGAGTTGAAGAGCACTTGTCATCCACGTAATGAGCGCACACATGACCGCTTGCATTGTAAACATCAGCAGACAGGAATCGGTATTACTTTGTAAAACAACTTGGGAACTGCTTTTAAATCACTTTTGATTCCTTGGACCATCAAAACCTATCTAATTCTCTCTTCCTGTGCAGTCTGACATTTATGCAGCTGCTCATTTTACACATTTCCTAAAGTAACAGGACTGGCCAAGGCTGATGATCATCTCTGCGTATGAGTGTGTAGAGACCCTTCTCTCTCTCCAACTCCACTGACTTTCAACAACTAGATAAAGGCAGGTAGCTATGAAAATAACAGCCGTGTTGTAAGGCTTATACTACACGGGCAGGAGAAGAGAATGACTTTTACTTTTCACCCTCATCTTCCTATGCCATTGTTATGTGTCATATTTACAAACACATCACTTTCTGGAGGGCAGACTGCTTCCTCTTAGGAGGCGGAGAATTCTGGAAATGCTTTTCAAAAACATCTTAATCATTTCATACACCAGAAGCTTTTCTGTGCCTTTACATATTTGGAAGATCCTGCCGCCTACAAACGGATGCAGTAAGTTAGTTGGAAGACGCATCACATATTCCACTATTTCTAAACAATAATGGCCAAGCCCAATGAGTAACGTATGCTACTCTCTGCTTGGCGACTCTGATCTAGTCTGGCAAAATATGACCTGGCCTTGCTTATTCACACCTTTGTCATCACTTGGCTGGATGATGCTGAGGCACTAGGCCTGGCTGCGCAGCGTTCGCTATGTGGGAAACTCCAGACGGAACGAAAACCAGCTGCTGGTCTACTTGGCAATGCAGGCTTGCGACCTGCTGTCTGCTCCCTGTGCTGGCTCCCTGCAGGCCAGCAAACCACTCTCAACATCTCTGCTTTTTATTTTCAGGATGCTCAAGGGACTAAGTCCTGTATTTAACTGATTGGCCACAGCTCCGAGATGAAGACTCTCATCAGCAGATTTGCTTCTCTTTACTGCAGAAACCTTCTAAAATACAGTTTTTTGTGCAGGAAATAAAAATGCCCAGGGTTTGGCACATACACCACAATATAAATGCACGTACCTAAATAATTTACTATTTCAATAAAATTAATTAAAAATATAATGAAGCCCTTCCACTATGCAGGCTTTCCCTCCTGAAGTAGAAAGATAATGGAATAATCATACGCCAGGTGGTATCCACACTGCTTAATGTGTTCCTGGAATGTGCTCCAGATCCACTGAGAGTGAGTGGAACAGAGGGGGGAAAAAAATTGCAGTCATTATTTCACACACAGAAATCTGTTTGTTTACCTGCACAAATGCCTTCCTTAAGTCTTTACCTCTTTCAAAGAAACTCCCAATAATGAATTAAAATATACAGGTTTGAGAAGTGGTAGCAAAGACTACATACATGTTGTGCAATTTTTAAAGCTGTGCAATAAATTATGAAATCCATATACCTGCATTTATGAAACTTTTTCTTTCCTCAAAGTTTTTTCCTACTTGTAGAGCGCAAAGTGGTTCTCTCAAAGTACAACAGCAAATTATGCTTTGAAAGGGCGGGTTTGTTTTTTTTTTTGTATTTACAAATATTTATCTGAGAGTTTTTCAAAGTTATGATTTTTCTTATATTAAGCCCTTCCTGCTAACCATCAGGGTCACAACACATCTATTACAGGATTTTCTTTTAAATAGCACTTTCAGCTATGCAAAACCTACTTCAGAAAAATCCCCTTGCAGTTAGTCATGCTTCCTCAAACACGCAAGTTATAACCGTAAGGAGTAACACGGTGTTTTTGCTAGGAGAATGCATTATCTTACTCGAGTCTAATGCCACATATTTTAATGGTGAGGTTTTTCATACCTCAGGAAGACATGCTCTAACATGTCCATTGAAAAAATCCAAGCCTGTCTTCAGCCTCTACGCTGCCCTCTGCTGGCTTACTAACTGGAAACTCCCACTACCCGTAGTAGTAGCACCGTTTTGTAAGCGAAGGCTTTGTTTTTCCAAAACTTACTTTCATGTGACTTGCTGCTACATAGAATACCCAGCTTTTATGAGTCCTTCCTCACTAGATTTTTGAAATTGCTATTTATGGGTCTTAACACCACTTGGTGAAGAATTAACATCCCTGCAAGTCAAGGACAAACTAGTCAAGCTTGTAACAGGAGAGATTGGGTGTCTCTCTGCTCTAACTGGCGGGTGTTATATAGCCTTTACCAGTATGTGAGGTGTACGGGTACTACTCTGGATTACTAGGAGGTTACTGAGTGATGGGACAGGTAATTGCATATCTGTGGAAGCCGGGTGGGGGGGTGAAAACATTCACATTTGGTGAAGCTGAGTTCAAGTTGACTCATCACTACTTCCTTGCACTGCGCTGTATTAAAAAGGGTGGGGGGGACACACACACCATCTTATCTACTTCCTTGGGAACTTCCTCAGTTTTTAAAGCAGCTCCTTTCCAACTGTGGTTGTGGGAGGTCTAGATGGGCAGGAGTGTGGTGTCCAGGTGTTTGTTTGTGAAATATACTTGTTTGCGTTGTGGACTTCTAGGCACAGCTTCGAGCAGCTCTTGGACTCTTGTAGTTTAGGCCAGCAGTTGTGCTAGCTCCCGACCAATCCCGCTTGGGTCAAGTTTGCCCCATTTATACACCTTAACTTCAGCATAATTTAGGCTGATGCATATATTAAGCATCTACAATAAGAACATGGAGCAGAGAAATTCTTTTCTAAGGAATTTGTATTTACTTTTTACTTTTAAAAAACTGCTTGAACCTTGAAATCCTCCCTCACCCACCTGCAAGGTGATATGTTTCTCAAAATGGTGTTTAAAAACAGTATTCGTGAGGTAAATTTTAAAGCTTCAGTACCACATTTTCTTTTCCCCGAGCTGTTTACAAGTTTCTCAAACTGGAATTGTCTTGAGAAATCTCTCTTTATTGGCCTGTTTTTAGCAACATGCATGGTTGTATGGGTGCATTCATGAATGACACGCTTCGCGTTGTAAAGTCACCCAAACGGCAAGCAGCTGGTTGTGCAGAGGAACAGTCAATTTCCTACCGAACCCGGTCCCAAGGGCTCGTTCAAAAGGCTTTTCGTGGGTCCAACCGCTGCTGTAACTAACCTGCAACCCCCAGCTGGTGGGTGGCGTACCCCGGTAGCCTGCTGGGCCCTTCTCCCAGCCACAGCGTCAAGGTGGACGAGCCCCGCTCGGCGTGGTGGAAAGCAAAGCCTTGCGAAGCGGCCGCCGCCGCAAACCTGCTCTGGAGGATGGGGACGCGCAGCCAGACGGCGAGGCGGCCTTCCTCCCGCCACCGTGCCACTGCGTCTGCAAGAGAGAGCGAGGTCAGGAGGGCGAGGGGCCACGCCACCGCTCGGAGACACCCCCTCGGCCTTGCCCCCTCTGGTTTTAAACCTCGTCGCGCACGACAGCCGGGATTAACGCGTGCAAACCTGTATTTTCACCTCATTTACCACGGGGTCAAACTACCATCGGTGCGAGGAACGTGTCGGCAGTGACAGGAGGCGAGGAGGCGCCGCCAGCTCGGCATTTTACGTGGTACTATTTAGCGTTTACACATAGAACGACGGGGTTTATGTTAGGATCTGCCACAGGGCACAGGGAAGCGGCTCTTGGCTCCCTTCTGCCGACACCCTCCGCCTCACGGCCGCGGCTCTGCGTGTGTGCGTGTGGCGGGGGACGATGGCCGCCCAGCCCAGCGGGGGCGGCTGAGGGGAGCTCACTCAGGGGCCGAGGCGCCATGAGGAGGGAGACCCGCCGCCCCCCGCCCGCCCCGCTGCCCCGGGGGTCCCCGCCCGGCACTTGCCCCGCAGCCACCGCCCGAAGGCGGCCCGCTCCAGGCGGAGGGGGCGGCCCAGCTCGCCCAGGTCCACGCTCACCCCCCCGAACTTGTCCGGCCGCTGTCGCAGCCTCGCCAGGGCCCCCCAGCCCCGCGACCGCCACAGCCTCACCATGGCGGTGCGGCGGGCGGAGGCGAGCCGGGCGGCGGGAAGCGGCCGCCCCCGGGGCGGTGCCGACCTCTGCTCCCGGAACGGCTCGGCGGCGGCCGGCGGGGCGGCATGTCGGCCTCGTCCCGAAGGAAGAGCAAGGGGCGGCCGGTCCCGGGCGCCGGCGGCGGCTCCCCGATGGCCGCCCCCCCCGGTGCCGCCGCCCAGGCCGGGCCGCCGGCGCTCGGCGTCGCCGACCCTGTGGAGGCAGGTACGGGGGTGCGGGCGGCGGGCACGGGCTGGCGCCAGCCCCGGCCCGGCGGGCTGAGGGCGGCTCGCTTCAAAACGAGTCCCTGCAAAGCCGGGCTCCCGCTCGCCGCGGCCGCCGGAGCGGGGCCGAGGGGCTGCCCCGTCCCCTCACGGGGGATCCCCCCTCAGGCGGGACCGGGCGCGGGGGGTGTCCCTCAGGCGGGGTCGACTGAGCCCCCGTGAAATTTACTTTTTATTACGGTGTCGAAGAGTGATGGCCGCCGTGGAAGGGTCCCGCCGGTGGGTAAAACTGGGTGGAAAATGCAGCGGGCAGCAGCGTGTAGCCGAGGGTGTTTTCGGGCCTGTCAGAAACGCCGTGCCGTTACAGCGCGGTTTCCCCCCAAACGGCTCCCTGCGCTTCCCTCACGGCCGGGCGGGGACTTGGGGGGCTTTGGGTGGCTGTGCCGGTTGGGGAGGGCGGGAAATGCTGAATTCATCCGGTACGTAGGAAAAAAGGACGTGTTTTTTTTTTTTTTTTTTTTTTTTTTTTCCTCTCCCGAAAACGTTAGGAGATGACAAAGTTCCGAAAATGTTGCGAAGAGCCCTCGCCCAGCTGTCGCTGAGCAGCATGAAGTCTGCAAACGTATGCATAGGTCGTCCGGTCTTGCTTACCTCTGCTGACGGGCGACAGGAGGTGAGGCTCTTTCTTGTTCCTACCAGTGCTCTTCTTGTGCTTTCAGTGTGTTCCTGTTGTATTCGATAGGGACCGAAAGGGAGCTTGCACTGAGAAAGAGAGTGAATGTGCTTTTCCATGTTTTCTACGCTGTAGTTACATCTTTATTCTCAGTACTGGAAAAAATTCATGCTACTGATTTTTTTGGGTTTTTTTTGAGAAATTTATAAGTCATGTGTGTGAACGTAAGTATTATGTATTGTATATTACTTATGCACACACACGTGTCTTATTTTCAAAGAGAGAGTATAGCCCTTTATTCTTGTTTCTTCATTCATTTGCAGCATTTCCTAGTCAGTATAGTGTATGCTTCTGTGTCATCTGCAGAATGGGTAGAGTCCTGATAGAATTTTTCTTTTTCTTCTTTGTAGGCAAAATACAAGCCCTTCCTTCTTGAAAAGTGTCTTGGATCATATCTTAAGAACTCAGTGCTACTTGTCTCTTTCTCTGTGGCACCATGTTTTAACCTAATCCTCCTTCCCCCTCAGCCCCTGTGTTTTGTTACGAAACGTTGCTTACTTTAACTGGAGGACTGGAAATGGGGGAGAAAAATCTCAACTGACATTTTGTTTGCTTTGAAACTCTTCCTAGGTCTGTACTGCTTGGCCCACTGCAGGCTTTCCGGGCGGGAAAATTGGGCTGAGTGAAACCACACAAAAGAATCTGAAAGTAAATCCAGGTGATGCCGTCACTGTGCAGCCCGTGACTGGTGCAGTCATCCAGGCAGAGGAAGTCGATGTAAAGTTGAGGTATGCAACTTCGTATAACCGAGTGACGTACTGTGAGGTGCCCGCTTTGCGCTGCAGGCTCTTACCTCTTAGAAGATGCTCTTCTTCTCTCTTGCTTTGATGGAATTAGTACCCAAAAAAAGTCAAGCGTGTGCAGATGTTTTTAGGATTAAGACTGAAGTTTAGTAGCTGGTGGCTAACTGCTGCTGACTGCTACCTCCTCTGTGGGCAGTGGAATGGCTCAGCTGTTGTACAGAATCTCAGCTGAGGAGTGGTGCTGTAGTGGAGAATAAATAATGACGCTAAGCTCATTAGTCTTAAGAGAGTCTTTGTTTTACGTTAAATTAACCAAAAGTAACGATAGCCCAGCACCTCTGAAGCAGCGGTCAAGCTGCCTGTGCTGCATTTGTATTGGGCAAGGGTGTATAACTGCACGATCAAGGCAGATTCTTTAAACTTGTAAGTCACTTGTGAAGGATGAGAATGATCTGTGCACGTAGAGTTGGCGTCAGGTTAGAAGGAGCCCATGTTGCTGCTGTTGTCATTAGGAAGTATACTGCAAACTGCTGTCTGAGAAGCTCTCGTTGAAAAGTTCTATTGTGGTTAAGAGAACTGCTGGCTGACAGGTTGGGGAGAGCGATGTGATTGTTTTTTAACCACTTCCCTTCAAAACTTCGCCTCTGTAAATGCGTGGTTTTGTGCTCCGCTTTCATTTACTGGAATGTTTTTTAGGATTGGAAACTCTCAGAGGTACGTTTCTGTTTTTCCTTGAAATTAACCCAAAAAAGGGAGCAAAAGGTGCAAATCGCAGTTGTCTTGAAATCATGAATGCTTTGAGAAATTAGCAGTTTACTGATCTGTTGAATGACTTCCTATATTTCTCATTCTCATAACATTCCACAGAGTCAGTATTTGGGTTGATGCAGAATCTGATTATAGTTATTTCCTAAATAAAGTTATTTTACAGTTACTTTTGAAAGTGTCCCAACACTTTAATTTCTATAAATTAACTTCACTTCCCTGCCAAACCTCTGTTTTCAAGCATGGGGTTGTCATTGTCCATTTTAAGGGGGAGATGCTGTTCTCCGGCATACTGACTCTCAGAAATGTTGGTGAGGCAATCTTGCTTTTTGTCAGCCATATAACCAGTTTAGCTTTAATTATAATTTTACTGGTTAACTTTGCTGCGTATTGTATGCTGACTTCCTGGCGTCTGCTTGCTTTGCCCTCCATGCCTCTGTTCTCGCCAGAAAATGAAAAAAATGATATCTTCACGGCTTTTTGTTATGGCTAATTTAATCCTATAGGAAGTTTTATTATTATTATATCCTGTTTGGTTATAGAGGTGGTTGAAAACACTCATTTCATTAAAAAAACCAACCTCACAATAAATAATTAAACCTAATCTATTTATATTTCCCCATGTTAATATGCATTCGTTCTTTAAAGCTGTGACTTTTACTGAAATATAAGCTAAGGGCGAGGTCAGAGGAATTACATATAACTTCCGAAATATTTATGATTAGTGTAACTTTTTTGGGGGAACTGTTCCACAGCCAGAGTTTTCCCTCTCAGCTGGTCAAGAGTCAGGCTATGAGGATTGTTATACATACACACACCAGATTAAAAGTCATATAAGTGACTATTTCTCTAGAATTGCTCTAGGAGAGAAAACGTGAAAGCTGTAATTGGTCTGTTTTAAGCCTGTTAATTTGGTACAAACCATAATGCCATCTTAACCTGTAAGCATAGAAATTATTAAAAGAGTAAGTGGAAATCCCATTATTCGAGTATTGCCTAGGTTTCTAGATGCTTTACAGGTGGTGTTCATTCTCTGCAAATTAATACCTCTGGGGAGTCGCTTGCATGCATAATTTAGCTTTTTCTTCCAGTTAAAAAAAATCCATTCCCAACCTCAGACCCCAACAGCGTAACTGAGTATGTGTTTACTTGTCAGGAACGGCTATGATATTTTAAGCTCTCTTCTAAATTAGCATAACACCCCTCTTTCCCTCAAGTTGCTTTCTGGATCAGTAAAATTGAGAAATGGGTTTTTATTTCTAGGTTTAGAGCTCCCCCCGTTGATCATACTTTTATTTGCAGCAGCTGTATCTGCTCTAAATGCTTTTGGTGCTGCTGCTGTTCAGCTCTTGGTGTAATGCTTTTCATCGTAGAGGTATAACTGCTTACAAAGGTTGTGGATGTTTGCAGAATGGATGTAGTGAAACCTATATTTTGTTGTGAAAACGGAAGGACTAATGTGTGAGGCTCAGAGATTGGCTGAGGTGGGTAAATGCTAAGGAATTAAAAAGAAGTGGTTTAATGGGCTTTAATGAAAGGGAAAGCCGCAAATGAAACAGGAAAAAGATTGTATGGATAAACCATCACTGAAAAATGATTGAAGCACCACAGCCTTATGCATTGCAGCGTATCCAAGGAGCAGGGAGCGTTAACGATGTCTGTGCCCTCAGTGAGTTGTAAATGCGATGTAAAATGCTTTAATATGAACACCAGAGAAAGACATTCACATAAGACACCTTTTACCTTTCATTTGCTTTGGGCTAAGAGCACACGTGTTCAGTTGTTTGTTAAACACTGTCTCATCACTGGGATTTGAGAGAATACTGCAGACCTGGCCAGGGCTGGTGAGGGAAGTGGCTTAAGGCTTATCTGTTGAGTCGCTTAAACTCGATGAAATAAAAGACTAGACAATGCATCATGGGGAAAACTTGTACTGTTTTGATAGCGGATGTGCAGTGCTTAAGACACGCATAGTTTTGCAAGTACTCACGGCGCTAGTTTAATCAATAAAAGATGTGTATGTGTGTTTGCAGAGCTGAGAGAGACTTACCTTATCTGTCACTTTTTTCAAGTCAGCAATGGCCACTCTGCCTGGTGAGATGAGAAGCATGCATTTCATATTTGTAATCTTAAGAAATGATAAATATAACTTATGATATTGTTTATTACAGCATTTTGTATGGAAAAACTAACCCCAAATTAAATATGTATGCTTCTTTTGTTACTATGTGTCTAATATCTTCAGAGTTAAGATGATCTGAAGACTGTAAAGTGCTCATCCATCTTTTCTGTTCGTAGTGTTAAATCATGTACTGTAAAATAGGTGGTATTCGTCATCCTGGTGCCTTAGTGGTGTGTACTCTCTTTTGGTTTTGAATAGTTACTGCTTGGAAAAATACATTTTTTTTCCTTCCTACCACAGGGACAAAGATGCCACCGTTAATGCGGAGGAAATGTCTGTCTGTCTACTGAGAAACCTAGGTATAAGTTTTGTTGCTTCCCTTTTGGCTATTTAAGTTTCTTAGTAGATCATCAAGTTTTGGATAGAAAAGCAAACGCTTTCCTCTTGTGTTCTTAATCAATGGCTTATGGCAAAATAAAGGACGTTATTCTGCTCACGCTTCTTTTAGGGATCTGTCGTCTTTGGGCTAAATAATTTTGCCATGCTGTAAATGTCTAATGTGCATCAATTGTGACTCCGTTACTTCTGTCCATTATACATGTTGGTGGTTCAAGTTACGGTTGTTTAGCAGTCATTGCTGGCCTTGCGGCTGATACTGTGATGCACTTTGGAGTTTACTTGCACTGTGAAGAAAAGAGTGCGATACTATGTCTTAAAAACAAGATAAGGGATCAGTATTAACATGAAATCCCGCGCTCTGAATCTTTTTTTTTATGTTGGTGGTAAATAAGCAAAATTGCTCTTCATTGGGTGGTAGATAAGTATAAGGCAAAAAAGCAAGATAAGTTACTCAAGGTAGTGCTACTCAAAGAATACACTACCAATTGCAAAGGGAATCTTCTGGTTTAGGAATTAATAACAATATTGCTAGGCTAAGCAGGAAACATGAACTGTGTTCCAAATTAATGAGTCTGGCTGGAAATAATAAATCTTTTTACGTTTTGGCCTTTGTTTTTTGTGCCTGTAGGGTGCATTCAGATCACGTTTCCTAATCTTCCTCTGTCAATGCAAAGGCTAAAACCTTACCTTTTTTAGGCCAAGACTCTCGGAGAAGGTGGGCTAAACATGAAATATTGCGAATCTGTAAGGCACATGGCAAAAAAAATTTTTACTTCTTAAAATGCTAATTCCATAATCTCCCGTTGTGTGCTGTATGAAATTTAAAAAGCTCAAGTTAATGATGAGCTTAGCATGAGAGTTTCATATGATACTGACAAATGTGTTTATCCAGTACAGTCTGCTTGTGTACAAAAGGATCATTTAAATTGCCTGAAATTACCATAACGAAAGGTAGTTAGGTAATTTCAAGGTAACTTACAGTACTCTTTAGGCTTCTTGATAAAGAATTATTCTGATACAAGAATGTCGAAATGTTATTACTGCCAAAGTAAATTGAAATTTCTTCTTGTCTTTTTTTTTTAATCTTCTCATAGATGGAAAAATAGTTTTACCAGGAAACCTCTTGGGTTTCTCATTCTATGGCAAACTTTGTAACATCGTGGTGATGAAAGTAAAAGGAACTGATGGGGCAGAGCTGACTGCCCAGGGCAGTGCTATTCCCAGTGATACGCATGAGCCAGACCTTGAGAGATCTGATTTGGAGACGAGTACGTTAGATTTGTCCTTACAGCTCGGCAAGATGGAGATTGACGATAGTCCAGAGGTTGCATCTATGAGCACACCAAGCAAACCGATGGATCCAGGATCACCAGTTACACCCAGTTCTGCTGTGGCAGCCAATGGTCAAGACTCTGGTCAGGGAGATAAAACCCACAGCAAGGGAGACGGTGCAGACCTCACCGATGATTTGGAGTTGTCTGGGAAAGGAGGCAGTGAGGGACTCCCACTAACCTGCAAAACTGGAGCAATAAGCAATACGGACTCTTTTTATTTCATTTCTTCAAGAACTAGAATCAATTTTATTGAAACGAGGACCAATGCAGCAGAAGATGGTGATTGTGAATCCCGAGTTACCTATGATATGATAGGAGGTTTAAGGAGCCAGCTCAAAACTATTAGAGAAACAGTTGAACTGCCCTTGAAGCAAGCTGAACTGTTCAAGAGTTACGGTATGATGCCTAACAGTTGGCTTTCTTCATTTGATACTTGTTTTTTTTTTTACCTTTGATGTGACCTTTTTCTTTTTAAATATTTTTTTTAAAACCAAGTTATTCCAGGAATATGCACTGAATTTTATGTAACTCTGAGCTGGTATACTTGTGTGTCCAAACAATGTCAAACTGTTTTATAATTATACTGTATGGAGACTATGAAGACGTTATGAGGAGGAAAGAAATATGTGTTTCTAAGAAAATTCAGGTATGCATAAGCAGAATTTATAGCAAATAGGAAAGACTTCTATACTTAGACATCTGCATCTTTCAAATGCCTGTCAAAAGATTTTAATTTGTTTTGGTAGAGTCAACTAATTATATCTTTTAAGTTGAGAAAAACTCAGTCAGATGAATTCTTCTGCTGTTTTTATTCCCGTGTTTTGTAGGGTTCCTGCAAAATTTTAAGGAAGTTTTTGAGGCTGTTTACTCAACCTGTTCAGTGTGTTTATTATGGAATTACAGGGTGGAAAAACTAACACTGTTGCCATATATAAAGTTATATCTAACATATATATGAACTTAGAGGATTTTTGTGACAACGATAAAACTCTGTACTGTGTATTTATCACAAATGGATATGTACATAAAGGAGGCATGTCTGCTCATTGTACTTCTCTAGGTGTGCATCACTGAGACAGGGCTCTTACCTATAAATATTTTTTTAATATCATGTCTTTGAGGCTTTTTATTTCTCTGCCTTACCTCTTCCCGCACATACGCTTCAGAGAGGAGGTGATTTCGGTGATCACTGGGACAATTTCTATAACACACAGGTGGCTCTTTCAGCGTACGTTGCTTGGGCGTGATTGGCAGGTGTGAGTGGGATGGTCTGAGGCATCTTCATCTGTGCGTGGTCCAGCTCAATTCGCTGACCTCCAACCTCAGCATCACCGCAGGGTTTTGTGTTAGCAGAAAGGTTGCTTTGGCATTAGCGTTGTTCATACTTAGTCCCAAAAGTGCTTGATCAGATTCTTGACTAATTATGTGAGAGATGATGATGTTTCCTCACCAGTTACAAACTCTCAGTAACCATCCAAATGTTGAGAGCCCTTGTCTGCTCTCAGGGAGCAAGGCTGTCAGCTGAGGTGTGACCTTTGGTTCAGCAGCTAGGTTCCTTGCCAGTACCAGAAACACCACATGAGGGAGCAGCACATGCTTTAATGGACTATTGTGAAGTAACCTGTCTGTAAAGACACTTTATTTCTGTCCTCTGTCAGTTAGCAGATAATTTTTTTCTTTTTGAGTATCTTAGTTCCTAAGATCAGGGCTTTTGTCCTGGCCAGCTGTATTATTCTCTGTCACCACGGGGATGTGACCTGCCCTTCAGGCATCGTTCCGTGTCTGGTATCGCAGTGCCCAACCGATGTTTCTTCTTTGGTCGTGTTTCAGCAATGTCTTTTGTGCAAGGGTCAATCCTTTTTGTCAAACATTTGTCTCTTCTTTTTGCTTTCTAATTTCTCACCTTCTGTTTATGGCTTTGTGCCCATTTAATTTGGCTTTGCTGGTCTAAAATGTTTTTTTTTGCTCTTTACCTGGGATCATAATATTACTTCATGCAGTTACGTGTAGTTTCTGTCCAGTTTTAACTGTACACAGTAGTACCTTGTTCTTGTAGTGTCCCCTATGTTCTGTGCCTGAATGTTTCTGTCTGTTTCAGCTCTTAACATTTGCCATTAAAGAGGCAAAATCATCCTTTTGATGTGTAATTTTCATCTTTTTGTAAGTATTTTTGAACCAGGCTTCACAGTATTACTGAAATTTTTTGGAGTGTTGAAGAGAAGTGGTTTTCTGATGTTGGAAGTTTGTCATAATGACAGTGTAAGAATCATGAATAACTTAGTAAAGTACATTAATGGATGTTAGGTACTCAGTCCAATGATTTTTTGGAAAAAAACCCCAAACACCACAACGCGTAGGGAGAATTATAATGTTGAACTACTAAAAAATGTAAGGATTTAAATAGTTGCTTTTTAAACAGAATCATTTGGACTTTAAAAGTAAAAAATGTAGATGTATGTCCTATATGAGTGCTCTTCCCACTGAAAGCCTACAATTTTATCAAAATGATACATCTGTTAAAGAAGTTAGTGCTGAGGTCGTTAAAATTAGAAGTAACTGGGACAGTGAAATGTGCAAGGGCAGGTTGTTCAGTCCGGCATTTATCACAAATAACTTTTTTCTCTGTTTTGTGTGCGTGTGCTTTTTCTGTTTAAAGGAATCCCTCCTCCTCGAGGAGTGCTATTATATGGCCCTCCAGGTACCGGGAAGACTATGATTGCCAAAGCTATTGCAAATGAGGTCGGTGCTCACGTTACCGTTATTAATGGTCCTGAAATAATAAGCAAGTAAGTCCACCCAATTTATTTTCATTAATTCTATAAATATATTGGCCCAAAATCTGTCCTGGCATCTATCCATTGCGGATAGATGTAGATGTAGAATTGGCTATGGGCTATCTGCCCAAGAGAGTAGAAAACAAACGGGAAAGGGTTCTGTCACGTAGGGCTTATGTTTCTTCTTGTAATAAAAGAGGTTTATTTGATTTGGCCAAGAAATTTGTGTAAGGCATGGACTAAATTAAAGAGGGGACTAAAACTGCATCTGCGATTGCATGTTAGTTAGTTCTGCAACAAAAAGAGTGACTTGTTAAAGCATATTTGAAATTAAGATGACACTGCACAAATTAATGTCTCCAGGGAACTGATTTTTTTTTCTTTAAAAAAATAGATAAAATTGTTTCTAATGCAGGAGAGACAAGCTTTTCCCTTTAAGCTTTTCTAGTTACAAGATGGTTATATCTTTGCCTGTGCCCCATTTTACCTTAATTTCTTGTCCTTGTGGAAATAAAGATTATTGTAGATTTGCATATACTTCAGGACTTTGAAAGGCTGCGCTATGGCTTTTTGGAACACACGAGCAGTAATTTTCCAAGTTGCCTGGAAAAGACCAAAAAATGTTTTTTATTAAAATATTTTAATTATTATAGGTTTTATGGGGAGTCTGAATCAAGATTACGTCAGATATTTGCTGAAGCTTCTCTGCGGTATGTTCTTTTGGATAACTTTATTCGCGCTCACTTATTTGCGGTATTGGTTCCCGCGTTAATGTTCTTAAAAGAAAAACATTTGCAAGAATCCTTGAATTGTAATTTTTTCCTGCAGTGGTTTTTAAAAGGAAATAAATTTACTTATATAGAGCTTAGCTAGAAGGAAAGCAGTGAAATTCTAGCATGCCTATTAAATGCTTTTGGACAGTACCCTTTTTTAGGGACTGTTAGAGATGGTGCCAAATCGCTCGATCTGTATCGTTAGTGTATTGTACGCTTATTTCAACAGATGGAAGCGTGAGCCAGCGTTTCACCTGGATCCAGATTTTTCTGTCTAGTTTTATCTTTGGAGACCAATGGAGTACTGTGCTGAGACACGGAAGCCAGCTCTAAATGAGCTAGTGTTGGTGCTGGATATAGCATGCCTCTGGATTAGGGGGGCATTCTGCCCGAATTTATTAGACCTGGTTAAGGCCGACTTTAGACTTCCAGATCACTGGTGTTCATAATATACTAGCAAAAGACTACCGCATACTGTATTTGTAGAAGTGGCAAATAAAACGCTGTCTTTTTACTCATGAAATTGGTATATTTAGCGTTGAGTCTTTGGGTGAGAGTCATAGAAAAGTAGATTGGTACGTCATTTTAAAGGTATTCATTGTCTAATATATTAGTCATTTTAGTTATCTCTTTGAGTAACACCATACTGAAGGTTGAAACTTTCAGTTGCCTGAAGGAGTGGGATGCTTGTTAATTTCTGTAGGAACTGGACATTTTCGATAAACAGCTTTGTACTTCTCTGCCTTCATCTTTTAAATCTTCCTGAGCACTTTAAGATTTTTTTTTTCTTTTCTCTCCAGCCGCCCCTCCATTATATTTATAGATGAGTTGGATGCACTCTGTCCAAAGAGAGAAGGGGCTCAGAATGAAGTTGAAAAGAGAGTTGTTGCTTCGTTGCTGACATTAATGGATGGCATTGGCTCAGTAAGTAGACTGTACTGAGGCAATTAATGTGTATGGGACTAGCTGAACAAAATAATTTTACTTCTATGATGCAGCCAATTTTAGATGTGTCGTTTGGGGGGAAAGAAGACAGGCTTAGGTGAGACTTTATGTAGAAATCTAATGCTTTATTGGATGCTAAGCAGAAGACATAGGAGGGGAATGTCTCCTGACAACTGTGAGATTAAAAGAAACTAAGTTTTCTTCCATTTACTGTCTTTCCTTTGCCTTCTCCCACTCTTGTAGTTTTGGAGCTAAAACTGAAATTTTAGTGATAGCCCATCATTGAACTAAGCCAGGTATTTTTAATTGCTCTGAAATCGAAGTCATCAAAATACTTGTGGTGATATGCAGGCTGCATTATTAAAGGCAACAACAGCTATTTCAAGATTGCCATAGTAATATTTAGGACATAAACAAAAGCCTACGGAAGAAACAGTAAATTTAATTGACTTGAGTACATTATGGATTAAGCCCATAATGTTTGCCCATCTCTCATCTACTGTTGTATGATTATTAGCAGGAAAGATCAAAGAAATCTGTCCACAGTATGGAAATGAGTCTCTGCTGTTTATGTAATCTGCAAGTTTCTCATTATTTTCCTGCATGATAGTTTTGAGTTGCCCGGTCTGGAGTTGTTCTCAGGCAAACATATTTTCTGATGGCAAAGGCCGATGGCTATTCTTCCTGGAGAAGGTGCTTCATTCACAAAAAGAGAACGGCACTGCAGGAGACCTAGCTGATTTTGCCTCCCTCCAAAAGTAAAAAAGCAGAGCTTGAGGAAATTGGTTAGGATTTTTGGCCTTGCTTTTCCTACTGAGCCTACAGGAAGCTTTATAACCTTCTGTCTCTGCTGGTTTTGATACCTTAAATGGTTTGTTTCCCAACAAGGTCTGTCAATACTGTTTTTTTCTTGTGCCTACACTGCCTTTTAGCTTAAACACTTTTTCTTTCCTTGGTGCTTACTTTCCTGATACAGGAGGACAGGTTCTTGGGGATTAAAGTGGAAGACACCGGGATGAGGGCATCCTGGCGTAAAGTTTCTCTTGTATTATCTGTGCGTGCAGCCTATAGCATTGCTAAATTGCAGTTCGGGATAGGTTGGGTGGGATAACTTGTGGGGTATGTATTCTGAAAAGTTTGCTTTGTACCTTTAGAACTAGCATCAGGATTTTAGTGTGTGTAATGTAGTTTGGAAAAGCAAGCAAGAAGTATGTTTAAGCTGCGTGACATTTAATTTTATTGCAAAATTAATATTTTCCATTGTTTGCCTTCAGGAAGGCAGTGAAGGGCAGCTCTTGGTACTTGGGGCCACTAATCGTCCTCATGCACTGGATGCAGCACTGCGCAGACCTGGGCGTTTTGATAAAGAGATAGAAATTGGAATTCCTAATGCCCAAGACCGTCTGGACATACTCCAAAAGCTTCTCAAGAAAGTTCCCCATTCGCTGACAGCAGCGGAGCTGGCGCAACTGGCTGATAGCGCACACGGTTATGTGGGTGCAGACTTAGCAGCTTTGTGCAAGGAGGCAGGTAAGACTTTGTGTATCTTATTTTAGGATTTTATTTTATTGTTAGTCTCTTCATTTTGATTAAAAAGAATAAAAATCCACAGTCTGTACTCATAGCTTTTAAAACAATGAGATTTAACTAATTTTTGTGTCAAAGAAAACATAGCTAAGCATGGAATATGAGGAATACCAGTTTGCTCCTGGGCAGATCAGAAAAAATTCCTTGAGTATTAATAGATTTTAAAGCCGAATGTTAAGATTAATAACACTGGGGACATAAAAATGTGCCATTTTTAGCATATTAGACAGCTAGTTGTCTCTCAGTAAACCAACAGTTTAGTGAGTTAACTGACGTATCCCTAAGAATTCTTCTACTCTAGAGCCTATCCCTTCCGTACAGAAGTCCGAAGTCACACAGGCTAGACAGCTTGTCCTGCAGGTCCTTGTTCCCAGGATGTTAAGTCTGTGGGCCTGAGTGGTGTTTACTGTGGCTCCCTTCTGCATTTGCTGCCTGCATTTCATTTGCCTGCAGATGAGGAGCTTGTGACAGGGGCTGGGGAACTGTACGCACCTGGGTCAGGTTGTGCAGTGGAGCTCGGAGAGCTGGAGAGCACACCCTGAGCTGGGGGCTGGAAAGTGTCCCTTGGCCTCCGGTACAGGCATAGCCCTGGAGGATTATCCGTACATCATGCAGCCAGGGTTCAGTATGTTCCAGGGAGTACTTAAACACGAGTTCACTTCTGTTTTCATTGGATGAAATATTAAAAGTACGTTCTATCAAGTCTTCCATTTTGCTAGAATGCATCTACGCAGTTTAAGTGTTGGACCTTAAACCTACCCATGAGCAGCCTTTTAAAACAGTCTAGTCAAAATATGCCTCTTTAGCTCAGCTTACGCATATTTGCTCCCTTGTAGTTCGCAAATATATGTTTGTTGTATGTGCTGGTTACTTTTATTTCCTTTGGCACTGGGACAGCTTCCTCTGGCAGTGGCACAGTGCACGGTTAATTCTTGCATCAGAATTAACTATGAAGATGACAGAAGTTTTATTAGGGGTGGTGGGACTTGGAACAACAAGGATTTTACTTATCAATTTCCAGACTTTTTAAGGGATAGTTCTCAAATATGAATTTGTGGACTTTTGTATGGATCAAGAAGAAAAAAAATTTGTACGGACACAGACTGTTCTTTTCATAGCGCTCTTCTGTTGGCCTCAGTTGTGTTTTAAGCTCTGTTTTTAAGTTAGCAAACATTCTTTTTAAATATATACAAACAACAACAAAAAAGATAAACTCCCTTTTTGTTTTCCTTCCTCTGTGTTTTTGGAAGCCTGTCAGTCTGCCTGTGTCACAGTCCTCACATAGTAAATACTTAACTATCGTAATCTAAGATTTTCAGTGAAAAGTGTTGCGGTTTCAATTCCAAACATGATCCAGCCTAGGCTTTACTTGTGCATGCGCAAATCGATCCTGGACGCTTCATGATCCAGCTGCAAATAGGCGATATTTACCCACTTCATGAGGGCCTTTTAGAAAATAAATTTTGAATGTTGTGCAAATTGAACATTACGTGCTATGTAGATCCAAAACTTCTGGCATCTACCTGCGACTGATTGCAGGACACGCCGTCATCTGGGAGCTTTGCGTCCAGAGCCAGTGCTGGGAATGAGGGAAGGAGGATGTCTCCTTTGTATTAGTCTTCTTTCCTGAAGTTTGAATCCGTGCTGTTAGATTTCCTTGTCCTATGTTAACTTGCAGTGACCTCTGCTGGGGAGAACACAGTCTAGCGCCGTTAACTCTTTGCAGCCCACGTGTATTTTTCCTTTTCAAAGAGTTCCAAAAGCATGATTTAGTCGAAGTATTACATAAACTGAATTCAAGTTGCTCGTGGTTAAGGAACGTTCTTAGTTGGATTTTTTTTTTCTGATTAAGCTCTTGATATCTATTTTTTTATATTAAATTTTCAACACCTTGTAAAATATTACTGCTTTCACTGGAGTTAAACTTAGAAAAGACTAGCTTTTATGAGGTAATATTTCTCCTCAGCAGAGCAAGGTTATTCCATATGGCAAATTTTCCAGTGTTTTGTCTAGTCTTGTTTGTTGTTCCAAGCAATGGGTTTCTGTTGCTTCACTTAAGAAACTGTGCCATGGGCCAAGATAGCTTGCTGTCCAGGAATGCTCTCTGATACTTAGCCTAAGTTTTCCTTGTTTAGTTTTATCCCATTATTTCTATTTACATCCTTGTACAACACGTTCACTCTCCCTCCTTAGTGTTTACGCCCTTCAGATATCTCTAGGCTGTTCTCATGTCCCCTACCTCCTCATTCATTACTGAGCTAAACTATAAATATTTAGCTCTTTTAATCTTTCCTCATAAATAAGTCCTTCCTGCCTTCTGAGAAATTACGTTGATTTTCTCTGAACTCCCTCCAGTTTGTCAATAACCTTTTGGTAACGTAGGGCTCAGAATTGAACAGAATATTTTATATATATATGTCTCTCTCAACATAAAACATGATATAAACATATAGTTAAGACCAACTGCTGGTGCATGTTTCTAAATAACCGAAATGCTTAATATTCAGGCAATATCTGAGTTAAGAGTTTTTTCACAAATTTTAAGGTTACTTGTGCCACTTTCACACGAGGTGTGTGTAAGTACAGGTGAAACATGGAAACTAATTTAGAAGCAGGAATTCTGAACTCAGCAATACATGTTCAGTTTTTGGTACAAGATTATTGTTGCTTGCTAATTGTATTGCAGTGGTGGTCTCTGGGAGACTCTTGAGTTCTGGTTACCCCATTTATAGCTTTAGGTTCTTCATTTGGGGATGGAAAGCCTGAAAGTTTAAAAGTGCAGTATGTTTATATTCTTCATACAAAGTTTAGGTCATTTCCAAAGGACTCACCCTTCCTTATTTTTGTACTTCAACTCTGGTTTTTTAACACATGTATAGTATTGTGTGTATACTGCTTATATAAACCAAGGGTGTAGTAATTAATTTAACATGGTAAATGTAGTAATTGTAGGGCTATGTTAGGCAAACCTTTCACTTTTGCATCTATAGTTAGGTTTCCCTAAGAGACTTCATTATAAAAGCTTTGATCTTTGTCTTCTGTATAATTCTGAGGAACACGTGTTAATGAAAAGTAAATAGCTGTTGTAGAGTTATACATATTCCAACTGTTTTCTTGGCAGAAGTTGTTTGTTCTCCAGTGCAAGAATTGCTTAGTGGTACTTCTGGGGTCAGACAGTCAAGTTTTCTATTCTGTTCAGCAACTCTGCGCACTTTCATGGAAGTCGTTAAGAAGTTTTAGGAGCCTTTAATGTTCAGCTTGCCCTGAACGTTTCTAGGCCCCTGTGTACGTGGTGTGTACAGAATTGCCGTGTTGTGTATTCTGGAATGGGCAAGGAGAGGAAAGGTGGACAAGAAACCTGGACAATCCATGTGGTGTGCTCTGGACTTTTCCAAACAGGGCATTATGACCAACCACCTGTGAAATACTTATATATAGATGGATATAATAATTAGTTAAGAGTTTTTTTAATTTCATCTGCTGAATTTTTAAAATATTAGTGTATTTTTCTTCCAATACCTTCTTTTCTTCTGTTAAAGATACAGTTCTAACTTCTCATAAAATGAAACCACAAAATTTTGTGACTTTATAGGAAAAACACTAGGTATCACGAAGCTTATGGTACTGTTGCAAGAGTTGACAACAGGGTGACAGGCATCCCCTTTGTATGCGTATCTCTCTCAGCCTTAATTGTTACATGGAGTACTTGTATCCCCCCTCACATGTTGAGCAAGCATTATTTATTATCTGTTTTACAAATAACTATGGTCATTCCAGCAAAATTAAAAGTAAGCCTGGTCTTTCTAAACTGACAAGTATCACTAGCTTAGATGCAATGCTTTCAGAAATAGCGTACCTCATCTCTGTTCAAGGTTGTGTTATCTGTTATGACTACGTTGGAGAAGTTGGGATTTGCTGTGATTCTCTACTGCGCAGCGATATGCTTGTGGTTTCCACAATTAACTGCATGCTTTCGTCCAGGTTAGCAGCATAGTATGGAAAACCTGCAAATACCTGGACGGGCACTGGACCACATCCTGTGGACATCAGCTTGCAACGGGCTCCTCGTGGTAGACTCTTGAGGCCTTGAGTACCCTCTGAGAGATTCACATGCACAGACTTCTTGACAAGAAGAGGGCTTAGTTATGTGTGCAGCTGAGAAAGTCATATTCTTAAGACTCAGAGAGGTCTACTGCGTCCTAAATTATTTAGTAGACTACCTTTTAATGTGAAGAGCTGCCTTCTGATTTGTTTTATCTCAAGTGGAGGCAGTGTCTAGAAGATAGACTCTGCAATATCCTTGCATATAATGTCAGTGTTTGTATGCCCCTGAGATCTTGTTGCTTCTGCTTTAATTAATTGGCCACACGGTCTTTTATTCATTCCCTAAAGAAATTATAATGGTTTTAATTTAACAACAAAGATAAGCACTGCACTTTTTTTTTTTGAAAAACATGTGAAATGTTAATTACATAGCAGGGACATGAATGGTATAAACTGTACTGAATGTTAGAAGATGCTTAGCAACAAAGGTTTCCAAATATAGCAATTTATTATAAACTTATCCTTCTATGGCTGCCTGTAGCATTTCAGAGGGTGAATATAAATATAGCTTGATTTCTTCAAGAAGTGGGTTCAGTCATATTGCTTAGAGAGAAAGGAAGTATTTGCTTTGTAAATCTTAGAATTTATCTTGGACATCCTTGTTCATTACACATAATTTCAGTGTGCTGATATAAAACACTTGGACCCTGATAAGATAGCATCATGAGGAGAGGAAGAAGAAATGTCTTTGTTTAAATAGTGGTCTGTCTTGCAATAACATCTCTTTGGTTCCAGTGAGGATGCTGCATTGCAACCACTGAAACTTTGAGACTTCTGTGAAAGAAGCACTAATCGCTTTGTTTTGCCTCAAAGTTCGGGTTGTTGGTTTTTTTGGTTTTTTTTTTTAATTGCCTGATTGTAATACAGTTGAAGGTATGACCTTGCTCAGCCTTTAGGATTATAATGGTTCACTGGCTCGAGCTGGCCGTTACAAAAAAAGTTACAGAAATAAGAAATTGAGCTACAGCTTTGACCAGTATGAATCAACATTACTCTGCTGAATCTGTGAAGCTGCTTGCATTAGGCAGACGATACGGTCTGTTGTCTTTTGCTCATAATTTTAAGAGTCTTGTTGTTTGGAGATCTTACTGTCTGTGGTATTCATTTGGCCCTTTTATTACCTCTATGTTCTGATGAATAATGCAGCTAGGATGGAGAGTCTTTATGCTGTTTAATCGCTAGTTCTGCGTATTGATTGTATGTAGATATTAGATCTGTAAAAGCAGAAGTTATTTAGGGGGATACCGTACGTGGCTTTCGTTGGAGCTGAGAAGCTTCCTGCTGTATCTTTTACGAGCCCAGAAAAGAGTTTCTGCAATCCACTTGCATTAAAAAGAAAAATAAAAAATACTAGGCAATTGAAGGGGGCTGCTAGGTTTTTTGTTTTTCCCTGTAGTGGATGGGGAAGTAAATTCCCCTGAAACCCAGGAATGTCTCTTTGTTAGATCTATGTGTTTGTTTTTTTCCCAGCTTCTGCAGTTTTGGTAGCCTGGCCACCTGCAGGAAACGTGAGCTGTTTGGGCTAATGTGATTAACAGTGAGCCTCTGTGCACCCTGAGGACCAGCCTCTGACTGGCCTTTCAATTAGACAAACGCTGCGTTCAATATGTGGCTTCTCAGCCTTGTGTCTCAAATCCAAGCTCTTCGTTTCAGCTCAGTCACGGTCTTGATGAAACAGCCTAGTGTTAAGGCATCAGGAATATCTATCCTTTCTTTAAGCCATAAAGGTTCAGTCTGAACCTTTCCCAACATGATTTGGACCTGAGTTCTGCTGGGGGTGGACAACAAATGTAAATATTTTTCTTGGATTATAATCCTAAATGTAGGAATGTGGGCTGAGACACTGTTGAAAGTGTAGATTTTGACAAAGGCAGTTGATGACCACGGCAATGGGATTGTTTGTTTTGCAGGGTGTTTTTTGGTTTGTTTTCAAATTAACTGATTGCAGTTACAGGTTTTAAAGGGAAAGCACTGCTTGACATAGTTATTTATACTCCTTATTAGTTATTATACTAAAGCAGTATAATAACTGCTATAGTTATTCCCTTATGGAAAGTGTCTGAAAATACCATGTCTATGTTGTTACTTATTTTTTTTCTTTGTAGCACAGAAAAAGATTGAAACTCTGCTCTTGCAAATGATCTGCTACTGCATTCTCTAACTGAATACTGGTTCCCATAGGACATTCAAAATGGGGTGGCAAAGGCCGCTTGCCTTTTTATAAAAAGGTCATGCAGAAAATGTGGGTTTTTTGGGGAATATTAATAACAGGTATAGTCAGATGGTCAATACCAAAAAATGTGTTCTTATGAAATTGAGATATTTTTTGCAGAAATGGCAGAACACTGAATTTTGACATGCACTAGGAAGTCCAGACACGATACAGAAGTAAAGCTACAAATTAATTTTTGAATTGAAACAATTGAGTTTTCTGACACTGCGTTCCATCGTGCTAATTCACGGTGTAAGAAGACCAAGAAAATCCAATCCCCGTCTTCAGCGTTTGTGAGTTTTAAGTTAGTACTGTGTTCTGTAATTTTAAAGTTGGGTCCCTTAATACGGGAGCTATTTTTAAACCAAAGCAATTGACCTAGTTTGCCGTCTTAACAGGTTATGAACAAATGCGTCTGTGCTTGCACGCACACATAACAAAGCAATGTGGCTTTTTTGGACTCGGACAGTAACATATGTTACTTGATTGTTTCTTAGAGCACTAATTCAGACTGATGGCTTTCGTGCAGAAGTGGCTACATCTGGATGCTGCTGAGCGGCTCTAAGGAACGTGCTTGAGACTGGGTGGAGTGTGTTGACTTTATTCTTGTCTGTGGGATCCCTTGCCCTCTTTCTTAGGATTTCTTCCCCACAGGTCTTGTGGGGCAAAGACAACGTCAGAATTGGGTTTAGAATTGCTGTCTTAGACATTTAAAATAGTTCAACTTCTTTCCTAAGATTCCACAAAAATTGTGTTATTTTCGCTCCATGGGGTTAGGTTCTCACCCTTGTGCTCTGGTTTGGTGTCATTCTGATGTGATTGCAGAATTTCTGAATCTCTCTTCTTCCCTGTGTCTTTGCATATGCTGAGTGCACAGATGTTTCCTCAGTGCGACTGTCTTTGTATCCAGAGAGAAAAAGCCTTTCTCTGTTTGCCCCCCTGAAGAGACGCTGGTGCACATTATGTTGCTTTTTGTAGTTATTTTTTCTTGTATAAAAATCTTTGGCCCTTTTTTTTTTTTGTTTTGTAATGGTACTTGATTTTTGTTTTTGTATGGAGAACACTGCACTTACTGCAGTCAGGGCATGTGAACTTTTGGTTTTCATCATAACTAATTTTAAGTGTGTTTTTATCTGAAACTGGCTTGCAGTTAATTGGGTGATGGGATTGCTGACTTCATATACAGAGTTGTGGGCTGAGTACTTAATAATCTGTTTAAAGCACGTCCCGTTCTGTCTGCTGATATTTATATAAGCAGGAAATAAAGAATATTTTCAGAAGAGTTGATCAATAACTGTCATTAATATTTTAAATTATCTTCATGGCAGATAAGGCACCGTGTTTTTGCTTCTGCAGCTTGAGCGGTACGGAAGAAATGATATTATTCATGTGTGGCAATGCCTGTAGAAACTTCTGTGTTTGAATGCGTTGGAGGGTCAGCCTAAAACAAGCTGTTTGGTTTGAAGGGTGAAGGGGTGCAGGATGCCAGAGTAGCCTGCGGTGGTACAGCCATACCTGTGCAGACCGGTGGGCTGTGAAGTGGCAGTCAGAATGTCATTCCTCAGCTTGCAGATCCTGAAAATTTAGCATTATGTCATTTTGCTTAAGAACAGAATAAATTTAGGGCAGATGCTGTCTTAGGCTGGGTCACTGGCCGAGCTGCGGTGGGAACAGACAGTTCTGTGTGGTCCCTATTCATTTTCCAGGCCTGGGAATCAACACAGTGTTGGTAACCCAGCTCTATGTCACGTTGACAGGAGTGGTGTGCTAGTCACTATTCTGCTTATCGGGTTTTGCGTCCCTCAGGGGCTTCAGCTCCCTGGATGCGAAGCTGATGAGAGCTGTGTGCCAGGCAGTGTTATTCCTGTAGCAACAGAAGAAATCCTCAGCTGTCTGTATAGCACCTTTGAATGAATGAAAATGGTTTAACCAGGACTAAACTGATTTTTGAAGACACTCTGCAGTCCACTCTCTTTTAAATTTTCCTGTAGGTTTGTTTTTTTCTGCAATGATCCAAGCTGCTTGCTCCCTTCTGTGAACTTTAACTTTAAAGGTTTAGCACAAGAACTGAAGACAACTTCCGGACCTTTAGTCTCTGAGAAGGGTTTCACAAATCTGTGGACTTTCTTCTTTGTAACACAGCATGCTGTACACGGTCTTTCATCTTAACTGGCATTTTGCTAACTGAAAGGTATTCTGCAGACTTACACACTTCCTTTGTCCTCTCCTATCATGTCTTCTAATTTTCCACCTCCTGCCAGCTGAAGTAGGATAACCACGCTCACTGTTACTGCTGACCAGTACACAAGCACTGCAGTGTTTTTCTCCTAATGGAGTTCATGTTCACTGCAGCCCTCCAGTAACCTGGCATTAAGTTATCGCAGGTGATTCAGACTTGGTTCCTTGTGATGCAGAAAGTTATTCTATTTCCTGACTCTGGAGCAGGCTCCAGTTACGAATTTGGAATTATGTATTTGGACTAAAACTATTTTTTCTCCAAGATGCGTACTTTTGGGGAGATTACTTGCTTGAAAGGCGTATTACATTTTAAGGAGCCTTTAGTAACTTTTTTAAAATTTTGGAAAGGCAATTGGTTTTCATTTTGTTCTCTGTTCTGTTTTTTCATGATGTGTCTGATATTTATGCCACTTCGTCATGTTTTAGGCAGGATTTCATTTGACACAGTTGTGTTTCTAGATTCAGATATCTTCTGAATTTTGGCTAACACTTCTTTCCTTAGTTCTCTTCAAATTTTGTTTAACCAGTTGGCTTGCTCTTACATTCTTTGAGTGACCGTAATATGGGAACATCTAGAGCTCAAGTACAGCATCAACTCTGTGAAGCAATTGGTATGCATTTTTTTTCTTTTCAGCTTTTGTACTGAGTCTGGTTTCAAATGCGATTTGAACAGCAATGGTAATAGACTCCGTTTCAAATAAATTTGCGGTGTAATTCTTCCAGTACTAAAAAGCTGTAGGAGTTTTGTTCCCCTCATAGTGTGTAGGGAGGGACTGACTGCGTTACGATTCATCTCACTCCATCTTACTCTGCTGGCTTTAGAAAGGTCTGAACTAACCCGTTTAGAGTAGATACTCATCTTCAGGTGGCAAAGTTGCAAGCTTTCTCAGTATCTGAGTAAAAAATGATGTTTTCCATAACTGTGTTTTTCTTTTGAATAAGCCAGCGTCAGCTATACTTCAGACAAGCTATTTGTGCAGAAATGGTACTATAGGAGAGAAGTTCAATGTTTTCTGACGCCCTCTCGGGCTCCAGGTAAAATGTTTTCCTGGAATATATAACAGCAACCTTAGGATCTGAAAGCAGTCCTAGTTCTTCTGTTTAATTGATAAAAGATCATAAAAGATCCTCTGGCAAAATGTAGCTTAATTTGTGTGTCTGTGTTAGTTCTGTGGGAGTAAAATCAGTTAGCACTGGCATTTGTATGTAGAATGAATAGCTGCTATTGGGGGACAGAGCCTAAATATTTTCAGGCAAAGTTTTCATAGGTCTCCTGACTTTAACTTGTAGCTATATTCTGTCTTGACAATGTTCCTAATTACAATTAGACGGGCATTTAGCCACTAACTGTTGCTTTTTGTCTTTCTGCCCTTGCTATTCTGGTGGCCTGGCAGTCCTTATTTTTCTTCTAACACACGTATGACTAACCTCGGCTTAGGTACATTTACATATGAGAGCAGCCTAGAAACAGGCAGTCTGGTATTCCTTATTTCCCTCCGTTGTCATTGTCTTAGGATAAATGATGTGTGTGTACCTGATCTGTGAATAAACTGTTTCCTGTATGAAAGAAGTTTTGCAAATACAGTTCCTCCATCCTTCCTTTCCCTCCCCTGTCGTACCTCTCAGGAACTTTTAGTCAGCTCCATAGACATGTTCCAGCAATGCTGGAGCTCTTCATGAAGGACTATAAATCGCGTACATAATCCCTACAGTGGATTAGTGCTCAGGTTAGCAGAGTGAATTTGCAATGTTATGGTTACAAGGGATTTAAGGGCATTATCCTTCCTGTGCGAACAGTATATGAAAGTTCTTCAGGGATTTTCCCATATAGCGCTGGCAACTAAAGACAGATTGCAGAACATGGTTTCAAGACCAAAAGGAAGGGTGTCTGCTTCCTGAAAATTCTTCTAAATAGGCATGCATTTTATGTACAGATGAAATAAAAATATAATTTCATGTATTTCTTTTTTAGGAGTCTTGTTAATGGATTTTTTTTTTTTAGCTTATTATTCCTCGGTAAATTTGTTGGTGTGTGTGATTCCATAGTTACGTACATTGGGGGAGGGGGGAGATAAAACAAAGTCAACCAAACAGAACAAAAAAACCCAAAACAAAACACACCAAACCCCCCTCCAAATTGTGGAAGTTTCTTAGGATGCGAATGGAAGAACATGTCTGAATTTTTCAGCTATTGCGAATGGTGGTTCTTGCCCCCAGGTCAGAGGAAAGCTTGCTAGTGGTCCACAGACATCAGGTGCTTGCCTGGTGCTGCTGTTCCATTATTTTATCTGGGGAGTAAAGGGAAAAAGAGCCTTTGCTAGATGCATCCCTGCTGTCCCTCAGTGCTTGTGGCAGCTGCTGCTCTTGTTACTACCTAGTGCTGTCTCATGGTGATGGGTAGGAGAGCTGGTTTGCTGGGTTTGCCCAGGATGAAAGATTGAACAGGTGAGGGTGCATCTGTGGGATGCTCTCCGTGGAGCAGTGGTCCTTACCAGGTGATGGCGAGGCTTCTGTCTGCTAGGCAAACAGGCTTCGTCTGTGTTATTGTATATTTATGCATGACTGCAAACAACATACATCTGCATGTTCTCTTTCTTTTTTCTTGGATTTGACCGTCCGATATCCTGATGTAATGAAGTGCTATAAACTCCTTTTGTTCATGAGGCTATGATATGTTCAAGAATACATGTGATTTGTAGTATATGATACTTGAAGTTCTATAAAAGATTTCCTAGTATAATTTTGGGATTGTTGTCATGAAGGAGAAAACCATGCTGATTAAAAATTGTCAAATATAAAGCAGAAGAGCTCCTTATCTCAAAAATAGTGAACACTAGAGTAACTTTAGTATCCATTGCCTGTGACGTCAGGTATGATCCTCTTATGGTTTCTAAAGTTCAAAATTGATTTTAAGTTAGATGAAATGCTGCTTCTATGCATAAAACTGCTAAATTTTGAAGTCTAGTATGTCAAGATCTAGGAGTAGAGGAAGATGCCCCGTCCAGTGCCATTAGGAAGCTGAAATCTTTCCATACGCTGTTGAGCATTCCACTTTCAGCCGTGCAGGAGAGTATCACGTTGGATCTGGCAGCTGTCACAGGGAGAAATGGTATGCATCTTCTGGGTTTGGCCGTAATAATTTGGGAGGGAAATGCCAGATTAGCAGGGAAAGAAGAAACATTTCCTTTTGTAAACAATCTTACAAGAAGATTACAATTTCTTTGAAGCTACTTAAAAATTCTGGTATTAGGATTCTGGAAGAGTAAGTCCAGACAAGATGGCTTTGTGGAAGAAATAGCTGACGGGCAGTGAAAGATGCCCGATTAACCATTTTGTTTTAATCGGTTCATTTCTTCAAGTGTTGTGTATATTCTGTTTCTGAAACATAAAGTATATATGTTTGTCATTTTGAGTGGATGCTTTCTATTATTTACAGTAGTGTTTATACACAGACTCTGACAAATATAGTGGTGTCGTAGAGTCTATTTTAAGGCTCAGACATTTGTGATTATGATCTAATGGGCCAGCACCTAGCCAAGCCATGAGCAAGAAAATCTTACAGGAAAACAATGCTATCAACCTCATGCATAGCCTGGTACCAAAGAAGGATCATCTGTACCAGGACAGGGCGTTCTGCTGTTTTTTTTCCCCTCTGTTCACTTAGTTTCCTCTGTTCTAGACAGACAGGATGAGTTGGTGAGGTAGAGCACACAGTTGCTAGACTGGAACAAATTGTTTATTTTCCATTGTTTGTAATCATGCATGACTTACTATGCTCGTTTCTTGTCTTTTTTTTTTTTTAACTGAGATTTTCCATTTATAGTCCACTGAGAATCAGTGTTGTTAGCTATTGCAAAGGCTGCCTTCCGAGTTAAGTTTCTGCTCCGATTAGGGTAGTCCTAGGGACCAGTCATGTGTCCCTTTACTAGAAATAGGTAGCCCATACCTGTGCACGGTCCCACCGACCATATGGCAGGCTCCCTACCTTTGCGTCCTTCTTCCCCTTCCTGCTGGAATAAAACAGTGAAAACCTACTCTCCCACTTCTGAGCCGTCAGTCACTGCCAAAAGGCTGTTGATATTCATTAATCCTTAAGAATGATGTAGCATCTGAAAAGGAGCGAGCAAAGCTGAAACAAATGCTGCGCTCAGAGTCAGTTTACAGCCATGACATACACTCAAACCGAAACATTCCCGTGCTAAAGGTACCCAACAGCTAAGCTGAGATGCTCGATGTTTTCTGAGGTACTATGTCCGAATCTTCAGCTTATGTGCATTGTAACTTCTGTAGTGGTATCTTGTGTTTGCAATGTTGTAGTGTTTCACCTCCTTTGCCCTCTGCGTTGCTTCTAGCAGCATGTTTTGCGCTCTACCCTGCATTTCCTTACATTAAATACATCTTTCAGTGTCTCGAGACAAGGATGTGTTTTTCTGCCTCGGGCAAGCCACGGGCTGTATCCTTCTCCTGTTAATAAGACTTCCCCGCCCCCCCCCCCCCCCCCCCCGTTAGAGGTCAATCTGAAGTGCAGGAAAGAATGATTATGATAACAGGAGGAAACAGGAAGAATCATGCTTTCTTTTTCAATCTGTTTTTTATTATTGTTTTAATGTAAAACATTGTTTCAATTAAATGGTGACCTGTGCAGTGGTGTGTGCGTGCACATGCTGAAATGAATTCAGGCTTTGTTTGGAAAGCTGTGACCTCTTTATTCCTGTTCTGGATCAAGGCTATTGCATTTCAAACCCACTGCTGAGGACTGAAATTTCACTTGTACTCCTAGTAGCACTGGCAGTAACAATCCTTAAGAGCGGTATTCTCCTTGGGCATTTATATGTGCTGTTCTCTCTCAATTTTTAAAATAAACTTTGTTTTTACGAATTCCTCATGTCATGGAAAAAAAAATAATCCTGACACAATTAAAATGCATCAAATGGGCACCGGGCTAAACTGGTACCTGATGGAGCAGATATGTATAGAAGCACAGATATTTATCAGTTACTTGCTTTCTCTATGACTGAGTTTCATTGTATGTTATTTATTCTTTCATTTTTTTTTAAAGTGAGGGTGCCGTGTGAATTGACTTCATGAAAAAGGAAATGTAGGACTCAACCCCAGTACCTGCTGCCACTCCCCGAGGTGTTAGCTGCAATGACACCAGAATAAGATGTTGAGTTTGTTATTTGCTTGGATGTAAATTTTAAATCTGCAGGGTTGAATCCATGTTGTCTTGCTTAAGTGTTGTTTGCTTAAAATGAACTGTTTCAGAGGAAGGAAAAAAGGGGGCGAGGAATAACATGAAAATTGTCTGCGTTGTTAAAATGAGTTGGTTATATTTTATACTTGTCCTCTGGTGACCAGACTTTCATTTTTTTTCTCCTTGGCCTCATGGAATGTTTTTATTTATATATCTTATTAGTTCTGGATGTTCTGCGCAAGGGGAAACCTGAATTAAAAACTTTTTTTTTTTCCATTATTGTATTAAGAGCCTGGGTATTGAATGCAGGTGCTCAGACTCTGCTGTAATTGGCAGTTTATGGAGAGACACCAGCTGTACTGCTTCACAGGGGAGATATTATATCTCTTCACACATTGTATATATTGTAGGAAATGCAGAATTCCTGTCATTGTCAGAAACTTTGCATGTCCGCATCTACCAGTGCCTCTGTAGAAAAAACACAACAATTTGCTGAAAGTTAAAACTGTGTCTATTTTCAGAAACGGCTTATCCCTTTTATTGTCTTTTCATGTAGCACTAATTGATGTTTTGTTAAATGTTTTCTATATTTAACCAATGTTTGTCGTCTTATGGTCACGCAAGGCGAACTGGGGTACTAACTGCCTCGGTTTTTTTGCAACACATGGCAGGTTATATTGCATATCTGCATGTGTGTGGATGTGTGTATACAAGATTATACTCGTTGTGTAGTAATATACTAAATCACATATTTAACACTTTCGGTTCACAGAACAGGATTGGACGTAGAGGCAACAGAACTCCAAATTATATTAGATTTTAAAAGGCATACTTATACAGTGGGAAAACCACGATGCTTCTGGGCATCTTATGCAACGGGAGCCGTAGTTGCTCTCTCTGGGGAATGCTTGGGAGCTGCAGATGGTACTGCTTGGTCCTGCCTGAGGAGTATTGATATCTTGATGTGTGAGTGGGTGGGACTTGTGCGACTTTTGAAGGATCGAATTATAGGGGGAAGCTAGGAATTAGTATCAAGACTTACAGGTATTGTATGTGAGTGATTTGGCCAAACAAAGGAGAAGGCAAAAGCTATGCCTGCGTTTGGAAAGTATGATCGCTGAAGGGAATGAAGAGCTATTCAGTGTTGCAGGGAATGCTTGTTGCATATCAAGGAAAATATAGGTATCTGGCATCCTACTAGATAGCAAAATAGGGTTCAAATGAAAGTAAAAGAATTCACATTGGTTTGGTTTTAAGAGCAGCTTGGAAAACACAGTCCTAATAACAGAGGAATGGACAAGGCTGCAGGTATCTTATGTGAGCTGATTTAACGTTTGCCTTGAATACTCCTAATCTCTATTCTTCTGTGGTTTAGAAATGTGTTCAGATCAATGTATGGATATATGGACAATGTATGGAGGTTTTGCCCTGTTACCTGCATCTCCGGGAACACAGGAGCAATGCTGTTTCATTCTGTCTTTTTGGAACAGATTTATTTTATGTTCAGTCTGCAGTCATTAAATCCCCTTTTTCTTGCTCTCATCACTAGTGTCTTGCATGTTCTTTGACCTAGGTGAGGCTCAGCGTTGAGACATTCTTTTGAACATCATTTCCTTTCCAGTGCTGCTGTGTGTTTGTGTGTTGTACGCTTCATGTTTTTGAGAATCAAGAGGAAGTCTACATATTTCCATGTTTTTTTTGTTTTTAATAGGTTTGTACGCATTGCGGAGAGCACTGGGCAAAAGACCTAACCTATTAGACAACGAGGTGGCTGGGTCAGTGATGATTGCTTTCAATGACTTCCTGCAGGGGATGAATGATGTCAGGCCCAGCGCCATGAGGGAGGTGGCAATTGATGTGCCAAAAGTAAGTTATTTTTTACAATATGCTAGCAACACCATTAGAGCCACGTTAAGAGTTGCAGTTAAGCGTTGAAATGCCCTACCAAAAGAGAGGAATTTTGTGAAGTGGAAGCCTTAAGTTACCAATAAGTGTTGTGCATCATCTTTTTGTTTGCATATTTGTTTTTTTAATGATAATTTTGAAGACCAATTTACAGAAGCTGAAGTTCTGAATGCTTTAGGAAGAGTTGGTGGTGCAGGAGCATATCTCCTGATCTGTCGTATTATATGCAGAGAGGGTTAATGGAGTAAAAATCTAAAGATGTCTGCTCAAAGCAAATCCTGAATGGCCGTGAAAGCTGGAGCCTTTTGTGAAGCAGACACAAACTTTAGCAGAAACCAACTGTTAGTATTTGTAACCAAAGTGTATTGAAACAAAGCTGTGAAGAGATTGAATGCTGTGATTTTTTTTTTTTTTTATGTAAAGCAGTTGAGTAATTCTACATGCAGTTCATACTGCTGTGACCTGAATGTCTTCAGTGGCATTATATGGTTTTAACTGAAGGCAGAATTGGATACTGTAGGCAGGTTATCACTGCCAAGCGGTTACCTGTCCGGGGCTGTCATTATATGAACAATTCTTTTGGCGGTGCTAGGTTCATCTTTAGTCTGCTTGCTGCCCTTTCAGTTATGTATTACAGTAGTTCAGTAGTAGACACAAGATAAATTGGGCTGGGGAACTGATCTGGTTTAAGAAGACTCTGATCTGGCTTAAGAAGATTTAGCAAAAGAAAATGTTGTATTTATTCTTAGGAAATCTTGATTCTGCAAGCCATTGTGCTGGTGTTTCTCAGCAGCTCCCCAAGCCCTAGAAGAAAACATTTACGTCTCATTGCATGAAGATGAGTCATCTGGGAATTAGATTGCACAACTGTAGACCCTTACTCCCAAACTACAGGAATGGGAAATAAAATCTGTGAACAGGATGCTGCACACAGCCAGCTCGGATATCACACTTGGCTTGTTAAGAGTCCACACTGTGCAATGACGTGCTGGGTAGAAATGCCTGGGCTGGCCCCAGACAGCTTTTCCTGGAAATGGTGTAGTGGCATCGATATCCGCGAGGGCTAATTAGTTCTGCTGAGAACCAGAGTTACTAATTCTCTCGTTGCTTATTGTGCTACTGGCTCTTGGGCTCACGTTGTTATCAGTGTGCTGTGCATTTTAGACATACCAGCCCGTTTGGAGCCGGATGGACTGCTGCCACACAGCACAATACAGATAGAAGCAGGGTCTCCAGGTACTGCAGGAAATCTGTTCTGAGTCCAGGTCAACCTACTACTCAGGCTCCTGTTGTCTGCTAAACCACCCTGCCAGTGGCTTCCTTGATTGTCACTTGTTTTTATTTGTTAAACACCAGCTGAGTCACTGCAATACTACTGAAATTCATTCCTTTATTGAAGGGAAGATGACATAGTGCAGATTCCATTTGTGCTGACAAGACCTGTGTTTTTACAAAGTAATGCGTATTCTGTGAAGATGTAAGGTAAATTTCAGGCCTTCTGCTTGGTGCCTGGGGTAGGTTTAAAGTGGAATCTAAAGTACTGGATGCAACAGATTTTGTATCCTCCCACATCACCTACCAAAGGAGGTGCTGGAATTGAGTTTAGCCATTATTTTGGGCTGCAGAGCTACCAGCTTACCAAAACAAAGGTACCTGTTCCTGCTGAGAAGCAGTCTGAATATCTGGAAATACTGACACAGCTGTCCCTGAAAGTCACAGTAGAGTAAATCCAATGTTGTAACACCATCACCACCACCCTCGAGGCTAATTACTCCATTATCATTTGTATTTGAGGTGGGGAGGTGCCCTAAGTCAGCCCAAGTCCACGGGTTAGTTGAAGGAACTTGGTTATGCTGCGGCTATGTGGCCGGGATGGCAGTGCAGGGGAAGCAAGCAACAGGAATCCAAACTGCAGCCCCCTGGTTAGGGCTGCTTGCTGGGGGCTTGGGATGTGATGCAGGAATGCTTGCAAACATCTGAAACTCATTCATGTACTTCAGCATGATGTAGCTATTTCAAAAAATGTGACCACTGTGTGGTTTATAGACATGCACAAGCAAAAAGAAATTTAAAAAAAAAATCTATTTATCGTTGCTGTTAAACTTAGGTTAGTGTAATTTTCTCTTTATTAGCAAATAAGTATGTCTTATTCTCACCTGATTGTTAGTGTCTGAGTGCCAGTAACTGAGCATTTAATGTGCTGTTATCCAGAGAATTTACGTGTTTGGTTTGTTGTTTGGAACACAGATTGTAGCAGAAAATGTAATGCAGCTTCTAATTCCTTGGATACCTTTTCTTTAAGAAGACTATGCAGCATTTTATGTCGCGTGCTTCTAGTAATGATTTTTAGGTATGTCCTAATTTTGCAGACTAACTTTTGCTTCTCTGATTGAAGTTGTGTATTTAACTGTTCTGGTTGAAGCTGTGTGCTTGATTGTGCTAAAATTGGCAATTAATTGGATGCTGAAGTACTTGGTTTCAGTAGAAACCAGGTATCTAAGAAGCCAAGTGAATGTACTTGCAGAGCTATTAATGAGTTGGATCATCTTGTGTTGATGATGCTGTGTCCTAGAATGCCTTGCTGTTTAATGCTGTATGCTTGAATGTCTACTTCTGCAACACTTGTGGGGAAACCTTAAAATTACTTGCTTGCCACAGAACCAATGCTAATAGTCCTAATTTCTATAATAAGTTCTTCCTCTTTACTAATTTACCCCTTTCTTCAAGACAGTGCTTTCAGTCCATGGGCTTGGGCCAGTTACCCATTCAACATTTTCCTTAGTTGGCTGTGGGCCATGCTGTACTGTGATATGTTACTTATGTGCTCGGCAGTAATTTATACCAACAGAAACTGCCTCACACCTTTTGTTGCATTCTTATCAAAATGTAAAAATTATAGCTGGGTGTGCAGGAAACGAAAAAGACAGCATGAACCAGATAGGAGTCCAGCTTGCTTCAAGAAACCTAAAAATGTTGTGTTTTGGTTTTGTTTTTCTTGGCTAATGTATCTTTGTGTGTAATATTTTGTGAAATCATCCTGTATTGATTAATCTCCAGATACTTTCTGCAAGACTGTCTTCCCCTGCTCTCCTTGCCCCAGAAGCTATCCAGCTAGACAGTTAATTGTGTGGGTAAATTTGTTCGAGAATCAGGGGTTACATTCCTTCATGTTTTGAAGTCTGACCTTAACGCTGTTTGTAATCTAAAAAATCCTTGCTAAAAATAACTTCAAACACTAAATAAATGATCAGCTATGAGATTTTTTCCGAAGAGACGACAGAAGTCTGAGCGACATGAATAATATCCGCTCTTTTGCTGTTTATTGCAGATATATTATTCACTTCGCAGCCCCCTTGGTGTGGATGGGACTTTTGGGCTGTGCAGTTAGTTACAAGTAAAACCGCTGATGTACGTGCTGAATTAAACTGAGACTTTTGTCATTTTAAACTTTTTCAATTTTTCAGACAGGGGAGTGGGCTGTTTTTTTAATTTTATTGCTTTGCAGTAGCCACATGTCAATTGAATGAGAGGAGTTCAAAGCACTTCCTAAATAAAAGCACAAGTAAATGAATTTTGTTTAAGTGCTCCTTCCCTTATAGTCATGACACCTTTGCCATTTATGGGCTGCTGTTTTTTTGAAGCTGTTATCACCTATGATACTGAATGAAATGAATTACTTGTTTTATCACGAACTCCAAATTGTTTCATCAACACAGAACTTGTTCTCTGAAATCTGTGGAACCTTGAGTAGGTTGTAAAGAAAATTTAGTTTTCAAATCTGTCTTTGCTTTTTAGGTCCTAGAATTGAGTACTAGCTGCTTGGCTGTTCAGAAGGCTACTAGGCTAAATTGCAGTGTTGCAGTCTTTTGTCTTATTTAAAACCTGGAAAAACCTCTTGTTATACGTATACCTGGGGTAGTAGCTAAAGGACAAGGAGATAAATTGGCAGTGTCTTGTTTGGGTGGCCTCGAGCAAGTCGCATTACTCCTTGGTGTCTGAGGATATTTGCTAACCTTTATAGAATGCTTTGCAGTCTGCTTCTGAGAAGTGCTCTATGACAAGCTAGTTATTAGGGGCTTTGTCATTAAGCTCTTGAGCTCTTTTTTTATTCCAAGCATATTCAAAATTACTGGTGGGGAAAATAGACAAAATGAAGTGAGCTTGGGGTGGTAGACAGAAAGCGAGGTGGTGTGCAGGAGGAGCTGGCGGAGGTGGAGGTGCCACCACGCGCTGCCTTTTTTTTTTTTCTCCTTCCTCTTTTCTGCTTTCCTTTGTCCTTCCACTTGTGTCCAGATTGCCGTGTGCATTGGCTGTGACCAAGGCAAATGAAAAATACTTGCCTGCCTGGCTCTACGTAGCATCTTGTTTTCTGTTTTAAAGAACCTTTCTTGAACTTTGCTATGTGTTATAAGCTTTTTAGAAGGCTGCTTTTTCTGCTGCAGGGATTTAGGAGAGAGGGGATGCACATTATAAATCAGGAAGTTAATACTTCAGTTCTTCGGAGAGTTGCACTGTAGTTGCCATTCCTCCCTCTCCTATGGGTCTTTCTGAAATTTTTGTAGAGTGCTATGGGTTTTGCTTGCCTGTTTCACTCCCTTTACTGTAATTCAACACTCAGATTTGTGTCTTTGCAGCCAAAAGGTTCTGGATGAGACATCCTTTGCATGTCTGCTTTATTTCTTTATTGCTGCTGCTTAACAACCTCTGGGGAGTTGCTGCTCTGCATCGTATTCTGAGCTCTGTTGACCTGGGGAGAGCTAAAGATTATGGCAGTAATGAAATCTTGGTGTCTTACACACTGTAGCAGAGCACTGTCTTTGTATGTGTAAGCTCAGCCCCAAGGCTACTCTTTAAAACCATTCCACAGTGACAGAGTATCACACTTCATTGCTTATGTTGCAAGACTTTTCCTTTGAGTTTGTGTGCGGGTAAAAGAAGCGTAGCTAGCTGTCTGAATGTGCGTCTTAGAATTTGTGTTAATTGTGGTCGGGAAGTTACTGAGGATTTGTGGGCAAAAACAATCAACCTAGTTCTTTCAAGGTTATATGAATCTAAAAGAATTCTTACTTTTAAGTGTTCCATTGTTGGTGGACTGTTTCCCACCCCCTCCGCCCCACAACTTATCTCTATCCTTTTGAAATGAGGAAAAAAAATGTTTTGTTTAGGACTTGACCAGAATGTGAAGGCAGAGTTTTATTAGCTATTTTTGCTTTTAATACCATTGCTGCTTGAATTCCGCACCTTCTATTATAGAAATTCTAAGTAAGTTATTTTAATTATTAAAAAATTCAGCTTATTTAATTGTTTTCTTTTTTAACTCCTAATGACCAAGCTCACATTTAGTGGCCCTGTTTGTACGTCCTGACCCAGTTGTCCCTCTTTATTCCCCCTCCCAATTTTAAATGTAAGCAAAATCAGAGTAAGTCTCCAGATTGCTGAAAACAAACTTCACGTAAGGTGGCCCTGCTTCACCTTTTCTGTACAATTTCGTCGCTTGTGTTTGATGTTAAATGAGATGTAGTGGGTCTGAAAAATCATATGAATAATTCCTCAGAAGACTTGTGCAATAGTCTGAGTATTTGCAAGAGGGTAAAAATAACATTTAGGTGTTTTCTCCTTGGCTTTTTGTATGTGTGCAAAGTACCACTAATGGATTTTGCCTTCTGTTGCTGAAAGTTACAGGGAATTCCTGATGGCTTAATTCATTTTAAGAAGTTATTTCTGTTTGTCAAAATCTTGGTCTAGCTAGAAGGACACGATGATAGGAATGACTAGTCCATGCTGTACCAGATATCAGTAAGGATTGATACTGAAAAATGAGAACAAGCTTATGTTATATGTCTTCTTCCCTAAGAAAAAGTTGTTTAAAAGTGCCAAGATTTAGTTCTGTGCAGTTTACAGAGCTGCTAGGTAGAATTAAGGGTTGTAGGGATAGGTAATATGTATTTTTTTAAATGAAATTTAAACCACTGACACTGTTTCAGATCTGACTCAGAAACACCCGCTTTTAGAATAAGGGAAGACGGGGATTAACTGTCCTGAGTTTAATTATGTTACTCAACCATGAAATTTGAGTGAAAAGGGGTGGTTTGCATGGGTGGAACAGTGGCAAGATGTTAAGTGAGGTATCTGACACCCATCTTCACTTTTTATAAACTTGTATGTTTGCTTTGTTGTAATTAAAAATCTGCGGGTAGATTTCTGTCTCTTATTGTGAGAACTTAGGCGGGAGGGGAGGATTTTTCTTACCTGTAAGCACTTAACTGAGGTGCCTAAATTGGACATGCCATCACCATATGTTCCCTTTAAGGGTAAAAGAGAGAAACTGGGTGTGAGACCATCTGTTTGACTTCTGAAAGAGAGTTTGTACTATAGTTGAATTGCTCTGCGAAGTCTCTCTCCCTTTTGACTGCGTTGGTAGCCCAAGATACCCAGCTCAAAGTCGGGCTGTAGGAATTCATGCTCTTGTTTCCCTCTTCCTTTCCACAGTGTTGCGGAGTTTCTCCCTTTACTGTTTTTGTTGGATTCATACAAACACTTTCATTTCCACACTAGAGACTTGTGCAAAGCCTGTTTTCATCTGTTTGCTAGCATTCCTTTAATCTGATTTGTGCAGTTAGTCTTGCTTGTAGCATGAAGCAGCACTTCAGAAGGGAATATTGGCAGGTTGCAGAAGCTGGCTTACAAGTTACCAGAAGTGGCATGCTGCTTTGGCAGTACCCCTTTTCTCCCCCTGCTGCTGGGATACTCTGCTGTGTCTGGTTCAGTCTTCACTTTGCTCTGATCTTCATTGAATTTGTATTTCTTTGCTGTTTTTCTTTTTTTCTATTTTGTCATGAGGGAATCCTGCCTTTAGCAGATCCGTCTGCCCTCAGATCTTTCTTACTAGGCAGTGGTGATCAGCTCTATATATTTCATACTTGCCCAGGCTTTTAAAAGTAATTATTTAAGAACCAGAAGCTGCTGGTCACTTAAGAAAAAGAAAGAGTAGGGTGGTGGGTTATTTTTTGTGGTGGTGTGTGGTGGTGTTTTTTTTTTTTTTTTTTTTTTTTTAACTTTAGAGTTCCTATAACATGTTCCTGGTGTGAGAGAGGTGAAGTTCTGCAGGCAGCAGATTGGCAGCTCTTCACCTTCCAGTTAGCCTTTAAACTCAGGGTATTTCTGAGGGGTTGACTTGGGAGTATTGGTCTTCGGTGTTTGCTCTCTGCTGTCTTTGTAATTTTCTTCTCTGTCAAAGACTGACAATCAAGGAGAAGTTTTTTTTTGTTTGCAGTTTGCTTGGACTTACACAAAGCGCTTTCACCACATCCAAATGCTCATTTTCTTCTACTTCAGTAGTAAACTGAATTGCCCCTTTCAGGGACTTTCTACTTCTGGTTTCCACTTTGTGTACTGGTATCAGGAAAATAGCAACAGGGACAAGCCAGGAGTGACACCAGTTTTCAAATCAGGAGAAAGGCGATACGTTGCCTCTTAGTAATACTCTGCTTGCCTTTCAAGTGTAGCTGACTTTCCAGAGCTGAAGGGTGATTTATATCTAGTAAATTTTTGGAAGAGTGTTTTAAGGCAGAAGATCATTTGATACAGGTGTGTCTTGACAAGTTTAATATTTGAAGTGGATGGGAATGGATGGTGACAGGACGAAGAACAGGCCGTGTGATGCGGGGAAAAGTCTCAGGCTTGTTGACAGCGATGTGGGGAGAGGTGTAGCAGGTTTTAGATCCGTCTGCTGTTTTGGGTAGGACGTATTAGTTCTGTCCTGATGTATGCCTGACAAGCTCGTCTTGGGTCTTCAGCAGAGCAAATTTAACTGCAGTTGGGTTTGAGTGTTGCTTTTTTTGTGTGTGGCTTTTCTTTTTTGTAGATACTTGTGTGTTGGAGGATTGTTTGTTATGAAGCTTCTGGTTCAATCTCCAGGGCCCAAGTCCTGTATGGGAGTGATAGTGTTGGCAAGTGCAGGAACCCCCAAAACTTCTAACACTCAGTCCTGTTTAGTTTAGTGGGATTATACAGCTGGGATCAGGGCCTTACTCTGCAGCTATAAATAAAACCAGCTTGAGCTCATACAGTCCTTTCCTTCAGGGAAGACATCAAAGTAATTTACAAATTCCACATCAGCATCACACTAAAAAACAAGAGAACTGAGTTGTAACTTTGCTAGTGATCACGCAAAGTGTTGCTGCCTGTATGGTCACGCTGTCATTTTATTGTTATGTTTCTGTATTTTGTTATTGACCTTTGAAGTAGATACAAAATATTTTACCTACATCCACCAGCACGTGAGTCTTATCTCATTTACTTTAGGTGACTTTATTAATAATTGCTTCTTGTTTAAAAAAGGTTTTTTGAACAAGTGACTCATTAAAAACAACTTCATGAAATAACCAGTACGTATTTTACAGAGCATTTTTGTTTTCTTTTTTATATAGTTTTGCTCCATTGTCTGGATTCAGCAAAATGGTCTGCTTTGCAGGTATCTTGGTCAGACATAGGAGGACTAGAAGACATCAAGCTGAAATTGAAGCAGGCAGTTGAATGGCCTCTTAAACATCCTGACGCCTTCATCCGAATGGGGATTCAGCCTCCAAAAGGTGTGCTGCTTTACGGACCTCCTGGGTGCTCAAAAACAATGATAGCAAAAGCTTTGGCTCATGAAAGCGGTCTCAACTTCTTGGCAGTGAAGGTAGGCAATTTAGTCTTACATTTTCTTAACTCCTGCATAACAATTGATAGTTCACCAGTTCCCAGTGCTAGAATCCGGTGGCTTTTAGTGTTTCTGATTGTTATATACGCTACAGCAAACACCTTGTAAATATCAAGTAAGGTTTTTCTTTTCGTATGGAAAGGACTAGTGCTTTCTTGTATGCATTTTAAAAATTTAATATTTATTTTATCACAGCACAGAAGAAATTATATGTTGGATGGGTAGGTAAGCTGTGTAGTGACATCTTAATTATTGGCATTATTTAAAATCTTTTTAAAAATGGAAACAATGAAATTCCTAAAGCAGTATAAATGAAATACAACTCTGGATAGTGGGTAGCTCTTCTTACTGTAATAATTACTCGCTTGTGTGAAAATATTCTTGTCTCATCTCTTACCTTTCATTCCTCAGGAAAGTCACTTTCTTTATCTTCATGCTTCGTGACAGGTTTTTCTTGCCTTATTTGCCTTTTTTCAGGGCAAATGGTTCTACTTCATTAGTGTTTAGAAAGTTTGCAAAATCAGTTATATCTGGAGTACTCCTGGATGAGTGGGGTATTCTCTCAGCATTAAGAAACACTTCAGGTATAGAAAAATTCCGGATTTCATTGCCTATGAATCAGTGTAATTGATTACCGTGGGTTGTATGGAAAACGCATGAATGGAAGTTATTTAATAATAATACTGAGCTTCAATGCATAGGAAGAAAAAAAAAGATAGTAGAGTGATTCCACATGGGGTAGTCTTGCAGCTGTGTCAGAATGTTAATGAAGTGCAAGAAAAAACATTTGTTTAAGTATTTTAAAAGTATCTCCTTCTCGGCAGTAAGATCACGTACTCTTGTACGTTGTCCATCTCTTTACTCACAAAGCCTTCTGTGTTGTTAGTTTCTACACAGCTTCCTCCTCTGCGTGTCCTTTCAGATGCACTGTAACTGTAGCTCTGGATCCTGTCCTCTCTGGGAGCAGAGGCAGTCGCACTGGCCCTGAAGCCAGCTGCCCTTCGTTGCCTGTGCTTCCCGGTATTGCAGACAGGCCTCTGGGTCACGGTCACATCAACAACAGCAGCCTTGGAAACCTCAGCCCTTAAGAAACGCTACCTTTACTGCCTCTTCCCTAAAGACAAAGTAGTTCTTTGTACTCCAGAGTTACGGGTAAACAAGGTAACCTTTTCCTCCTGTGCTGCTTAAAAGAAAACATTCTTCTTTGTCTTGCCCAAAGCGCTGGTGCCTGAGAGGGTGGGGAAAGAAGGTAGCAGCCTGAAAAAAGAACAGTTAAAAATGAACATTGTTGTTATCCTGTATTCATCAGTTGTAGCTACATCAGACACTTTTACTGATGCAGTTAATTGCCCAAAAGTAAAAGGTGGCTCATGCCAAATAGGAGGTATCTGAAGGTGCACTGATATGGAACGCTTTTGTACGGTAATGCACCGTTTCTTCTTCAGGGTGGAGTTCTGATGGTGCAAACCCCCCTGCCATTGACAAGCTGCAGCAGAAGTGGCTGGCTTGGGGAAACTGCCTTTTATTCCCTGGCTGTTTAAATCCCTTGGCCTGGAACTGGTCAAATAGTCAATGTACAGATGTTTCAAGAAGCACATCTCTGGAGCATGTCCAGCCTTGGACATACTGACTCCGGGAAGGGAACGTAGCCCACTTTCTCTAACTTCACATTTGCTTCCTGGACAGAAAAGGCAACATCCATCATGTACTAAATGTGTAAAACATCATTGTCTGTAGCACTTCTTAAAGCACAACAGGCATGAATTAATTTCCACTGCATGTGTTCCTGCAATAAATCCAAAGGAGACGAATATGTGGAGTTTTGGTTTTTTGTTTTTTGGGGTTTTTTTGAGAGAGGGGATTTTTCTTTTCTTGACTATAGTCCTATTAATTTTCCCGTTCTCTCTGTTATGTCTCAAATATCTGTCCCTGGAACTGATATCAGGCTTTTTGAAATGGAAGCATGTTTCTTGATAATTTACTTTTCAGACTTGTATTTTCCTTTCAGTCTCTCCTGCCCCAAATAAGTAATTTTGAAAAGTGTCTGCTGTACAGCCTGTAGGATACGTGTACTCTTGCAGGATAGGTCAGGTGGCTCAGATTCTTGGGTCCTTCTCGAGAACAGACTGCAGACAGGAGGCATAACTCTAGCTGTTGGGAGCCTGCTGCTGGATGCAGTCTCTCCCTGTGTCTGAAACCTGAGAGGAAATAGAGTACGTTACATGCAGTGCTTACTTGGTCCAGTGATTTTTGGAAGATGGACCTATTCTGTCGGCACGCTACATTTAAGATAAATGGGCACAGTAAGTCCAACTCTCCAAAGAAGTGCTGAATGTACTCTACTTGTCTAAGTTGACTGTCCTGCTTGGGTGCAACAGGTATCACCCCTGCCCCAGCCTGGCTCCAGGAAGGCTTTGTGCTATTTTCCAGATGTGTCTATGCAATGTCTGTGCAGTTTGGACAGCAGACTGTTAAATTGAGGTACTTCAGCTGGGTTATATGTAATCTGTTAAAATGTGACATTTCCACGTGTCTAGGGCATGGCTGGTTGTCATAACGCTGTATGAGGCATGGTCAAAACAGTGCAGCTTCCAGCCCATGTCTGAGTCGCCTCTAATAAGGTTTGGAAGATGGGCTGAGTCTAGATGTAATTTCTGGGCAGAGGAGCTGAAGAAAATAATGTGATAACAGATGTTTGACGTTGCATCCTGTTCTCTCCTGAAATCTATTGTGAAATTTGAATGGTTAGTGTTTCAATGAATGTAACCCTTTTGTAAACATGCTCTTTGATATTTGGCCAAAACTTTTTATAGCTGTATTTTCATTAAGATTGGTGACCTTTTGCTTTTCCAGAGAATAGTTAGTTGGTTGGTTTGTTTTACAAAGCAATCTTGCGTGTAATTCCTAAGGGGAATTGTTTATTTTTATTCCTTCACTTGACTTTCTTTGCCTCTAATACAATATATCTGCTAAATTTTCTGGGGAGGAGGAGGTTGTCAACTACTTTCCAGAGGATGGCTGTTGCTGCTCCTTCCCACCACCCCTTTTTCTAAATCTCTTGCAGCATTGAGGCTTTTCAGGGGTTTAGTGGTAATCTTGACTATTTCCCTCTCCCAAACCCATTACAAAAAGACAACTGAATTGCTCTCAACTACTTAGAGAGTTTTCAGTGTTTTGCGGTCATGGATACAAGCAAGTGTAAGGCTGTGTGAAGGAATGAATTAGGATAGTTTTTTCATTCTTCAGGATTGAACATCAGTCTTGACTTATCAATAGGTTTTTTTTTGTCTGGTTGAATTCGTATTTCAGTCAGCCTTCTATGCACTTTTATACTTCTTCCCACTCCTTCTTGTGTTCACCCCAAAGACTGTAATTGTCTTCTGAAATGTATTTTACACATTTCTTTTACAAATAGGAAAAGAAAGTTGTGTACAGATATTGGACCTATCAATATTAATAGGATGGCGGATATACTTTTCAGCTTCTGCCAGGCTGATCGCACCTCTGTTATGTACAACTACCTCAGTGACATTTTTGCTTTAGATGTCATCTAGCTTTCTGAAATTGAACACTGTGTTATTTCTGTGGGCTTTTTTTCCCTCTTTTGACTGCTTATGTGGTGGATATCTCTGTACTGTTTTGACAGCTCCTGCACTTAGGGTCAGCTTTGACTGGCTGCTTTTTTGAGATATATGTTGATTAGGCCACTAAGACTTTATGGTGATATTATAAGAATATTTTTGGAGGAAATTTCCATATCTTCCTGTATGGCAGAGATAACTATATATGCATTTGTCTTGCATCTTAGTTTATTTAGATTTGTTATGACTGTCCTCTTTAGATTTTTTAATTTTATTTTTAGGAAATCCTGTATCATTGTGTTGTGCTTAAAATGTAAGCAATATTACTTTTCTTCACGGATTTTCTGCTGTTTTTCTGGGAAGCAACTCGCAGAAATGCTTTGTGGATTTCTTTTTTCTCTTATTGTGGTATGTAGGTAATTAGTTTACTACCAAATAAGAAAACCACTGTGCTTTTTTGTTTTTAACCTATTTCAAAATGAACACTGAAGTTCGCTCTTACATTGTCAGGCTGGAAGGCACCATCACGGATAAACTCCATCACCCAGTTACAACGCGTTCCTTAGCTGACGGTGCCATAAGGGCCACAGGGACTGGAAAATCCTTTTGCCCCTTGAGTTGCCCATAAGCCCAGGATGCTGCGTGCTAGAGGGGATGTAGGTTGTTGACGGTATCCTGCATTGCATTACTTTCTACTTACTCAGCCTGCTAAAACCAGAGGGAGACTTCCTGCTAATTTCAGGAGGCTTTTGCTCAGGATTATATCACCAGGGGACTTTGAGTTCTGTTTTCTGTCCAACAAGCAGATTACCTGAGTTTACAAAATAAATAACAAGAAAAATTTATATAACTTCTATATGCTTGTAATAGTTTTGGAAGCATCATTTCTTCTCTTGCTGCTTAGTGCTTTTAATATTTGTCTGTTTAAAACCAAAACTAAGGTGAAAACTCACTTATCGATGGTGACAAAAACCAGCCTAAATTTTCAGAAAATTTAGATCTCCAAAAGTTAACCCCCTTGGAATTCAGCTAAGTGAGACATGCTAATTGTTGTAAACATGATGAAGCAATATTTAAGACCCCCCGCCCAAAAAAAAAAAAAAAAAACCACCAAAAAACAAACCACCAAAAAAAACCCCAAAAAAACCAAAACAAAAAACCAACCCCAAACCCACCCGTGATTGTAAGCAGTGTTTAAGGATGTTAACCCAGAGCAAACCAATGGTACAGAAGATGTGTACTGCACTGCTTTAAAGTATTATTTGCATTGGTTAGGAGCTCCAACTGTGGTGGTGGTGGGGGGAAAGGTTAGAAAATATTCCTGTCATTTTATTTGCTGTTACTTAAGAGCTTGGGCTGAATGAATCTTTTCTTTTTTTCAATTAGCAGTAATTACAAAAATATACACTGTTCTTCGCAGAGCTCCGACTTCACCTTGGCTTGAGTTAACTTCCTGTATCGCCCTGCAGATGCTTTTGTACTGCTCCCGATACCTGACATGTGCAGAAGCTTAGTTTGTCATCTGGGTCAATTATGTCAAAATATTTTCCAAGTGAAGTTTCCTTTGCTTTTCCCTTCAGCTCTTAGCTGTGGCAGCTCAAACAGATTAATGAGGCTTGGAAAGGCCGACAGCTTTGTTTTGTGAAGAACTGTCACTGAATTTTGGGGAGATAGTTTAGCCTTTTGATGGGGATTTCAATGAGCAGAAGCATGAAATGATGCTTGATGCCTGTAACTAGCTAAGCAAAACATTTAAGATGAAAAACGAAGAAGCATTGTGGTTTTGTGAGAAACTCTGGCATACATTTGATAAAATTTCCAAAAAGATCCATAGTAACACATTTACAGTAACTTGTTAGTTAATTAGCTGATAGTGAAACTAACTCTATTTGAAAAATTCGTTTAACATTTTTTACAAGGGATAACAATTTGAGATACTTTAATGAACTCTTTAAACCTGAAGCTATCTGCATGTTTTACTCAACTAAAAAGAAGGCATTCATTCATTCTTAAAATAAGCTTCCCAAAAGCAAATGTGCAGGCAGAAAATGATTCAAAGATAATCCCTTCTCTCTTTCCTTGTCCCTTGTCAATTACTTTGCAGGATTAATTTTTATTAGCACTTAGTTTCTCGCACTCTCTCTTCAAGTTAACAAGGGTTTGTCAGCAATCAGGTAAAAGTAGCAACTGAGGAATAGGGTGTTGCTGGAGGGGTGAAGTGTCAGCAGCCGAATATGTTTTGCAGCACAGATGGCTAATTTTGTGTCGTCTTGCTGTATGATTTTTTTGATCCCACATGGGTACTGCCCTGATGGTGCCAAGCCTGATCTTAGACAGAGTAGTGGATGGCAGCTGCTTAGCCTGTAGCTGAAAGTGGTAGTGAATAGGAATGGGTGCTGAAAATCCGTGATGAACAGGAATGACTTGCAAAGGGGGTTCTCTGTGGGAGTGGGATGGGTTACTTTTAGATCTGCTTCGACTCTGTCATGATAGAATTTCACCTCCGGCTTGATATTGCTGTGCCTGTGCTGGTGCAGCACTTTGTAAACCTGCAAAATCCTGGTAAATTTGCATGGCAGCGATGCCCGAGTGCTGAAGAGGGCCGTCTCTGAAGGCAGTGGTGCATGCAGTGAGTTTAATTCATTGTTTCCAGTCAGTTCACTCCACGCTACAAATACTGGCTTCTGTATTTGTGTAAAGAAGCCTCAAAAGATGGTTATTAACGTTTGCTAGTCAAGGCAAATGGCAAACAAGTGAGCTGTGAGGCATGCCGATAAAGAAAAAGGGATATTATATTTGCGTTTGCAGCTTGATTACACTGCTTTTAGCAACTTCACTGCAAGGATTGAGGATGACAGTTTTTTGCCAGCCTACTGCCTTAGATACTTTGGAGCCCGCAAGCACCTGTTGAAATTGAAGTTTTCAAAACACCAGACAGGTGTCAACAAGTTTTTAAGGTCATCTGAAACGCGGGGCAGAGGGAGAGGAAGCAATTAAAATGGTGCATGGCGCTCAGCCTGGTGTTTGCTTCTGCTGAGAAGCTGGGAGTAATTCAGATTAAATCATTCAACTGCATTGAAAGAGAAGAAGTAGGCTTTATTCTTAACAAGCAAATATAATGCGTTTTCTGAGCAAATATTTTTCCATGTAGCTTAACCGATTACCCAATCACACATGTACAGTCTTTGCATTAGAAATAGCCTTACTGTTAAAATAAAGGAAGTCTCACTGTTTATCTTGTTAACTAACTCTCTTTTCTGCAGCCGGCCTGAGTCCTATGTTGCTTTGGCAGGGATGGGATAGCATTTTGCTGTTGAGATTACAGTATCGAAAGATGAAATAACTAATTTCTGAGTCTCTTCCAAGTCTGTTTATGTTGTTACAGTAGGTCATCTCACCTGCACGGTCATGAAACTGGAAAGAAGTTAAAAAAAAAAAAAGGAAGCCAAAATGCTGGTTTTAAAACCATGAAAGCTGTACTGGTAGGGGTGGGATCAAGCTCTGCTCCTCTGAGCTGTCTGTCTGCGCTCCTCCTGCAGTCTGATGAGAAATTAGCATATCAGAGTGAGGTGCATTGTATCTACAAGGTAGATGTAGGTCTGTCCAAATCAGTCAGTGTGGATGTCTAACTCCGATGCAGATGTCTGAGTGTGAGTCTGACAGTGAGCATTGCCCTAGGTACACATTGTGAACAGTTGAAAACTAATTTTGGCACCCCATCTTTTTTTTTTCTCTTTGAGATTCACAGTACAGAGCTCTGTTTCTAGACACTTCATTTGATATTAAATATTAATTATGACTGATATTTTAATGTCTGATCATGTCTACTTTGAACATGGCAAAGAAGGAATTGTGCATTATCTATTGTAGAGTAATAATCTGTAGGATGTGATATAAATTAATTAGTTGGATTTTTAAAAAATATGAATCGTGCTCTATGGCTGCTACAGTTTAGCGTGTCTGTGTTAGAGCCCAGAACCTGCATGTGAGGTTATGGCAGTATTTTTGAAGACAGCTGACAGAGCTGTATGCTGGAGAAATCTGGAGCCGTGTCCATCTGGCTCAAGAAGCGTAAGTGCACAACTTACCCCGTTGTCAAAATAGTAAAAAAATTATTTACAGAGGGAAGTTACCGACTAAATTTCCTATCAGTTGAAAGTCACTACCCCAGTATTTTCAGGTGGAAAAAATCTGCAAGTGGTTTTAAGCACTACTTAGAAAAATTACTGATACTCTTTAACTTCAGGGATTACCAGATGTTCCTCTTGCAGTTTAAAAACACTTTGAGAACTTCTGTCATAACCATGTGTACACAAACCTATCATGTTGCAGCCTGTATACAGGGGTTTTCTCTTTCGTGCAGTTAAATCTTCCAAGAGCTTATTCTGATCATATTTTAAATGTAAGAATTTTCTTTTTTTGTTGCTTTTTTTTAATTAAAAAAAATATCAACACCCCATCTAGGCCATAAACAAGTGGAAGGTTTCATGATACAAGGGGAATGTATCTTGTAAATGGGGATGGGATAGTCTTTAAACAGAGCTTACCTGGAGACTATCTCTGCTTTGAGGCTGAAGAAACAAAACTCAGCAGTGTATAGTGGGCCTGAATTGGCAGGTTTTATACTATTAGTCTGGATTGTAGCTCACAAATGGTATGCTTATATGCATGGCTAAGCTACAACTACTTCTGCCAATTTCCTGCTCCAAATCTTTTGCTGGTTTTGGAGTCACTGTGCAAATGACCAGAAGGAACAGGTTTTATTTCTTCACATCCCTTTTGTATGGAAGATGGCTTGTTGCAGAAGAGAACAGAGCTATGCATCGTTAAACTGGACCATTTGTTACGAGCACTTCGTGGTCAGTGTATCAACAGCTGTAAACAGCTTTTAAAGGAATCATTATGCTCACCTCTGGGCTAAAAATGATGTTTTGACAAATGTTGACTTGCTGACTAAGTTGGGCTCATGTAATTTGATTTTTAGATTAGAAGCATTTAAAAATAATAATTAAATAACCCAACCCCTCCTGGTATTTCTTGAGTGGCCTCCAACTTCAAAGCAAACTTCCCAAAAAGAGAAGGTGGGCTTTGTGAAAATTGGAAACCGTATCAGCTGTCAGCAGGTGACTTTGTGGTGGCCTGTAGACTGCTTGTCATGCCGATCTATCTTTTGAAAGAACTCCCATCAATCTCAGCTCAAGGACAGCCCATTTGCTGGTAAGGCAGAGGTTCAGCTCAGGTGGGACCAGAGCTAACCCAGTTCAGTTTCTACATCCAGCTTCTTTGAACGTTTCTCGTTTTTGTGTTGTGGTTTTAAGTGTTTGCATGAGATGAAATGTATACCAATTCCTCCTCTTCTGTGTGTGCTTTCTCTTACTTTGGAGTCTTTATCACCATGTATAATAACAATTCTAAGCTGCTTGCGATAAAAACCATGGTTCTGAGCGACATTTTTGGTATCGCTCGTGAGTGGTGAACTAGGAGACCTTCAAATCAATTTTCATGAAAATTCTCCATGAAGAGGCACAGGTCATTAATACGTAGTAGTCTTTCACCTGGAGTTGCTGCTTAATAAAGAGGAAAATGGAGAAAAACTTCATGTCAAAGCTTACAGCAAAACCAGGCATTCAAAATAATTCTCTTTGGAAACGTTTTAAACAGTATTTATTGCTTTGATGTTGCCTTGATCATATTTTAATGCTTAATTAAAAATAAAACTCCAAGCATCTGAAATTATATTGTACCTTAAAGCTCAAAGAGAGTAGTTTTGGTTTTAAGTACTTTTTTTTTTTTCTCAGACAAAAAAAAAAAAGAAAACGTCAGGCTGTTTGATGTTGTGTCATACTAGAGGAGTACACTATTGGCACTGGTGTTATGATGTTGGTTTCCATGAGAATATTGATGTGAATGAAGATTACTTATGAGAATAAGGGCATGAAAGAGAAGGTCCACAGGCTCCAAGAAAAAGTTAGTAAAAGAAATCTATAATTGTGTGTAGAATCTGCAGAGGTTTCTCAGTGTAGCAGGTCAGTTAAACAGAAAGCTGGACAGAAAGAGAAGACTGTGCTTTCGTTCCTTAAGGATTTGTTAGGCCCATGCTATCGGATTCCTCATCTGCACTGAATGTGATGAATGGCAAGGGCCCAGAGCAGCTGGATGCTGTCTCTTTGAGCTGCCAGGCTGTTCTGCACATAACTGCTGCATGCTCCTCGTGTTCAGTGTCCACAGTGAATAGTAGGAAAAGGCTTTGTGTTTCTCTTTTACCTTGTTTTTTCCTTCTCTCGTTCTTTTCTGTGTTGTTCATCACGTTGATGAATAATTCTGTTTCCACGCAAGTATCCAACAGGCTCAAATTTTGAAGTTGTTGAAAGCCTGCCCGTGACGCTTCAAGTGTAGCTACTGCAGCAGTTGCTGTAAGGGTGGATGTTGATGAAAGGAAGCAATGCAAATTGCATCATTTACCCTTCCTACAGGCAAGGCACGTGGTGCTTTTCCAACACTTATACGATTGCTTTTACCTGTGTGGTACACTAGGTCTGGCTACTGCAGTGTCTCACCTGGTCCGTTGGCTGATGGGCAACTCTTTGAAAATGAATAAATGAAAACAGTGGCGTAGCTTGGATGCTTTCCTGATAATCGGATGACTTGTGTTTTTCTTTTTAGAGTATATGTTTTTTCCCCACACATAGGTGCAGGTGCTTTCCAGCGGTGCCAGTGTCCAAATAAAGCTAGTGCGTGAACTGTTATTACAAGAGTGAAAGTGAGTGTGGAGAGGGGAGACTACCAAAACCAGTGAGCTGCATTTTTAGAGTAACGACTCTGTATTCTGCTGACCTGGGTACAAAGGCCAGACGGTCCCACTCAAAGATGGGTTGTAACACAGGCTCTGTCACTGCCAATGTATAAACGTGCATCTGCCACACATTCTTAATTCTAACATACCTGCTCTTTAAAGCTGCCTCACTGCTCTGAGCCAAGTGTTACCTGAAGGTACTCGCAACTGTGAAGCATAGGAAGGTTGTTCAGTTTTCTGTGAAGAAGGATGTAGTTTCTGCTGGTGAGATTATGAGGACACCTGTTCCCTGGAGAATAGACTGAAGCCACTGGCTCTTCACATTCTGGGCAGTGGGTAATCATCATTGTTGCAAACCAGGCTGAAGTCAATGAGTTATTACTAATCCCTTGAGAATCTTAGTCCCATTAGGAAGCATTACTTAAGCAGCCTACCTTACATGATATAGCAGAACAGAAAATACTCTGAGAATTCTCTGTTGTTTTACTTTTTATAATTGTAAGTACTTGTTCAAGACTTGAACGTTGACCCTGTGATCTCTGGTCTGTTCCTAGTGGACAGGCTGTGAGTATAAACAGGCACCGCAGCAGCTGGCACTAATAATTGTGCTTGGCAGTCTTGGCAGAGAGGAGAAGGAATGCGAATGAGCTAAGACACTGAACAGCTTTCTCGCTGGGGGTGGAGTACCTCATGGATGGGTTTCAGGTGTGCTGCTATGGCAGCTTCTTAATGGACCTGCAAACTGTCAAGTTCAAAGAAGTGCTGTTAAACGTTAGTTTAAGTCACTGTTTTGGTGCTTGGCTGGACAGGATGCGTGTTGAGAGCGCAAGTAAATGCTTTTCTGTAATTCATCTTTTTGGCTGATTTGCAGCCCCCTTGTTGCTGTTGTTGAGCCAACAACTTTTAAGAACCCCAAAGTGTTTATTTTTTGGGTTAATTCCGTTTCTCATGAAAGTACTAGGAAAGTATTATGGTGAGAGTACTGACCTACATGCATACATGCATGCACTGTGCTATAACAAATGGAGGAAAACTTGGTACAGCTAGAAGGTAAGTCTAAAAATGCACAAATAAGACTTGTAAGACAAATTATCAAAATTCCTTGTAACAGAGCATCAGGAATGTAGCACTGGCAGATTGTCTAAGTCATTTTGTATGTAAATGTAATATGCTTTTTAAACTTTATTTTTTAATTTTGCAGGGACCTGAGCTGATGAATAAATATGTTGGTGAGTCTGAACGAGCAGTGAGAGAGGTGAGAAAGGGCAAGCTAAACCTAATGTTACATGTTAAGCTTTCTTGGCATTCAAACTCTTCTCTGCTTATAAGGTTACCTTTAAACTTTCAAAAAAAAACTCCTTCTGGTTTAAGTTTAAAAAAGAAAAGAAATTTAAAAAAAAGACAGAAAGGATGTTTTGTGGTGTTTAACTTCCTCCTGCATCTGCCTAGTGATGCATGTGAAATTCGGGATCCAGTAGCAGCTTTTGCTATAAACCTGCATCGCGCAGTGTCATGAACAACTTCTAAAAGGTCTATTTAAAAAAAAAAAAAAAAAAGAAGACGACAAGGCTTATGTCTGTTCTGTGATGCTCTGTAGCTTTTGAGGTGTGCAGGGTATGACAGCATTTTGTAAAAATTTTCCATCCCTTAAAACTGAGTGTTTCGTTGTTGTTTTTCTAGATCTTTAGGAAAGCCAGAGCGGTGTCTCCTTCAATTCTTTTCTTTGATGAAATAGATGCCTTGGCAGTTGAAAGGGGAAAGTAAGTAATCCTGTTACAAAAATTCACAGACGTTATTTTCTGATAAATTACTCTTACATTGTGCAATTACAAGTGCATTATGTTTCTAGAATTATTTTATTAAATATATTCATTCCATATGCAGAAGGATAGCAATTGTGACTTCTACTCAAGCATATTTAACTTGGCATAAACAGGTAAGCTGGTGGAGTTCCTCGTTTCTCATCTCATTAGCGGGAATGATTCTACTGGTTCTCATGCCCTTTGGCTCTTTTCTGTGGTTTTAGTTTGCATTTATTTCCAGTAACTAACTCCTTTCTTTTTCCCAGGGTTGTTGCACTGGCCTAATATAGTGTCTCCATCAAGCAAACAATATGATCATATGCTATATGACACTGGAATTTCCACGGAGACTACTCATTTGCCTAAATTTATACTTACATCTAAACATTTCGCCAGACTGCGAAAAACTTCATGAAAAGATTTGGGAACACTTATGCCCTTTCATGTGTGACATTAAAAAGGGGTTATTGTGCAAGCAGCTAACAATGTTGTGGTGGTTTTTTTTTAATATTCTGCTTTGTGATGATTGCGAGGGATGTTTAGCTCTTGTCTGAAGGAGGATTATAGCAGGTTTTAGTTGCCACTATAGTATTTAACATTTGACAGGGCCTGTAAGTGGTCTGTCTTGGGGGATACCTTCTTATAAAATTCTGCTGCTTGTTGTGAGCAAGTGCTTTCTTCTGTTTTGTTTTGCATGAAAACCTATCAAATATGTGCATGTGGAAATTATTTGTCCAGTTTAAAGGCGATCACAACTTCATCATTTTTCTGGAAAAGAAGCTACCTCGCCATCTATACAGATTCCTTTGTATTGCAAAAGGGCCGTTTCTATCTGCAGGAAGGGATAAAAGGTGTCATTCTGACATTTCAGTGACACAAATTTTTTATGTTATAGGAGGTGTCATAGAGCTGCCCTGTGAACCTGATAAGAAAGGAACACATTTTCTGTTGAAAATGCAAAATCTAATAGAAGATGTCTTCATCAGCATCCTACTCATATGCAGTGTATGCAGCTGGGAAATCTGTAAACCTCCTAGAAATGCTAGCCACCCTGTGGTACACATTGAAACACCTGCCTGCTTATCACAATAGAGGAGTTGCAAAAATGTGTGCTGGAATCAAGCCAGTAGAGGGGGGAGAAATATCTCCCCCTGCTGCAATTCTTGATGTGCTTAGCTTTCAGAAAGACCACTTCATCAAGATAAAACCTTTTGGAAGAATAAGCTATAGTACGTTTTAATCAGCCTTTTCACACAGTGCCCTAGAGGTGTTGAGTTTGTTTGTTTGCTTGCTTGCTTGCTTTATTCTTTTAGGGAGTAAACAACCCGATTTTACCTTACCTGGAACTGTCTGTGGGGGGTAGTAGGCCTGGCACAGCTTGCTGAAGAATGTGGTATGACCTGCTGGAGACATCTGGTTTTGGAGCTTTAAAAAGAACAGGGTGGGACACACAAATATTTCGTTGTCAAATCTGAACCAGATGGGAGGTAAAATATGTAGCAGAGTTCTCATAAAATTCATCTGAAATTAAATGGTGTAGGAAACCAGACAAGGCACTTATTAGAAATGGCCTTTTTTTACAGGCTGACTTTGCACAGTAGGAATTTGCAAATGCATTAGAGATGCTAACGATTTGTGGCCTCTGGAGATCCATTTCCTGTACTATTACTAACCATACTGAAGTTTTCAAGGAAACACCTGTTTATATTGTCTGCCTATTCCCTCTGTTGGTTGAATTAGTTTTCTCTCCCTTGGCAGTGAAAAACACTCTGTGATACAGCTCTGTAAATATCTTTCCTCTCAGTTTAAATCCTTGTTAGGATTCTGTGGGTCTGCCGGCTTTGTGCAGAATGTGCTGCATCCCAAATCCTCCCGGGTAGGTAACCTGTCCTGATCCTAACAGAACATGTCCAGAGATTCAAAGAAGCCTAAACTGTTGTGAGAGTAGTTTTATGTGTAGTTCAGTCTGAAATACAGATGTGAAATAACGTTGAGTAATTGCTTAATGTTTTTGCTCTTCTAAGCACTTTGCCAAGTATTCATTAACCCATTATTACTTGTTTAGATTTAACTAAAGCTTGTGGGTGTCAAACACAAATGTTTTGCTCCCAACCTTCTGTAGCGATCGCTAAACAATCTCTTCTCATCAGCAGGCACATACAAACTAATAGACTTTATAATTAATTATAATACAGAGGGGTCAAGAAAGCTAAGGAATTTTCTTGTTTGCACCATTCAAATAATGTCTCCTTTGCATCATGTAGTGGAGTCTCTGTCACTGTACAAGCCGTTACTCCGTGGCAAATGCTGTAGCTGCATTCAGATATGCAGCAGCGTTTTCTTTATTATACATTTCCAAGCCATAACTCCATAATTGTAATACATCTAACACTCTATGTAATGTATCTGTTTCACGTAGCAGTTTTGTTTTACAAAATGTATTTGTGTGCATTTATTAGTTACAAGAAATAATACTTTGAAGTCAGCAAAAATTGTATTAATTGACATTTGTTCCGTGTCAAAATGTATTATTTCTGAAAAGATTATTTCTAATCCAGCCTGCTTAGAAGTTCCGTATGTTTTATCTATATGAAATAAGCTCCTGGGTTTTCCTTCTTGTCTGCCCACCCCCCACCCCGCCCCCCAATTTTGCATGTAGGCAACAAACTAATACATATTAATCACAGAATTAAAAATGTGGGCTGGATACATACCAGCCTCAAAGAGAATTTGCAAAAATATAATCCTGCACTTCTGAAGAAAAATAGTTTACTGTAAGGAGCAGTTGCTCGATGGAGAAGTCTGGAGATGCTTGATGCAAGAAGATGAGAGGGTGACTCTGAATGGACTTGAGTTTCCAGTGGGGTAGTGAAGACAGATAATTCGAGCTGTATTAATTGCTGCATTTTGTTCTGTTACACTGTGCTTCTAGCGCTCTTGGAAGATTTTTCCCTCTCTGGGTTACGGTGAGATGTTAACTTAAGTTTAGAGAGAATTGAAAACAAGCAATTAGGGGCTGAATGGACTGATAATAAAGAAAAAGGGAGGCATTTGCTATAACTTATTCAAAAGAATAGTTGGTAAACCTGTGGAAGAGACGATGGTAGAAAGTTAGAGGTGTCATAAATGTGTTTTGAGTAGGAAAAATGATTGAGGTAGGAAAATCGTCTGCAAATCGGAAAGGCTTTTTGTAGAGGATCCTACTTCACTGTGAGTTAGCCGTACGGGAGAAGCTCCAGCAATCTACCGCTTGACATCTTTAAAACAAAACTGATGTTTCATGGATTAATGTGCAGCGAGGAGCAGTCGTGCACCGGGAGAGGTGAACTGTATGATGCACGGAGCCTTTTCCACCGCTCTGTGGTTCTAATTTGCTTCCATGAGTGGGTTACTACTTTATTTTTTTTTCTTTCTTGTTACTTTTGAAAGATGTTGTTATGACTTTTTGTAGGAGAGTGTGCTGAAGTGAGACCCGCAGGACTGGTCCAGATACAGCAGCGCATGAGGAGGAAAGTTTGCCTCGCAGTAATCCCTTGCCTGGACAAAGCTTGAGAGGCTTTACAAATTGCACAGCTGCAAAGAGTTATGGGTATTTGTTATCCCTTGGTATCCTGACCATGTAAAAAACCTAATTCTTCTGGCCATTAGAGGTTGCCAAGAAGGAAATGGCTTGGTAATTAGACTTGAAAGTGATGAATGAACGTGGCTCTGTGTAAATGCAGCACAGACAGTCTGTTTGCTGAACTTAAGAAATCTATGTGCTTTGGAAATGGGACATTGTTTATATAAGTAGGATTTTTAGGATTTTTGGGCAAGAGGCATATTTGTTCCTTTTCTTGTTTTTCAGAGGCAAAGCATTTTCCCCTTTAACTGCAAATCTTTGTAATGTAAGATGGGAAATGTAGACTGATGTGAAAGACACTGATAAATTCTATTTTCAAAGCGGGGGAAAAAGGAAAGACAAGGGACAAAATCAGTACTTTGCATTTGACTTGGGGAGGCCAAAACAAGTTGGTAGGTGAATAATGCTGACCTTTTCGGAGCGAGGGTAGAATTGACAAAGTGAAGGGACTTTGGTACCAATCCCCTGAAACTACAATATCATGATGCTTTTCCAGGGAAGTATGTTATCCTGTATAGAAACATTCCTAAGCCACAATTTGAAATGCTCAGAACCTCTGAAAGATGTACTGTTCTCACTTTAGGTATTAAAATATTTGCAGTCTTAACTTTTGAGGCCCTCAGGCTTCTAAATGAAGCTGTGAAGGACAGCAGCTTCTCTTCTGTACTGTGCTACCTCCGCTTTTAACAGCGACTGTGATAAATCTTCTGTTCGTAAACCAAGCTGTCTGTCTTTCTGCAATATTTTAGCACATATTTATACTGCACACTTTAGCACATATTACACTGTACACTTGGACATACCATTGCATTTTTGTATCTTTGCAAATTCCCTGGTGTAATTGGCAGCCTCTGTCATGAAGGAGGTCAGCGTGTTGCATCCTAGCGAGGGACTCAATTCTAGCAGCTGGCTCAGTTAGGCAAGGAGCTTTGTATTTTTGGCTTATGTTGGCAGTGGTTATCCCTGAATTGAGGAACATCAGCTGATTCCCTGCAATATCAGAGCTGTGTTTGGATGTGATAGAGAGTTGAGGCATTCAAAACTTTTGTGACTGCTGTCTGAATTCTTTAAAGTTTTGGAATTTGGTATCCAAACAGAAATACTGTCTGGGAAAAAAGATGATGTCCAGTGCCAGCTTTCTATTTTAGGCCTAGCAAGGAGTGGTGAAAAAGTCAAGTTTTGAAATTATTTAATCGTATAGTAAAGCTTGTCACTTGCTTTGGAATAGCAATTTTAACAAATAACATTACCCGTAGGTAAAACAAACTCGTTAATGCTTCTTGTCTACCAAGAATCCTTCATCACAATGTTTTTTAAATCTGTGTTTCTCCCTTTTTGTTAAAAATTTGTAACTTTGCCAGTCTGTATTATAATTCGGACATTTGAAGTCAGTAGAAACTTTCACTGGCATCAGTGAAAGCAGGACTGGATCTGTAAACCCTTTTCCTGAAGTCATTCAAGTGCATGGATAAATGTACAGGGTTAGAGGGACTAATCAAGTCTGTTGATGTAGGTAAGCCTGTTCTGCAGTGCTCAGGAGAGCTGTGGCAAAGTTGACCTGCAGCAAGATGCTTCAGCCAAAGACATGAATTTGAGCCTCTGTCCGGATTCCTGCCAGAGGGCCAGCTGAAACAGATACCAGGATTAAAAGGATCAGAAGTGGGCATGCATGGTGACCACTTCAGTGCCCGGTATGGCGTTAGCGATGGAAAACGGTCAGCTTACCTGCACTAAATAGGCCCAAGCAGGCTACAGCTGCCTGCAGGGATAGGACCATAACAATTGAAGGTCTTATTTATTTTATTCTAAATGAAATACAAGGGGAACATTATTGTAATTAAAATTTAAAAATGAAACTTGTTCTAGATGAAAGTGAACCTCGTATACTTAAATATTGTTGTAATGAAATGAAATCCAGTCTAGTTAGTTAATTTTAGGTCTATAATACTTCCAACTTAAACTGTACTTGCTTCCCTGGTAGACATGATTGATTATAGTTTTCAACTTGATTAACTTCCAGGAATGCGCAGAGGAGAAATGCTGAGGGAAACAGAAGAAAAGGAAATGGGAAATGTACTGTGCATCAGCTGTGTGTTTGGGGTTTTCTTTGGGTTTTATTAAGGCAACATCAGTGTTAACAGAATAGGAGAACTCTTGATGTTAGCATCCTTCCTGTTTCAGCCAGACAGTGCCAGGGCCAGATGAAAGCAAGGTCTCATGTCCATTTTTCCTGGATGTGTGTCTGGTATTAGTTGCAGGCAGGCGAAAATGGACAATGGACCACCACCTAGGTACTTAAGGTTTTGGAGATGTGCTTGGGAAAGTCCTCTGGAAGAAAGCCTGTTGATTCCAAACCCGTCTCAAACTGGCTCTTTTCCTCCTTTTCTCTCCTTTCATTGCGTTTCATTTTTCTGGGCCTACTTCACTAACTTCTGCAGTTAGTGAAGCTGCAATAATAAGAAATTTGGGCAAATGGAAGAGGCTGGTTGCATGACCGTGGAGGATAATTAGGATGTTTCTGCAGCGGTCTATAGGCCATTTGTTTCAAAGTCACCTGCTGACAGCTGAGCACTGTTGCCTGTTTTCACAAAGCTCATCTTCTCTTTTTAGGAAGCTTGCTTTGAAGTTGGAGGACACTCAAGGACTACTAGGAGTTTTTATTTTTCTATTCTTTTCTAATGTCTTAAAAAAGCTAATGACATTAGCTGCACTTAATTGACGAATTGACAGTTGGCAAAACACCATTTTGGCCTGGAGGTGACCGTAAAGCTGGATGTTCTACCCGGTCTCTGAATTTCCCAGGCTTCCCCAGGCTTCCTCTGGAGATTTCCTTTTTGTAGTACTTGAATTTCGCTCTTGAGGAAACAGAGATGATGTGAAACAATATAGTGGGTAATAGCTGATACAGGTGCCTACAGAATACAACAGCATGTAGTTGTAGGGTGCTGATGGAGGGAAGGGTTTAGGATTATCTTCTTTCAGAGTTTTTCTGATGACACAGGCAGCAAAATTCCCTGCTGTGGGGAACGTTTCTTAGCGCTGAAGAGGTTTCTGGGTTTATGTGGGTTTTTTTTTTTGTTTTGGTTTGGTTTTAAATGAATAGCCAAAGTATTTAACTGATAACATACAAGATTTGCATGCTGTATATCTCTCCTAGACTTTTTAATAGCATCCAAGCCTCTAGTATCTGTAGTGGTCTGAATTAATAATATGAATTGAAGTTGTATTACACATGTGCCAGAAGTGAATTTGGCCCAGTGTTTTCATAGTGATCACTTAGGCCTAGGTATGCTTGCTGTGCCTTTTTGTTTTATGAAATACCTCTTTTGTTGTGAGTGCATGTATGTAGAGGAATAAATTAGCAATTGTGGATGGCCATTTTGCAACTCAATACGGGAATCGTGCTTGTAAGCAGAAATAAGTATGTGATGTAAAAGGTGTTGTGATTTTGTGGGGGAGAGGGAAAACTGCTGTAGGGGAAAAAATAGTGATATTGTGCCGCTTAGGTAAACATGTATGTCTCTGTAAACCTAGTGTATTTAGTAAAGTTTGGGTTTTGAAGCCCCTGTAGCATTCAAGGGAAACAAAGTTTAAAGACAACATAAGGGCCCGCTCTGCTATCTTTAGATTTTAATTCAGTCAAAATATTCTTATATTTCAGCAGGGTATATCTGTGTGGAAGAGCCTGCTTTTCCTAACTGGCATGGCAGTGACCATTCTGCTGGACAAAATGCCTCACTGCTGGAATTTTTTGAGTGAAATTTGCTATCTGGGAAGATGCTGCAATTACTATTTTTCTGGTAATGCTATTGGAGTAGATTTTTTTTTTTTTTCTTCTAATGCTGTGGAAAGCCTTGAACTGCCAAAGCTATATTTTACCACAGTTTGTGAGGGAAGGAAATAAAACAGTGTGACAGTTAATTATTATCACGGCAGTTGGACTGAAAAGACGGACTTGGCAGGTGCTCCTTGCTGACAGGTTACCCCTGCAAGGCCCTGACAGAAATGTCAGACTCAATAAAAATCCTTCAGACTGTGCGAGCAGGGCGACTCTCGCGTGGGAGTGTGCTGGCAGGGGGCTTTGGTATTTCAGGAACCTTTTACCTCGGTAGTTTGTGGAGAAGTGGAGAGTCATGCCAGAAAGGTCTATTTCAACCTATGTTAATTTTCTGATACCAACCATTTTGTCATGCCAATGAGTTTTACATTTGTTTTGCTATGAAATTATTTCCAGAGACTCCAGTGAAAGAATTATTTGAGATGATATCATGTCCACAAGTATTTTTGAAACCGGTACATTTTGATTATGATTGCAATTCTTTTGTTAGAGAGAAAAAAAATAATAAAGGCAGCTTTTATCTGTATGTAAATCTTGCCTGATAGAACATTTTGGAAGAGAGAAGGTGGGCTGTACTCCCTTCTCACAAAACCTGCATTATAGATTTCAGCTGCGTGGAGATTAATCCCTCTGCAGTCATTTATCCTGGATACTTCTCCTGAGGTCTGCCTCTTCGACCTCGCGGATCTGCCTGAGGTAGGGTCATCTGTGCAGAAATGGGGCTTTTCAGGAGAGGCGCCCTCCCAGACTTCCTTCTGGTTTTGTAGCTTCACAGTTGCTGTGAATTTAAGAGTGCTCAAAATGTTATTGTGTGACTATTTCCTGCATTTCCACGTCTACAGTTCAGCAGCATAACTAAGTTAAGGTCCTGATTCTGGAGCTAAGGTGTTCAGACAGGCTTCGATGCCATTGAAGTCGGTGGTGGGATGGAGAGTCACTGGTTCTCCTTTACAGGATTTAAATGGTGATTGAGACCTAAATACATTTTCCAATGAAAATGACATCTGGTGTTCTGAAAAAACATTCATTCCGTTGGCTTTGGAAGTGTTCTCGGTTGTCAGACGATGCAAGCGTACGTTTGCATTAGCTCACAGTGGTGATGCTTACCAAATTTCATCATGAGGTGAAACTGTAATGACTGCATTCTCATACTGGTTTTAATTTTAAAATATTAAAAAATCTGTTAGATAAGTGGGGGTGGGAAGAAAAGGATGTTAAGTAAGTAAAAATGTACAAAACAAGAAGTCAGTTGCTGTCAAAAAATGCCTATAGCAAGAAGAGTAATAGGTTTAAATGTGCTGATTTCATACATCTGGTTATGTCCAGAAATAAAATCTCCTTGGCTTGAAGAGCTATATAAGCTAGCGAACTGTACGTACTTCTTGATGTAGTGATAGAATCAGGCTACAGTTGCTTCTATATCCCCAGGAATAAGTATGAGAGTGGCTTAAGATGCTCAAGGGGAAATGTTGGTGCCCACTGAGATGTGAATACAGCTGGTTAGAACAGTCATTGGATAAGGCCAAAGGAGATGAGAAAAAAAAAAAAAAGGTACTATAGAGAACCCTCACCTGCTATACTGAATTTGGAGCTGGGGCTCTGAGTCTGTCAGTTCCATCAGAATGGAACCAGGTTAGTCAGGTTCTATCCTAGTAGATATAATATACCAACTATATATATATATGTAATAGATAATATAATAACTAATAGTGTTATTTCTCTAACCAGAAGGCTAGAATTAATTCAGATTAATTGTGAAGCTATGGTGCACCATCAAATACATATTTTTATTCTGTCGAAATGTATATTGGAAGTGCCTTTAGCTAAAATAAAATGCTAAGAACAGGTTTTGTTTTCCATGTTCACTTTCAGTAGTCTGCTTTAATCCACGGATATTCTTACCTGACACGCTTTTGCCATTCAGGAAGCTTCTGTGATGGTCAAGTGAAGTCCCTGTGCAGGAGCGCATGTGTGCTTGGTCTGAGACTGGTGGGATGCTTGCAGGATTAGCTGAAATATCACATAGAGGAGGATATCTGGCTCAAACTAATGTAATAAACTAGTAAGCAAAGACATTTTTTGCCTTTAAAAGTCCTTCACTGAGGATTTTAAAGAAAGAAAAGGATTGGCAGAAAGTTTAAAATAACATATAGCTTACAGACTGATGTATTTCATTAGTGCAACACAAGAGATTACTTGAAATTCTCAGGTCCTTATGGAGCAGCCAGCCTCCTCTTGGCTCACGCTTATTTTGAAGCTCAAGGTATTTCTGGTTAGGGCATGGCTCTTGCATACACGTACCCGTGCACACATGGCCCTGCGTGGATTATGTGAGGGGCTTAATTCTGACTGCCTGGATTTGCAGGCGGCGTGTTGACAGGAAATTAGTTTGTACCAGGACGTGCCTTTTGAGGACTATTTCCATGCAGTTGTGATGATGACATCAATGTGCGGAGGTCAGGTGGGGGGGGGGGGGGCAGAGACAGCCCCTTGGCTGGAAGTTGGTTTTGGCAGTGCCTCCGTGGGACTGGAGGGTTAATCATAATTTGTTTCTCTGGCTGCCGTTTGCGTCAAAAGCCCGGGCAGCCTTAATGAACGCTGCCTGTGTTAATTTGAAACCCTTGCTGGGAAATCATGGGAAAATGGAAAAACGCATACTTGCATGTCACCCTTCAGATTAACAGCTTAGGCAGCGCTAGAGCTCTCGGAGCACATGGTGTGGCTCCGGTGCAGTTCTGAGCAGCTGGTAAAGAGATCTCTCGCTGTAAACTTGTGCCTGCCTGTGATTTTTATAGGGTATCCTGTTAAGCCAAAAGCTAATTTGCTGTAGACTCTGTACTAAAAATGGTGCATCACATGACAGCTGAGTGAACTATGTAAATAAAAGCACTGAAATTGGAAATTCCTTGTGTCGTAGGTCCCAGACACCTCTTCATTTGATACTGTTTTGATTACCGATAGCTTTTGTGTGCGTGGTTTTAAAAACTTTTTTTTTACTCACTTTTAACTTGCTTTATAATAATAAAGCCCCTAATAATGCACTGGTATCCCCCTTCATTGTTGGAGCGGTATTATGCCATCAGTGATGGCTTTACTGCAATTTTCTGATTATGCCCTAATTGCATGAAAGTCTTTGCAGCGTACATTCCCCGTAACAGTGGGGGTTTACTTTAGAATAAACACTTCTTTATTTATTTTTCAGTCTGAAGCTTCTAAGAGAAATGTTTATATTGGGGAAAGATGCAATAGCCCTTCTAGCCACCTGTCTTTAAAGCCAAACGTTTCTTCTTTGTTTCTTTAAAAAAAATGTTTAGCATCTTCCCCCAAGCTCTTCTAGCATCAGGTCATCTCGTATAATGTTAACATTTTGGTCCCAGTCTTACAATTATTTTTTTCCTTTACTTGGCTTTTCCTTGTGTGCAGTCTATTGGGTATAAAGTTGAGTAAATGTGAAACTTGGGCAAGATGGGAGGCCTGAACCCCTACTGAGACTAGCTTATGTTACAAAGTTGATTTTAATTTCCTTTAAGCTGTATGTCCTTCGAAAAGCATTTACTATCCTTGTCCAACACCTGAAGTGTTTTATCATGTTCAGCCCTCTATAAGTCAATGGGACCGTGACCCACGGGTATGTTAGAAATGCTCTAATATCACTTGGGAATTTCTAACACGGCTGCAGCAAGCCGAAAAGCTGATGACTGGCTAACCCAAGTCCCTTCTCTAATATTTCTTAGCAACCTAAATATTCTGTTAGCCAACATTTATTATAGCTCCTCAAAGATATTTTCCAGGCTATGTCTGATAAGTTAACTGTTTTGTGCTGGAAGATTACAGAACCAGTTTTAGAATAGGGAAGTTAGAGAATTTATTTGGAGGGCACCTACAGCAGCGATGGGGTCATTACTGTTGCTTTGGCTCCGGGACATTTAAGAATCACCATGGTTGCAGGCGTGCTGGTGGTGGATAGCAGGGCTGCAGCAGTGTACATGCGTAATAACTGTGCAACTATATGTGTGTATTCTCTGTTGGAAATGATTGGAGCGCTTATATTTTAAAATATAACATTTCTTTTTGGAAACTAGTGTTCAGCAGGATAATTGTACTGCGTTTGTGTGTGTAGATGCCTGTATATTTGTATAAACATTTAAAAGTATTTTTCCAAAAGGACTTTCAAAAAATTTGAGATTAAAAAATTATCTTAATCCTATGTAGATTTGGGGTGACAGTAGAAAAACGTACGTTGCAGGAGGAAACCTGGCTTCATTTTAAGTATCAGACTTCCTTTCACTTCATACTAAGAAGTTAGGTCCAGAAGAATTGGAGAGATTAATTTTTTAAAATTGTGTTGAAAAGGACCTGTTTAAGGTTAGAGAAATGAAGCCCTCCCATGTGCAGCGGAGCGGGGAATAGCCCTGGAAGAGCAGTCCTGTTGGTGAAGGAAGATGTGGGTGTGTGCATGGTGTCCGCAAGGGAAGGCTGTGTCGAAAACAGCAAGCCTTCTGGTGTGTGTCTGAGGCAGGGCTCCTGGTTTCTGGCAAAGGAGGATAAACCCCACATTTTCAGTGCTATCTGGCAATCCCCAGCTGCTTTCCCCAGCCTGCTTCAGCTTCCCTGCCCCTGCTCAGCAGAGGGAACTTTTGGGATGAGCCGCTGCCTGCACTTGTCGCGGCTCCCCCCATATTTATATAGAGCTGGATGCTGCAAGGAACACGTATCCATCACTTGTGTAGTATGACTGCCAACATATGAGTGTATATAGTTATCTGTGTATGGTTCCAGTATCTCCTAGGTCTAGTATTCTTTCAAAAATAAAAAATTATATGGTGTGCGGTCACCTGTTTTTTTATAATGTTTCAGAAATAAAGCCTCTTTATGCAGAATTAGAAGGATGTTATAAAGAACACAACCATTCATGAGATGTATTAATTATCACAACAGATGTGCTTGGTCTCTTGATTTGGTTTATTCAATGTCTTCCTTTTCTGCGTTCTTTGTTATATGTGTGAATATATGCACACATGCATATATATATATATATGTGCACATGTATTCATGTGTCAAGGAATTATCTAGGAAGAAGGTGGCACATCTTTTGGTTATTCTTTTTAAAATATCAGAAGCTTTAATGAAAACAATAGAGTTTATTTCTATAATGCTTTTTGTTACATACAGTTAAGCAATTTGATCAAATTTTCCATGAACTTCAAGGTTAGCAGAGTTAATTCCAAACAAAAAAAAAAAAAGCCTAGAATAGTTTATGCCTTGTCTGTTTAGGTTTTTCACATATTGGTGATTTCAGAACTGGAGTTTTCCATTTCTCAGGCTGGGGGTTATTTTCCTGGTATCTGGAAAATCAGCTTAGTTAAAGGACTGACAATGCCATTATGAGGCAGTTGGTCAACACTCAGTTTATTCTCATTTGATGGGGAGAAAATGAAAATATAGAGCCACTCTGCAAAAATCCGTAATTACCTAATTTTTTTACACTGCATATGGTGGTGTAAGCACTCACTTGGATGGTGCTAAAAAACATAAGTTTGTTGGACTAGTAAAGAAGCTGCATGAATTCAGTTATCTTAAAAATGTTTATTCCAGACATCCACATTGTGTTAAATTCTTTACAACCTACATAGCAAAGTAAAAAAACCTAAAAGAATTAAGATAAAAAGATGGATCCCTGTAAATTGAAAAGAACACCGTATTCTTTCCTTTCTCCAATTTTCTAGGAAGGGAAAGCTAATGCTGTAGTTTTTAAATTTTTTTTTTCTTTTTTTTTAAATCAGCTCTTCAGGTGGAAATGTAGCAGACCGTGTCTTGGCTCAGTTGTTAACGGAAATGGATGGGATAGAACAGCTGAAGGACGTGACAATTTTGGCAGCTACAAACAGACCAGACATGATAGACAAGGTACGAATAAATGCACTGTCGTATATCCTGTTCTCTTGAGAAGACCAGATTTTGGAATAATTCCATTCTCTTTTACTCCAAACTGTTGTCTAATCAATTTCATGATTAAGAGTAGAAGTTTGAAAATAAAGATAAGGCAAAGGAAAGGATAACGTTCCTCATTTTTTTTCCCCCCCTCTACAGAATTTTTTACAGAAATAAAGTATTTTGCGATAGCCCTTAAGTATCTGTTTCCTAGAAGAAATTTTCCTTAAATCAAGCTCATTGAACTTGTGCAACAACATTTCTGTCAAACTGCTTCTGTGGTTTTTGCTTCTGTTGCGTTTGTTTATGCAGGAGTTTGCTGGAGTTTGTTGGTTTCATTAGTTACTTCCTTTCAAAAGATTAAATATCTCCTTGGTGCTGTTAGCCTGCTGCCAGCAATATGGTTTCGAACTGTAAACAGTGCAGTTTCTCCTTAGATCCTGTGGCAGCTCTACTGGAGTGACAAGAACGTTTCAAGTTTGTAAAAACGGGAGGGTTGTAACACTTACTGCAGAAAACCTCCAAACACAAAACCGACCCAGCAGCCCTCTAGAAAATCCACTTTAAAACCGTCTACCACTGCTGTGTCTTCTCACAGCTAAGTGCAGTAGACGGACCAGTCTGAAGTGATTTCCTTTAATATACATTTTGTAGTGTTGGTGAGGTTCTTTATTCCACAACTTTTCACCTTCACAACATTCATGAATTTGATGACAAGTTAATGGAATTTATTTTTACCGATCTTTTCTAGGGTTTCTTTTAAGTTTCTTAAATATTTTTAATGTTAACAAATTCTCCCATTTTAAGCTGTTTCTGGAATAGTCTTTTCTGTTTTTCTTGGAGCATTCAGGCATAAAATACATATGAAGCGCATACTTTTAAAGTAAGGTTCATATACACATGAAGTCTTGAGAAAAAACTTGTATTTTTGGCTCCAGAACATAGCCTCTTCCCTTCTGAACTGAAGGAAACCACTCAGCTGATGGTGTCCTGACAAAGGCTTGCTTAGAGCTTGCTTATACACTGTCTGTGTGCCTGCCGTAGCAAAGCAGAGCTAGCAAAGAGTTTTCAGGAAAAGACAATAAAACTCCTCAGTGAAAAATATGCTTGTGCAAAATTGAAATTTTCAGGATTCCGCTTTTGTCAAATTGATCTCAGTTTTCTTTGGTGACAATTCTTTGGGGTCAGACTAAGCTGAATTTGAAAAAATTTTGTTTGTTGAACAGAAGGGAATTTCCTTCTGGGACAGTTCAACATTGTGCTGTCTTATCTCCATCACCACCTGGGAATTCAGTTCTCTGTCATTCTCCCTTTTGCTGGATTTCTCTTGGGCCCACAGTGAATGCTGTTTTCTTATATTTTAGTTTTTATTTAAAATATTGGCATACTGCGGCAGTACCACCGTGTGTTAAGGGTGCCCCCCTACAATACCGAGAACTTTTAGATAGCATCTAAGTTATTAGATATGTGCCAGCTGTACCTACATCACTGATGCAAATCCAGACCTCTTAGCCTAGGACTGAAAGTTTTCCTTTTAATATGGCGGGTAAAAATTTGACATCTTTTGTTGCAAGTGAATTTTATGGGTGTGGTGAACTTCTATGAACTGACAGTACAGTTGTGTTTAGATGACAACGTATCTTCTGTATTTTTTCCCCAAGTAAAGCTGACAGCCTTGACTCTAAATGTAAAGAAAAGGAAAAAGTTGCATGAGACAGTGCCCCCCCCCCCCCCCCCCCCAGCAGCAAGCTGTGTGATTATAGGAATTTTATTGGCAAGAAACCATGAATGGATGTTTTACATTTACCAAGATATAATGGAAAAAAAAGTTCTGGTAGCTTTGTACAAAGCATTCACTTAGGGAATAGCAGAGCCAAATTTCACCAATCTGGAGGAAGGGGGATTTTAAACTGTGATTTAAGGTGACTGGAGAATCACATTTGGGTTGGTATTGCTCACATCATGCTTCATTCGGACCAGGCAGGCTGTACCAGCTCACCGTCTTTTCCTGGGTCTATGCAATATTTGCAGTGCATGAGTTCCGCTTTTTTTTTTTTTTTCCCCTGGAAGAAAGATGACTGATACCAGAAAGCATTTGTATTGTGAACTTCACTTAATGGGAAATCTTTCAGTATGGGCTTTGAGTTTACTTTGTGATGGGTGATACCTTTGAAAAGGTAACATTTTGTTAAATCAATTTAATATTTTATATGGCAATATCAGTTCAGTTATGTATTACAATAAATGAGTGTCCTGTTTTCGTAGGTGTATGATGACTATACAGTAATTTTTAATGCATGAACTTCACATATGGTATAAAGGCACAAGGCGGTCTGTGTTCTCTACTTCCAGGGACTGGGAAGATGTCTGGTATACTTTTTGTGACTATCTTTTAGCTTTTTGAACCAAGAAATGCTTGAGGAATGCATGCTTTGTAAGTTTTATATTATACGCTTACAAAATTGCTAATAATCCATTCAGCATCTGCATTTATGTGGCTGCTTCTTAACTGAAAAATTTGTGATGATTAATCTTTTGTAATTTGAAAACAGCATGTGGGAATATCAAATGTAAGGGTATTCCCCTGAGCCTAGTGCAGACTTCATCGTCCCTGCAAACACTACAGTATGTTGCTTTCAGGTAGTGAATAGATTTTGAGTCAGACTTTGTAAAGTTATGTTTAATGGTAAGCTTGTTTTGACTTGTTGCAAATGTCTATTAATAAGGTAGTTTCTCTAAGATGTCATAATTGTATTGAAATATTATTCCAACCTTAAGTTGTGTCCCATGTTCGTAGCACTTAGCTACTTTGCATCCCATTCATGTGATGCTGGAAATACTTTGGGATGGCTTCTGTTTTTTGTAAGAAATCAAAACCAGCACGTACTGTTTTCAGCCGTGTATGATACAGAAAGTGATTTCTCTTGGAAGGGAGATACTCTGGAACAAGATGTTCTGAACATTCTTTGAAAGTGATACAGAAACAAAACACTCTGAGTCAGTAATAATAGTAAAATCTTCCCTTTTATTCTTCATTCTGTGAGTAGAATTGATGAGCAATAATTGGAAAAATGCTTTTCATTTTTGGTGACTTACCCACTCAGGAGTTATTTATCATACCTAAAATATTTTGCAGTAACTTTATGGAGCTGCTTCCAGTGCAAAGCTTGTCTGTATTTTCCCATGTGTCAGTTGGCCTAATGAGAGATCGCTCATCCCCATAAATGCCGCATAAAATATTTTGAACACTGTGTATAATTTGCTTAGCTTGAAATTAAATGTTCTATTTGGACATATATGTGGACAAGTTTTCAGGTGTAGTCTGACAGATTTCCATGTAAGAGAACTTAGACCAGCTCATCAGGATTTGTGTCCCTTTTTTTCTTTTTCAGTGGATCCTGTTTTCCTATCCTTTTAGTACTGGGCTTATTTCTTGGGTGAGAAGGGTGAATTGCTATCATTACCTGCCCATGCAGTTATCTTTTTTCCTCTTAAGCAGTGTTTCAATCTCCATTAGCCAGAGTACAGTGAAGGGAGAGAGACTGTCAGATCCCCAGGGACCTTGGTGAATGTTTTAGCACAGGAAGCAAGATGCATGTTGCTGCGGCATCAGATAGTTTTACCTCCTGCTGGGTCAAATTTGAATGTCAAACACATTAGCTGTGATGTAAAACACAAGGCGCTGAGTGAAGTGATGGCCTGTGGTGTAGGATGACATCCTGGTGCTCCTGACAGCTTCACTTCTCCTTATCGTGGGGTGCAGAAAAGATGTATCCTCAAATATGCTATTTGCATAAGAATGACAGGATATGATAGGACAAATGAAGATTAATGAGATGCTGGGCTGTCAACGTTGCCCATTGTCTCTAGATTGATGATGGTCTGGATTTTGTCCGTGTTCATGGGCTTCAGTGTGGCTTAACCCAGAAACTATCCTGGTACGTTGAATACTGAAGAGCTGAATCTTTATGAATGCTTTGTTAGTACAGGAGGACTTGGCTCCCAATTTTGAAGCATCTTGTGTGTTGGTATAACAACACGTGTTCTGTGTATTGTGCCGGTGCAGAGGATTTTTGCTGCCTCCTTTTGCATATTTATTTTGATTTTTAAAAAATATACCTGCTCCCTAGCCTTCCTCCTTGCTTTCTTCATCTTCTATCCTCTCTTTCTTCACCTGCAAGTTGAATACACTGAAGCTCTGTTGGTTCAATGTATTAACCACTGGGATTGAATGCAGCTTATTTAGTTTAAGAACCACATGGATACTACGGAGTTGTCTGTTCTGCTTACGTGAACAAAATAAAACAAAACTGCAGCCTATATTCCTCCTAGTAACTGCCAAGCATGGGGAAAGGGAATAAAACTCCCTTCCCCTGTGGTTCATGTGGATTTGGAGGAGTCTTTCGGGCACAGAAGTCGAACAGAGGTTCATCAAGTTGATCTGACCCTCAAAATGTTGATGGCTGTGTAGTTATGGGACAACCTTAATTTAAAGTGGCTTGTTTTGATGAAAATAAAAAATGCATGATAGAGCCATTTGGCAGAATCAGTGAAGAAATTATAATTTCTTGCCTGCAGCAAAAGTAAATAATCTTTCCTCTTTAAAAACATCAAAGTTCTGTCTTTCTGAAGGCTTATGGAAGAAATTCAAATATTTAGGTTTGCAGTTTTACAAGTTAAAAGGAAAGAATCCTGTGTATTTATACATTATTGTCTGGAAATGTATTTGTGCTGTTACAAAGCAGATGATGCTGCAAGCATATTTAGCAATCAGATGCAGTGGCACAAACTTAACTTACTATCATGTAATATATTTTCCTGTTTACATATTTGCCTATTTGTGATTTCCATTTCGGTCAGATATATCTTACTAAGGGTTCTTCCTATGTTACAGCCTTGACTTGGAAGGATTTCAGTTTTCCCAAATACAGCGTAGGACTGTAGCGTTACAAGCCACATAATCCATCAGTTATGTCTATGTTTCCTGCTGTGACACCCCTCTGCCCCCCAGTTTGATCAAAGATTGTAACATACCCTAGGTTGGAAGAGGCCCCTGCGTGTCTTCTGGTCCAGCTTCCTGCTTGAGCAGAGCCAGCTTCAGTGTTAGGTGAGGTTGCTCAAGGCTGGTCCAGAAGAGTTTTGAGTTTCTCCAAGGATGGATATTTCACTGCTTCTGGGCACCTGTTGCAGTTTGACCACCTTCACCTGGAAGATTTTTTTTTCCTTATATCTAACAGTCTAGCTTGCTGTAACTTGTGCCTGCTGTGCACCTCTGAGAAGTGCCGGGCTCCGTCTTCTCAACAAACCATCCCACCATTCCCTGCTGCTTTAGGTACGTGAACACAGATAGGGTTTTACATGGAATTGTGAAGGAGAACTTTGATTTTTTTTTTTTTCCTGTCCCTAGTACTCAGGTGGGAAACCCCTTAATCAGGCTGTGCCTGAAAGAAGTCTCCATCTGTGCTGAACTGCTTTAGGACTGCGGAGGAGGAAATGTAAATATTTTGCTTTTCATTGCGCTCTGCGTTGAATTTGGCTCAAGGATGAGCAGTTAAGTGTCCCTTAGCCTTGAAGTGATACAATATGAGCAGAGTCCCAGGCAGGGAAGGGGGATGTGTCTCTGGTTGTCATTTCTCAGCATTGTTTCTGTGCAGATTTCATCCAGATTTGAAAGACAGGGGGCACAAGACTGGGTGCTTTTTAGAAGGAGATGGTGCTGGTACTGCTTGACAAAGTATTTTGACAGTTGAATAAATTAGTACTAACTAAAGACTACTTGGAGTGAAGTCTTTTTACATACTTAATTTGGCACTGCTAGGTTACTGGAGATGAAGTCCAGCCTTGGGACTGGCAGAGATAACTAACAAGTAAGCTGCTAAGGTGCTTTCCCTGCCTGATATTGCTTTACTGAAATCAGCCTTCATTTGTAGATGGGCTTTGTACGCATCACGAGAATAGAGCAGGTGGGAAAGTATTTCAGAGTCGGAATCGAAGTACGTAAAAGCAATTGCCATGTCTCTCCACACTGCTGAACCATTAATTATTATTTTTTTATTTTAAATGCTGATATGCCTCTCTGCTTGTCAAAGGGCACTCCTCATAGTCTTGTAAAGCCCTGGGATTAAACACAGAGAGTGAGATTTTGTGGGTCTCCTTTTCAGTCAGCCAGCACCTAGCATACTTACATCATTTTGCCCAGGTGCAAGTATGGTTCTTTGAAATAACAGAAGATGTGGGATTTCTTTTGAAGACAAGATTGTTCTGGAGCATATAATAAATTTTCAGAAAATGAAGCTTTAGGGAAAAATGATATCAAACTACATGCCATTGAAAAGAGGATGTGATATTCTAAAATAGTTCCATAATCTTGGCACTGTCACATTTTCCATCAATTGGTTTTCTCTGGTATGTGTTTGGGTTTTTACCCTTAATCTTGTTAAACTTGCAACTCTGACAAGGGCAAAGAGATGCTCTGGAAAGTAGCTGTTTCTCAAAGGTCTAGTTTTGCCTTTATTAATATCAGATATTTACACTTTAAGGTGCTTAAGAGCTTACTAAGCTTATTTAAAGAAGAGCAGCAAAAGAGTGAATGAAATGATTTAAATGTTGTCACACATGCTTTTCACCTGCCAAACTGAAATGACTAAACAGACACAGCTGATGAGCACTGCTCTTTACTGGCCAAGACTTCCAAGTTGATGATTTGAGGCTGGATTGCATAGCGAACTCATAGTCCCTAAAGAGCCTGACCACTCTGTTTGAATGCAGAGGTAGTTTCTGTGCTCATATACATATGTATGAAATTTCTCTTTAAGTCAAGAACTGGGTTTTAGGACTCACCTGAATCTCTCTCCCCGCCCCCTCCCTTCCCTGCCCCCACTTCCTCACTGATGAAAACTTTGTTTTCTCATGAGTACAGCAAATAAAATATTTCCAGGTGTGCAAAAGTGATTTTTGTTTCCAACTATTCGATTGTCAGAGTGTGGAGGGCTGAGTAGTAAATCAGCCTTAAGGCTGCTATGGTTTTAAAAACCAAAATCTTAGTGGTGACAGCTGAAGAGCACAGTGACTTTTTCACTCAAGATTTATTACTTGCCTGAAAAGAAGGGTTGGAGGGAAAACTTGCTGGGCTGCATATTTTCTCCTTTAACAGGTATACTGTAGGGCCAGGATAAGTTGGCTTTATTTTGTCTGTGAAAACATACATCCAAACAATGTGTGTAAAAAATATAATAGTTTTATTTCAATTAGAACAGAAAAATAAATATGCCTGCTCTTATTCTTTATAACGGAGAGCGTTCCTTACATCAACTCAGTCACGTACTTTAGCATCACTAATACTTTCATTAACTTCTCTGCAACGCATGCCAGAAAACTTACTTGAAGGTATCAAAGCGTATTTTTCATTTGGAAAAGTACAAAGATGGGAAAGTAAGAGCCAAGGGCCAAAGTTTGTTCTTATTCATACCTCCTAGACTCACAAAGTCCAGATGAGGAACACATCATATTAGAAAGCCTCCAGATTATCAACGAGGTGGGAAATTCAAAAGGCTTTGGGTTCATGTTTGCTGTGTAAATATCATCCCTCAGTTTAATGAGTCCCGTAACTGTGATACCAGGTGCGGTGTTTTGTTTTGGTGTGGGTTTTTGGTTTTGTTTTTGTTTTTTTTTTGGTTTGTGGTTTTTTTGTTTTTTTTACAGTAACATGGGAATGACACTGTATTTGTAAGATAACATGGGAATATAAAATGAATCATGCCTCTAAAAATGAGATGCATTTGAGCAGTACATGCAGACTGGGTATAAATTCCTAAATGTTGGGATAGGTCAACTCTATTCTTCATGTGGGTTTAGTGACAAAGCAAGAAACTTTATCTAGAGAAGTAACACTGGTTTTATGACTAAGTTTCGTGTACCTCTACAGCAAGTTTTAACTGCTGAAACTTGTGTGTGTGCTTATAAGAGGTATGGGTTTTCACTCCCTACTTGAATTACTTGAGAACAGTCTAAGTGATAATAACCTCTTCCTTCTAAATCCTTTCAATTCACTCTTCCCACTTTGTGTCAGTGTTTGGGTCGTGCAGGGGAGGGGTACAGCTGGGTAGGTCTCCAGAGACATGTGGCTTGGCTTGGCTTGGTTCCCGTGGGAGCATCCTCAGGAGCTGTCAGGGCCTTGGTGGCTTGTACCTGGGGATACTGTGCTTTATGACAGCTAATCAAAGTGCAGCAAGGCATGCTTCACAGTCAGCATGTTGGATGGCATGAGTCTTGTTATATTTAATAAGCTTCATTAGGGTAGTGATAGCAGTTAAGGAAGAGAAATTCCAAAAAGTCTTGGTTTTTAAATATTTATGGGAGCGGTGCTGAAAAGGATGTTCGTGTAGTACCGTGAGCTACAGAAGCTAGAGGAACGGCCGCAATTATGGTACTTGGGCTGTAGCCACAGACACATTTAGGGCTTGCTTTGCAGTTGGTCTTCTGCCCAGCTTTCCTCTTTGTGTATGCAAAATGCACACTACGTATGTATTCCTTTGTATATGCTATATTGAAATAGCATTATAGACAATGTTGTGTGTGTGTTTGAGCACCCATGAGTTAAGAACTGCCATGGGTAAGATTGTGTGTACAATCTTTGTGCATGTGCATCATAATGCAATCTTTATTTAATTAAAGAGGTATTCATTGTGCATGATTAATTAAATTGCATTAATTTAGAAAATTATTTTTACAGGTCATTATGATCGCCTCTACTTCAGTTACCTTAATACTGACATTTCCTTACTTTTGAGGCTTTGATTTACACTGTTTAAAATCAGATGAACAACTACTAGTTTCTGGGGGGAGTACTCAGATTCCATCGTGTGGTGTTAAGCTGAGATCTTCATGGTTATCAGCAGTACAATATCAACAGTACTCTAGATTTGCCATAGAAAACTTGTTTGCTTGAAATAGGTGGTAAATTGACAATGATATTGAACTCCTTTGTTCTTTGTGGGGTCTACTATGTAAGAATGAGACTTTTGCCTGTTACCCAGATATTTTCTGACAACGTAAGAATGGGTAGATAAATCACTTTTTTTCAGTGGTAACATTTCTTCCAACTTTCCATAAGCATAACTCCTTCCTTATATTCTTTCCTTGGTGTTTCTCCCTATTCACTTTGCCTGCTCTCTCTTTATGCAGTATCCTCTTGATGTGTTTTTTCTATGTCTACTGACTTCATGATCTTCAGCAAACTATTCATCTAATCTCAGTATGATTCTTGCTTCTAGTCTTTCTGCTCAGTTGACATCAACTTTTCTCCCTTGTGCTTGCGCTTCTCACTGGATGCACTCCTGCCCAGCCAGGATTCCCCAATCCTCTTTTTTCTCCCAGGCTTCCACATCTAGAGTCCTTTTTTAATGAGTATCAGTTTTGCCCCAGTGTCCAGACTCTTGATTTTCAATGTGTTCGCTCCTCATATCAGGCTTTTCTTTCTTGTGGAGTCAGTTCTGGTGTCCTCTTTCTCCTCCTCCTGCTTGACTAGATTCAAGTGACTCCAACAAGAGGAGAGATCATTTTGGCAGCCTGGATCCAGCATGGCCTGCAGACTCCTTGAGCCTTGATAGGATCAGTCTTTGAGCGATCAAAACTTGGAAAATGTACCTGCAAAATGTCAAGAAACTTCACAAAGCTTTTTCAAATTGAGATGTTTCAAGTCCTTCTAATGTGGTCAGGTCTCAAGACCTCCCTCCATGGGTTTGGGTGAAATAATTTTATTTTTAATAATTTCTTTAACATTGTAAATAAAGCGATATTTTTCCTGGTCTCCTCCTCATGCAACAGCTGAAATGTTTTGACTGGAATGTTACAAAACAAATCAGTCAAAGGCAGCCAGCCAGCTTGGAAAGGACAAGAAGGTCAAAGCTCAGAATAGTGTAAGCTACTAAATGCATGATCTTATAATGTAAAAAGTTGAGTGATTTCTATATTAAGTGTTGGTACTTATCTCTCCCCTAATAGGGTGGATGCTGTTTCAGTAAAACTGGAAGTCACGGTAAAATAGAAAGCCCAGCATTGTACATATCACTGGCTTAGTATTGATCGTAATGGAGTGCAGCTTGGGAGGATGAGGTGGCCAGTTTACAGTTTGATCGTTTGGTTGTACACTTTAAGGTGGTGACCTCTTCAGTTTTAGTTTTAGGTTTAGAAAACCTCTGAACCTCAGAGCTTTGTAATGAGCAAGTTGGAATATGATCAAGCTCTCTACGTTAGTAAAGGACTCTAAAGAGCTGTTGAATTTAGGGATTAGCTGATATGTACTTGTTTCTCAGTAAGGATATTAGTAATCTTTTGCTAAAGGTTCTTTATGGATAGTAGATGCTATCATCAGTCTATTCAGCTGATTAGGACCATTTTTTTATTTGTGAAATCTCTGTCAGGAGAAGGAAAAATACGACATCGCACATGTGACATACGTACTGCTCAAGGATAAGTAGAAATACTATTCATGTGCAGTGCCTATAACAATGAAAGATAATAGGTTTGTTCAGGAAAAACAGGCTCCTTCTGTGAGATCTTAGTTATTAAAAAAAAAATCCTTACCATCAAGCTGAATGAAGGCGGTACTATAATAATGTAGCATAAGAGAAAAGGGAATAATCTGGGAGTCATTGATTCATAATATATCGTTTTCAAAAGGTACGTGGAAGGATTGTTATGCATACATGCAGGAGCACAAAGCTAGGGCTCTGTTCATGTCCAAATGAGACATTAACATCTCTTATGAACAGTGCAGGCTTGGTGGATGACTATTTAGGTCACTGAAGTACCTCAGGGTTGCATATGCCAATGTAATTTAATAGCAAAAGCTTGTTTGAAGCTCTGTATTATTTGATCTATATACAACTGTAAGAGTTGGCTCAGAAGCACAATAGTTTGCAAGATTTTTGGGATAACCTAGAAAAACATGTAGACTACACGGTATTTGAAGCTGATGGAGAGAGAAGGGTCTGAAAGTCAAATGAGTATTTTGATTGAGTGGTGACAGGCAATGGCTGGTAGGACTCAGCAGTACTTTTGGAAATCTGAAGTGACTGCTCCTTTTGGGGGTTATGTCTGTTACATGTCCTTACTTAGTTGAGGAATTTAATTAAACAGGGTGTAGCTACTTCTTACTTTGTTTTAAATGTAAGTGTATTCCCTCCATGGCCAATTAAGCTTTGTACTACAGAGAAGTATATACCAGAGGTACAGAAAAGTTTGAAAAAGCCCTCTTTTAATTGTGCTTTGTAGACACTTTATAATAATATTCTGATTGCTGCCTACAGCATCTTCTTGAGTTCCTGTTCCCTGTCAGGTGCTGAAAAAGGTGATTTTTGGGAACTGTCCTTTTCGTGATCACATGATGCCAACAATTCTTGCTTTGTATTACTCATCTCCTTTAAACCTAAAAATGAACTTCTTTGGTTTTACTAGCCAGTACTTCAGGTAGGGTGTGTGTTCTATTTTCCCGTTAATAGCCTCACTCAAAGTTATAATTCCAGCATAAAAAAAAAAAATAAATCTGTTTTGAAAATAGATTTTAGAAAATAGAAGAATTTGTTATGAAATTAATTATATACATTCAAGTTATGCTGCTACTGCTGTTATCTTTTCCTTGTAACCTCACATCAGTAGCTATAACTCTCTGTAACAAATAGTTTCCATCCCTAGCCCCCATCTTTCCCCCCTGCCCCATCTGCTTTTCTATTTCCTGTACAGGCAATTTTGCTTTGGAAACTGTGTTTGGGAACTGGGTTGGCAGGGTGATAGAAAATATTGTCGGAACTTGTATCAATGCCACTAGACTTCTTCTCAGGTGAAGACACAGAGACGGAGAACTAATGGAGTATGAAGGTAAATAAAGGTAAATAAGCCTGTTGAAACACTGGGCTAAAATAAATAATATTTATTCTTATTTATTAAGAATAAATTCAGAGGGCTGCATCCATTGCTGGCTTAAGCATTGTGGCTTGTGTATGAATACACTTCTGTGTCACCTGCAGTAGTACCTTCTAAAACACTGCTAAGAGAAGGGAATGCCAATTAAGTAGCCATCACTTCACAGATGGAAGAGGATGAAGTGGAACATCACTGTGACTTTCTCATTTGTATTTCATGGACAAGTCAAAAAACAAAACAACTTTGTGGGCATTTTAGACCCTGTTTCTGAACACAGCTGATGATAGTTTTTCACATTCTGTCAGGAAATAAACAAGAATGATGCTTCTCCTGCCAAACCATGCCTTTGTGACTCCATTCTATACGTCTCTGTGCTCTGTTTCTGGCAAAGCAGCTGGTTCTCAAAACAACTGATGTGCAAACCTGAAGCTTTGAAACCTTTCCCTGGTGCACACCCTTCTACCTTGCTATGAAGCTATGTAATCTTCTCTTTAAGAAAGAAAAAAAAAAAAAACCAGCTTCTGAATAACTGGAGTAGGTGAACAAGGTGGTCCTGTGCAGAAGGAAAGAGTCAGCTGTTCCTTAAACAGAAACTGTTTTATGCCTTTGATCATCCTTGCTGTCCTTCTCTGACCCTTTTCCAGATCTGTTATATCCTTTCTGAGAGAAAGGGACCAGGACTTCATACAGTATCCAAGGTGTGGGTGCAACATGGATTTGTGTGGGTTCATAATGATGCTTTCTGTTTTGGTCTTTACTCTTCTAGTAGCAGTTCTGAATTTTTAACACTTGATTTGCTTTTTAGATTGCTGCCAAGAACGGAGCTAAAGTTTTCATCACTGTCTATCAAAACTAGAAGTGGTAATGATTTATCTCGGAGCCCATCCATTTATCTATGAAGGAAAGATTGAATTTCCCACATTCATTGCTTTGCATTTACTTTATATTGAGTATTACCCAGTTGCTAAGTCTCCTGAGAGTCTTGGACAGTTCTTTACCCTCAGTCTTCATCCTTGTTGCTTTGAATAACTATATCATCAGAAATGATAGCTCCTGTATTACATCATTTCTTTGGTATTAGACCTCATAAAGGAGATGCAAATTTTATACAGGAAGAAGAGATGAGATGAAGGGGGCTGTATTGTGTCGCAATAGAGAGGTAACATAGGAAAGGCCTATACCCTGCCAGTACATGCTGTTATCTATAGACAGATCCTGACAAGCACAGTTGGACTCTTATTGAAAACAGAGGAATGAGAGATAAAGCATCACACAATATAGTGAGCTTAAGAGAATTTGAATTCCTTTGCACTGTTGTACATTGGTTCTGAAAAGGAGAGGAAGAAGAACAGTAAGCATGGCACTGTTTTTGCTATGTCTTGTCAGAAATGACCATGATAAGCTGCAGGTCCTGGTGTTGATATCTCTGTGGAATTAAGTCCTGTGACTGAAGAAAAGAAAAGGAAAAAAAAAAAAAAAAAATCACAGATTGGTTTCCAGCAGGCTGAGAAATCTATTGTTTTGTACAAAGCATACCTTTATGTTAGAGCTATTATACACTAATCAGCATTTATTCAAAATAAGCAAGTAGAAAAACCCAAAATTAAAATTTTTTTTAAGAGAAAAATTGTTTTGCAAGAAGGCCATTTCCATACCACAGTGTACCTTCTCATTGTGCGGAGAGCATGAGCGTGCCCATCTTTTTATAAAGCAGAAAATAGTGAAACCAGCAGTCGTTGAGAGTAACTAGCTGCTATGGAAAACACAATCTGTAAGGAGGACCGTGTCTTTACAGTAGGCAGCAATGCACTCAGAAGAATGCTGAATGCCAGCCCAGTCTAGGGGAAAACACATGCCTGACAGCGATACAGAAAATGGAGGTTATCGCAGAGTTGGGTCTTGCAGACAGAGAGAGTGTACTTAAGACTGCAAATAGCTTAACTCTGTTTCAGAAGTTGTTTTTCTTAGCAGTGAATATTTTCTGCAGAAGTCACCGAGTGAGAAGAGGCAGCGTTAGCCAGTTTGCAAGGCAAGTCTTATTCCATTACTTAACAGGGAGGCACGTGAGATATGTAAGCAAGAACACATGCCAGGGTGTGTGTGTTCATCAGTCAACATATGAGGTGTGTGTAATTGGCACACACACACCTTGGAACATGTTACTGCACTTATAAAATGGCCATTTATTTTAGTTTTGTTAAGGAATGTAAGTACTCTGTGCTAGCTTACAAAAATCTTTTTAAAAATTTTTTATAGAATTGGACCACCGTTTGTTCATGCATTTAATACTGAAGTGTGTTAAAGTCTTTAAATACCTGCTTTGGTGCTTAAGTACCATTTTGATCTGATACCTGAGCTTTTCTGTTGTCTTCATGCACTAATGATGCCGTTTGAGTGGGTGTGAGGAAATGTAACTGGCTTCATCCTAGATTTCCCCATTAATTCCTATTCCTTGTGCTCCTCTGAGCTTCTCTGCCTGTACTTAGAAACAATGCATTTCCTAGGGGAGCTACAGTGCAGACCTCATTCTCTACCCAGAAACATTGGCTACAGAGGATATCACTGTTAAATAATGGTTTGGTTCTGTGCAACAGAAATCAAGATAACCAGTTCATTTCTTAAATGAAAGATATGTCTTAGCTAGATTCAGTAGTACTGGCATGTGCTAAATAAAGCACTTCTGTTGTTTGGAAAATAACTAGTGGGTGTTTTTGTCTTGCTTATGTGTGCATTTTGCTATCAGAATGTAGACTTGCCACACCAACAGGGAGGTATTTTGTGATATTGCTTCAACTGTCTGCCTGCTCTCCAGAAAAAGTGTTGTCAAGGGATGGAAGAGTGCAAAGAATCGGTGTGAAGTGGAAATAGGTTGTGCTCCTCGCTGCAATTATGGCTAGTGTAGTGCCTATGAAGAATTACATCTTCTTATTGAAGACCTCTATATCCTTTGTGCATCCTGAACAAAAGTGTTTGTAACAGTGATGGAAACAGAGTAAAACAGCTGTAATTGCTGTAGGCACTGTAATTGAGGTATTAGGTGCTGTTCTGTCACTGCTTCTTGAGAAAATTGCTGATTAACATTCACACAGGGTAAAATTCTTTCCTATTCTATGACTGTGCGACCCCACTGCATCTGAAGAGATTTCAGAATTATGACCGAAGGGGAAGTCTCATGTTTCCTCTTTTTGGGTTACATTTATTTTTGGGTTACTTTTATTTCTAGTGGACAGAGCAAGAAAAGGAAAGAAGCCACCACTGAAGGTCCTAGGTCGTTTGCAGGATTTGTACAAGATAGTTCACAGGTTTTGTAGAGAATAGGGATCTGTTCTGTCTTTGTTTTGCATGTGAAAATAGAGTATGTTTCACAGAAGATGCCACATCACAAATAAAGAAACTGTTTAAGCAGGCATATTTCCACAACAAAGGCATATTTTGACATGATCTGCCAGCAATACTGTGACAGAAAACAAATAATGTAAGTTCTTGGAAAAGGAAGAATATGAATTGGAACCATTAACGTTCTGAGACACTGAATATATTTTAAAATAAATAATTTTAATTAGTACTGTTCTAAGAGAATAGAAGTTGTGGTTTGATGTAGAATTGCCAGAATTTGTGTACCTGGCGTGCCACCTAAAGTTCTGGGCTTGTAGAAAAATCTAAACTCATTATTCAAATGGCAGCCTGTTTTGTTGGGTTTTTTTTGTTTGTTTTTGGGTTTTTTTTGTGGTGACATTCCATGGGTTTACTTTTTATTCATGTGGATCTTATTCTCATAAAAATACTGATACAAAAGATCTTAACCTGGAACTTGAGTAGGTTTGCTGGAACTCCTTTAGTCCACACTCAAGCCTTTATAACTGTTTTCTTTTCCCATAAGCCAAAGGTTGCATTTGTTTCCACCACTGGAATCATATATGTATAAGCTTTACTTTAAAGCTAAGCATGTATCTGAATGTTTGCAGAATTGGAATTTTAGGAACTAGAAAAAGGTGACTAAAGTTAGTATCCGATTAGGCAGAAATATACCATGGATACAAACTGGGCTGAAACAGTCATTGTTTTGTCAATTCTGAACCCTTTGGGTTTTAACATTGTCTGCTTGGATAAATATAATCACTTGACGTTTCTACTTTTCTCATATAAAAAAAGAATGAAAGAACTACAGCTTTTGCTGAAGGAACAAATTAGAAGAAGAAAAGTGGGATATAGGAGCTCTCCCTGCCTCATCAAGGATGAGGGAGAGAGTGAAAATAAACCAGGTATTTTCTCAGCCAGATGGTCCTGAGATGATAACTTCCTGCACAGGCTGCTCAGTCACCTATCGTAGACACTGATAAAAGCTAAAGCTGGTTTTATCAGGACAGGTATTCCTATATGGAACAGGAGAATAAGTCACTTAAAGTCCCGTCCTCATCCACGGTATGGTCACTTCCAAAGAGGCTGGTAGATGTGACTGCATTCACGTCTTGATTCCATCATTTCAGCATCAGCAACACATTCAGCCCATCATAAAGTATATGCTATCTTGAAGGAAAGAAAACAGCAAAACGCGAGGATCCTGAAAGTGAATTTGGTTTCTTTTGTGTGTGTAGGGGGGTCACTGGGATACAATGAAACAAAGACTTTACATAATAATAAATATTTTTGTGGCAAAATGGATTGTTGTGTTGTCCTCCCTTGCGGAGGAGTATAAAGGTAGTCTATTACTATTTTATATTTTCCTTGTTTTTTTTAATAGTTGCTTCAGCTCTGTTTCTCTTTTCTTTAAGATGTAGCTGTTGTACCTGATTCTCTGTTTCTGACTAGCACAATGGTCCTGGGCATTACATGCCTTTGTTTCAATTGTCGTCTTATTCATGCACACAAAATTATTGCATTTTCTCTGTTTGTTTATCTGAAAATTAGCTAAAGGATGCTAAGTACCAGGACATTTGGTCTAATTTGATTTTTTAAAATATAAATACCTGTTATCACTAATTCTCTAGTTTCTTTGTTACCAAGAATGGGAAGAAAAACCACTGAACATTTTGAAAACTTTGTACATCTGTTTTTAAATGAGTCTTCTGGTTCCCAGAACATCGGATCAGCAGATGGCAGTCAAACCAAAGTTCAATCTGTTAACTTGCGTGAAGATTTCGAAACACTGTGCCTGTAGGAGAAAGTAGAGAGACTGTGTGACTGAGTTGTGTCAGAAGAGATGTTCTTACACATTTGTAAATAGATATAGGTTTGTCAGACCTTAGAAAAGAGAAGCTTTGACTTCTGCCCATCTGGGATCTGCATGTGGTTTTTGTTTCAGGTCTTTGTACTTGGAAGCTCTTGAATTTTTTTTTGACTGCAGCTGTGGATGTTTTGAAAAGAACAAACTGGTGGTTGGGTTGCCTCACTTGTATTCTAGATATCTGTATGTTTAAAAACATTTTCTTATTCAACATGTGTGAGGAATTGCTTTTATGCCTGGAGTGTCTGTCTTACTACGGGGTAATATGGTTTTTATTAATCAGTTTATTTTTTTTATGAAAATACCGTATGTTTCTCTAATTCACGGTGGTTAATGCTTATTAAAAAGATTTTTTTTTGTTAATTTTGAACTTTAATCATGCTGTTCTGTAGAATACCAGCTAAGTGGCTGAAGAATATTGAGTATTATATGGTATTTTTATTTACATCCTGTCCTAAATAATTGTGACACTTGTACACCAGTACAGATGTATTTGAATAGTTGATGAAGTAGTTTCCTAAAGATGCATCTTCCATATGGTGTAGTTGTTACAAGGCGTAGTTAATTAAAGCATGAGAACTGACAGGAGTTGCAGAGTACAAAGTATCATCAGGCATTTATTGTACTAATATTTTAATCTATTTTCATGTTTTTCTTCTTTTCACTTTACAGCATGTCATCAAACTTCAACCCTTTTTTTTTCTCTCTCTCTCTCTCTCTCATTTATATTGCAAATTCTGTCCTCTGTTGTGTTCTGTCTGCTATTAGGAGGGGAGGGAAAAAAACCAAAACCAAAACAAGCCAATGAAACAAAAAACCTTGTGGGAAAAAATACTCAAAGGTTTTATCATGAGTCAGTATTTTCAGTTCACACTTCACATCTCCCTTTCCCCTAAAGGGGTTAACACTGCTTATTAATTGAAAAGCACAGTTTATACTAAGCATTATTTAACATATACTGGTGGTATTACTGTACTTCCTGTTTTGTATTCACAGTAATAGGTTTCTGAAGAGTTGCCTTTGTATAAATACCTCACTGACATTTTAGGCAAGTATATTCATGTCTTGGAGTAAGCACGAAAGAGTAATGTGTTGGAACACTGCTAAAGAAGGAAATCTCTTTGTGTTTCATAAATGATACCCCTAAAGCCTTTTAAGAATATATGTTTTTAAATGACAGCTATGCATTTGTTTTGTTTCTCTACTTTTTGTTATTCTGGCTTGAATTGGCTCTAATAAGTCATAAAGGGAAAATTGTAGTTTCAGCAAGGAATCTTCTCTGCAACTGTGGTGCTTTGCCAGTTTGCCTGAAACACTGTCGTACGGAAGAGCAAATCTGCAGAATGTATCTGTGTTAAAAGGAAATGAAAGCTTCGGAATTAACTTGAGCTATTAATGCAAGTACTAACTTCCTTCTATATCTATTAGTCCCATTTAAAGTCACTGCAAAAAATAAGGGGTCCCGGGGTGAATCCAGGGAGTAAGGGTTTTCACCAGACTTTGTGTCTGAGTTTTGTCTGTAGTGGTTGTGGAACTGCAAAGCTCTTACGATGGCCAAAGCTGATAATATACAATGGAGATCAGGTCAGAACTAATTAGGTTTTATTCTCAAAAGCCATTTTCTGATGCTTACTGACTATCTGGTTATTTCTGAAATTTATTTTGAGTCTCTAGAGAAGGAGAAAAAGATTAGAGATAACGGTAATAGGGACTTTTTTAACATTAACTTTGAAATTAATGGAAAATACTTAGCCTCTGTTAAGGGGTTGAAAGTCCTCTGATAATGTTTGTTTATTATTTATTTGTTTAGAATGCACAAAATTTACATCTTTACTGAAGTCTCTAACAGAATAATTTTGCAAATGATCCTTTCTAAGTCTTACCTGCCCCCTAGGTGTTATTTACATGTATCGTTTGCACCATCTGAACTTACATGGGCATTAGGGGTGTACAGCTGCTGTGGTACAGAAGAAAATGCAGTGACGGAGCCTCCTCTCCGTCAGAATAGCTCAGGGGATCAAAGCCAGACTACATGCCTGCCGGTGAGTTTGGGCCATGCTTTCAATCTGCTTTGCACCTTGCCCAAACCAAAGGCGCAGGGGTGTGAACTATGTCCGATGTGACATGGTGGCGTTTAATGTTTCTTGTCCAAGGTGACTCTTGGTCTGGGACTGCGACGTGCCTGGCAATGGCAAACTGGGTCTCTTGAGCAGAGACAAGGCTCTAGCACTGTCAGCTGCTGTGGTCCCTCCGTCCCCTCCTGTTTTGTGCCCTGCTCTCTCCTTCTCCAACCCTTTGAGCTGTAGCAGTGTGCTGGGAACAGGTGAAAAATATCCACTTCTTCAACTTGAAAGAGCCTGCTAAAGGTCCTGATTTTCTCTGATCCTCTGAATGCTCTAAATCTCTTCAGCAAAAATAGAAAATAGATGATGATCTGTAAAGACTTGTAAGACTGTTTTCTGTGACGGTAGATAAAGGATATTTTGCGTCTTCCAGGATGGCCCAGTCTATGTAAATGGTAAAGACTGAAAGTATTTTTTGCTCAGGAAAAGGTGTTTTAGTTGAATTCTGCCACCCTGGATTGCCAGAGAACTGCAGTAGAGCTCTTGTGTCATGAATGACAAGGAAGATGAAGTTCTTAAGGATCTTTACGGGCCTGTTCTTGTTTTTGAAAGTTAAACTCAAGAGTGTGGGTGCTCTGGCCATAATCCCTGCAATTTTTCTTCCTTGAAGAAAGGTAAAATTTCCAGCAAGGCTGCTGGAAAGCCATGCTTGCAATGGCCACTTGCACTAGGCTTGAAAAGGACTTGTGTCCGTCTGTGTCTCTGGCACTAACTTATGACCAATACTTGTGTAACACGGAAAGGCTATACATTATCTCATTTTAAATTGCCCCCAGTTATTGCAAATGCTTCTTGCCCTGATAGCAAGTGATACCCTCCCTACCCTTCCTTTCCTGCTCTCCTTTAGCTGAGGAGCACGTGTAGGGTTTTTGCCAGCGTGCAGTGACTGCCTGGTATTCTCCGTGCAACCATGTGGCAGCAGTGAGAATCCGATCTAAACAGATATCCCATCTAAACAGATGCTCTAAAAATAAGCCCCTGTCATGTGGCAATGGGAAAAGATACAAGGAACTGAGAAGGCGAGTCAAGGGGAAAGAGCAATTGGAAGAAAATAGAAATGGTTTTCTTTTCTTTCAGTGGGAAGATGGTGTTGCCATTATGGCTGTGTTTTGAAGTACTGCACTTACATCTACGGAAACACTGCATTATGCAGATGAGGCAGTAGGGTGTATCCAAATGTTGGTGGCAGGAGAAAGCAAAGAAAGACAGAAAGGTTGCGTAAGGGTTACTAGAACAAGAATATTGCTGTTGTCTGTCGTGACACTGTTTAGACGGTGCCGTATCACTGGTTCTGTTTTCTTTACCTTTTAATTAGTTTTTACCATATGATGTAGGCACATAACTGCTCTTCAGGATGGGTGAAGTGGTTTCTTGCATTCCAAAATGCATAGAAAAAATAAACCAATAGCTAGGAAGATAGGTTTTTTTTCTCCTTCAAATTTAAGGTGCTAGCTGTAGCTTTACGTATTTGCCAGTTAAAATCTCTCATGAAAATACTGTGAAAAACAGTCTCCTGTCTTCATGCTCTCAATTTCACTTCAGTTTTCATCTGCTCTGTAAATGACACCCCAAAGATATCGTGTGTTTAATCCTGAAATCATCTTTGTCCTGTGTTATAGTCTGAGAAGGAAAAAAAATGTGGGGAATTTCCTTTTAAGATACCCTTGTTTCCTGCTTTCTCTTTAATCTCCGTAGAAGATATGCTTCCTAGAGAAGTGTCAGCTGGCAAAAGACTAGCAGTAGCAATGTTGTACGTGCGGGCCCTGAACTGAAAAGAAAGAAATTCCATTGTTGCACTTTTGTGCAAGGTAACGCAAATTCCACACAACTTGAATTAACATCTCCCCTGTGCGCTAACTTCAATTTGCCTGTCTGAAATTCTGCTTGTGTCTGGTCTGCTCACAAGGTTTGTCCAGTTGTGACCGTGTTGGTGTAGCTGTATGTCCCCAAGAGCTATGTTCCTCTAGCTAAGCTGGCAGAAGGCTCTGGCGGAGCAGCAACATACTCTGACAGGAGGAGCTTTTCTGCTGACGTAGCTGTACATTTTCTCTAAATGATGTGAGCCAAGCCAAAAAAAAAAAAAGCACCCCAAAACAAAAACCAAACCAAACCCCAACCATTTGTGGGGTTTCTTCCCTGTTTTTCCTTGTACACAAAGTCTGAAGTCTTCCTCATTCTTTGACTGCCGTGGTATCAAGACTTATAGATACCACTAAAGAAATAATGTCCAACATTAACCACTCTAACTGAAATATTCTGGGGTTGCTCTTTGTTTTGGGCTGATCTGTTTCTTTAAGTTTTCACAACAATGTTGTAGCTGATTCTGATGATTAAAAAAACCAAAACAAAACAAAAACCACACCAAAAACAATAAACCAAGCAAAGGGAATAAGTTGTCAAGATTAAATCAAGCCTCTGAAAAACTCCAGGCTCTTCATTGGAGCATTGGTGATGATCCAAACAGGAGAATTGCTTTCCCTGGGAGGATTCACCTAGATTTGGCCGTGGAAAATGTATTTGCTCAGCAAATTTAATCAGCTTATCACAAAATTCTGCAAACGTATCTGTGTTTTGGGTAGTCTGGACAACATACTGCTTTTGGTGTGTTAACTGCAGTCTCGTCTTCCATGATGACTTTTGTTTGTAAAGCACAAAGCTAGACTTTGGGCTTGGGGAGAGGGAAGAGGTGAGAATTCAGAGCTCCCCCACTGTCCTTTGTGGTAAAGAGCAAAAGTATCCAAAAAAAGCATACATATATGTGTGTGTGTGTATATATATATATATTAGCTCTTGAGTGAATGTTAATTCTCTGCATTTTATGGTCATTGTGGCACGGGATCGCAGACAGAAGGCAAGCAAGGAGCGCTCACCCTGTTTGCAAATGACACGAGTGAGATGTTACTTGTGGTCATATTAGATACTTGTGGAGAAGCAGAGGTCTAATTGTAACTGTACCAGAGCTCCTAAATAGCATCCATTTAGTCACCCAGACTTTCAGAGAAGTCTGTGTTCGGTTGTGATGCTGGTAACCACTGGACCACATTCCTCCTTAGGGGCCAGAAAAAGAAGCCAAGTCTTAAAAGAAATAATTTCTCTGCTGCCTTGCAAATAGTAGTATAATCCACAGGCTACGTATCTGCGGTAGGGCTTTCGAGTGGCTGGTCCACATACAGAATAACATCCTCCTGCTACCACAAATTGTTCTCTTCATCCAGATGGAAAGTGTCTGGTCTGTGGATTGGCTATTTATGTTAGTATGTGCAGGAGGGCTACTGGGGAGCCCTGGTGATAGACTAGGACTGTATTGTGAAAAAACCTGTCCCTGCCCACCGTAAGAGGTGAGGACCGCGAGTTGCTGTTTTGTCACCAGTGTGCTATGTGATAGACTCTTTGGTTCTCCTTGCAGATAGCTCTTCTTCTAAGCTTCAAAAAAATACATCGAGAGAATCTGATAAAAGACACCTTAAGGTCGTAAAGCCAGATGCTGGGAGTTTACCAGTCCTGCATGGGCAGCTGCAACCTTATTTTGTTCTCTTTTGTGCATATGTTATAGGGTCCTGCTGGAGTTTTCATGAGCGCAAAGTATTTGTTTGAGGGATTACTTTTGGATGGCTCAATGCCAGTGAAAATATCTGCTCTGAGTGCAGCAACAATCAAAAAAACAAACAAAGCATTAAGATATATGCTGAGCAGTATAGGGATGATATAAAAATAGTTTGGTGTTCCATGCTCTCGAATGGAACAATGTGGCCAGTGCTGATATGGTGCTGTGGAGGAGGCTCAGAGATCAGCCAGCTTGATCGTTCGGGGAGTACAACAACTTTCAGATAAGGGAATGTGCCTTTTATTTTTATAGTTTTAATCTTGGCTGAATGTGAGTAAAAAGAAGGCGAAAGCAAATGCAACAGTGAATGGGAAAGAAGATGGAATGAAAATATCTATTTGTATTCCTTGTAACTTGAGGGAGATAATTATGCCGAGTAGATAAATGGCTAACTGGTGGCTCACAGTGCTAAGTGGCTAATGAAAGAACTTGGTTTAAAAAAAAGTATCAGAGAAGAGAGAAATAGCTCATAGCGATCCCTGCCACACAGTGTCAGTGAGATGAGCATCTTAGCCAGATAACACAGTGGATTTTCTATTTATTCAGGTAATAAAACTATCCAGATTTTAAGAAGAAATATTATATAAAAGTGTTTTGTCACATCTGCATTTTTAAGTCCTTATAATTGATGATATTAGTCACCCTCTGCTTCCTGGAGCTTCAAGGGTCCTCACCAAGTGGAGACTGAAGGTTTTGATGTACAAACAGCAGCAAAGGTGGTCATCTGCACTGTGCTAACTCTTCCTTTGCATGGCACATCCTTCTTTATTTGCTGCGGTAAACGTGTGATAACTTACCCGTCTTGATTTGAGTCATAAGCTGCCTTGCGGGGAAGAAGTACGTTCCAGCCACCGTTGCAGGGAAGCTGAAAGGCAAAACCTGGTTGCCACATAGAAAGTATAAAGGAGGTAATGCAACTTCTTGTCATCAAATGAGTCATGGTAGTTCCAAGTCTGTAAGTACATGCTCAGCTTGAAGGATAGAACGTACGCAGGTAATGTTTCCTTAGCTGACGGCAACCTCTCTGTCAAAGATACGTGTGAAATGAGACGTTAAAATAGACAGGTGCTGTTTTTGTATAATGGCTGCTCATTTTTTTTTTGTTCAGAGCAGTTTCTTGCTTTATACAATACTTTATGAGAGAATGTTATTGCAAGCTTTTTTAGTATTATTTTATTTTTATTATTGCTTTTATCATGTTGACTGCAGAAGTATTGCCAAATCCTTCATGATGAGCTGTAGCAAAAACACATGGGATTAATCAATATGCTAAATAATACATATTATTTCACTTTAATAGGGTAGGAATCCCATGTATGCATTGTGTTTAAGTAAAGTTTTCTTTTGCACTGCTACTTCTTACAGAAGTAGAAATAATACTATAATTGCATGGGTGTTTTAATCTTATTTTTTTTTGCTGTGTCCAATGCTTATTGTGAAGGTAAACAGAAACAATTTTTTTTTCTTGATTAGTTGTTTCTCTAAGTGTCAAAAAAGCCAAAAACTACACTACTTTCTCCTGTTTTGTTTCCTTCTCCTTCTTTTCTTTTTCCCCGTGCTTTGAAATATTGCGGATTTATTGGATGATGTTCTGTCCCTTCCTGCTTTTCCTGCTTTGGAGCTGCCTCTTCTGCAGTACCATGCTGGCAATTAACAGGGGCAAAAATAAAAACTTCTCTACAGTATGAATAGGCAAACAGAAAAGCAATGCAAAGCTATTGCCCTCTTTGCCCTGTGTCAGCAGGTGAATATTAATGTGTTTGTTTTAGATGCAAATACCTCTATACAGTGTAGGCATGTACAGCTTATGTTTATACAAGCCCAGATCTATTTGACGGCTTTTGAAGATATTGAAAATAGTGCAATAAGGAGCAGTACTGCAGACATGTGAGATCACAGCCATGATGTTTTAACATCCCTGTGCAACCTGCCTGGTTTCATACACAGTAGATGACCAGTATCTTTTGTAAATAAAAGGATGTCATAAATGATGAACAGTTAACTAATTGAAACTGTCCACCCCAGTCAGCTTTGTAAAGGGACTGCCATATAGCTAGTCATATAGCATTGCTCATATTTTCTGAGAATTAGAGGAAAACTGTTTTCTTCTAAGCAACATTTTCAATAAAGTGGATTGATGACATGTTCAGTTATATATATATAAAAACTTGGTAATTTGCTGAAGTACACGATGGTTTCATTGGCATAAATTTGACACGGCTACATTACTCAAACTCTGTGGCTGTAAGGAGGTTTCTCTAAATGTGTGTCAATAGAGTATTTAAACCGCACAAAACAAACCATGTAGTGCCACTTCTGTATATCTGTACCATATAATTTTTTGAAACAACTTTGTTGAAGGAAAATGTATTAGTTGTCGTTATGATACTTTTTGGTTAATCATGAAATATACTCCTCCCTGGGCTTGTAAGAAAGGATAATATTTAACTAAGATATGGTAAGACCTAAATCTAAAATACCCTTTCTGCTTATTGGGTTGCTGGAGTAAGAATGTCTGGTGCTTTGCAATCTTACCAGCCTAGGAAAAAAGCCCAGAATGCCAGGTTCCTCAGTGAAACAGATACTCAGGATCCTCGGTGAAGGCTGTCAAGGCTGCCTGTGGTAGTTTGCAAGTTGTTGGTCCTTCAGTTTAAATCCCTGGCCCAGTATTTAACAGTACAATTTCTGAAATTCTGGTCCGTGGAAGGAGGAGGGGAAGTGTGTATGTGCCACAGGAAGGCAGAACTGGGGTTTTGCTCTTTCTTGTGTCTTAGTGGTAGCTATCTGGAATGGCAGACGAGATTCTTGGGGAGGGCGACAATCAGAGGGTGTGCAGGGAAGGCAGATGATGGTGCAAGACAAACGTGACCTGTCCCTTCCTCTTGAAGTCGGCTGCTGGTTCTGGAAGGCTTGCTTGCAAGTGGCAGTAGTAGCCAAATCTAGATAGTGATTAAGTTCTAGTTACCCAAATTTAAATAATGTAATTCTTCATATTTTAGTAGGTGTCTGTGAATTTTTCCTTTAGTTCTGACGTTCACTTGTCCCCCCTTATCTCAGCTGTTTCATTGTAGCATGTCAAGGGAGAGGAAGAAAAGAGACTGCAAATGTGTAGGGACAGTCTTGTGCCTGTGGAGCGGATTACCTCCGGGACATACAGCTGAAATGTTTGAAACGCCTTTGAGTTTGGCAGCTTTCCGTTTGCTTTCCCTTTTCCTTCCTTTTTTAGTCCTCCAGTAATAGCTCCCTTGTTCCAAAGAACAAAACCAGCACTTAGTGGTCATTCAGAACGATTCATTAAAAACAGGAATGGAGTAATTGTAAACAGGCACCCCCCCCTCCTATCATCCCCCCACCCCCTTCCACTCTAGCCCAGGGCACAGCAGCCTTGTGTTGTCTGGCTCCAGACAATTTTTGGGAGAAAAAAAGGAACAATAGCCTTTGGAGGTTAAAATAACCTTTCCTTATTCAGCTGTTACAGTACTTTCTTAGAAAACTGAGAAAACAACCCGAATTTTAAGTTCTTTAAAACAGGTACCGTAACTGATATATGTTCTCTTATAGTAAAATCATAGCATGACTCTTTCATAGTAAAATGGAAGTAGTAACCGTGCTAAGATTTTATTACAAAAGGTAAGAAAGGTGGGAGACAGCAGCGGGAAGGTTAATTTTGGCAGTTTTCTTACAGACTGGGGTAATCGGTGGCTAATAAAGCTATGATTCACTCACGGTTTGTCATTTTTACAAGAGCTATCCAATAAGTATTGCAGGCTTGTTCACCTTTGTGCTTACCAAGAATTATTGGCAGTGGTATAGGTTGCGAGGAGTAGCGGTAATTTGCTGGATAGGTGACATTCGTGGAAATTGTTTCATCACTAAGATTTTTTTTTAATTACGGAATTATGGAAGGGAGCTGAAGACATGCTCCGGGTTCCCCTCCTCCCTCGCCTTTGACTCTGCAACCGTGGAGCCCTTGCAGAGTGCGTACTGCCTTCCCCACCCTCATCAGCTCTGCCCAGGACTGAACTAAAGCTGGAACTGCAAAAATGCCAGGGTTATAGATGCAAAACCAGGTGCAAAAGTAATCTTACACTTGCAACTGCTCCAAAATTTAGGTTTTTATTGGTAGCAACCAAGGTGCACTGAACAACGGGTACATACTTACTAAGCAATTGCGGCATTTTTGAGAGACAGATGGGTTGGCAGTGCTTCTTGTATAAACGATTTTGGTATCTGCACTAGTGGGAGAAGCACTTTTCAATTGAAGAACCAGATGACTTAGAAGCAGGACGATCAATGTGTTTGTCTGACCTGACATTGGGCTGCGCAGAGATAAACTAGATATGAATGAGCCAGACCGGGTACCAGGGAACAGTACGGTGGCAACAGCAGTAGTGTGGCTCTTCATATGGTGTGGAGAAATGGGTCTATATTTAGTCCAAGGGTTGCATTAATTGAACTGTATGAATTACCTTGATTTCAATTATCCTGGGTATCTTCTCATGACCCAGTATTTTGCTGGGGGGATGCAAGTGGAATTGCTGTGAGAGGATTTCACTGAAAGGTTCAGGTGCAAACATTGTTAAGGCCCAATTACAGCACTGTTGTTGCTGTCGTGACTGGGTAGTGTAACCGCTTAAGAATAAGTACCATGAGAAACAACCTCAATCCATCTAATTATTCACTGCTGTTACACAAGTGATTGGGAGGAAATTAAATGGTTAGCATGCTGATGAAACTTTTCCTTTGTTTAGGATCTGTTTGGTTTATTTAAAAGCTTCTCTATGTGCCCTTTTTAAATTTTTCTTTTTTTTTTCTTTTTTCCTTTTTTGCCCCCTAAAGCAGAAGAGGCCAGAGCCGGAGCGCATGGGGAGGGACAGCACGTATAGGATCTCTCCATGTAACAAATGCAGAGAGACAGGTTTTGTGTGCGTGCTGCCAGATTGATAGGATGTGGCACTGCTTCTTTCACCTCCAGCTTAACCTCGTGGCAGAAGACAGTATAAATGGTCCCATAAGTGATAGATATATAATGGGAAGTCATGCGTGGCCGTTGAGTCAAAGCTCCACACCTGTTCTGTGTCATAACAACTTCCTTTGTGCATGGGGGGAGCAGCGGAGGGGAAACGAGGTGCCCTACTTTCTTGCAAGATCCCCAGAGGCGTAATGTCTTGGAGTCAGTAAAAGCTCTCGGGTTAAGCGTTGGCATTAAAGAAATTGGCTCACAGTTTTATGGCTTGCTCTTTATGTGCTCAAGAGATGGCTTCATAACTGCTGTTTTATCACAGAAGTGGCGCTTTTTTAATATTTTGTTTTGCATTCCTATCTGAAGTGCTTTGGGTTTTTGCAAAAATTGCTGTAAATGAAAAATATATTCCGTGAGTTATTTATTTTAAGTATTCATTTAGTTGGATAACTAGGTCCTGAGGCCTTCCCTCTTTCTGGAAAATCAGAAGTTTTCTGTTCTGTCAGCAAAGCTTTGACATAACTATTTTTGGCCTGTCCTCATGAACTTCCTTTTAACTATGTGAATGTCTGTAAAGACCATTATTATAAAGGCCTCTGAAATCATACTGTGATGAAGGATTATAATTACTTTTTACACAACTTTATTTATCTTTTGACTTCACTAAGCAAGCAAAGAGTTCTCAGGAAAAAATTGTGAGCCCCTCTCTCTCTCTCTCTCTCTCTCTCTCTCTCTCTCTCTCTCTCTCTCTCTCTCTCTCTCTCTCTCTCTCTCTCTCTCTCTCAGTGTTGGTTAACTTAGTGTCATTTGGTAATGTGGTGCTTCAGGGAATGGATGTCTTACCTAAAGAATTATGGAAGAATATACCAATCCCACACTTGACTTGCAGTGCTGTTACCCCTTTTCCCCTACCTTTAGTTCTGGAGTTGACCTGATTTGCCTGTCCCAGCACGGTATTTTCAATCAGAGACTGAAACAGCATCAGAACTTGGCAGCATCCTCACACCCACACAACCACATTTCTCCATGGTTTTTGGCTATTAATCTCAGTCCGTCATTGGTTCATTCCTATTTAAGTAAGTGGTTATGCTGGATATCTTCAGAGAGTGTCGTCAGAGCTGTGTGCTTCAACTTATGGTTAGGGAAGATGGAATTTCTCCCTGAACCTGTTCAGATCACATGAAAAGTGAGCAGAAGTGTATTATCATCATCTTAATAACTATATTGGTTTGGGTCAGTGTCATGGACCATAAAGCTATTATGCTTTGGTAATCAGTCATAAATAAAAGCACAGCCAGGGCGTATTACACTTCACCTTTGGGAAGGGCTTATGCTGATGTGGCTCTTAAGAGTGGTACTTGAGGGCTTTCTTTTATAATAATGCATGTATTCTGTTTCTTTTGGTACAAAGATCATAAAGCTCAGATTAATGTGGTACTGTATATCTGTATACCTCATACTCATCTATCTCTTCCTTCACCCAGATCTATTTTTTAATAATTATACATTTTTTTGTGGTGAGACACCTGGTAAGAGTGACCAAGTTTGGGATTCAGTGATTAGTACTATCTTGGATCTGCAGATACCACTTACACAGATGAACCCAGCTGTTTCTGTCTGATTCGATACCAAGCTTCTAATTGCTGATGGCAGGTTTATTTTTACTACTGTTCTACCATTTCTAGTTCTTATAGTTGTAAACTGTCGAAATATTAGGGGTTTGGGGCCCTGGTTCCTCATTACATCAGAACTGTCTTGAACATAGCACAGGTGGGATGTTGCAGAGATCATCCTGTTCTGATCTGTGGATGTGTGAGGATCTACTGCAGGTGAAGGCACATATGGAATATGGAGTACAAGCATCTTTAGGAAACAGGATCATTGGCCCTAGAAATCCAAAGCAGAAACTTCTGCAACCTGACCTCTCTTCCATTTTGAAGTATGAGGAATTTGAGAAATTTAACTTGTGTCCAGAGTCTTATCAGAATTTCTAAATGTGCTCTTGAGAGAGTAAAATGTGCATTTAAAAAAGTCATTACACATTATTGCTAAGACTTTGTGATAGTCCAGTAACAGCATTTGATTTTGTTGTCATAGAAAATGCCTGAGCTTTCCCATATGAAGACATATATGGAATATTTCAGCTTTCTCTATTTGGGATCCGTGTTTTTAGTTTTGACTTCCACTGTCGACGTTTTGCACAATAGCTTCTGTAATGTGTAAATATATGGAGTCCAGTAAAAAGGTAATTTAAAAGAAGAAACAAAGCACACAGGCAATGTAAATTATACCGATGCAGTTACTTTTGAAGTCGTAAGTGCTGTAGTATTACCCTAGTTGCTCTTTCTTGCCTTTGTTCTGTCATTACCTAAGAAAAGATTGTTGTTTGATAAACAACGTGCAGCATTGGATGCCAGATGAAAGCATAGCCAAGAGATTAGATTACATTATCAAGGGAGAGAGGAAGGAAGATGCATTGAGAACGGGTCTGTTACAAGTCACCAGGTAATTATCAAGCTCCGTAATTATAAAGGGGTAGCCTCTCCTTTCTAATGTCCATTTTAAATGTTAGTTGTGATTAAAAGCAGATCATTTGAGGGGGAAGAGTGGGGAAGGAGGAGAGGGCTTTGGTTTTTCTCCATCCAGATTGTTGTTGAAACAAAGAAAAGCTGCAAAAGTGCAAAAAGTCCTCTAACGGTGTGTATATACGTGCATGTTTGGAGAGCAAAGAGAAAGGGGATTGTGAGAGCTCTGGACTCTTCATTTCTTGGCAAAGTGGGTGTAAAAATCAATCTGAAAATAGTGTGGCGTGAAGAAAATTACTTTTTCTGCTGATAATGAAGTCATAAGTCTGGTTTAGCTAACGTGAAGGGAGAGACCAATATCAAGTGAAACCATTTTTCAGAAAGTGATGTGTGACTTTCTTTAAGATCAAAGAAGCAGTGATCCTGAGGGCCCGCTAGTCTTATGCTCCCATGACTCCAATGATCGATGGAGTTGCAATACCTTGGAGTACCTCCACCTCTGCTGTCAATGTAAGTTTCAAAACAGAGGGAAAGATGAAGTTCAAAATGGCAGATAGCTTATTCCATATTACACTTAATGCTGATATCTCCACTGACAGCTAATGATTTTGTCATGTGCCATGTGTTTTCATTTGTGTCACAGTTCATTATAGACACAAATTAAATTTTTGCTAGCTGCAATTACTGTACTTTTAAATAAATAAATAAATAATTTAGAGCACAAAGTTCATCTCATAATATAACCCAAGGAGTCCCTAGCATTGTGCCTAGTACTGTTTCAACCATTCTGTCCATCTGTCTTCTGCATTTTTAATGAGGTATTACTGATATCCTCTTTTAATTTCAGAAGGGCATCATTTATTCCAATTGCGGTACTCCTAGTAGCAGGCCATCTCCTATTATCAGAGCATAAAATGATGGAGCTAATTTCAGCATACTTTCTGGTCCTACATCATACTTCCAGTGTTCCCACTTGTGGCAGTACTAGATGATAATAAAAAAATATTAACCGCTGGGTTCTCAGACCAAAATTTCTGAAGCTCAACCTAACTCGTGTGTATCTTTTACATTGCGAAGGGCTCAGTGCTACTTCTTAGTTTTTTGGGCAGTGTCTGGAGATAATGGGAAGAAAACTCTTCATTCTGGTCATTTTTGGATTTTTACCATAACACTGGTTTGTGCCGTCCTGCAGAAGGAGAATTCTGGATTGATTCCCTGGATTTGCGGTGCAGGGGGATTTGGAGGAGAGAAATCTAAGTAAACTGCATGCTGAACTGAAAAGCTGTCTGATTGATGCGGTTGCAAGTTAAAGCTCCTGTAGCATAAGAGGTGATAAGCCCCAAGCTGTCGGCTTCCCCTCTCTTGCAGAACTGGCCTAAAACTCAGTGCTATGTCTGAATTATGAGTTAAGAGCTCTATTCTTTGCTTATTGGTCACAGGGGCAGCAGATGCTGACAGTACAATGAAATGTCTTTATAGGTTTTCGACTTAAAAAGTAGTGGATAAAATAAGGAGTAGCCAATATTTTGTGAGATAGATTTAAAGGGAAACCTGCAAAATATTTGCTCATGGGGATGTGTATCTTTATTTTATATGTAGAATGTTCAGAATTCAGGGTTTTTTTAGTTACTTTATGGAAATTGCAAGTTGATTACTGTATGTTGTCTATTTAAAAAAAAAAAAAAAAAAGGAAAAGAAATCAAAAAGATAGCAATTTCCTTGTCAATGGTAATTCTTTCCAATCCTGTCTTTTTGCAGTGGAGTTACATTCTCTGTTGTGGTTACTGAGCCCTTCCAGTACACACCTGACTTCTCACATAATGTTACTCAAGGAAAGGAAATCATTCCTGAGATTGTGCAGATTGTTCTATACTTTGAAACATGAGATTATAGTATTGCAATTCTACAATGTGTATAAAACTGTTGATATTAAAAGAAAAGGGAGGTTCTTCCCTCTTTAGAATCTCTCTGTACGTAGTTGAATAAAGGTCATTTTTGAGGCCTGTATGCTGGTCTGCTCCCGTGTTTGCTCTGAAGAGTACTATGCAGCCAAAACAGGTTTCCATCCACATAAAATTGCCTAAAATCCCACAAGTAATGCTGGGGAAATGCCTGCATAACCACCAGTTTTCTGAATGTGCCATATCATCTTAGATTTGGGAGTATGATCTAAATTTTGAAGTACTAAGTTTTTAGGCTTTATCCTTAGAATATGAAGGTTTTGAACTGCTTAGTTTTGGTAAATTGTAAACGTGAAATAAAGCCTAATGGTCAATACTCGGACATTGACAGTAGTTGCTCACTTGTGTCAATTTAGGAAGAAGCATTAAGCTAATGTGCTTTGGGTAGAAAATCTACAGGCAATAATGTTTTTTAAAGGAGCTCTTGTGTTGTAAGACTTAGTAGATTAACGTGAACTCCCAAATTCAAATCAGTTTTCATTACTGGACAAAAAGAAGGAAAGGAAGAATACATCCACTCACTCCTTTCCAAGTCTTAGACTCTCACTGGTGGTCTGCGGTGATTATGGGAAGGGAGACAACTTCAAAATTATGCCCAATTCCCTTCCAAAAATTCTGCCTTTTAGCATGACAGTTTAGAAAATTCCTTCTTATGTCTTCAGTGTTTATAGCTCTGACATGCTGGGAAGATTGTCAGCTTGGTGAGAATGCAGTGGCCTTTGTATAGCTAGAATTCTTTCTTTTCAATTGTATTCACTCACCTTTTCACCCTTTTCTGCCTGCCCATCCCCATAGTCTCTGTGGTAGCAATCTCTCTGGAGAGGTGAGGCTTATTTGGTGCAGAACACTTGTCACTCTGAAAGGGCCCAGGAATACCTTTCAGAGAATGTGTCCTGGAGAGCCAAGAAAAGCCAATACAGGCCATGGCTAGAAACATACTTTAATTGGAAGAACATGAAGGTGCCATAGAAGGGCAGGGGAAGGAGAGAAACAAAACAAAACCCAAATGAATTAAGTAGCCTTCTGACTTGGGCTCAGACCCATAATATGGCTTAAATCTCGGGCTACTACCTCAATCAAGTTCAGCTGCAAAAGAGAGCAGGCACATGCCTTTGGAAGCCAAAGGGAAATATTGATAAATAAGCTGCATTAGGTAGTTCTTCTGTTGCTAACAAACAATATTGTTAGAGGATAATGAGGGTGCTATTTTGATGAGATTCTAACCAGTGACTGGAATAGCTTTGTGTAAAACACGAAATTTTGCTTTGTCGAAGGTCTGTGAATGGTACTGAAACTGTAACTGTGGTCAGTGCTGTTGTGAGATGAAACACTGGAAGATGTGATCTTTGCTGTGAGTTTCACGTGCTCTTTTTATGTGCCTGGTGGGTCATGTATGAAAAGCCTTGTTTGAAGAGCAGGGCACAAATTACCTTGCCAGGGACTCAGTCTTCAGGTAGTGTATGAATTGCTGTGAACTCAGCAGCATTTATTGCATGGTCTGCTGTATTTAGACTGTTACTCTAGAAAGAGTTTTGAAGTACTCCAGTTTAGAGTCCTGCCTTAGACCTGTTTCTCTTTGAATTGATTAACAAATTACAATACAGAATATTTTTTGACATTCATTACCATATGTAGTCCACATAATGTGGACTTGTCTGTGGGAAGCAACCTGCCTGGATTAGGTAGTACTTAGTAAGGTCTCAGCCTTACTGAAAAGCTTCTCCCCCTCCCCCAACTTTTTTTCTTTCTCTTCTCTTCCCTTTTTTTTTTTTTTTTTTGAGTAGGTTTTCTGGAAGTGAAGTATTACTCTGGTATTTCAGAGCAGATTGTTCAGATCTTAAAAAAGAAAAAAAGGAAAAGTAAAAAAAAAAAAAAGAAAAAGGCAGGGGGGATAGAGGGATGGAGGTATAGAAAAGCTCCACATGGCAAACCATTGTCTCTGGAAATCAAACACGCCCACTAGGTATTTTTCCATTGGGATCTATTGAATTAGTCCTCTGCATCCTGATCAGAGAGAGGGATTGTAAAAGTAGGACGCTCGCAGTGAATAGACTGTTTTTTGTCAATAGCTTTGAAACTGCCTGCCAGAGCTCACATGCTTTTGTGCAGTGATTTGTTTATCATTACTTCCTTCCTATGAAAACAGAATAAAAGGAGAGTGACAAGCAAAATACACATTTGGATGAAATTTAACAGTTTGAAGACTGAATTGTTCTGTAAGAATAATTTGATGGTGTGCATTTGTTCCCTCATGCAGTGGGGACCTGGAGAGGAATAGCTGCTGGAGTGTGCTCTTCGGGAGCTGGAAAAGCAGCAGGATGCTCCATCTCTGCAGGGGACACAGTCTCTACTAAAACATGAGAGAGAAGTAGACTGCATTGAGCTGGGTTCCTGAAATACTTCTACATGATACAGAAAAAAGGTGCTTAGCAGCACAAATTAGCTGCATCTCATGACTACAGCAATATGATAGTATACACAATAAAAATATGGATTGGCAGTCACAAGCCATGGAGTGATCAGGTCGCATGACTTTCCTACCCCGAGCTAGGAGTTGCTGTTGAGATGAAGTAACTGAATTATGCGTGGGGGGTTCTGTGCCAAAGCAAGCATCATAACGTGAGCCGTGAAGGTAATTTAACTGAACTCATTTTGCTTGGGATTAATTGCAGTGGATTAGGATTGACAAGGTCAATCACTGTGCTTCAGAGGAAGGGGGGAACTTTGCTGAGACTCAGTAACTCCAGTAGCTTTTCATTGTTTGTCTGTACTTTTATCTGGTAGTTAAGACCTGGACTTGCTGCCAGCACCTGAGGTTTACGAGAAGTGTTTCTGGGCTCCGTGCAGGAATGTTGTTCTCATTGCCCCTTTCAGGCGGAAATATTCTTTAGACAAATTTAATTTAAATTCTGAAAAATGTAAAATAGCAACCCTGAGAAATTAAGCATTTTTTTTCAGGTCTCTGCCTTCCTCACTCAACTCTGCTAATGAGTCTTAAAATTGATTTGAGGAGACTGCTTCCTACATGGTACAGGATACATTTTAGTTTTCAAATATGTGGGAAGGTTTGTCTTTATAGTCTCCTGTATTTAGGCTTTCACTCTGGTATAGGGCTGCTGGTTTAATTTTATCTGTGCTTTTGGCCTACCTCAGTTGCCTTCACCAGTAATGGAAGTTAACCTGAAAAATACGCATCTTTAACTGGTATATGTCTGTGTGCACAATGTTAAATTTAGGATTCAGGTCTAGGACCTGAGTGATTGTTTATGAGTGGAAATGCAGATTTTAACTGGGGTCAGAATTAGGCCTTCGGTGTGAATTTAGGTGGAGGATGATATCTTCAGGCAGACAACACTTCGGGTGATCCCTTGTCTTTGATCGTTGTGTTTAAGTGAGGAATCTCACAGCTGTTTGATGGCAGAGGTGGCATGAAGGAACAACCGTTCATGCTAGCTAGTGAGCTGAGCACCATTATGTTCAATCAAACAGCTATGAGGTGATGGTTACAGCTTTAGATTTCTCTCGACCATACGCAAGAGTAAGTTGGTGACCCTCAACATTAAGCGTTCCCTACCCCATCTCTTGAGTTGCGTTGTCCCTGGAGGGATGGGTGTGTTCATGTATTATTTTTTTAACATTCAAAAGAGAAGACATCATTTCAGTCAGCTCTTCTTTAACAAAATAACTTACTTACAAGCAAGTGCAGCACAGACTTGGTTAAAAAAGTTGAAAGTCCCTATTGTTATTTTATAGGTATTTGTTAGCTATTCATTTCTATTCTGATAGCATGTAATGCCTTCTTTTTTTCATGTAGGCTTGGCATAGCCAATAAAAAGGCTATATGTGTATAATGAAGTCACAATAAAAGAAAATAATCTCTTGGAATATAGTTTGTCATTGTATATTAGTGCAAGGGGAGAGAGGAAGTGGCTTGGTTGCCACATGAATGTGTTCAGTGGGTGGCATCAGAGCGAGTGGTACACTTGGTGGTGATGAGACCATCGTAGCCTTACAGCTCTCAGCGCCAGTGATGTAAAGAGAGCCTGGAAAGTGTAACGTGTTTTCCATAGTGAGTCGTGGGTGATTAGCAGTTGGCAATGAGCTGATACGAAATGATAATGCAAGAGTGGCTGTGGTAATCGTCGTGTTGTCTGTGTCTCAGGAAGAGGTGTGTCTGCCTCTTGCCTGCAGTAAAATTGATGACATGGTCTGATAGACAAGTGCTACATTAAGACTGAGAGGAATTTATAGGCACCTGAAGGCAATACAAGCTGATGATGAAAGGCGTTCTCAATGTTAGACACTAATTCATAGTGAAGTGAAATCCTCACAAGGGCTTTGTGTCTGCCGTACAGCTTACCAGGATGAAAGCCCACCTAAATGGCAGCAGGTTGTAATTCAAACATGGTTTGGTGCCATGTTGAAGTTCACAAGTAAAAAAAAAAAAAAAAAAGCAGAAATATTAATTAGACCTTAGCTGCAAACTTCTAATTGCAGCTCTTTTATAAGAATCTCCTCAACTACTGCACCTTCTACTCTTAGTTATTTTGCTATCTGCTCTTTTCCTTTTGGTTTTCTTAAGGATATATACTCAGTACACTAATATCAGGAAATACTTCTGAAGTAGTGTAAAAGATATGTCTGAACTAATTGGGTTAGAATTTTACTATTACCTCTTTTGCAGCTAACTAAACATTTTGTCCTGGGGAATAACACATGTTTTCTCAGTCTTGTTCTCTGCCTCCAAAGCCTGTTTCTTTAGGTAGTTCATCAGGTTTCTGTGAAATGGGAGTGAGGTGACACATTCAAAAGATTCAGTAGTGTTTATCAGCAATTTCACTTCTTCAGATGTTGTTCCTGATGTAAGAACTGCTTTCAACTAGTACTGGTTACTTTTTTTTTCTTCCAGAAAATACCAGTTTCCAGTGATTAAACCAAAGAATTGTTCTAATCCCAAATGCAGAATAGAAGACTGGGGCAATTTATGGGAGCAGAGAAATTACTGCTATGACCTATGTTGTAATTGTATTGTTACGGTCATAGTGGTCTGGGTCTGTAAGAAAGGCAAGGCTTGTAGAGAAATACATTAAAGAAATGGAAGAACTTTCAGGCACGTGTTCCCTTGATCTAGAGAGTGCTATGTTTGCCAGGAACCTTCTTTTTTTCCTTTGTCAGCTGATTCATAAAAGATAGTGCTTTTCCTGTATACTGTTGAAGAGACACTTGCAAACTGCATTTTGGATGGCTGTAGCAATTCTAGCACTAGGTAGTGAAGACTGATGTTTGTATTGCATTGGCCTTTCAGAACTATCATATCAGATGTTCAGTTTACTGATGAAAGGACATACTCTTTCATTTCTCAGACAGTAGCTGCTGAATTTCAGTTCTTTGCTGTAATTCTGAGACTGCATTTTTGTCTATGTATAAATATAATCACATTGTATAATTGTTACTGTGCTCACTTTTCCCCCACATAGTCAAAATCTATTTGTTTTCCTGCTTATGGTCTGTATCAGTAGCTTTGCTTGTAAAGCAAAAAGCAGTGGAGTGGCAGAATTCTTTCCGAAACATTAGAGGTGTCAACAATTATGGTGATGATAGAAAGTTCAAAAATATTTTTTTTATTTCAGAACTCATTTCTTTCACAGTCTGTCTTTACACTTTGTCTTCTTGTAAGTTCAAAAAAAATTGGGCAAAGTCGTCATGTCCTGTAATAGGAGGCCAAGTTGTACTTTAATTCCTAAAGTTATCTGAGGCTCTTCTCAAATATGCCAAACAGGTTCTCCATTTCCAAGGTCAAAATCAACTAGATCCCAGTGTCTCTGGAATCCTTTTTTTCCTTTCAAGCCATCTTGCTGTTCTCTGGATGGCATCTCCTCTTCGCTCTTTCAGTTCATTCACTTGAGTTAGTCTTTACCAAACTATGTGTGGGTCCATCCCCCCCCACCTCCAAATCTTTCTCAATTGTTTTTCTCTGAACCACAACTTGCCCTTTTCCACCACTAATGATGCTTTTCCTTCTGACTTGCTCCTTTTGTGAACACTGGCCTATTCAAGGGCTGAATTTCTCGTTGCTCCCAGCTTGACCTTTCTTCATTCTGTTGACTTCATGCTTTCAAAATTTTGCCTGCTTTTCCTCCCTCTCTTTTTGTGCTTCTTCTCTTGTCTTTTCCCTGGCACTGTATTTCTCCATCTTAGTGTGTCTCACCCTTCCTGTTCATGTTAGCTACCTCTCATTTTATCAATTCTGGCAAAACGAAACATCTTTTGTAAGGAAATTTCCAATTGTATTGTATTTTCCTTTCCTTTTCAATTTTTTGCTTTGTATATGGTTTCTCTAATTCTGTCCCTTTCCCAGTAATCATTTACTCTCTGAGGTTTTACAAGTTGAATAGTGATGAGAGGTACTGGGTCAAAATAGTTATTCTCAAAAAGCGAAAATAAATTATAAATTGAAAAAAATGTATCTTGAAAATAATTCATGGCAACAGAATCAGCTTTTTCACATCAACATCCTTTCCTCCCAGAGCTAAAACAAGCGGTTCCACAAAGCTGCAAAAACAAATGAAACTTCTGATGGATTCATTTGTCTCCTGGCTGACTGACTACTTCTGCTTAATTTTAGGAAGGCTGTAGCTGAACTTATGGTGTATTAAACACCACAGAACCCATTGCAGGAAAGAAACAGTATGCCCCATCAGCAGGGAAAAGACCTTAACTGGAGTTAGCGCCAGTCTAGACACTAGGTAATTAACATGGTAGAGTAACAGTGACTTTGGAGCAGAATCAGGGGAGATCCAGTTAGAAGGAGAACTCCGATCACCTTCTTGCTCTTATTATTGGAAAAGCCCTTGCCACGGGAGTTCTCAGACAGCTGGTGAAAGGTGGGAAGGTGCTCCACACTTTCCCTTGGGGAGATGCTGATGGAGTCGCTATCTTCTCTGTGCTCTTCTCTGGTCGTGGCACGTGCAGAAACATCGTACCTCTGCCCTTCTGATGCATGTGGGTAATGTGAGCCAGCAGTAGGGACGGTATTGGTTCAGTTATCCTTGGATGTGGTATGATGATGTAGACTTAAGTTCCTGGTGAAACCAGACCAAAATATGTCAGTGGTCTCACAACTTTGCAAAAATGCAATTCAGGAAGCTGAAGACTGATTATGTTCATTTTGTTTTTCTGTTTTCTTTTGGTTTTGTTTTGGGTTTTTTAAAAGTATCTTGTTCCAAATTTCAAGGCTTTGGGTGTGTTTCTATTTTCCTCTGATTCCTTTTACCCACTCCCAAAATTTTCTTCAGTTGCATTTCTCTTTTTACTGACTGTTGTCCCTTCCCCACCTCTGCACTTCCTTCCCAGATTTCCCTTTCCTGGTGTTTCTTGTTATGAACGGACAGTTGCTGTGTTATACGTCAAATCTTTCTGTTTTCTTCTGAAACTCTTTCAGTGAGTTTTGTTTCTTATCCTCTACTTTCTACTCTTTGCCACTTCCTCCTACTGCCTATTAAAGCAAAGTCATTGTGTTCTAAATTCACGTTATCACTGTCTTTTGACTGTTCAGATCCTTTTCTGAAATGGATAAGTGGTTTCTTGGGTAACAAAAGCAGTGTTGCCACCCTGCTTCTCCTTCCCCCTCCCTGCAATACCCAGTGAATTAAAGTTACAACAAAGGGAGAAACGGAAAAGAACTTGTGATGGCAGAAGTGGGTAGCAGCATTGCTTTAGTTGCCATAGAAATGAAGTTGCCCATTTTGGCACAGAGCATGCGAGTATCAAGAGATTTAGGTAATGACATCTATTAAAATATATTGTGGCTTTCCTGCAAGTTGGTAACAGAGTCACAGGGTTATCCTCGGCTATCTGGTTTTTTGTCTGCTCTCTTAACCTTCCTGATTGACCTGTTTGCAAAAACATTCTGTATCCAGTCACTGCCTTCCAATCGGCCACAGCCCCGAGGGTAAAGTTCACTGTTTAATTCCACAAGTGCTTATGGATAATGCGTATTATAAAGGTACACAGAAGACTGTTGTACTTGCTCTGCAAGAGTTAATGGAACTAGTGTATTTGTCAAGAGGGGAAAATACAGCTACCCCTGTGCAGAAAGTAAGCACGCTGACTTGGACGGGATGGAGAAAAAGGCAAGATGGAACAGTATGTATTAGGAAAAGAACACTGTTAGTTACATTGATTCCCTCCTGGTCTATTGGATAGACATACTTGGTGAAGAATAAAATGATAATTTTAATTTTACATTATCACTTTTAAATGACAGCTAAAGCCTTGCATCAAAAATAAATCACAGAATAGAAATCACTTTGTATGATACCTTGTAAAGCATCCCATTTCTTATTTACTGCATTACTTCTTATTCACTGCTACTGTAGCTTTTGCAGAACTTCTCATACTTGAGATATTCAGCTATTTAAGAACCTGGTAGGAATAAATTAGGAATGTGTTTCATGGTAGAGAGGATGGCTATTAAGTTGTTAGGCCAACTTCTGAAATACATTTTTCTGTTGATTTGGACATTTGGGCCTGTTTGCAGATGTATTCGAGGGTACATCTTTTCAGAATGCGATTTTTTTTCTTCATGGCAATATTAATTTTATAGATATTTAACTGTATTTAATTTATTTGCACTTTTGAATCTCATTATTTTTGCCAACAGAGGGAACCTTAGGAAACAATTCTGGGTATGATCATGACATAATAATATTTAAGTAAGCATTGATTTCTCTAGTGTAATCTACTCAGTAAGTAATGTGAATGGAAAGAGCATTTTCACTTTGTGAATACTTTTTTTTAACCTCTGTGCTTACAAATTAAAGTATCAAATATAACAGTATTTTTTATTTAAAGCCCTGTTATTTTTCTGCTTGAATATACAACATTTGCTGTACTTAATTAAAAAAAGAAAATTGGATCCCAGCTGTTCGCTACTATTGCTTGTGGCTAGCAGAAATAAAAAAAGTTAAAACTCAGGCTGAATGATTGAAGAAAGTATGAGATTAGCCGGAGCTCATTACTTGTTCTTTAGTGTCAGCCCACACTAGCAAATGTCAGGGAACACCAACATAGAGTTTTCACGTAAACCTACTACCAGAGCTACATAAATAAGGGTCTCGCTGCTTTGAAATTACAGGCAGTTTGAAACCATGAGAATGCTTCCTATGGAAATAACTAATGTTTAGGCACTTCTAAATTCCATTGGCAGTTGAGGAAATAACCTGTTATTTAGGTCATGGAACATTTTTCTCCCTTACTTTGTACCCATTGCACCAGATAAGGGTTTCCCTCTAGTAAAAGTTACTTTTTACAGTTGCTAAAGAGATGCTTTTATGCCTTGCATTTATTGTAGCTATTGGTGGGGGGCAACAGGGACTAAACATGTTTTGAGTCTAATTGCAGGTGATTGGTTTTTCATTTTTCCTTACATGTCATTGTTTAAATTCTGCTCTTTTGACATGTTTTGTCCTAAAGCACTGCCTGTTTACATTTCAGTACTTCTGTTAGCTTAAGGCCCAGCTAAGCAAATCCTGTTCTGTGTTAGTAAATGCCTTAGTTCTTGACAGATGTTGCAGGAAGAATCTGATGGATATGACATCTACAGCATTAGAGCTGCAATGATGAGAAATAATCTATATCCTGTCAGCTTATGGTAGAATCAGACCTCTCTTTTGGTGGAGTGAAACAGTAGCTGTTTCCCACTAAAAGTAACAGATATATTTTGGTTGGTTTGGGTTGTTTGTTTGTTTTAATTTAGTTAAAAAAAAAAAAAAAAAAGCCATCTCTCCCACACTCTGAATTCATAAAATAATTTTTTTTAACAACTACAACTTACCTGAAGTGTTTGGATCCATAAACATGAGGAGATAAATAAACATCAGTATTTCGCAGACTCAGAAGGCTAATTTCTAGTCTTTGTTTTATGCACCCAGATGTTATGGATTTGCTGAGTCTACACTGAAAACCGTGGGTGAATTTGGCCTAGAAGCTACATGACTTAATCGTAGAAAGTAGGGTTATCTTACGAGAGGGAAAATTTTCATGATAGATGTAATAGTCCCTGAGTTGTCCATTCCCAAAGTAGCAGTCAGGAAAACTGCTGGTTTTAGCTTTCCTTTACATTTCAAGTTAACAGGAAAGGAACAAATGAGCAGTGGAGATAAAGGCTTTATCTTCCAAGGAAGTTCTTTGATCCTGTGGTGGCTATCCCAGTGTAACTCCTCACAAGGACACTTGTATGTCAGGATGAAGATTCCCTTTTTTCCTGTTTTTGCTGTGTACAAAATACAAGCAGAAGAGGGTAAGAAGCGTTAATCCGGGAAGACAAGTGTCCCAACAGGATTAGCGTAGCCATTAATGTCTTTGTAGAGAAGCCTGAGAGGAGAGAGTTTAAGCGGTCCGTATTCTCTTAATTTTCTTTTAAAAGTTCTAAACACTCATTACCATGCCCGAGGCAAAGTTCAAAGTTGAGGGATACTTTATTGTGATTGTTTTTCCATACCTGCCATCGTCCCTGTGGGTATGACAAACAGGTTCATGCGTATCGGGAGAGGTGAGGTGCTGTCTACTGGAACGCGACCTTTGCTATGAAGTGGTGTGAGAAGCTGCTTGGAGCTCCAAAAGCACCGCTATGGGAGAGGGGCAGGACCTACCGAGCTTGGTGGAAAGGCTCTTTGGGGCCTTCCTCTGCCACGTATCACACCCCAAATTTGCAGCAGGCTGTTCACCTGTAACGACTTTGGTGGTAGGGGGTGTTCGCTGTGAGGGGAAGTAAGACGAGATACATGCTGCCTCGCTTCCAGAGCGTTCCAGGGTTATTTAGCATGTACAGTCATTCTCTGCTTTCTTTTTTTGTTTCTCTCATCAGTGAAGATGTGTTCTTAAGGACAGAAATCACAGCGGCCTGAGTAAGAAGGAAGCTGCTGACAGCTTTACTATTCTTTTTAATTGCTGTTCTTCTCTGCTAGCAATGTTGCTTTTCCAAAAGTATTTCTGTGGGCAGTGGGATTCTGAAAATCACACCCTGAGTGTTTAAAAGGTGCTGTATTTTGTTCATAAATCTCTCTTACTAATTTTTTTTTTCCTAAAATTATGCTAATGTAGAACTTACTCTTCACTGTTTGGAGAATATACTACCCTGAAATAGTCTCCACCCTGCTTTATAGTTGATATTCTGATTTGTACACAACTACTAGTTCTCTAGGAATATTGGATCCTCAACAGTAACAGCTTGAATTTTAAAGTATTTTTCCAAACTCACGTACAGGCAAACTAGTATTCTTGCTTTATGAAGAAACAGCAGAATAAATCATAATTGTCAATCATGGGAGCATTCTTAGAACTTGCATGACAAATTAAGTTATACTGAGGGCATGAATTTTTTCAAGGTTTTCATGTTTTAAGAAAGAAGTCTTCTGAAGCGGATTACATTTGTAATATATACCATGTGTGGAGCCTTGTCCTTTATTTTTAATTATACTCTGCAGGTTGCTGGTTACATGTACCTTTTGAGTATATCCTTTGGCTTTCACAAGCATAAACCAAGCTGCAGACACTGTTTTCCACTACCAGCAACATGATGTGTTTGTGAATTAACTAAATAGCCTTGGGTTCTACATGGCTTTCCCCATCATTGGAAAGGCAATTGCTTCCTTTAATGAGACTGGAGATTAGGAATTGAATTCAAGAGGAAATGTGGTTTGATGTAAGAACCTGTTAATAAATGAATTTACTGTTTTTTTTCAGGTGAAGGTTTTGAAGGAACAGTTTTAATAGCTTGTGAGCTGTTTGCTTTCTTTTGACAGTGCTGAACTGTTGGGAGTGATTGTTTTCTTACGATTATAACCTCTAAGGAATACTGTGTCCTCGGGTTTTGGTAACCGAGAAACTAGTGAACTAAAAAAGAAGGCAGCTCCAGAAGTGGGAATGTGTGATTTAGGAAAGAACATATGACGATCCTGTGGTTCAGAGAAGATCAAGCTGTGGAGAGGAGAAACCACCAATTTTTCTAGAGTGGTGTAAAAAGATTCACAGCAGGAGGGATATTTTGCAGCCATATCCTAGTGCTGAGTGAACCTCTTCAGCCAAGCTAGACATATAACCACATGAAAGTTTAAATAGGGAAACCAAGCACAGCTCCCAGATGCGTCCTAGAAATGATCAGGTATTGGTTAATGTACCTTATTTCTCTCTCACTCCTGACTACTGTGCTTATCCTTTGCCACCTTTTCATATCCTGAAGGGAATTTTATCTCGCTGCAGGGTACTTTATCTCCTGTTGCATGGGCACTTACCCATCCCGTCTCCACGGGGGGACATGCACCTTTTCCCCTTCCTCTTCCCCACATCTCCCTCCTTAAGAGAGGGACAGTTCAGAGCCAACTGCTTTTATCAGAAGTTCACATGGTACCTGGCAATGGAGGGGGAAAGCATTTGAGGTTGTGTGTAGGAAGATGAAAGGGACCCTCTTGGGACTTTGGTGTGCGTTTCATAGGCATGGTCACAGGCTCTGAAGGCATGGATGGTGGGAGGGAGCCCCTTTTAGCCTCAGGTGTGTGAGCAAGAGGCCACCCTGTGGGGCAGGGAGAGGAAGCCATGGGACTCCTGAGGCGCCTGGGACCAGTTAGGCATGCTCATGGATTTTGCTCCTTTTGGTCCCATTTGGAGGTACAGCAGGGAGTCAGCCATGGTCCAGGTCTCCTTTGTAGTTGCAGAGGAAGTTGCTGGCTGGAGATAAGGTTTCTGAAGATCCGGACCAGATCAGACTGCATGTCTGGCACTTGGCTGTAACCGCGCGAGGAAGTCTCTCAGCATCAGAGTGAAATGAAACACAGGTCAGAGACTATGGGGTCAGAAGACAAAAATTGCACAGTTAGCTTGAAATTCCAGGTCAAGAGTTTTTCCTCCTTTCATTAAACAGAGCAAAAGGCATTTCTGATTACCAGTGATACTGATAATGCAGTAGCGTCTAGAGATCTGGATCCTTTTGTACTCGGCCTTGCACTGGCTGCCTGTGCTCTGAAGAACTTTCTTGGAATTGAGACTGATGCATGCAAACGTATTACCGTGTTTTTTGTGCAAGTAACTTGTGACTTATCTTAAAAGAAAAAAAGCGCTGAAAACCTTCATATCTGAATGTTTTGACTCTCTTTTTAAATTATTATATTATACGTAATAAAAAATACTTGATCACATGCAGGGTGAACAAAAATATGTGTTTTCCAGAGCCCACTGTCTCATAACCAAAGCCATCCTGAAAAAGAGGGGGGATGTTCCCCTTGAGACCATTCTCCCCCTCCTTCCTTACTGTGATCTTGCAGCCTTGGCTCCCTGTCAGTGGCTTTTCTTCTTCTTCTTCATCTCAGTACTTTTTTTTTTTTTTCAGCCTCTTTTCCCCACTCCCCTCTAAAATGGACAAATGGACTTGCCATTGGTCTGTAAAACACAACCAGATTTTGTTTGTCTCTTGAATGGTTCAATTTGCTATCTTCAAAGATATGAATGATTTAGCTTTCTAAATCATTTGGCCGACATATCTTCTTTAGGTTTTTTCTTAGTAGTCCAAACTATACATAATAGTAGTATAGTGCATTTGCAATCAAAATAGAGCGTATTGTTTTCTTGGAGACACTCTCACCCTTGCTGTTCTGTCTCGTTGTGAGCAACAGTGTATTTTTCTCCACTGTTACAAGTTGAATATTTTGGTTCCATCTGAACTAAAACTCTCTAACTGCTTTCCTTTCTCAGGTAGTGGAGACTTTCTTTATGCTGTTTAGCCACATACATTGGTTCATCCTTTTGAATTTACCATTTGTTACCTGTCCGTGTTTGTCTGTGAAGTAACATACTTGATCAGACTGCAACTTAGTGGCAGTTTGCCATATATTCTTAGTTTTTCTTGGAACATTTAGTTTAGGAAGTGGACTAATTAGCGCGTAAACATTGTTTAGCAGAAGAACTCCAATTAGCACTGTTTGGCCTGGCTTCAGCGATAAACAAAGTTAGATGCACGTCAGTGTTTGTCCTAACAGTTTATAAAGTCTATTTTGTGGTCCTAGGGGACAGCACACACCAGATACATTAAATAGTCATTGCAGTCAAGGCCATGAGAAAAAGCTTACTGTGTCAAGCTTAATAGGCTGTGCATGATACATTAGCGAACTAGTTTGGAAGCCTTCCATTAATCTTAATTATTCTGAAACACTAACTAAATCTTTCCAAAGTATGTCATTTTCTTATTATTGTCTGTCTGCTACCATACGAAGAAAAAAAAAAGATGACAAATACACTATTTGGTTATTGTAAAATAATGGAATTTAAGTTTTCAATGTGTATTTTAGTGTCATCATTGTGTTTTACTCGTTTTGTTAAAGCCTAAAACTAAGCTAGATTCTTATTAGTACAGGTATAGGCAAGCTTCTTGCCCTAAGAAAATCGCTATCCTTATTTTGGCATGACAAAATTAATACTGATAAACAGGTGGATAAGGTAGTATTGCAAGTAGCCAGGTATAGTAATGTACGCATGCTTTGGTGGTTCTTGAGGGAAGGGTGCTTGTTCAGCTATGGTGTGCTTATCTATAAGAAACTGAAGACTAGAAGGTTGTTGAAGTGTAAAATAACAATTCTTCCTTTCCCGCTCCAAATGCTTTAGGCGCAGGTTTTTTTTTTTCTGATTGTCCTATAAAATCCCTGAGCCTGTAAAGGAGCAGGGATGTTGGAGAGGGTGGGTAACTTCATGCGCCAGTCCTTTGTGTTGTGACTCTTAATTCATGAGACAGGCAAACTGGAGCTGTGGAAAAATCCGGTAGTGGTATCTTTCGATTATATTCAGTATTAGGTGACTAAAGTAAATCTAAAATATTCTATGCGTACTAAAAATACTTAAACTAATTTAATTAATCCTAACTGCGTGAGAGGAGGAAGCAGGGAAGCAGCTCTTAATATTTTCCTGGATCAGCTGTATTTGTATTTCAGAAGTTACTCTAACTACGGAAGCCAAACAGGACAGGTCTATTAGCTGTATAGCAGTTTGAAAAACTCCTTTATTCTTGACAGCAGTACACAGACCACAGCAGCAGACCAGATAAACAGAGCTTTTAAAAATCAGAGTTTTCTACTGGAAATCTTTCCAACTGATTGAAAGGCATTTGTAAAATGAGAATCAGATTTTTTTATCAGTTAGTCAACTGAAAAATAACAGATGCAAATGAAGAAAAACTGTTTCCATCACCTTCCTCCTTTAAGACAATGAGATAGATCCGAAACTTACAGGCACCCATGCAAGGGTGTCTGTTCTTCACGTTGGGACTCTAGATTGCATGTATATTACTTGTCATTAAACAATGTAGGATGTAGAGCTGCCCATTGACTCAGCCCTATGTAGAGCTAAGAGTGAAATTATCCGCTCACCAGGAGAGAAAGGAAGCTAACCTAATGTTTAACTATTTGTTGCACTTTACTGTCACACATACTCCACTGTGCTAGTTTCCTTGTGTATGAAACCAGTTCTTTGTGGCTGACATTCTTGATACTCCAGCTGCAGAAGGATCATGTGTTCCTCAAATCAAATTTGTTGCAAGTTTTTTTTATAGCAGTTGGAGAAAAATCCTTCCTCCAAAAATAAACACCAGAATCTACCATTGAAACCAAGTTGTTGCTGAAGAGGATAGGATGTGATTGGTGACTTCTAGGACATGGTTTAAGTTACTTGTTAGAAAATGTGAATGCATTTAGTTAAATCTAATATTTGTTTTCCCTTTTGTGAACATTTTACTATAGTTTTAAGATTTTCTGAGTTATTGCTATGTCCTCTCATTCCCCAGTGTTCTTTCATTGTCTCCCTCTTTCCCTTTCTCCTTCTCTCATTACTCCCTTCTCAAGCTACTAATAATTAATGTGTGACAACAGGCCAGATTTCAGTTTAACAGAGCTTTGTGTCTGATACTTTCCTCAAACACTTGAGGAATTATGAAGAGGATGGTGCCCAGGTCCGACGGAAAGTGTTGCTTCTCAGAAGTTTTTTGTCTCCTAAAACCAGATTCAATAAATTAGATTATAATTACATTAATTAGAGAATAATAGTCTCTTTCTACCTACTTGCCATCATGTGAAGATACTTCAGAGGAGTAGCCGTGTACCATTTAAAATTATTTATTTGGTTTATAGTAGTGAAGGGGTCCTCTGTGACTTTAGCAACAGCACATCTAAAAAGAAGTCTTTCAATACATGCCATGTTAAAAGATGCACAGAAAATAATTCAATTTTAGATGTCCAAATTTCCTAAATATTCACATTTGCAGATTTAGTTCTCACTTGCAGGAAACTGATAAATTGTGTCTCATTACTTTCCAATTTGGTCAAAGTTTTTGTTTGTTTTTTAAATTACAAGGGACCACTCTTGGGAAATATTGCAAAGACCAGGTTAAAAATGAGCTGTGATAATGAAGTTCCCATAAAAGATGGGAACTGATTGATAGTGAGGTAAGTTGATAAAAATTGGTCCCACAGGAGACAGTAAATTACTAACTGCTTGACTTTTCTAAAGGTCTACTTGCTTTCTGTCAGGCCTTGGAAACTTTATTGGGGTTCTAAAACCAAATACACCCCGATTTAATTCCAGCACATGCCGACTTAGTGTTGTGTACTTCTCCTGCAAGTTTTAAAGAGATGGAAGGTGTTCTTTGTTATGGAAAAGCACTTGCAGTCTTAACTCTTAGGAAACTGCTGTGTGACTGTATTCTGGAATATACCTTTATACCTTTGTGAAAAAAATAAATCTGCCTGGCAGAAAAGATACAAACCACCAGTGAAAAGCATGTGAGTGCATGTAGGGTGGTACCTAAAGATATAGATGGTACTCTCCACCAAAATACCTGAGGAGGTCACAGTCATTAATGGTGTTTTTACCTCTAAGGAACAGGTGAAACAGTGAGCAGCTGTGGTAGCACAGGTTAAATGCATACGCTCAAAACTGTATGGGGAAACTAAAAGTGAGCTAGGAATTAGATCCAAGTTTCTTCAAGTCCAGTAACCCATTTTGCTTAGCTACTCTTTTATGCTTTCTTTCCCCTCCCCATTGATTTTTTTTTTTTTTTAAAGTCAGCTATAGAACAGGGCCCTAGTGAATTGAGCAGCAACTCATTTCCTTCGCGATCGCCAGGAAATACACTGAGCAATTAAGGGTGGCTGGATAGGAAAAGGTCTTTCATTTCACTGAGATACAAAGGTTCCCAGGCCTTCCTGGCTTTTCAGCAGCCTACCAGGTGGTCTGACTTGGAGCTAAGTCCCCCATGTTCTGATGTCCATGGTAGCAGCAAATTTGAGGAAACAGGACTGAAGGCCTGAAGGATTAAATTTTTTTTTTTAAATGTGTTTCATCACTTAACAGTTCTTTTGCAAATCTTGGTTTCTGTTTCCTATCTGTTTCTCTATTATCTAGATCAAGAGCAGAGTCAAAGAACTTCCACCAACAGTGTATAGATTCATTCACGCAGAGTAGTTCCTTATTAAGAAGGAATATCTCCTAGTAATCCCTGAATTCTCAATGTGTGTAAGGATTAATAAGTATGCTGTATGTTTTAAGGGAAGCAAAGGGAAGGTGGCCGCCCGCTGATCCCGTATTGCACAGAGATGTTTAATGGCTGTTTTTCTTTCAGACGTTGACCTAAAAATGTAACATTTTCCCAGCAATGCAAGCTACATTTGACAGCAAGTTGCAGCTTGTTGAAATGCAGTATGCCCACTAGTGTAAAATGAGAATATTAGTATTTCATGTGGAAACATGACTTTGGCTTGAAACTGATACAAGAGATTAGCAAGATAAAACAACTGAAAACTCCAGCAAGTCCTAACAAAATATTCTATTTAAATAATGCACACTAAGTAAATATTATTGTTTATTGAAAACCCTTTTGCTATTAGAGTCTATTTTTGCCGTTTACTTCTACAAGATCTGAGTAACAATGCTGATACTATTTGCTAGGAGAAAAAAAAGAAAATCTCAGTTTTATATTCCTGAAAAAATTAGGTTTTCTTTTTTCATTGCTGATTTATCCAAACTGAAAGAAACTGAACTACACACATTCATAACTAATTTGACCTGAACTTCTGGTTCCTTACCTCCACTGTTGAGAACTCATTGTCGTCTTTTAAAAGAAGAGATCTCACAGTCATAACAGGTGCTAAATTTATTGAGCTTTTTTGTTCATTTGTTGATATGCTATGGACTTATTAACTGTTGAGGTTTTTTTGTGTGTGTTTGTATGCATGTGTGGATTATCTTGATTTTGTCCTTCCTTTCCTTCTTGTTTCCCTCCCTTATTTTAATATTCATGCCATGGCAGTGTGTTCAGCACAGTTTTGAACTGTGTTTGAAGTTCATAGCCAAATAATGCTCTTCTAAATATTAGTTCTTTTCTGAACAGTAGTATAGTTTCTGTGCCTTCAACTCGATGGCTCCTGAGTGCACTGTGATCTGTAAGACTCTTCAGAGCATTAAGGAACAAGAAGTGCTAATCTGAGTTTTGTCCCTTCCTGGCTCTGTAGTTTAGGCTAGTCAATACATCTGTAAAAGGAGAAAGCTGGCATGAGTGTCTCAACAAACTGGGGTGAGGATGAATTAACTACATACAGGAATTATTATATGGATGTTATGAATGTTTCGGCAAGATTTTCAGGTGATGTATGTTGGTACAGTTCAGCTGAACAAAACAGAAGCTCAAACGTAAGTGCAAGATAATTTCATATATTTTACTGTTCTTCACCATTTGTTTTGAACTGTTTGGTAGGTCATCATAAAAATTTGTGGTTTGTTAAAAAAAAAGTAATTGTTTGAGGGAAATATATCTGAAAATTTTTTAGCTCTGTAAAATGCCCAGAAACAATTTCAGTAGTATTTCACTGTCAAAATACATACCAGGTTTCAAAGTTTGCCTGCACCTGTTTTGGCATCCAACTAGGATTTTCTTTCTAAAAGGGAGGAGTACAGTCTGTTACTTGAAGTTTTAAAAATCTTCTGTTTGTTTGAAAAGATCCAACTCGTCATAGACATTGGTGTCTTATTATGTATCAGGAAGATGTTTCATCAGCCTTCATAATGACAGCAGGGAATTTCAAATGCAATTCCTAAAGGCCTCCACTGCCTGGGACATCAAAATGCTCTGCTACAAAAACTCTGATGCAGGCCGCTAGAAATCCTGGCCTAGAAAAACATTTGTATATTTTAATTTATCACATCAATTTTCAGTACATGCTCTAGTTTACAATAATATTATTTGTTAGTTAGAGCCAAGAGCAGGAAAATAGGAACACTATGGAATCCTCTGTAGCTATTGTGGAGGCTTGACAGCATTAGACACAGAAAACTGTACTCCCAAAGTAGTGTTAATGCCATTGAAACACCTGATTTTTGTATAATCTCATACTTTAGAGAGCAAAAGAGAGAGGGTTCTATATACATGTGCACATAATAAATGTCCGTCTGGTTTATTCTTTCAGAATTAATGTATGTGGAACGGGAACTTCTGTAAAAAGCATTAGCCTGGGTGAATATTCTTGCCAATGCAACATTTGCATGATTGATGAATGATGTCTTGGTCATGCAAGCCCTTGAGGAACAGAGTACAAATAGCAGAACCATTTTTTTAAATACTTAGTCTTTCAGAGATTTTACAGGTAAATCGTTGAACAGAGTGGAATTTAAAAAATGTTGTCTTTTGACCACAGTGGTAGAGGGTGCTACATTTCCTTCTTATGAGTTCCTGTTTGGGACAGACAAAGCAGATGTTTGGCTTGGAAGCAGGCTTTATTTGGCGTGGTGGCAGTAAGTACTGAGAGATTTGCTATTGACATTTAATCCCTGATGTTTCTGTAGACCGTAAGACCAATTTTTTTTCTTTATTTCTCTCTTTTTTTTCTTTTTTTTTTTTTTGTTGCTTGCTTGAATCTATGTAAAATGAACTGAAGTCATAATATGTATTTGGCAAGGGAGCTGGAAATACTGTATTCTGTTTCTTACACTCTTGACAGTCTTACTCATAAATCCCAGTCCCCTGATTCCTCTGATCAGAGTGAGATTTTTTTGTGCAGGTGTTTAAAATGTGAAATTAGATGTTTCCCCCAAAGCTGTATGTCTGATCTCCATCACTGCAGTGATCCAACTAAAGGGCCTGTCCTCCAAATCATTCTGGCTTAGGGAAGTTTCTTCCTGCATCTGGTCCATGCTTTGTAATATTAATCTGGTTTTAAAAAAAAAAAAGGCAGGTGGGGGGAGAAGCAGCTGAGAAGATAACTGAGCTGCAAAGGCAACCAAGCTGATTTGCACGGAAATACTGAAATGAATTACTGTTTTAATAAACTGACAATTTTTCTGTAAAGCCTCCAGGATAGGAGTTTTCATGCACAAAGTAATTTTGCAGTGATTTTTGCTGCAAAAATCGTGTTAGAAAAAGAACTTGACCTGTTTTTCTGTACTCGCGTGTTCATATAATAAGGTACTATGGGTCTTGCTAAGTTAGATATAAAAAAGAAACCATGGTTTTTAAAACAATGTGGTTTGGCAGAATACTTGGGTAACTTGCTTCTTTTCTGTGCAAGCTTTACTTTCCCTTCTGGGTGATAATCCTGACCCAGGGGAGGCCCTGAAATTGCCCCTCTGGTTTCCCTCACCTGGAGTCTGACACCCTGGGCCATGCTGAAATGAGCATTTCTGTGCTCCACGGGAAGCGATGAAGCAATTCTCTGAACATTTTATATGCTGCAGATTTGAATCCTGCAAAAGTAAATTTATTGATGGTGGGGGGAAGCAAACCCATGGAAGACTTCAGCTAATGAACTTCATTTTGCATTGATACCTGAAATATTTGGTTTTTAGTGGACTGAACTGAGATAGTTTGAATGGTATATTGAACTCTGTTTAAAAAAATCCAGTGCTCTGCAGGAGTGGGGCTGGGGGCAAACTGAACCTTGCTTTTTGCTTCATTGCTTTTGTTGACTGTGTTGGGAGGAGATGCAAAAGGGAATGCGGGAGAGGAAGAGAGAATGATAGAGCTGTACCCCACCTGCACGATAAATGCAAGTGCTGCTTGGACCTAGCGCCGAATACCCGAAGGGTGATAACGCACGGAGTGCTACTGCGTCAAGTGCTAGACTTCCATTTCTAAGGACATTGCTTACTGAGAGAGAAGCCAGCTGCTTCTGGGGCGGAACAGGGCCTTAGAGCTTCTACAGCTTGAACTGTCTCATCCAGGGGTACGTGAGGGCTGCTTATATTGTAATAGGAATGCTTTGGAACCAGAACATAGCTCCTGCTATTAGGCAGTCAATAAAAATTTTAAATGCCTTTTGTTCTTAGGGGTAGTTTTATAAAATCTTAACAACCAGTGGTTTCCCGTTTAATTTGAATATAGCTTAATTTACCAGCTTGCCTTTCAAGATGGTCCTGGATTTACCACCTGAGCCACAACTTCTTTAATGTCATGCCAGAATAGTTTTAAAGGTAGGATGTAGTCAAATAATGTGGAAAATGTGTCCAAGAGAATGAGTGTGTGATAGCTCCCAGGCTACAGTGTGCAGCAGAGTCTGTGGGAGAGTGACATATATTACCCATTAAGATTTTGCAGAAGTTAGTTCTGCGAAAATAGTTATTGACTAGAAAGAAGAGTAAAAAAATAAGGCTAATCACTTTTTTTCTTCTCTAGTTCAATTTTTCACCCATTCCTGCTGATTCTTAGAATGTGGGTACGCTATTTTCAAGAACAGCTTATCTGTATAATTATGCAATTCTATTATTATATAGTGAGTGCATGGTTACCACCAGTCAGTAGAAGTAGTTCTTCCACACCAATTGTAGCTGTTCTTGGGTGGCACTGAAAAAGAGAGTGGTTTTTAAAAACCATTTGAAGAAATAGAAGAAATAGTGAACCCGCTGAGCATACAGGGGAGGAGTACTGGGAGTGTGAAAAGCTGCTCTTCTTTAGAGCAGAAGGCTTCAAGCGGTACACCGTGAAATGTAAGTAATTAAAACATTATAAGGGCCTGAAATACGATGCTCCTCCTGCCCTCCCACAACTGGAATATTTTTCATTCTGTGTTTTAGACGCAGGTCTTGTTTTTGTTTAGGTAATCTTTATATCAGGTTTCAGGGTATGTTCCTGTGCATAGTTTTTCCTAATACTGACAGCCAGAAATGGTTTCCAGTCCATTGTTTTTAAAACTTTTCTAGGGTATCTATGAATTAAATGAAACTGCCTCAGGTCCAATAAATTTTTTCATTAATGGCGTCAGAATTAGTTTCTGGAGCATTCTGAATTTCCGTTATTCCCACTGTAGTCTCTAGACTGTAGTCTATCACCAGGCCTTTCTGTGCAGAAAGAGCTGCCAAAAAATCAGAATAGGAAAGAATTATATGACTCAAGTTGTAGTCACATTGTTCACAAGCACATTGCCGAAGCCAGCCTGCAAACGGCATGCCAGTCCTCCGGGATGGCCCTCCAGTTCAGAGCAAGGATTGGCAGGGGAGGGAGGGGCTGCAGCTCACCTTTGGCGTAAGACTTTGCCTTTTCCCTTTGCAAAGCTGCATTTAAGGTTGACTTTTTTTCACAAAGTTAAAGAAAAACAAACAAAAATCCTAAACAAACAAAACAAAACCAACCACCAGGCATGTGTCTTCTGTCTGTGTGAGGAGCTGGAGCACGTTAAGAGCTTGCTGACCACCCATGGTGTTTGACTGGTCTCCCCTGGACTATTTTGCTCCCTTGTCCGCCAACCTTGCCGTAGCTGGAGAACTGCAGGATTGCTGCTTGCCTAAGAGTTGCCTTTTTTATCCTAGCTTCTGTAATATCTGTGCTCCCTGTGAAAAAAAAAATTTAAGGCAGAAGACTCTCCTCCTCCATTGCTAAACCAAAGCATGGCTGTGCCAGCAAGGAGAACTTCCCTGTTCTTAAGAAATGAGGTTACCTATCTTTTCTTCGACTGCTGATCAGCTGTGCCAGGCCTGCCCACAGGTCCTGGTTGTTTGCACGTAGCTAGTTTGATGGGAGGAGATCTCAACGGCTATAGCAACTCCGTTCTCTCAGCACAGAGTACATATCTCTTGGCACAGACATACGGCTGTTGATCCCCAAAGAAATTGGGATTAGCCTAGGAGTCTCTGGGAGCGGGTAGCACACGCAGGAGGCGGTGATGTCTAATGGGCAAGGCACTGGTTTGTGGAATAGAAGTATAAAATGAAAAATTAAATTTGTCATTAAAAAAGTTGAGATCTACAGATGAAAAGACATCACATAAGCTAAGTTAAAATAATTGTTAAGCTCTGCAGTGGGTCTGGAGGCCGCTCACAGGCTGCTCATACTGGTTTGTGTTATCTTCAGACCGTGGAAGTGATGCTCTGCACCAGTGGCAGAGGAGTTTAATTTTGGCAAGTGGGTTGTAAGTGCTGGCTGCGGGCGTGCTCCAGCAGTGCATGCAAAATGGCACCTCTCCCGCTTCAGCTATGTCCTCGACTGTGTCAGCAGAGGCTGGAGGCTGTGCGGGAGGGGCGTGTGTACTCGTATTAAATCAGTGCTGGCCAATTCGGTGGCTTAACTAGCCTAAGGGTAAGTGAGCTTAAGTGAGGAAAGGCATAACCATCTGTTGAGAAGGGGAAAAGCGCAGCCTGCTGCGGTGTCCCACAGCATGCTGTCTGTGGTCCTAACGTGCTGGTAACTAAAGCAGGGTATGTTATACATGGCAGAAACGCTTTAGTTGGGGCCACACTGCTAGCATCTGCTTTACTCTGGGAGGCTTAGTCGTGGAAAGAGTTGAGACACCTGGTGAGAAGGGGTAGAAATTTATGGGTTTTCTCCTGCTTCGGTTACTTTTTGTAGGAAGGTTTTGCTACAGAGTGACTCCAGGACTTGTGTCTGGGAGCTAAATGGCAAGGATAAATTTCAAGTAAATTTAAATTATTTTAATCTGATTTTTTTTATTTTAATTTCCTTTTTTCTTCCTCGTTAGACAAGTTAGCGAGCTCTGATATTTTTATCTACAGCATTAACACAAACAGTGATCACTGCCAATCCCTGTAATTATTATTCTGTGATCCTTTGGGAGCCTGCTGTACCGAGGCATTCTCTTCCCGTTGCTTCGGCACCTGGGAATTCAGGCTCCAATGATATTTTCCAGCAGATGTGACTATCAGGGCTTGTTTATTTTTAGCTGGGGATTGTGCACCTTGATCTCGGTGGGAAGCTTCCTGTCCTCATTGTCTTTTACAGCCGGTTGTAAAGGCAAGTGGCTTATAATGACCTACCCTTACTTCCCCTCGCTGGTTCCAAAAGACACAGGAATGTCATCATCACATGTTATAATTTACTCAGGGACTTTCCGATGAGGACCTCACAGGTTTAACCTTTCCGAAAGCTGTGTTTATTCAAGAGGGTAATAGTGTTGGTAGCTTGAATGTTGAGGCTAGGAAGTTACCAGATCGTATCTGATAAGTTCATTGATTTTTGTCCGCTGAACAGTTTTTACGTGGGGGCAAGCGAATCTGTGTTTTTTCAGCGAGATGCATATTTTGATCAACTAATTGCATTATAACAACATTTCAGAGGAAAAACGTTTTTATTTTTAATGTTACATATTAAAGTACATGAAGTTCTAACTTTTCTTAAATTAATTTTAAATAATGGAGAAGGGGGGAAACATTCAGAAATGGTTCTATTTCTCTATCATAAATGGCAGAAGCTACTTTTTCTAAAAATATTTTAAAACATTCTAAAACTTTAAGCCTTGTTCGTGTGTTTGTGTGTGTGCTCCTGCACATAGATGCCTGCCTATGTTGTGTGTGTTTGTTTAGACTGGTGTGACATGACTGCATCAAAGCCTCGTGTATCATGTTGTAATGGAATGTTTTTCTCTTCAATTTATAAGTACCTTAAAAAATACACATAACGCGTAATGTAGATGCAAACTGAGCTCTGCTTTGTTGCTGAAAGTGACACACTTTCAATTTTTGTTAAAGAAAAAAGCATCCAGCAAGAACGAGCTCTGATTTGAGGATCAGTACTTTCTTTTGCCTCTGTGAATGTTACTGTTGCGATGCTGTTTTGTCTGTTTCCTGTTATATGAAAAACAGTTTAAGAAGCAGATTTCCATCTATTATATTCTTTCGAAAACAGACGTGATGGTCCAACTGATGATTGGGTTTAATATATAGGGGTTTTGGAATAAAGCCCAAACTTGCGAATCATTTCATCTTGCTCACATAAGTTGTTTTGCCATTACAGGGAAAAGAATGTTTGTTTCCTAAATACTCCATGTGGTAGATAGCGGAAACTACATGCACACTACCTTTCCCCCAGGAAATTTTTTCCACTAACGATATACAGATTATATTTTTGGCAACTATTTTGAATTTTGGAAGAGGGACATGATACAAGGATCCCCTTTTAGTATTCTTTTGTTAATATGAAAAAAGAAAACAGTCGTGTCTTTTTCTTTGCAAGGTAAGCAATTAACATGGAAGTGATATTGCTGTTGATGCTTGCCATGGGATATTTATTATTGGGTAATGTTGTGGGAAGAAATCGCCCATCTAATTCTTCAGGATGATTGTGGAATGCTTTTTGAAGAATACGCGAGACCAAGGCTCTGCCATGAAGCACTACTCCAGATTATTCCAGAAGAGGCTTAAAGCTTGCTTAGCGTTTGCTTTGTGGGCAACAGATATCAAGGGAAGAGCACTTTTTCTGCTTGTTTTGGTACTTGTTTTGCCATTGCATTGCATTGTGTGCTGATAACCTTGTTAGTTGCATTTTTGGGAAAAGGCAGAGAGACCTTCAATTATCCTCAATATTCTTAAAAGAAGAAAAAAAAAAAAAAAGTATTGTTTCAAATATGTGTCCCAGGAGTATCTTCAGTGAGTTGTTATGATTCCTGGTGTAAAAAAAGTCAATCTGTTATACCATGGAAAAATTTGATCAATATTTTCCAGTACTGTAAACTCTGAGAGAGATTTTTTTTTATTTGCATTTGTTCCAAGAGTAACCTGTTTTAATGGTTTAGTCAATTTTTGAGGACATAAATGATGACTTCAGTTATGTATCCTACTTCTTGAATGCAATTTGGCTTAGCCACACGTCAAGGGTAGAATTCTGTATAACCAAGGGGTGTTGTTTCAATCCTGCTATTTTCCTGAATATTTACTTCCAACTGTGAGAAACTACATGAAATACGTACTTAGGAACAAACTTCTTAAACTAAGTTTACACACTAGCATCCTAAGCGTGTAGTAATACTAACTTATTTATCCCTAGCTACTACTCTTCTCACTGAACTCTGTACATGCTTGCTTCTCTAGCTGTAGAATACAAACCAGGTGACCAAGCAGGGTAAGTCCTCATATTCCCTTTTAGGTGTAGGGAAGCTGATGGGAGACTTGTCCGAGGCCTCGCTTTAGGATATTAGAAGAAAAAGGTATTTTTTTTGAACACTGTTAATGGCCCAGAGTCCAGAAAGCTCCGTGTGGGCTGTCGTGTTTCTCTTCTCATCAGCACAGGGACTGGTGGGAGGGACATACTGGATGCGCTGTATATTTTTGCCACCTGTGTTTTACAGAGTTAAAATTGGTCGACTGAAAACTCAGCTAACCTATATAAGAAAGATTCCTCTGAGGTGGTTGTTCTTCTGTTTAAAATAGTATTGCTGGTGAATGAATATATGGAACTTTTTTCTCCCCAGGATATCTTGTAGTTAACATTTGTTAAAACAATGATAAAAAGCGAGCGTAAAAGAAAAATCTTTATGTGAAATCGATAAAATGGGCTCTGGGGACCTGGTAGGCTGGTACAGAGAACTCCCTGTTTTGTTCTTAAACCATTTGTGTGCACTGCTGGTACCGATACTGAAAAAAACCCCTCCCAACATGTACCTACAAAGCTCTGTTGAATGGCACATCCTGACATGTGAAAGGAGAAATGATGAGGCTGAGCTACCTGAAAGAATGGCTTGGCATTCCTGTGGCTGAGAGGAACTGCTTTTGAGGAAAGAAAGAAAGATGGGGAGGAGTCTGGGCAGTGATGAGTGTGCGTGGGGTAGGCTGGAGCTAAAAAGACCACATCCGTGTTTTTCCAGGTGTCCCTTTTGTAATCCTTCATTATTTTTTTTTAGAAGAAAAAAGGCATCAAATCTAGTCATTCAGAAAAATAAGTAACAACAGGAGAGAGAAAGCAGACTTGCGCTGTGCTTGCACTAGCTGTTTTACTGCAGTTATTGCAAGTGGTCCCTCAATTACAGTGTCTCCCACATGGTCATCACCCCTCACTTTATTCCCCATTACTTTATTGCTTTGTTTAATCCTTTATAATGTGTCTAACCCACTGTTAGGGTTGCTTGCAAAGTTCAGGTTGCTGTTGAGATATTTTTGCTTGAAATAAATTAAATCATTCCAAATTGTCTGTGTTTAGTGTGACCAAAAAAAAAAAAAAAAAAATCTTTTAAAGCTTCAGATTGTGCCAGAAATGAGTGACTTCTTCACTGATCAAACAGGACTTTCAGAATTGGTGCTTGCCTTCTACCTGAATGATTCAGGAGGCCCCCTCCACACTTGAAACATATATAAATGATGAAAACAATTAAATGTGTACATATTTTACAAGATTTAACTTGACAAGCCTGAATAAACTAGCTTCTGCCCTGCACCTTTGTTCTTGCCCTAGGTCTTTCTGTGTACTTGCGATAGACTTTCAACTCAGTCAAAAAAATTCTTCATAACCAAAAGACTTGGCATCAGAATTAAAACACAACTGTTTAAAGAATTGCTCATACCTTTCCCATTACTTTGGCAATATGACTATTACAGGTCGAAAAATTAAGCCACAAAATTCTTCATAGCCCCTTTTGTTGCAATTGTTCGGTGTAAATATTTTCACAAAAGGGTGTCCTGCAAAACAGCTTGCTGACGAGAAGAAAGTTGAGTGTGTGGTTCATCAAAAATCTGTGTGTTTTTCAGGTTAAGTTTGCATCTTTACCTTGCATTGTTTCAAGGTGAGTTTCAGTTATAAATAGTAAATCTGTCTGGAAGTCTGCACTGGTATATCTTGTGGGCTTAGGTGTAGCTGTTGGCAAGAACTCCCATTTTGTTATCTCACCAAATTTATTTTCATTTTGACTTTATATGATTCCTGATTAACCAAAATATATTTATATATGGATGTTTAAGTTCAAAATATTAGTGTCAGTGATTTCAGAAAGGCAAATACTATGCTGACAGTGTTTATTCAAACTTTCTCAATGAAAGCAAATGAGAATATTCTTACGGTGCCTGGCCTTGCAAAAGTGTCTTTTTTTTTTTTTTTCCCTGTTTTTCCTGAGAGGTGAAGTTTAGTTCCGTGTTGCTGGCCTTTTGACTTGGGGTTTTTCAGCATGTAGTTCCAATAGCTTTTGCTATCATATTGCTCGTGAACCTGTTCAAGATGCTCTGATCATCAGTGCAAATTAATACATGGATGCAACTTCCTGAACTGGTGAAAAGAGAAGCCTCGTGACTCTCAGTGATACGTAAGTTGTTGACATTTGTGTTTAGAGGTATTTCAGTTTCTGATAACAGCTTACTGCTAGACCGTCAGGATGAGAGTCACCTCCAAAATGTCTCACACTGAATTTACTACTGCTGGGAGGTAAAGTTAATAAAGGTAATAACGATGCAAAGTCATTTCTGATTGCAAGGTAGCAGCTAGATTACACCGCTGTAAATTAGGGACTTTGAAGCATCATGTTTCTCTCCTAATTTGCATCTTTCCTGTTTATGTTAAATAGTCAGCATAAAAGAAGAGATTTTTGGATGATATCTTTACCATCTAACCTTTCTTTCCCAACTGAAAGAGCATCCTTTATTAGGTTAGTGTGGTGGCTTAACGATACCCTCATTCACTGATAGAAAAATCAGTGTGTGCTTGGTGTGAGGCTCAGAGGAACAATTCCACTGCAGCTGAACTGATTCACATTGTTGGATGTGCATCTAACACATCAGTCCCGTGAAAACACAGTTTCATACCAGCTTTTCTTCTTTTCCCTCCCTGCCAACTTTTCCTGTTAAATAGAGTGATCTCAGTGGCCATAAAGCATAATTTCCATGTATAGACAACTTTCCACGTATCAGAACTATGTATCTATGTGTATATATACGTACACATGCATAAAAATCAAATAATATAAAGGTGTGAGGAAGAAGCCTGATGGCATTTATTTTTATTTGTGACGCTGTAAGCGTCGCCAGAAGTTACGGTTGACTTTCTGGCTGTAATGGTTTAATAGCTTATTGAAAGATAAAGGGACTCCGCTGCCAGAATAAAGGTACATCTGGTAGGAAGGACATTATTATTTATTATAAATATTTATAATATATTATAAATAGCAATACCTTCTTTATAATTCTGTAGTGCACACTGAAATTTAGGAATGGTATTTGTGGGTATGCAATACAGCCAAGAAGTACTTCATGTGCAAATATACTTATTCAGAATTTAAAATCAGGTAATGAATTATTTTGTTTGTTTTCATGGAATACTGAATGGTGTGGGAATTAACCTGCTTGGGGGTGTGTTGAAGTAAAAACCTTCACTGGAATTGCTGGTAGGGCAAGAATTATTCCCTGTCCCCCAACCGCCTTCTATGTTCCCTTCTTGTAACTTACATGTTTTTGTACCAAGAAGGTTTTTAAACAAGATTTTTTTTTTTTAAAGATCGTAATTCAAAAATTGTCATGTGCCTCTTTTGTCTCATTAACCTGTAGTGCATGATCTGAGCTGCAAAACTGACAGAACCATCTTGGTAAAAGTGCATTAAAAGATTCCTTTCTGACTTTTTATATGTGTATTATGTTCTTTATTATTTGATGACAGACTGGGAGATACCCAATGATTTAAAGGACATAATAATTTGGAGGAAAACTTGTCTTTTAAAAAAAAAAGTTGTTGTTACGATTGTGAAGAAACCTGAGACGTGAAGTTAGATAAGTTGCAAATAGTATTGAGCTCACTTTATAGCATATCTGTGTGTGATGCTTCTACCTCTCGTATGACTGTAAATTAGTATTACCTGTCAACAGGTTGTTATTCTGTCTATTTTGTCTATAACTGTTGTGGAGGGGTGGGGAGGGGGGGAAAGCCAGCTTTGGTCATGACCCAAAATCTGATGAAGATAGTGGAGAGATTTTCATTGACTTTATTGTGCTTGAGGTCTGGTGCTTAGAGTTTGAAAAAATCCAGAAAAGGAAAACAAAACCACAGGCTTGAAAAAGAAGAATTTTCTGTTACTTTTTTGATTACTGTGTGAAATTATAGCTTAGTTCAGAGCAAGTGTTTTAACCCTGAGTACAGATAAAATAATTTTGATATTTTTTTCGTAAAGGAAAGCTTTACTGAATAATCATAATAAGAAAATTTTTTTCTATTTCGAAGACTTAAAATCCAATCTTAGGCTGGTGGCAATCATGTATTTTAAAATAGGTATTCATTTAAAAGAAACCGAGCGCCCATTAATACTTGAGGTTATGATCACATGTTTGCTAGTGTTTTGTTGCTGCCCCCTGCTCTGTGTGTGCATTTGTATGCCTTCATGGTGATCTGTAGTGAGGAATTCAGCTAAAAAAAAGAGCCTAGCAAAAATAAACTTAATTCCCATTTCCCCGTTTGTGGTGCACACAAGTGCTTATGACAGCAGAGGGCTGGGGGGGATGTGGTGGTGGGAATGTCTGGTCAGGAGAGGGGCAGCAGCAGCAGCAGTTTCCTGAGCTGGCCCTGCAGCTGGTAAGGTCCCCACCAAGCTGCGTGTTGTGCACAGCTGCTCTACCAATTTATCAGATTATTTAAAAATCTTGGGAGCGTAAGGGTAGCCAGCCTAGGCATTAATCTAGTCCAATTTCCAGTCTGTAGCAGTTGCCAAAAAGTAGATGCCTAAGAAAGAATACAAGCATTACTTAAATTCCCAATTTGCTTCTCCCTGCAGGTACAGAGCACCAGCATGTTTATCGGGAGTATCATCTACACTTTTTTCTCTCCTGTGTATTAGAGTAATTGCCACAACATACACAACCAAGTGGTATATTTACCAAGAGAACTGCAAAACAAAAAACCCCAATGATAGTGGAGCTTTTCACTAAGACTCTTAATGTCATTGTACCGCACCGATACAGTTCTAGCATTTGCCCACAAAAATGCAAAGTCACAGCTGTTAGTTACTGTTTTACAACTATGTCTGTTTTTTCATTATAAGCATTGTCTTTTGCAATTTTGTTTTCAAATATTGTTGTATCAGCTCTATTAATAAAGGTGCCTTCAGGATATTTCCAGCTAGTTAGGTGGTGTTCTGGGTACCAGTCCAGCACTAAATAAGAAACTATTTGTTACTTTTTTGTATGCAGCAGTAACAAGTTTTAACATTAAAGCGTTACCGTATCTGATTGCCTACAGGAAAGGGATATAATATTCACTTAGCAGCCAATGAATGAATGATTAAAATCTTAAAAGCATTTAATAAGATTGAAACACAGAGCAGGGCTGTTCTCTGGTGTAAAGTTACAGAAGAGGTTCACTGGGTCAGAGAAAGAGTATGGGAGATTGAGGGTTGGGGTTTTTTTTGGGGGGGGGTTGAAAAAATAGTAGTGTTAGTTTTGCTGTCAAGTCAAGACAGCTCTGAGGGGAAAACCATAGAAGAGTGGTGGTCTGTTAAAAACAGCACAAAACAAAACAAAAGAATCGGTTCCATACCTGTAATACATAAAGAAAAAAAAAAAAAGGTCATTCTTATACAAAGAAGTGCATACACTTTCTATCCTGACCATCAGTTAAAAACCCTCCTACCAGCCTCACGCAGGCACTCATACCCTTGTACCCAGACACTTAGAAGACTTTGTGATCAAAAAGAAAGCCGAGTTGTCTGGAGGCTGGTGCCCCAAGTGCTTTGACAGGAAGGGTGCGTGGCAGTAAGGCAGGGCTGTTCCCACCTGTCTCTTACTCCTTACGTCCCAGGTGTGAGGCTGTAAGTATTTCAACAAAACTCATACCCGTGTAGTCCTGGGAAGATCATATTCTGGCCACAGCAAGTCAGGTAACGTAAACAGAATCTGAATTTAAGGTAAATACTCAGTCAAAACTGCAATTCAAGGAGTTACTTAAGCACATGGACAGACTTGTTGCCTGTGACAAGCCCTGCAGAGTGTGACAGCTGCAGCGGGCTTGCTTGCTTGTTCTCTGTTCAATACAATGCATTTCCTAAGCACTGCTGCACGTAGTGGAAAAAACTCTTGAAATGATGAAGTAGCCTGCATTTTCACACTTCTCTCTTCTAGACTTAGCAACAGACTTTAGAATGTGACACCGACTCAACGAGCAGAGAGATTTAGTTGTAACAGTTGAATTTTGTAAATAACTGTTGAAGCACAGATACTCCCAAATCGCTGATGAAAGAACACAAGCTTCGTAACAATAATAGTAAAAGATACAGCTAAGGGATACTGTTCTACATTACATGGAAAAAAAAAGTGAAGTAGCACATGTTCAGCATTTTTACAGGGCTCCCCCCCGTTAAAATGAATTTGAAAATGACAGGCTGTTTATTAATGACATCTGAACACTTCAGTAGATCAATATATTGAAAGTGTTTTGTGCTATTTTGTGCATTTGAGTTTGGCGACACCGAGTTACGTCTCTCTTGAAGATGAGAGGTTATCATTGGTTCTGTAAGGACCTTCAGCTTGCCAAAGATTCCGGCTAAACAATTTCTTGTGAGCAAGGGGAGAGCCCCAGTGAGCTGATGTGCCCTGCTTGCCTAGCCACAGTCTGTGCCAGCTGCTTTCTGGAGTCCCCAGGGTAAGGAGCAGACTGAGACACACTACAAATGAAACGGGGAGAAGAGGGGACTTTGAAAAGATGACGTTATCTCCATTTAATTTTCCATAGCTTAAAGAAACTTTGTGTCTGCTGAGTAGGTTATGTTGGAAGTCCAGCTCCAGGACTAGGGAGACATATCTCTGCATCTGAGAGCTGCAAGTATTTTCCTGGGACTATTGCTCTCCACTTTCATGCTAATGCTCAGAGGTAGAGAAATGAGGGCTGTGCAGTTTGAAGGCAAAAGGTTCCCAGGAACACTGAAAAGCCTTTGAATACCGTGGTCTTCATCTGAAAGTGCTATTAAAATACATTACAGAGTACGTTGGGTTTTCTTCCTAAGGACTCCAAACTGTTTCATTTTTCCTCCATTTCAGTCTCTCTGCCCTATAAAATCTGCATTTTGAGTAGAGAAATTGGATTTTGGGTGGAATACTGTCTTCTGTTCATTCATTAGTTTTTCTCAACGACTTGATTGAAACTGATAATTGCCCACCTCGCCAGCCAGAGGAGAGCATGCGTGTGCTGTGGTCCTGGTGGGTACATCAGCCAGGGTGTGCGAACAACCACAAGTTTTTCAGTCCATTTCTGCTCCCCAAGTTCCATAACTAATGTTGATTTTCAACTTTAAGAGAATAGCTTACAGAGATAAGAATCTTAATCCTGTTGATAAAATAACCAAAAAAAAAAAAAAAAAAAAAAAAAAAAGGAAAGGCTCGGCTAACAGGTTTCTCTAACTCAGAATTCTGTGAGGTATTAGAAATATGTTTTCCCTTCCCTCTGTCTCTCTCCCTGGCCCTCACTCACTGTAAGGAGAGCATCGTTGCTCTCCCTTTCCCCATCAGCGTTCGTGGCGGCAGCCAGTCTGCCCTGGAAAGGAGCTGAGGCTCCGGAGGTCTCTCTTCAGACCCGGAAATGTCAGTAATTCACTCCCTCAGCCCGCTCTGTTTATTCAGGGCACTGAGTGCCTGCTTCACCTGATGACATTGTCAGGAGGTAGCCGGAGGCTTTTGCACTGCGGTGCCTGTGGCTGGGTGCGGTTTGGTTTTGGTGCACTCTCGATGCTATGTGTGCATCTGTCGGGAAGGGAAAAAACTTCATGACTTTGATTTCTGCTGTGCTTTAAAAAAGAGGGAGGGCAGTGGACGGTGCCCAGCGGTTCTCCTGCAGAAGCTGAGGCCCTCGCCTGGACTGCGGCTGCCGCAGGGTGCTGGAGGAGCCATTGCCCCTGGGGCAGGGAAGGCACCTCTCCGGCTGCCCTCGGGAGATGCTGCTGGTGTTAGCACATGCCGAGAGGGTGGTTGTGCCTCTCCCGTGAACTGAACTGGCTGGTGGTTACCCAGGTGGTGCCAGCTCGTGTGAAGGCCTGAGCTGTTGTTGTCCCACTGTCCCTTTTTCATGAGTTGTGGGCTGATTTTTTGGCAGCCTTGAAAGGCAGCTCTGTGACAAAAGGTGCCTGTGTGAAGTTCGGTGATGCGGGCCCCAGACAGGCTCACCTGGAGTCATGTCTTGGAAGGTGACTTGTTTCACTGGAAAGTGCTAATTTATATTACCTGTGCAAAATAATTGTATGAGCATAAGTTCCAACCTAGAGATGATTTAGTACTGGATGCAGTGATGTAGTACCTCGTGCTTTAGGAGTCCTCAATGTGAAATGAGGCATCGTTATATTTTGTTAGGTCCTACTGCGAGTGTACTTGACTGTGCAGCTATTTCTACAAGGTCCTGTTGCTTCTTGGTAGATGGAAAAGCACAAGCACGGCTTGTAATCCTCACTTGTAAGCTGGCACTTATAAACACAAGTTTTACATTTTACTCTCACTAACTTAATTGAGAATATTCTCAGTAATCTGGACTTCATTCTCAATAACTCTGTTTTAGAATAAAATTAATTAGTTTCTTTTACCAGTAGTAATTGACAAAGAATCTGATCAGAATCAGCAGATCAAGAAGGTATTTCTTCTTCGTCTGATTGCTCAGTCTAAGTGAAGAGAAGAGACTCTGTTGCTCTTCACATGCCTTGCTCACAAAACATTCTGCATCTTTACTCATCATGGAAGTGGTTATTTATCTATTGCTCTTTTAGTTTATCTTGCTCAATTTGTTGGGTAATGCCTATCTGCATACATCACCAAATGAAAGGGTGTTAGATGGGGTTATATTTCAAGGTCTATTTCGCAACCTGTATGATTTTGCTGGTAGAAACTAATTGATTTTTCTACCTTCTGTTACTCTGTCTATAGAATTGAAGTTCTGATGTTTTTAGAAATACTTTTGCTTCTTTAAAATGTTGATACTTACACTTAGAGAGCTGAAGTTGCTTGTTTTTAATAAGTGTGAAACACTAAGTCGTATGTTTGCTTTTGTTTTTATATTTTTGCCATAGGAAAAAGAGGCATAACACAGGTATTAAAGGGCTGCAAAAATCTCAGAAATGCAGATTCTGGTTAGGCTTTTAATAGCTAGCATACAGGAGAGAACTACACGTTGATTCATTTTGAAATATTATAGTTGGGCAGAAACTTTAATTTTTCATTATTTACCAAGTGGTAATACCTTTGGACTTTATTTGAGGGCTCGAGCTCATTTCTCAGAGGCAAAGCGCCAGTAAGGTTTCTGACCAAAAGAACTGATAATCTCAGCACAAGACTTGAGGCAACAAATGACTACAGGCAGAAAGGTGAAAACAGCAGAGCAACAAAGACATCATGCACTGGCCTCAGCATGTTAATGGACCAAATTTTGTAAGGGTTGTGGGGTTTAATGTGGGTGTGTATTTCATAGCTGTGAAGAGTCTGAAGAAGTGCAGATAAGATATGCAGGTTTAAGATTATTGGCAAAAACCACTCCAAAGTCCAAGTGTTGGAGGCAATGTAACATGTTTTAGATTTTGCTCTCTGTGTGTGCGTGTTTGTTTTTAAGTACACCAAGCATCTTACGAGTCAGTGATGGAGACCATCAGTATGGCCTGAGGTGAGGCAGGAGTCAGTATTTTGACAATGAGTGAATCTGTTTTAGAAACGTTTTGCAGAAAGAACCTGCAAAGCTTAGGTCTCACCTAAGTGTGAAGAACTTAGGAAGTGGCCTGAGTCAGAGGTGATTGGGTTATAATCGTAATTGACAGGGTAATTTTCTGGTTCACTATGAGTGGCAAAAGTGATGGAGGTAAATCAGCTGCTGTATCCATGTCTATTCCTGAGCTGACGGTGCCTCTCTGCAAGGATTCTTTGAGATGTTGCTCAAGAATCGTGAAGAAGAGAGTGAAAAAACTGCAACAGAGAAAATTTGAGTATTCAGTATGAAAATGGTAGTTGTATTTATGTTTATGGCTAAGAAGACAGCTTGCGAGGGGAGAAGAATAAAAAAAAAAACAAAGGGAGTGAGCAGCAAGACCCCTACAGGAGATCAAAGTATGGGAAACTGGTGGAAGGGGTGCCTGCAGCCAAGTTTTGGGAAGGCAAATGTGCATACCTATATTGATGTCAGGTGACATCATTGGAAGATGGGGAAAAGTATTTTGAATATTGGTGAGGAACATGGTATCAGACGATGTGTGTGAAAGAGACTGTGGTGGAAAATGTCAGTTAGAGACAGTCTGGGATGAGAACTGGAAGAAAGATGCCACACAGAGGTGGGAAGAGGCTTGGGATTGGGGTAGAGGGGGTGAAGAGTGTGATTTTTAGGGTGGTAGAAACTAAGTGCTTGTTTTGTGGAATGTGAGAGTCAGATAACCCAGGAGGCTGAGGACAGGAGGGATGTAGATTTGAAGGACCCAAGCAGAGGAGCTGGTTGAGTCCAGAGGGGCAAGTAGAGGAGTGAAAGGAAAAGGAAGAGACTGGGTGAGAAGAGGGAAACTGCACTGGGACAGAAATGCAAGAGGAAGGACTTCTAGATATGAATGATGGTGGAAAATGGAAAGATGAAGGTATTATGTTTTGACATTTTCTATGGGAAGAAATTTTTAGATTATATTCAAGATGGAAGTGGAGGCAAGAAGGAGCACTGAGTGAGAATTTGGTAAAAGGGACTTAGGATTTTGGAAATTATTTTCACTGAAGTTGGAGAAACAGAGCTGACTTAGCTAGGGATGTAGAAAAATTAAAAGGGAGAATTAGCTTGCAGTGGAGGACATCAGCCAGATCTTGAGATTTCCAGCAAAGATGATCCATAGCACAAGAACAAGAGCAGAGGAAATGGGTGTTGGTCTGGTTGGGAACATGCAGGTTGCATACCAGATGTTTGGTTACCAGTTTGTCGGCGAATATAGACAGTGTTTCTTAATTCACTGTTTAAAAAATTGTTGCTCTGAAAAAGCCTCAACCATGTTGTCCTCTTACAAAAAGTTATTCCTGTCCTAACATGCTGTAAGTTGGCAGGAGAAAGTGTGACTGTTCCTGCACTGTCTGGAATTTGGACAGTTTTTGGCTGTAACCTCTCAAATAAAGGTAACAAAAACAAGAAGTCATTGCCTTTTTTTTTTTTTTTTAACTATAAATTACAGACTTTGGTTTGTACTGTCAGGAATTTAGAGCTGGAAGCTAGTTTCTGCCACCTTGTTCCATTTATGCTTTGAATCTTACTTGATGAGTAATAGAAAGAACAGGCATTCGAAGCAAAGTAGAATCGAGTATCGGGAGAGAAGTTTTTAGAATTCACAGTAAGACTACCGAGGCAAGAAGAAATGCAGATGAATATGCTTTGAGGAGATGTGCTCAGAACCTCGCTGTTACATAAACCAACAAAATCAGGCAATTTATCTCTGGGGATGCTGTACTGTCTTAGCTTGCTGATTACTGGTTGGTGGGAACAGTAATAGATTTTACTGCCTCTCACACTTATAGTCTACTAAAATTTTAGAAGTCCATCTACTCACAGGCAGTGAAAGAAATAAAATGGTACTGGGTAGTATATATGCCCATGAAAAATACTTGTGTGGGTATGCAGATATATTATTTATTGACTCTCAGTAACTATTTTGGATCTACTGGGACCATCAAATACTTGGATATTGGTTTAAGTGAGAGAAAAACAAGGCTTACCAGGGGACCGTGTAAAAATCTCTTAAATTTATTAAAGTCTTTTGGACCATAATCAAACTTAGACTTCCCGCACAAATTGCTTCTATTTTGTGCAGAGCTTCCTTTTCTAATGGATTTTTGAGGATTTTTGAGAACCATGCTCGGGCATACTGGGTGACATATTCTACTGCTTTTTGAGTTTCAAAGAGATGTGCTTGAGCTTTCAAGTATTTTTGTTGTGCTTTTTCTCTGCCTAGTTTATCCTTGCAGAAGTCACAGAGTATGTAAAAGCCTTTTCGTCCTACTTCTCTTCAGTTAGTATCTTGGCAAAAAAAAAAAAAAAAAAAGATTGTCCATAGCTAGTTTGGGAGAGGGACCAGCGTTTACTTTTCACATAGGATCTGCAGCCATGAGCAGCAGCATGACCTGCACTCGAGCTGAAGCTCAGGTCTGTAGAGACATGTTGCTCAAGCTGCTTGGGCTTGCAGTGGAGCTTGCATCCCCATCTCTGCCGGGACTTCTTTGGTCCAGTCAAGTGCCAAAGTCCAAACCATGTGTCTGAATCAGGTGGGAGCTGGAGCTGGGGTGTATAGAGCTAGCCTGAGATACGTTTCAGGGAAAGATGTGTTTTCTGTGATAATGGTTTGTCTTTTTTCTGCAATACAGGTCAAAGCTGGCCTGCAGTGTTGTGCTATTACCCAAGCTGCTCACCAACAGCTTGTTACTAAGCAAGCTTGCTTTTCCACTTCGGTGCTTTATCGTAGGGCTAGAGTTGCTCTGTGGTGATGATATAGAAGTTTATAAGAACTTAGGAATTGCTTGAGGCCTAGGAGGATTAAAAAGCCGCACACATGTAAGACTAGAATTAAAAAACTGGTTGCTAATTCTAATTTGAACACTGACTTCCTAGGATGCTTCTGACAAACCACTAAAAGTCTGTGCTCCCCAATTTCCACACTTGTAAAACTGTGATGTGGCTTGTTTCGCAGAGATGTTAGGAACGTAAACTGTTGCTGTTAATATTACAGTATTTTGACGAGGTAGAGTTATAAATTATTAGTCTTATTGTCTGATACTGTTTTGCACCATCCCTCTACCAGCGATTTTATGCATAATGTCGGTGATTGTAGCTTAGTGCAGTAGGGCTAACAGAAATACCATGGAAAGGGAAACTATTTGTTTGATTCTTTCATAATCCTGGCTGTAACTTTTACATCCTCTAATTTTGTTTCACTTGTGGAGTAGCTTGCCTGACAGAAAATCAACTGCAAAACGGCAGTTTGAGACTAGGCTCCAACCTCAAGTCCTTGTCAGTGCACAGATTTTAAGGCAGTGATCTGTGTAGGTGCTGGGTTTGGGGGATAGCATGAGAAACCAGGGTGCCAAGAGGTCCTCAGGTAGTTTCTAGAGGCACGAATATTGGGGGGTTTGCCTTTTTACCTCCCTGTGCCTCCCCCAGTTTTCTGCTGATTTTCTTTCCCAGTAATACTGCATTTCTTTGTGTTTTGTGTGAAGTTACAAATGAAAGTGAAATATATATTCTTTTTTCATGTCAGGGGTCTGGCTTTCACGCTCCCTCCCTTTCCAAGTTCAGGCCTGCACTCTGTCCGCTGCATATCTGATTCATTTTAGTTACTCCAGGGATGTGTTTATATAACCTTTTAATACCGAGGACCTGGGTGACCTTGGCATAACACCGTGAATCATATATGGGAAATGTAAAGTTAGCAAGAAGAAATGAAGTAAGCGTATTTATGGTCAGAAAAGTAATTGTACAAATCTCATCTTAGGCAGCAGATATACTTCCTGTGTATGTTTTGAGTTGTCTCTGCTGACTTTCCTGACAAAAATGAACCCACAGGGAACTTAATTGGCTCTCAAAACCCAAGCTGATTTTGCAGGCTGATAATTAGTGTGTTTCTGTGAGCATATTTATACACATGTTGAAAATAGACTGTATCTAATTTAGATACTATTGAGAGACACAAGACAGGGATATCCTATGGTGTGATTTCATTTATATTTATTTATACAGATTTATAAAACTCATTAAGCATGCATTCTGTGCTCTGGACTCTGACACATAAATCTACATGTGCATCACTAATTTATTATTCTTTTATATAAAGGCCTGCTCAGCACATCTTAAATCAGAGCTGTGCACCACCTAACAGTAAAACCATCAAGTCTATAGCCACATAAATCTCTCCCGCCTCCGTCCATCTCCTCTGTGGAGTTCAACTGCACTTTAAACACGAGATCATGTCTGGCACATACCTGGATTGCAAGCACTCAGGAATGAGTTATTCCCAAAATAATTTTTGAAAATTGCTTTTCCCGAAAGGACTCTTCTTTTTGTCTCTTCCCCCTTGCCTTCCAGCTGATGAAGCTTTATTAGCAACTTGTACTGTGCTGATGGTGTCCCAGAAAATTGCCTGAGATGTAGTCGTTTCTCTAGGTAGTAAAGATATTTTATATTACATTATTAATTCAGTATGATATGACCTCACTGAAGGTGAAACTTTCAGAAGTACTTTGCTTAAACTTTTTCAGAGTGGAGGCCTAGTCTTGTCACTAGAAGTAAGAAAGAATCGGGTATTTGGGACTCACACTCCTAAAGCACCTTGAAAAATTTTGAAATGTGTTATGAAATTTAGATATACCTTCCCTAGCTACCTAATCTACTCATGTTTTGTGATTTATCCTAGTTAAGCAAACTATAGTCATGATTCAAAAGATCCCTGCTGGCTTTTTGGTGGAATGCTTTGGAGAAGACAGTATTTTCTGCTGTTTTATATCCATTGGTGTCATGTTTTTCCCCTGCCTTTGCCTCCCTCCAGGTGAGAAGTTCATTTTCTTTGACAACGCTATGTAGAACATTTCCTGCATGTGACATCCAGTAGTCAGTTGAATTTAAATGACTACCAACTCATTATTATAATATGTAAACAGGGTTTTTAAAAAGTAGAAAACAAGTAGAGGCACTAACACCTATGGGTCCTTAAAAAGATATTGGAAGGCTAGTTGATTTTAGTAAACAAAGGGTCACAGAGCCAAATTCATGCGTTCATGGGAAAAGCGGATGCAATGCCTGTGCACATCTGGTTACTGATGGACGTCTCTAAACTTCACCATTGGAATGCAGAGACAAAAACAACCACTTAGATCATGCAAGCCACCTCCTTGCTAATGCATGACTGTTCTCTGTGGTTGAAGCAAATTGGAGGATAGTGCTGTCCGCGCTTAATGCAGAAACTTCCCTAGCATCCAGCAGTGTGTTAGAGATTTAGTCTGTCTGGGGTTGGCACCTCTTCAGAGAGATGACATGCAACAGGTACACATAATTGTTCTAAGTCAGACCTTGCTTGAAGCAAATTTCAGTTACCATGTATGTTGCAGCTTTTTGCTAGTGACCTTTTATTTTGGAATGAAAAACCTTTCAGACTTGACCTTTCTAGAGAAATACAAGCTCTTGTATAAAACCTGTGAATTGTGAATCCGGGCAAACACCGAATTAGTGGGCTATGAATAACTGACCCTATATACAAGAACAGTGTTATCATTACCATGTGCCCAGCTTTCTATTTTCCAGACTTTCCCTTTACTTTTTAAGCTTTGCCAAAACTCAACCAATTATTTTTGAGTTTTTCATATGTTTTGCCAAAGTATTATTTAAAAAAATGGGGAGGGTGTGTACAAAAATATAAGGTGCGTATGGAAGGAAGGCCTTCTTGTAAAATTTTTGTTTTGGGGAAAGAGGCTATATCATGTTGAAGAAATATTTGGAGACTCCAAATATATTTTTAACTAATGACTTCTTTCTTCCAGTTAGACAGCTTGGAATGAAAAACCTACTTTAATCTCTTGTCTGTCCACACACAGTGTGGATTAATTTTACCTGTGCCTGATACAATGCACAAAGGTGAGATTACCAGTGTTCTGTACAAACATCAATTAAGGCTATCTTGTCTACACAGAGGAAGCTGCACAGCAAAGCAAAATGATAGTGCTGGTGTATTGCAAAATATTCTTTCTTCTCACATACTTTCAGCTCTCAGGGCTGTGGAGTTTCCCTGAAAAAATTGCTTTTACTTCTGCTGCTTTTTCCAAGATGATAAGCAAGTGCACAGAAAGATTTAGAAGCAATTGCACTTTGATTTTGATTGGAGAACATTTTTTTCAAGCAGCTGATTAATGCGCTGAAGTTATCAATAATTAACTGCTATTTTGATTAGGAGGGAAACAGGCCCATTGCTTAATTTGAAACAAGTGGTTCCATCTCTGGTTCATATGCATTTGAAAGCCTTTTGCTTTTTGCATAGCCTGTTGCAGTCTCACCTTCTCTGATTTTTTTTTCATTTGTTTTGTTTTGTGAGACAGAGATTCAAACCAGGCAGGTGGAGATAAAGGGTTTAAAACTACCAAAACCTGCATGTTGAATTGCGCACCAAGATATTGTAATTTGTACTACCCAAGGTAAAGTTAGACAACAGTATTCTAGGCACTGAGAAATCAACTAAAACATTTAATGGGCTTAATAAATGGCTTGATTAGCGTTCTAGACTTCTAGGTACACGAAAACCCATTAGGTCCCTTGGAAGATCACGTTATAACCACAGAAGTAAAGGCTGTGCAAGACCATACTGTGCTTACTACACCTGCTAATCATTTATCACTCAAGGGTTCCTGTTTGTTCACACAGCTACCAGCAGCTCTACATTGAGAAGGTAGTTGGTAGATCTTAACTGGTTGTCCAGCTCAGCCATTTTGCTATTGCACCTACTCTTTCAGACAGCTTAAGTTATCTTTCCTGTGTGGCAGCCTCCTGTGTTCATATGTAGTACCTTCTACACTTAACCAAGGTTTGAGTTTTTTAGTTAGAATTCCCCCACGTCTTCCTGAGTCCTTTATTCTCAAATACATGCTCTGGTGAGATCTTAGGGCACTATTAGATTTGCTGTTGCGGCTTGAAAAAGAGAGGAGAAGATTCTCTAAATGGCAATCTTAAGTCTTTCCTTAGGCCTTGGTTGACCAAAGTGTTTAAGCAAAGTGTTTGAGTCCTTTATTTTAAAGATGGTTATTCACTGGCTTTTAAACGTGGAAAGTCTTTACTGGATGACAGTTCAATCTCCTTTGTTTCATAACAAAGCAGGCAGTAGCTTCCCTGAGCTCCATCTGGTCTTCCAGGCTGCTGATTTATTCTAGAAACCCACATGGCAAGTGTGCATCTTGCCTGCTGTTGGGAATCCAAACATTTTGGGGAAAAGAGTGTGGATTTCTGTGTTTGACAAATAAAATGAGGACACACTTGTATGACTCGGAGATTAAACTGTTAAAAATGAAAAACCTGAATGCAAAGGTAAAGATGTAACAGTTGTTAATTGTATTTACAAAGTAGAACTTGTTCTCTGTCCTCTATAATCTACATAATATTTAAACCAGAGCCAAATGGTTTGCCAAACTTTTGTGGCTTCCAGGCGCCTTAAGATGTTCCCTTGTACACAGAGAGATGTGATTAGTGAAGTTCATCACAGGTACAAAAACAGGAGAAGCAGCTGCTGTGTTTTGTCGGGTGACGTGAGGGGACATCATTGGTAATTGGCCAAAAGTACTTTATCTCACTTATTCCTTATGGTGCCGCTACTGCTTCCAAAGGGGCTAAAAGCATCCAAATGGGGTTGCAGGTCAGAGAGTGAATACGTTTACTCGGCGCTACACCATTTTGTTAAAGGCTGCCTATCACTGTGTTATGGTGAAGACTAGGGGCACCCATAAACAAACAAATGATGGAACCCTTCTTTGAAAATCTGACAGTTTCAGTAACTATTTCAGGAAATATCAAGCAATAGTATAAACACTGCTGTCAGTTATTCTGTAGAAAATATCTTTTAATTCATTTTTTATTTTATATGTTCTTGATAATTCTGAATACCTGAGGATATTCAGAAAATAGCTATATCTCATTAGATTTCCCCAGTTGTTTTCCTGATTGTTTCCCTCTGACATCTTGGGTTTTTTTTTTTGTTTTGGTTTGGGGTTGTTTTTTTTTTTTTGTTTGTTTGGTTGGTTTTTTAAGTTTCAGAGGAGGAGAAAATCTTGTACAAATTTTTCTGCACGTATTTCTTCTGCCATGGAACTGTATTTACATCTGTTTCTTTGTAAATATCTGTACTGCCTTAATTGTTTATTTTTCTACTTCATTTATGTACAGTTTTATAGCCAGAAACCATTTTTAAAAAATGGTTCTTTAAGAAATAGTTTCAAAATGTTTGATGTGTGTGAGATTTCAACTTCATGCTACGAAGCATAAAACTTCGTTCTGTTGAGATCTCTACGTGTTTGTTGGAACAATTTTGACAACACAGTCATGCTGCTTCTCCTTCACATGATATCCAGTCTTTCTCGTTATCTCAGAGGCAACAGCACAGAAAGGGTCCTGCTCCTGCATTCCTGCAGCTCTCTGCCTGCCTTCTGGAGGTGACCGGGCTGGGAGTGAGTGGTAAGAGAGGATGGGATGGACTAAGGAGCTGGCCCTCATTTCATTGGTAGCATTTGCTTATATGAATGATGGGGGTAATTCTCATTTTACTTTCCTCTGAACAAAGCACAGACTTTCGACTACCCCTAGAAGTCCGTAGGTTTTGTGTGATTGCCTTAATTCCTTGAGGAGAATTTTATGTTCTATGATCACCTATACAGGAATAAAATTCTTCATACTGTATTGCACTGTGTTCACATCCATTTATTCTCCTTTGGAAGTCAATATTTTTTCATCTCCTAATTGTCCCGCTTCATCTAGGCATTGCTGCAGGAGGAACCTCGTATTTCTGAGAAATATTCGAAGTCAGTTGGCAACTAAGGCATACCAATGTAGTTAACAGAGAAAGGTCTGGCCTTACTTAGCCAAGAGTGTGTGAGCATACGTGTAACTGGAAACAGTTGTTTTCCCTATGTTTGTGAAATTGGGGAAGGCTTATTGCCAAGAGAGGAGCATCAAACAATGTTGTAATGTCTTTTGATGTTTCTTGCTTGGTCTTAAATCATGCTCTGATGTTAATTAGTTTGGTGGGGTGGTTTTTTTTTAATCATTTAATGATTCAAGTATATAAAATAATTTTCTTTGCCTACACCAAAATATTGCAGACTGGTGAGAAGCTACTTGAGGTTAGAGAAGCTATGTGAAAGCCAGGGTCTTACACAAAAAGTCAGTCGGTAACAAACAGTACAAGTATTGCTACAAATTCTTTAGCAGCTTTAGGGTCTATAGAACCAAATGTTGATAGGAGCTGAAAAGTGCTTTCAGTAGCTCCTAGAGAACCAGAAGCCACCCAAGGCAAAAGGTTCGGAGGTGGCACAGGGTTTGTAAAGCCCTAGCAGCTAATATCTGTGCTCGATAACTTGTGTTTATTCTGAATCTTTCCAGTATTTCCTTCTTGACCTAAATTTTCCTCCATCCTCAGAGCACCCTTTGTTTTCACAGAGTTTTAGACTTTCTGTAACCTATTACAGAATATTTGTGTTCAGCAAAATTTCCTTAAATAAGCCACAATAGAGAATGGCCTTTAAACAAAGAACAACGGTCATTCCAGAGAATTGGCCGGTAAAAACTAAAATAAAATGAGAAAAAAAAACACCTATGAGAGCTGAATTGTATAAATTTATCTTGTGACTACACAAAACTAAATTTTATTCTTTGCATTTCTGGAGTTTCATCATCTATATTTTAATATGAAAAATACCAAATAATTTGAACTACTACACCTATTTAATATCTGTTTGCCACAAGTCACATCTTTTAAATAGGGTTTGTTCTTAGTTATGCTATTTGTTATATATTATAATTCATTATCCAGAGGCTAAAATTATTTTGTAGGATAAGTGTTAAGGGGTACACAAATAAGATGATAATTTTATTAGTGTAAAAGCATGTAATGCTAAATGATTCTGGCTTTTCTTACATATTTACCTTGGGTTTGTAATGATGATGAGGATAAAAATAAATGTTCCAACAGTGAAGAGCAGAAAAGTATTCATCTAAGCTAATCAAACTGAATCCCTTTTTAGACTACTGCACTTTTATAGTCAATTGGAGATCTAAGGGCATAAATAACTTTATTTAGGTATCTTTTTTAACAAAAAAATTAGTTACGCCTCAAACTCCCCTGACTGTCGGTGGTTCGCAGAGTGATTAGCTTGAGGACAGGTATCTATATTTAGCCAGATGAACCCCATTTCACTGTGGTTCATTATCTGACACTTAAGATATTTATGGTCATGACACAACAGTCTGACTTATCCTTCCCTTAAATAAGAAAAAAAAAATAAATCACTGGATTATTCTAAAGAGAAGGTTTCTTTAGGCCCTGGTCTCACATGCCTACGTCATTGCTTCTCTCTCAATAGAGAGGCAAAGCCCCTAAACATTTTTTTAGAAAACTTTCATCAAAGTGAGCACACTCCTGAGAAATACTTTGGGTTTAGCAAAATTATTGATTTTATTTATGAGGCAGTCTATCAAGGAAAACTGTTACCATCATTAATCAGTTTAATATTTCAAGATCTTGTGTGTAGGTGCTCAGTTTGGCAGGCATGATATTTTGCCTGTGCAGAGAGATTATGAATTTTGAGTGTTTCCCTTCTTAAAGCCTTCAAAAGCTTTTGCCTGTGTAACACTGTTCTGAGAGACTGGAAGAGAAGTGCCTTAAGTATAGCTAATTATTTACTTACCTCATCAAAGGTAAGCAATACTTTTCCTTGGGGTGAGTATGTGACTCACTATACTTATCTGTATCTGCTACCTTTTCCTCCGGTTACTATAACCTTTTAAATATTTTAAGTAGAGTTGGTGGAATGTGATCACGCTTCCGGAGCTATCAGCTGGAATGTCAGCGTGCTGGGAAAATAAATAAAATAAACCCTCAAATAACCCCAACACCCCCAAAACACTTTGGACATAAACTGTCAAGGGACTTGCAGGTAGTTTGTAGCGGTGCGCAGAAGTGGATACCTACCCATGATACTGTTCACATGCGTAAACTGTGGTTATAAACTATATAAACGATGGCATCTTGAGACCCAATGGCATCTCTGGAGGCTGCGTTTTTTATGAACAGCTGGTAATAAAGAAGGTATATTGGGGAACGATGTGTTCCTCTTTGCACTCTCTAGGCTTTTGACTCCTGTTGAGGCAGCAAGTGTTTGCCTGGCAGCAGGGCTGAGAAGTGGGGCAAGACTCTTGGGAATGACCTACACCAGGTGCTTTGGTTCAGTGAACACATATGTTGCCAATTGGCCTGCCATCTTCTACTCAAAGGGATATTTACTTTTATTATTTTTTTAATTTAAAAGATCTCATTTATATTAATTTCAAACAGATTGAACAGAATTGGATGGATTTAAAGATACTAATGAGAATGTGGGATTCTACAATGGGGTTCCCACAGATATTGCCCTTTCTTTTAACACCATGTGTTAGCTCATGTGAAGGTAACACTTGTTAACCATCCCATTACCAGACAATTTAATGAAGTCTATGGAGTTTCTTTCAATCGGCTAATTCTGAAAATACTGTGTCTTCATTGACATGGTAGGATGACACAGGCATGCCTCCTGCTTTAGTGAAGCTGAAGTCCTAGATGCTTTTTAGAATTATTATAGATGATTTAGATAGTGCTGCCTATATTTAAAGTTGACCAACTCTTTGTCAATGGTTCAATTATAGGAATCTTAATACATTATTATTCTTTGACCACTGGGTCCGTTGCCTGCTTCAAGCTTCCTTCTTGTCAGCAAAAACACCACCTTTTGTGTTTCTCGGGACAAAACTAACAGGGGAATAATCTCTTCCCCCAGTTGTTGGTTCTGCCCATACTGATATTGGGGTGTTTTTTTAACTGTGGTTTGGTTGAGGAGCTCTGTCACCCCTTGTACCCTAGAGGAGAGACTTCAAACTTTTGTTACATGTGTACCTTTTGTTATCTTTGTGAAAGATCTGCCCAGATTTGGGCAGATTTTACTTCTAGTAAACCTCGATTTCTGCATGGATGCTAGAGGCTTGATGGAGTTTGGCAGCTAGATTAAACAGTTGTTATTGGGTGTGATCTATTCTGGCATTGCTGACGTTTGGGTTTTCTCACCCATATCGCTCAGAGGACTGAAAGTTGAGAGTGGGGCACCCAGAAGTGTAGAAGAGTGGAGAGCAATGGCATCCGTGTAGCTGGGTATCAAGTGACTAAACAAATTGGAGAGAACTGAAGTAGAAGTCGATATTGGTACAATCAAGCAGATGGATCTTGTAACTGGTACATTAAATGTCACATAGAATCGAGATTTCTCTGCATGCTTATGAAATCAAAACAGAGCCATGAAACACCAAGGCAAAATACATGCTTCATTTTCCTCTGGTGGGCTGAGTGGCCCACCTAATAGACTGCTACTGCTTTATTAGCTCTAGTGGTAGATGTCTGTACTGATATTTCACATAAAAATCTGTATTATTCCACACGGTGGAGGTTTTTTCTACTGTGTTTCCTTTTCTAAAAACTCAAATGAGAAAAATTCCCATAAACGTTGTACTGTTTTCCCCCATGCAAGGTTTGTAATAGGACCTTTTTTCCTTTTTTTATAAGTATAAAGCAAGTTGGGTAATTCTGGAAAATGTTGACCTAGTTCTTTCATGTATCAAAAAAATAAAAAAAAAAAAGCACAGAAATGAACAATACAGTTAATTCCATATGGATCTCCTTTTGCATTTTTATATATAAAATAGCATTATGGGCAATAGTAAATAGACTTCTAATGTGCTAGGGATTTAGCCCCAGGTATTTGGCTAGCTTCCCAAGTCCTGCTTCTAATGCTGTGTCAAACTATACAAGGATAACCCATCATTGTATGTTATGTGTAGATGATAGTAGAGACTTCAGGGTAACATGTTTAGACAGTAGGGAAGGTTGGGCATGTTCCCTGGAGGAGTTCTAGTATGTGCTTATCAGAGTAATTTAAAGAATAGGCATTGTTACCCTGTTCGTCTTTCAGATTAGTTTTCATTTGTGGTTACATAGATCAGGTCTTCTGTACCAAACTGCTGTACTTTTTTTTATTAACTTCTGTGCTAAGAGATAAACCGTGTTAATGTGGAATAACTTGAAACAATTTTTTCTTCCAATAAAATAGTTCCATGCAAATAGTTTCCATGCCCCAAAATTATCAGGAATAATTTCTAAAGTTGTCTGACCTTGGCTAGCCTGGATAGAAAAAGCTAGAATTTTTAACCATTGCTATTTCTAGAAAGCCGACAGCTTTACTTTGTGTTAATAGTTTCTTTTAACATGGAAAGGACCTGATACAGTTTCTTTATCTCACCTAAAGTTGTTGAAGTGTAGTCAAGATATCCAGAGCCATCTGACTGAAAAAAAACAGGTTTCATTTTCCTTTCATGTCAGATAGCTTTCTGAAGATGCTCCTGTGGTAAAAAAGGAAGATCGGGTTTTGATACGAATAATCAACATTTCTGATTGGTTTCTTTTAACGGAAATGAGGGGGTTTTTTTTACTAGCCAGTTGGGTTTTTTTCACGTGAGATACCTAGTTCACTGGAGTAAGTACTTTGGTTTGAAAATGCAGTTACCATGCTTGCCAGGTACTGTAGCTCAGGTGCTTCTCCCCTCTGCCCTTGCTCAGTGCTGGGTGTCCCCAGAGCCTGCACTCGGGGGCCGTGCAGCCGGCAGCTGACCCCACGGTGTGTGTGGTGGCACAGCAGCAGGGACAGCCACGTGCGTCCCAAGGGACATAGCTCGGCCAGGATGCTTGCAGAACACGTTTCCACCAGAGGTTGCGGTATCCAAGCAGAAAGTCCAGGGGGGCACCATATAACCATTTCTGAGTCTTTTACTTGCTTTTCTGACTCAAAAGTTCTTAGCCTAAAGTCTTCCCCAGAAAATGAAGGGATGCAAAAGTCTGGGCAGCTCTAGCTGCTGGTGTTAGTTTCCATTCACTGTCAAACTGCCGTGCTTGTTATGGCAGATCCTTTCAAGAACCACTCGTGTGCGTGAATCCTACGGACATCTTTGGCTCTTTTGACATATCTTAATGCAAAATATTCTCTCTTTACTTTCTTCTTTTTGGCCTTTTCTGTTCTCTTCTTGCTCCTCTGTTTTTCCCACTTTTCTCGTTTCCCCCTCCGTGGTCTGGCTCCAACTCTAGGTGTTTTTCTGCTGTGGTGGAAACAGTTAGTGCTGGTTTATATCTCAGCTTCCTTACTGAGGAATTGCAGCTCTTTAACCTGGGCTTTAATTCCCTGGGGCAGAAGAGAGCCGTCTGTAATCCTTGTGTGTTGATCACAGTGAGTTAGAGATAATTTCCGAATTCTGGAATTCCCTGCTGGCCAAAAGGACTCAATGACGGGATAATGAGTAAGATTCAACCACCCAAGTTTTAGGATTTTGAGGTTATGTAAAATTGCTGATTCATATCATGGAAAAGCCACTGGCCACTGTTTAATTTCTGGGACTAGCCTCTGCTGCTGTAAATATTAGCAAAGTGCCAGAAGACGACAGTGGAGCTGCACTGCTTTACAACAGCAGGCTGGGGCTCTTGTGTCTTAATAAGTGTAAGTGTATATAGTTACAGTCATTATCCCTTTGGGAGACTCGTCAGTGAAGAATTTGGGAAGGTAATGGAAGGGTACTATGAATAATAAGCTGAAGCAAGCTCTGAATTAAAAATATCTCTGCAGTCTAATCCATAGAAATGAGCAATCAGCACTCCAGCTGAGCTCGATGCATACAAATATGGTATTGCACATGTGAGTAATATGTAAGCTATGTGTGTTATTAAATCTCATATTAAAATGATGGCTGCTGTAGAAGAGGTTTTTGTCTTCAAAAAAACATGGGCGTGATCCAGTTTCCTACAGGAAGAGCAAAAATCATAGAGATTAACAGCTACTTTTCTATTTTGTACATTTATAAATGTTGCCTAAGTGATATTCTCCCATCAGTTATAAATGGTATTTGAATAGCTTTTTTCTGAATCAATTCTCAGATAGAGCATACTGTTAAGCCATCATTTGGAGGGATTTTTAGAAAGTGGAGTGGGTATTTTAAGAGTGTTAGAAAATGGGATTTGGCAATCTGGTCAGGTCTTCAATTCCATGGTTTTCTCTAAATATTGTACAGCTGTTCGTAGCCTCTTGTAACTGATTTTCATTAGTTTTATTGCTGCAGTCCATTCGTGCCAAGTTTGATGTAGGCTCCAGCATACACAGGGTGGATTTGGTGCAGGCAGCGAGTCTGTGCGAGAGCTGTGTCGGTCCAGTTCCTGCCTATGGATCCTAATGGGACTGCTCATTAAACTCTCCTAGGAGCACTGCGGAATAAACTGCATCTACGTTACCTTTCAAATAATACATTGTAATTAATGTAAAATGACTCACAGAGAATAATTTTCTTTGATAATCATACCATTATTTAACAATAATTCCTGTGGGTTTACTTTTAAGTAACTTCATGTGAGGAGTGTATGTGCCCACAGGTACTGTTTAAAAGCTAGTTGGGTAATTAAACATTTTTGCTGTAATTGTTACCTTTTACAGCTGCTTCACTGAAATTCACAAGAATGAAAACCTGAAGAAAAACCAGCAGGAAATACGTAATTGAAAAAAAAAAAAACTTTTGGGATATTCCAATAGTCGGTCTTAATTTAAAAGAAAATAGAAATAGGAAGTTAAAGGAATTGTTTCTGATTTAACTTGCAATGTGCTGAGTTTCATTTCGGCAATACGAATAATAACATCAGCTGTATTATGATCATTTAGCATCCATTTAGTATATAGTAGTTAATAGAAATTTGAAAGACTTTTTATTTTATTCCAGGTTTATCGAGTCATAATTCAAAAACAAGTGAGAAATAGTCCTTCATTTTGATCGATTCAGTATATTTTTGTGGTGATTACTGTAAAGATGGTAGAAAAATTGTTTCTTACTGTTTTACTTTGAGTAAGGTAGATTTTACTAATGGATCAGAACCATTTCTGCTTATTTTGTGTATATTAGTGTTTGAATGGTTCTCTAAGCTGTAGTGTTTATATTATATTATAACAATAATTATAACAATCTCAAATCCAGTTCTAAGAAAGTGGATTATTTAGGGCATTTATAGTCTGAGTTCAAGAAAGGTGAATAATTGTGACAAGGACCGGTCTCTTCAGAGATCTCCATAGACAGAGATTAGTCAACGTGGTCTTTTGTCAAATTAAAGTATTTTCATTTTGAACTCACTGGCAAAATCTGTTTTTCTGGCTGTATATTATCTACTTCCAATATGTATTTTACCTGAAACCGACCCTTTCTTTGTGAAGGAAATGTCAGATGTGATACTGAAATCTCAACTAAACAAAAAATTGGAAAAACTTTTGGGACTCAGCCACTAGCCATTCTGTTCCTGTGATCGATGAATGCTTTAAAGTCTCACTTCCATAATTGATTTAAAAGGACACACAATGGCATAGCTGCAATTAAGAGTACCCCTTCGGTCCCTGTGCCTAGCCCCCTCTATCTCCTTTGTTAAAAATACCTCCAATCTAACATAGATCTTCACAGGCAACGTGCGGTGGGTTAAATGCCGCCTTCCACAGGTGGGCTCTGACCGGGCTGTGCATCGTGCGAAGGTGCCGTGAACGCCTGCTTGAGCGCAGGGCAGGGTCAGAGCCCTACATCGTCTGATGGCTGAACTGGCCACTGAAGTAAGAGGCAATCTTACTAATATTACCTACCCCGAAGGAGCAAAACCGCTTTTGGGGGAGTTCTGTGATACCCTCCTGTGGTGCAGAATATCATAACTATTTTACTACCCTTCCCATTGCTTGGAATTTATTGTTAGGAAATAAAATTAAAAGGCCCAAGTGGCTGCATCGCATTTGGAGGACAGTACCTCTTACTGCTTTCCCAGGTGCAGGCTTTTGTATTAGATCACTTTTGTCCCATCGCTCCCAGAGGCTTGGGAGGGATGTATGTACCTTGAGATGGATGTCTCTTTTCTCTCTGCCAGTCATTTTTCTGTCGCATTGGCACAGGCAGGGACATGGCTTGTTTCCGTTCAGCCTGGTTGAGCAGGTTTGTGGATATGGAACTGAGGAGACCTTGTCTTGGGCAGGAGGAGGTAAATGGGTGCTTCGTGATGAAATCTGAGCAATATATAAACAGGTGAAGCCTGGTGTTCAAGAGGACACTTCAGAGCTCCCTGAACTTCTGCAGATAAATGTTTTCTTCTCTTTGATTAACATGATTTGCAGGCGGAGGGCCAGGACCAGCATTGCTCACCCAGTGAAACCCTGCAATTATGCACAGCTGTAGCCAAGCAGGCTTTTGTCCGTCTTAGGACTGCATTGACGTAAGGAAATAAAATATGAAGTACTGTGCCACAGGAGCAGGCTCTGCGTTGTGTGCAAGGACTTTGAGGATTTTTCTGGAAGCATTTCCTATGTGCAGAGGGGGATAAAAAAAGCAGTGTTAACTCTGAGATTCATTTCCACCTCCCCCCCGCCTCAATTTTTGTCTGTGGGTGTTTGTGCTCTCAGAGGGGCCGAAGGCTGTCACATTGGCTAATAAATCTTCCAGGAATTCTGAAATCCTGTGAGTTATGAAACACTCATGTTGGTCGATACGCAGGTGTACCAGAAATGAGTATAAAGTCTGCAGAGATTTTAAGTACTGCCGTTGCTGGAGACTGTTCTTGCTGCTGGGGGAGTTCTCCAGTGCAGACCCCAACACCCATCTGTGTAGGTTACTGTAGTGAGGCATTTTTTTGTTTTGCATACTTTTGAATGCTGGTGGCTTTTTAGTTACGGTTTAAGACTAGAAGGTTTCTGAGTTTTGAACCTGTGTTCTCTCTTACATGCAAGTATTGTTTTTAAAACATCAGCCTTTGAAAAAGAGGTGCTAAGCCAAATGTGTTTGCAAAGGGAGATTTGAATCATGCATCAACAACTGAATTTTAACTTACCTTGAGCAGAACAGAAGTCATAGCTGCATCAAAATCTGACAGTCATAATCCTCAACTCTGGGGAACAATCTATTTCAGCTTACATTTTAATTATCTTCATTTTTATGTTTGAAAAATGGGTTTTGATTCATTGTCAGCGCCCTTTGTGACAGAAATTACAGCACCAAGAAATCTCTTCAGTAATTCCTGTTGAAAAGCAAAGTGTTTCCTGTTTTCTGCACTGAAAAAAATGGTAGAAGTGCAGATAATGATTAAAAGAGTAACTGCTGGGAAAAGTCATCATGTGCTGTGCATACATATATAGGAACCTTCTCTCCAGAAATCTGCTTAATATGTTGTTTAGTTGAAAGTTTCAGGAAGCAGAGCTTCTGCCCTTCAGTGTAGAAAGGTGCTCCATAGCCAAGTATGTTTTTGCTGCCTCGAAGTCTACAGTAAAATAGTGTCATAACTACCCCAAGCTCCAGCAGTGCCAGGCTTTCAAAATCTGGAAGGCAGGTCCAGTCCTTTGAAAAATAAGACGAAGAAACGAAACCCTTTCCTTCGAGTCAAATATCTTACAAATAAATTTCAGCAGTTTCATGTTAGCCCGATCCGTCTTCACATATCAAGTCTATTTCAAGAGTAGGGAGGCCTCCCAGAATGGTATTTCTCTATTTTTCAGTTGTGACCATGTTTCTCTCTGGGAATCCCACTTCTGTCAGGCTCACAATTGCAGGTATCATGACTGTGGCCTTAGTTTTTGGAAACACTGATAGAGCTTCTTTTTCTCCTAACCTCCCTCTTTGGGTCCCCATCCCCACATGCCTTCAGGATGCTAAATGTTTTGTGCATGTCCTGACTACTGTACACCAGGGCCCCGTCCCCATTAAATGGAGTTCCTCATGGGTGAGTGGCATCGGGTGAGTACAGTGTGGTCTGTGTCAGAAACTATATTTAGACCAGCATGCTTCACTCCTGATGGTATCTGGTGTGTGATAAATTCAAAATGGGGTCACTTAGGTAAGTGATTGCAGTCAAGAAAGGATTTTCATCTTCTGTTTAGGTCCACTGTTTTCCCTTTAAGTCCATGGAGGGAACTTGTTTTGAGAGTGCATTTGCTTTAGTATAATGTTTACTCAGAGTACCTTTGCACGGGCTGAGCTGGTGACGGTGACAGTTCTTCACTGGGATTTGGTATGTGCCAGATCTGGGTTTTGGGAATATGTGCAAGCATTCAGGGAACACCCAGACAATTCTCCCAGCTTCTGTGATTGTTTTGATTCTGGTGCCCGTCATGAGGGGAGCTGAATTTCCTGGCATAGACTTCCCATAGACTAATTTCTGCATGCATATGCTATTGCTACCAGAAGATTATCTTTGCATTCCCAGAAAGAATCTGAAACTCTGATTTTTCCATCAGAGCAGCTTGAGTAAAATGAAATTCTCTGTTTGGTCCTGCATATTCTGGCCTTTAGCCAAAACATGGCTTTATGGATTCAGAAACTTGAAGAATGAGTATGAGCATAATTTTGAAAGCTAGAATAGGTGGGAGGAAATTTCAGTAGTTCTGAAGCTCTTAATGTTAAGAAATGTAGGTACTAATGTGAAGCAGGATTTTTTTTCCTTAGGTTCCTTTGATAAACCCTAACCCTAGAGCTCAAGAGTTGGCCATATTCAAAGGGCAACTGTTCATATTTTCTCTTCATTAGAGGGCAGCTTTGCGTTCTGATGTCTCTGTGAAGTACGTTAGAGTAATCTAAATTTAAAATGTCTGGATACAGTTCTCACAATTTGCAAATGCTTCAGGAAATCCAGATCAATAGAAAATAGAGATAGGTGTCTCCTTACAAGTGACATTGCCCTTGGGCAACATCAAACTCTGGGCATATTATTCCTAAACTGGATCCTGAACTGTGCTATTGTCTATCTTAAATGATACGTTGTGTGCCTACATGACACCTTGAGAATATTGCTACAGAAAGATGGAGTAATCAAATAGTTATGTTAAATTGACTACAGTTCAATTCTATTTCTAAACAGTGATTAGAGCCCAAGATAAATCTAGTAGTTCAAAGTGACTCCCAAGCAAGTCACTTAATAAGCTTTCAGGATCAAACACTGCTGAATTCTGGGAAGACCTTAGCTACGAACTCTGAAGATATTTCCCGTTGCCACTTTGCAAATGAGCAATAACTCACCAGTGAAGTCTGGTAGGAAAAACAATGCTTCTTTTAAATGATGGTGCGATCAAGTATTTTTTCTGCTTGGCTAATATGTTACAGTTCCCCAGTGCCGCAGAGTGGGATTCTGTGACACTGGCAACAGGATGGGACTGAAATGGCTTCTCGCTATATTAACTGAGAACATGTACAGCTTGGGTATGGCAATAACTTAAGTGTTTATGTTTTGAAATTACTGAAGGTTTCCACAATTTGCATTCCATAAGGAGAATAGGCCTGTTCAGTTAGAAAGCTCACACCTGTTTGGACACCTGTAAACTGAAGAAGAGTAAAACTCCCACAACACTTAACAAGAATGCCTATATGGAGAACGAATTTACCTCAGGAACTCAACGTGGCTTGTTTTGGTCCTTTCTGCCTGACAGCTTCATAGCTGGCACAATAAACGTAGCTTTCCAGACATTCAAGTATTAATAAATCATAGTTGGTTTATATATGTAAAAGTTGTGAAAATTTTGCAAAGTAACAGTTCAAACACACCCTTTCAGGGGGAAAAAAACAATTTCTATAAATTATACCGCAAGTAAATGCAGTATAAAAAGAGAAAAGAGATACATTGATGACCTTATCAAAGAAGCATAAACAAGTGTTAAAAAGGTGATAGGAAAACACTTTGCCAGCCTACGTTTATACACTTCAGGAGGCCTACTAAGGAAAGACCCAAATCTTTATAACAAAAAGGGAAGAAAATAAGCAATGATAATATTAAACAGCTGAGCAGTGCAATAATCTATTAATCTTAGCAAATAAATGATCTGTAAGTAGATGTCATCATAAAGCATAAAGGGAAGGACCTGATACAAAAGCAAAAAACAGGGAAAGCTGTAAATAAATACAGCCCCAGAAAATGAAAAAAGCTATTGGTAAAAGCAATTGGTAAAAGTAACTGAATTTTTTAAGTATGGAGTCAGTAGAAAAGTGTAATGGAGGCGGGGGGGGAGGAAAAAAAAGAGAAGAGGAGGAGACATGTAAGATGGCCTGAACTACTGTAGTAATTAGTGTGATGCTGTGCTTTTTATACTGGTAGTAAAGTCTTCTCCTGTGCTGTTGAGGCAGAATAACGGGATCAGTTGAAGTTCAGTAGAACAGAAAATCATGTGCTGATCAAATTTAATCCCACCATAACTCAACAAAACACTCATTTAAAACACCTTCCCCAGTGTTTTATAACCTAGATTATACTCATAGATTTAGAGATAATATTTGACTGTGTCCCGTTAGGATTGAGTCTGTAACATCTTGAAATGACAGGGTATGTTAAGAGAAGTAATTGCCTCAGCAAGGCTTCAGATCAAGGTGCAGCTTGCTTGATTGAAGTGCACATTGACAGAATGAATACTCCTTTATGCAGACAGTGGTATCGAGTAGAGGTGCAAGCTTTCACTCTGCTGTTTGGAGCCACTGTTCATTTAAGTGGGAAAGAGTGGGAGAGAAAAAGTTGACTCAGGTAGAACATGCATTATGTTACCTAACAGAAACCACAGCTAGGTTGTTTTCCAGGTAACCTAGATCCAACAGACCAACAGACGCTTATGCACAAAAGAAAGAAAAGAAAAAAAAGGGGGGGGGGGGGGGGGAAGGTAAATTAAAAACCAAATAGACATAATGAGAACCACAGTAATTTTCAACTCCAATAATGTGGTACAAAAACAAGCTATACGCAAAACAGACGTCTTCACATTGCGTGGCAGTAAGATATGAACGAACAGGATGTCCAGAAAGAAGCAGTATAATACATCAGCAAGACAGCAGCTGCATTTACCAGCATAAAGAAGATTTAGGTGTTGATAATCCACAATTTAAAACCAATCTATGAGTCTTCCACTGAAATTTTGTTTCCACCTTAACAGTTGGATGTGAAAGCTGGAAATCCACCAAAGGTACAGACAGACATGTAAAAGCTTTTGAAAGTAAATGCCTCAGGGAAATAGTAGGTATTAAATGGAATGAATTTATAACAAATACTGAGATTCGTCAGGGAGTTGAACAAGACTTAATCTCCTAAATTATCCAGAAATGAAGATGGAAATATCTAGGATATGTGGTAAGAATGAAGCCAGATCTGATGCCAGACTGTCTGCCATGGCAGGAATGCCTTCGGGCTGACTGTAGAACATGTAAAAGGGGCTGACCAAAATAATTCCTCCATTGAAAAGTGTTTAGAGATGGAAACGTTACGGATGACTTCACAAAGTTGGGACAGCCAAGGAGAAAGCCAGATGGACAATGATCAGCAAGGTCTCACATATGTTTGAAGGAACTCTTGGCAGTGTAGGGAGAAAATGTGAGTTGGGTGGCACCAAAGGTTTTCGTCTAATATTTCATGTCTATTAGGGGCTATAAACACTTGGCAGACCTGTAAAATGATTTCAGGACTTTTATCAGCACTGCTCCAGGCCTAATGACTAGAAAGTACATATTTTAATCCCAGAGTCCAAGCTCTATCTGTCACTTGCAACTGGCAGCTGCAGTAAGCACTGTAACTTATGTAAACTCAGCACCACCCACAAGTTTCTAAGATCAACACACAAAGTGGTTTCTGCCGGTATGAGGGAGAAAACCACCAGGTTGTCTTCCTGCATCCGGGTGGAGGAAGTCAGTGATTGTCTGCTTGCAATAATAAGAGAAGGCATGTCTGCCGGGGCCTTTTCTTCAAGCAGAGTATCGGCTTCTGACCCAGCCAGTGCACCGCTGTTCTTAATTAGGCTGTGTCTTGACTATATTAATATCCTGGCATGTAGCTAGCTGGGATTTTATAGTCAAGCATCCAGTTCCTCAGTATTACCTGCACTTTCTCAGTCTCTGGAACTGTGTCACCTGCACTGTTATGCCGGTGGCATCCTCAGTGACCGCATCTGGCTGTTTCCAAAAAGTCATCTTCCCTCATGTGCTCATCTGGCCCCAGAAAGGCTCCTTAGCTGCATGGCCATATTTAAAGTCTCATGTTGTGTGTCTGCTGCTAGATGTTCTACTTCAAGCGGTGCCTCACTGCACATGCACCACTTTACAGATACTGGTTAGAGGCTTATCTGTTTCTTTTTTTTTCCTCCTCAATTTATACCTAAAAAACTGATTAAGAATGCATTTTTTTAAAGGGGGAGAGGGCTTCATTGGTGTTCGGACATTTGGACTGCCAGGTAGTGAGTTAAAAACCTATAGTGTGTCTTCTGGTTGTTCCTATATCAGAAGCATGGTTGGGATTCGGTGGCCTGAGCAGAGGCATCCTGTGCTATTTGTTCTGCTCAGCAGGCTCCTGCCTAGCCACCAGCTATCCCCTTGGCAGGGAGAAAGCCTCATTGGTAATACCTGCCAGCCTCAGGCAGGTACCTAAGATACCTTAGCCGGTCTCAAGTGGTATTGGCAACTGGATTGTACCCGGTATGTGTTAGTTACGAAGGGGCGGGAGGGCTGTACCTCCCAAAGAGAGGGGTTTAAACCAGGATTTGTTTGTTTCACTCCCTGTCTTTTAGGAATATCAGCCTCAAGACAGATTTTTAAGAAGGCGAGATCACCTTGGTTTCTAATTCCAAGTCCAAATGAGTGATATTTCTTATATTGTGACTTTATTCTCTCTATGTGTTGAATGACTTTTCCTTTAGCTTACAGTTAGTGTGACCAATATCTGCTTCATTGTTTCAAATGGTCTTCCAGAGCCATGGTAGTAAAATAAGATCCTTCAAATAATGAAAACCAGAAACTATTCTTTCTCCTGCCACAGTGTTGGCTGTAATGACGGAAAGTCATTGATTTCCTTTTGAAACTGTTTCTGAATTGTTTTGTTGATGTTGCCTACCTCTCTGTCAATCTCTTATTTCTTTGGAAGCAGCTTGTTTCACATACCTGTTTTGTTCCATGAGCATTTCTTTTACACTTTGTTTATCTGTAGTTTGTTAGATAGGTCTGTAAAGTTTGGTCACAAGCCAGGTAAAGTCATCACAATTTTTGTAGTAGGGTAGTCACTGAAGTAACCAGGCGTAAGCAACATAGAAACTGATATGACAAAAGGTTATATAAAATGGATCATACAGCTTTACAAATACATCTTCTTGAGTGCAGCACATTTTTACTGCTCTTTGTCACACACTGAAGTATTCAGTCTCGAGAATTGTTTAGAGCATGTCCTGTTAATGAATCCTATGAAAACAGAATGTAGGAGATGAAAAGCTGTTTCAAGGCAGGTCCTGATGGAGCTGACCTGCTGCGGATTTTTGTCATTTGAGGCTAAGTTGTCCCTCTGAAAAGAATCTCATCCCGTGCTGGTAATTTAATCAGTCAGAGCAATGGTAATATAAAGGCATAGCTTATGTATGGAAAATATTGTATTATGTGGTAGATCATTGTTACAGTGTTCGAAAGCTTCTGAGGAGAATTGTAATATTTTGGCAGGATTTCAAAATTCTCTTTCCTACAAGGAACAGGTTTGGTGGTTTTTTTTTTTCTCTAACATGTCATTTTGAGGTTACGTGGTAACATCTGTCAGAGCTATGCTAACCTCTGTCATCCAGCTGTTATAATTGTGGTATTTTCTTTCCTTTTCCTTCTCTTCCCTCTTCTTTCTGCTTTCCCTTTCTCCTCCCTCAGAAAAAAAAAAACCAACAAAAAAAAAAGAAAAAAAAAACCACCAAAAAACCAAAAAAAAAAACCCAAAAAAACCCAACCAAAAAAAAAAAAAAAAACCCAACAAAACCCACCTCCTTTTATACTGAAACTTCAGGTGGAATGAAGTGGTTATAAAAGCATCTGTCAACACAGGAATAGTTTGCCAAGCCAAGTATTTGGGTTGGAAGTCATGCCTTCCCAACTGCTTGAAAACAGGAAGTATCTCTGTTAAGTGATGGATAGCTCTACTTTGCTGAGAGGAAGAAAAGGCTTTTTTTTTTTTTTTTTGCCCCCCCTTTTTTTTTTTTTCTTTTTCTTTTTTACCTCTGGGCTAATAAATGAGTTCTGCAGTTGTTCCATGTATGTAAAGAAAGACTCCTGTAGAAATGTGTATATGGGTGCACACTCTGTGTGTGTGTATGTGTGTGCGTGTATGAATACACAAACTAAAAAAAAAACCCCAAAACCAACAATCTACTTTGTACATGATCGGTCCCTGTCAGAAGCCAGCCCAGGCACATCTTATCCCAGTGATTCCTGTAAAGCTCTCAAAATCTGTCAGAAACAGCCTGCAGGATTGCAACGGCTCCTGGGTGATTAATTGCCAAAAGAGTCTGGTTCCAGGTTCCATTACATGTAATTGTTATCTTTTCTAAAGGGGTTCTTTTATTAAACCCGCACCCCCAAAAAAAGAGGGAAAATTAAAAAAGAACTGGCATTCCTGAGGTTTTGCACCTCTTAGACAGGAGCATGGAGGACTCTCTTATGTAAACATACACTGAAGAGGGTGTGTTACGTTGTTTATTAGCTGATGATAGATCTTTTTTTTTCTTCAGTTAATTTTAACTGTACTAAAAATCGTTTTATTAGAAATGGGGGAGGAAGAGCTGCATAGCATTTAGAGGAGAAGAGGGGGGAGTTCCAGTGTCTTCTCCACATCAAAACTTTTTTGTGAGACCCAGCAAGTGGCAGAGGACTAGATCACTCCTGCTCCTCACTAAAATTGCAGGAAAACAGCCAAAAATTGGGACATCCTCCATCCACACGCCACCGTAGTAGGACTGCTCAGGCTGGACATGGGGAGAGAACAAGATCTTGTGTCTGAAATCCCCCTTGCAAAGGAAGCCAGCGCCGCAGCCCTGAGCTGGGACTCTGCCGCTCAGCATGGGTGCAAGGAGAGAACGGTGCAGCTGCAGCCTGAACGAGCAGAGGAAGAAAGGTCGGGCACTGTTTTTTACAGAGTTTGTGACTTAAAAACGTGTGTTTGAGTGTCCTGAAAGTATGGGCAGGTTGTGGAGAATCCGCTGAATTTCTTCAGGTTTTTCTGAGACCCTATTCACAAAGCAGAGGGGAGGAGAGCCTGATTCCCTCTCGGTGCCTCCATGTCTTTGAATACATGTAAGAGGCTTGATTTGGAGCTGAATTTCTGTGGTGCCAAATTGGAGTAGTATCTGGAATCATATCACTAGGGTTGCTTGGATTTGCACTGCTTTTACTGTATTGAAAATGTGCTGTGTTACTGACAGGTTTAGACTTTTATAGATGGAGGCCTGGGCAAAGCTTGGCTCCCAATGAGCACTGTAGTAATTAGTGCCAACTGGCCAGTTTAACTGTTTGAAATATCAGGGAAAAAAAGCACAGAGATACTGGTTCTGCAGCTGCAGAGTGTCTGCCTGCAGATGTTTCTGCCAAGAAAAGTGATTGAAACTCGGTTTCTTGAGATATTTTAATCCTATCTGAACAAAACCACATAAAAACGTGCTCTGGTATTGTCTGCATGGGCCAAGGAGCACATTGTTCCTCACAGTTGTGTTTACACGGTCTCATTGCTGCAACGGAACAAGTCTTCTCAAGTCTTCTTTCTCTATGATTTCCCTTGAATTAGTTATATTAATCAAACTCTGTCAGTGGCAGGACCGTGATGTACAGCGGTTGGGACACTGGTGTTACTCTGCTTAAAAAGATGAGAATATTTTGGTGCATCCAGCTTTGTGCATTTTGGAAATACAAGCCTGGCTTTTTGCACAAAGAGTTTTTCTCCTTTGCATCCACAAGCAGTTTCTTTAGATGGTGGAGAGGCGGTAACCCTACCACCCCATCCCTCTCCACTGCTGCCCCTTCTCCACGCATGTCTGGCACAGGAGTGCAGCCCATGGTGCAGGGGGGACCATGGGAGGTGAGCTTCGGAGGCTGCAGGAGGACACAGCAGCCTCTTCCCTGAGCTGTATAGGCAAGATAAGGCAGCTGAATAATCGCTGGTGCTATGCGCTTAGTGCCATATCCCCAAAGGCAGAGGCAGAGCTACCTCCAGCCTGGAGCAGCCCGAAACCCCATAGTTTGGCAGCAAGGCAAGGGCTGTGGTGCAGATGCCAGACTACAGGCAGTGCTGCTGGCTGCTGGGGCTTATGAGCCGGCTGTGTGGCAGACACTGCGTGGTGGTAGCATGGTGGTGGTGGTAGCATGGTGGTTAGGGACTCAGCCCACAGCGGGACCTCATCCATGCCTGACAGCAGACGTCATGGAAAGAAAATAAAATCAAAAGCGGCTCTGAATGCTTTGGCCATGTGGAGGCTCGATATGCTTTCACATCAACTCTGGAAATTTTTGCTTTCTTGAAGCACTTCTAGCGCTGCCTATTTATAACTCAGTTATTTAAGTAATGCTTATATCTGTTTAAAATCACCACCGTTACTGGAAATGACTGATTTGCTGTGAAACATGCAGAAGCAGGGTATGTCATTCAAGCAAGTGACACCAATGGTTTCTGTTGATTTAAGGCAGTTCTTTCCCCAGGTTTCATTTTAGAAGGGAAGATGAATTTGTTATTTTTCTGCATACTGGAACTGTAGGGTAAACTGTGTTTTGCTCTAATAACTAGGAGACTGATCTGTAGTGATAGCTGAAGGTCTTAGTTCCTGTTGGCAGCCAGCAAAGAGGGCAATTCCAGAAGATACATTGAATTACACGGGAAAGTTTTCCTCTGTTGATGAGACAAACTGGAAATGGGTAAAAATCAGTGGTTAAAGGAAAAAAATTAACTAATGGTAGTAGACCTGGAGGACAAGCAAAGAGAGCAGATGAATCCTACACAAGCAGGGGCATTTGACTGCTTAGCAGTGAAGGACAGATTGCATTCTTATTTTTCAGATGGTTAACTCTCCGTATCGCTTCATCTTGGTTTGGACTCGGATCATATAAACTGTTTCCCTGCTCAAGTTGGTTTACTGTTCGGCGGCGTATCAAACCACGTGTTTGTTCTCTGCCTTTAATTAGTACTTCTAGTTAATGCCTGAGTAAAATGTTCCCGCTGTGCTCATTGCCACTTGATAGTGCGCATTCTTCCTGAACACCTGCTGTCAAACCAATCATGCCTTTTCTTGTCAACTTGCACAATGCTCCAGGTCTTGAGCAAGACCGACATGACGGAAGGGTTTTTAGAAATCTATGTGGAAAGTGAGGTCTTTGCATAGGGACTGATAATAGGAGACCGCAGCATTTTGTAGGAGCTAGTGTCCAATAATATCTAATAAAATTCTGTTTGCAAATGCAGGTTTTGAAGTAGTGGATATACTGTAGGTTAAAGAAGCAAACTGCTCCACCCTGAGAGGAATCGTAGATGTTGTGTAATGACAACAGAGAGTAATCTGCACAAATCTTGGGAGAAGTACAAGGGTGGTGACCAGCAAACAAGTCATCAAAGAGGGGATCTGGTTAGAGGTGTTGGCATGCGCTGACGGTGGTGACAGACATTGGCACAGAAGGAAGAAGGTGGGGAGGAGAAAGTGTGGGGAAAGGGGCTCTTGGCAAGAAGAAAGCAGTATTGCTTTACTCAGGAGCCTGAAATTACAAGACTCCAGCCTTGTGACACAGCAAATAAGTGTGTCACCTGAAACAGAGGAATTCAAGGTTGCCTCCTGAAGCAGCTCATGCCAGATGGAGGGGGAATGAAAACCTTGTGGAACAATAAAAGTTAGCTTTCCACCGGACTGTAGTTTTTAAGTCCGTAATAGTGATACTCTAATGTGTCTTTTCCCCTCAGCACCTTCTAATTTTGCTAATTAATCCATGGTTGCAAAAAGCCTCCAGTAGCCTGTCTAGCAAACAGGACGGATGAGCTTCCCGTACTTGAAACTTTCAAAGATCCTACAATGCCAGTCGCTTCCTGGTCTGTTGCATTGAGAGCATGACCTGCTCTACCACAGAGTGAGACGAAAATATCAGGCACCGAGGTGAGCCTCGAAAGCATAGGAGAAGCACCTTTCACTCCTGCAAGAGATAAATGTGATGGCACAAGAAGGCCCTTTCATCGTTGTTAACAAATTCACTTCCTCAGCCTATCTTTTACCTTAATACTTTTCCATGCTTGCAATGCATCTGTCCTGACATGGGCGAAACCACTGAAAGGGTCTCACAAACAGTGATTGCTTGCACAGACTACAGGAAGAATATGACTGACTTTAAAATGCTTTAGATATGTTCAAATACTGTAATGATGGAAGTAAAAAAATTTGCATTACCAAACTAGATTACAAGGTATAGAGTACCTCTCATATTTGGGAGTCTGTTTAAGTAGGGACCACAACCACCGTTCATAAATAGCAATTGTTAAGTTGGAAGGATTTAGTTACAAAGGAAGCAGATTGTTCTGTTATTTCCAGTCCTCTCATTTTCATCTGTGGTCTAATCCAAATGGACTCCAAAGGCAGGATTAAACTTTTAGTTGCATTTTTTTAGGTTCTACATTAAAATAAATGTATTTACTTGAAAAGAAATGTCTTAAATTTAGTATAAAAATCTGTTCTTACTTGTGGAGATTGATTGCAGCAGAGAACATGCAGTAACATTGATTCTCCAGATGAACTTTGTTACTGCTGAACCTACTTTCTCTTTCTTACACACCTCAATATGCCTTTTACTCTGCAGCTTATGTTTTGGTATGCAAGTTACATTTTGCTAATGAAAATTTTGTCCAGGTTTGCCACCTTTCTGGAATTATATTTTTTGCTAATGTCAGGTTACTGTCTTGCACCATTTATGTATGACATTTTGTTATAAGATCTGATTAAGGATGATTTTGATGAGTTAGGCATGGCTGTAGAAGTATGTCAGTAGGAAAGCTATTTTTTCTATCCCACAGAGAGCTCATCAGCTGGGTATGCTTCTGTCAGTGTTATAATTCTGCATCGTTTGACAATGTAGCTCTTGAAACGGCCAAGTATCATTTGGAAAAGCTAACTAAAGATGCATGCTTTAAAAAAAAAAAAGAAAAGAAAAAAGCAAAGGAGGAGGAAAATTAGCAAAGCCCTAAGGTTAATTCTAGTCCATTCTTAACAGGAACCACAAATATTTTCCTGGCTTTACCTATTTAAGTTTTCTTTCCTGAGATAATTATCTTCATAATTGCACACAAAATACACATTTTTGAACCAGCTATCTTTTCCAATGCTATATTTTGAAGTAATATTCTCTTTTAATTACCAAAAAAATTAAGTATTTCTTTTTGAAAGGGGAGCAGTTTCTCCTTAATTAAAATGTGTTTTTGCTATTGATGATATTATGTATTACATGATGATTATCCCACTTTCCTAGTGCTTCCCTGAAGAATATGGTATCTGTGTCCAGAGTAACCTTTCAGTGTATGTGTACTTAGATCCCTTTCATGACTGTTGTGGTAACAACAAAAAAATTACATAAACTTGCAAAAGAATTGCTTAATGGTATGAAGTATTCTGGTTTCTACCAAAACCCCAATTACTTAATTTTGTACCCTTCCTGGCCTACATAAATTATGCAACCCTCACATCTCAACATCAGTGAATTATGTAGCTCTGCGCACACATCAATTAATTTTGGCCCCATCAACTTCCCACCTTCTGTGTGCTCCTAGCCTCAAATCAGTTTTGCATCTCCCAGCCGCGAGCGGTTGATTTTTGTACTCCCAGCAGCTCATCTCTGCCTGAACCTGCAGCCCCGCTTCAACTCTTCACCCTCCCCCACCTGCCTCTCCGCCTGCACAGCCAAGCCACCGCCTTCTCCTCCCAAATTCCTCCTCCTCCAGCTCGGCAGCGAGGATCAATCCCAGGCGGCTTCACCTCCCGCCTCGCCAATGGTTCAGCGCCGGATCCCAATGCACCCAGTGGGCAGCAGGGCTGGTCTGGAGGTGACCTGAGTGTCCTTATCGCTCTCCTCACGATTTTCAAAGTGCAGATTGCAAGACTGAAGCTCCATCTTCTGGAACAGCCTGTGAAAGTCATGGCGTGCTTGGAGCAACCACCTCCAAAACGCTTCCTGTGGGGAAGCCTGCATCATCGAACACCCCACTGGGAAGAGAAGTAGCTTCTAGGTCTGTAAGAAAAGCGGCATGGAAGAAAATAGTTGTGCCAGCATCCATCAAACTCAGCACTGCTGCCAGCAGCAGAAGCAAGCATGACCTGGGCCTTGGTGATAAAGCTGACACTGCTGCTGCAGGTGTCTGCATCAAATGCCACAGTAGGCTTCTCTAAGCAACCCAGAAAGAGCTCATTTTCCTCCAGAGGAAACTTCAGTGTGCAAAAACATCAAGAGGGATATCTTGTTTCCTTATTGCTGACCTCTGCGTGCAGCTCAGTTCTGAGTCCTGAATTCTTTTGGCCAAAAAGGAAAAGTATCTCCATGAGAAGTATGCAGAGGACAAAAGCCTGAGAGGGCAGCGTGATGTCCTGCAGACGAGAACGGCCTTGGCTTGCCGTCGCTCTCCCATTGCTTTCAGACCAGCAAGAAGTAGAGCAGGTCTGCAGCGCGCCTACAGCCTCTCACTGGGGATTTGCCCTCCAGTAACGCAGGACGGGTCAAGGCAGGCCCCTTCCTCACTCTCTCCCTCTGTTTTTAGTTCCTCAGGTGCATGGAGGGGAGGGAGCCGGCAGCTTGCCAAAGAGACGAGGGTGGTGACAGCAGAGTGAGGAGCCGTCGGGCTTTGCCCAGGGTCACCACATTTCCCGTCTGACTGGACTGTCAGGAGGGCTGCTGGACACCAGCTCTCAGTTCAATCTGCTTTTCTCTCCAGGGGCTGGAGGGAATTTGACTCTTCTCTCAAGTGAGGCTACAGAATATTTTCTCTCCTCTCCTTTTTGTCTATGTCTGTTTAAGCAGCAAGCACTGCAAAGACTGACTTGTGCTTTTTTTGTACAGTTCCCAGCACATCTGGCCGTCTTGGATAAGGTCCCTAGGCCTGATTGTAGCAGAAAGTAATGATAGCGTGTTTAAAACTTGGGCCTCCAACTATGGCTATATATAAAACGCAAAGCATTTGGGACAAACTGGAGGAAATATAGTTTTTAGTAACTGAGCAAAAAAAGAATACATTCACTCTTTTACATCTGCAGTTGTGTTTTGCAAGCGTGGGTGCTCTGTCGTGTTAGAAGACTGTACCTCAGAACTGAAAGCCGATGCAACACAGGGGAGCACTTGCTCCCAGCTGACTGGCAGCAAGCATTTTTCCTGTCCCACTTGCACAACAGCCATGGTCATTCATCAGTGTGAAGCTAAGCTGGCTCTAGAAAACGTTCTAATTATCTAGGCGTCTTGATTAAACCTGCCTTGATTTAAAAGAGGCACACCACCGTACTCATGTGAATATTTCTTGTTTCTTCTAAATAATAGAATTAGCTATGGGCATTTCCTAAGAGCATGCAGAATGCAATTGCAGTATAATTCCTCTTCCTCCAAGCCTAGTCTTGAAACATGCAAATTTCTCTTTCAAGTGTGCTGGCAAAAAATGGCAATATCCTGATACACGCATGGTTTAGACACTGAATTGCACACTGGTTGAGTTATCATCCGTGGGTTGAGCTCTTTGGTGAATATATCAAGAGCGCTGTGGAAGGTAGCACAGTCTGCTGAGGAAAGATCAATGGAAGACTTGCTTCTCACTTTCTTTCGTAGGGATCCAGCATTGGCCAACCCCAAGGACAGGGTACTGGGCTGGATACGGACCTTTGGTCTTCCCAGTATGGCCTTCCTTGCATAGCTCGATGCAGCACACCACAGTGCCGTGTACTTTATGCTGAGCTTTTTCATGTTCTCTTTTAAAAATAACAAGACATCTCTTAACATTCAGGATACATTTTTCCACTGTGAAGCACCACTGCAGTCTTTTTAAAGAAACTCTAGGAAGGGTGTTAACTTGATCAATGCGGTGCAGGAAGGAAAGCTCTTTCCTACTATTTTTTCAGCATGACTTTCACTGACATGATCAGGCTGGGAAAAGACTTATTGGCTGACAGCCCAGGACAGCCATGCAATATCTCTAGTCATCTGGAACTCAAAACTACTCTGCCCAAGGGAGAACCATAACATAAAAACAATTTAGGTTACATGCTGAATCTTATAAACATTGTTCAGTTTTTTAAAAATAGTTTAAATACTATTTATGTGCATTTGCTATGCACAGGGTTTTTGTTGGGTTTGGGTTTTTTTTTTTCCAAACGTCAAGTAAGAAAGGCTGGGAGGGTTTTTACTTTTTTACTGTACATGGCTTTCAAAAATCTTGGAGATTTTTAGAAATATAGGGAAGTGAGCTTCCTTTCTTCTCATAAATTTAAGAGCTTGGCTTCTCCTATGTATCAGATATAATTGTTTTATATAGAGAGATAATGTTTACTTTTTGACCCTGTCCAGAAAGCACAGAGTCACAGAAGAAGTGGTTGGAGTGAGTTTCCAGAGGTGCTGCGGTCCCCCTCCTGCACAACGTGGAACTGTCACAAGCACCAGATCGGGAGGGCTTGGCTTCATTTGGCCGAGCCACAAAACCCCCAAGGACAGAGTTTCCGCAGCCTCCCGGATGACCTGTCATGAGACTGTGCTTCTCTTCTAGAGATCTTTTCCTCCTGTCCAGTGTGAACCCTCCACACTGCCCTTTGTGGCTGTTGTTCCCCCTTACGTTGTCTGTTGCTGCTGCCCAGAGTTTGCTCGGTCACCCTCCCACCTCCCCAGTGTATATATAATCTGAGTAACCCTGGGAAACCAAAGCGCAAGGGCCAATATACGTGTATGAAACTGCAAAGTTGGGGCCTTAGCTTGTAACTGTATTCATCTGTTGAATTTTCAATTGTCTTGTGGCACAAGAGAGGGAAAAACCAGTGGTTTTCCAGCAGTTCAAAGCTGATGCTAAAATGGATTAACTATAGCACTTTTGCAAGTCTATGTTTTTTTCTCTCCCTTTTTGAGGCTGAGCATCGCTGGCCTCTGTCTATTGTTACCTTATTTTGCATAAAAAATTGTCAGAGTAATCTGCTTTTCTGTAGGCATGTGCATCTCTAATAATTTGGGATAAAGCAACATGAATCCAGAATGTAAGCTCTACTTAAAAAATTTCTTTTTTTTCCACTTGTCTTGACTGAAGATCTGAACTTGGGACGTGTCCATTGCTACCTGTCCTTCTGCCAAGTCCTAACATTCCAGCACACCTTGCAACAAGCCTAAAATTATTATTTTAGGAAAATGACTATAGTTCGTTTATGATTCCTTTTTTCCATAAACTGGTGTTTCTCCAGCTGAGTAGCCTTACTGTCTTTTCAGTGACTGATCCATTTCAACATAGGAGAATAACCCCTCGCGCACATAGCTTGATTGTTCTTGTGCAGCTTCTTGCTTTTGCTGAAATTGTCGGTTATTTGGCTGCGTTGCTGTTTTTAATTGAGTTGTGGTTTTTACTTTCTTCATGCGATGCGCCATGTGCTATAACTTTTCCTGTGATGCTTTCATTGCAGGCCTTGCTGAGACCAGGACGAATAGACAGAATTATCTACGTGCCATTGCCAGATGCAGGCACTCGCGGGGAGATCTTCAAACTTCATTTTCAGTCCATGCCAGTCAGTGATGATGTCTGCTTAGCGGAGCTCGTTCAGCACACAGAGAAGTACTCAGGAGCAGAGGTAAAACTTTCTGAATGGTAATGGCCAAGGAGTCGGTCCACAAAATTGTGTTTTTGAAACTGAAATCAAGTATCATCCAGATATCATCCCTTGAGTTTTCTCAAAGTGGTGGGGGAAATTATGAAGGGGAATGTTTGAGAGATTTCTGTGTTTCTGCCCAGAAGACAGAATACGATCTGGGGCTTTTTTCCTTCGAGATCTCCATCACAGGATTGTTGCCAGGGGAAGGGCCTCTTCCAGGGTGAGCTTTAGTACCATCACGCGTGGCCTCATTAAGGAATTGCTGCCAGGAGATGTTGAGGGAGGTGGGGGCATGTGTCCCCAGACTGCCCAGGGAGTTCACCTGGCTCTCCCCACATCCCCGGGGATCTTTTGCATTTAGGATTGTGACTGAGAACTTCAGATGGAGGATGGAGAGGCAGAGTTATGCGGCAGTATAGGGGAATTGCAAGGGAGTTACCGGTCACTTTGAAGCTTGTATTTTCCTATTCTGTATAATCAAGACCTCACAGCAGCACTTACTGTTATAGCTCATTGCTATTAGTTAGTCAGCTTCTGACGATGGATGTCAGACAATTATTTCCTGTCCTGGGTAGAAGGAGGAACTTTCTCAGATGCTGCTGCCTGGCAGTTATAATAAGCATTGGTACATTAGTGGTCACCACTCTGCTCCCTGAATATTATTCATGTCAGTGTCTCGTGAAAGGATATTTCATTCTTTCCTCATTTTGATTAATTGAAAGTAATTATATTACTCTCAAAATTCAAAGAATGTTATTAAGGTTGCCAATTCGAGCTCTTAAAAGGTATGAAATACCAGAATTAAAATTTCCACCTTACTGTAGCCAGTCCTAGCGTATGCTTTATCGCACCATCTTTAATTGCATAGTCACCTTCTGCTTTTTCCATAACAGAGTGGAAAATGTGATGTGCCTGCCTCGGCTCCCCCATCTTTCTGTGTGCTGTTTACAAGGGCAGGGGAATAAGCTAAACTTTTGTCTTGGTCCAAAAGAGAGGGTGACCGTGGAGTATTTGTGTGATTCCTACAATGCTTGAAGGCCCTTCTCAACTGACTGGGCATTGGATATGCTCCCAGGCAATACTTTTGCTCATTTAGCTATCATTTAAATGCTGGAATGTTGTAAAATGCTGCATTGCCTACTAGTAACCTCTGGCTGGTGAGGGCACTGCTGTGAGTGCTCCAAGTCCAAGGGATGGTGTCGGACCTCGCCATACGCAGCAGCAGTGTCTGGGCTAGCCTCCAGGCTCGTTCCGGGAAGCTGTGTCACAGCAGACACCGAAGTCAAACCCGCAAGAGCTTTCCTCCTCCACAGCACAGGACAAACTGTGCTCTGGGAACGAATGAATGAAAGCTGCGTAGTGAGCAAAGCTGTTTTGGGTAGCACATCTTTTTGCCGCAGAATGTGGGATCTCATAATGAAAAAAAGGCAATAATACAAAGGATTGCAGGCTTAAATGTTGGTCTGGAAAACTGTCACAGCTCTACTGCCTCCATGCTTTGGAGCAGTGGCTTGAAACAGGACTGTGTTTTTACCTGTATGTCAGTGATATGACTTTTTCTGCCCTGGGAAAAATTTATCTGCTTCTGGCTGAGTTACAAGCCTCCAAAAACATAAATACAAATATATTCTCTGTTGTGTATGGAAACTGTCTTCTTACCAGGCAACAACTGTAATGCTTGTATTTCAGAAATTCCAAGCATATGGGGATTTCCTTTGGATCTGGATCAGCTGAGGCTCTAGTGGTGAATTCCTGTGCCTAGTTGATAATGAGTCACAAATGTCTTGGTGCTGGCTTTGTACGGAACCAAAAATAAGTTAATGGGTCATTGAGTGCAGCTACAGAGTAGTTGCAGGGGAAAAAAAGCCTGCCTGTTTCTAATAGGGCATTTCTCATGTATTTTGTTCTTTTGCATCATTCAAAGAATTATAATAACTGGGATGTAAAGAGTAAATACAGAAAAAGCCTCAGTCAGTGTTCCTTGGAAGAATATATAAAAAGTCTTGACAGTTGGCACGCACAGTGGCCAGTTTCATTAAAGCCTTTTCTTCCTAGTGTCTCCAGCTTCCCAGCTTTACAAATAGTTTCCGCTGTTGAATGGCAAGTTCCCATTCCACTGTTCTGCCCTTTGTTTAGAAAAAGAAATGGAAAATGCTTCGTTTTGTGACTAGAAGATGCTGTATGAATAGGGAGTTGCGTGTAAAGATGCGTTGAATCATCCTGACATGAGCTGAATAAACAGCAAGTAAAGTGGATGGTTCAGTATGCATCTGGCTTCCAACTTGGCCTTTTTTTCAGATCGGGTATTTGTATATTTTTGCCTGTCATCACTTATGACCAGTTATCTCTGTTCACCTGCTGTATGTATGTTTCTCTTAATGAGTACCTTTAAAGGTATATCAAGATAGCAGAATAGAGTGATTACTTCCCACTGTTTCATGTGAGATAAGATGGAGGATAATTTATGAAGGTGAATTACAATTTCCTTCTCTTGTGTAAGTGAAGTTTAATCTAAAAAACAAAGTGCGTTAGAGGAACAATGTCTGTACAGTTAGCTTTTATTATGCTAATAGTATAGGTCAAACAAAGCCTCTGCTTTCTAGAAATATTAGGGTTTGAGTTCGATCTTCATTTCCAGGCCCTTCTGAAGTAGGGCACTGCAGCAGAGCTTGAGGCTCTTCTTCAGGGATACTTCAGTATCTGTACACCAGGAAAGTAAGAAATTGATTTTAGAAGTTCCTGAATAGCAAGGTTTGGTCTCGGAGCTGATATTGACACCAAAGATCATTCCCTCCTCCCTCGAAGGCAACTTCTTTGGCTGCATCTCTGCCCTGAATGCATCTGCCTTTTCCCAGGACCACCTCAACGTCTTTTTAGCTGAGCCAGTGTGTCTGAGCCATGTGCAGGGTAGGTCTGGTTGCTGCAAAGACAGCTCTACAGTAACCCTGTGTCTTGTTTGTCCTCACAGGCGGGCCAGCATGTTTCACCAGTGTGGCAGAGGAGCAGTCAGAACTGCTCTTGTCTTTGCCCCCAGCTTTTTTTCCTAAGAAATTTCTACTGAAGGCCGTGCCCGGGCAGCTGACGCCAGGCATGGTTCAGCAGGAGGCTGTGCTGTGCTTTGCTATGCTGCACTGCTGGCTTTGCCAACAACTCCAGATGCTGTAACGTTAGCACGGAGCACTGGTAGGCACGGAGGAGAAGTCTCTAGTCCTTGAAAGTAATAAAAATGGTTAAAACAGCAAGCGCCAAGCTGCCTCGAAACTTTTGTAAGGTTTCTTCTAGTATTCCTGCTTTTTATCTGGGGCAAAATTGCAGGAGATCCAACTTTTATAAAACTGATGGGGGTTTTTTTGATGGTTTTGTATAATTGGGATGTCTTCACTTGGAGATTGTTCAGTCTGATCATAGCTTTTTCCTGGAGCGTTTTCACTGTTATACTTCATGCTGAGGAGTTTTACCGGTTTGATTTCTCACTGTGCTTTCTATAAAGTATCATTAATTAAAAGATCCAACCATGGAAGTATTTAAAAGCAATGTTTTAAAGTGCAAGCAATGTGAGTGCTTTGGGTCTCGTTTGCTTGCTTTCATGATGCTGCTACAGCCAGCTTGCTTTAGGAAAGATGGGCCTTCCACAAAGTCAGATGCTCTACATTTTCAATTTGGGGTTCAGATTAGGTTTTTCGTAATTATTGGCTGCTCGCTGTTGTAATAGAAAACACCAATATCCTCAGTGTGCTTTCTAGTGCAGGTAAGAACTAAATCACAAGGACAGAATCTAACAGGAAATTGCTTGTTCTGTAATTTTAAAATTATACATTGTCTCAAGCAGAAAAGAAGAAAGGTTGTAGCTGGAACATCTTGGCCTAGAGGAAGGACACCTACCTACCTTTATAAATGCAAAGACTGATGTCTTTGTTAGACCTCTGTGGGGAAAAAAAGATTTTATCATTTGCCTTTACAAATTAAGTGGGAGGGGTGCATCTGTCTTCAAATCCTTGGAGTTTGCTCTGTGAAAAGGTACAAGCAACGGATGAAGACAGTGTTTCCCCACTGTAGAAATATTTTGTTCCAGAAAGTAGGTGATAAAAAGCAAAATAAACCCAGAAAAGCAAGCGACCTTCTTTTATTTTCTGAGTCCCGGTGAGATTATTTGGTTTTGTTACAGTTTAGAAGGCAGTAGCAGAGAGGGAGGTTTTGGGCAGAAACTGAAATCGTGTTGAGTTGGCTTGAGTTTAAAGTTGGTTAGAAGTAATAAAAAATTAAATATTCTGGATATGATGACAATATTCTTAAGACAAGTGTGCTTATAAAAGTAAGCTGATGGGACTGACTGCTTTTATGTTGGTGGAAAGCAGGTCATGGTGAAAGCGAAGGCTGGCATTGTTTCTATAGTATTATCAGTTTCCATGCTTACAGGACACAATAGTAAAGCGGGAATCTGGGAACCTGTAAATCTTTCACTGGTTCTTAGTCGAAGTAGAATAGTTAATGTAAAAAATATCTTTCTCACTTTGCAATAACTCTCAATGGGAACACAGAGAATGAAGGGCAAAAAAAGGCAAGCCAATGAAGGTTTGCTCTGGCTCAAACGAGAGGATATTTGATGCCAAAAAGTATCTTTCCAGCAGCACACTAGCTCGAATCAACTACAGCCTTTGACTCTTAAACTGTGTATTCCAAAACATGCATGTTATTGTTTACCAGATATTGATGTATTTAAACTATAAACTTCAATAAAATACCACCCCAAACAACCAAAACCTCCCCAAACTCCTCTCTTTCTTATAGAGGAAGGTACCAACTATAAAAAAAGTGAGGATGCATTCCATCGTAGGTGTACAGGAGGGTAAACAGTCTTTTAAGAGATTGGGAAAAAATTGTCTCTTCAGTAAAGAGCATCTACAGTAAAGGTGAGAGCTTAGATATAGGGGGGAAAAAGGACATCCGGCAAATTAGGATGTGTTATCTTCTTTACATCTAGTTTTTTGTGAAGGAAAAGATCTTCCAGACTTAAGGGAAAGGCTTTCTGCTTAACATTTTTAAAGGGCAACGGATCCAATTCTGTATAGTAGCCTAAAAAGAGACACAGGCTTTTGGGAGTGAAGGCATTAAAAAAAAAAAAAAAAAAAAAAAAAAATTTTCTCTGTGGGGGGAAAAATACCAGTAGACCCTACCTGTCCTGGCTAAAGCTCGTGGTTTTAATTTTTAAGTACAAACATGTCTGTTCCTTTTATGCGTAGTTATGCTAGATGCAGAGCGTGTTCAATTCCCATTGAATTCAACATGTGTTGAAGGTGCTGCATGCCTCATGCCTTGGGACTGAGCCCTCAGATTTTGAACTTCTAAGATACCACCAAAAAATCCATATGTCTCATCAGAAATGCGTGATTCAAAAACACACTTTGGTAGTTGAAGCATCTGTGGCTGAAATGTCTCTGGCCTGACTCTGCTGGATGGCCATTCCTTCTGAAGGAGTTCTGCTTAGCTCCGCACCAGGATATGGTGTTACAGTGAAATGCAGTTTTCAAAGTGAGGAGCACTGTCAAATTGAAACGCAGCAAGATTAAGGCCTCAGATGAACCTCTGAAGTTTCTCTTGGAATGATGCATAGGATCAGGTAATTTATATCACTTGCTGAAAAGTGAATATTTTTGTGTGGGTGGGTGAGGAAAAGAGTCTCAGCCTTCGTCCAATATGGGTAATATGGGATCACCACCTTCCTACACACATTTATCAGTGCTGAGGATGTGGTTGGCACAGGTGGCTGGAAGGTGAGGAAATACCTGGCATTCGGAATGTTTTCTGAATGTCAATGTTTGGGATAAACGAGATGAATCACCGGAAAGGAAATAACTAACTGCACAGGACTTCCCATGGGATTTTGCTTGCTGCTGGTCTCGCAAGAACCTCGTACGTGCAGAATGTGCTTGGACAGATTGGGAACGAGGGGGAGCACAGGTGTCTGGGTAATCACTCATCGGCATGGCGGTGCCGAACTGCAAGAGTTTGTGGCGTTACGCTGCCTCTCCCCGCTCTCCTTTTTAGTCACTTTAGAAAGATCTGGTTCCTTTCGTGCATTTTTCAGAGATGGGGGGAGGGGTTTGTTGCCCTGAGTGGGCTGATTTTCATCACGTCTTGTCTCAGCTGAGACCCAATAATGTACCGTATGCATTCGTCCTGTAAGTGTATAAAGCATAGTTGGCAATTAGCATGTTTAAGCAAAACATAAGGTTTGGTATACAGGAGAGTATTTGCACTGAAATTTATGCATGGCTAGCTCATCTGGGAAAGAACATTTTATCCTTCAGTGAGATGATTTCCTAATAGTTTAATCAGGCAGAGGAGATTTAATGCATCTGGCTGAAGGGACATCAGTGTTTCCGAAAAGGTCAGACCCATTAACAGCTCAGGAGGATACAGTCGAAACTGCTTCCTAAGTAACTCAAAGAACAGTGATCCTCAGAGGAACTTGGGGAGAATGCCAGGGGGAATTTGAATGAGCCCCCAAGCGAGCACCAGGCAGTGTTGAGGTATGAAATTTAGCCTGCTTCTCAAACCTGAGATTTTCTTTCTCCATACAGCCCAAAGAGCTGAACATTTTGATTCCTTAAATGCTGAGACAGTTAGGGTGCAGGAACCTTACAGCTAATTTCGGTATGTTTTTTCTTCTTTTCTGTGTCTTCATTAACTATTTTAATGGCAGGTTCTGTAAATGAGCACTTGTGTTTGCTTTTGTCCTCCCTGTGCCTTTGAAGGGCTGTTTCTTGTTGCATGCCTGTTCGGAGAAAGAACCCGCAATAGGAGCATCACTTGTGTCAGGGGTAAGCAATCATCTGCCAACGGGGCTGCTTGCTTCTGATGAGCTTTTACGAAACGGCTGTAGTTTCACCAAACCCGCCGAAGCCATGGGAGACGTCTGCGTTTACCAGCAGCGCTTGCTATGCTGTTTGCCTCCCTCCCCTCCCCTTGCCTTCCCTTTTCCCCGCTACCTTGCGTGCAGCGGAGTTACCAGGAGCTCCCCTTTGTTGAGGGTGGCAGAGGGGAGTGTGTTGCCAGCACAGCAGGGGACTGTTGAGCTGCCACCAAAACACAGGCTTGTAAAAGAGGGACCTAGACTGATACTCCGTCAGCCAGCTTCACTTGCCCTCTGCTCTTGCCTGTGGCTTTGCTGCTTTATTGTCCTGGTTTTGGCTGTAATTCCCAGCAATGGAAAAACATGTTGCTCTTTAAAAGCAGATGGAAATTCATTCCTGAAGGAAAAAATATGTCTCTTTAGGCTACTGCTATTGTTTTCTTTTAGTTTTATTTTTTGCCTGTGAGCTATTTCTAGCAACTTTTAATTTAATTCATTCTTCTTTTTTTTCTTTTTTTTTTTTTAATCAGACAGCAGGGATTATTCTTCAGTGTCTTAAAGCACACTCTTTCAGTATACCAATGATTACAAATGGGGGTGTGTAATGTTCAGAGTAAAAATTGCATTTGCAATGATCAGGAAGAAATTGAAAATGTTGGTTTATTTCTGCCTTTTGAAGTATTTTCATTTACGTAATACAAATGCTGGTATCAGTTCAGAGTGGTAGAATTTGCTGTTAGGTTAAAAAAAGGAAAAGAAAAAAAATTTAGCACTTTTTCCTCACACTGACCTGTTTTTCTGATTTAAACCTGTAGTGCTGGCACTTGATCCTTCTGAGTTATGATGTGTCACAGGGTATGCGGTTAGAAGTGAGCTTGCTGCTTTGAGTTTGACTCAACTAAAGTGTAAGACAAGGCATACAAATTAGAGAAAGTCACCAAAAAGTCATTGCACTTCATAGAGGATTAATTCCTGATCCTTGACACTTACACACCAACTTCAGGGCTGGATCCTCAACGTATACAAGTTGCTGTAAATACTGAATATGACTTAGTACGTTAGCGAAAGATATGTCCAAAGTTTTTTGTTTCATTTTCTGTAAGACCACTGATTTGTATCCACTTTTTTCATAAACGGGGGAAAACAGTAAATATTCTTACATAACCATTGATATTTCTCATGCCCTTACGATTAGCGTGTGTCTGACTGGCTTAAGTGCCTGTTATGATTACTTTTAATAGTATACAATGCCTGACTGTCAAACCTCAATTTACCTTTCCCTACGTGTATATACATTTTCCTCTTGGATATCCTGAGGATTTCAAGGGGGTTTCCCACGGAGGTAGCACTGAGGCATAATCTTGGGCATCAGCTTGGCCAGGAATGCTGCAGAGGGCTCCCTGCTTCTGCAGTAAAATTTCCTTTCCGTCCTTAACAGAATCAGTCCTCCAAAAATAAAGGTAGTACTTGGACAATGATATCCAAAATAGTTCTGATTATTATCTTAATTGGCACTAGGAATATTTAAATGTAGTACCTGAAGGCTAACTCAGATAGGATGTTTATACCAGATGAAACCGTACAGAGGAACACCTTGTGCTGACCTACTTGTATTTCTGGTACTGTGCCAGTTAAATTGCTGTCAAGGTGGAAGAAATGTTAATGAATGGCAGAAGAAAAATAGAGCCCAGGTATAAAAGCTTATTAATCTACCTGATTATTGTTGCTGTGAATAAAGGACATGTATTTTAATGACAACACTGTTTACACTTCACTGAACTGCAAAGATTGGAGAGGTGTGTGTGTATGAAATAAAATATTTGAACATATATTGGTATCTTTGTGTACATAGAAAATAGGATGTTTGCCTCTGGCAGTCATCAGCGAAGTAATTGTTTCTGTTGCGAAAATTTGGAACCTAATAATGAACAATAAAATAATATCTAATAAAATCAGTAAGTGTGCCATTAGACTGTGAATATCTTGAACAATAGATGTACTGAATTTCAAACTTAAAAGCTGTCACTATTAAAGCTACATTTGTATAAAACATGCCCCAACTATTCTGCTTCTATTGCTTTCTCCTATAATAGAAATAATATCTCATTTGTGTAAAGTAAATGTCGAGTTTATTTGGGGAGGGATGGCCATTACTGATGAAGTGTTTGGAGAGGATTTTTGTTTGGTTTTTTTCTTAACATTTTAATTATTATGTGCTTTAATACCTCCTATCCCTAAAAATGTGTATGAGCCGCAAGCTTACACGCTTGTCATCCCATTAGGTTATTTGAGTTTGAAAATACACTCTGCTGTATTCATTTCGAAGGGGTTTTGATTATGTATAATTTTATTTTTCTAAGTGAGATTTTTTTGGGAAAGAATAGTTGAAATATTTGGTTTTGTGCTGCTTGCTTTTTTTATCCACAAACTTTAGCAGTAACATTGTTGGAGTTGGAGGCTTTTCGGTGAGATTAAGCTGCTCAGCGGTAATTCTGAAACAGTTTGAGAAGTTGTCAGTAATTAAGATAGTCACTGATGCTGGATGTGGGAACAGGGAAGCTTTCAAGTATTTGCAGCCAAACCTACGTTGTCAAACAGGGAAATTTCCATTCTTGCCATGTAACCTCTGTTTTCACAGCGTGCCTGAACACTGGCTGTTCATGAGAAGGAGAGCTGCAATCCCATTGAAGAAGGCACTTTAAGGGGAGCTATCTTTAGCCGGCTTTCTGGTTTGTGTTTGAATGCTAACAAAGATTTTGTATTGGCACAAAACTTTGGTCTTAGCATTCAAACCATTGCCTGGAGTAGAAGCTGTCAAGTAACGTTTCTTAGCACTACTGAAAATCTGATGGGTGCTTGCGCTACTGTAGCTCAGATTTTTGTATATCAAAAATTGGAAGTTGTTATTTCCAAGTTATGTTTTATGGTTTCCTTTAAGTACATATGGAAATACATAAAGCTTTAGATTGCCTTTGGCAAAAGGATTAAATGGTTATTGGCAGATGGAAACAGCACAATAATAACTCTGCAGCAAATTATTAGCTATGTTAGAAGCAATTCCATGGACCCTTTTGCTTTTTAATTAAACTTTTTCAAACTATCACCTAGTTCTCAGCTTAAGCTTTTTGATTCCTATCTTTGAGTAATGAAAAGGTCAAGGACAGTCCGGTAGAAAAAAAAAAAAAAAAAACAAACCACAAAACCAAAAACTTTCAGGTCTTAGTGTTCTGTAATTTGTCCATGGCACTGCATGTATAAAAGTGAGCCATCAGATCTGGGTTGATCACTTGCAGTGGAAGAAAACAGAGCAAAATCCAAGATGACTGCAATTGCTAATTGGTCTTGACATCCCCATTGTCAGGGGAGGAGAACCAAAAGCATTTTGCCCAGTTTAAAAGAGCTGCTTTGGATTTTGTTTGTTTGATGGTTTATTTTCTTATTTAGGGAAGCAGGGCGGGAATTATTTATGATTTCAGAGTAATTGGTATCTTACAGAGATTGGCTTTGTGGTGTTTGATACTTCATTTCCTAGCAAACAAAGTAAATTTGTGATAAAACTAGACTGTTACCATTAAACTTGCGCAGTTAAGCATGCCATTGGAGGGAAAGGAGTGGAAGAGCAGCAATCTGTCTTCTGTTTTGACTTGTATATTTTGGTCTTATTGTGCTTTTTACTGGGATAAATCAACTTTGTCTTCTTCTGGAACTGCTCCCAGTGAGCTCCCGTTTGATGAGAAACTGATGGGGGTGGGGGTTGGAAATGTACCCGGCTCATAGGTTAGACCCTGTGAGTATCTGCAGCGGGATGTTTCCAAGTATTTGTGAGTCCGTGTCAGGAAAACTCTTTCTGCTCGATCTTTCTTTGGCAGCCACTTTCCCTTGCAAGGCATGGTTTTCATCGTTCAGCCAAGAATGAAGGACCAAAGAGAAGAAGCCAGGAGGCCAGGTTGTTGGGGATTTTTCTCACGATATGCAATGATAGTTGCCACACCACCATGAGCAAGCAGAAAAACAAACCAAACCAAACCAAACAAAAAAAAAAAGCTACATGCTGCTTGCATTTCTGGTTACCTCTGCAAGTTGCAGTTGTGGCTGTGTACCTGCAGAGAAGTGTTTTGGGGAGTTCCCTTGCCAGGGACAGTATACAGTATGGCTGTAGGGACGCGGGCTCATCGCGGACTCTTGTAGTCAGATGTGTTACCGCTTTATGGGATCTTGCCATTTCTGTGGTCATTTTTGTGTATTTACGTGTTATATAAACCGGGGGAAGAAACAAAGTGCACTCCTTCGTTAGCGAAACAACATTTGCAGACAAGAAAATATGTTCAGTAATTTAGTATAAACAAGAGAGAACAAAACCTTTCTTGATTTTTACTTTCCTAGTTTAAGGCCTGAGGACTTCCAAAGAAGAGCTGGCAGACTTGTTTTAATATTCAAACAGTAAGCGCTCATCATAATAAGATGTCAGTTCTCTTCAGAAGTGGAATACAGTCAAAATATTAAAAGCTGAAAACTTATTCTTCATTTCTGACATTCCTTGTTACTAAATTTGCAAAAGTATTTGTGAATTCAGTGAAGTAAACTCAAAAAAGAAAAACTGGCATCCTTTTTGGATTTTAAGAGTTTATATGATTGTATGTATTTTAATAAGTATGTATCTCTGTGTGTGTGTGTATATATATATAAAGACCTTCCTTGTTTATGATTTGCTTCAAGCATATATAGAAAATAAATTCTATAAATCTATCTATCCAGGAAGTATTCTTTTCTTTCCTTTCCTCCTCTTCTTTTGTATACTGTTTTTGCACTTGTGAGCTGAAAAAAAAATTTGAAACTCATTGGTTTGTTTTTTTAAAAAGAAACATCTGTATTTTATCTTCATTAACCCCTGTTTATTAATAACTATATTTATGGAAGGGGCGGGTGGGGGCAAAATCATGAAATTCATTTGTCTTCTATCAGTGCTTGGAAGTTGGAGGAAGAAAGTAAGCTTGAGAATTTAGAGAGTATCTTACCCTAGGCTAATTGTTTACCATTAAAAAGAGAGCTTGCATGCAGGAGGGAGTGTTATGTTTTGAACTTACTTCCTTGTAACTCATAAATCTTGGCTGTATAAATGTTCAGTCATTAATTAAGGCTTTCAAATTAATCCATTTCCTGACTGGACTTGGCTGATTTTGCATAGAGCGATGCTGTTGCCCAACTTCCCAATTTAGGAGTGCTCTCAAATGTGTGATATGGAAGTATGGTGTTTATTGTGGAGAGTTAATGAACAGCGCGTATGGAGGGGGGGAGACGCACTTTGTTACGAACATGTGCAGGAAATAAGGCGGTGGTATCAAAATGGTTTTGCATACTTTCATTACTTCCCTTACTTCAAACAATGGCAAAAAAATGGCTCTTTTATATTGATAAATGTCAATCCTGAGCAGAATTATTTTTCTTTCCTTTCATTATTCTAGGATAGTGTTCTGTCTTTGCAATTCAGCCGTTTTACTCAGGACGATATAAAAATACAGCCAAAAACTCTCTCTCTCATGTGATGGAAGAAGATCTCAACTTTCGTTAAAGACTTTTTAGAAATTAATTGGTAGTATTATCACTCAGGTAGTATTATCATTGCATTCATTTGGCCTGCTCATATAGTAACAGAGAGCTCATTCGGGTTTTGTGTCCTACTTGTGTTACCCTTTACAAACGTGTGTGTGTGTCTCCTTTCTTACTTATGAAGGCATAGTAGGGGCTTTTACTATATATTTAATTATTTCTCTAAGATTTAGGATTTTCAGAAACTCGTATTTAGGTGACGACTTGTACCATATACATTGCACTATAGATGTTCGTGTTATCTTTAGCACTTAATTATACACAGGTCTGTCTTTGCAGTGTTGAAAGTGAGTCTACCAGCTCTTCCTCTGAAGTGAACATCCCCTAGCTCGTGCAATTAACTTGCTGTTAAAGGTGAAGCAGCAAAAGCTGCAAATGAATCATCCAGCCAGGCATGGTATTTTAAAACCAGGCAATCCTGGAGATATTACATTTTGTAGCTATTTCAAACCAAAAATGTTTTCATTATCTGGGTTCCAGTTGACTAGATGTGTATTGCAGCAGTCAACTTCCTTCGGTTCTGCACGTGCAGTGGATTTCATAAATAACTTACAAGGTTTCTGTTCCAAGCTGTCTAATTTGTACATGAAAGCTAGAGAAGTAGGAATTAATCATGAATATGAACAAAAAAGATCTCTCATTAGCTCTTTTAGTGTTCAGTCTATGAAAGCATGTTACTACTCATGTTTTCTTTTGTCATGAAAGTGCAAAGAGAGATCACAGTGTTAATCAATGTACCCTCTACCAAGGAACTAAGAAATAGTCTGCAGTGTGTGCTTACAAATCTGAACCAACTGTTATCTACCATGACCATATTTTTCATTATTTTCATATATGTGTTGCACCAAGGAAGATATTTATTTCTTAATGGCTAATTAGAAATTGGTCTGACCAAGTTTCAAAGTCTGAGAAGGTTTGAAATCTGAATTTAACTCTTCGGCTGAATTTCATCACCTTTATCACTTCAGCCAAAGCCAGACTATTAATATCTTCTCATTTCTAGCCTAGTCAAGGTTTAGATTATTACCCTACAGCATTTCAAAGTTTTTCATGTGCATAAAAAATTCTGTGTAACCGATGGAATTATTTAAGGCATTTAAAATCAAATACATGTTTGAGCTTGCTAAATCCAAGGATTATTTCTTTAATTTCTAAAGATTAAAATGTCTCCTAATTTAATGTATATTATTAACTAGATAGCAGGTATAACAGAAGATGTATCAAGCTTTTATTTTTTAATTTTCAAGGTAAGATGTATTTTTGCAGCCATATTCTATTGCTGTCACTTACGTGCCTGTCATTTCCTAACAGTTCATTCATGTCAAACCAACTGATGCATGAACTACCCAATGCTGTGTTGTGCGATTGGATTTTGATACAGCAAAATGATTTTTTCCATGACCAAGAAAACCCCTTGAATTTTAATGGAATCAAAGAGTAGGCATGTTCTGTTTCATTTAGTCCCAAGCTAAGTTATTATAACTGTTTCCAGGTCTTTCAGTATTGCTTTTTACAGATTTCTAATATGAGACATGGCTATATGTGTTTGTGAGGAACAGTGGCCAGATGAATCCCTCTCCTTTTAATCGGCGTTTTGAAATTGAGTACAACTCAGTGTGGCCTCAGTGATACCGTAGGCACGTTAAAGAACAGCCTGACTTTTAAAAACAAATCTGCCACACTTGCCACATCTTTTTTTAAGCAGTAAAACTCTTTTTCTTTTTTTTCTTTCCCCTTGCCCCCATGAGATTATTGCCATCCAATAAGTTCTTTCAAAAATAGCTCCATCTGTAGAAATGGGCTATGGAGACGCAGCATCAAAGGTGTGCAGGCAGCGAGTGACCCGCCGAGCCAGGCAGGCGGTGGAAATCCAGGTGAGCTTATCATGCTTGGTAAAAGTACCATGTGGAGCATGATAGGAAGGCTTGCTAAATTATAAAACATAGCATTAAGAAACTGTGGTAATAAATCCCTCTTTTGTCAGTCTGCGTTTCACTGGAAACAGTCCTGGGCTTGCTGGGAGATAGGTTGGATTGTCTCATTGGTTTCTTCTTTCTTGTGAATTTGATAAATCATTTGATGCATCATAGTTGGTAACAAGTTAATCATATTTCAGTGCCTGAAATGATGCCTGTCTGACACTTACAATCTGAAATCTGTTGTTACGTAAGACTCGGAAGGCATTGGGTGTTGTATTTGGTAGTATCTATGTGCCACCTAAGTAACAGAACAAATTATAATGTGTCTTATTTCTTGCCATATGCTAAGTAGGACTGTTTTTGCAGTGTGCAGATTCAAAATCAGGAACTATATTCAAAATACCTCTGGGGCATTATTACAAATTGTGTCTTTTGCAAGCCACACGTTTGTTTTGGTACCTGGCTCCTGTGGGATGTTACCAGTAGGTTGCATCAAGCCACTATAGAATGGCTGGTGCTGGTTTCACTGCCATTCTGATACCATACCACTGAAAGAGGGACTTGGAAAACACAGCAAGGAAGCTCAGAAAGTTGCTAAATTAAAAGAAAAGTAAAAAGGAAAGGAAAGGAAAAAAGAAAAACAGAAGTCGTTCAACCTATTAAAAGAAAGTGCTTGAAACTGCTGGCTTGAGGAGAGTAAATAAAGAGGGTGAGTTAACATAGGTGGTGAGAGCCATGGCCAGTGACAGCTCCCTGGACCGCAGGAGCTGCTCTACTGATCTCGCAGTCCCGGGCTCCTAAGGCTTTTCCTGAAGAGACCTGTGCAGTATCGTCTTGCGATCATTGCTCATGCTGTGGTTTCTCAAGGTGAACAAAACAATGTTACTGGTGTTAAAATGATAAACCTAGTCCAGTCAGGATCTGCACAGAACAGGTTGTTCCCTGCGAGTCGGAACAGCACTGATAACATTTGGCAGGAATAGCAAATATGCGTTAATATGTGCATTATGATAACAGAGAGAGTCTATTTTGAGGGGCTTTTTTAATAGTAATAATTCATTCTTGGTTTTGAGATGATTCCTGAAAGAAAGGACCTCTTTCCTGCAGTGAATGGTCTTTCTTGGAAGTCTCTCATTTTTAAAACAGAGAGCTTTTAGTCACTTTGTTTTTTACCATTTAAAATCCAGCAGTTTTATTGTACTAATGTTTAGCCTGCCAGGACTTTTTAGCACCAGATTTTTTTCATTTGAAAATAGTGAGGTTTTTTTGTTGTTTGTTTCTTCTTAATTCATATGAAACATTTAAGGAAAGCTTAATTAACCCCAGCATGCAGGGAGAGGGAGAGGAAACAGTGCTCAGCAACTGAGAATATAATTAGCTACATTTATACAGAAGTGATTGTATTACCTAAATCCCTTTTTTTTTAATTTATCTTTGGATTATTTTGGGGCTAGGAAGGGAGGGCAGGCACAGGCTCTGTGAAAAAAAAAAGTGAAGGGAGTAAAAATGCCTCCATGGATCTGGAAAACAGAAATAGAATGAGCCGTCTCTTTCTCTCTAGAGCTGAAGTACTGGTCTTATTCTTAAAACTGCTTGACAGAGTCAGAGTTTAAATTTCAGCTTAGGAGGTTTGCAAAGCTTGGAGAAGCCATGCAAGTCAAGTCCTTTTCTCAAGGTGTAAACATAGGACCGGGCTGATCCTAGATGCAAAGGCCAGTCTTTTTACTGTTTTTTATTAAAATATTTTGTTACTTCTGCTGCAAATTAACATCGGTTTGAACATTTTCTCTCTTAAGTATTGTTCAGTCTTCCTCATTAAAAAAACATTTCCTCAATAATAATAGGTTCCATATGTAGATGTACTATGTATGTAAAATGATACATATTAATATAAGTAATCACACATGAAAATGTGTTTTTTTGCTTTTCACAATATAATGACTCTTCCTGCTCCAGCCTTCTGCCCCCAAAACAAGCAGAACAACAAGAAAACCAGTTGAAAGGAAATTTGCAGTTTTAAATAATTTTCCAGATACCAAGTTTTCTGAGTTCAAATGGAGCTGGCAGAGGAGGCGGCTGGCCGGCAGAGATCGATCGCTGACTATTCCAGGAACAGCTCGACTTTCTGTGCAGCGTGGTTGATACCACGGGCTTGCATGCGCCTGACAGCGAGCATACTGAAAGGCCTCGGTTCAGGAAAGCTGTTCACCACGTGCTTCGCTTCAGAAATGAGGGCAAGTCCTTCAGGATCCTTTATGCTGACGAGGGGGAGACTTCCTCAGGTGCTTACAGCTGAGCGTTTGCTTGAGTGTTTTGCTGAACTGCAACGTTGTAGTGAGATGGAAAGACTTTATAGTACTTTGCACACCATCTCAGAAACATATGGGGAAAGCATTTCTTATAAAGAAGGAAAAACAAAACCCCTTCCCTTTTTAGAGGGTTACAACAGTATTCCAACATTTGCCTGTAAAAGTAACTAACACCTGACCTCCATTTCATAAAAAAAAAAGAGCTATAAAAAGCCAAGTTACGTTGTGAAATCTGTGGTTTTTTCATCTTTTGTGCATGATTTTAACAAAAGGAAGATTTCCATGTGTTCTGGTTAAGTCTTGTAACATGATGCAATCAGTCAGTTTGGCTGATGAGATGTTCTGCAAATATCCTGCAGCAGATGAGCTTGCCGGCTTCAGCGGGGTGGATGGTGTAGGGAGGGGAGGTGGGGGAGAGCTACAAGCATTCTTCACTCCTGGCAGCTGCATGTGCAACAACACTTAAAAGATTATCAGAACCGTTTCCCAAAGCAAAAGGGACATATCAGATTTTTCTTCAACCCAGAGGTTGATGACAAATTAAAAAAAAAAAAGTCCTCAATGAGGTGAAGTAGTACAAGGCGTAGCATTCTCATTACTTACATAGAAAAAATGCAGTTACTTTTATAAATTTTTCTTTAGGCTTTCTTCTGGTAAAAATTATTTAGAACACTAAATTGAATAATTTATTTAGTTTTGTGTCATTGACTTAATTTTTTACATTAGAAATAGAATTCAGAATGTTTCATCTTGAAAAGATTTTAAGTATTTCAATTCAAAATTACTTTTTCAAGATTTCCTTTCAATTTTGTTGCTAAGTGTAATAGGTGAGGTTGAATTTGACCCTTTGTTTATTTGGGTTTTGATTAAATGATATATTCTACTTGGGAAATATTCTGTTCTCTGTTCAGCAGGAAGCTTTTACAATTCTGCTTTTGGATGACCCTAAAAATAGAGGGAGTTTGGTTTTCTGGAACAGGCAGGGAATAAAAAAGAATTTTTTTTTCTGGGTTGTTTTTTTTTTGTTTGTTTGTTTTGCACATGTTGATAGATGGCACTTTTACTTCAACTTCAGCATCCATTTTCAGGTCTTTTCCTGCTGCACTTCATTGTTCTTTTGTGAAGACATCTGAGCAGACCAGGTAGCACTAATAGTCTGCAGGCTGCACTTTCACATGGACCCATGTGTTTATGTTCTTATATTTATATGGACTCCCCACTTGAAAGATAACGCTTTCTATCTCGGGTGGAAATGGTAAAGTTGTAGGAAATAGGTGTTAGAAAGCCTGTGGAGGAATATTTAGTTGATCTGTATCTTAAAGCATATTCTGTTTGGAAAATGTATTTAAATGACTGTATGATTATACATAGCTGTGGGTGACTAATCTAGTCTATTGCTGCAGGTCATGGGAATAGTCATAAAAAGTATTTATTCTGAACATGAACCCGGATGCATGCTTTCCTGACATGTTTCCCATATGGTCCGTAAGTAAACAGTAAATCAGATAGAGAAGAATTGAGGAAAGAGAAAAAGTGGGTAAGGGGATTCTGCAGCACTAAAACTGCAGCCCTACCTGGTTTGAAGCTCTAACTTGTTTTCTCTCACAAGCAAAGAAAAGAAGGAATTAGTCTAAATGGAACAAAGATGTTCTGTAGACATAGGAACCCACAGAGGTACAGGCACCAACAAAAAACATAATTAACACCTTTATTGGGAAGGCATTGCTGAAGCGCAGAGAAAACTGGTCACCTCCAGAAATGGCATGCCGTTTACTCCCTTATGCTTAGTGCTGCAGCAGAGGCTGGCGCTTCTCTGCAGACTTCAGCCTGCACATTCTTTTCCTGAAACCAAAGTGGTTTTAGAAAATTGCTGGTTCCATTTCAACAGCTTGCCATTCCTGTCATTATTGACCTTACCTGGTTGTACCTCACAGGGTATATCTGCCAGAACATCCCCATCAGACATGTGGTTTTCCGCTTGGTCCTCGCTGCTCACCATGGGAAATCTGAGCAGGGAGACAGGAACATTGCAGATGGTCTCTGTGGGGTATGGTTAGGGGTCTGAGCTGTGAGGACTGCAAAAGTGCATTTTCTGTTGCAGCTAAAGGGCACACAAGAACTCCTGAGTTATAAACTTTGTACGCTGGCTGTGTGCGTGGGAGGGTAGGACTTGTGCTTGGCAGGAGAAACCATATATTGATGCTGTCGCTTCAATATACATGAAAAGCTTCAATCTCTACTCATTTGTTTGCTCTGTGTTTATCTGTTTTACCTGACTTACCTTTAATTCTAGCTGGGGAATCAGTCCCAAGGCTCTGCAGTGTTGTTCCTCAGTAGTTGTAGCCAAGGCAGTTTTTCTTTTAGCCACCATGGTAATTTCTCAGTCACTGAAAGGGGCCGTTTCATAGCTCCAGTATCTTAGGCTGGGAAATTTGCTCCTGGATGCAGCTCACACAGGCTTTCCGTGCCCTGCGATCCCTCTGATTTTCCTAAAGTCCTTGCCTTCTTTCATGGGCTAGAGAAAGTACGTGCTTTCTGTGGGAAATGATTGGGAGATTAGAGAGAAGAAGTTGGTTTCAGTCCAAAGGGTGGTGATATACATTAGCACAGTGTATAAGATAAAGCCAGATCGCTATTCTCTGTTACCTCGTGAGACTCCAGCCTAGGGCTAAATGCAGCCACAGACGAACGCTCTTTCTTGTACTTCTAAGGGCACGTCAATGTGAGGAAGTTATCCTGGAATGAGATAGGGTGTGAATGTAAATGCAGTAGCTGTTCCAGCATAACATCCTGTGGAGACAAGGTCTTGGTGAAATGACTAAAAGCAATGGAATGACTTTGGTGGAAGCTGAGGACACTGAGCCCCCGCTGCGCTCCCCCGCAGCAGCCAGCCCTGTGAGCAGAGGACCGGCTGAACACCGCATCTCCACGGACTTTGTTTTTGTGGTGGGGATTCAATGTCTGACCATCTTTACACTGACTGCTTTTCCTGTCAACGTTGCTTGTGGAAATTGTGATTTACTGCTTATTTTATCAATTGTCAGATGAGGTCGAGGGTGATGGCCAACAGTGTTACTGTAGGTAACGTGAACGCAAGCCATAGTTTAACACCCAGCGCGTGACTGATGGGGAATATTTTAGCTCTGCCATCTCATACTGGTTTTTGTCATTCCTACAGATGATAACACCAGCTTTGACCATTTCTGTAGGTATCTAGGGTCTCTTGCTCTTGAAGCAGTGCAAAAGGAAAACTGCTGCAAGGAGAAAATGTGTACTTGCACTTGTTTTTCAGAAAAAATTGAAACGTTAACGTACTGTTCACAGTGTCAGAGAGGTATATGTGTGCACATGCTCTTCTCATGGTACTCTGGGAGTTAAAAATCACCTTTTTTAATGCTTGTGAGGTTGCTACACCAGTTTTTAGGCCTACGCTATGTGATTCAGTTGTTACCTATCCTTTATGGCCTGCTGAAAATTAGTGTTTATTTTTGAAGTGCCTTTTTCCAGATTAAGTAGAGCATTAATTAGTCAGCGTGAGGAACAGAGTGCATTATTCTACCGCAGCTTTCCATCATGTCAAAAACTCATTACCAGATGTAGAGATCATAAACAAACACACATGGCTGCTGCATGTAAATCTTCTGCAGGATAAATTACTGCTGATCTCTTCTGATTAGATCGCTTTGTCTTCCAGCTCATTAATACACTTTCAACCATGAAGACTATTTAGGTGCTAATAACTCACAAAACAATATACAAGAGAGCATTAGCTTTCCATATTTGTTAAACAGTCCAGTCTGGATTTTTTTGCTCGTGGTCTAGGCTACTCTGTTTTTTATCTTGAAGAGCAGTTGCGTAGTCAAAATGGTCCTTCAGAATTGGTATTTGCTTCTGCAAGGTCTATAGTGGGATATACAAGCAGTCTTCCCAAAGCCATACAAAGATGATGCTACAGAAATGAATCTGAAATTATTAGGCCAAAGGCTTTGCTGGCACAATCGCTGGGGGAGTTACGCCAGCACATAAATTGGCCTGAGGACAAATAAATGTAATGAAAGCCAGGAATTGCTAATTTAGGACCCAATCCTGCCTGTTACTGAAGAGCTAGATCCCACTACAGTAATTTCCGTGACAGTCCCTGGGACCAGTCCCTGCTGTGCCAGGTACCCCAGCGGCTGCTACCCATGGGCAGAACAGGAGCGGCGGGAATCCACGCAGAGAGACCAGCTCCAGGCAAGGGGGTGTCCTGGAGCTGCTGGAGACAGGCACCTCAAGCTTCCGCACACCGGCCCTACATCCCCCCCGCATTCCTTTGTGCCCGTTTCAAGTATGTATTAACACTTGTTCAGCTTCGGGTCAGGCTTCTTTTGCTCCTCAGCACGCACCTTGTTACAAGGAGAAGAGACATTAGAGGCAATATCCTGTCCTTAAATAATAAATGGTTGTGGCAGACAGTAACAACCTCAAAGTCACTGTAGATTATTACAGGTCTTGTTATTTCCAGTAGGCAGATGATAAATTTTTAAATAAGAATGAGTACCTGTATAAAGACGACACACATGCATGGACATTATTCTACAGGATCAAATGAACTGGAGTCTATCCCAGGGAGCTAATAATGGTCCATGAAGTTTAGGATGTGAATGAGCACTGATCCCAGGAAGGTAAGCTGTTCCAGGTGTCAGCAGAGCTGGCTAGGTGGTGAAAAATGACATCTGTGGCAGAGCCAAGACCTGTAATCCTACGTTCAGTCCCTTAGAAAAGGGATAGTCAAATGGCTTACTCCTGTTGGGAGTGACTTTTGCCTAACCCCGCCAAGGTCCCTGGCATGTAATATCTCCCATGCTCCAGCGGAAGAGCCCATATTTCTCACCCCTCTCCCAACCTCTCCGAGAGCACCGGCCACATGCTGCCTGAGCTGCTGACCACAGCTTCCTGCCCAGCAGCCTTAGCAAAATTATCCAGCAGGGGTGAGTAGCCTTGTACCAGACCTTCACTTTTCTTCCTATTTTCCTTTTACTGGAGACATCGATATTTTTAAAATAGGTAGAAATACTTAGTGACTAACTGTTTTATTGCCTGCTCTCTGCTTGTATCGTGGCTCTTGGTGGAAGCCCCTGGCTTTCTGCATTAGGTACTTAACAAGCTTAGATGTGAAATGCAGATGGTTTACGCCTTGGGAACAGAAGATTCGCGTGACTGTGAAAGTGAAGGACGGTAGTTTGTAGAAGATCTTTATGTTAAATACATACCCCATGGGAGTTTGGGAACCCAGGATACTGCTACTTCTGATAGGTGCTTTGCACATAACAACCTAGCTGTAACTAGTTTAACTATTTAACGTTAATGCCGTGTTTAAGGCATAAAGCACCAAAGAAATGGGACACACTGGTATTTATCACAACTCCTTTCTGTTAGCAGTGCACATATTTTAGCATTCATACATTACTTGATTGAATCCTGCATTAGAAACTGTCTCTAGTTCTAATAATGGGTATAACTGAGTCCAAAGTTTTGCAGAACCAGTAAGTACCATCTCCTTAAAGTCAAAAAAGGTCTTGTTTGTTGATTGAACATGTTCTGCTCATTGATTTAGAGCTTCCATTTAGCATCCAATTATTAAAAGCAGATAAGTGTTTTGGAACATATTTAAGCATGTGTTTGACTTCAGTTGTGTTTACTGACGTCAGGGGAACCCAAAGCAGATGCCTGTGTGCTTTCAGGGATGCTTTCTTGAAACAAGGAGAGAGGAAAAGAGCGAAGTCTCTCCTTCCCTCTTTGGCTCTCCTCTTTTCATGTGTGAGTAACATATTGTGTGTCTGGTTTTGTTTAAATTCAGGGACGGCAAACAACCACATTCTGTGAAAACTTCCTAGTTCTTCCCATCCTTCTTTATGGTTTGTTTTTTCCTTCTTGTTATTGATATTTGGTAACCTGCAGAGACAAAGTGATGTGAAACTCGGAGGTCTTTACAGAGGAGTTTATTCTAATAGTGTTTGTATAAAGCCCTGTGGTCCCACTAAAGCCCCCTAGTTCCTTTGCTTGGTTTGCTTTTTTAAACACAGCCTTAGCATGGGCTAATGCTTCATTTGCAGGGGCTCTGTCAGGAGAGAGGTAGCAGGGAGATGGATAGGAGAATCTCCCAGCTGACGACAGTTGATCGAATTGCTTCTTTATACTAAAATAGCGTTCCTGAAGCCTGTTCTAATCTTTTGTAGCTCTCATGAAATAGATGGATACTTGTTGGTAAATTACAAGTCTGTTAACCCAGTAAACCCGTTAATTCTTCTGAATCAAGTGTGCTTAATGTTCAGATGAATTTGTATCCTGAGACTTAAATGGCAGTAGCATTCATTACCTACTTTAAATCTAAAATAAATCTACAAAATAAAAGTGTATACAAACTAAGAGTGTGTATACAGATCCTACTTTTAAACAGGGAAAGAAATCAGTAGGATTTTTTTTGGCTGTTTACTTTTTTTAAAAAAAAAAAAAAAACAGTGAAGCATTTCCTGACATGTTTGCAACAGCTAGGCAGGATGTTTGTTGAATTCGCATGTATATGCAGCTCTTACGTGGCTATCCCTGCTTTGCCATCTACTCAGTTAGTGTTGTGACGGACCAAACAACTGCTAAATGACAGTGCTGAAAATAATTTTGCTGGTTTCTTGGGAAAGTGTAAAGACTAGACTCTTCTGCCATCTAAGTTTAAGGGCCATTTGCATTGCATCTAAACTATTCTGTACCTTTTAAAAGTGAGGAGAAGAAGATTTTGTAAATAGCCAAGAGTTTACATAGTTGTAGCATTAACAGCTGAATGTCACATCTTTTTGTCTCCATCAGTGTTTAGGTTATGCAAATAGGGTTATGTTGACCCTAATTATGAAGTCCAGTGCTGATCTCAGATTTCAAATCTGCTCTTCTGTGTGCAGAAATGTCAGCATAAACTCTTGTTGAAGCCATGCAAACTTGATCAGGATCTTCTTTTAATAGAGAAATCGTATTATGAAATACATCTGTTCCCAATAGTTTTAAGAAATGCCTTGTGGCAATTAAAGCAATTGCTTGCTTAGAAAATAATACCAGGTATATATCTAGCACATTTTTACTGTTTCTTCCCCTTCTAGATATATGCGGTGTTAAAGAGGAGGATCAGCAGTCCATCAATAGTACATAAATTAAAAAGTCCCTTAGTGGCTGACTTAATAATCTAAGTAGTGTGTATTAGCTAAAGGAGAACTGGAAAGTAGCGTGTACATTTACTGAGTAGCTGACTTGCTGTAAGGTTGTCAGGCAGTACTTATTTATAAATCCTGCAAACTGAAAAAAAAAACCCAGATAAGATTACCATGACATGACAAACGCCAGCTATAAATAGATTTTTGACTTCCTGCTCATCTCTTCTTTCTCCTGCCCTTCATACCCAGCTCCAGTGTAACAGAGTGCCAGGGCTGTGCAGTTCCCCCAGGTGAAGGTCAGCTCTTGATATATTTTTGATCATCATATAAAGTTCTCCTGTTAGTATGTGGTCCCCGTTTTAACCTCTTTGCAGATTCCCCCGATTATCCCAAATCACTTTCATATGGAGCTGGGGTTAAGCTTTATTTCTCTTGGCTTGTCCCTTCTGTAGCAGACACTTCCTCTTCACTTTGAAAGGACAAAGCGATGTTCAGCTGCCTGGGCCTGCGCCCAGCATTTGATTTATACATTATTTAATTTCCTTTAGAAAATTGGAAGCAGAACTTTAGGAGTGGAAGTCAGTCCTTTTCATTTGTTTAAGGATCTTTTAGGGCTAATATAATCATCGATAGTAGATGTCAGCATGATTAGGGTGACTTAAGGTAAAGCAAAGAAAATTGAATACCAGGGGAAATTCTTTTGTAATGGAGAGGGTGCCAAGATTTATAGCCGTGCACAACATCTGTGGGTTACGAATTGCGGCATTAAAAAACGAAAATGGAAAATCATCGGGTTTTTGAGTGACATGTTGAAGACACCTGCCTCCCCTTACTGCACAGCAGGCTGGGGCAAGAAGGGTTTGCACCCTTTGCGTTGCATTTGTAATCGTTTCTTGGACTGCAGGGCTCTCTGGAACTTAATTCAACCAACTAACTAATTCTGCAGAAATTCTTCAGTTAGTCCGGAGGTTTTCATTTGGGCTGACTCTGCATTCACTTCTGCAATTAGGTCTGCACATGCCGTGAAGTGACTGCCAAGACAATTTGAAAATTTCTTATGCAGTAGAGTCAGGAAATTAAAAATTAACTCTGGAAAGGACATCATATAATATTTGGCAGTGTGGTTTGAATACTGTGTCCACTGCGGGGTGGAAGGTCCTCCTCTTACTTTTTTTTTTTTTTTTTTTTTTTTTTTGGTATGAATGTTGAACTATTTCTTCCGTGGGATTTTGAATGATCCACAGCTGAGGGAAATATTGGAAGGGGAGAGGCCTGTGGCATACATGTGCTTATGGATACAGTATGACTTCCTTGTGGCCTTCAATTTAGTGAAATAGCATTTAATGACGTAGAGCAAGAGTCCCATGTTGTTTCAGGGCTCTGTGGTGCTATGGCTGCTCTTCCCGACGTGGTTTTGTGGGGGAAAAAAAGACTTCAGTGCTGGAGTGTCGCTGTGATGCTGTGCCCATTGCCAAGTCTCTCAGAGTGACGGTATTTGATTTGTAAGTCATTAACGCGCTCGATAAGTAGGAGGTGCACATTACAGCACAAGCGAGGCTTTCTGAATTACAGCTGTGCTGCACAACCTGCACTTTCTGATGCAGCCTGTGAACACGCAGATGAGGCACTTCCTATGTACCCGTTTGGCTAAAAGAAGCGCCTTCACAGATTCGGGCTGCTGAAGTAAGTAACAGTTGTGAACAGCAATGAAATCTAGCTTCCCCATGACATTTCATGCTTTTAAAACGTGCTCATACCACACAAAGCAAATGATTGATATCACAAAAGTCTTCCAGATACCATGGAAAGTATTAAATTTGGTATCAATTGGGAAATGTTAAGAACATCTCCTGATCTTTTCAGTACTGAATAATTACAAAGCAGAGAGAAAATAGCATTTGTTTTTTGGTTCAGTATGGAAACCAGTGCTTCTGTGGTAGCATCCTGTATGTGCTGTCTTCGTTCATATGATCATCTTTTACTGTGTTTGGAGAGGAGCTAAAACACTTGCTGTCCCAGTCCTAGTGTCTGTGCATCTAACATAAAATAAGTAAATATAATACACTGGAAAGTGGAAAGCTCACACTTTCTCATGCACATAGGCAATTCGTGAGCCAATCTTATGAACTCATCTCTTGGTAATGGGCTGGGGACAATACCAGTTGTAGAAATCTGTGCTAGGAAGACAGAGCAGCGTGAGCTAAAGACCGTGTCAGCGTTGCCCGCTAATTAAGGTGTCCTTTATTTTCTGCCTCTTCCACTCACGGCCACTTGGCACATGCTGTTGGATGCTGTCATCCTCAGCATCCTCCTCTACACTTCTGTGCCATGCAAAGTGGACTGCTAGGTGGTTCCTGAGCCTGCTAGATAGGCTAGAATGGCACCGAGGAGAGCGGTTGTGCTTTATTGTGTAATTATATGACTTGGCTGCACAATTCAGCATAGCAAAACATTTATGGAAATTCGTGAGAAGGCACAGGTGTGCTGCAGGCTCTATCAAGAGGAGTACATCCACAGCACTGCAGCTAAGAGGAGCAGATGATCTCTTCCTGTGTATTCACCCAGCTTTCCCCAAAGAAGACTTCTAGATATTTTGAAGATCCAGGCTTGCATATTTCTTGTACAGAGGCTTGCAGTATGGGCTAAGACTGCTTTTTGTTCTTACTCTTCAGGCTATAGATTTGAGGGCTGCTAGTATCTGTATAACCCACAGTACTGGGTTGTTGGGGTTTTTTTCCTCATTTTCTCCTTCTCCTTTTCTGCCAAAAGCCCTTCCAGCCCAAGGGTCGTGTCTGTCTTTCCTATTGCTCTCCATAATAGTTGTTCCCTTCATCTTTCTTTCCTCCTTTCTCTTTGTAGCTGTTTGGACAAAGAGAGCTGATACAATTCCTTTCTCTAGTGGCGGAGACCAGGGGGAGCAGAATCTTTTCTCTCGCAGAGTTTATGCTCTGGTAGGTAAACCAGCCACATAGCAAGAAGTGTGCTCCTACAGGAATCCTTACGGTAACTTCAATTTGTAACTGTCGCTCGAACATAGCACCTTGGGAGCACTTCAGTTGCACAGGCCAGTCCTGTTGCTGGTTGCACTAATGTTTCTTAATGGCTTTTGAGGGTTTTCTGTGGTCCTTAGTTCTGTTACAATCGACCTTTCTCAGCTCGCTCTTGTGGCATCTTCTGCTGTGCTACAGCTATAGCAGCTCCTTTGGGTGTCGCTTCGTCCTCCCTTGATCTCAGCCTGTGCCGTGGTGTTAGATGCTATCCTGGAAAATCTTCCTGGTGCCAGGAAAGGTGAGAGACACCTGGCATTATCTCGGTGACTGTGAAAACAGTAATACTGTATGCGACAGTGTCTGCAGACAGCCTTCCTCAAATGTTAAGCACCCACCTACAGGGTGTGATCACTCTCACCTCCCTCTGTCACTGCTGGGAAAAGGTAGGTGCCTCTCTGCAGGGCGTGGGTGGCCTGAGGGGCCTCCTGGGGGCTTGTGGATTTGTGCCTCCTATGCAGAGGGCCCAGAGCTACTCTGCTTTGATGCAAGCACCAAAGGCAAGGGCTTGAAGTGGGGAACGAGTTGAATCTAGAGCACTGTGGCCAAGAACAGCAAATGTCACAGAGCTCTAGGGGGATCCTCATGGCTGAACACTATTAAGAATAAATTTCATAAATTTCTGGCCTTAAATTGTTTGTGTATTACGGCAGCCTGCAACTTCTTAGAAGTTCAAATGCTGTTAACATTAAAAAGCAAGCTGCATACAGCCTGGAGGAAAAGGAAGGGAGACTCCACTGCTTCCTCCTATGCATATTTGCAAAAATGCTGAGGATAAATTTTGAACACAAAACATCTTTGTTAAGTGAGGAGAAATGCAAACAACGCTTTTTCTAAGTCTTCATAGCGCTGGAAATTTGCATTTCATTGTCTTGCCTAGACAAGGAAGGAGGGGGAGAAAACCCAAGAGACCAAGGAGGTTTTCACAATAACATGGCACAAACTGAGAAGGAGTTTACAAGTACGAAAGAGAAGAAATGGAGGAGTTTGCTAAATTAGATCTATTATCCATGGAGTAGCAGACCCGGTTATGCAGAATACTGAAGTGACTTTCAGACATGATGTGGATTCAGTTTTCTCAGCTGCAGGAGGGCACTCAAATGAGAAGTTTTCACGTTAACAATCCAAGAGCAGATGCCTTGTTAATATGGTCACTCATAACTTTTACTGAAGGTAAGTGACAGCTCTGACTCCAGGTTCTTACGTTTCAGCATTTTACCCTATGCTGCCTCATTCTGTTCTTTGGCTCGTTCCCGGAGTGGTGGGGGCCAACTGTACTGCTGACAAGCTGCTCCACTTGGGAGGGAGCTGGTACTTTGGGATAGTGCTGTGAATCCCTCACGGTACACACTCAGTAATTCACTGGTCTGGGTAAATTTAGACCAGAAGCAGTGTGTCACATTTACCTATGGACTATATTCAGTAGACACAACAGGTGTATTGTTCGAAGCTTTCATTGAAACTAAACGTGGTTAGGAGATGACAGTAGACCTGTATTAATTGTTTTTATGACTGAATAACTCAAAATACCGTTGTTTTTTTTTAAGCCCGCAAATCTTAAAACCAGCAGATCAAGGGGTGTCAAGTCAGAACACCGAAATCCTTGTGGGAAACGTGGGGTCTGCCCACCTGAAAGGGCCACGCGCAAGGCCGCCTGCACCAGTGAATGTCTCTATATGCCAGGCATATGCTTTTCTTAATTAGATGCATCTTGCCTTGCCTTTTGAATGGGCAGATGAGTGAAAGAACTTGCACGTGTGAAAGCATTTGTATGTAGGTTCAGTATGTCTCTAAGCTTCGGTGTGCTTTTAAACCCACAAGTGCTGCAGACTTGTCCTTTCCCTGCCTTCAGAGCCTTCCTGCCTTCCTGCCTGCATCCTGTGTGAGCCAGTTCACGGTGCTAAACTGGCAAAAACTACTCTCTTCTGTGTTGCTGGATTAGGTTTCTGCTGGTTAGCACTTGAACAGGCTCATCAAGGGGCCAGATCAAAAAGAGGTGATGACCAGTGTGTCACTGGTTTAGACTGACTGTTGGGAAGCACAGGTCATGCTGTCATGTCTGTCTTGCTGCTATTTTATTGACTTTCTAGTCCATTAAAATATACCCCTTAGATAAATCCTTAACTCAAGGTAATTGTTGATACACCACTTTTCTTGTTTCACATATTTATATCATTCATTGGGGTTTTTTCTTGCTATAATTACTTCTTTTCTTGCACAAGCAAAACTTGCATTAAAACTTAAAGTTTTTTACCAGCCTTTTTGCTTCCTCCTTAAGGAGTAATAACTGTACATGGAGGCATCTAGCTGGGCTAACAGCATTGCTTTCTAGGTCTGACTGTCCTCCCAGCCATATTCTGCCTCTCTGGAATACAGGCACGCAGTAGCCCTCCTCCCTGATTTTCTTGGGAAACATGAGCAGCTGGGTACCATGGGAAGCTCCAAGAGGTAAACTTAGAAACAGTCCGAAATTCCTCTAGCATTCTGCTGAGGAAATAGATACTCCACAGGAGACATCTTGCACCTTCCAGGAACTGAGAACCCAATAAATGAAAAAACAAGAGAGCTTCCATTAAGGACATTATTCATCTTACAATCTAAAGGCCCTACACAACAAATGTCTTTTTTCACTCCCTGCCTCAACTCAGGATGTGTATGCATGTGTAAATAGCCATACAGATTTTCCCAGAAAGTATACATGTCTCTTATTATCATAGGATTTGTATGCTTTCTATCCAAATCGATAGAAACACTAAGACTCCAGATTTGCTAGACTTTCAGGCCGTTATTTTTAACTGAGTTTGTTTCCTTTTACTATATTGTATTATGATATCTCATACGTAGGTTACTACAAATACAGTTGCTATTAACCTGCTATGCAAGATCCAAATCAGAGACAATATTTGCCATAGCTCCAAAGACAGGATGAAAGGGAGAGTTTAAATAAACCCATGAAAAAAGAATTTTTTGCTTTCCTTTTTGCTGGGTGGATTCACAAGTGTAGGGCTCTAGCAACCTTTAAATGGTGATATAATGTAATAGAAATGCTGCTGGAGCTGAAAGGAGTTGAAAGACAGTTCTACACTGGCTGTGCTCTGTTGACGAAAAAAAAAATATTTTTAGGGAAGGGAGGGCACTTCTCCCAATTCCTTTTGCAGAATCGCTTTTATTTGCTTTGTTTGATAGGAGTCTAAGGCCTCTGCTACTCTCCCAGGTTAAACCTGAGAAAGGAATTAATGGTTTGAGAAGCAAGGGCATGAATTATTTTTCAGTGCAAGGAATGCAGGATATGCTGAGTGTATTGCTCAACCTTTTATCTGTCTGCCTCAAAATCTGGAAAGTGAGCAAACGCAACAGCTACTACCTGCACTATGATAGGTTTTATAAGGTAGAAGTTGCCAAATCTGTTTGGTAGTTTCTTCTTTTGTTTTGCTTTTCTAGAGAGAAACTCATGACAGCTACAGCTAATGATGTCCTCCGAGTCTTCTAGTTTTAAATTTTTAGTGGCATAATTCAATCTGTCTTGCTGGCGGCATTCAGCAAAATAGCATTGGCTCTGTGTACAGGTCTTCTGTAGTAACAGCATACTGTGAGTGAGAACACAGTATTCTGTTAATTACTTTTAATTAAAATGAGTGCGTGTGCGCGCACACACACACACGTACATATAGAAAGACTCTGTTTTTCTAGTGGCTTGGCTTCCTTTTCCTTATTGAAGGGAAGAAGTTAAACTTTCTCATTAAATGTTTATATAAAAATGAAATAATTCTGAGGTTAACCAGAAATGCAGCTTAATCTTGTATAGAAACATGTGTGTGATTTTTTTTTTTTAATTTTTTTTTTTAGTTGCACAAATATAGCTGAAACTTGAAGTTGGCAGAGAGTGCTGTTTAAAAATATTTAGTCCCAGCGTGTAAAAACTCGTTTTGTTACGGAATTCCTTTGTGAAAGGTGTAGCTATGCCATGTCTCTGCCAAAGTGATGGGAGCCATATCAACAGAGTGCGTTTTGGAAAATAGCTGCGTTTTGGGCTTGTAGTTACAAAAGTTAAATCGGAATTTACATGTTTTATATATTGCTTGGAAGGATACCACATCTAGTAATATTTTTTAAGAGAATGGAAAGAAGGAAAAAGAAAGCTTGCAGATGGAGTCAAAGCTTCGCTCTGTTAGAACATGTTGGGATGAGCAGAGGTATGTGTGATGACACTTAGCATGTACCACTGAAGGCTCTGGTTTATTCTCTTTAGCTGTCATCATGTGCTATAGTTATGATACATATGCTTAATTTTGGCTACATACCTCATCTTTCCCTCTTCTTCTCTGGGCGTGTTTAAGCTTTATAGAATAATAAGAGTTACCGATACATGTGATACTGCCTGCTGCCCAGGCACAACCCATGCTCAGTTTTTGGTACTGCAAGAGCAATTAAATGCAGCATTTAGTGGTCACTGCTGTCTCCTTAATTGTCACCATGATGCCGTTGTCTCACAAGAGCAAGCGGCCAGTTGTCTGGCTCAGCCCCTGGCCGACATGCCAGGCTCTGTGGCACCGGGTGACCGCAGCAGGTAGATGAGGTGAATCTGAAGCCTGGCCCTCCTGGCTGAGACCGGGAGGAGGGGGCAGGAGGACTCGGTCTCTGCTGCAGCCCCCCAAGGCACCTGTGGCTACCATGGAAAGAGCTGAGTGGGAAGCGTCGTCCTGGTCAGTTGTATTCAGGTGTCACGACCACTTTACATCCCTGTGCAGCACCACGGGTAAGCTGTGGACACCTACACGCATGGTCACATGCACATCAATCTGCAAAATTCCACAAATAAGCAAACTGCAGATTAAATAGTGAAGATTTGGGCCAGTCCGTTCTGAACTAGGGTCACTTACAGGCATCATTAAAGGAGCTGGTTTTGTTCAATTACATTTCCTTAACAATTTCTCATAGAAGAAATCAGGAATAGCAGAGATTGTTTGCTCAGCCTGTTGGATCAGAGACATGAGATAGATACACATATTACCTGTTCTTTTTATTTAAAAGTTGCAAAGGTGCTGCTTCATCACTACAGTCCTGTTTTAAAGTAGACTATCCAATGCCTGCTCATATTGAATGTCTCTTTAATAAAAAAAGGAAGAAAGAAGTCTATCTTTTATAAAAAATAATCTTTAATTGTAGGATATCATTGCAGAGGATGGCTGCAATACGAATAGGAACTCATCATGTTCCAAGGCAGTGTTCATGAATACAGAACCATACAGATGCACTTTTAACTTGAGGAAAACTAGTAACATTTTAAAACGTAGTTACTTAGAGATCAAAGAAGCCTCTGTTTCACTGAGGCACTTGTGTGGCCTGTGAGTGCCTTGTGCGCTTTAGTTAGGAAAGTTTTCTAGAGCGACAGTCATATATTGAGTAAGTTCACTCCAAAATTCCAGTGGTAGGTACAAAACATGAAACTGAGGAATGAATGGATGCTGTATGAAAAGCATTATGCTAATATACTTTATCATTTTCAGGTTAGAATAGATTATTTTCCATTTGCAAAGTGCCCAAATGTATAATCCATCCCACTTAAATCTACAGATCATAGAAGTGAGCAGAACAAAGAGATACGCATACAGGGGTAATTCTTTGTCTGTCAAAGATTAGATCAAAATTTATCGCAGGGTGATCAATTATTTCAAGTATTGGAAAATTTTTCTCCTAAACAGAACAAGATTTGTAGTGGCCTGTAAGAATTTCTCTTGTCAGAGAAGACAAAAATGGCTCGTTAGCTTGTATTTTCCTGTCTTATCTGTTTTATGCATGAAACAGGAAAGTTGAACACGACGTACTAAATTTAAGGCTTTTTGAAATACATCAAAAAGTCCACCTCTCACCAGCTAAGAGCCTCTCAGTTTAGCCCATTTTAAAGAAAAAATGGTATTTGTGACATCTTAAGGTAGGATTTTTATCTTTATAAGTAGTGTGTTGTCCAAAAGCATAATCTAGGGCACATCTCCCTCGCCAGCCAGCATCGTGCTGCGGTACCTGAGCTGGTTCACACAGACCGCCATATGCATCAGAAGCGGCGCGGGGATGCTAAAACAGGGTAAGCAATAACAAAATCTCATGAGGCGATCCGGCAGCTCTCTGCTACTGGAGGAAGAGGCGCTTGCTGTGCTCTCCACCCTTCCCATGCCAACTGGTGCTTGTCGAATCCCTCTGTGAGCCCATCTCAATACCCCAGCAGCAAGCTAATGCTTTTTTTTTTTTTTTTTTTTTTTTTTTTTTTTTTTTTCCTGGATTAGTTTTCTGATGGTCTGGTGCATTGAATCAGTTAATGAAAGGGCCAGCTTAGCACTGGAGCCAGCACAAGAGACGGGTGGGAGCCTGCAGCCGGCAGCGGGTGGTGCCTGCACAAAGGAGAAGGGGGAAAGAGGGGCCGCGGCGTCCCACGCTTTGAGCAGGAGCGACCTGCTGGGGTGGCAAAAAACTAGAGGTATTTACCTCTCTGAGGTATTTACCATCTTTGCCCAGCACTGCCCTGAGCCTTGTACAAATCCCTTGTGGAAAGCTGCGCGCTGCTGGAGTTGCATTGAATTGAGAGATTTATGTCGATTTTAGAATACAGTCAGCAACCTTTCCCTGCTACTCCCTTTTAGCCTCTCTGTCTATGGTGCGTCTTCTCCTGATTTGTTTTCTCTTCTCGCTTTGGATGGGTGTCCATGCCCACCTCTGTCCTCAATCAGGTGACAGCCCTGCCTCCTGAGACCTTTCCAACTTCCCCAGTTTGGTGGGGATAAAGCTATTGCTCTCCATAGAGCAGCTTCTGACGCAGGGGTAAGAAGAGGTGCCTGACACTGCTAGGAATTTGCCTGAGTGAGAAACAGATGTCCTGACCCAGGAGTTATTCTTGCCTTTTTAAAATGCCATGTATGAACCTTTTATCTCTCCTTAACAGAGCGGGAAAGCAAACTCCCCGAACCTACACAGAGTCTTCCTTTGACACTGCCTAGCAGGCGTGCACCGCACGGGCGCACAGTCTCGCAGGTAGTTTTCATCCAGGAAGCGCCACAATTTGCGCTATTCACAAACCGCAGGGTACTATTCTGTTTCCAGGCTCCTAATCCCTCTTACACACAATCCCTTACAACTTTAACTGGCGGGGTGGAGGAGCAAGTTAAAAAGGAAGGAAAAAGGAAAATGAAACACAATGTACAGCCAGCCTGTGGCTGCCAGTTACTGCACACACAATCGACACCAGCTGCAGCCCAATTAAACCCGACATTCACAGGTGTTCCCAACAGACTGCACTAACAAAACCACTTTCTTGAAAATACCTAAGGCTTTAACACAGAAGCTCATTTCTTTTTTTTTTTTTTTTCTTTTTTTTTTCTTTTTTTTTTTTTTTTTAGGATTCTTTAAAGCTATTTAGAGCACTTTAAATACAAAGAAGCTGAAAAGGACTTTCAGTCCGCTGGAAAGAGTTGGTGCTTAATGCCAGAATGGGGGAGGATCAGCCAAGCTGAATCAGCCAGTGTAACCATTGGTTTCGGGAGAAAGATGGGTTATGCTGAATGCTGTTTATTCAGGGAACGGTAACTGGCACTGGGCATTTTATTGTTGCTGGGAGTGAAATGGGGAGGGAGGGAATGACTAGGTGTAAATCCGTTTCTGTTTGGGACTCTTCATTGTTTGCACCATAGCTGTGAGCTTGTGTGTGGCTTTGCTTGTTATTGATCAGCGCGCGCACGTGTGTGTGTGTGTGTGTGTGTGGTTCAGATAGCAAATTTTAGTTCTTTCCTCCCAGGATAACTTGCTACAGTCGCCTTTTCGACTTCGGGGTAGGATTCTAAATTAGTTGTTTATTTTCTAATCTTAAAGCAGTCATTCAGATGATAAATCAGCCCTTTAAAACAATGATAATCTGTTTTTAATGCATGAATTCAAAATTAATCCCATGCTAAGTGAGGACTGCAGACAGCGGACTCATGCATACATCAGTATTTTGTTCTCATTCCATTAAAAATGAGAATCATGTTTGTTAAATTTTGATTTATAATGATATTAATAATCAAACTAGGGTATGTTCTGGTACTCATAGGTTCAATAATATTCAGCCACACCTGACTGGCTATTCATCTCTGCAGTAACACCCCACACCTCAGTAGGTATTGCTTAATTACCTGCTGCCTGGTCTGTTGCTGTTTAATCACTGTTGTTTGTGACAATCGCTTGATGTCTTCATTACTGCTATAACAGTTAGTGCTGAAAACCACTCTACATTCAGATGCTGTCAAGAATATCTATTTTGTCCTTCAGTACACTGAGCTGCAGTTTTGCCTTTGGAACAGGACTAGGACTTTATTCCTATTCCTCACAACACACAGAGATCCAAAAGACTGCACTTCTTTTTGGTTGGTGGTTTGTTTTGGTTTATTTTTTGTTATTTACTGAAAAGGTAAAAATGGTGAGCCCTTGGATTTGGATTTGAAAATAATTAATAATTGTCTTAAAACTGGTAGATAGGTAATGTTGGTTCACAGCATTCATTTACAGAGGCAGGCAGAAGCTATTCATACTGATAAATGCAATGGAGAGAAAAGAAAATCACCCAGGCTTCAAATTCACAAGTATACGACCTAAATTAGATGTTGTCACTCAGGAAAAGATACTGGAGGCAGCGTGGATAATTTCCTGAAAGAAATCATCTCAGCACTAATGTGACGGCAAATATGAGAGTAGGAAAAGAACTGCAGGCAACCCAGAAACAGTGCTGTGCTGTGGTACAGCTCCCTGCCTGCCCTGTATGGCTTCAGCCACTCAACAGCAAGAGGATAGAGCCGAACTAGCGAAGACAGCGTGGCTGAAGGATAGACAAGTTCTGCCGGAGCAGGGACTGAATCTCTGAGGACTCTTCAGCTTGCAAAGACTTGATTGAGAGGGGATGAGATACACCTCTGTAAAATCATTGATGATATGGGGAGGGTGAACGGGGAACAACAGATGAATCACCGTTCTCGTAACACAAGAACTAGGAGGCTCTTGTTGAAATTACCAGGTTTAAGACAAACAAAAGTGCGTTCTTATACAATGCATGATTAGACTGTGGCACTTATTACAGGATGATGTTGTAGAGGCCAAAAGGAGAAGTGATTTAAGGAAGTAATTGGACAAATTCACTGAGGATAGGTCTGTTGCAAGGTTTTAAAACTGATGAACTAGATGCAGCCTCTGGTTTTGGAATGCTGCTAAGCCTGGGAAGGATCCGTACCTTGCTGCATGTTTCTTCCTTTGTTGTCAATTAGCCCCTTCTGCTACCTTCCCTCTTTGCCTCGCTTGACCCAATCTGTGTTGTTTTTTTAATGTAGGCAGAAATGACATGTAAAAAAACCCTTCAGTTGCTTGGTCTAGTAAGAAATGTCCTAATGCGACTGTGACAAGAAATATCTATGAAAGACCAGCAGACCTTAGGCCAATAACGCAACAGATTTCACCAGACGAATTCACTCTCATTTCACTGTGGCTACGTTACTACTTGTGTTTGCTTTCCACGAGTGATTTAGCTTTACTAGCTAGTGAGAATGCATGTGAGGACTTTTTTTTTTTTTTTTTTTAAAGTTTGCATACTTGAACAAAGAAAAATAATCAAACTTGCCTTGTCGAATCTCTTACCTCAGAAACCTGACACTCTGGGTTAGCCAAGGAATGGAAACAACACCATGTGACTTCTGCGACCAGACGCGAGGGCCCAAATTTTAAACACTGTGCCATAATGCCTGCTGTTTATTACTCGGTAATACATAAAAGATTTAGTCCACAAAAATTCTGAGTGCAGCCAGGAAAAGAGACAATGATAATTCATGCCTTAAAATTCTTTCCTCTTCCCTTAAAAGCAGCTGAAATGCTCCTGGGAAACGGACAAGAAATATTGGGTTTCTGGTGTTTTCTCATGTCTGTTACTTTTCAGTTATCACAGAACTTACGGTTCAGTCTTTATGAATAAAATTAAAACAAAAAAATCCTTTGGAGGTTAATTATCGTCACTGTTACTGATGCTCTTGGCAGAGCATAGAGAAAACGTAAAAGCATCATCAGAAGTATCAGTTAATGAATGGGCAAATTCCTCATAAGTGTATCAGTGTACAAATGAAACAGGAAGAAATAAGAATGGCAGTGGTGTTCCTTCTTTTTTGGATCTGCCGACTTGACAGTCTTTCCTTCAGCTTCTCCTTCGGTTAAACATACCGGCTCCGAACAAGTGAACGTCTTGTGCTGTGGTGATACCCTGCTTCATAATTTTGATACTGTAGATCGGTGATAGTCTCTGTGAGCAGAACGGGATGGTCAAAAGCTGCTCTACTGCATTTTGGGTTTTTTTTAATAATGCCTGTGAAGACCCCCAGAAGGTGTCTTCCTCTTCATTAGGTAGAAAACCTGCCCTTAGTGCAGGGGCACTAAGTATCAAGGGGAAGTGGAGCCCTCCCTCAAAGACCAGCAGAGGTTTAGAGTCCAGGATGCTTGGGACCTGTTTTTCCACCAACAGTCATCTTTCTCCCTTTTGAAAGATTTCTGGGTTTGGTGTTAGGCAGGGATGGGGGTGGAACTTTGATCTGGTTTGGGTTTTTTTCTTTAAGTAGCTTTATATTTGTGTTAGAGATAGGGAAGTAGTCACACTGTCTACTTAGAGAAAAACCTGAACAGAAAGACCAAGATCCCTACATTACTTTCTGGATGATGTATCACTTAGCTCCGCAAGCAGTTGGTGCACTAAATCTCAGCTGTGCTTCCACGTTTAATTGTCTGAAGTCCTGAAAAGCATTAAAATGCATAACAGCAGTGTTTAGCTTCACTGCTCATTAGAGCAGCACAGAACTAATAGTAATATTGTTGTAACTTGACAAAGCCATCTAAATCCATGCATGTTTTCTTGTGAAAGCTTCCTAAACATGCTGCTAAATCCTCTAAAAAGCTACTAAATGGCTTTGGCAACCATTAGCACAGCATAAGCGGGGGAACTCTTTTCAGTAAGTGAACAAACAGAGAAAATATGCTGAATAGCTGGACAAATGTGTTTCAGCTGGCTCTTTCATTTACAGATATAAGGGAGCAGTCAATATCAATCACTGTTTTCCCTGTTGCACTGGAAATCACAATATCTCTTTTCATTCCACAAGCTCTTTTCACCACAGTAATGTGTCTTTAGAGTGACACTGGCATCAGTCTGTTTCCGCTGTCTGAAGTCCAGAGAGCTTAAAAACACATTGCAGGGTATGAGACCTTAACCCTCCTCCCCTTCCACACACCCCTCTCCTTCTAGCCTTCCTTTCTGAATTAATTGTTTTTACTTCTTTCCCAGCGTAAAGCTGAGAAAGAAGAGTGCCCGCAGAGCCTGGGAATATCTGCTCTTGCGCTTTGGGGACAGAAAAATGTATCGCTGGTTGTTGGGGTTTTAATTTATCAGGTGTTGCGCAGAGTTTAACACAAGGTAATATGATTATCAAGTTAATTTGCAACGTACTGTAATATGACGTGTAATGTTACTGTGGTTTGAATTTCGAGCTATATCCTGTTTCTTGGATGTCCTAATCACCCACAATCTCATTCATTAAAAAAAGGGTTGGAGAAACTCTGTCCTTGTGAGCATCTGACATTTAGAGTATGTTGATATTCTTGCGTTCGCTTTCTTCCTTTCAAGTAATATATTTTATAATAGTAATGCTGTGTGGTTTTTTTATTTTTTTTTTTGCAGATAACAGCAGTCTGTAGAGAAGCAGCCCTTCTAGCTCTTCAGGAAGACATACATGCCAAATCTATCATGGGACGGCACTTTCGGTACGCACTGACTGTCGTGACCCCAAGGATTCCCGATTCGTTAATCCAGTTTTATGCAGATTATCAGCAGCAAAGTGGACTGCACGCGCTTTGAAAGGCAAATTAATACATACCCCTGTTCATGGTGTGAATAGCAAATTTCCTTTGTAAAGCTGTCAAAAGCTGAAGAATTTTGCATTGTGAGTGAGTGGCGCATCCAAAGTTAACTGAAGTGCAGAATCGTCGTAATAAATGCCCGTGTGGAAGTTTTGAGTGTAACAAATATCCTCCAAAATTTTATATTTTAAATTTCAGTGGTATAAGCTGCATTTTAGAGGTATCTTAAATCGCTGGTTTAAGTCACTTTATCTGAGTGCACATCCGTGTGTCAAAACATAATTATCAAATTCTGAATTTTTGGTGGATTCTTCGCCCTGAAGAGAGTAGCAACAAGTGTCATTACTGTCTTCATTTGTTCCTGCCTCAACCGCGGTTTAATCCCAGGGACCATCCCAGTGAGGCGCAGACCTTGGGGAGTGGCCTCACTACAAAAATGCTGAAAATTATTCTGAATCTTTTGATTTATGATCTCCAGAAAAGCTGCCAAACAGGCTTGCCGAACATAGAGCTTTCCAAGATAAAGCTAAGGTATCCTGACTGATTACAGCGAAATATTTATCTTTGGTCTTAAACAACTCCTTTTTACACATACTGGGAAGTAGGCACCTTAAAATTGTACATCCCTTAGCTGCCCGTGCATCTCAGAAAAGTGAACTGCATCTAACTCTTGGCTAACCTGAAACCACTGCCAGGCATCATCGAGAGATTGTTTTTTGTTGGTTGTTTGTTTGTTTCCATCAAAATAGGAATGTTCACTGGTAATTTAAAGCTGGCCACTTAAAACCCTAATGAATCCTAATTAATGAATAAGAAAACCTCCTTGCAAATACTGTTACAAATGACCACAAAATAGTTCTGGGACAGATAAAATCTTTTCAACTTATTTCTTTGTTATGTCGTCTGTTGAAACAAGGACAGGTCCTTATGGGCTCTCTGGTCTTGCACTCAGTATGAAATCTAGTTAAGCAAACTCATTTACAGCATTTTTCCCCCACAATAGAAGGACTGAGCTTTTCTATTCCAGACATAAAAGATAGAGGGAAAGGTAAAGCAAAATCAATACAGACTTTTTTTAAAAACAAAATTTTTTTAAAAAGGTGACAGAAACCTGAATTTCAGTAGGTAATTCTGTGTTTTCCTGGTGTTTTAGACGTAAGTAGAAGGATTTACGGGTTAACATTTTAGCCAAATCCTGCTTTTACTTGTTGGGGTAAACAAGAAATACAATTTCAAACTTTATCACATGTAAGGTTATTTTGGGGGTTTGTTTATTGGTGGTTCTGAAGGCTTTTCTTTCGTGCAGTCATTGTATATGTATTCATGGGAGAGTTATAATTATTTAGAAATTTATAACTACTTGTGAGAAATTTGTTTATATGTTTAAGAGATATTTCTACCATATTTGCTTATATTATCAATAAGAAATTGGAAAAGTAATCTCTTGGCCTTGATTATGGTTTTTCTCTTTTTACTTAGTTTCACTCTGTACATAATTTATAGCTTTTAAACAGAAATCTACTATTTTTAAATTACAACTTTTCTATTACTTTCATTCTAACCTCTTGTTGCTATAATTAACATTTAATTTAACCGTCACTGAAAAGGCTTAGAGGATGAGGAAAACCAGGTTGTTTACTTTGTTCATCTGATGTATGTGCAGGTTTTTTCTTTTTTTCGTTGTTTGGCTCTTTCACAGTACAACAGACAGAGGGAATTAAGGAAATTATAAACTGGAAAAGTTGCCTTGGGGATCAAGACTGCATTTGAAACTACTTAATCCTTCTTTTCTGAACTCTATACTCCAACCTGAAGCTCAGGATGCGAACCATTTATCGTAACCATTATATTTTTGATGCTTCCAAAAATTAAATGCCGTACCATTATCCCCTGGCACTTTCCTCCAGCATGTGTTCCTGAAGGGAGGAAAGAGAGACCGTAGTTTTTACTGCCAATAGCAAATTCTCTTTGTAATTTTGTATCCTGAAAATACCAGTACGTGGTGCTCCAGATGAATAGCAAAACTAGATCGCCATTCCTTGGGAATTACTCAGATCCCTTGGGAACGTGCACCAAAACGTGAATCTGAACTGAGAAACGTGAGAGAGGGGCAGGTAGGAGCTGGCTGCCCTTTCCATATGTGGGCTCCTGTTGCCATCAGAAGGAATTTTGCACATTGAATTTTAGGACATTAGGAGAGAATGCCGGCCCATGACTGCTGTTTGTGCCTTGGGAAAAAACCCATCCCTGCAAACATTTATCCTCTCATCCGCGTGGTACGCATTTATCCACATGGCACCAAATCTCTCAATACATACCTACATGCCTGAAGTGATTTTAAGTGTAGGAAGCTCCCCTTTTTATCAGTGGGTTTGTGGAACTTGATTTTTTAGAAAGTAAGATACTCTTAAAAAAAATTAAGTTATGGCAAATTTGTGAAGTCCCTAGAAGGTTTGTGTTGCTCCCAAATACTCTGGAAAACTTGGCTAGTCTGATGCCGCTCAAAACCTTACTCCATCCCAAGCCACAGATAAGTTGAGATTTAAAGAAAGGTATGATGATTCCCCTTCTGGTTCCTAATGACAGATCGCTGTTATCATGGACTAGCAACTTGAAACCTTCTTATCAGAATTCTGGAAAATAACCAACTATTCTGTTTTGGTCAAAGCACATCAGCAACGTAGTCCTTTCATAATCCAGCCCGGTGAGTGTTTTTGCACCCTCAGCCTCTCATTGGAACTTACTGATGAGGGCACTGTAGGACAGAGCACTTCAAAAGTATCTTCTGTTAGTCTGTCATTTAAATGAGTGTTTTCTAATTCAGAGCTGAACTTTTCACAGCGTGTTTTACTGAACACATTGTGCCTTGGCACCGAATCAAATTGCTTGCAGTGTGAGGCCATATAAGCCTGAACACCTCTACTCCTCAAAGTATATCAAAGATAGGGGCATTCTTTCTTCTGCTGGGTTAATAATGTTTATTGTTGTTTGGTTGTTTCCATGAGATTTAATTTTAATAAAATGATAGAGGCTCGCTGAACAGAAAAGAATGCCTCTGAGAAGAACATCTCTCTCCCATCTCTCTGCTGAAGTGGTTCCTAGACTTATTTCTTTATGTTCTTTAGAAATACAGTCTTTTTCCTGCCTGCCATTATCTTTTGGAGCCAGTTTTTGGCCCGAATACTGCTTGAGTTGCAGAATTGTTAACATTAAATCAGCTTTTCAATGTTTCAGGCACATTTTGTTTAAATACAAAGTCTAACTTTTTCCTCCAATAACAACGTCTTGCAAAATGGCATAAAATGTCTTTTGACAGGTTTGCCAAAAATGACCAGGAGAATATTTATGATCAAAATGCAAAAATGTCTTCACTTAACTTGAAAAAAAAGTTCAGTCCTGTGTTCTCCCTAATGCATAAAACAGATTTTCACTGCAAGTACGATATACAATTCTTAATCCTGGAAAAAGAATGAAGTTTATTGTGGATGATTTTCCTATGGTCTCTAAATGAGAACAGAAAACAAGGTTTACTGAGTTCAGGTGCGAGGGCGAACATCGGGGACAGAATGAAGATAATTTTCAAAGATGGATATCCAAAATCATTGAACTTAGACTTGTCAGCCCTTTCAAATGTTGTATCCTTAAAGTTGATTTTTCTGGTTTGTGTACTCTGGCTCCTTCCTTTTAGTTTCTTTACTCATTTTAAATGTCAAAGTGTGGTTCTTCTCCTTCAGAAACTGGGCATGTGCCAAACATAATGCTCCTATAACTGAGCATCAGTCGACTGGTGCTGTGGAAAGGCTGTGGATGAAGTTTCCTTGTGAAGCAGGCGTCAAACTCTGTGCTGATGGAGTATGGAGAGGGCTAAAGGGAAAGCCGAACTGTAAAGCCTGGTGCTTAGCTGTGTACTGCCCAGGAAGCTGAAGTTAACTGCGGGACGCAAGTTCATGGGCAGGAAAACTATCCCTCCTTATTGTAACAGGCAAGTATCACGGCTGTGGAGGAGACTCACCCTTAAGGCTTTTGGTTGTTTCTGGCTCTTCCAGAGAAAGCAATTGATTGGGTGGGTGAAACAGTATTACCAATACTAGAAAAGCAAACATCTGGTGGTTGTGGTAGCTCAATATCTAGTGCTAGCTAGGAGAGAGCTTAGAAGGAATTGTGTTTGGAAGATGAAGTCTCCTGTATGTGTCTGGAAGGCAGGCACCCACTGTCAAAACCTTGGCAAAAGCCCCTGAAAGAGTTAGTAAAAAGCAGGCATAAAGAATTTGCCTTGCTCCCTGTGATCACAAAGTTGGGACAAAAGTGAGTGTGCTTCCTTCACACTTCTGTGCCTAGGGATTACTCCCGTGCTAATGCAGTCAGGAGCGTGGGAAGTGGCTTGCAGTGGGAGCTGGGTACAAACTGACCTGCGCCTCGACCTGCTCGTGACGTATGTGACGGGGAGGTCCGCTGCTTGGCCACCGCTGACAAAGCCAGCGCATAAGGAGAGACAAGGTGGATAGTCGATGCATTTCAGCTACTCCAAGGTGACATATTGGCCACTGGACACAGGAGACAGACGGCCTACGTAAAGCTTTTTGTAGCTGCTCCAAACTCTTATCTTGAGGTCCTGGTCGATGTGGAGCTAACCCATAATGGAGTTGCATTTGGAAAACTGGTTTTGTATTGTGACCCTTCTGTATTTGTAGTTAATGTTGTTATTAGGGTTGTAGTGAGTTGCAATAATTTTCATCTGCTATGAACCTCAAAATCCTTTGCTTTTGCTGCTGCCTTTTTTTTTTCTTTTGACATGAAAGAAAATACTGTAGGTGATCTAATGTGTGCAATTTAATAAAGAGCTTTTCCTAGGGAGTAGGTGCAAGAGGCATGCAGAATCGCAGTAGTATTTGGGCATGTTCTGAATGGCAGGTTAACATCTGGAAGACAAATATTTCTAGCTGAAACCTACTCCTAATCTTGGGGTTTGTGTCTGCTCTTTCTGCAACTGCTACCTGTTCATTTATTGATCTTTTCTGTAGGAAACTCAGCCATGCGTTTTCTCCAGGGCTTTATATGTTCTGTGTTAAATCTTTTAAACGGTGTCATTCTTCCCTGAAGACTTAAATCCAACTACTCCAGAGTCCTGATAGGAGGAGGAGATGTGTGTTTTCTCTGTTAACTAGTCCGCCAAGGACTGGACTGGTGAGGGGGAAAGAGCCCCGCTCTGTGTTTGCATGGCAGGCCTCCAGCCAGAGCGCAGGTGTTGCAAGAGAAGGCAATGGCAACCAGATGACATTCTTTCCCCTTGAACTAGTGTGGAGCCATTGCTCAAACAGATTAAGGGTCCTTCCAACAAAATTTGAGGCTAGCGTGTTGAGTGAATGTGCCTGTGTAAAACCCATGGCAATAAAGCTTGGACTCACCTAACTAAAAGATTAGGGGAGCGGAATCGCTCTCGCTTCCCTCAGCAGTCATTGGGGAGACACTAGAAGATGGTCCAGGCAGTGATTTATCCCAGCTAAGAGCTGAACTACCTTTCTGGAGGTGCTAAAGGGGGTAGTTGATGTTAACAGAGGCCCCTAGGCACTTATCTAGATAAAGTGCCTAGAGGTAGCTTGAAGGAATTGAGAGCAGTAACTCTCAAAGTATTGAGAAAAATATTTTACCAACTTGTGCAAATATATCCTGTTTGCATAAGCGGTTCTGGAAATGCCACTGGTCTCTTCCTCTCAATCCCTGTGTCTGTGTGGCATGGTAGTGTGCTCTTAACCACACCGCCCACCCTCCTGCCCCCGATTTTTTTTATCTCCTTTACTAACACAGAGGAGTTTTAACATCCCTGTTTGGTAAAGTAAATGCCTCCGCATCAGCAGAGTGTGGAAAGGGCTTTGATAACCTTCAAGGTGAAACACTTGTCAGCTCTCACTTTATCCAGGAACGGATTATCTGGGCTGTGGAATAATGAGGTCATGTCTTTCCTCCACACCGCTGGCAAGAGCTTCAAATTTCACACAGGGGTAGCTGCTTATATCAAGCCTGCTCTGCTTAATGCCGTTTAAAGCTACCCCCCCTTCTCTGTCAGCGAGTTTTCTCAAAACCGAGGTTGTGAACCGTGTTCATACAGCCTCATTTGCATTACATGTGAGGTGTTTTCATGGTCCTTGGATTGCTGTCTTAACCGAGAGTCGGTTGGGTTTGATGCAGAAGTGCAAGATGCAAGTAGCAGAGCGATTTGCGCGTGCTACTGCAGCTACGTACAGGCAGGCGCTGCTTATGAGGAACGCAGGGCGGGATTTGGCGGGTGAGTGGACCAAAGCCATATAGCTCTTTTCAAGTGAGTGTCCCACTAGTCAGCTTGCTGCACTGCCTTGAGTCTAAATCTGTAGCTTTCCTGCAGGGCTATTGCATTGAGTGGCCATGGACACGAAAGGTCCCTAAAGCATACAAGTTGTGGGTGTTAAGGCCTATGGGTGCTTAAGTAGATTAGCAAACAAACAAATCCTGTAATATTCTAGAATGCTTCCTCACCACCTAAGTAGGGATTATTCTACCAAACCAGCAAATTCTACCCTTCTACCTAGTAAAGGCTGGCTTTCAGAGAGCTGTGCTCTTTAATAAGCAGTACTCTTGCGGGGGGCAGGGGGAAGGAAAATATGAAAACATACTGAAAATTTCTGTGTGGATTTCAAGAAAAGCACAAAAATGTTAGAGAGACTCTGTGAAAACAGAAGTTACTACAGTGCTGGCAGTTGCATACGTAGGATGCCACACCAGAAAGGTCGCTACAACAGAAAATGTTATCCTTAACATTTGTTTTACGGAACTCACTACCATTTTATGTACAAACATGTGACATAACTCACCCACCACTTTCTTCTTAGCGCTGTGAATATCGTGGTTAAACTGTCTGCTTTTTATCTGAAACACGTAGAAAAAACTGGTTACCTTGGTCTGATTCCACTTCCAGGCTTTTGTAATCTGTAATTTTGGTAAAAAGCTGCTTTTGTTAATATGTAATGCATCATAGCAACCAGTTACACTTTTACTACAAAAGGGTGTTTTATTTTCCTGAGGGATGAATAGTAATCAAGGATCAGCTGGCAGTGCCAAGTGCCTTGATAACACAATTGGCTGCATACAGCTTTGTGTGCAGCCCCTTCCTGCACTTGCCTTAAAAGAAGATGGTGGGAGAGATGTTCCTTACCTACATGACTGTCGGGGATCTGAATTTTGGGATCACTGTCTGCTGGGTGAGAAGGTAAGTAAGTGCCCGCATCAGAGCCCTTACTGATTAACGATGGGGGGGGGGGGAGCAGATAGAGAAAATGTGTGAAAATAAACATGTGAATTAGGAAGATTACCCTGAAATTAGACCCTGACTGATTTTAATGTGGAAGGGTGGGGGTTGATGGAGTTGGGAGGAGACAGAAAGTAGGAATCCTGATTATAATCAGAGTAGGGGCTGATTTGTGTTATTTTGATGCTGATTTCGGTGTGCTTGTGAGCTGAAGGAGGGCTACCGTCTCCCTGGCCCTATGGTAGGAAGTGTCTCACCGATAAGCACAAAGTGGAATCTGGCTTTGATCTCATTAACCCCATCAGCACTGGATTAGCAGATGTGTTTCTGGAGCTTGACTCTCAGACGCTTAAGGTGTATATAAAGTGGCAGACAATATGATTCATACTTGCTTTGGGTTTTGGGGTTTTTTTTAACATCAGAGACTAAATTCTTCTATGCCAGCCCTGGCTTCTGCATTGGTCTCGCTAAATGTTTCCCGTGCAGCGGGAAGAACACCCTTGTAGTTGATTTCTTCCAGGAAAAAGGAATTTTCACATCTTCCCCCTCTCCTCCAAAAAGGACTTTGTTGACTGGAAAAGATAATGATTGCAGGAAGGCAGCACTAAAGGCAGAACACGATGGTTGCTGCTTATGGAAGTGAGACCTCTCTGAAGTCTTTGGAGGAACCCCTCTTGAAGTGCAGCAAGCCGCACAGGTCCGGAGAGTTCTTACAGATTTTTTTTCCTCCTGGAAATATTTCATTGTCATACCATTGGCAGGGTTCAGCACAGTTGCAAAAACTTTAAAAGTTAAGACATAAATTGTCTTCTGAATTTTTCAGAAAATTAGTATCAGGTAGTGGTATCAAGGGGGAGGAGGGGTATTTTACCCTTCTTCTCAATGAGAAGAGGAAAAGGTGGGGGAGTAGAAATCTAGTGGAAGAAGTGGGGAGGAAGAGAAATCAGTAGAAAGCACGCGTGTGAAGTTTCCTCCTTTCTTCTAAGTCTGCTCACTGTTTATTTCTAAACCCTACAAGAAAAACAATGAGATGGAGAAGGAGGACAGCAACAATAACAAACTCAGAAAGGTTTTATTTTCCTAGAAGTATCTGTAGCCATCAAAAGGATCTTGTACCTTCAACAGACCATTTTGTTCCTTGCTACTGGTTTTCACGTAAGTCTGCTTGGTCATCTCCTGAGAGGACCTGACAGAAGATGTGTGGCTTGTGAAAAAGGACACGCTAAGAAGCTGATGTGAGTTATGTGGAGGAAGCTGGAGAAGGCAGGAGGAGCAGTGGGGGAGAGGTGATGCAAGGCAGAAAGGATGGCATGACGTGAAGAGTAGGGTCCCAGAACAGCACTTCTAAAAAAAATTGAGGGCTGCGCTACCCTAGCCTGAGTGAGAGCAGCTGTGTTGCACTGTGCTGTCTCCAGAGGCAGAGCTGGAGCAGAGCTCTGAGAAGAACAGCATCCTTAGAATGGTGTTCTCTGTGCTGCAGAAAGCCCAAGTGACCTCAAGAGAAACCGAGGCAGTGCCCTGGGCTATTTCTGTGGCCATCACTGTTGATAAGTTCTGCTACACCGCCCAAACAAGCTTTAGACCATTTGCTGTTATAATCCCCCTTTTATTTTTTCCCCTGTCAGCAATGTAGCATCTACCCTGGTATGGACATAGTGACTATTTCAAATTAATTTGAGGTTATGTTGTCTGAGTTTACCCAGGAGGGAGCTTGCACAGTGTGATGACAAAATCAGCCTCATACTGAGCATCAGCTGGAGGAGAGGATTGTTAGTAGCCCTTAGGCTTTATTTTTTTTGTTTTAAACTCCTCAAGTTTTACAGTAGGTACACAATAAAAAAGCCCTAACCCTATAAAAGAAATGACTGTAGATTAAATTAAAAAAGAAAGTTCTGTGTTACTGCAGGTGCTTTTTGTCATGGTATCTAAAATGAAAGTGTATGAATGTCAAGAACATTTAACAAAAACAATTGGGTTCGTTTGGTGGTTCCTTCAGAATAAAGCATGGTTGACTGTTTGCCTGGATGTGTTTTCAAAGATACTTATTTGGAAGAGCATCTTGGAGATGGCTTTGCACAAAGATGTGTTTTATATCTTGAAGTCAGTTCTGTCAGGATTGGACTTAGCCTGATTTTTTGGAAACAGTCGACATCTTCAATATTACGAGTGCCCTATAATTTAAGCTGGATTTATACTATTGCATTGTCTTGGGAGGGGGGAACCACAGAAGTTGAGACAAAGCTGTGCAGACCAGGGCTGTGAAGGTTTTGAACTTTGCTCCGAAGTGAATAAGGAGCCTGCAGAGCTTAGAAGTGTGAGCAAAATATGTTCAAGCTGACTTCTCTTTTGAGCCACCTTGCCGTGCACTGGAGCAACTCCAGTTGTTTTTGTAGTAGTTCCATTCAGTGGTCTCTGGACGGATAGATAGATAGACCAATTGGTCCTCACGGGACAGGAGGAAAGCCTGCTAAGCCAAAAAAAAAAAAAAAAAAGAAAAAAGAAAAAAAACAGTTTTCTGAATACTGAGCACACTGCAGTTATCCAAGAGCAGCAGGACTCTACTGCACTAAAGAGCAGTCACAGCAGTAGAACAACATAAGGTCGGAGGCTTTGATCGTTGCTCCTTCACAAACACCTCCAAGCACTCTCTGCTTTGTGCAAGCCTCGAGTTTGTCCTCCCCCTCATTGGTCTCGAGCTGTCTCTTTCTCAGCTTTCTGGTTATTTCCTTCCTCGGGTCTCGGGGTGGCATGAGTACATAGCTAAAATTGTATTCCCACTGATATCATAAGCTCCTGAAAATTGCCGTAGACTTCCCAATCACACATGATGTTAAAATTATTCTTTACTGGATAAAACAAAATAGCCGTGTAGGACATGTTTTCTTTCTCTGAAACTAAGGCTGCTTTTAAATGAGAGTTGTGGGGTTTTTTTTTACCCAGGCTACTTCCCCCACATCTCAAAACTGCCATTCTGTAGGAAGGTTTTCAGGCTAGGAGTCCAGAAAGTTGAACTACTATCCTAGTCGGCTCTTCTTGTGACACCTTTGGAAGTCATTTCCTCCCCATGCGCCTTTCTTTCTTCCTCTCTTGTGAAGTACTTTGAGATCTCTGCTTAAAGAATAGAGTTACAGAAGTAAAGTTCTGTGCTAGCTCTACAGTTCTGCTGTTACATCAATTAAAGGAAAGATTCCCCCCTGCCATGACTTTGATAGTAGCACGTGCGGAAGGAAAATAACGTTTGTTATGACTTGCTAAGACCCTCCAGTTGTAACACATTTGTCCTGCCTTTTGTAAGGGCTGGAAACAAAATGCGTCTAATAACCTCAGGTTTTTAATCTCTGCAAAACATAATTAACTATTTGAAAGGGTGGTTGGAGGGTTAAGCTAGGAAGAATAAACTAGTAGTATAATAACATCTATATTAAAATAATAATAATAAAAAAAAAAACAACACACAGATTTAACATGTTATATAATCTCTGTTAAACGTGCTCTGGGAAATCCTCCAAGAACTAGTGTCAGTCTCCCATTTTGTACAAGTCTGTACATAACCTGTATAAGAATTTGTATGAAGTTGGGTGGGGAAACAGTGAAAGAAAAAGTTACAACAGAATGTAACCTGACCAAAGTCTCTCTGTGATGGAGCGTTCAAAGTAGGAATAGAGGGAGGTTTACTCCTTCGTAGGGCTTTCCACAAAACCTCCCCCTCTGCACAGGTGATCTCCAGTGCCTTATCCCAGGCAGTGGGCTTCCCAGTGCAATCGCGTTTCCCTTTTGACATCAAGTGGCAGCCTGAAAGGCTTCTAGGTGTATTAATCTCATAAGTAAACGCTGCTTTGAGATGTTATATTAAAAACAGTCACACTTCTCTTGGCTGGATGCTGCCATGCCATGCGAACAGTCTAGAGTGTTTATGGCCCCGTCAGCCACGTAGACGGTACCTATCAGTTTGTGTTTGCTCTGTTGCTTACAGATACAGCAATTAATTTAATGACTGCTAATAACACAGATCATGGACCGTATCACAAAGCTGTTTGTTTTCCAGGAGCTCAGTCACTGCCTGTCTCATATGTAGATGGTATTCACTTATCTCTCCTGTGAGAATAACTCGGAGCAAAGTGGTTTGAAGGACGGTGTTCAGATACACGGGGGAAAGGTGCTGAAAACAGAGCAATTATTTGCGCTCCTTTTGTGAAATGTGGAAGAAGCTCTTAGCACATTTCTGCCAAAAGACAAGTCCGACTGTATCGATCAATCTGCTCCTGATGACTGAGCTTTCATCATCTTTTGTTCCGTCCTTTCCACCTTTCTCTTCTGATGTTCTTAGGCTGCTTTTTTCCCATTCCCTGCCAGACAGGATTGCTTTCCTCCGCACAGCTCACCAGAGCGGCAAGTAGTGCTGAAAATATTGATGATGTGGAAGCGATTTGAAACATGGCATGTTTCATCGAACAAACATGTAATACAGTAACGTTAGTAAGCCTTTACTGTGGCATCCTTTCTGGTGAAGTCAGCGGGATATCTGCGCGATAGAGCACTGGATGAGGAGACTGGGATTTGTCCTTTCTGCTTTTATTTGCTTATGACCAGACCATTCTTCTGAGGAAGATATGAAGTTCTCCTCAGGGAAAGTAAATTGTGAAAAAGTATATTGCAAAAAGTTATCTTGCGTTTGGTTCTGCAAAATAGGGTGCAATCCAACTTCCACTGAAAACGAGGTATGTATTAAATGTCGTAAGAATTGGCTCCTGCTTACAACTGCAAAATACGTCATGAAGGCCTTGCTTTTGTTTTCCTCAGAAGTTCAGTTTTTGGTAATGATCTTTGTCAGGAAATCACTTGGGAGCTAGATAAAACAACGCACCGGTGAGGTTAGCACTGAATGTTAATACAGTTTCCTAAATCGCGTGTCTTGCCTTGTATTACGGCCTGCTTCAAGACCCAACAGAGTGGCTTTGAGTTTTGAGCAGTGTCAGCAGGCTTTAAACAGCCACATTGGTGTCCATAAATGTTACTTTTCAGGGAGGCTATGCAACTTATTTTTTATTACCAAGACTAAAAATGCATTTAACGTTAGTGAAGTCCACAGCACTGGGAACTCCAGTACCATTTTTTCCCAGAGCTTGAAAGAGCAGTAGGAAATGGGGGGTCTCTTTCTGGAGCACTGCATATGCAACCTTGTCAAGGATGAGGAAGAAAATGTGCAGTGCTGACTGGATTCTGCCCTTTGAAGGGTTTGCTCTGGAGCCTATTCCTCAACCTGCCTTTAAAATACAATTTTCTTGATGTTTTGTAAAATGTTTACTGAAGTTTGTCTGCCCCCTTTTCATACCATTGTGATTTCACTTGAAATCAAGCGATCTTTCGTGACATGCACTGAGAAAATATTTTTCAGGTTTTTTTTTTTCTTTTAGTTCAAGGGCTAAGTGTATAATAGAGCCAATGGACCAACCATCTTCTGTCTAAACTACCTCTAATACCAACAGTTTAGCTGGTTTAGCTGTTCCGCAAGGAGCAAAGTTGAAATAAACAGTGTTCCGCATTTACTGCATCTCTCACATTTACTTTGCATCTTTATAGGTACAAACTAGCATACGTACTGGTATCCAAGTACCTAACGGTACATGGAAAGATGCATGCAATTTAGAAAATGCATACCTTCAGAAGTTCTCAGCGTCAGTTGACGGGGAACCTGCAAATGCACTTGAGATTAAATATGCTTTTATTGCTATGTCTCTGTTCCCAAGTCTGACTTCCCAGTCCTACTCCAAAGTGAAGGAATGGCTTTCAGGGGTTCTTTTTTGGGTTTTCATACTCTGTTTTGAGTGTTGCTCCTTTAATAAGATAGGAGTATCATATTCAGTGGTCAGTATAACAAGTGGTTGTTTTTTCCCCGTAAGAGAACTAAATTTTTGCATACTTTTTTGTATACTTGAGAATTTCTCCAACAGTTATAAATACCATTTTTTAACCTGATTGGTACCAAAGATTATTGCCAATGTAGTAGGAGCTGGTAGGACATCCTAGTCAGATACGGTTATCAGTTCTTTGGAAATAGGTAGTAAGTTGTTCTTAACACATAAACTCACAGTCATTTAACATCCACCTCCACTTCAAACATTTCCATGCTTCATGGCTGTCTGTGGCCTTCTCAGTGTCTCCTCAGTGACGTGTTGACTTTTAGCTGTGCTCGCAGATGTGCCGTCCTCTGCATGCCTTCTGAGTTTGCTCTCCACGTGACAAGTAACCTGTTTGGTTTTCCTGAGATGGTTCGTTCTTTCTCTCTCTCTTCTCTTGGGGGCAGGGGCGGGGGAGGATATTTCCTGGTATGATGGAAAGCCTTCATGATGAAAACTAATTTGTTCCTTTCAGTCAGAAAAAATCTGCACTTTCTACTAGTTTGAAATTAACGTGGGTATGAGAGAGCTGAAAATTCAGCTCTCTTAGCTGTTACAGTGCCAGACTCAATTTTTAATATTATTTTAAATATCAAGTATTTCCTATGTTTCAGGAAGAAACTCTCATGAAAGAGTTCTATTTTTGAGTTAGTTTGGGGTTTTTTTTAAAGCTTCAACTTTTTGCATCTACCTTTCAGTAATCTTTTATACTCAATACTGCCATGACCGGTGTATATATAAGGTGATGTCAGTAACTTATGCTGATTGAAATTGGTAATTGCCATAGGATTGACTTGACATCTAGGTAGCATTTAGTGCTCAGGCGGTATGTGTCACTAACACTGCTAAGAATAAAAGACAGTGTTTTCAAGATCTGCCCAGGGAGGTTAGATGATAGGAATTCTCCCTCTCTGCCTTAGAAGGAACTCTCTAAGCAACTGATTCCTGTCTTCCTAAGCAGCGCTGAGCACTTTTACTTTAAAGCAATTGGCACCCTGGAAAATGAGGTCTCCAGGAGCTAATGAGTCTACAGGAGTGTTTGTAATTGACTCCAAGGTTTGTTTTTTTTATGTGGCAAGTTTAAAAAAGAACAGTAAATGGTTTTGAAAAATTATTCTTGACACCAATCCAGCTCCAAAAATGTTGTTTTCCGTTTACTTCCCACGTTTCACGCTGTTTGTGTGATGAAATATGAGCAGCACTATTTCTGAGAGTCCTGATGTGCAACCTGCACGATACCTTCAACAAAAATTCACAATATGGTAGCAACATACTGAAAACTGTATCTTACCTGCATAAGAATATCATAGGCTTGTGTTTAAATTTTCTGGAGATGGGGCATTTGGAGAAGAATTAGAAAAGTAGTGTTAGTTTGCTATAAGAACAGAGTGGTGTTTAAGTTCTAACAGATCGATATTTAAGTTTTGATAATTACCCTCTACAGAGCTGAAATCCCGTCTGGTGATGACAGCTATTTCACTTACTTTAAGAGGTGTGGACATAAATAACAGCTGAGCAGTTGCCTTCAATATCCACTGAAGCTGAAGAAGACCTTTTTGAATACTCTGAGGTCTTTGTCTACCCTTCCACGCATAAAAGACTAGAACCCACTAGGGAACTGTTGTTGGGGGAAGTGGGGTGTCTCTATTTAATAAACAGGACAGGAAATTACTACAAAAACTGAATTCAGTCAGACAATGATGTCCACACTTTCTAAGCTAACATAAGAAGCAGTGGAAACACACGCAGTAAGAATGCTGGAAAAGGCACTGCCTGTTGTATTTTTCAACTGGGCACACTTGGCATTTTTATCTTTATTCAGATGCTGCTTTTAGGCCAGATTATACCACTGTAAATCTACACAAACAGCTGTAAGCAACAGTCCAGTACCTGCCTTGTGAATACTTCAGTATTATAGCAACGGTCCAAGAAATGTTGCCTTGCAGTGCCATTCCGGCAGTGTTTTGGAGGGTTAGTGTGCTGCTTTAGGGGAAAAATCCGTTTTCTGCATAATTTTCAAAACTACTGAATTTCAGTTTCCTGAACTTGGGAAGCAGTAGATACAAGATCCTAATTAGGCTTTGAGATACTTTAAACAGAGTATGTTTCAGTAGTAGATGTGGCCTTTACACGTTGAAATTCTTTGGCTTCTCCAGAATAGCGTGTTTAATGAATCGCAGAAAGAAACAAGAATCACAGTAGTGGTTTCAAAAAAGAGAGTTATTGAGGGAATCTAAAAGAGGGACCACCCCCCCAACACACACGCGCGTGTAATTTTTGGTGTTATAACATACACGTGTTCAGTGTGTGTCTGTACATGTTCTCTGGGTGCCGGCCAGCAGGAGAGGCAGTGCACGCTTTCCTCTCGGCTTGTGTTGAATTAGAGCAGCACAGTTCCTGCCTCATCAACGGCCTGTCTCCCACCCTGATGGAAATGAGAGGGTTTCTTCATCAATAACATGGCAGTGTGTGCTTTATGTTCTTTATTGTCAAGGGCTTTCCCAGTCCTCTCGGTGAGAGAAATCTGACCTTTTCAACCCAAAAGCTCTTGAAGGATAATACTTTTTATTTTTATATAGATCTAAAATATATGGATATATTAGATATATAATTAGAACAAAGAGCAAAGACACCAACTACCTGCAAAATACAGAAGTCTCCTGACTTCATCAGCCCCAAAGGAAACCAAGCTTTGATTTCCCTAGGAGCAGAATCTGGCCCTTGACACTGAATGTTCCTTGACAGATAGCTGTTATTACAGAGCAAGATTTTAAGATGTGACTAGCAAGCTCTCACAGGGTACAACAAACCTCATGAAACATGCAAGGGATATCTTGGCACTTAATACTTGAATTGCCAAATGCAAAACAGCATCTTCGGGAGAAGACAGACCCAGAAAATGGGAAAAGGGAAAAAAAAATACAGATTAATAGCAAAACTGTATTTTACAATTCTCTTGGGATGCAGCAAACTACCAGTGATGTTGCTGTACTCTTGTAAAGTTGTGGTGAGAGATCTTTTCCATGTCTTTTCAACCACGAAAGAGTAAAAGAAAGGTGTGGGGTTGGTTTGTTTGGGTTTTTTCCCATGAGAAGTCAAAATCCGTAAATACTTATGTATTGAAGTGGATGATGCTGCAGCCAGAAATACATGCGGCTCTGCCACAGAGACGTTCTGTGGCATGTTCATTTTCCTGTAGCCAGTTTCTGGTTTGAAAGCAATGACAGTGCCCTAGCTGTTTGAGAACTGGGTCTCTAGATACGTGCTTTCATAAGCCTCATTTGGTATCATACGCCTGTATTAAGGTTCAGGGGAAGGAGTTTCTGTGAAGAAAATCATTGCTTGGTGCAAACTTCTTTTCAGGGGATCCATGGAAAAACTTCCTCCCTGCCTGCATTCCAGGGAATCGCAGGTTGTCTGCTGAAATCTCATTGAAATGCCTTTCGATTGGTAAAGCAGAACCAAGAATGTGACATAGACGTTAAGTTACTGCTGCTCTACAGAAGCTGTTACAGCTATGGAGGGAACCTAAACTTAGTTGTTGACACGCTGTTCTTGAGAACGGCAAGAGAGATTGTGTTCATTAGGCCAGCCCCATCATTCTTGCTAAAAGCAGTCTCAGGTTTCCATGTATATTTTCAAATCAAATTAGAAACGCTGCTCCTGAGACCTCCTTCAGCTGACAGTGACGGATTGCACAACCTGATAAATAGTAGGCATTCCTAGAGATGTACTAATACCCGAGTCACCACAAGTGGTTGGATAATAAAACCTACACAAGCCATGCATTTAAATTAGCAGAGAGCTTTACCTCTTCCTCTGATAATGCAGTCCACACCTGGGGAGCGGCCCCTTCTGGAACAGAACTGGGAAAGGTTTGTTCCTCGGTTGTTTTTGAAGCTAAATGCTATTATTCAGTCATGGTGGATTTTCTCTGGCTAGTCTTTTATCAGCTGTAATTAAAACAGGCACCTCCTTTCACTCAGCTCTCAGCACGTACTTACACAGCTAGATCTACAGTACTTAATCCCACCAGGAGAATCTTTGTAGCTCTACCTGTTTGTTACCTAACTCAGCTGTAGAAGAAAGCAAGAGAAATGGAAAAACAGGCTTACTGGCCTTCAAAAAAATGAGAACCCACTTAAACTCATATGGCTGCAGAAATTAAATTACCCAGGTTTCCTCCACCCACTGAATCAGTGTAGTCTTCATGTGAATGTTGCCGTTTTCTTATTTTGATTGCATGCTAAAAATGCAGCCAGAATACAACTGGGGAGACTGGATTTTGATGCCATAATCCAGGAATCAGGCACCTTTAAAAAACATAATTCATGTTGGAATGAGCCGTCTTGAAGGAGAGAAGTGAGAACTGCTCCACCGAGCGTGTTCTTGTTTTGCACCCTCTGTAACGGGCTTTTGTGTTCAAGGGCTCAAACACATGGCTTCCTTCTGGGGAGCTGGGGTTTGCTCAGCCATCTGAGCTCATGTGTGGACAAAATTTTCACCTGGTAAAATCTTAATAGAAAAAGATAAGCGTTCAGTCAGATACCAGGCCTTCAAATAAGAGGTCGGGCGAAGGAGACACCCAGACAATTACTCTCTAATACTTTCATAATGTGGCTTTGCAGTGATGAGTCTTTTTGCAGTCTCTGACAGCAAAGGAACATAGCAGAGTCGGGACGGAGACATTTTGAAATGTGCACAATCCAGAATTACAGGAAAGAAAGAAGAACTTTTAACACGGAGCCCTTTTCTAAGATTCATAGACCCTTGTTTCCTTCTCCTTAGTGATGTTAAAGCTACGAGATACATAGATATAGATATATTTGTGATAATGTAGCTCGACACAGGAATACCCTCCTATCAGAGAAAATTGAAATGGAAAAGAGCTTATTCTAATGTCTGTGCAAGGAATCTTGTCTCAATGGTTAGTAAACGGCAGTTTGCGTAGTGCAAAGACAGGAAACAATGTGTTGCAGATAATGTAATTTACCATAGATGTGAATAAATTATTATCTGTAATAAGCAATAATGAGGATTTTCCTTTTTCGCAAGGTTTTTTAAACAAGCAGATGAAGCAATATTAGCTAATTTGCTAAAAGAGTTATAAATTAATACAAAGTAGTGAAGACCTCATCAGTACCTTAGTAGAGCATCTTGTATAAGCGCAGACAATTAGTACAGCAGCTAAATACGAAGTCTACAGAGGCAGTTCTCGGAGGAAGAAATAAACTTGATCAGAAAATAAATAACTGGATATCTGAAGGGGAAATGGGAATGTACCAGTTGCCTATATGGCAAGTGAGTAGTGAAAAATGAGGAGATGTGCTGTGGCCTGCACTTAGGAGAGTGAAGTTTTGCCTCTTGTCAGATGCCTTTACTGATGCGTTGCCTTTCCTACTGCTTTTCTTCAATGCTATTTGTCTTCAGTTACATTTTTTGACAGCAAAAGCAAGATAGCGTTAAAAACTACCGTTTGGGAAAGCCAAAAAATCATATAGATTCTACCTAAGTTGCAGCCCCCCCAGTGTTTCTCGCTAATCCCCATTTACCAAATCGACCTTTCAGTGATTCACAAATAGCTAGCGTGTATCACTGACCTCACCGCCGAACCCCGTATCTCCAGCTGTTCACTGTGCTTGGGAGGAATACCCAAGGAAAACACTGGTTTCTCTGATATGGTGCAAGAGATGGGGAAGGGGGGAAGCATGTTCTCAAACTCTCACCATACAAGCCTTTGAATTTTCTTTCTTGTTAATTTGTGCCAAATCTGGGCATGGACCAAAACCCTAGCTCTGCAGCGTTTCCCCTGTACTTTGATTCGACATTCAAATGTTCACGAAGCAGGTTCACGTCGATGTTCGTCCCTTTGTTCTCAGAGGTGTGCCTGGTTGCTGCCTTTTGCTATCTCTTCTGCCTCTAAGAAAAACTGATGTTATCTTCTAAAGAGAAAACTCAAGGTCGTATTTGCAACTGAGGGTTTCCTGCGCGCCTATCCCCAGCCTGTGCAGTGACGGCAAGGAGTAGCTTTATGCAGCTGGCCTTCTTTGGAGAGCTTTAAGAATAGTCCTTGCACAGAAGCTGAAGAAATCCCCAGCTACCGGTGCCTTTGATCTCAGATAAAGGTCAACCTGTCTAGCAGAAAGCGTGATCGGAAATGCTACCTCACATCATCCTTCACTTTCTCTTCCTTACCCTGTAATGATTCACTGTGCCTTTCAGGGTTTGCCTTCACTGCAGCACCTACGGGTTTACTTCAGCTCTTTGGAATAGCTTTATTTCATCTCACGCACCAACCAGCTTAAGCCAGGACCGCCAAGATTTTCAATGAGCTGATAAGAAACTGTCCACAAGGTTTATTGTTACAGCAAAGTTTAATAGTGGTTGTAGGATTTTGTTGGTTTGCTTGTTGTGGTTTGTTTTGTTGGGGTTTTTCTAAATATATATAGGCCTACTAGCGTAAGCGTCAAAAACTCACAGTTATACCGGCCTTATCCCAGCAAGCGCATATTATTTCCTTGCACTGAGAGTTTCCGAGGCTCTCCGAGCATGCCGTGGGTCCTGAGCCTCCAAACACCAACACCCGCAAAGTTCCACCGAGCGCAACGTCAAAGCTGCTGATGCACAAAGCTTTCGGGAGCTGCAGATCCCAGTTGTTTCTCCCGACACCCACCTCTGCAAGATTATCGCTGCACGGCTGGCGGGGGACTTACGCGACTTACACATTCTACAGGTAAGGCTGATGCAACAAAGTTGTTTATAATTTCGTTATAAATGCTAATGCGTGGGTTTTTTTTTTTTTTAAATGGCTTTTGAATTCCTGTATAACTTTAGGAATGTTGTTACAGCTGTGAAGGTTGGTTATTAAGTGACAAATAACTTGCGTAAAGGTAAACACTTTCTCTGCTGAGTTTCCTCAAAGCCATATTGGCTCAAGATAGTTATCACCACAGAAGATGACTGACAGGAACAGTAAATATCGAATGCCTCAAGTACAGGCTGTTTGTCACCTTCCCTGTCTGAAATGATACTGTGCTGATAGACAGGATAGTTCTTGCTTTTCACAGGCTAAGCCACCCCGCACTGCTTAGGAGGAGGAATGAAGTGCCAGTGTCTGGGACTGAGCCCGTCCCCTCCTTCTCAACGGGGATCTGTGCCTTAGCAGGGGCCAGGAGATGCCGCTTAGTGGGAAATACAGTGGTATTCCCAGGTGGGTTCCAACACAGAAGCAGCGTTACTCGTTACTGATGGTGGGAGGATCACGGTTTATCCAATTCATCTTTACAAAGGTGTAGGTCACTACCTGTAAAGGTCAATCAAGTGACCTAGAGATGACAGTTGCTCCTCGGTGCGGATCAGGAGGAAAACCAAACAAAAACCAACGATTGACTCTGCTTTTATTCTGTACAACACGTCTTTCGGCACGCCGAAGCTTGCACGAGGGAGAAGGAACGTTTGACTGCGGAAGGTGGAGATTATCTCCAGTACATGATCCTCAAAGTGAAAGCGGAAACGGGGATTGGATCACGACTATAAGCCATCACTCAGTCTCTTGAACCTAATTCTGGGAGGTTTTTCAGAAGGGTTAACTTTGGGCATAGAGGGCTGGTCTCTCTTGACTTCTTTTGTTGTCAGTGGGAGGGACAGGCTCCTTTAGACGACAGTTTGGAGACGGAAAATAACTTAGTTGCATTGGATTCCCGTCTGTGTGTCAATCCTCACATCAAGGTTGTGCCAGGATGTAGTTGTAAGGTGTGTCAATCCTCTTCCAAGTTGCCAGTTTATTCTCCAGAATTTTAGCTCTCCAACGAAAGCTTCCCGCTGCTATCGTTTCCAAGAAAATCTAATGAGACGACTTGTGTGACATGCAGGCATGTTTGCTTGAGCCTGTGGAGAGCCTTCTGATACAGCTGTAGGGTTTTCCCTTGTTTCAGTGGAGTGTTAATTCACGTGCCAAGTGATAGTAAACTGCTGCTAGTGTTCTTGGCTATTTTACTGACCTGTTTAAGCCCAGTATTGTATTTCTAAAATCAAGCTTGTATGCCTGGCATAGTTTTTAAGGTAGTACCTGCTTTAGAGACATGAAAGGAAAGGTGTTAAGCAATGCTTTTACAGCAGTATCCCAGGAAGAATACGTACGGACTTCTGTGAGAAGACAGTGGGTCGCTAAATGCAAGTATTCTCGGCCGTAGAGCAGAGCCCCGCGAAGCCGACAGGCTCGGTTACCCGCCGTTTGCCCACAGCTCACCTACTGCTGCCTCTGATGCTCCCACTGTCGATGTCACTGCAAGAATTGCTGTACGTAGCACACCTACATAAATGCTGGGTCTTTTGGTTTGTCTTTATGCAAACCAGAGTTGTTTTGTGAAAGAAATCTAAAATATAGCTGGAGAAGATAGATTGGCGCCACTAAGCGCTGCTCTGCAGGAGTAATTTTTTGTTCGTTTTCTTAGTCGTTTCTGTTCTTCAGGAGGAATTTTTGTTAATTTGAACTGTGATGGGTTCCAAAGTTTTCAGACGGATTTCGCTGAAAATGTGTTTGTACTTTGTGCTCGTAGTGTGTCTGAGGTGGCTTTTGGTGAGCGATCGCATTTTCTAATTCCCCTAGCAATATTAATCATGAATTGGGATATTTTTATGACCATGCCAAAGATGTTTATGCTGCTGTTTGTCACCTGAGCCTCTGTAATTGGAAGACGGTATTTACAGTTTGTCTGTATCAGCAGCCTGTTAATTACAAACTTAGAAGTATTAGCAGTATTCTGTATATAACCTTTAATGCCTAAAGATTTTATTTCATGGAGAAATATGTGGTTGAAGTAAAGTTCTTGTATAATGATGGGAATTAAAAAAAATGTAGTTTGGGTATTTCCTCTCCAAGCCTATTGGAGTTTAATGTAAAATGATTGCACTACATCCATGAGTGTCATCTGGGTGACTGTCATCTATGTCACAGAGAATACCTTCGTACTGGTGTGTTCTTGTTCATAGGGATTGTTTGCTTTTGGATGAACGTTCCTGCTAAGCAGCTCTGCGTATTCTTAATACCTTTTTTTTTTTTTTCCTTTGGGGCAAAAGAATATGAGTTTTGTGAAAGAGATTGTAAAAAGCCAGTCAGAATGTGCCCGCTACACTTGGGGCTGCGGCGATATTCAGCCAAGTGCTAGAAGTCTCAACTGTTCCAATACATTGCATGTTTTATGAAATAATTCTCAGAATTTTGATTTCTTTTTACATCATTTTCCCATGTTTTTAGTTGCCTTTTAAAGCACCTCAGTCACTCAAAAAAAGCCCTTGAAAAACAGAAACCCCAAAACCCCATCCATCCAAGATAACATTTGGCCGTACAAATAGTGACTTTGAAGGCATCACGGTGATCTCTTCAGCACCACGGCAGAAACGCAGCGATGAACTTTGGATGGGACCTTGCAGAATCCGGCTGGAAAGGCGGTAGACAAAGACAGCCGGGTAAACCGTACAACCCCTCGGTGCTTCGGTACCATGTGTAAAACAGTAGGAAGGGCCGTTTCCTATCTAGTGGAAGGATTACAAGGGTAGATGCTTTCTGAAGCATCTCTCTCAGCATAGAGAAATGCTACGGTAGCATTTCTCTCAGCTACCTCTTTAATAGGCTGAAAGAAGCATTTTATGGATATAAACGAATGGCTATTCCATCTGTTTAGACCCTGCTTGAAAGACGCTGATGCTAAAACACATGGAGAAATCTCTCTGTAACATTGTCAGAGGAGCATTGCAGAACTTAAGCCCGCCAACAGAGCCTTCCATCAACTGGTACCTAGAAACGAACGCGTGCTGCCTACCCCTGCCTTCACCTGCAGCTCCTCTTCAGCCACCCGTGCAGGCGGGCCCGATGTCACCGACAGAGCGTGGTGCGTGAGCGTGGGGACCCCTCCAAGCTCTGCAACCCGCATTTAGAACCGCCCGTGGTCGGGGGAAAGACCCTCGGGGGCCTCCGGGCAGCCGGACCCCGGACAGCCGGACCGGGACAGCCGGACCCGGGACAGCCGGACCCCGGACAGTCGGAGCACGACAGTCGGACCGGGACAGTCGGACCGGGACAGACGGACCGGGACAGACGGACCCCGGGCAGCCGGACCCGGGACAGCCGGACGCCGGACAGTCGGAGCCGGACAGCCAGACCGGGACAGTCGGACCCGGACAGACGGACCGGGACAGACGGACCGGGACAGATGGACCGGGACAGACGGACCCCGGGCAGCCGGACCCCGGACAGCCGGACCGGGACAGCCGGACGCCGGACAGTCGGAGCCGGACAGCCAGACCGGGACAGCCGGACCCGGACAGACGGACCGGGACAGCCGTCCCCTCCGCGCTCCCCCTGCCGGCCGGCAGCGGCGGGGCGGGGGTGGCCCCGGGGCCGGGGGCGAGCGGCGGCCGCCGGGACAAGTGAGCGCGGGCGGGAGGAACCGCCACCTGCGCAATGGCAGCGGCGGTGCGGGGCAGGGTTTCCCTCACAGACAGACAGACAGACAGACAGACACGGGCGCCCCGCCGCCGGCTCGCCCCGGGGCGGGGGGGGGGGGGGGGGCGGGACGGGACGGGACCGCGGCGGCGCTCGTCCGGCGAGCTCGACCCGTGGGTTGTTGAGAGCGGCTCCCGGGAGGGCGGGGAAATCCATTCCGGGATTTCGGTGTCGCCGCGGAGTGACACATTGACATCACGGGGGCGCGGCCGGGCGGCGGGCGGGGGCTGCGGGCTGAAAGGCGGCGGCGCGCGGCCGGAGTCACTCCGGCAGGGCGGCGGGACGGCGCGGAGCGGAGCGGGACGGAGCGGAGCGGAGCGGGACGGGACGGGACGGGACGGGACGGGGCGGCTGCCGACACTGCCCCGGCTGGGCTCCGCGCCGGGGCCGCCAATGTGCCTCGGCAAGCAGGCGCTCACCTCGGCCTTAGGTAAGCCCGGGCGCTGCTCGCCGCTTTCCACCCCCCCCCCGCCGCCGGATCAGGTGCTCGGGGGGTCCCCGCAGCCGGCGGGGAGGGCGGAGGGCTGCGGGGTGGGCTCCGGCGGGGCGGGAGGTGCGGGGCCGGCTGCTCCCCGCTCCTCTCCGGGGGTCTCGGGGGGACCCGCCGCCCGGTTGGGGTGCGGGCAGCAGAGCCGCGGCTCTCGGCTTCCCCGGCGAGCGGCGTTAAGCCGGGCACGGTTTCCTCTAAGTTATAATTCACAATTCCCAAACTTCCCGTTCGGTAGCCGTCTGTCCCGCCTAACGCGGGGGGGAACCTCACTTGCGTGCCGGAGCCTTGTTTGAGCCTCTGGAAATACCGAGGAGGCTCCGGAGACTTCGGTGCGAGACTTTTGTGTCCGGGGCTGCCTTATATTGCCGTTTTTCTGCCTGACGTGCCGACCGTGCTCCAAGCCTGTCAATCAGCCTCCAACAGCAACAGCAAGCACATGGCAATTTGCAGAGAGCTCGCAGAGCCATTACGCTCTGCCCCTTAGCTTCGTTTGCAGCTTGCTGAGGTGCGCCTTGAAAGCAAGTGCCTCTGCGTGATTTCTTTTCGGAATAAAACTTTAAAAAAAAAAAAAAAAATTAAAAAGAAAAAAAATAAAATCTCTCGCACTAGGGGTTGCGGTTGCGCTTTGCCAGAAGGGACTTGCGGCAAGGACCGTGCGGTGAAGCCGAGCGCCGGGACCGGGACCGGGACCGCTGCCGTGCATTCCCCCAGCGTGGAGGGATCGCCCGGGATTGCTCCAGTCGGAAAAGGGAAATAACAGCCCGAGCAGGAGCCTCGCCTTCCCCGCGTCCTCTTGGAGACCTTCTTCGCAAGCCCTCCCGCTCCCCGGTGCCTGCGGGCAGCCTGCAGCTGGCGCACGCTAAACCGGGACAAACCGTCGGCGGCGGCATAAGGCTCGATTTTGTTTCCCGTCACCTCCAGAGCGAGGGACTCGCGGCCAAGGGAGAGCCCTTCATCCCCCGGCGGGCACGGAGGGGTCTGGCTCGGCCGAGGAGCGGGTTTAGGGGAAGGCGGCCGGCCGAATGCCGGCCCCCGGGAGAGGCGGGCTGCGCCGGGCAGCGGGGCTGGATTTTCCTCCGCTCGCCGAGTAGGACGTGGAGATCCCCGAGGGCTTTGCGGGGACGAGGAGGAGCCGGGGCCGCTCCGTGGATTTGCCGTTACTCCTGGCTCCTTGCAAATAAGTAAGTTGGGGACTCGTCGTGGGTTTGGGTTTTTTTTTTTTGTTTTTTTTTTTTTTTTTTTGTTTTTTTTTTTTGGTTTGGTTTTTTTTTTTTGGGTTTTTTTTTTTTTTTTTGCAGCAGGTGCCGCGGGGCGCGGAGGCACGGCGGGGCAAGGACACCCCCCCCCCCCAAAAAAAAAATAATAAAAGATCGGATGCCCGATCGTTGCGGATCGCATTGGGGGGGGGGGGGGGTGCGGAGGGCCGGCCCTGAGGCGGGTGGAGGGCGCTCGCTGAGGATGGCGGTCGGCTGAAAACGAGCATAATGTTATAAAAAAAAAAAAATAATAATAATAAATTAAAAAAGTAAAGCTTAAGCGGCTCGGGGGAGGGTGGGGGGGGGGGGGGCGAGCGACGGCGGGGAATCCCCTGCGCTGCAGCGGCCGCACGGCCGGGCGCTGCCGCTTTAAATGCCGGGAAGTCCGCCCTCCTCAGGCAGCGCCGGCCTCGGCCCCCGCCCGCCCCCTGCGTGAGGGGAGGGAAAAGGGGGGGGGGGGGGGAAAAAAAGAAAAGAAAAAAAAAAAAAAAAGCCCTTGTTTTCATTCATAACTTTTTTTTTTTTTTTTTTTTTTTTTTTTTTTTTTTCCCCTCTCTTTCCCCTCCTCTTCCTTCCTCCCCGCTCGGGGCGCTGAGGGCGCCGCGCCGCCGCCCGCCCGGGGCTGCCCGCGGCCGGGGGGCGGGAAACGGGGGGGGGGGGGGGGGGGGGGCGGGAAAGAAGGTGGGGGGGGGTGTGCGTGTGTGTGGGGGGGGGTGGGTGTCTGGCGGCGCTTGCGAGCGGGCGGGGGGCGGAGGGGAGGCGGGGGGGGGGCTGCGCTGGGGCTCGCGTCCCCTCTTCGCTCTGGGGTGGCGTATCGCACGGGTTGAGGCGGGGGGGCGCCCCCCCGAAACCCCCCCCCCCCTAATTTAACGCTGCTTCGCGGCGGGGTGGAGGTGGTTTGCCGGAGTGCGCCGCTCTCCGCCTGGGCTGCAGCTCCGTCCTGACGTTGCGCTTTCCCCCCAAAGATGGCACTGGCTGTCTTTCGCATTTTTCTCGGGATATTGTTTTTCACCCCCTGGGGAGCCCAGCTCCCGGTTGGTACAGCTGTAAATCTTTCCCTTTTCGCATTCATTCACCCTTGGTCTGTTGCGGATTTGTATTCGGCGCTTGTGAAGAAGGCAGCTTGTTATGTGGGGTGAACGAGAAGCGAACGTGCCTTGCTTTTTTTTGTTTTCTTTTCTTTTCTTTTCTTTTTTTTCTACTTTCCCCTTCATCTGGCGACCCTAAAGCCCACACAGGTGACACTAAATATAAAACGGAAACCTTTGACTGCTGGGCGAGCGCAAAAACTTTGCGCCCTGGCAGAAGCTGTCGCTTACCCTTTGTTAGCGGTCGGAGGATAACGATGCTAGCTACCTGCTGGAAGAAGCCCTTGCTGCTCCTGGCGGCCCCTGTGCTTCCACGCCACTGGGCCTTTTTCTCTCCCGAGTGGAGAACAGCTCCTCCGTGCCAGCTGTGGTCTGGGTAGGCAAGAGAGACTCTTTCTCAGGATAATTGGATGAGTTTTTTGGAAATGCTTGTTGTAGCACTTGCCTTTCTCCTCTTTCAGGTAAACAGGTATGACATCTCCGGGGGGGGGGGGGGGGGTGTGAAAAGGGACTTTTCCCCCAGCTGTCAGTGAAGGAAAGCAGTTCAGTTTTTCGGTTCTCCGTATAAATATAAATGTGGCTTTTAGATGCTCTCGTAGATTTTCATACAGGTACAGAGCTGTCACTGCAGTTTTCTCAATCAGCGTTGTGGTCTTCGCGTCGGTAGCTAGGCAGGATGAAGAGGAACGAAAACGCGTAGCACATTTAAAAGATAGACTGGAAGACGTGTTTATTTGAGAAGCTTTTAATCTGTCTTGTGAAAATGAACTTGTTCTTTGATTGTGTTTTGAGGGTTTCTTTCTGTTGGTTTCTTTTTTTGTCATCTGCTCTTAACATTCTTTTGAATCCTTAGGTACTTTTTATCTGACAGCTAGTTCACCTTAGCCTTCTCTCCCCCTTTTTCTTTCACACCCTCTCCTGTGGTCTGAAAATACTTGAAAACGGGCTGTTTGCACCCTTGCTTTTATTTTGTAAGGAGCATATCAGATTTGTGCGCCGAGTTACTTTCTTACAGAAGATGCTTTGGCCACTTGACAGTGCTTGGTGGGAGCCTTTGTAATGCACGTACCTGACTTTAAAAAGGAGACTTTCCAAATGTGCTAGCAAGCAAATCTGTTCAGCTTTCTGATGCTGCACGTTCAGGCAGAAGAGCGAGAATTGTGCGTGTTCTGTATTGCGCCGTACGGAACACGACCCTGGTAGTGTTCTTGCCGGTTTCCAACTGAGTTTTGGGGGCGTTCAGAATTTGCTATTGCTAGTTAGACCTCGAGTTCAGTAGCAAGTGAGAAGCACTTTTCCATGGCTTGCCAAGTCAGCATACAGGTTAATACTGGAATAATTTTTTCTTAATTTTTTTTTTAAATGGCATGGGGTCTCCTTTGCATTCCTCATCTATGATGCCATAGCCAGACTCTCCCCGTTACTGGACTTTGGCCAGATCCTCAGCGTTGTTGTAATCCTCTGCTGAAAGAGATCAGTACCAGGTGGCTAGGGCAATTTGTGGTTCACCATATCGTTTCTGTTTTCAAAAAGTATCCCGTTCTTTATTCCTCTTTTGCCCTTGATCTTGTGTATGCGTGTATATACGTACACAGACAACGTTTATTTACACCTTCTGTCTCCTTCTTATTATTTTAGGATTTCAGATGCATGCCAGGTTCCCACTGAATGCCAGAAGTAGAGATCACTACAGATGGAGCCCCAAAGTCAACATGGCAGTGGTGGTTCGCTAGTGGCGATTCAGCAGCCCTCCTTGGACAGCCGGCAACGGTTGGACTATGAGAGAGAGAGCCAGCCAACAACCATCTTGTCGCTGGACCAGATCAAGGCGATCAGGGGCAGCAACGAATACACCGAAGGTCCATCTGTGGTGAAAAAATCTGGGCCACGGACAGCGCCGAGGCAAGAGAAGCATGAAAGGACTCACGAAATTATACCGATTAATGTGAATAATAATTACGAACACAGACCCAGCCATGTGGGGCACGTGGCACATCAGCATAACGCGAGGGCTCCCGTCTTGAGCAGATCGACCAGCACGGGGAGCGCGGCCAGCTCTGGGAGCAACAGCAGTGCTTCCTCGGAGCAAGGGCTGCTGGGGCAGTCGCCTCCATCCAGGCTGGGCTCGGGCCACAGATCGGATCGGACAATCCGGACGCAGCCCAAGCAGTCGTCTCTGATTGTAGATGATCTGAAGGGTCCTTTGAAAGAGGACTTGACGCAGCACAAGTTCATCTGCGAACAGTGTGGGAAGTGCAAGTGCGGTGAGTGCACGGCCCCGAGGGCCCTCCCTTCTTGCTTGGCCTGCAACCGGCAGTGCTTGTGCTCTGCGGAGAGCATGGTGGAGTACAGCACCTGCATGTGTTTGGTCAAAGGGATCTTCTACCACTGTTCTAACGACGATGAAGGGGACTCTTACGCGGATAATCCCTGCTCTTGTTCCCAGTCACACTGCTGTTCTAGGTACCTGTGCATGGGAGCCATGTCCTTGTTTCTGCCTTGCTTGCTCTGCTACCCTCCTGCAAAAGGATGCCTAAAACTCTGTCGAGGGTGTTACGACCGCATCAATCGTCCAGGTTGCCGATGCAAGAACTCCAACACGGTCTATTGTAAACTGGAGAGCTGCCCCTCCCGGGGTCAGGGCAAGCCCTCATGATTTTTGGAGGGAGGGTTACTTCCTCCAACTTCAGTTTTTCAGGTTGTAGCTGATTATTTTTTTTTTCCCCCCTTCCCCCCCCCCGCCCCCCATTTTGGGGGACAACGACTGTTCTTTTGCTTTCCTTTCTCTCTCCCCAACTTCATATACACAAGTTCTTCCCTTTTTGCATCTTTGCTCTCCTCTTCCTATTGACTTGGTTGAGTGTGGAGCATTTTACGTAGTCATTGCTGCTCTTTGGTAAGTGTGGACCTGGTATCTGCGTCTGCCACTCACTTTGGCAGGGTCTTTTGAGTTTGTAACTGAACCACTCCTGAAAGAGACAGTGAAGGCTCACTGGGCTCTGGAAGCTTCTTGCTCTGTGAATATCTTCCCAAAGATGTTTTTCGTTCTCAGCAATTTTTTTTTTTTTTCTCCCTTAACCCCCCGGCTACCAAGGAAGAATGACTTTCATGAGTGAGCTGGATTGTGAAATAACTTTTTGTGTGTGTTCTTTCTGGAGAGGGGTGTAAAATAAAGGCTTTACCAAATGAAAGGCCTGACTCTTCTATAAGCAGCCTGCTTTTTTTTCTCCACCCCCCCTTTCCCCTCCACCCCCCCCTTTCTATCTTAACTTCTGTAACGTTCTCAGTCCTGAGAATTACCCTGCCTCCTTTTTTTTTTTTTTTTTTTTTCACATTTTCGATGTATCTTCAGTTTTTGCTACACTATGTAGATCTTCACATTGGAGACATTATGGCTGCAACATATTCATTTGTTTCTTTTGCTGTCAAATCTTTGAAGGATATTGCTCACTCCACCCTCCTACTCCTGTTTTTATAGTCTGTCAGTATCAGTTGATAGTAAAGTTGCTGGTGTTCATATATCCAAACAGCCTTCAGGTGCCATTGAGTCACCTAAACGTTCTTGAATCCTTAAAGTTTCTTGTGATCCTTTGGTTTAGTGGATTTAGCTCTGCTCTGTACTTTATAATTTTATTCTGTCCCTGTTTTATTGCCTTAGCCACAAATTGTGGTCCTTTTTTGTATATTTTATGTATAAAACACAAAGTTGAATCCCAACTATTTTTAAGACAAAAGTCTGTTAAAACTTTTTTTATTGTAAAGAATATTTATTATGTGAATCTCTATTATTTTATGATATTTATTGCAAAAGACTTTGAAAATGTACTCATGTCTGAATATAACAAAATATCAATACTTAACGAAATAAGGATGACACGAAGAAAGTACATATGTTAACTATAATGCAGAAAATATATTAATTAATGAAAACGGCTCTTGAGTTCTTTTGTTATAGTGACAGGTTGTGAGCTACACAGGCATACTGCCGGGTTGTTGGGGTTTCTCTTCCTTGTGGTCTATTGGGTAGCAAATACCTTCCTATTGATACTTCAAAACCACTAGTCTGTGCTCTAGTTTAGTTTACCTAATTTTAAGTTTGCTAACTATATATCAAGTAAGTTTTTGCTATGGGTTATTTAGTACAATTGAATGTATATGTTGTGCTCAACAGTGCCAAGAAGTGTAGGCCCTATTTATTTGCCAAAGCATCTGGAAATACAGTTGTGGAGGAGGAAACCATAACTTCAAGCGTTTTTTTTGTTTCCTAAAGAATACCAAATTGACATGTAAACCTATTTTAAATTTTCCTATATAGAACTTCTTGGCTGGTTAAATTGTACGTCAGCTGAAGTCATGAGTCTACCAAGGCCAAATCTAAATAAAAAGCAAGAGGCAGGATGAAAAAACAATGGTTGTGTTGCTGTAGTTTGCTAGCTTTGAAATTTGGGGGGTGGGAGGGGTGCGTTTGTGCCTATGTCTACGGCTTGTTTGGTTCTTTTCCCATAGGTTTTCCAAATGTCAACTGAATCTATCTTCTGTCTTCAAATTAAAGGCTCTTAAGGGTGACCTAAGTGTCACAGCTACTTGTGGCCATTTAACACATATTCAACAAAAAAGCTTTTCATTAAGAGTGAATGGGGAAACCTCATTCTTCTGTCATGTGGGTCAAGGCTAACATCACAATTCTTCTAAAGTAAAAAGTTTATTAAATGGATGTGATTTCACAGGGTATTCACAGTAAGTGGTTCTAGAGAAACTCCACTTTAAGAACACAGTAATAACTTGACAAATGTGTCATATCTTGTGTTTTGAAGTCCCGCTGCTTTGAATTGCCATATTCAAGCTGTTCTGACTCCTAGCATATTGATGATTTGAGTAAGCTCGGCTTTTGTAGTTGACTCTGTCAAAGCTGCTCCAGTGTCATGTAATGGGCTGACTGAAAAGTTGCATTCTTTATTAAGCGGCACGGATGACTTTTGTGAGGTATCAAGTGAAATTGTCATCTCGCTACATCTAGGAAACCGCTTGCTTTGTAGTATACAGCTGGTGATACTGCTCTCCCAGCCTCAGCGTGACAAAACTGACAGGCTTGGGAGGCTTGCGGGGCGGCAGTGTATATATACGAAGTCTGCTTTCCAAGATTTGTTCTTAATAAGATGAAGCAAAGCCCAGAGAAGAATGTTTCTGAGGAGTAGGCGACTTGCTTTGCACTCTTTTCCTATCACCAATGCTTCTTTAACCATGACAGCTGCAAACCGCCCTTGGGAGACAATGAAATCCTTGTCAAACGGTCACCGTTGGTCAGATGTGACCATTTCTAAGCCTGGGTACCGACACTCAAAAATACCAAGTCAACGGCCTTTTCTTAACTGGATACAATCCAACTCTGTGTTGAGTAAGTTTGCTCGAAGGGTGTTAGGTATTCCTCTTCAAGAAAAATGTTGTACTGCTTACCTCTTTCTCTTTTTTTTTTTCTTTTTTTTTTTTTTTTTTAACCAGGTGACTTACGTGGGGGTTGGGTTTCGTTTGGTCCTAGCAGGAGAGAAGAAAGCCCAAAGGACCCATGTGTACTCTGTCTTCTAATGATTATCTTCCATCGCGAGCTATGTCACAGCACTGTTTCAGGTTTCTTTAAAAAAAAAAGATCAACAAAACCTACGCTCTAGGTAGTCACACTAACTAATGCTCCCTTTACTAACTAAACTTTGGGAATAGCTTCAGGTTGCAGTTCCTTAGGAGGAAAATTTGACTTTGACCTATACAGCAATGGGAAGATAGCAGTTCCTTGTATGTCTTAAACGGTATTCTAATTGTCAGGTGTTACCTAGAGAAGGCAGTGTTAAAGTAATAATAATAATAATAATAGGGTTTTTTCTTGGGTTTGATGCTGTACTGGTTGTACTTAATGTACATCCATATATTTGAGTTCACTTTCAGGTCCTCTGGAATGTAGGGTCACTGCCTTATGTTATGGCAACGACTGTGACTTCTTGCAGGCGGACAGATTTTGTGGTGTAGAATCACACAGGATTGCATGAGATCAAATGAATGTCTTTCTAGCGGAAAAAAATTGAGCAAGCTGACAGATATGCCAAGTAAGCCTCCACAGCTTGAAGAGACAAAAGTTATTTTAAATATGCCCTAAGTGGTCAGTCATTCTAATCTGTTCCACTTTCTACAATCCAGCAACTGGAATGACCGCCTAGAGATACTGTATTTTGTTGTAAGGCGGTTTGCTAAAGGCAGACGAGAGTTCTGGCAGTTACGAGACTGAAGCGGAGATCTCAATTCTTCAGCCCAAAATTTGACAGTGGGCTGTTCAGGTTCCTTTCTACATGTCTGTAGAGTGCCAGACTGTCAGAGGTTCAATTACAATGTAGATTGTAAAAACCATATCGTAACCGTTTTCAGATCGCTTTGAGATCTTACTCTAAAAATAAAAAGAACTCTGTATAAAATGATCATGTAATTAGGCGATAAGTTCAGCTGACCTACTAACCTAATTGTATAGGTTGGTGATGGATTTGAACAAGCCTGCCATCTGGTTATACGCAGCAGAGTCCTGAAATGTGTCGCGTAAGGTCTGGGATGAAGGAAAAAGGGAAGTCCCTCCAGCAAGCCGCAATTCAAGTCTTGGTTTCCTTAGTGTCTTGAAACTTGTGGTAAGAGGTGAGTTTTCGAAACAGAGGGTAAATAAGTTTCCACGTTCCCTGCTCCCTGCTGGAGGAATACATTGCTAGGATGATAATTTCAGAGTGTTTCTCTAAAGACGGCTTCCTTACAGTAACGCTAGTGTGGATGATAGTGTTATCCAAGGGGGGATAATGCTTAACAAATGAAAAGTACTTGCTCCTGTTTATGGTTCCATATCATAAAGACAGGTGGGAGAGGATTAGCTCCTCTGTCTGTGATAAAGCAAATCTGTTAAGAGGGATTAAAAGGGCTAGATGAAGTGTTTTAATGGACTTATATGAAGTAATAGATTTTTGTCCTGGAGGAATGTTCAGGACTCACTGATACTTCTGTATTTCTTGTTCTGCTAAAATTACCTCCAAATTCTAAGGAATCCTGATTAATTGTTGGCCTTTATCCAGCTGCAGCATTTGTGTCAGTCATGGTGGTGCTTCAAAAAACCTGGAATAAAATTTTGTTCTGCTATCACACAACTGGATTTACCAGCCTTACACAGTGCATGGGTTGCACAGGTCTTGTTCCGATTAGCCTTTATCAGCCGGCAAGTTGCTTTTAGGGCAGCTCTTAATCATTTGTGCTTCCTCGCTGTGGTTGGTTTTCACCTTTCTTTCACTGATGGGAATGGCTTCTACCCTTGGCATTAGTTACCTAGCCTTATGGGGCCTGGGTTAACAAGCTTAATACTTACTGGAAGGATCTATTCAGAAAACTCCTAAGCTACCCAGAAAGTTTCCTTCAGCGTGTTCTGCTTCCACGTTAGAGCATGGACTTGGGCTGTCACTGGTAGACGGGGCTGATGCCCAACTGTCCTGTGGGGGGATGAGGATGGTGTGTGAGTTGGGCAGCGAGCACAGCCTACAGATTAGCTTTCTGGTGCCGTCTCAGCATTTAAGAATCCCGGCACAGAGTTATTCGGGCTCTTTGTGCACCCTTGCGCTGTGAATACTCGCTTGCTGCAAGTTGAGAGCTCTTGCAGTGCACGTCCCCACCACCAACCACAGTGCAAAAGCCCAGGCCCTTGCCAAAAGTTTGCAGGGGACATAGATCCCTGCAAGTATTGCGATGACCATTAAACTTTTCAGTTGCATTTTCCCGTGCCTGCGTATGTGTGTGTGTGCTTTGAAATGAGCTTTGTTTTTCACGTGCACAGGTGGCAGTGTATAGGTACAGATTTGCCCTCACTTTGACTTGATTGGGAATGCCTTGCTGTGTCTATATATGTGTATGCTGTTAGATACCGTGGTTCTCAGGTGGAGTGTTAAATCCAAACTCAGTGTCTGTTAAAGGCTAAAAGAGGAACATGGACATGCTGGCGACCATATCAGAAGCCAACACAGCTGGAATGAAGCGTTATTCCTAGAGTGATAGTTACTGCTCAGTTTATATTTGTGATAAAGGGATGCAGTGCTGTTGTTTTTCCCAGTATAAGGTTTGCAGCTGCCACTCCCACTCCCCCTGGTGAAGGTGTCTTGAGATACTTCCTCATTTACTTGTTAATAAGTACAAATATAGGACAGATTCCCTGCAGACCACGCATGGCCTTATTTCTTAGATTTAAGTGTATGGGGGTGAAACCCGAGTCTTACTGAATAACTTTTGATTTCAGCTTCAGAAAAGGACCAGAAATTCGCCTGCATCTTTCAATATTCCTGACACATGCACGTAACCATATCGTAAAAGGAAGAGGAAATAGTGTACTTCCAGGGGAATGACATTGTTGTGCGTATCACAAAATTAGCTGTCTTCAGCTTGAAAATGTAATTGGCATGAATTGCTTTTTCTTGAAGAAAAGAAACATACGTTTGTTTTAGTCCTTAGAGAAAGGTGTGCCTGATAGCCATGCCTCTCTTGCATTGTAAGCACACCCTGTTTTGTAAACCTTTGTATACATGTACAGTGCTACCAATCTGAAAACAAATATCCTACAGAACACATTGTCAAAAGGCACAAACGATTGACAGAGGCTCTACCCCAAAGGGCTGAGCCTCATTGTGTTTGTGCAATAAGGAGCACAATGCGGCTCGCATCCTGCCTGACCCTTCAGGGTCGCTACCGTAGTGTGACTGGTTTTACACCACAGAATATTTCTTCTGAATGAAGTTGATGGATTTACACCAGTGATTAAGTTGGCTGGGCGACAGCATACTTACACTGGGGCCTAACGCCGCTGCAAGCCGTTCTGAATGGACTCGATACTGGTGGTGGGGTTTTTTTCCTTGTTTTCCTTTTTGTTTTTTATTAATTGGGTTGGTTAATACAGCACACTGTCTTATGAATGTCTAGCATTCATAAGTGTTAGGATGCTCTTAGTTTATATGATAAAGTAACTGTGAGAAACACATGTTGAAATTACATAACTGATTAACTACTTAATGTAGTGAATTTTAAATGAAATTGCCTGTCTTCTGGTGCATGCTTCAACTTCCAAACCCCCTGACAATTCTTCCAGTGCCATAAGGATTCCTCTTCCACAGTTTAAGCAGGAGGAAAAGTTGAAGTTACCTGTCCTAGTAAAGGTCCTCTCCAAAGCATCCTTTTTTGTGTGGTGTTTGATATGATGCTTTTGGATCTGTGCATTTTATGAGTAGGACACTTCAAAATGAAAATGAATAAGCTAGTTGCCTGGAAGGAAGGGGGAAGTGCTGGGGCTTTTCTCTAACCTGGATACTGGGAGATTGCACGGTACCTGCTGTTTGATATCGTGGTCTCCTAGCTGCCCCTGCTCAAAATCCATTTTCAGCAACATTTATTTCTTATCAAAACCAAGTCTCATTTATCCAACCCCTTCTTTTTAGAGAGTAATTGTACACTTGTTTATTTTTCTACATAACATGCAAGGTTCTTCTGGATGAAACATGCTATGACTCCGTGAGCGATCTGTGCTACTACCGAGGCACTTGCCGATGTAATACATTTCTACGTGTTCTGTATCTCTTCTGAATCATGGTGAGGATCAGCCTGGTTAGTCAGGGTGGGAAATACAATATTGTTGGATCTCACGACTTTGTTTTGGTCCAAAGTTCAGATCTAGGTATGAACTTCACCAAAGTTTGGCAGTACCTGGTGTCTGCTCTTGAGTTTACTGATCTGCAAGACTGTGTGAGGAAATACTGTTATAGTTGAAAAATGCATCAATTCTGCTGCATTAAATAGTCAAAGGGTCTCTCTGGGAGCAAGTGGTTGACATATAAGAAGCCCTTCTGGAGTCTGCATAAAGATTTTTGTATGGGCTTTCAAACCTTGAGCTTTAGAGCCTGTGTGCTTGTTCCCCCCCGCTTTCTATCTCTTGCTGTGTACTGGAGCAGGAGCACTTGCCATGGTAGTTCCGGAGTCATCCGTCACTGCTGCCAGGTGCAGATAACATCCCCTGTAAATGTTAATCTGATTTGCTGTTCCTGCTGTCCTCTAACACACTGGGTTTGGGATAACTTTACTTGTTCAGGTGGCAAAAATTGCAAGACCTCCCTAACAATTAGCTCAAAGCATTTTGCACTTGGGCTTAAATTCTTTTAAATCAACTATGCCTGATAAAACAGCTCTGAGGAAAATACTTCCCTTTCGCTGCTGGGAAAGCTGAGGCTGGAAGGCTGCGTGGAGTCACGCCGTGAGGCACTAGGACAACCAGAAGTCTTTGACCAGCAGTCTGGTGTTTTACTTACTAAGTCATTCTTCTGTACAGAGAGATGAATGGATGGGAGAAACCTCTTCGTGCCTGAAACTGTAGCACTTTCTGGAGAATATTTTGAAGTTGTCTGTTGTAGCACCCCATAGATTGTCCATGCGTGCAGGCACTGATGGTTTGGAAGCAATGTTAATACTCTTGGGGGGGGAAAATATATAATCCTAACGCAGGGCCCAATTTAAAACGTTCTCCATACAGCACACTGTACGGTATGATCAATCTGTAATGAGCAGTTCCACATTTATTAGGTTGGGGTTTTTTTTGTTTTTGTTTTTGTTTTTTTTGTTTGTTTTTTTGGGGGGGAGTTTAATAATATTTGAAAATGGCAGTGATCCTGATCTCCGAGTGTCAGCGTTTGGATATGTGGGAAACTAGGTAGGAGCCTAAATAATACATGTTACTTGCGGGGCTAGAAACCATAGAGCCATATCCTATGGCCTTCTAATTAAAACTCTTTATTTCCACAGATTTATTCTGTGGGCCTTACTAAATAGATCAGCCTTGGGTTTCTAATGGTGACTACTTGAGGAGGAATGTAGCCTTTGTTACTCTGAATAGTTGGGAGCAGATTACCGGGCTGCCAATTTCCTGTTGCCTTTCAGAGCTGCAATTTGAGCCCTATTTGCTCCTGGCTCTTGCACAATTGAAAACAATGGGTGGCTTCTTTCAGGTTTCACTTCAGAGCTCTTAGAAACTGGGGAAGTGGCAAAAGCCCTACTTTACAGGTAATTAACAATAGATAATGTTTGCTCTGCGGTTTTTTCCTTTTTTTTTTTTTTTTTTTTTTTTTAACAAAAAAAAGAAAAAAAAAAAAGCTGATAAAGGTAGAAGTACACACCGAGGTCCCAATAGAGATACTGCACAAGTAGTCTTGTGGATGCAGTTCCAGACATAACCCTAGCAAGATGACGGTGCTGGGTCAATAAACAAAAAAGCAGAACAGGAGAGCTGTTGGGTTGCTAGCAATGCTGAAGGCTAAGCAGCAAAGTCTGGACAAGGTCCCCATCTCAGTCAGCCCAGTATGCGAGTGTTTACTGTTGTGAACCTGCTCTTTGATTTAGGGCCCCTTTTTATTGTATCCTCTATCTCCTTTATTAGGTGCACACTTCTCATACCTTGTTGACGTTTATGTAGGATAGTTAAATGTTTTCTTGTGTGTATTCAATTCTAGGAAACCACCGCCCTGTAAAGTTTATCTTAAATACAGAAGCTTGTTTTACCACATAAAGATATAAGTGCCTGTTGTTTAACCTTATCTTGTTAATGGAGAGCTGTGAACACCTAGGAAGAAGATGCAAAAAGGATGCTCTTGCGTCATTATTAATATTTATCTAAAAACGGGTTGGGGCAGACAGAAAATGTCTAAATGGGGATGCTCAGGCTCCTTACAGGTAGCAGGGAAGAGACAAACATCAGAATAAGACTCACCTGCCCTCAGAAGCAAATGTCCTGGCTGGACATTGTAGGTTGTGAGGTAGTATGCTGGCAAGTTTTGAAAAAAGAAATGGGAAAAATAAAAATGGACCTTTGAACATGCTGATTGCAGAAATTTCTCTTTGGGCACGTAGAGCGAACTATTTATTCGGCCTCGCTGTGTATGCAGAAACTTCCTGAAGATGCAGGAGATTCGTGCACACACATAATGTAGTAGCTCAGTATGTAAATGCCCACTTGCATTCTGTATCTGCCAACCTTGTGTGTGCAAAAACTGCAGGAGAGATTGAAAAGCCCACTCTGTTAAAACCTGCTCCAGTAAATCCTGGCTAATACCAGCAGCACTACTGCAATTTTTGCCTTGAGTGAAACTGTTCACAAACCACACGTGCGATCGGTGTCTCTCCTACATTTGCCCTCCCAAGGCACCTTCTTGTTTTGTCTCTTTCTCAATGAGGGACCCAGTTTGGTGGTGGGACTGCTGGCCTGAGAAGTTGCTGCCTCCCTTGGTAATGCTGATGCAACTGGGTACCCAGACGAAAGGAGGGCAAGGGACTTCTTGTGCTTGACTCTGGTGGCAGGGGAAATGTCATACAGTGCCATACCTGGAGGCAGCACATGCTCTTTAGGGCTGGCCCCCTGTGTTAAATATGCTTGCAGGCTCTGAGGCAGTCATCTACTCTCCTTCCTTACCTCCCTGCCTGAAGACACAGCTTTGTAGGTGGTTACTGAGACGGCAGACATAGATATAGGGCTACAAGCCAAAAACATGGATGTCTAGCAGCACCTGAGGAAATTCTGTCCGTGCACTCTATCCACATGCATTTGAACAAGTAAGCAAAGTATTAAAAAAGAAATGAAAACAAGAAGCAATTCTGCACTTTATGCCTGTGTTTCTGAGTTTCCCATGAGGCTTGTAGAATTTCATTAGCTTTAACTGTGAACATGACTTTTGCTTCTTGTTCTCACCATCTGCAAGACTTGGAAAAAAAATGTCTGACTCAATAACCTACTTCTGTTTCTCCTCCTTCCCGTCGTAGCTGCCCTTCTTACCTCTACAACTTCAGCGATATCTTTTAGGCTGTAAATCTTGCAATAGAAACTATGTCAGAAGGAGAAAAGGATGGCAGAGTTGCAACACTTTGGATGTACGTCTTCTCCAGAGCGGGAGCAGATGAATGGATGGCCATGCCCTCTGTTGCTGATCCTCACCGGGAGCTCTGAAAAAGAGGAGATTCTGAGCAGAGACTTAGAGACAAGCTGTAAAATTGCCTCGCTGGTAGTTCTGTTGCGGGATTGTGATTATTTCCTCCTTTTTCCAGTTCCTTGCAGATAATTTAGGAAGACACAGGAGGTACACAAGAAAAAAATTTTCCTTTCTTTGGAAAACCACGATACATTTTAGCAGAGGTTCAATAATTTTGACTTTTGCTACTACTGCTCCTAAATCTTGTGCCCTTGTGTTAGGGAAATGTGAGCTGCTGTAGCACTAGATGAATTTACATGCGACTTACATTTACAGCATTGTTGTATTTGTAAATGCAAGCTGCTTTGGCCTACAACAGTCCACTTAAAATCCAGCCCCCCCGTTCTCTACTTCATTCTCTAGCAGTGTAAGCACCTCCTGTGTGCCTGCGCTTAGTTTTCAGGTTTATTGGATTCTGTTCTCCTGAGAGGAAGTGGAATTAGCCCTCGGTGAGCAGCGTGCAGCTGCAGAGATCAGGCTGCCGCACCTCTGAGGTCCCTGCGCTGTTAGAGTCCTTCCCAGGTATGTGCCCGTCACCTTTCCCACCTGCGACTCTGCAACAGTGCTTCCACTTGCCCTCGGAAAGCCACATGCCTCCCTCAGATGTCCAAGCGTGCCCTGGATGTTGCAGGTCGCTTTCTTTAAAAGGTAGCTAAGCACCCGTTGCTAAACCTTGGAGAAATCCTGACGTATCTGATCTCTCCCTCTGAGAGCTGAGAGATTCTCCTGTAACGTTCAAATCTAAAAGTCACCAACGCGAACTTTTAGCACAGCCCAGTAAACATGGCCAGGATTGCCTCACTGGTACAGGTAAGGGAAATACCAGCCAAAGCAGGAGGGTGCCCATCTCCTGTTTATTTTCTCCCTCTTTCAAACTGAATTTATACCAAAGAATCCAGGCGTTCCTAATTTATATTCCGTTGTTGTGGAAGTGTGTGTATGTGGAGGTTACATGAACCAGCCTGTGTTTGTACACCTGCGGGAACAAAAATGCATTTTGCAGGTTCAACAGCTCCATGTAGAGCAGAGAAACAAGTGCATTGGATTTAGTTGCAAATTCAGCTTAATGGATCCTGTGGGATGGGAGCCTGGAGCGAAGCTCACCAGTCCATATAAGGGCTACCTAAAATTTGGCCTTGTTCTCCGGATGATATAATCTCAAAATTTCTGAAAATCACATTAACTTGGTTCCTATGTATGGATTTCAGAAACTAACTACAGGTTACTGGCTTTAAAAATAGTGACCTTGTAAGTTCATTTTGCCTTTCATTGGTAACTTGGAATGGTCAAGATAAAGCCAAGCATTGCCTTGGATGTATAAGGGCCGCACCAGTGAGAGAGGAGATGGGAACAAAACGATTGCAGGGGTGCGAATGAAGAGCAGCGCTTAGATGCAATTTTTTTTTTTGTCTATCTACTCCCTTTGTACTTGACATCTTGTAAACCTTAATACTCTTAAAATTTGCTTTTGAAGTCTCATTGAAACTAATTACACCAATGGGAAGAAAAGTGATTTTTATGTTGTGTGTGTGTGTTCAAGAAAGACTATTTCTTTGCATCAAGACAACGTAATTATAACCCTTTTTTTTCAATCCTTGTCCACCTGGAACTCAACACCATAGACATTCACTGCATTTTTACTTCTGTTACAGGGGTAAGGGGCATTTTTTCGCATTGTAGACTCATTTTCTGTCAAACAACTCCCCTACCTTTTCCTGGCAGGGGACGATACTGCTGATCAGTGCTTCTCAGCACAGTAGTTGACTCTGAATTGCTGAGATAAAATATATGTTTTCCCCTTATTTAATAATTATTTGCCATTTTACTGTGACTATCACTTCTTAGTTAGCACATACAGGTAAGAGTACAGGAGCCAAGCTGGTGCCTCTCAACTGGACTAGCTCTCCTGTTCTTGCGGCCCAGCTTAATAAAGATATCATAGAGCAAGAGGAGAGCCTAAGCTTATGTTTTAATCAAAAGAAAAGTCAAACCAACACAACTGAGCCAGGCTCGAGTGTTCTCTCTATGCAGCACCTCCTGCCACAAGCATTGCCACTGCCAGGGACTGTCTCTGCCAAATAAACCTCTGGTCTGACCTGGAGGGTGCTGTGGCCCAATAATCTGTTTTGGTAATTGGGTTGGTGTTGCATCCCTGACTCTTTCAGCATTGAATTTATCTATAAATAAATCACCGGTATAAACTGCATGGCAGGCTTGCAAAGATGGCCAAAATAAAAACCTTGATGGGAGGGAGTTAATTTCTGTTAGAAATTAACATTCTAACATTCTACACTGAGCTATGGCCATCTGAAAGCCTTGCTGTATAGGCTGAGATTCAGCTCTGCTATTAGACACTCAGCTTTCTGACAGCTGACAGCCAGGCTGGCTGCCTGGGCTTCCTTTGCAATCCAAAGGATGAGAAAGGTAGGACTGGAGGGTGATTCAGCTCAGCCTAAAGTTGGTGGGGTGAAGCTCTCACTGGAGGTACCTCGCTCTGATGGCTCTTGAGGAATCCTAGCTGAACAGATAAAACTAGATGCCTAGGTGGCTGAATTTAAGTGAGGCGAATCCCACCCGCCGTCACTTAAACTCAGTGAAGCCTTTTTTTCTTACCTTTTTTTTTTTATTTTTCACCTCTTCCTCTGGCTTGCTTTCTGACTTTCACTGAGACGTGTTGGCAAAGGGTCTTTCTGTCTCTTCTGGAGTGTTTATGTAAAATACAATTAATGATAAAAATACCTCCTGTAACACGAGCTGTGTGATAGATAACCCTTTCCTCCTGCTGCTTTTGCATTCTGTGGGCACAGAGCTGATATGTGGGGATATTTGCATATGTACTCAGCATAAACCAAAGTTTTTCCTCTCTTACATCTAAAATCTCCCCAGCGCATTTCGACAGACTGTTATGTTTGTCAGCCCCGCTTGTACGTGTTTTTCTGCTGCAGAAAAATGATGCCTCCGTTATGTTTTTCAGAGGATGTAAATTTGCCAAAACAAATGATGGGCAGAGGAATGCCTGACAACTTTGTTTTGATTTTATGTAACCTTTACAATATCCTCTCGCAATACCTCCTAGGTAAGTAGGTGGTATGCCAAAAAAAAAGGGAATAGTTAAAACTTCTAATGATCTCTTCCGATCTCCCTGTTTTAAACAAGGTGCTTTTTGACGGGTTACGAGACAGGACATCAGCGTTTATGGTTTCATGCCTGCAGCATACTGGAGGGAGCCTGCAGCTATGGTGGTAAGCATCCCACAGAGGTGAACCCAGTCAATGCATAGTACGGACTAAAGACAGAAGAAGCACGAGCAACGAAAGCAACAAAACGATGGATGAGTTGGACAAGGTTGTGAGAAAATACACCAGAGTCAGAAGGGCAGATATTTTTTTTTTTTTTTTAAATTCCCCAAGCCAGCTTGAGCCTTGGCTGAGATGCAACTGTGAAGGGAGGTCAGCAGACCCTCAGACCCCAGGTCTTCCTTCCATAGAGACAACTCTCACCCCTCAGTCTGACAATAAGCAGTGGTGGAACCTGTTTCATAGTCTTCTTTTCTTGGGAAAAAACCTGCTGTCCTGATAAACTGTGCTCTTATATTTTACGTACATAGGAAGCAGTGTGAATGAAAAGACTAAGCCAGGAAGATCTGCCTTCAAATCTCAACCTTGTTCAGGGACAACAAGCAAAACATCCCACCTTCCTGCCTCTTTTTCCACACAGTACAGGTAATTCTGGCCATAATAGGTATTTTATGGGATGTTACTGCTCTGTGTCGGTACTGTATTTCAACAACACACTGCAAAATTATTACTTGTGTACCTGACTTGTACAAACTAGTTTTCATTCTGCTTTCTGGAGGCATTAGTAAGAAGGGAGCATGCAAAGGGAACCATTAGGTGCAAAAATTATGGTCTCAGAAGTGACTGTTTTGAAGGCTTATATATCCTCATTTAAGTTTTTGGAAGACACTTGAGATTAGAGATATAGATATTTAGAGATATCACTCGTCCTGGCATTTTTGGGTAAGTGGGTAACATTTGGGTTTACTTCCCCATCCTACTCCACTTTTGCATACCATCTCACCATACTGTACTCCACAGAGCAAGGCTGAGGATTTTGTGCAACATAGTATATACATTCTTCTTCAGAAATCACCTTACTTTTAAAACAGTCTCTCCTCAACAGGACTGCCATGGGGCATGAAAAGGGCTGGAAGCTGAAGGCTGGAATTAAGCACTTCCCCAGGTGAAGGCCACAAGAGCCAGATCTCATCAGGATACGGTTATAAAGGGAGCTTTTTGGGTGGAGGTGGCTCTGTCTCTTTTGCCCTCCTGCACTGCAAACTCAGGGGATGATCTGTAAGGCCAGGTTGGAGGTAGGGGAGGGCCACTAACACAGCTCTGGAGCCTTGGCTTCAACAGCTGGAGAAGAGGTATTAGGCAAAGACCCCTTTTTGCAGCTGATCTCTACAGGACAGGTTAAGATCGCAAGGACTCGCTGGCAATTAAAATCAAGCCAGGGTGGCACTGCTGGAGTTATGGGACCGTGGCAATTCTCCCATGCCAGTGGAGCAACCTCTAGTGGCTCTCTTTGTTCTGTCCTTGAGCTCTTCCTCAAGGATAAAGAGCCTTAGGACTTGTTTTCTGTCAGAGTCTAGATCCCCAGATCTGTGATCCTCTTGGAAGGACCAGCAGGCAGGACTGGTTCCAGTATTAGCAGCGCCTTGCCAACCAGCTGGCTTGGCAGCATTTGCTCTCTTTGCGACAGCCACTTGGTTTTCCCTTCTCAGGCTGGTGGGGCCATTGCGTGGCAGCGGGTCCCACTGCTGCCTCACAGGACTGCTCTGCAAACCCCGCTAATATTGCTTGAGTACATGGCATGATGCCATCCGTTCTCCAGCTGCTCACCTGGTCTGCTGGTTGCAGTCACCAATCTGAATCTTTCTTCTTCTTCTTGCCTGCCTTGGTCTTTCCTTGATGCCCCTGTGGTATCATCCTTGTCACTAGTTCCTGATCCTTCGTGGCTGGCTGGCTGGCTGTGGTTCTAGCCCTGTCTCCTCCTCATCCCATCCCTTGTGGTAGAGATATTTGTGCTCCCTGGCCCTGCCTGAGTGTACCTGCTCTAGTACCCTTGGATAACAGAGAGCTGTGACCCTTAGCCAGACTCCTAATGGTATTTCTCGTCTAAAGAGCCTCAGCTTCAAGTTTCTAGGGGAGAAATAGTTTCTGCTGCTTGTCTCTAGTAGCTTCAGCTCAGTCCAGGCATACAGAGGATATGCTACCTGGCAAAGGGAAACAGGTGAAAGCACTTAGTCATCTGCAATCATTTCCTTAACAAAAGGACTTGATATTGTCAGCTGGTGCATAGCCTAGGGGTTATAGTCTTATCTAGACCTAGGCAGGAAACCATATGATTTACAACTGGATGTAAGAAATAGTGATTGCATGCCTAATCTGCACGGTAGATTACTGGAATATATTTCCCTCGGGGTACAAAGCTAAAGGATCCCAAATCATCAAGACAGAGCAGTGCACATGGGGGTTGTTGGCTAAGCAAGTTAGGATACTGAGAACACAGTAGACTAATGCTCCAGAATCTGTAAATTAGGGTAAAATGAAAAAATTCTGCCCTGAAAGCTCTGAGCAATCAGAGGCCCCTGTGGCAGACTCATTTCTGCCCCTTGAGAGCAGCTGTGTTAACTCCACAAAATTAGTAGGTGCAAATTTACCACAGCTGAGGGGACACCCGGGACAAGAGCCTCTGCTTATATGTAGGAGTATTAAGCAGTCTTGTTTTTCTTGCTCCAGCTCATAGTCTGTCTTGATCTTCTTCAGGTTTGCCATAATATCTGCAACCTTAAACCCAGGGGGTTTACTACAGGAGAGGTGTGCTACGCTCCTGTGTGCCTTCTGGAGTCTTGCTGCCTTTTTTGCTGGACCAGCACTGGAGTACGTGGCATGTATTTGGTGAGTCTGTGCTAGGATATTGGGTGCTGTAATGTGCACTTTGGAAAGTGTGTTAGTAATAAAACTGGTCTGTGTTCAAGCTACACATTTTTGGCATGTGAATTACAGTATCTGCTCTTGGCAAAATGCTTGTTTGGAGTCTCATAGAGAGACCAAATCAAGGTACTTACAAAATGAAGGTGCACTTGTTCTTTGTTGGGTGCCTAACTAGAGATGAGCCTTGTCCAGGACAGGGCCTTTGAGTAGCTTTTGTGATACAAATGGTGCATGTTTAAAACCTTGCAAGCCCTGTGTGTGGCTGGGAATGGGAAGCTGTTTGAGGGTATTAACTGTCTGATAGCATGCCTTGCCCATATTGAGGTGGCCCCAGGAGCGAGGTAGCTTGGAAATGCCACTTGCAATTAAAACCTGTATTTTCAAGTGCAACTCTGCTGTTTGTTCATGCTGAGAGGGGTTTCCTATCTTTCAGAGTCCTTTGGTCGCTGGGCTACACTTAATAGGATGAGTTGGTTTTTTTTTTTCCTTTCCCCCTTGAACCACAAAGCTGCCAGGCTATCCAAGGAAGAGGCTTGTAATTAACACTAAGTGAAGTGGAAACCAGGGCGACCGCTTAACGTAGGGCTAGTGGGGCATGCTCTGACCTCAAAGAATGCTGGTGTAGCTCTGAAATAACTGTGGGTCTCTGGGTTTTTAGTCATGGTATATGTGAGTAGAAACTGCCCCCACTGCAGTGAAGACTTTTGTCTCTGTCCTGACTGGAGTATGAATATTGTACTGCTGGGCCATGGAAGCATCCATTTGGGTGGATTTTCCTTTTTGGGCATTCCAGGAAAAGGTAGAATTGCTTCTCTTTGAAAGCTCTGTGTAAGTTCCTGTTGTAAGCTGCAACCTAGGAGTTTGGGGCTGTGATCTTCCTGATAATAACCTCATCATCTAGCCTTGACTAGATGGGCTGCTTTGGGGACACATTTTTTTAGATATCTCCTTCTCCTTGCACAGAACTTTGTTGTGCCAATAAATGGTTTCACTTTCTTAAGTGTTGAAAGTGGCTGTTAAAGCAGCAGCAGTCTTAACCTGAGGCTCACCTGCTTTAAATTTGGGAGGTTTTCTCTACCTTCAGGTTGCTTTCCCACTGGGTTTGCAGAGCAAGTGGAATGCAGTTTCCATGTATGCTATATGGGTTATATACCTCACTCTGAGCAACAGGACAGGGCTTTTTGCTCAACTCTTGAGGAAATAGGGAATGTGGTGGGAAAGTCCTTTGCCTGTGTTTTCCAACACCTTCCAGGTGTCTAAAAATACTTAGATGAAAATCTCTGTAACTGATTAGAACCCCTTAGTTGGGTAAAAACTGAGAATAGATCAGTACTGAGTGGCAAAAAAAATGTGAGGGGCAGGTTTGGTTGTTTTTTTTTTTACCCACTTTATAGTGGTCCATTTCAACTCCATGGTTTTCCTTTGTTGGCTTTGTGTCTCCAAATTATATTCCACATTTCCATATCTGTTTGATATCTAGTCTTTTGTTGAGAATATAGCAGAAACACTGGTATCTTTGCATGGTGCCTTAGCTTTGCAGAGCTGTAGAGAATAAATAGTGCAGCTGTTGCAGTCCTTGGTTGACCATTTGGTCAAACTGCTGTTGGTAGTTGGTTTTTTTCCTATCCTGTAGCAAGTAGGCTATGGCAGAGGACCTGCTGTGTCACGTTTCTCAGTTTTAACTCTTGCTTTGTGGGCTTTTTGGTGTTGTGGTTTGGTTTGGGTTTTTTTTCTTAAAGCCTGCCAAGTGTCAAGCTGTGTGAGACTTATTCAGAATTCTTGAATTTTTTTTCCTTTTTGAAGGTGACCTTACAGAAAATCAATGTAAGGAATATTTCTCTCATCCAATGTCTTCATGGACCACTCTAAAATGTATGTCGGTGTTTCCCAGCTGCCTTGGTTTCTCATGCAGATGAGCCCTGCCAAACGGTTTCCTAAAGCACCCTGTTAGGACAAAGGCTCAGTTGTTGTTTTCTGTTGATAAACTGGACATTTAACTGCTTCGTTTCCCCCCTACTACAGCAGGATTAGTCCGTGGCTATTTGCTCAGGCCCCAATCCTTGGGCTTGCTGGGACAATTGCTCAAGAGGTTCAGATTTAGAAACCAATGAATGTCAAGCTGAGCCTCTGAACTAAACTTCTTTGAGATGAGCCAGAGTGACCTGCAGCGAGCTGTAAAGAAGAGTGCAATGACCCCCTCCCTCCCCTTCCCTTCCCGAAAGGAAAAATATTTCCCAGAGCACTGGGAACCCTCCTGACTTCCTCTCCTGTGAATTCTGGATTAGTGTGATTTGCATGCTTAAAGTTAATTCACTAGTGAACAGAGGAGGTGTCTGGGAGCTTGAATAGATTCAGCTCCTCGCCGCCGAGTGCCAAGGGCCTCCGGTGCGAACCACGTAGCGAGGGAAAGTGAGGACACGTAGGACAACTGTAGGGGTGAAGGGAGGGAGGAGGGATTGTACCATTTGTACTGAAGTGTTTGCAATTCTGCCCTCCCACAGGCCATGGCAACTGGACTGAATGTAATCTGGCCCTTTTATTTTCTTGCTTTCATTCAAATGAGGCCATATAACAAGTGGAGAGAGAGAGAGGAAGGGGGGAAATGCATGAAGTATACATAATAAAGGTGATACGGCTGAAAATGCTGTTTGCTGTTTAAAAACGTGACCAAACTCAGTGTACTGGGTGGGTTGGGAATTTGAGTGTGCTCGGTCCCTGGGAGGTTTCTTCTGAAGCCAGCTTTAAAAACAAAACAAACAAAAAAGCCCCATCTGGTTATCCACAGGCCTTGCTCCCTGATAAGAGCCATCTATCATGACCAAAATTAAAATGTGGGCTCTGTCTTGCAGCTAGCACTTGGTAAGACACCTCTGCCCGTTGGAGAAGTTCCCTTTTCCAATTTCTTGGTGCCTGGGAAACCACTTTTAAATTGGGGGGAAAAAAAAAGTTTGAATCATTGCACAGAGTCACTGGCCCTGCTGAGGGGGCTTTCTCTCTCTTCTGAAGAACAGACCACGCACAAAGCCAGATGGTTCCCGTCTGCTGGCTTTATTCAATGCACTTCCTCCCACAGACGGGAGCCCTTTTGCCCTCCTTCCACCCCCCTCTTTCAAGCATCCACCACTGGGCCTTTCTGTTCTGTGGCTGGAAATAATCTTTTATTGCCCAGTTGTTCGGAAGTGACCTTTTGCCCTTGATTAGATAGCACCAGGCTCTATCACCGGATTGCTTTTGAGCTGGCAGTTGCTTTTTTGTGTTCGCTGATCCGGTGTCAGGGAGAACAATGCAAGGCTTTGCAAAATTTTAGTCCGGCTAAGGCCTCATGTGGGATGGCTGGGGGTAGGGAGGAACGGCGTTGTATAAAGCAGCCTCACGGACCATGATTAATTATATGAAAACATTTCCTTTAATAAACTGCAAAACAAATTGTGTTTTGGTTTGGTTTTTATATTCATCTTGTGCACTGATGCAAACTGCTCCATGCTCCTTTCCAAGCCGTTAGCTACTCATTGATGGTGAGGAGCAAAACTACTCCTTGTTTCGCCTCTACAGGGTTTTCATGCCTGGTTGTACAGGCAGGTGAGCTAAAACTTGCCCCAAAACCAGGAGGCCCAAACCCTCCAGCTGGTGGTGAGCTTTGAATCACTGTGTTTCACTGACAGGATGGCCGGAAAAGTTATTTCTGGGGAGATGGTCTCAGGCCCTGGGAATGGCCGATGCCCCCCCAAAAAGCAGCTTTGATGGCTTTAGAAATAGAAGGCTTTCCAGTTACCTGTAGAGAGAAAAGAGACAACATTTAAGGAAGGTTAAGGAAATTCTGTAAAATGTAGTAAGGAGAAAAATAGGGGTTTCTAGAGAAATTTTAAAACCTAAAACTTAGAACTGATTGTTCATTATACCTCACTTGGCGTAGATTATATACTCATGTTATTTTCTATTAAACATAAAATGTACTGCTGCATCTATTTGGGGGTGGGTGGGTGGGAATCTCTTTACTAAGTAAACTGATAAACTACCCTTGAGCTTTAGCCTAAAACCAAATCAAACAAACCCCGAACTCGCCTTTCCCCTCCAGCTTGATCTGGACTGACTTAGAAATAGCAGGAGAGAAGCTGTTATCCTGTAGGTTATTCAGTGATCCAAAAGCTTTATAATCAAGAAAGCTGGGTTAGGTTTTTTTAATTAGGTTTTCAATATGTGTTCAAGACTACTGTCAGTCTGGTAAAATAATAAAAACCCCCCAACAACAAAAAACCCCACACCAAACCCAAAATAAAAAACAATAACAGTAGTAACATTCCCCCCCCCCCAAAAAAAAAAAAAAACCCCAAACAAAAAAAACAAACCCCACATCTGGTTTCCAGTCCTGTAGAAGTTAAAGGAGAAAAATCACTGTTCTGCAAGGTTTTTATTGTTTGTTTTTGTGTTCGGTGTCTTTTGGGTTTGTTTTTTTATTTTTTTTTATTTTACCCTGATGGAGCTTTTCTCTTGGGTTCTGTCACTACCCAATTTTGTAGGAATTTTCTACAGGGGATAACTTGTTGGTTACCACAATCCCTTTGTTACTGGTGTGCTCCCTTAAATAGTAACCTTAAAAAAAAAAAAAATTAGCTTTCTTGGACTCAGTGATTCATCATCAGCTTTTTAGTTTTGTCAAGGCTGCTCCTTCCTCTGGGAAACAATGTGAATGTCCGTGGTGCAAATTGGACGCGTTCTGTGTCACGACAGCAGTTTGCAAGCTCAGTTTCCCAGCCCGGAAACCTGGACCTGGTGAAGAATGTTGCCCAGCCAAGGTGTCCCCATCAGGAAGCTGGGGCAGGTACCTCCACCTGGGGGCTGGGGGCTCCTCCTGGATCCCACGTCCCGAACCCAGTCCAGCTCCTATATGGGGAATGAAAAGCATTTAATGGCATTGCTTATTTTGTTACATCAAGCATTTGAGAGAAAGTTTCTAATCCTGCACCATGCTGCATACGTTCTCTCCTTGTCATGTGTCCTCCCCCTTTGTTTTTTTTAATAAAAGACAGTTGCATGCAGAAGTCTGTAGTAAAATAACATTATTAAGGCTTTTTTGGTCAGCATTTGCAAGCTAGGAATAATCAGAGTTAGGGTTTCCAGCCCATGGTTTGTGAGTAGGCGTATATGGTCACCGGTTAACACTGCACGCAGTTTTATTTTTGTTGAGAGTCTTCAGTCCAGTACACGGAGCAGGTCTGCCCTGAGGGTCTCCCTGGGCTGGGTGCTTGGGAGGGCTGAGCGCAGCAGGTAGCTGCAGGAAAGGAAGGGATGCAGTGTGTTTAAAGTAAACGGTTGTTGCCATCGACAGTTGCATGTGTTTTCTAACCCTGGTCACTTAAATTTCTTTTTTTGCAGGCTGTAAACAATTGTGTTTTCTTTATTTCTTTTGGATGCCTGCCCTGGCGCCCCGGGGTGCTGGCTTCCAGCTTCTAAGCCCGTAGAGGTAGCTGGAGAGCCTTTCCACTTCCCGGGCATCTCAAACTGAGCCCCAAATCTGATGGATGTGTGTGTTGATGTTCCTGCCTCCCTTCCCTGCACTGGTGTCCTTCAGGGTAATAAAGACCCCTTGGAGCTGGCACTTAGAGTGGTAATGATCATCTGTCATGTTAAAAGTAATACGCACATGATGAAGGAACGTGGGGAGGAAGGTGAGGGATCCGTGTGTTTCTGTTGAGCTGCCTACTGGGAGTCTCAGGGGCAACTGATTTCTGCCAGAATTTTGCCACTCAGAAGCTAATTAGCTTCATGCTCTAGCTTTTGAAACAAGCAAGTTAGTGATATCTGTCTCACAGGGGTTGTTAAGATAAATTGGTGCATGTGAAGCAAGTGCTACGGGACTGAAAATCATAACGGGAAAACTGCTGAAGTAAATTCTGGCTGCAGAGTGGGGTCTGGGTGTTGTGCAGTAAGGCTTCAACACATGGCAATGCGTGTGTGGGAAATTAACAGCTTCTCACTAAATATACATGAAATGAGGCAGAGATGCTATAGGGAAAAAATACACACCTAATCACACGATCCAAGACTTGCAGTGTGTATGTGTGTGCACGCTATGCATGTGGCGTGTGTGATACGCTCAGGTAGGTTAAATACAGTTTGTGCAAACAATGATAGTGTTGCCATTCCCAAACTTCGAGGCATTTCTCTGTATGTGCATGTTTCCTTACATTTCACAGTACTTTCCCCTTTAAAGTCTGTTAAAGAATTACTTGCTAAGTAATACCAATTAGTCTAGATATGAAGGTTTCCAGTCCTACGTACCTCTACATAGAAGAACCATCCATGTGTTTTCATAACTTTCATGGGTCCTTTTGAAAGACTATCTCACTTTTTGTGCATTTAATTGCACTCTTGGTGAAAAATGTTCAGTTCAAGAATAAAACACTCAAGAACAATGTCTTTATTAAGTTCTAAAATAAAATCTGAAGTGCTCTCTGTCAAGACACCTGCATGACCAGGTATATTTGGAGATTTCTGGGCCATGCCTAACACTGTCTTCCTGTTATTCAGCAGGGAGAAATGCAGCCTTGGGCCCTCAACATGAAAACAGAGGGCAGTCCATGCTGATTTAGCAGGGAAGAGTAGCTTCATGAAGCTGATTAGTTGACAGTCAGAGTAGTTTTTTCTGGTGATTTTTCTTTGTTTCAATTTTTTTTCCCCTCCTGTCTACTCTAACTGTTCCCCAAGTCCAGCAGGTAATTATTTGTGTATTCCTGGAGTTCACTTTCCATTTTCGTGTTGTCTGATGCAAAAGATTGTTGTACATGGTAACTTGTTAGTGAGCTTAAGTTTGACTGGCAACATTGGCAATAGCTAATCTTGCACGTCTTGGGTAAAAGTATATGTACAATGTACATACTGCAAATATGGGGTATGGTTCCTGATTTCTACCTATGTTGGTGTTTAAAGGCCTGAACTTTTGTTTTCATTGCCTATATGAGATCTGAGCTAGAGGGTTTTTTGGTTGGGTTTCATTTTTTTGTTTGGGTTTGGTGTTGTGTGGTTTTTTGCTAGCTCTGTACCTGGTAAAACCACATGCTGTCTTGTGGAGGTACCTTTTCAGAAGCAGCGTTAAAGCCATTCAAGTCACTGGCTGATTTAGTTGGGGTTTCTTGTGTGTATATATACATGTATATAATATATACACATGTATATATGTATATGCACACATATATGCACATACAAAAAGGCAAATAACTCTGCCAGTGACTTGACTATTTATATATGGATTCATATATAAATATCAGGACATTTTTAGATTGACTGAGATGTTACAGGGTAATGGTAGGAGCAGGTTAGTTGTGTATGCCCAGCATATGTGACTAGAAGTTGCTGAGCATCTATGTGAAAGCTAGTAGGTGACAGAGGATGTCAGTGTATGCCTAGAACCATTAAGTGCATATTTCTAGGCGTAGTATTTGCAGTTCTAGTGTCACACAGTGACACAGGGCGAGCATGCTCAGCAGCAAAAGGGAAGGGCTGTGTACCTCTTGTACAACAAGATGGCAGCTCAAAGAGCCAAGGTGTTTGGGCTCTGGGTTGTGAAGAAATTCTGGCCAGGCTTGGCTTTAATTGCTGAGAAGTGACAAAAGTTTTTCAAGCAGATGTTTCATCTTTTCTGAGATGAGTGGGTAAAACACTTGCTCTTTAATGTTTGAGAGAGGAGTTCCTGTCCTCTCTGTGTCAGTCCAAGGGTGGAAGAAGAAAATGTTGTCAGGGAGCTGTTTGAAAGAGGTCTATTAGGAGCAAGATAATAGGGGTTGGAAGTGACTTAGTAGCTTGCTTGTTGTCTGTAGCAATGTTTAGATCTTCACACAAAAGATAGGCTTGCAAGTGGGAAGAAACATGTTAGTTAGCAAGTAATGGAAGTGACATTGAATAAGGCATATCACTAGCAAGTGAAGTGGGGACACTTGGGAAATGAGGGAAAGCTGTAACTGAGCCTGTGAGTGGTAGTAGACCCTGTGAAGTAGTCTTGTGGACAGCATGGTCTGATACAAGCTTATGCATTCATACGTTTCTAAGTGCGAGCAGGCCATAGATGAGCAGTTCCTGCCCTCTTTCCACAAACCACTTCTGTTTTTCCAGAAGGATGTGTTAAAATGAGGATGAAACACTTGTGTATGCATGTATGGACTTTACCCCAATCCTGTTGAAATAACCAGATATATTTGGAATTAAGTTAGATCCTAAAGAAGGACTAAGTTCTGTGATTGTATGACTACATAGTGATTTAAGTTTCTGGTGTGATCCTCTTCAACTCCAAAGTGTCTGGATGGTGGAGAAGCTGGTGTTTGGCATGTGATGCTGGGATAAAAAATTCTGTAGTATTTCGCTTAAATTTCCTGAAGCAAGCCCTAAAACAGCAGGCCTAGAAAATCTTGGCGTGTTCTCGGGGCAATCTACTATACAAGCTTATTGGTTTCACCACTGTTAGATGTTGTAGGACTTCTCCATGAGGAAGAGTTTGCTTATGATTCTTAATGAATTCCATGTATTTTTTCCCTTGCACACCTATTTTATCCATTAAAATGTTATCTTTGGACAGTAAGAAACATTACAAATATTTGTATAGATTTAGTTGTGCTGCTTGGAAGATTTGTCAGGTGGTAACTTGGGTGTAGCTGAGAAGCAAAGGTTGTATCAGCTGTAGCTCTTAAGGCTACAAGAAACTGTTCAACTAACACAGGCTGTAGAGCTTCATTCTGCATGTGCTGTGCCCATACCTTTTGGTTGTAATCAGAGTAACGATGGCTGCTCTGTTGTCTTCTCCCCTATGCCTAAGTTACTGCTATTACAAGGAATTTAAATCTTGAAATATTTTGGGTTGGAAAGAACCTCAAAGCAGTAGTTCCAGTCTAAATTGTTTTTATATAGTTTCTAATTTGTGCAAGTTTGGCATACTTTTTTTAAAATGAGAACTAATGAAGAACAGCTATAGGAAAATTCATGCTAGCAAATTTGTTTTAGTTCTTTCCACTTGTCAAATATCTCATGTGGGTTCAGTGATGGCAGTATGATAGTTAATCAGCCAGACTTTAAAGCATAGCAGAAGAAACTTCAGAGTAACTCACAGCTTTTTATCAAGTGGAAAAAAACCATAATCCAGTACGAGGCAAAGTAGTATATCTAGTTCTCATCGTCCTGTGTAGGAACCCACGTATGTATAATATAAGGCTATTTCCACTTACTAATGTCTTTGCCACCGTTAGCCAATAAGATGCCCATGGCTGTTAGTAATGTTGTTTTCAGCTCCCTGTGCATGTTTTCAGATCTTTTTCCACAGATAGTGACAACTCTTTACCCACTGACTACATCTTGTGGGCAACTGGGCTGGGCTGCAGCCCGCAGCTCTCATGGTATGCCCACACGTGAAGGGTCTTAAAATGTATGTCAACATCTCTGGCTGCAGTGGTGTAGTATGGAGAAAGGCAAGCCAGCTGAAACTGGCAAGCTAACCACAGCAGTGTGGGCTCTAACGTGGGCTATCATAGCTTGCCTCTCCCTGTAGCGTTTGTGATAACATGCTCACAGAGGAAGTCATGCTCTAATCTGCATCAACAAGTGGTCATTTCATGCCCTAAATCAAGGGTTATATCCTTCTTAAAGTACAAATCAAGGGTTATATCCTTCTTAAAATAGTTGCTATCTTGCCAGAAGCTGGTGCTTGCTTGTACGGTCGTAATTTGTGCCTTGTAACTCACTGATGGTGCACAAGGGCTGCCTGCATTTTGGTTCGGTGTCATACTTAGCACACACTTCCTTGCCTGCCTCCAGTGCTGCAGCTTTGCTGCGAGTTTTGCCATGTCGAGCTGGCTGTTGAATTGCTTTTACTGCATGTTACCTGGCTCTGGAAAGCCTCAAGCCACAGGTTTCTCCTGGACTGAGGCTTGATCTTTTCCATCCTCTGTTGCGGGGTGGGCTTCTGGTCAAGGTTGTGAGCTGCTCTTCCTCCTTGGCTAGAGAGGGCACCTCTGAGATTTGTTGTGCTCAGGTGGAAATTGCTCTGGCTGGGCTGCTTCTCCTCAGCTTGTCCCTGCTAGGTGCAAGCCCGATTTCAGCTCATGACATGTTATAATTCGGGCGCAGCCCTGATCCCACTGGAGTGTCACCAGTTATGGCAGCTATATTGATCAGTCCTGCCAGCTCTAGCCTAGGGTGACTTCAACTGAGGTGATACACTTGTGGTTATCCAGCAAGGAGGAAATGGGGATTAAGCTAAATGGGAAGCTTAAGGGAAGTGTGGGACGAATTATTTAATTTCTGCAATGTTTGAATACAGTTTTCCTTGATGGTTTGTTTGCTTGATTTGTTTTTTTTGGTTTGGTTTTTTTCCCCTTTTAAAATACTTCAAGGAGGCTGAGTATCGGAGCTGGTCTTTGCTTGCTCACAATGTTTTGTCTTGAATAACCTTCCAAAGTTTTTTGCCATGTTAGATCTGCCTAAATAAATTGACTTGCAAAATTAATAAAGCATTAAGACATTGAAAAGCTGGGTTGCATACAGAAGAAACTTTAGATACCTGTAGTAATTTCACGAGTTTCAGGCTACGCCTGCGTGTGGTGGGAGAGGGGAAATGAGTTAAGTTTCTATATTCCTAACTTGTTCCTTTCTTCTCCAGCACTGTTTGCCTGGGAAAACAATGATTCCCTTTCAGGCTTTTCTTCCCTTCCAAAGAACTGGGATTTAGTCAATAGGACTATTTACATGCAAAACGTGAAGCATATGCATAAGTGCTTGCAGGATTGTGGCCTTTTATTGTTGCTAAAGTATCACTGTTTTCCGGTTTCAGATGAACTTGTCGTTTTAAAACTTGTAATAAACAAAATTAAGTCATTGCGGGCAGGTAATTAGCCTTAAGAAAAATAAACAAGCTTTAAGGAGTTTAATAAATGTTTTCCCCACCCCCAGCTGGGGAAAACGAGGCACTGCCCTGTGAAACAGTGTTGAAGTGCAGGAATAAACGTATGGAAACACAACAGGTGATGACAGTAAGCAGGGTAAAACCTGCTCTTAGTCGCGTTAAAAGTAAAACTTTGAATAAGACCTCTGACGGTGTTGGGTCTTCTCTACTTAGTTTATATTTAGCTTTGACTCATTTTCCTGCCTGTATTGGGAGACTCTTGCAGATACTGCAGTACATTTTTAATGGTTTGCTGCGCAGTTTAGTCTGTTTTGTAGAATAGCAACAAAAGCATGACAACCAAAATATCAGTTCCCTCCACTGTTATGCAGCCTAATACCTTTCTTTGATTTTTTTTCTTTACATAGTTAACCAAGGCACTTATGTTCTGTCTAATCTGATGACTACAGAAGACAACTGTGACAGGAAACTTGCTTATCAAGATACATTGCAGAAATAGCTGTAACTGTGAGCCAATGTTGCGACGTTTGGAAGCAGCTAGGCATCACTTAGTGCTCTTGTTAAGGCTCCTTGAGGTGAGAAAAACTGTTGTAGCAGAACTATTTTCCATGTAATCTTCATGTACTAAGTATCCGACTTGAATTGCACTGAGGGCTAATTCCAAAAATTCACGCTTTCCTTGGGTGTTCAGCCAGGATTTTACAGTGTGTAAAGAAATTCAAGCCTGAGGTAGGCTATAAAACTTACTGGCTTCCTAGATGGCAAAATAAGGCTCCTCTCGTAGGTTCTCCCTCTACCTCTGTCACCTCCTACCCCCACTGCAATAACTAAATCTATTCAAAATAAAGCCAAGAAATCACTGTGCTCCTTACTATGAGCAAGGGCTCTGTGGCCTACTCCTTGTACAGCACTAAATGCTTTTTGAAAGCTAAACAAAAAACAAATGTATCAAAATAAACCAATTTAAAATGGTAGCAAATAAAAGAGGAATACAATAATATTGTGCTTCTCTGCCTGACTAATGCTTCTATGTAGTCAGCCCTTGGTGTTATTGCCTTTATGAGATTTACATAAATTAGTCATCACATTTTATCATTTTCCTTTTACATATGTATGGCTGTTAGATGTGTGTGAAAAAATGTCACGAGTATCAGAGGTCTATTTGCATTAGAATTTCCAGTGGAAATGTCAAGTATGACCTTTCCCTTGTCCGGGTGGCTAATCCCATTTGAAATTCCTGCCATGCTCCGACGGAGGGTCACTGCGCTTGTGAATTGAAGCACCACACCTGCTGCAGCCTCCGCTCCTCCTCTTCCTCCCCAAGCTCAGATGATGGAGCTGGCAGCCTGCAGACCCCGGGCTGATGCTCTGCCTGGCTGCCCTGCCTGGTTGCGGTTCACTGCAAACTCTACTCCTGAGTTATGGGACTAAAATGCTTTGTTATGGATTATTTTTTTTCTTGGCATGTTGTTTTTGGAGGGTTTAAAGAACATAAAGGAAAGACACAACAGACAGATTAATGGTGACTGCTTACTTCTGAAATAGAGGAATAGCGATTAGGAAACTTTAGGGCAGAAAAATTAAACTTTTTCCTCATCCTGAAGGAAAAAAAAGCAAGAATAAAGATATGTGTGTGTGTGTGTTCATAATACCTCTTGGATTATTGGATAAGAGATGCACCTTTTATGATGAGTGACTTGGAGTCTTCCATTGCGGCAAGTCAATCTGGATGCTGTAAGCAGGTGCAAATACATTGGCAGGATATCCAAATGTTCCTTAAGACAATGCTAAAACAGACGAACCCTGTTTTGCCACTACGTGGGTCTGTTGACAACTTCCCATTACAGGAAATGCTTTTTGGTCTTAAGAGGAAACCTTCTCAGAGATTATAATGTCTATTTCTATCATAGTGACTTTTTAATCCATTTTATGTTGAGGGGATTTGGAAATAAAATTTCCTGCAACCTATGAGAGAATAACTTTTATAACCTTGCTTATCTCTAATTACTTTTTTATTATTTTTAGATGTTAGTTTATTTAAATATTTACTTTGGGAAATAACCACCAGAGATTAAGTTCTTGGTTCCTGTAGTACTGTGGGTATTACCAGTTTATGGCTCCTTTCTGAACCAGCCCTCAGTCAAATAATTTTGTTAGACTGGAGCTGTATTGGCAAGAACAAGAACCACCGGTGCCTTTGTAAGCAGTTCCTGACATCAGAGGAAGTACGGCCAGTTCCTGGGCCGCCTTGGTCTTATACAAAGTGTGATTAAAGCACAAAGCCAAGATAGTGTGAATGTAAAACTTGCCCCTAATTCTGCTGCCAGATTGCTTTATGAGCTCTAGCAAATAAGACATTTATAATCCTGAAACTTTGCGCCCACCTATGAATTGAAAATAATACCCTGTCATGTGTGGAGGAGGCTTGGTGTATGAAGATTCTTGGGGAGAAAAAAAAAAACTTCAGTAAATAAAATTCATTAGTAGCTTGTGTAATACTGTCGGGAATTTAGCACTCGTGGTGTGTCCTATAACCATTATGAATGCACACTGTAGGAACTCCCATCACAAGAGCATGAGTTGTTAGCCTCCATGGTCCTGTGAGCAGGTTGCCAAAATCTTTTACATGTTACTCGTGCTTTGCAGCAACAGGAGGTGCTTGAACGGTTTGGGGAGGTGAGTGGCAGCTTCTTACAGAGGTGGGCATGGGCAGTGTGGTGCAACTGGCCTTGCACGTGGGTGAGGCTTGGACTTTGCAGCAACCCCCTCCTGCTCCTGGTTTAGACCTCCTGGCCAAGGTGGGGTCCTAGTACCTGTGAGATGCTACAAACAGCTTAGGTCTGCAGGGAGCTTACATGTTCCTGTGACACACGGCAGCCAGGTGCAGTGACTCATTAACAGCTTTCCATCCGCGGTTTAAATTGTACTGTAGTGTGTAAAACCAGCACGTTTAATTACTATGGGACAGGAGGATGTTAACTCTGTGTGAAAAACTGGTCACCAGGCCAACTGAACTATTCCCTTTCCTTTTCAGTCTAAGAGGACCCCCTCCTCACAACACCTGACTGAAATTGGTCCCACTGCCTTTTATTGTTCCTAGGGGTACGGTACAAGCATATGTCTTACAGCAAGTGTTTCGGTTGGTGATTACCATTCTGTTAGAGCATAACCTTCAGCTCTTTTTTTTCCTGAGGAAGTGAGCTGTAATGACAAATGAAACATGTTTATCTGTTGAATAGAAAAACTACAAATAAGAAATGTATTTAACTGGGAGGTGACTCAGTATGTGACAGGTGGGATGCTGGTTACATATTTTCCTTAAGGAGTGGTAAAAGACGACGGGAACAAATCTGTCATGTCCTCCCAGGGTGCGTATGTGGGCAACGTGAATCAATATATTACAAACACGGAGATTATGGAGGGTTGTTTTTAATTCAGTGCCTCTAAATCTTTGGGGGCTAAAGCTGAGGTCTTTAGGCAACCACTTGCCCTACTGTACTTTGCTAAAATACTCCCCTTGGGTTTCAGTGAAGTTACTTTGGCTGATGTCAAAGCAAGCGCAATCAAGATTAAGCCCACTGAGAGCAGTGCAGAGTTTCCTTTGTGAAAAAGTGTTGTTTTGTCAAGCAGCCTGTTCCATGTGTTTATTTGAAAACAGAACATACTCTTGAAATGACTAGTTATTGTCTACTAACACTTTTACAGTGAAGAGCATTGCTTGCCTCTCTGGGGAGCAGTAGAGTCTGCTGCCAGCAGAGCACCTGGAGGAAAGTCTGAGAAGACTGTGGACACAGCAATTCCCTTTCTCTCTCTCTGAAAGTCTAGATGTGATATAATCTGTAATCCATACTGTCAACTAGACAGGCCCTAGGGAGAGAACAGACACCTTAACAGTGTGTACTCGGCAGTCACAAGCTCATTAAAACTTTAGGAAATATTTTTTTTTAATAGGAATCTTTGTATGTCACTTTCTAGTTTGTCAGGCCTTTCTATGGGTTTTTGTTACTAAGGCAGAAACAGAAGAGGAAGCAATTCTCAAAGGCATGTAAGCGGGGCTTACCCTGGGTACCCAGTAGTGGCAGTGGCTGCTGTCTTATTTTCTTCCCCTTAGGCTCCCTAACAACCACCTCTGGGCTATTCTGTACCACCCCTCTTACAGGTGGAATTTGACACTGATGAAAGGACAGATGATTGCTGTACTGTCTTGAGCACCTTGGTGAACTTGTTTTTTGCTGCCTGGTCATTCCTATGAGCTCTTATGAGTATTCCCCATGTTGGACAGATGGCTTTAGCCAACTGGTCTGATGGGAAGTGTTCTCATGTCCTCAAATCTTCCCGTAACTCTAAATTTTCCTGTAACACAGGGCTTGCTTCCTTTTATAGGCAGTGCAACCTCTCCTGTGAAGATTTAGGAGCCTCTCCAGGCTGCATGCTATATCTTTTCCAGGTACTGTGCTGATACAAACAGGCTGGATTTCTGATTCTGTGGAAACATTACAAGTAGCAGCCAGAGCCTCTGTAATAAAACCTTTCTGTTTATTAATGGCTTCCTGTAGCTTTCACAAGCTGTGATGCAAGCTGAAAACAGCCTTTCTCCAAGAATACCATTTCCAATGGCTTCAACTACTCAGAATAAAAATTCAAGTCAGATCAGAAGATTTCTATAACACTGCGTTAAGAATAAAAGCCTAACAATGTATTGGTTAAATGGCACGGGCGTGACAAAAAGTGATTATTATGAAGGAAAATGGAGGACAAACTAGAATCATAAACAGTCTTTATAGTACTAGGACTGGGAAGAAAGAACTTGATATTCTAAGGCATACTATTACATTTGAGCTACATATCTGTGCCCCTTCCCCTTTTGCTCCAGCCTCCTTAGACTGCTGAACTGTAGATCAGCACTGTAGATCAGAAGTCTTCCTTAATGGTCAGGTAAAATACCCCAGGTTGGGGAATTTTCTCTTGGTACAGCAGTGGCATAACTCCCCTCCTCATGTGTTTTTTTGACACAGCCATTCTGAGGAAATAAGGGGACTAGTTAGGGGGTTTGCTCTTGTGCTCTGGCTATCATCAGGGCTTTGTTAGGCTTCCTCATGCAGCTGAAAATAGGTTTACCTCTGTGCTAGCTGCTAACACTAGCTGAGGGGCTGAGGAACAGTGGTCACTCGTGGTGCTGGTAATCTGCTAGGTCTCATCTGTACCAGAGCAGTTTGAGTAGAATTGAGGTGTAGTCCATTGCCTTCATGGCTCATTTGGATAAAGGTAAGATAATTAATTCTCATGCTGGCTTGTGAGGTCACTCTCAATCTAGGGAAAAAAACCCAAGAGTTTTGACCTCATAAAGGTTAGGTCCTAATCTGTTAATTACGTTTTCCAGACAGAGAAACTGAAACAGGCCTTGAAGTCGCAGCAGACAGTTAGTGGCAGATATCTGATTAGCAGTGCAGATTCTGTCTCCATTTGTTTTTCAAGCTAACAGGTAATAGCCGTCTGTCCTGGCATATCATTGTGCCTGAAGTCTGTCCAGGCAAGCAAGCCTTTTGACTGTGCAGGGGCTACTAATGTTGTTAAGTGTCTTTTGGATCAGTACCTTGTTGAAGATCTGCAAGATATTTCTTCACACATTCAGAGTCTAGGTCCAAAGTTGCCCCCAACACACAATATTTGACAAATGCTGCTAAGTGCTAGATAAAGTAAATATTAGGTTCCTTGACAAGTAGGGCTTTTTTTAAGTTTCTGTATTTTATATTACTGTGATTTCAAACATATGTGGTTATAAGCTTATCAGATTTCTAAAAATGAACTTTCTATAAAAATCTCACTGGGCCCCTCAGCTGTGTTTTCCTCTATTATTTATAGACAAATTGAAAACAAATGGTCTCCCTTTTTTCAAAAACAAAAAAACACAATGAAATGGAAACAGCTGTCAGAATGTGCTTTTCCTCCCAAAGTCATCTGCAATTCAAAGTAAATCAGAGATTATTTCCTTTAATCTGAAGTACATTGCCATTTAATGGTGGTTTCAGTGGCAATTCAAGTGGAAGCTGAAGGAAAAAGTGTCAAGACTGTTGCAATGGGATGTAAAGGGTGGTCTGCTTAAAAATAAGTCCTAACTAAATGCCTTCCACAAAATTAAGAGGGAATTCTCCTTTTTTCTTTTCTTTTTTTTTCTTTTCTATAGTTGGGATTTGTTTCCGATTTGCTTTGGATTTTGGGCCAGAACATGCAGCCCAAGAAAGTATGAGGCAAAAACTTCGTTGTGCAAACCCTGTCCAAGGTGACTTCTTCCCTCCTTCTCCCCTTTCCCTACACCTTCCTCAGCACAAAAGGATGCTAATGCTTACTGACAGTGCCCTGGCATCTTTCACTTCTGCTTCCTCCTGTGACATGCCCTGACTAAGCTAATGAGCCTGCTCTCGTGAATGAGGCCTGCTGCAAGATCAGGCGCAGTGTTAGCACTCCTTGCATGTCGCCTTGCTGAAGCACAATGCTGCTCTGCCTATTTTGCTGTATTTTTCTCTGTCTATGGCAAAACTCATTGCAAGTGCCTTTCTCGGCAATGCCGCATCTGTACAGTATTGTACTTTTACAGGGGTGTGAGGAAGATTATTTGGACATTAGAAAACAAGACATACAAACTTTAGGGACTGATGCGTCTGGGGCCAGATTCATGCTTGCACATATTAGTTGGAGGGAGGTGGCATTTTTCTATTCCTTCACCTCATGCTTTTGATAGGGACTGTGAGTAATGAGGAGGGACTAATGATTGTGGAGAAATGCTAAGCCTATTCTCTACCTCTTTAGAAAAAGAGGTCTTCCGCCTCTCTGGTGAGCGTAACTATGGTCAGTCAGTCAGGAGTCAGTCTCATCTCCCTCATACATGAACAAGGATACTTCTTTTTCATTTTTCCATTGCTACTTATGTTGGAGCCCTTCAGCTGAGAAAGGCAGAGGGCTGGCAGCAGTCACGCAGGTTACCCAAGGCTGTGTAAGAGCTCTTGCCACAACAGGGAAGAGATGATTATCTGATATTCACACGTGCCTCTGTTCAAGGGCTGCAATTAAAGCAGGAGCTCGGCAGTGCTGCCGAGGTGCTGGATTCAGGCACATGTTTCGGCCATGCCCTTGGCTCATGCTGAAGTGGTGGCTAGGCACCTACTTCCTTTTCCCATGTCCTCCTGCACTTCTTCACTAGTCTTTTGGTTTGTGCAGGTGAGAAACTTGGTTATGCTGGCGAGAAGGCAGCCACAGCATGGACAACGTAGGACTGGGTGTGAAGATACTGATGTCTGTGCACACTGCAGCATTTGCTTTCTCCCCTGGTTAGATGTAACCTGTGTGGTGTAAGCCTTGGCCTCTCTTGGTGCTTGTGAGAAGGGTGTAAAAGTGAAAGAAAAGCAACAGAAGAGAGAGTGCTGTCCTGGAGAGTGACATGGATAGCTTAAGGAGTTGGTCCCATGCAAACAAAACGTGCCCTATGGTACTCAAATGAGAAATAATTGCATGCAGCATGGGGAATAAACAGGAGGAACTAGAGAACCATGTGCGGTCACAGGGCCATGGTCTGATTGCAGTTACAGAGACATGGTGGGATAGCTTGCATGACTGGAATGCTGTTATGGATGGCTACATGCTTCTTGGGAAAGGCAGGCCAACAAGGTGAGGTGGGAGAGTTGCTCTTTATGTAAGGGAGCAACTGGAATGTATCGAGCTCTGCCTAGGGATGGAGGAAGAATGAGTCGAGAGCTTATGGGTAAAAATTAAGGGGCAGGCAAATACGGGTGCCTCTGTTGTGGGTGTTTGCTACAGGCCACCTGATCAGGAAGAGGAAGTCACTGAGGCCTTCTACAGACAGCTGGAAGTGTCCTCACAATCGCAGGTCCTGGTTCTCATGGGGGACTTCAGCCACCCCCATATTTGCTGGAAAAGCAACCCAGTGAGGTGAGCACAATCCGGGAGGTTCCGGCAGATCATCAAGGATAACTTTTTGACAGAGGTGGTGGAGGAGCCAACGAGGTGAGATGTGCTGCTGGACCTTCTACTAACAAAGAAGGTCTGGTTGAGGATGTGAGGGCTGGGGGTGGCCTTGGCTGCAGTGACCATGAGATGGTGGAGTTCAGGATTCTGCGTGGTAGAAGCAGGGCGACAAGTGGGATTACAGCCCTGGACTTCAGGAGAGCTAACTTTGGCCTCTTCAAAGACCTGCTTGGAGGAATCCCATGGGTTAGGGCCCTAGAAGATAGCAGGGGTCCAAGAGAGCTGGTCAATATTCAAGTATCACTTCCTCCAAGCTCAAGATTGGTCCATCCCTAAGAGGAAGAAGTCAAGCAGAGGAGCCAGGAGACCCGCATGGATGAGAAATAAGCTTCTAGAAGAACTCCAATGGAAGAAGGAGGTTTCCAGTGTGTGGAAAAAGGGACTGGCCACGTGGGACAAATATAGGAATGTTGTCCTAAAGGATGGAACAAAACAAAGGTGATGGAACAGTTCACTCTGGAGGTCATCTTCAGGCATGTAGAGGAAAAGAAGGTTATCAGAAGTAGTCAACATGGGTTCACCAAGGGGAGATCATGCTTGACCCACCTGGTAGCCTTCTGTGATGGCATGACTGGCTGGGCAGATGAAAGGAGAGCAGTGGATGTTGTTTACCTTGACTTCAGCAAGGCTTTTGACACTGTCTCCCATAACATCCTCATAGGTAAGCTTAGGAAGTGTGGGTTAGATGAGTGGACAGCAAGGTGGATTGAGAGCTGGCTGAACAGCAGAGCTCAGAGGGTCGTGATCAACGGAGCAGGGTCTGGTTGGAGGCCTGTAACTAGCGGTGTTCCCCAGGGGTCTGTGCTGGGTCCAGACCTGTTCAGCATGTTCATCAATGACCTGGACAAAGGGACAGAGTGTACCCTCAGCAAGTTTGCTGATGGTACTAAACCAGGAGGAGTGGCTGGTACACCAGCAGGCTGTGCTGCCGTTCAGTGAAACTGGACAAGCTGGAGAGCTGGGCTGAGGGGAACCTCAAGAATTTCAACAAAAGCAAGTGTGAGGTCCTGAACCTGGGGAGGAACAACCCAGGCACCAGTACAGGTTGGGGGTTGACCTGCTGGAAAGCGGCTCCGCTGAGAAGGACCTGGGAGTGCTGGTGGAAATGAGCCAGCACTGTGCCCTTGTGGCCAAGAAGGCCAACGGTATCCTGGGGTGCATTCAAAGGAGTGTGGCCAGCTGGTTGAGGGAGGTTATCCTCCCCCTCTACTCCACCCTACTGAGGCCACATCTGGAGTACTGCGTCCAGTTGTGGGCTCCCCAGTTCCAGAAAGACAGGGGGGAACTGCTGGAGAGAGTCCAGCAGAGAGCTATGAAGATGCTCAGGGGACTGGAGCATCTCCCTTATGAGGAAAGGCTGCGAGACCTGGGTTTGTTCAGCCTGGAGAAGAGAGGACTGAGGGAGATCTTCTCAATGCTTATAAATATCTAAAGGGTGGGTGTCAAGAGGATGGTGCCGGACTCTTTTCAGTGGTGCCCAATGACAGGACAAGGGTCAATGGGCACAAATTGGAACACGGGAAGTTCCACCTGAATATGAGAAAACAATCCTTTACTTGGAGGGTGCCAGAGCACTGGCACAGGCTGCCCAGAGGGGTTGTGGAGTCTCCTTCTCTGGAAGTATTCCAAACCTGCCTGGATGCAGTCCTGTGCCCCCTGCTCTGGGTGTGCCTGCTCAAGCAGGGGGGTTGGACGAGATGATCTCCAGAGGTCCCTTCCAACCCCTACTGTTCTGTGATTATTCACCTAGGAGCAAAAAGTTGAGGTTTTGACTTCTGAATGGGACATGTATCCCATAAAAACCTGGGAAAGGATTTTGAGCTTAGAGGAGACAGAAGTGTTAATATAATCCTTGATGCATGAACAACACAGCAGTGAGAACAGCACTGGAGTACAGCATACTCTCTGTGTGCCTGTGTTTTTAAGAGGATGTTGAAAGACTAAAGGGTGTAGAAAGCTTGAGAGCTAGTTTTAAGGCTTGAGTTTTGCATGGAGAGAGAGAGATCAAGAATTCAATCTATTTAGCTTATCACATAAAACCTTGAGGAGTGACTTGATTACAGTGCTTAAGCACCTTTGTGGAGAGGAAATATGTACTGAAGGGCTCTGTAATTTAGCAGGATAAGTCACAAGACTGAACTTGAAACCAGAAAACTCGGAGTGTTAGGCATGTATCTTTATCAGTGAGGTTTAATAACCACTATAATAAACTATCAAGAAAAGTGATGAATTCCCCAGCTCTTGATTTATTCAGGTCAGGACTACAGGCCTACTTGAAAGAGATGCCTAAACCAAACACAAGCTGCTGGGATGAGCAGAGAGCTTGCTGTGATTAAATGGTCTCTTGTACAGACTATGGGATCTTAGGTGATGCAATAGTTCCATTTAGCTTTACATTTCATGAATTTATGAAATAAAGTGATTCTGTTGCTGGATTCATCTGTTCCAGTCATAGACAGCAGCTTGAACCTGCTGAGTACATCAGCTTGCCACAGAACAGGTCCATAGAGCAAACTGTGACGTCAACCTTAGAAATAACTACACGGCAATGACAAATGTTATATAACTCCTTGCTGTATCACAAGACTACTGTAATTCTTCCGGGTTTAGGTCCTGTTGGAAAAGATCCAGTCTGAACTTTTATTTTTATCCTGACTCCAGACTCAGATATTCAAACTTCTATTTGCAAACAAAGCCGTCTTTTGTTTACATGGACGTATAGAAAAGGAAACTGCTAGGTTTTATTATAGTTATCTTTTATGAAATAAGTGTACATATAAAATCTCTGGTACCAGGTGAAATAATATGCTTGAGTTACTAGAGTGTCTCTTTGCCTCCAGACAACATTCTGTGAGCCTGCTAAGAACAGCAACGGTACGTAAGTTAGTAAAAGGTAGTAGAATAGCATTTACAATAGGAGGGGCAAGGAATCAAGATGATGAATGAACACTTTGATAGTGGGCAACGTTAAATTTCTGAAAGCTGAAACAAGGACAAAAGGAAAAAAAATCCACCCTATAACCTTTGATTTTAAACTAAAGGGCGTGTTGCTTGCAAGACATCTCTCTTTGAGTTACAGAGGCTTCAGGGAGAGCTGACTGAAAGCCTCCTGGTTTGATTGTGTTTTGTGTGCTTCATAGTCTCTCCCAGTTACCGTGCTTCTGCTTCTCTGGTGTCCAGCTTTCCATCCCGTGTCCCAGGTGGCACTGTGCACCCACCATACTTAATCGATAGAAGTACAGTAGCTATATGCAGGTGGGTGACCGTAGGAAGAACCTTAGCATCCTCTTACGTGTTGCCAATTTTAAAAATATTTGTTTATTTTAGGTGGCCATTGACTTTTTGACTGCTTCACGTAGGAACTGTTCCACTTCTGAGACATTTTTGTTTAGTTTTTCAGCAGCAGAGATTCTGCAGCTCTCAATCAACCTAATATCCGAGCTGTCTCAGAGTGGGGCATCCCTCAGTGGAATCAGTTCAGCTGCATTTTCACAGTGCCTTAGTGAAGTGCGGTGGTGTGGTCTCCTGGTTCTTCCTCCTTTTTGTACAGTGCTGAACAGAATAGGGTTGTGGCCTAAAAGCACAATCTCCAGCTACTGAATAATAGGTAATAGTTACTCATATATGATAATATGACTTGATATTTTAGAGACGGAGGAACTTGAGTAAGGGTGATGAAGGATCTTCAAGCTAATTAATGCTTTGGAATTTCTATATGTAATCATAGGTGCAAACTACTGCAAAACTGTTACTTGAAGAACATTCACTGTATCCTGAAACACTGTCCTGGGTTACTGTTAGAGACAAGCTTATGGACAAAAAGAACTATTGTTCCGATAATGTATGGCAAACCCTATATTCCTTACAAGAAAAAGGAATCAAAATTAGAACTCAAGTTTTTCAAATCCTTGAGCATGCACAGGCCTTGGATAAGTTTTTACGAGGTTTTTACCTACTTATTCTGGTGTACATGTGTATGCATCTTAGTTCTTTTATTACCTGCTAAAATAATAAAGTGAAAAAGAGTTTGAAATATTTGTGTGGGGCCAAAACCTCAGTACTTCTAGAGAAGATTGCATCTTTAATTGAATTAGGTAAATCTTCTTTATCCTTTTTCTGCTTTCTCTGTTCTAAAGTATGACTATTACTTTGTAGCCATGTTCGTGCATCACATTTTACAAACCTTAAAATACTGTGTTAGGAACTAGTATCTCTTAACTAGAGAGGGTGCTTTGCCACCCCTTCTGGTTTGTTTTTGAATCTTGCCAGCAAAAACACATAGTTAATGGCAGTGACTGAAGAAAAATATCCATTAGAGCAGCGCTACTGTGTGGTATACACTCTGTAGCCATTACTTTCAGAAATCACTTAGTTTAGGGCACTTCCCTGTGACTTTTCTCTCAAACACACCCTATTAACAATGCACTTTGTCTCAGACTGTATTGCAGCTGATGATAAACAGATGGATCTTGGTCACTGAATGAATATGAGAAAGCTGTTTGAGCATGGTATGGTTCGTATTCCCATCCAGCTGCCTCGGGCTTCTGTCCTCTTGAAACCCTGCTGAACAGTGAAGGCTTCTAATTAGGTTTGAGGGTGAGGGTCTCTTTCTGGCCATATATCACTTTCTTAGGCAGGGCTTCCACAGAGTTTGCAAGAAGGAAAATGCACAACGCTGTCATCTTCAAAATGACCTGAAAAAATGGGGTTTGTGTGAAAGTTGGCTCTTTGGGGGAGGGTGGGGAAAGGGAAGAAGGGAAAAGAGGGAAGAAAGATGGTGAAAATTGCCGACACCTCCCATAAAACAGCTCCTGGCATGCTGATTGGATTGAAATGATGATGTGAGTCACTTGGGACATAAACCAATATAATGGACTGCAGCACAGTGTGGACATGTGTGACATAGGTTATGCACCCACCATTGAGCGATGATCTCTGGATATTTGAATTGCATCTTGGGTTTTTTAAGGGCTGTTTGCTTTCATGTTAAAACTTCCTTTCATGGCAAAGAGATTTAATGCTGTATGTAGTGCCACTATGGGCACAAGAATTTATCTGTGTAAAACTAAGTGGTCTGATGTGATTGTAAGTCCACTGAAATTGGTAGGAAAAACATTTCTGCTCAGCTGATGTCTTGTGTGGCTGGAATGGAGCCCTGGCGCTGTCTAGGTGTGCCAAAGCACCCGTCAGCCTCTTGGAGAGATGTTTTTGTCCCCAGTTCTTAGAAAACGATGACAATAGTAAAGACATTGGGTATAGAGATAATAGAAAACAGAGTCAGCTGGCTGCATTTTGGGGATCCTTTGCCCACTTTATGTATGAAGGGCATGCCACCACCTCACCTGGGGAGGGCTTCTCACAGTGAGAGGGAAGGCAAGGCCAGAGGAAGATACACAGGTTTCTCTTTAATTTTTATTTATTTTTTGCCTCCAGCTGGACCTAGTGGATGCGTGGTTCAACTGGTACTTGGGAGCCAGTCTGTAGACCTTGTGTTTTTAAATTTACTGGTGATTGAGTCCTGTGGTTGTGGCTGAGGGCTGGGGAGGGCTGTGGTGACATGGGGAGCCTCTCTGGCTGGCGCCGTGGGAAGGATGTCACCCTGGGCCTTGCCTGTATGTTTCTAGCTGGGTGATGTGACTGAGGGCTTGGTCATTGTTGCTTTGTGCTAAGTTGAGAAGGTTTTATACCTGCCTTTCAGTAACCTCATAAGGAGTGGGGAGAGACCTGCTGGGGCTGCTGGAGTGTTTCCTATGCTTGCAAAGCTGCCCTGCTGCAGGTTTGGGTCGTTCCCACTCCCAGCAATGCTGATAACCCTCACCTCCCTGACAGCAAATAAACCCTGCGATTCCCCAAAGGTTGGGACACATTGTGCAATTCAGCCTCAAAGGGGGTCAGTCAGCTGTCAGTAAGTGACCCATTTTCCCAGCTGCTGCTGAGGGTGCTCAGCTGTGAGACAGCCTGGCTTTGAGCTGAGTCCCTCCCCCAAAATGTTGATGTGTGAAAAGGAAATAGGAGTTTTAGTGAAGCTGTGTTTAGCAGGGGAATCTTGTATCTTGGTCAAGAATATTTGAAAACTAAAAGGAGGCTGAAGTGGATACTAAAAAGACACTGTAAAATCACAAAAACTAGTTCTTGAATAAACCTGTGCTTTTTCAAGCTTTTTTTCTCACTGTAGGGACCATCACAGTTTAGATAAATCTAGGTTTAGAGGGCCATTTTTAAAATATCCAAGATTGATTCTAGGGGAAGGGAGGTGGGTGAGCAGCTATTTAAAATGAGGATCTCAGAATGTCTGTGAAAATTGGATGTTTGCTCTGTTTTAGCTTTATCTTACCTAGATTGTAGATTTGCTGGAGACTTGGATATATTTGTGCATTAAGGACTTCCATCTCAACAAAACATATTGATGTTGCATACAGGAAGGAGGACCTGTTGTTTCCATGTAGCTTTTTTCCCTTCTATATCCTATTGCTCTCTCAAACAACCCCCTGATTGTCATTTTCGTGCTGCTTTCACCAATGTCTTCTGAGGCGCTTTTTAGAAAGCGATGGGAAAACCTTAAAATATTTTTCTCACCTTGAGGGTGGTATGCTTCTACTATGTGGGCTGGGACTGAACATTTTCAAACACAGGCTAAATAGATCATATGTTTCTACTGAACCATTAGAAATAACCGTAAAGGCCTTCTTGAAGTGTGTTTTGTACATGAGTTGAAATAATTTGCACTAAGCATTTTAGAAGTGGGCTGCTGAAATAAAAAAAAGTTGCTCGTAATTTTTTTAAAGGTGTGAAAACGGTGGTTATTTAATCTTTCCCCTTACTAATGGAAAGTATTCCTATCTATATATAAAATATATCTATATATATAAATCCATACACTCTTTCTTACATAACAATAATTTTACATTATGCCTTTGTGTGTTACAGTAATCTTAATAGCTTCCCTTTACCTTGGGAGTGAAAAAAGTCATCTGTACATCTGTCCCACCTCTCAGAATAATAAAACCCTTATGCTCCAGTGACTATTTATCTTCAAGCGTTGACACCAAACCCCTCAGATGGGGCTACACAGAGAGTTTAAAAGTGGGATGCCCTGTGGCAGTTAGTCATAGCTAATGTGGAGCTCAGGAGGAAGAGGAAATGATTTTATGACTGTAAGTGGAAAAAGGACAAATAAACAGGGCTAGGAAGAGGAGCTGTCGTGTGCAGGGGAGCCTAAGGCTGTTGGTGTGGTTGCAGGAAATGGGCTGTGTGCATCATGAGGGGCACCCACAAATGCGCTGGGGCTTTCAGAAATGTATTTAGGTCACTGACACTTTGAAAGCTTTATACATTTTGAGCCCAGGGGCTGTAACAAAGGCATGTAAACTCAGAGTGAAGGCTAGCATCCATCCGTGGCTGGTCTTATTGTATCCACAGGAATTTCAGATCAATGAAGGATGTTAGCAATTATGTGCTGAAATAACTAAGTACAATGGGATGAGGTAAGGAAAGCGCTTCAGCCTTGAATTTGAATTTTTTTTGGTTTCTGTCAGTTTGTGCCTACACCCCTTGCAATGCTTAGTGTGTCTCCGGGGCTGTCCTATATTCTTCAGTACAGGAAGTTTGAGAGACACAAGTTCAGCAGCAAGCATTGCATGTGTGGATGTGATCTTTTCCCTGCTGCAAGCCGCTCACTGCATGGGGCGGTTTCACTGCTGGACTTGTGAAGGTATTTTATGGACGTGATGCTGGTTTCTCTCTTTGGCACAAAATCTTTTATAGCAGGCATTGTCCTGGATTTTAAGGCTGAGAAGAAATAACCATCATGTCACTTGACTTCCTGCAAAACTCCTACGCCCAGTGTGCTGGGAAGAAAGTACTGTGTGCCACCTCGTGCTCCGCTTGTTCCCTGTGGTTCTCTCCGCTTGTAATTCCCAAAGGGCCAAACCCAGGGCTGTATGCCTGACCCCTGTATCCAGGCCACTGGGCAGACTGAAGCAAGTAGGAGGGGAATGCCTTTGAAGTTGTGGAGGGACTATGGAGCTGGTCCCCAGAAGCTGACTTGAGCCCAGTGGTGGATGCAGCTTCCCGGGGTCCTCACGGTGTCTTCCTGAAAGGGATCTGATTCCCGCTTGTCCCTGCAGCACAACCACATCTGTTCCACTACAGTGCAGCCTTCTGTTGCAGAGCAGTGGGGTGAGCCTGGCTCTAAACTATCTCAGAATGACAGACACTCACAGAAAACCCCATTACAAACTTCCTTTCTTAAAAGCCGAAACACACGCTAGGAGAGCCTAGAGTCTATGACTTGCAGTTAGGACAGTTAATCAAAACATTTGCCATGTATTGTGTGAGCTCCTTCACAGTTTGTGCATTTATCTTTTAAACATCTGCAGAACAGCATGGCTTGGATAGGTTTCTGTTACTACTCTGAGCCTTCATTGGCTCTTGAGAATGAGTGAAGAGGAGCCAGACAACATAAAGGGCAGACAATCAAAGCTTTTGACTCTCAGATCCTTGCAGATGGGCCTTCTGATGAAATGACTAACAACTGTTGCCAGATCAGCAAGTAGCAACCACAAGGCACCTGTATTTATTTAACTTTCATTTTGTCAGATAACTTGTCTTTATGCTCCTGCAGTTTTAACTATGGATTATAAGTCACGAGGCTTCCTTCTGATCTCCCTAGCACAAGTGTAAAATGAGTCACTTGAGATTGGTTGTTGATAAGAGTTCTTCTACTGTAAAAGCGGTATATGCAAAGGCAGGATCAGGCTGAGGTGCAGATGATGAGTCCAGTGTCTAGTTTGTTTGAAACGACTTTATTGTCAGCCTCCAGGGTAAAGTCTAAGGGCACATGCTAGAGGGAGGAAAGGTTTTGAGCAGCAGCCTTTGGTTATTGTTAAAAAAAATAAATAAAAATCGGTGACCTCATTTTCCTTTTCTGAATGGCTATGCATCTTGTGAATTGGACTGTAAAAAAAGAAAGTGAGACTATCTGCAGCCAGGGCCCCCCAGCTATTTCAGTCTGCCCTGGGTGAGACTCTAGGTGAGGGGCAGCCAGCTTTTCTGACCTTGCAAGTTGCCTGCCAAAGCTGAGACGTTGCCAGATGCCTCAGGCTATAAACCATGCACCTCAGAGCCCGTGTTCCAGGAGTGGCTCGCAGGTGGTGCTGCCAGCAGCTCTGCAGGAGCTTCGTTGCTCTGTCCATTATGGAAAGGAACAAAGCTGCGCATGTGGCCGTGTCCCAGGATGACCTAGCGGCGTTGGCTTAAGTATCTCCTGCTGCCTTGCTGCCTTTCACGGGCGCAGACTCTGATTGCCCAGTCGCCCCTGTGCCAATCTAGCCCTGTGCCAGGGCTACACTGAGGCATCTGGCAGCATGAAGTACACTGCTTGCTCATGAGCCATATGAGGCTTGCCTTATTCTTGCCCATTCACTTGCCTTCCTTGAAGGCAAATATCCAAAATGTGCAATGCTGAATATTGGTTTCTATCAGAACAAGTTAGAACGTGCTTTGTGGCTCTGATTGCTGCTGTTTTTGGGTGCCATAAAGGGGCTGAAGGTGGGTACTTGACTGTTCCTGGAAAGCAGTCAGCTCCTCTGTTCCTGGAGTCAGATATCTGAACAATGGCAAATGCCAAATCTGTAATTATTTCTGCACATATCATTCTCTGGTTTTATAGCTGATGCTTTACCTGTGTGCTTTTCGTCAGTAGTGGCTTTTGTTCACCAAATAAGCATCCTGCTCACATATGTGATGTGGCTTGTTGATGTAGGATAAAATAGCAAAGTGCACCTGCTCAAGTGTTAGAAGCAACATTGCTGCGCTACTATGAGACTTGGCCCATGTTTTTTAGTAGTCTGTGTAGCTGTGCTTATAGCTTCACGGTTTAGGGATATGTTTTTGTGTCTAAATGAGCAAATGTATTCTCTTTCCAATAGTGGAAACTAGTTAGAACATAGAGTTCTGATAAATTTGATCTTCCTTCTTTTCTTTGTATGTCTACAAGATCTGACGGTTTAAAAAGGCTTTTGCTGAGGATGTTTTTCTTTGGTCACTGCCATCTAGCTCTCTTCCAATTCCAAAAATGATGAAGAGGAGACATAGCTGATTTAAGTGTTTCAAGATAATGAAATTAGACCAGGGCATGTGGTAAGCATAACACTTGGAAGCTAACAGGCTATTTCCTCCTGAGAAATATTCTTAGCAGAGGGACTTGAAATTCAGGTTGGTCCCAAGTTTTCAGTATTAGGATTATTTAAATATTTAGCTCTGCCTTATTGCTAATTTTAGGCTATAGGGTATGATCTGTCTTCAAGTTAAGTGAAACTTTCTTTTGCAAGGAATTCTGCTGGCAGAAGTGAAATCAAGGAGAGCTAGGGGATGCTGTGGCCCAAACAAGAATGGTCCCATCTCTCCCCGGTTGATGTGTTGGCTTTGCTGTGGCTTCTTTTCCTGGAGTCCTCTCCTGCAGGGATGATGTTGGATCTGAGTTTATGCAAATGTAAGAGCACTGAAGAGTGTCTTACATTGCCCAGGATTGTGACCGTGAAATGAAAACGCTGGTTTTGCTCACTAGTTAGAACTAATGTTAACCGCGAATATCCTGGCCTTTGTGAATTTTAAAAATCAAATTTACTTTTGCATTAACATCACATCTTAAAATCAAATTTCCTTGTTTGTTTTTAAGATAAGGAGAAAATCAGGAACAGGACTTTCTTTCACCAAGAAAATGCGGTGAGGCCAATGTCGATTAGATTTTACTAAAACAAGCAAACAAACTGGCCGTACTCATTAGTTGTAAATTGATGAACAATTTCAGTCAGGAATTTTTTCTTCTTAAAAAACAAAATGTCTTATGTTTGCTTCTGTGCAGAGACTTTGGCAATATTGATCTTATCACACAGCTTTCTCTAGAAATTATCACAGGCAGTGAGAGTTACAAAAAGGTGTATTAGCCTGGCCAGTAACTCCAGACAGACTTTCATTCCCAGGAAGTGTTAGGAAAAAATATCAGCATAGGACCTAGGGGCTGAAAATGAGACTATTACGTAGATACATGGTTTCTTTTTAATAAGTACAGTTTAAATTTGCTTCTTCTGGAAGTAAATCTTCTGTATGTTATGAGGTAGGATTGAATGAGGCATCTTTCACTATTCTATTTGTTCATGGTGCTTGTATCAGTGATATTGATCAAGAGTCATAAGCAAATATAAAAAATCCGAGCCTTTAAATGGTTCTGGACACACTTTTGAGCATATCAGCAGAGAACAGGGGAAGGGCTGGGTTTGGGAGGGTAAGGCTCCTGTAGTAAATGTTTTTCAGTTGTGGCTTACATGGGATTTGCTGGTATTCTATGAAGAGCTGGTTTGTCCTGCTTTACAGATAAAACATGCAATTTGCTTATCACAAAAAAATGCATGAAGGCAGTTGACAACGTTTTTTGTCATTTTTTTTCCTGTGCAGTTCCTGTATCTGTCAAAAGGATTTTATGGGATGGAGAATGATGAGGTTACATGGTTTCCTTAACTGTTACTGAAAGGAGATGGATTTTTAAGACAACGTTGACAGTGCATTTGTGGCTATAAAGGAACATTTGGGAAATCCTGTTTTGTGCATTTGAGTGTGGCAATCATCCTGATGCTCTTCCTTGTCACAAACTACAATAACCCCGGCTAGGTTCAGAGCACGTATTACCCCATTTATAATAAAGGTGTTGAAACCCTTTCTGCAACAGTTTCTCTAAGCTGGTGTAGCTAGGGGCGTTTTCGCTGACTCAGCAGCATTACTGGTTCACTGGCAGCACTGCACACAGCTTGCACATACTGTGTCTAGAGTTACGGCAGGGCTCTCTGCTTATCGCTTGGTGGGCAGGAAAAGGGCACGCGAGCAGGAGAGCTGAGTATGAACAATTTAAGTTGTAAGGGACAGGATTCCCATTTATCTTCAGTGCCGCTGAAATGCTGCGCTGCTGCTCGATGGCTTGTGCAGGGTAATGTGAACTTTGCTGCCCTGCTCTTGCTGCTGATTACATGACAGTGTTTCCTTTTTTACTTTGCCATTAGTTAATTCTGCCTCAGACTGCCTGTTAACGAAATAATATGCCACACCTGCTTCCACTTTCCATGTCATGGACAGTTGCTGGTTTTACAAAATGTTTTCTGTTTGTCAAGCTGCTCTGCCTGCCTGGAAGTGTTTTGCCTGCTCAAATTTTTTAGGCTCATACCTCAAGGACTTGTTACTAGGTAACAGAGTTCCATTTGCCAATTGCCCACTATTTCCTTCTTGCCGTATTACAGGCCTGATTATTAACATTTAGTTCAGAGAAATTGCTGTCATTATGTGAAGTAACTTCCTTTAGAGGTTACTCATTAACCTTAGGTATTTTACTGTGCGATTATAATTGCCAAATGCCATAGGCATGGAAAACCTTTGAACTCCTCAAGGTATTAGTGTACGGGAGAAATGGTATCAGCTGTGATTTTTATATGTTCTTCACATCCCCCACCCACCTGCCAGTTATTTCTCCTTTTGACTGTATTCTTGTTCCATGCCTCTTGGCGTGCTTCATAGCATACAGAGCCTGCTCAGCTGCTGGAGAAGAGCATGTTTCCTTCTGAAGGGGTATCAGTCTCTCCTATTCCCCTTTATAGATCTGAGATTAGCCCTAGCAAGCTCAGTGGTGTTAGAGCGCTCGTTATCTGCTTACCAGTGCAACTAAGAGCAGAATTTGATCTCTTGACCTTGCATGATAAATGACATAATTGGGAAGCCAACACTCTCGTGTGGCGTGGTCCATGCTGTTACCATGTACAGTTTTCCAGCATTTAGGATGGCTCTTCCGTATTTGCTTTGGGGAGATTCTCAATCAACTCTACTGCTATATATTGCGTTCAAGGAATGGAATTTTTCAGACAAAACCACCGTTCCTTTTTTTTTCTTTCATTGTCTACACAAACAGAATCAGCTGCATACTAAAGTGTTTGTCTCAGGGCAGCATGTGTTCTCTGGAGGAGTCTTACTAAACATATTTGTCTTTCTCCCCTAACCCACTCCTCCTTAGAAGTGCATCCACATTCCTGGTAACTTGATTCCTCTGACTGGATAGGGCAAAGCTGCTGTAGCTGTAGTGTAGGCCTGTGTTGCCATGTGACTTCAATGAGGAAATATATATCATATTCAGGAAATTAGGGGACAAGTGAGATATATACATAGTGCTTAAACAGAACTAAAAAAAAAAGAAAGGTACACAGGCAATAGGCACGTTTTTACATGGATTCAGACCTAGTTTTGACAGTAGGAAATGAAATGTTGTGGTGGGCAAGGAAACTATAGTCTGGTAAGTCTTCTAAAATACAACAGTAGAATAACCAGTGCTATAAATAAAAAGGGGGGAAAGCTAAGGTGGTATTAACAAATGAGTCCTCCCAAGTCTGAGCTGGGCAGAGGGGGAGAATATAACAAGATTGTTATGACAGACTAACTTCTATCAGGCCCTTGATTTAATATTGCTTACCCACTCTGCTCTGTCCTTTTAATCTCAGCATGAGGTTTGTTTTTTTTTAAAGGGGGGAAAAGTGCGGGGGAAAAAACCCTCAAAACCAGTTATGTGCTTGCATGCTGCACATAGTACAATCTCCACGACGAAAGTGCCAAGTCAGTACCCTGATATTATTAATAATGAAAAATGTTTAATGACACAGTTTCTGATAATGGCTTAACTCTCCTTTTTTCTTTTTTTCCCATGGTAAATTGTCTTTCATAATTTAGAACAAATCTTGCTCCTGATTTGAGTGGATTTTCTCATTTGATGATGTGTTAGTTGTAACTTCTCATCTACTGTGTGTTGCAATGAGCTAACCAGTGGAATTTATGTTGCCATCTAATGTTGTTCCCTGGGATAAATGCAGTGATCCATGAAGTCCAAGCAGTGCAGAAGGCAGCACTTAAATTTTTTTTTTCAGTAAAACTGTGCTTCACTGAATTCCTGTTTATTCCTTCTGTTTAACCTGCTCACCTGCAGATCCAGGTCTGATTAATCAGATACATAATTCAGCACTGTAGGAATAGCTCAGTCCTCAGTTTTTGCTTTATAGGTTTATTGTCAATAAATCAGTGTCATTTAATGCAAATCAGTAGAACAGTTTTAAAACAAGCAAACCCCAAACTAATGTTAACTTCTTAGAGCCCTTTTTGAGAATACAGCACAAAATACAATTTGCTGGTGTGTAATATGAAAATTATTAGCAAAACTTTATGCATGAGACAGCTCTCGGTGAAATTAAAAGCCTATTAGGATGCCATAACTGCATATGGTGTCAAAGATTTTGGATTGCACGCAGGTACAAAAGCATGCTCCAGATAGTAGTTCCTCATTGTGCTTGAAGCAAATGTGTACAAAGAATCAGGGGAACAGGGCGCTAGCACAGCTAACACCTGAGACAAGGCATGTTACTGCCAGCTGTGGCATGTTTCTTGCATTCGATACAACCAGTAAACGCCTCAAACCACTTATTTATTTATGAAATGTTTAAACTTCTCTGTCCTCTACTGTACTGGCATTACAAAATGTTTAGCCTTATTTTGATATATGACATTGTTTTGTTTGAGCCAGTGTCACGGAATAACATTTAGTGTCATAGACTAGGGATCTAATGTTTTTTCTACAGAAACATCTGTGGTAGTTGAAATGTTACATTTTTTCCATGTGTTGAGTTTGCAAGTGCAGAAGAAACAGATTTGTTTTCAGACCAAAATTAGACTGTATGTTAATACACAGTGAAGTAGTTCCTCCCACTGAAGTTGTGGCAAATTTGATGTTAAACAATGATTATTAGGTTTCCATAGAAGACAGTGCAATGGGATAAATAATTTCTGTAGCAACCTGCACTGTAACTCTACTTAGCGAGGGGAGGGAGGAGGAAAAAAAATAAAATTAGGAAAGAGAGGCTTAGAGTACAGCACAAATGGTGCTGTCCTTATGACATAAAATAACAGGCTGAAGTTGTCATAAATGTTCTTTATTTTCATAAAGTCTGGATACATGCCTTTGCAAGTCTCATTGGAAGGAGGATTTATTGATCTGGAACCTCTATAGAAACATCTGTGAGGTTCAGTGTATTATTTTCTTAAACTAGTTTCTTTAGTATGCATTTCATTTTCAAGAAAGAATCTTATAAAATGGACAAAACCTTATTGATTGGACACCAGGAAGGTTATATTTAAACTTACTGGAAAAACAAATTGTTTTCTAGATGCTTGCTAAGATATTTAGGTGCTTTATTTTTTAATCACTCCTCTTCGCTAGTCCTGATGTGGTCAGTTTTTTTCCTTTTCATCAGTAAGGGGAAAAAAAGAACCTGTGCTCAGCAGCTATAGACCTGACGGATGGTGTATTGCTTCCTGGGCTGGTATATGTAGGAGGAGTGATTAGATATAAGTTCAGGATGGTCATGTGGAGGAGTGTGTGTAGATATACTTGGGGCAGAAGTTGCTGTCAATTATGAGGTGGGGTAAAGAAACCAAGGTAGACATGTAAATGGAGAAACTGCATACCTGGCAAATGCTATGATCCTTCCTATGGTCCTTTTCTTGCCTTTTTTTTTCTCCTTCCCTTTTTCCTTTTGAATCTCCAAAAGCAGAGCAGGGTGGGTGGGTTGGTTGGTTTAGTTTTTTTCCTGGAGGGGAGGGGATAAGAAGAAAACTTGGTCCCTTAAAAAAAAAAAAGGCAAGAGACTGATGACACATTATGATTTGTAGGGCTAAGAAACATGGTGAGGTATGAGCAATAACATCTGATCTGCTGCATTGTGACTACAGTGTTTGATTTTTCTCTTGGCTTTTTTCCCCCTTCAAATGCAAAGCTGGGATTTGTTGTTTCTGATTAAAAGTGTGGTGAGCTGTGTGCCTTTAGAAAACTGCAGAATGCTCTCTCCCCACACCTCCATTCCTTGTGCTCTCTATTGCTCGATGTGGAAGCTGTGGCTCTATGGGGACTTACAATTTCCTCCTAGGATCACCTGTGCTGTGGCTTAAATAGAAGTTTGTTTCTTCAGCTGTCTGACTTTTGAGTTTATCTGACTCAGGTTGACCCCTTAGTTTTATAATGAGCTAGTTTATTTGCTTGTGCAAATTGGGTTTTCTTAGACAGAAATATAACAGACTGTAAAGAGGCCAATCTTTTGATCATTTCACCTCCGGAAGGGGGAAATCTACAGTGCCTTTCTGCACTCACTGGGCACTCTCTGGATTGTTAATAACATTAAGTTACTGTTCCTGAACACTTTGTTGTAGGATTTTTTTTTAATACCATGTTGTAAAAGTCTGTATGTTGTTTCTTCTGTCTATGCTAGAAATATTGATAGGGTTTAGAGGCTAATTACTTTTCTGTTTGCAGGAAATAGAGAGCCTTTGCTTAGCAACCAGTCTGACTGTTTCTAATTCTTCTTTAAATACATCTTTATGTTACACCTATAGTCATGCATACAGGGAAGCACAAGGCAGAATGCTGAAAGACAAGGAGGAGTAAACAGTTTGCAAAAATGGTGCCAGTTTTTCCTCGATGGGCCTCGATTCTCTAATAGAGCCCAACAAAGCTGGGAGTGATGTGCCAAAATATCTTTTTAATAAACAACATAGGCAGTAGGAAATAATACTGGTCAGGGCTTGTTCTTCTGGCTCAGGGCCTCATTCCAACCTGTTGCAACCAGCTATTGAACGTCTATGGGGACACCCCCATACAAGAGGCCCCATGGAGGAAAGGAACTTTTACATTTTTGTTTGACTGGGATCCTTGCCAGTGGCGAAGTTCAAAGTGCAGTTTCCAGTAATTTGCTGTTACTACTCTGCATGTTTGATAGGCCAGGACAGAAGCATGCAACCCGAAGTAATATTTCCTGATTTCTGACATTTCTCAAGATATGAATGGAGGTTGCTGAGGCACTAAAACTTGGAAGGGTTTTCCTGACTCCAACACCTTCAATGCTTTCCTTTTCTCCTCCTGTGCAGCCCCCTTCCCTCCCCCCATCTCCTCCGTTAGATCACGTTCCCCGCTGTTGTCAGATCCGTATTTGGATGACATTCATATTGATTGTTTCCCTATGCAAACACTGTGCGGCTGTTCTTATGCAACCAGAAAAATCCTATTGATTTACTGAGTGTGAGGATTATTTAGATTGATATCCTTCTGTAGTAGTGATAACACTTCCATCTCCCTTTAGAATTATAGTTAACCTTTTCATTGTTGGGGGAGGGGAGGCAAATGAATTTCTTTTGCACTGTTAACTGTGGTAAGAGGGAGGTAAGCACAGGGAGAAGCCAGTAGAATAGCTACTGTTCTCTCTAACATATGCAGTTGTAGGCCATGTGTATGCCATTGTGGTTATGGAAGAAGCATCCTCTATAATTAAGATTATATAAGCATTCCTATTGTAATCTTTTGTTTTCAGCTTTCCCAAACTTGCCTCTTTTGGGCTGGTATTTTCCTGGCTTGTTCTCTGCTATGTCACAACTTACTTATTTTCCAAACAGGAATACAAATGTTGGAGAGAGTTGAGGAAATGGACCTCTCTTGCCTGTTTCAATAAAGCTCTTGATGTTTTTGAAAAATAGATCCAGAGTCAAAATGAGCTTTAGGTAGAAAGTTGTCTGGATGTGACTGTCAAAGCTTTTGGCGAACACTATTTTTATTACTGAATACTCTACATTTGTGCAAAAAGGAATGCAAATGTGCTGTGTAAGGGCAGAGCTGAGGTTGTGAGGGCAGCCTTTAATGCTCAAAATCCTAATTCTCTTTTTTTTTTAATGGCTTAAGTATGCAGACTTCCTAGATATGCAGGGTTGTGGGGATATTAGTACAGCTACCTACGAAAGCAGAGCAGTAGGAAATTTAAAGGTGCTGTACTCAGTCCCAACTGCACCCAGTTCTAACTGCACCCCTACAGGAAAGTGAATACTTCAAGCTAAGTCCTGAAACTGTGTGTGCTGATTTTGCACTGAAGCTTCACTTCTCAGCTGAAACTGTCATCTCATCTCTGTTTTGAAAACCAAATAAAATTCCTTTTGACTAGTATGTAGCTAGAGTTTTCAAATAAATAAGCAAGCAAATACCTTTTCTTCCAGAGTGCGCTGACAGGCGTTCACACAATCCAAGCACTCATGAGGTTTTAATCATTAAACTAAACAGTTCCTTGAAAGCAGAGCAATTTGGAGTTAATTCTGATCTTTATACTTGTGCTGATCACTTCATATCCAGTACAGTGTGTCCACTGTGGTGCCATACATGGACTGCCTGAACAGCAAGCTGAAGGGAACAGTGAGAGCGTATTTTTGAGCTGAACATTTCAAATACTGTAATTGTAACTGCATTATTCATGATTAGTGCCTTTTTTCTGATGTTTAGTCAAAATTCTCTAGAGGGGGCAGTGGGAGAAGGCATTGAGTAGCAAATAATCACAAGATGATCTACAGTGGCAATTCATTTGCCCATGGGTGTAGCGCATCACTGGTACCAGGGTGTTTGTCATGTGGCAGGCGGCTGTGTTAGATTGCCGAATGCTCTGCCCTCCTCTTTAACCAGCTGCAGTGCATTGGCCTCCCTCTGTTTTGATTTTTGTCCAGAAGGATATGAGTGGAGTGGTAGGGAGAAACCTGCAACCTGGTCTGTGAGATTTTTTTGTTAATTGTGTGCAAGAATAATTCACCAAAATCTGGCTGCACAAACTTGTTAAAACCACAATCTCCTGTGGGTAACAAAGCCTCTGGCTATGTTATAAGCACTGTGAAGTGATTGAAGAATGTTGGGTTGCATCATTGGACCAAACATCAGATAAACAAAAGGAGCATGACGTGTTCAAATGAAATAACTCCTCATAAACCTGGAGGATTGCAGCAAACTTTGGTGCTTCTCTTGACCAGGAAGCTACTTTGCAACACAGCTGCACAAAGATGTTACGCTGAATATCTGTAATGGTTCTTACATTGAAGCTGCACCCTAACTGTATTGAGGAAGATGTAGGGCTCACTAGACTGCATAAGAATTTTTCAGTATAGTCCTTTGTCTTTGTTGTTGGTATGTGAAACTAGAATAATATTCAAGAGGCTTTCTTTGGTCTCCATAATATTGGCTTGAATGTGAATTGTACAGAGGGAGTTGGCTTTGTACTTTGAGATAGTCTGCAGAAAACAAGAAATCGTGAAAGAAGGAACGTGTCCTGTTGCTCACCATGACAATAAACGTTGAAAATGATTCAATGATTTGTAGAGTTTAGCACTAGTCTTACTCAAATAGTGAAATTTGTGAGAACAGAGAAACTGTCACACTGGATTAGATCAAAGGTTATTGTGACCAAGTATCCTGTCTCCAGCAGAGGCTGGTGAGAGAGAGGGATTGGGAAAAGGGCCTGAGAAAAGGGGTGTGTGTATATATATAGTATATATTTGAATTGATCTTTCCCCTGCTGTATCATTTCCGCTTCTGACAGAGTTGTAGAGCAGCTTCCTAGCCTGATGTCTGCATTCAGACCACTGTGCTTGATAGCTGCTGCTGGATGTATTTGTCATTCATTTCTCTGATCTCCATTTGAACCTATGTGCTGCTTCGCCTCGACCAGCCCCTGTGGGCACTGAGTTCCACACTGTAATTGTTACATGAAAAAGCACTTGTCTTTGTTTCTAAACTGCTGCCAGTTTAAAAACAGGGTCCCTGGCTTCCTTTATTAGATGCAGTAAATAATTCCTTTTTTTTTACCATATTATTCCATTCACTATTTTCTAGATGTCGATTCTGTCCTCTCTTAGCCAGCTGGCATGCCCTAATTTATTTAGTTTCTTTTTGTCCAGAAGTTGTCTTCTACCTGTTACTTTCCACGTTTTACCTTTTTCTCTAATCTTTCTAGTTCTACTGTATGCTTGGTGAGATGCACGGTGCGGAGGTGAATGCAGCACTGTAATCAAAGGACCCTAACGTGTGGCCCATGGTATGTAACCCCATAAGGTTGCTTGCATGAGCAAATGCCTGTGAACTTGTGCCAAAGGTTGTACTGATCAGCCTGAGAAGACCAGTACTGCCAGGCTTTGTCTGTGCGGTGTCAGAACACGATAAAGCTGTACAAGTGCTCCTTGTTACATGCTATAAGTTCATCATCTCTGTTTGGAGGTTACAGCTGCGATGCCAAAGCTTTGGGTAAACCATACTTCAAGTTCCAGTACCTAAAACGGTGGGTGTCAAAAGAAAAAGATGACACCAGTCATTACAGGATGATGAAAGTTTGTGAGATGCTGGTGGAGGAGGAGGGGAGAAGTTCCTAACTTGTGCAACAAAAAGGTATTATGCCCCTCCAAACCCTGCAATCCACAAGTCTGGTAGTGATTCAGGGTTTTTCATGATCCTTTCTGGTTATTTGTGTATATGGATTTCTGCCTGCAAGTGCTGATATGCTTTGCCCTTAAAAAGTGATTTTGTAGTGGAAGATGAGGATGTGTGTTTGAGACTCTTCTCAAACCTTTGGCTTCATGGAGCCCTGAAGGCCCCATGCGCTTCAATAACAGCTGTTTGCACAAGCCTTACAACGCAGCAAAAAATCAAGTGGTTCCTTTTGTGGCAACGTTACAAGTCAATAATTTGAACTCAGATTGTGTCCATGTCCAGTGAAGAGCGAGGATTACATCCCCCTTTCCTCTTGCTGTCCTGCATAGCGAATCCAGATCTATTCCCTGCAGGGAGCTGAGCAGGCGAAAGGAAGGGAGTGTCATCCTTTTGGGAGCTATTACAGCATTCACTCCCCCCAGGAAAGAGGAGGGAGGAATTCTAACAATTCCTTGCCAAGCTATTCCAAGGACAGAGCTCATCAGGGCTGTTCCTGAAGGCTTTATTTTAGCATCTGGACTTCAGCGACTTTTTTAAGCCTAGTTTTGTACTGAGGATTACTGTGAATTTAGATCCAAACCATTGCTTGAGTTGCATATCTAAAATAAGCATTGTTAACAAAAGCCAAGTGCCTTACGCATTTTATTCAGTGCTAAGAGCAGCTTGACTGCTAATATTTCATGTGCTGAAAGAAATGGAGCTGTAGTGTTTCAAGATAATTCTGGAATTTTGAAGCATATCCTGCATGGCAAACTGTAATGCCCATGATTATACTAGTGGTGATCAGTTTGAAGCCAGTGAGACGTGGGTGCGGAAAGATGTGGAACTGAGTCCTTATAAAACGACAAATGTGTGCTTTGCCATGTTTGTTTAATATTGTGCTATTAGTTTTTTGAAGTGCCTGTGTGTATAGTGTCTGCCCACGTTACCTTTTAAAATTTTTTCCAGGTCTGCTACGGTTCAAATAAATCATATAGCAAAGCAAGAATTTATCCTGTCTCCTCCTAAAGCATGTAGGCTTAATACTTCTGCTGCCTAAGTCGTTCTAACAGTCATGGTGTTACGAAGGCTTAAACAAAATTCTGCTATATATCCCAATGGTTACTTTGAAGAAAGAAATGGGGAAGGGAGGAGCAAGGTAAGAAAGGAGAGAGTGGCCGTCTGAACCGAGGGAAGGAGGAGAGCACTTATCTCTTTTCTCTCACTGTGTCAGTCCAGCCTGAGTATCTGCACGAAGGAGTTCAGAGTCTTTCACTTTGTAGGAATCCATGAACGCAACAGGGTAGAACCAAGCAGGACTCAACTAGCCTGGAAGCTGAATTGCTTTGTGTGCCACAAGAGTGTTTCTCACCAGATCCGGTTGAGCATTCTGGCTTTATGCAGCAGATAACTACACAAGCAGAAGAAAAGCTTATTTTTCCTTGCATTGCTTTTGCCTTTTATGCTCTAGATTTTGCAAGGAATGTCATTTTTTTGTGTATTGAACCAAATGATTCTTAAGTGAAGGAGCAGATTATTTGTTCCGTATTGTGCATGTTAGTGAAAAGTGCAGAGCAATGGGTGTAGCCCATTTAATAGCTATTAAGCTGTATAGTACATGGGTGTAGCGAAGGCTTCAACTTGCATGCGTGGCTTTTTGGCAAATACAAGGATACAAAAAGAAACGGAACAACTCTACCGGTGTGTTGGAAGACAAGTCCCAGATAAGTAGTGTTATTAACCAGTAGGGAGAGCCGTTAATGACCAGGTGGGAGAGCAGCTGTTCCAGGTGCAGAATCAGGGTATTGAAACAGCTCTGACCTCAAATATTCTGAGGTGACTTTTACAGTAGAGTAATTAATAAGAATGGAATATGCAGATAAATGAAAGCTACCTTAGTGATGTCTGGCTATAATCCCTTCGTCACAACCCCCTTTATTATCTAACACTCTTAGAAGTGTGTGGACATCAAACTGTAAGTGTGGAAGGATTCTGAATTCTGTCTCTCATACATCACTCCTTCTAGGGAGAAAACAGTGTAGATGAATGTATAAATCTGTAGAGGAGTGAGATAATAATTTGAGTATGTATATAATGTGATATATTGTTATTGCTTGAAAGATAGAAAAATGGCTGGCAGGAGATGATTCTCAAAGCTTTTAATTGTAAATTGGGATTCCAGGTGATTAAGTTCTGTGGAGACTTGATTAGATTTGCTGTCTCCCCCCCTCAACAGCCTGGGATAATGATTAGTTCACGATCTCAAGCTGCCTCTAATAATGGGATGAATCTATTAGTTGGATGCTTCTGCTAAAATTATTTGCAATAAAATAACTGTTCAGAGTTGCATTTGCATGGCAATGGATAGGCTTTGGCTGTTAAGCAAGGATGAAAAGATTAGGTTGCAGGGTTGCCTACAGACTCAGGGACACGGGTTGTGTTGCCTTATAGTGTGTTCACCTACAGACTGTTGGGGAGAGAGTTGCCTTTGGTTTGTTCTTTTGGAGTTGTTCTGCTGTTCTTAAGTAATCAAGCATTTGGGAAGCTAAAGAGAGTGGTCTCTAGTCTGGTGTCTAGGACACTTAGCTGTCCGGAGGGGGACTCCGGGTCCTTGCTTCAATGAACATTCAGAATACAAATATTTCACTTCATCTTTCTTCTCTTGTCTTGCTGTTTATACTTACCCTATCATCAGTCTTTTGGGATATGGAAACTGTATGAATACAGCTGTTGGCTACGCTGGGGGTGCCTGGTTTACCTACCTACTGCCAAGAAGTCTTCCTGAGAGTTTCTGGGGCTAGATCTTCCCTTGTGATCACAGCCAATATGTTTTCTGGAGTGAGGCTTTACAAGTGCAGTAGGCAGAAGAAAAGTTAGCCTGAAAATCCCATCAGAAGAAAAAAGAAGCTGAGAAAATTGGTGCCTTGGGACCTAAATTCTGAATTCATCTGCTGATGAAAATCTAGAGACGTGCAGGATTAGGATTAGCTAGGTCGGGTCTTGAAAGCAGTTGTTACGAGAGAGAGAGAGAGAGATGCCCAAATTCATCTTTTGGATTTAGCTTTGTATATTGACTCCTAGAAAGATGTGATGTGCTAACCGCACAGTTAAGCTCAGAGCATCCCTTTCCTATTTCCCTTGGCAGCCAGTTTGTTTAACTGTAGGTCATGCCAGGAAGGAAAAACCGGAAACAAATCAAAGCTCCTCTTCGTTTTCTAGTCTGACTTTCTCACCTGATACATTGTGGTGCATCACCGTGGGAAGCTCAAATTTTGCCATATGCTGTGGGCTGTGATACAACATAACCTGACTTACCCAGGCTGTGTCAGCTACAGGAAGTCTGAAAATGTGGTTTCCTGAAAAACAAGTGAAAGGAGGGGAAGTACATAGTTATTGTTTTGAAGATGGCATTATTGGAAACTCCATGAGCACTTATGTCAAAATACCTACGAAGCAGCTATTTAGTCATAGGAATAGTTGCCATTTATTTACAAGGCATCTGTGCGTGAATTAGGAAAAATCCTTTAACACGTGTCAGACCTCACAGAGATGAGTAATTCTGTGGAAATAGTGTGCGTGTCAGACGTGACTGATCTCTTGTTACCCTGCACTCTGTCCTTTGTTTCTGAGTAAGACTCAAATATATGTGCTAGCAATAATCCAGTATAAACCAGGCAGTGTCTGGTATAATCCACTTGCCTCTTGCATTTCCGTAGAAGATGAAAGATTTTCTTACTGAGAAAGCATTTCTTTGAGAAAATCAAATTGTGCGGCAGTTTGCCAGTTGGTGTTAGCTAGTAAGTACTGGTTTGCATCAGGTTAGGACCTGATCTCCTTGCTTTTAGGTTAATAACAGCTATCTTAAAAATGCATTTCCCAAAATGCAAAAGCACTCATTAGTGAAACCACCCTGTGCTGTGCAGGGGTGGTTGTGATTGTTACCTTTCCCTGATTTCTTAATTCTATGTGTAGTATATAAAGCTCTTAGTTTCAGCACCTGTGGTCTAAGGTAGGAGTGGGATCTGTGGTACATGGCTGATAGGTGAGGCTAGGAACTGGAATCAACCTCAGTGCCTCTCTTCAGGCTCCGTATGTTAACTTTAATGACTCTTCTATGTCACTTCCCTTGAAAGGCTTCGTGGTTTTCCCAGTGCTTTAACACTGAATCTCTTATTTCCTGGACGAGTCCCTGAGCAACCTGATCTAACTGTACCTGCTTGGAGCTGGGAGCTGGACTAGATGACCTCCGGGGGTCCTGGAGTCCAATGTACACTATTATACGAAAAGTAAAAGATGCTTTTGAGGCTGCTAGATGAGGGATAACATGGCAAGCTGTGGAGCTGGATAAGCCACAAGCACTCCATTTTACCCAAAGATATGAGCCATTGTTATTTGCCTGTATTTGTTGTTTCCATCTTCTTGCAGTAAATTTAATTACCACTGTGCAGGACTTCTTCACAAGGGCCCTGCTAGGAAACTATCTACAGAGGGCTGAAGATAGAATTTCTGGCTGGCAATTTGTGTTAAGACAACCTTTCTTAACATTAGTTCTAATGAAATTGATGTAACTTCTGCATCTGAGTGCATACAGTTTAAATACAGGTGGAAAGTAAATGTATGGCATGCAAAATGATGGATATCTGCAGAGAGTTTTAATGTGATGTGATGCAACTTCTGTGAGCAAAGAAACACCTGGAGATGCCAGCAAGTAGAAATTGGAGTATAGATTTTTTTATTTTTGTAATCAGACAGAAGGGCCAGGGAAGATAAAATACATGACCCCTTGTCCCCACTAAAGATACTGAGGGACCACAGCAGACCTTGCTACCCCATGGGTTTTTGCAGGGATTTCAATCCAGCCAGGGCAGCAGTAACCCTGCATGATTTGAGAGGAAGAAGGCAGAGAGTGCAGTCCTGTTTGCAGTGAGCTAATTGATTTGTTCCTTATCTGTCAGTAGTTGCAGTCTCCAGAGCAGTTGTGGGGCAGCTCCGTACGCAGTTCTTCCCTGGACTTGTGCTGTTGAGAATTGGTCAGCCAACTGTAGAGAGAAAGTGTTTCTCCTGGGCCTCTATTAAACCTTTTTGCTTTGAGCTCCCTACTAACAGAGGTGGCTTATGTTGGGCGTGTCATTTTGACAGGCAAAAAGGGCTAAACTGTGCACCTTGAACATGTACGGGTATGCGTTAAATGCAGACCAGAATAGCACCAGTGCTGTAAAAACTCAGCTGGGAGTTTTGCATCATAAGCCAAAATGTCATGGTCCTTCAGTGTTACACTTAGGCACGGATTATGCACAGGGATGATTTTGGTGCTTTGTGAAATCGGTGTGGCAGACACCTGAAATAGTGGATTTTTATAAAAATGTGCGCAGCGTAAATTTATTAATTCATCAGTCAAGGACTGTTGACATAATATAAGCACTGTCTTGTACACTCATGAGTTGTTCCGCGTACTTGTGGTTACAAGCGTGACTGTGCCTAAAGAATATATATGGTAACAGAAGTGTAGATGTGCAAAGATAGCTGTTCAGCTTCTGAAGCTAGTGTGTATACTGTCAATCTTCTGAAGTAAATGTGTAGTGTCTGTTTCATAGTTCACTTGTAGCAGAAATATCAAGATCAGTACTTTGCTGTTCACCAAAATGTCCGAATCCTACATGATGCCTTGTACAAAGCCCCTGTTCAAGCACAGCACTTGAAAGCTTTACCTGCAGAAAAGCTTCCTGTTCAGACTTTGTCAACAGATGCACGAAGCGCAAGAATTACTTTTGACAGTGAACACTTTATGGGGCAAAAGATCCTCTTAAGAATGTAAGGTCAGCAGTCTGTGAGTGAAGAATTTCTTATGCACATCAACACGCAAATGTTTGATGCCTAATCCTTTAATATGATTTTTATGGATTGATTTCAACAGGAATTCAAAGACAAATCTTCAGTAGCTGAACAGCCTTCTAGCAACAAGCTGGCTTTGTTGGAATACATGCTCAAAAATTATCTCACTCATTTTTTGATTTTGCAATTGTTCTATGTTAGCAGCCCAATCCTGTAGCTCATCTGCTAGTTTTTACTACTCATTACTGAAGCAAACTCCTATTGAACCTTTTAAGTATTTTGCTAAAATAAGTATTTCTGTTTATAAAGGGGCTATATAGGATGGTTTTCAACATTCTAATGGAGATATCTTTAATGCTTCATTTGTGGCATTGTACTCTGATATTTGCAAATTACTGGAAAATTACAAGAAGCTTCGTGATAAAAGATAGTTCTGCCTCTCCAAATGCTTCCTTGCTGTTGAATTTACATCTCTTCCAAGTAGTTATTGAAAAATCCCAGAGCACTTCCTCTAAGAGCGGTGGCTGTAAAGTTTTGCTTTTTGGCCCAATGAAGACAGCAAAGCTGTGCTATCTAATTTAAGTTTGTGTGTATATGGGGTCATGGGTGTATGAGCATGTATCTGTATACTGCAGTGACTTAGAATGCTTTGGGGTCAGAAGCACAATTTGCTGTTGATTTGTTTTAATTTTATTGGCAAGTTCACGGATAATTTCCAGCAGACATTTCCTAATATATTTTCTTATCCATGTGTTTTTAGTGGTAGAAACTAAGCTAAGAAATTAAATAAGCTAGGTTTTCAAACTAAAGCATGATAGTTTGAGGATGATCTTTCCTCAGATGTTCAGTGAATTCACTGATGTCTGGGAAGGCATAAAAATAAATAGTATCTATTTAATGAAATTGAATTAAAGACATTACAGTTTTGTAAACTTTGAAAAAACTGCCTAGATACAACATTTCACTGTAACTTAGTTTGATGCATGCTTTCAGTAAGATGTGGCTGTAAATCTTCTTCAGGAAGAACTCAGTGGAGTTTACGTCATCTAGTATCGGTAGCCTGAGACTTCAGTATCACTTAACATGAGATCTCTGTAACATGATTAAGAGTTTTGCATTAGCTCTTCATTTTACCAAAAGGCACCTCTAAAACTGCAATTATTAATTGCAAATAGAAAAATTATTGCAGATATTTGTGATCAAGCTACTAAGCCAAGCTAGCTTAGCAGTACCTGACTAACATATGAGGTATTGTGTGTTGTGTGTGCAGTTGTTTGTGCCCCCCCGCCCCGACATGAACTACACTGAGAGGTTGTAGTTAACCCCAAAGATTTTGTTTGTGCGATATCCTGGGACCCTGGGGTTTTTGCAGACAATAACACGTGAATGATTCTATTATAGATGCTAGTCTGGGCTGACAAAATTTCATTGCTGTAGGGTTTGTCAGTCTGGTAAAGCTACTACTGATTCAGAACATGATTTCCATTGTGTGTGTGCTCAGCAGCCTTCTTGCTTTCAGCTGGACTAGGTGACTTCTCTTGCATGGCAAATGGTAATTGGTTTGAGAGTAAACTCTTAGTCCTTCAGTAATTTCTCCGTGAGAGTCTGTTCTGAATGTCTGTAGAGCTCTGGCTTATTATCCTGAGACTTGCTTAGTCCTCCTTCCCTTCCAAAAATAACCTTTTAGCTATAAGTCTGTCCAAAGTATTCTAAGCTGTCACTACTTTCCTGTTCTGTGTTAGAATATCTTTCTCCTGTATCTCATTTCTATGTGGAACATAACCTTTCTCTAAACTGTCATATAGTTTGTAGTGAGCTCAGGAAGAAGTAGTATCTGAAAGCTACCAAAAATGTCAAGTGCTTCAAAACCAGCTGTTGTCAGAAATAGAGATACCTTTTGGTTTTAGTGATGGCTAAACTTTTTCCAGCTGTTGCTCTTGTCAAAGAACTTTAATTTGGTTGTGAAGGCTTTTCACTGTACCGTTTCTCCACTTGAGGTACTGCTTTAAGTTCATTGCACTCCAGATATTCACTAATCTCTTTGAGCAGAGGAGTTGGACGCAGGTTTATTTTTTAGTGTGCGAGTTCTGCCTGATCCACCCTGTTTAGTGTGATCTGCCTGTGCAAGGACAGCAAATGTCTTGGACTACGCCTGTGTTAATTGACCCAGGAGGTCTTCCCGGTTCCTGGGACTAGGTGCGTGTGCCAGACATACTCTGAATCTGTATTAGAGTGAGTCTCTGGGCTCAAACTAACTTCCACTTTCCCCTTGTTTTGCCTTAGAGGCAGTCCAGGTGAATAGACTGGATATGAGCCTTAACACACTCCGACAGGTCCCAGATCTGGATGGTTTGAGGGCAAAGAGGGAATGTCAAGACTGGAAAGCATGCCAGGGTATCACCAGCAGGGATCTGGGCAAGACCTTAGAAGACCTGTTACCTACAAAGTATCTGAAGAGATTTAATCTGTTTAATTTCCTAAGTTTCTTAAGTTTGTTTTGTTGCAAACCTTCTGGTCATTTTACATAAAGTTGCAAAGATTATGCCATGGATTCTCCATGTTATCCCTGGAAGATGTGGGCAGTTCCCAGGAGAGGAGAGATTTTTTAAAGCTATTTTTGGTAGCTCAAAATGAATTGGGCTTTCTTTTATTGGGGCATAATCACTGCTGTAAATTCTGAACACTAACTACCTTTCTGCTAATGTTTGGGGCTTTACTATCATTGCTGATACTGCATTTCTGGTACTGTATTAGCTTGAATACCTGTGCCCAAAGTAAATGTTCAGTTTGTTGATTGTTTTTCCAGAAGATATTTCTTATGCTGAATTATTATATTGCTGTCTATTTGAAAATCTGAGCTTTATACAAAAATTGCTTGAGGTTTTTTCTTTCCTTCTGCAGGTGATAAATATTTAACAATATGGGAAAAATGTAGAAAACAAGCTTGTGGTTTTTTTTTCTTTTTTAAACTTGGATTTTTTAATGTGTGGATAACCAGGCAGAATAGAGAATTAAGAAGCACAAGTAAGTATATGTAGTGGCTATGAAGTAGGTGGCTTGAAAGGTCCATTTTATTCTCAACTTCCCTTAGATCTATTTGTGACTTCGTAGGCCTGTGCTAAAACTATTTTTATTCTATAATCTAGGGGCAGCAAATGACACTGGTGTAACTTCCAGGTAGTCTGCTTCAGTAACAGCTGCAGCAATCAAAGGCATTCAGTGCCTTTCCTGCAAGGAAAGGGTTATCTGTCCTCTCAAATGTGAGAGCACACCCTACTCTAGCCTGCAGGCATACAGATAATAATAGCATGGAAGGATGGCAGCCTGTGCTCTGGAACGGTTTATGAGGAGGAAGTCCGCAATTACATATTTCTGGGCAAACATTAACCAAGACTGAAGCCTAGCTTCGAAGAAAAACAACAGACTGGAACCTCCAGTAATATAGCTGTTATGTGGACTGGAAACAGCAGTCAAACATTCATGTAGCGTTAGAAGTGAAGTAGGAATAGCCTGACAACAAAGCAAAAGACTGATAATACTAGCATATTATGTGCGTGTGCTTGCAGAAAGTATCTCTTTCCTGACCCAGCCCTCCAGTGATATTGGAAGGAGCAAGGAGATTTTTTAAGTACTCTCTAACTTTATGAAAACAGACCTAAGCCAGAGTAATGGAACTATTGTTTGCTGTGCTCACAGCCTAATCCATTTATATCGGTGGTTTCAGAGCTTACCACCACACACTGAAGTTTCTCCTTTAAAAAACAAGTTACTTTGGGCATCTTTCAATCACTGTGGTTACCATGCTAGAAACAATTGCTATTCTGTGCTGTGGTTTTGTAAAGTAGCAGTCTCATTTAGAGCTTTGTGTGCTAAACTCGGATATGCCCATTCTATTATAGACTCTGTGTACCTAAAAATGGAATTGTTACACTAAAATTAAGTAGACAGCCAAATGATACACACTTCCTCTCCTTTGTTTTTTTTGACAGACCACAATTACTGCAAAGAAGCTGTCCACTCATTACTGCACGCTCTGGGGAAAAGGAGGAGTGACAGAATATAGACCAATATAGGAGAGGAGCGTTAGTCTAAAGAGACACTTGCTGTGACAAGCATAATATGTAAATTCCAAAGTTAAGCACTTTGGAAAAAGTCCAAAAGATGAAGATACATACATTACTGCTGCTAGGGGCAAGGAAGGGAATTTTAAATGTTTCCATAGAGAATATATACTTGGCGCTTTTTTCCTTTTTTTTTTTAAAGGCAAGACAGCTGTGACTGAGAAACCTTACAGTTGGATTAGACTATTGGAATCGGATTTAAGGGTAAAAGTTAGCTTATTGTCGTCTTAGCTGGGCTAAAATAGGCTAGGTATTTCAGGAGATAAGTTTAGTCTCCCAACATCATTCACTGCTAGGGCAGACAGTACCTACCTATTCCTGCTAGTGACCTGGAATCACTAACATCCAATAGCCCTTAGGAAAACTAAAATGAAATGAAGTTACTGGCTCAGCTGACTTCATGGTGGACAGTTGTTCCTGCCCCAGTGCCTGTCTTCACAATTAGTGCTGATTAACAGTCATGCTGCAACCAATACTCCACAGAGAGACTGGAATGGAAAATGCAGTCTTGGGGACTCTGTGAGGTCCCTCATGACAACAAAATATATTCAAAAAGCAGCTGATTGTGCTTTGCCTACTCTGGTGATGGGCACATGTGTTCTTTGTTTTTGTCTTTTCCCTTTGCTCCTGTGCCCGATACTGCACGTTTTGTAATGCCAAAGTAGCTTTTAAAAGCCCCCCCCCCGCCCCGTGTTCTAGCAGGTTATTTTCCTAGAAGTATTTTAACAAAACACAAATTAAACAGTGATTTCTGTCGTAGAATGATCTCTGCTGTGTGTATGCTTGCATTTTGAAAACCCAGAATATTACTAGATAGGTACTGGTAGATTATTTTAGGTACACTTGAAGAAAGCTGTTTCTGGCGTTTAGGAAAGGACCAGGTTCAGGGGGACAGGAAGAACTGTCCTGTTGTGATGAGTATAGGTGGATTTTATTGTAATAAAGGAATAAAGAATACTGACTCCTGGATAATAGGTATCCCTCTAAATATTTTAATCTAACTAAAATAAAGCTATGTTTGTGTTAAAATAGGGAAGATGATTAATGGGAGAATGGGAGGAGACATAGTTTCACCTCTTGTTGTAAAAGGAGTGCAAGTCTAAGCTTGACAGAAAGCTGCTTTTTTTTTGGTTCGTTTTGAGGATGGACAAATCATGGATAGCCTACAGACAAGAGCTGCACAGGTCTTTTGGATTTCCCTTTTGTACTTCATTGCATCTTTCAAATTATGTTCTTGAAGGCTGAACCTGGGCTTAAGTTAATCTTAATGATGTGCCTGTATAAGGTTTTATAGGTTGGTATTGTTATCTCCTGAACAGCAGCAAATTTGGTCCCCGCTGAAGTAGACTGTCTTCTACTAGTACGTCCTTTGCCTTTCGGGCACCTCAGCACCGTGTCAGTGAACCAGCAAAGGATGAGAATCTAAGCAGAATATTGAAGTCCGTTTTTTTTTCCCCTGTTTAAAAAGTTACTCATTGCGTTGTCATTCATAATCATCTTCCCATGTGACAGGATGGGCTCGTCAGATCCCAGAGAGATAAAGCTGAATTTGTCAGCTGCTAGGGGGCTAAGGTAGGCATCCTTCTGACTAACAGTCTTTGAGCACTGTGTCTGGAGTGGTGTGAATTTGGAGTTACGTGCTGTTAAGTGGCACAGAAAATATGGTTGTGTAAGTGTGGTTAGTGGTTAATGATTTCTCTCTTTCTCATTCTCTCTCTGCCTTCTATGCTCCTTGCTCTGTACATGAGAGCAGGAAGGAGGATTTGGATGGAGTAATGCAACCTTTTCATCTTTTCCTAACTGAATCAACATTGTTGTCAATTTCTAGAAGTTGTCTTTGGTCCTCTCTAGAGGACCATCAAGACATGAGATGTCTTCTGACACTGCAGTGTGGAAGGTGCGACTTTAACATTCTCCTGCCTACTGGGACTCTGCCTGAGGGCTCTTCTCCCATCTTTGCTTACAGCAAAACATGAGATTGCTCAGGTATTTTCCTGTATAAGCTGTCCCTTTAAAAGGGGAACTTCCTATGAAGAATCTGTTTACAACCTGCTGGTCCCTATACTCAGCTGACCCCACTAGCCAATGAAATGCAACGCAAAGATTTGATGAAAGCTTCCAAAGGGAGAGGGAGTGAGCCCTGAACTTAGCATCTGATTTGGAAGAGGACTTTTATCATCTTTATGCTGGTGGTCAGGGCTGAAAATAAAGGTGAATTAAGGAGATCTTCAACAGGTGCAGTGGTTACCTTGCAGATGAAACAAAACACTAAGAATCGCATGAAATCACAGCAGTGGTAGTGAACATACCATATGATATATTACATTGTCTCAGAGAGTCTCATTTTGACTCCCTAATGCATTGCTCCAGAGCGCAAGCCTCTGCAACGTTGGATGTGAGAGAGAGCCTTGTGCAGGCGGTGCAGTGTTGACAAGTGCCTTGTACCATCTGCCTCCTTCCTCCACAAGTCTATTGGCATCCATGCAGCAGCTTGTACTTGGTAAGAGCACTGAAAGGAGATGTGATTTGTATTTAATCATCAGCAAATGTCCCTTGACTGTTTCTTAGTTGCCCATCTGAGTTTAATTCCAAAAGAAGGAAACTCTGATGTATTCCTGCCTTCAGGTATAATTACTTCAAGACAGATTGACAGTTTAAGCACACATGACACTGCTTAGCTTTAATTAGAGTAAATTGGCAGAATTTATGTGACCGGTAGTTTTGGGGACTGTCAGATGCATGAAAGTATATTTTTGCATATCATTTCCTGCTGAGGCGAAGACCAAGGTACTAGCTGAAAGGCTTGTAATTAGGATAAGAACACATTGTAAATTCAACCCTATCTCCATTAGGAGGTGAACGAATCTGGCTGGGGAAAAGGGTGGTGCTCTGGGAAGAGAAAAACATTTGAAACAGAACGTGAAGCAAGAACTTGCTGGAGACTGGGCTATAACACAGAAAAGTGTTATTGCCAAATGGAAATCTTTGTAGACAGGCACAGGTGACTTCTAAGTGCATAAGTAAGAGTTCTAAACCTGAAGTGAATTTTTTTGGAGGGTTGTTCTGGTATGTCATATAACCCCGGTGCTGATAATAACTGAGATAAAAAAAAAAAAGGAGGTTTGGCTGGGTGTCCTGCCACAACAGGTCCTAATGCACCGATTCAGAGTGCCCTGGAATAACATTATCCTTTGCTGTATCTCTTCCTGACTTGACCCTCAGCTGCAACTTGCCTGTCTGCTAACAGCAGTGCAAGCAATGAGTGCTTAGTACACAAAAAGATCCCAAATCATTGACTGAACAGTAAGTGAAGATCAGGAACGCTGTTGAGCCCCTTCTGTACTGAGTCCTGAGAGACAGTGCTCACAGAAATCTGAAGGGAAGAGTCTCCCCGTTGCTGTGCCCTAGACCTTTTCATTAGAGAAGCACTTTCCTGAACCAGGGAGCTGCGTGGTGCTGAGCACCTGCTGATGCTGGTGGATGTTGTCAGTGTTGTTTGGATGCAGTTTACAGTCTGTCTCTGCCTGGCAGCCATTTAAAGAGCTGTGGAAGATGCATGGTCCTCAGCTTTCCCAAAGAAAGGGAACAGCTGACCAGAGGTTCAAATCCAATTAACTCATTGGCGCTGGGTTTGCTAACTGATCTCTGTTTGATGTTGGGAGCTTTTACTGACAGTATTTCCTGAAAAACTTGTGGATTAATAAGAGTTGCAGGGAACAGAATTTTCTTCTGTAACGGCCCAAAATTTATTAGGTTCTGTTTTATTGCCTGGTATAGGAGAGGTGGCAATATCACCCTGCTGATTTGAAGTTTGGTGTAAAAACCTAGTGAAAGTGGCCTTGAACCTCTTCTATGATGGGGTCAGGATGGCATGTGAGCCTGTTTACCCAAGGATGCTGCAAATATGGTGGGCCCAGCATACTTAACTATCCTGCTTTCTATTTTCTTCATAATTTGGCCTGGGCCTGCCATCTGCGAAGAAAGTGGAGGGGCTGTGGTCTTTAATGCTTGGGTCCCAAAGCTTAAGATGCTGAACAGCTCAGTGTTTCTCTGAGAGGAGTGTTATTTCCAAGTCAGCTGTACAGGCTTGCACACAACTTTCCTTTAATTTGTTCCAAGTGTGCCACTATCCAAATGTGATCTATCCGGATCTAATAGTCCTGTGAAACTGTTTTCTCTAGTCTAGGTGATGGAGTCCATATGTGGATAGAGCTGGATAGCTTGTGCTCATTATGAGAGAGTCTAGTCTGGCTGCTCCTTGTTTCTTACTGCTTTCATGGGATTTTTGACTCCGTGACCTAGTTTGAATACAGTCGACAAGATCTACATCTGCTGATGAGTTAAGAACTTGCTGTCAGCACCCATTCTTCCAGTGCAGTACCAGTACTTCACATTGCAGTCACCCTAATTTCTCTGCTTTCAGAAATGGAGTCCTGCAACCCTGAAAACTCGTCACAGCAGGAATTCTTTTGATCTTTTTTCCCAAGATCATGCATTAACAGCATGGTGCAGGACTAAGGTAAGAAAGTCTGAGGAAAAACTCTAGGAATTTTTTGCTGCTTGTTGTTCTCTTGTCTTTTAATACAAACATTGCAATAGCAATTTGTGATAAAGAACAGTTTTTCCGAAGTCATGGGTTCCAGGCTTAAGGTAAGTGGCAGAAATAAGGGTTCAAGATGAGTAAAGAGTATTTAGTGCCGTAGAGGAATGAATGGTGGCCACCTTGGCGGTTCAGCTGTGCATTTGTTTCTAAGCCCATCACAGATGATTTTTTTTTTTCCTGCCGCTTTTATTTTTAGCGGGATGCTGGGGATGCAAAACAAATATGAAATGTTTAGGATGGCAGTTTGCACTGTGACTAATCTGTCTTCTGCGAAGCTAATAATCCTCCCAAATACTTTTACGAGGGAAGTCCTAGACTTGTATTTTTCACTGCATGGCACATCGCAAACTTGAAACTTGGTTAATGGCTGCTAATAACTCGCTGAATTCTCCTCTTCAGGGATTCTTTCCTCAGGAGAGCTGTTATCGTTAATCTGGTTAAATCTGGATGTTTTCCCTTCTTTTCTTATATTGTTTGTTCTGCTTTGAGGTAGTTACAGTTCATTTATGTCTGGTGAAGGAACAAGTGGTATTTGCCACAGTTGGCTGCAAGGGCTCATGGGCGCCCATTTGCATAGGCCTTGTTACAAAGGCAGACCACATCCTGGCGAGGACAAAGTGCTGTCTGATACACAGCCTGCATACACCAGTGCCTCCCTGGAGGGGAGCCAGGATGTGGGCAGGCTTTGTAAGAAGGCACTGTTTTAGTCTGTGTGGAAGTTGAAGGAAGGGATAAACCAACTAAATTAATCTTTCTTTCCATTCTCTGGCAGAGCTTCTACCAGTCAAAATATGCATATGATTCACTGCAGTATAAATTTTTCCTCCGCTTTTTGTTTGCTGTCATCTAGGAGAAAAGCAGTGTGTCATTCACTCGGCTGCATTTCGCTTGGAGCAGTAAATATTTAGAGAACACTGAAGACCCCAGCTTAGATAACTTCTTGCAAAGATATTCTTGCTCTGTGTCCAAGAGGTATATTTGCAACCAAGAGATAAATACAACCTATTCATCATCTTCCATCTAACAAGTTAAGAAAAAAACCCACACAGCATGAGTACTAGGGTTTAAACTTCAAGCTCTTACTGAAATGGTTAGGTAAGCATCTCTGTGCTTGTCAGCTGTGTCTGACTCTCATATAATAGAAAACCTGATCTTGTGTGGAAGAGTGTGTTGATGCTGTTGTAGCACAAATATAAATAATTATTATCTGCCAATTAAGGACAGCAAGATGGATCCACAAAGTGTTCAGTAACTTGTCTGAAGTTACATTTGGTGACATTGTTAGACATATTACCCCATATTTCCTGATTTTGGGTGTGTAAAAAAAAATATAGGAGAAACAACTGTTGTTCTTTTTATTTAAACAGCACCATAGAATAATGAACTTGGTGGAATGCTGGATATAGCTTAGGGTGATTTTTAAAAGGAGTGGGACTGCATAGGTTTTGCTTTTTTTTTTAAAGCCTCACATTGCATTTCTTAGTTATCATGTGGCTGCAGGGTTTTAATAAGCCTTTTTGCAGCTAAAATAAAACGTTGAGGTTTGATGGGAAAGCGGATTGAAGTGGAACATTGGTTACATCAGTAAATGTGCCTTATTCTCAATTGGCAGTGGTGAGTGTGAGTCAGTATGTTTGTTTCAGCCTCTAAAAATACCATATGTCTTTATAATTCCAAACAAGTCCTTACGATGGACAGAAGCAATGCTCTTTATTGCTTAAATATGGCACAGTGTCTGCTGTGTATTGAATATCTCTGAAAACTAGCCCATGTCCTGACTGACAGCTGTTTTGCTGCTGTATATCTCATCAAAAAGTGAATTTACAAAGGTGTAAAACTTCAGTTAGCTGTGGAGAAGCAGGTCCTCTGCCTTATGTTTGCAGATGCTGGAGACCAAAGTTAGTCCTGGCATAAACAGGTGAGGTTTTCCATTCAAGCTGATGGGAGTTGTCCCCATCTGTGCCAAGAATGAATTCTTCAAAAATGCAGTTGTGGGTGAACTTCTCACAGATTTTGTTTATCCAGTTTTGGGTAAACACATTTTCCTAAAAACTACTGCATGAAGCTAGCTTTACCATATGATTCAGTATCAAAACTATGTGAAATTAGCCATTTTCCCTTGGATCTCATGGTTTTGACCTGAGAATAATTCTGAGGTTTTTAGTTTACTTGAATCTCAAAGTTGAGCAAAAATGTAGTGCATGACAATTTTGTTTAAACCAACAGAAGTGCTTGGGCAAAATACCTATCTCCTAGAATAATTGTTGGGATCCCCATTGGTTTAAGACATTTAAAAGTAGACAAATACACTGTATGGGACCTTTTTTTCTCTTCTCTCTTCACTGACTTCATTCAAACCTGTTCCTGGACAAACTCTGAAAGGAGATAGGTTTTGTGTTCTGTTGGGAACAGACCAGCCATTCACTGATGGGATTCAAATCCAGCCACCTTGAAATCTTCGAGACCATTTGCTGGTATGTGTTCTGGTAGAAACCACCATAACTCATGGTGGACATCATGTATGTATTTGTTTGCTTGACTGATGTGTAGGTGCCCTAGAGTTGTGAAACATCCTTTACAGTGAGGAGAATTCTTTTTTATGTCTTAGAAGGGGAAAAAAAAAAAAACCCACCCACACAAAGTCCCAGAACACCCACATCTTTTGGTCTAGATCTAAATTATTCTCTTCTTTATTCAGAAGCTGTTAGGGTGGAACACTACAAACTAGCAAGGCATTTTTACACTCTTCCCCATGTATTTTGTCAAAAATCTATGAATAACTTAAGATTTCTGTATTCTAGCTGTAGTTTTTAAACTGTTCTTTATTTTCTTTTCTGCTTTTATGACTATTGAAGGATAACTAGAAATATTTGATAAACCTCTTGAATTGCACAGAGGAACTGTCAGAAGCATCACAGAGAGGATTTCTTATTCAACTGTAGAGCATCATGGAATATCGCACCAATTTTTGTCAGTATTGCTGTATTTGAGCATACAACAGTTGTTCAGACAAGCGCTGAACTTAAAGGAACCAAACTAAAGATGAGGGCTGTTTGTGCAAATAAGCTGTTAGAATTTAGAGTTCATTTGCAATACTTACCATGTCAAATACATTTCTTCCTACAGTTTTTGAACCTTTTATCTCCCAGATAGTCCCAAATCAGGCTAACCATACTTACTTTCAGAGGTGTATGATGAGCATAATCAGGTGCATAAAATTTAACTTTACTCTTACATTGTAAACTTCCAGGACAGTCTCAGAGAAATTTGATAACGGGTTTACTTTTTGCCCTAACCACAAACCTCATCGTTGGTGTTCTGTTCAACTTAGATGGTGAGTGTGGGAACATCTGGAAGAAAAAGCGCAAATAATTTTTCTCTTAGTGTGTTACATCTTCGTTATGCCGTTTTCATTCCTTCAGAATGCTCGTGTAGCACTACTTTTTTCTGATGGTGTAACACCAGTAAGAACAGATGCCATGGAGAGGATTGTTGTACTCTGTGCCAGCTCTTTGTTACTCTCTAATTGCCCAGAGTGTTTGACCTATGCAATATGCAACACTATTATTGCCTGTTTTCAGTGTTGTACTTGAAAATTGTCATGTGGTATCAGATACTTATCAGACGCTTGAGATCAGATAAGACTCATGAGAGGGTTAGAACTGAAAGACAAGCCTCTTCCATTCGTCCTGTCTTGTAGCTTGGCCTGTTCAGGATGGTGTTGGCTTTTTGTTGTTGCTGGCTTTGTTTGGTTTTGGGTTTTTGGTGTCTGTTTAGTGGATGGTGTGGTTTTTTTTTCCTTTTTTTTTTTTTTTTAACTTAGGAACATGGATATAGGAAGTACTAAAGCTTTACTAGAGCTGCATGGAAAGGAGCAAACTATTGTTACTTTGTGTGGGAGGAATCTGCTCAATAAGCCAATATATGGGTTCCTATGTCAGCTGATACTACACTTGTTAAAGCCTATTACTATAGGCCTGCCTTTCCTCCTGCTCTTGTCACTTGAAAAGCTCTAAAGCCATCACTCTTTATTTATCTGGTTTTAGAGAGAATAGGAAGAGCTATTTCAAATCCCCAGGAAACATGATGAACAAAGGGTATGATTTGCTAGGTCAGACCAATGGCTTATCTTGTCTCCCAGCCGCTCTCAGCCTTTGGCCTTTATCAGTGCTTCAGACAACAGTGGTATTTCTTCCCAGGTACCTGTTCAAATGAGGGGCTACAATGAGGGGCTGGCTGGTTCTTTCCTCTGGCCAAAATGACAGTTGTTTTATACCTTGAAGCATGATTAATTGTGTTTGTAGCATTGGCTTTGTTCATTCAACAACAAATGTGGCTTGCACCCAAGGCTTTATTCCAAATGTTTGCCTTGATGTGCTGGCTGCATAACAGCAAACATGCAAAAAGAGGCCTGAAGATGTGACTCGGAAACAGAATTAACTTCCCTGCAAAAGTTGCCTGAAGGAAGTAACAGCTAACAGCACAGGATCCACAGAGCTTGAAGCTACAGCTTATATTCAGGAGCAGCAGGGAACATGAATCTTTTCTGTATTTTAGATAGACTCAGTTGTTGGTTCTGGACACATAGGATTTAATTTTGCATTTTTTTTTCTTCTAGCAAAATCTCTTTTCTCTTTTGATTTAGAAAGAGAGGGAGAAAGTGACACTGGGAATTTTTCTCCTCTTCCTTCTCTGGAGAAAAGAGAGGATCGTGGAGTTGAAAATGGAGGACAGAATATTTGAAAACCAAACTCAGAAGATCTTAATTATCTGAAAGCTGAAGTGAAAAGCTAAGTTTAAAAAAAACATGAATTTTGGTTAATGGTTCCTATTACAATGGCTTCATTTCAAATGCAACCATTTTGTCTTAATCTTTGCTACACAAAAGAATATGGTGATGTGCTCAATCCATAAATTCTTGTTGTCACAAACTGCCCTAGAAGACCACTGTAGGTTTGGCTGTGTAACTGTTCAAGACCTCAGCGTGTGTAAAGCTAGTCTTCCCTCGCGGGAGAGTGGCATGATGTGTTGTGTGTAGTGCTTAGCTCCTCTCTTGAATAGCAGTTTTGAGCAGAGTTATGTTCATGAGTGGTGGATCGTATGCAAAACACAGCTATTATCTGAGTCAATGTGACTTGTGTTAGCAGCAGTATGGGCTCTTGGAGAGAAAGGAACTGTTTGTGTGCACAGGAGATGTTATTGGAACACTTGTGAAAAACAAAATATTTGCTACAAACTGAATACTTATGGGGGGGGGGGATCCAAACAAAAAAAAAAAAATCCCAAAAAACAAAACAAGATGAGAAATCTTATTCTTTCTTTCTCTGGATTTTTCCATTATCTTCTCTGTCTATTTTAGGGGAGATTCGTAGTGGTGTGCCTTATAAGTGGCAGGCTCCTCAGCACTTCCAGTGACAGAAACTAATGTGTGTTGGTGAGATATGCTTGCAGGCATAAGGTTTTCTATTTTTAGAGAGCATGAATTCCTAAGCCGTGGGTCTGCATGTGGAAGGCTTGTCTGTGGCATGGTAGGGGATGGTATTCCTGGATTACATGCTGTAGGAATTCTTGCAGTGCTCGGGCAGGAATCTTTCCAGGGGTCTCTGGAGAGTGTAAATCAGAGAGACAGCGCTAACATCCCTACCAAGAATGAAGCATGTGCACTGATGCAGCGCAAGGGTGAGATCATGTCCTTTTGCAGGCAGCAAGCATGTGTTCTGCCTGTTTTCAGGGCAAGAGACTGAAGATGCTAGGTGATTTTCCAAGGGTTTATTCTCTGTGTGTGCATGCATGTGTTATGAGGGTCTCATTAAGTGTCTATGACTTGTTTTTTCTTTAATAATCTAGTTCTGGGACCTGGGTTATCCATTTCTGGTTTACAGTCCAGGTTGCTCAGTGCAGAGGGAATAAAACAGAGGTCTTCAAGAGTCTTCATCCTTCTGTGTTCAAAAGACTGGACTTCCAGTCGGAGATCTTTTGAGCTTTTTTTTTAAAGGGGCTTTTTATGTCTTCAAGTTCCACCTTCTTCTCTGCCTCATTTTGAATCTGTAAAACGGGTTAATAATTCTTTGTGATACGAGGACTAGATTAGGTGATAAAAATACTTGAGTTTCACTACCAAAAAGCCTCCAGAGGGAAAGGTACCTTGTTCAGCTACTGCGCACAATCACAGAAGCTGATCCATTGAACAGATGCAGTGCTGACTGGTTTCTGTGCTGAGCACAGATGGCAGAATTCCCTCCCGTGCAAGGGGTCTGCATGGTTTCTTTGCTTCACTCCAATCCCACTTAAAGGCTATTTTCAATGCTTAAGGAGGACTTAAGTACTGCAGTTCTTGCTGGCACAACATTAAAGAGGATTATGGGTAAATCCTTCAGAAGTGCCAGGAGACAGTAACTTTTGCTTTGATGCTTCTGATGGATTTATTTTTAGTCTTACGATATTGATCTTGCTGTGATGAAAATCGGTGGAATTTTGGCTTCAAAATCATGATAGTGTGTCTGAAGTGTTTCTATGCTGTCTCATTTCTTTCTCTGTCTTCATTTAATGTGTCACTACAACTGAGTTTCTAATGGAGGGACTGATTGAAGATTGTTATTTAATGGTTTCAGTTATTGGTTTCTCTGTCATGGATTTGGAGCGAAGAAAATAATTTCTCTCTGTTGTCCTGTGATGCATCTTGCAGAGTCATCTTCGTAGCACTTTAAATAGGGATGCACCTGCAGACTTCTGCTTGCTTTAAGATACCTCAGAGGCTGAGTTTAGCTGTCTGGTTAAAAAAACCCCTTGAATCCTGAGTTGTTCTAAGGCTGCCAATTGCCGAGTCCGCATGAACTTGGTAGCATCTTACAGCTTTATCCTATGTTATCGAACTCTTTTGTTACTTGTTGATTCCGCCACGTAGCCTGCATGGCTGGGGGTGGTAGTGGTGGAATCGTGAGCTGTTAAGCATGCAGTCTTGCAAAAGCTCTTGGTTTGTATTTTCTTCCCTTCAGTAGCAGTAAAATGCTGTTGACTCGCATACCATGGATACCTGTCTATCCACTTAAAGCAACCAGATAGTGTGCTTTATGGGTACAAGGGTCAACTGGACAGGTTCATGAAAGAGAAATTAATTGAGGGTGACTAAATAGATAAAAAGAAGTCTGGCACAGGAAGTCTCTGATCCTCAAAAGGTTGGCTGCTGGGAGACTGCCAGGGGAGGTATCATATGTGCTCACCCAGTTCTTCTGCTCTTTCTTAGATATCTGCTCTCTGCTACTATTAGGGGACAGGCTGTTGGGGTAGATGTTTTGTTCTGAGACGGCATGGTAGCTCTTATGTTTTCATACATAACCTCCTTCTCCAAAATAGAAAATGTTACCTTATGGGCACCTGCTTTAAATGGCTGAGACCTTATTACTATAGAAGGCTCAAGATGCAAATCTGAAGGACCTGATCTGACATGTGCTTTATTTTCCAAGCTTGCTGAAAAGTATCAAAGGCTTCAGCTGCCTGTGGAGCTCCTATTCTCTCTGGTGCAGTCAGAAAGGTGAAATAATAAAATTTACCCAGCTATGTAGTTGGGAAAATGACTAATTTGAGAATACAAAATATTTGTCCTTAACTCCAGTTCCTATTGCCAGGATCAGTACTAGCCTAGTTGTTGCAATCCAGACCTAACTCCTAGCTGGACAGATCCTGTAGGAAGTTGCTTGTCATTTTCTAAGAGTGCCGTGTCTGTATATGCCGAACCCATTCTTCCCATTCACTGAATAAGTGCAACCTAATGCCAAGAAACTTGTATAGGTTTCCACAGCTGTCAATAAGAACACTGCGGCTCCGGCGTCCTGGTTAAACGTTAACAGTCTGCTTCTAGCAATGTATATCCAGGGTAGTATGCAGTTACTAGTGACTGCAAGTTCAGCATACTCTATCTGGCAATATTAACATGCCTTGGCATGCTTTCAGATGTCTGTTTCGCCCCACAGAGTTTGCTTCAGTAGTGTTGCATGTTCCTGGTATTTGTGTAGTCTTATATAGATTGGAGGTATTTTTGTAGGGTTAAGTCTCTCACTGTGAATTTGAATTTATTGTGTTAAAAAATTTTGAAGAGGATATATTGTTTGTTTTTGACCTTAAAATTCAAACAACATTGGACTCTGGTCTTATACTGAATGAACAGTCTCTTATGTGAGGCTTACGTTTTTGTGGCATTTACAGCTGGTTTAGTTATTCTTATGCTGTTTGCTGTGACTTGGAAGTGGAAATGCCCAGTGAGCTCATATTGCGTTTTGAAATCCTGACATGTTAACGTACTACCTGTTTAGGTGCTTAATTAATGTAGTAACTTAGCAACTGGGCTTGCAAGTACGTTGTGTCTGAGTTGGCACCCTATCAGGAGTATGAGCGGGCACAGTTAGTAACCGCTTGATTAACAGCGAGCGAAGCATTTCTGGTAGATAGAGGGTTTTCTGTCCGAGTTAATGAAGCCTGCAACAAAGTCAGCAAATTTGGCTGCTTGGCTGGCATCTCCCAGAGAGTGCAGGTAGGAGCAGGAGCTGTTAAACACGTGATTACTCCGCCTGCCTCCAAACTGCCACTGTGCTGCTTGAATGAGTGTGGGGCGAATGCGTGCACCGTGCTGCTGTGGCACTGCGCTAGTGCTGGGCTCTTCAGTTTTTTGGACTCTGGGCCAGGTTGCCTCATTGCTGCTGCTTCTGCACAGTTCAGAGGATCCGTCTCATGTTAGGCTGGGGAATACCCTGTTGGCTTGGGCAGTTGGATTTAATGGAGTTGAACTTCTCTGTGGCAGTTGTCCTTATGGTTTGTTGCTACCTTACTGTGGAGGCTTGTGTGAGAGCTAACCTTAGGACTGGGAGCTACAGAGCGTTGCACCAGTGCCCCGGTGACCTGTTCCCAATGCCACATTGGGCAGAATTTGTGAATAAGAGTGTGCGTGAATCTTCCTTGAAGGTGGTGGAAGTATTTGTTTCTCACCAGTTTCCAACTAACCTGGACACTACATAAAGGCCTCGTGTATGTATTTGAAAGGGTCAGTGTGTCAGAATTAAATAATCTTGAAGGAAATTTATCCAGCTGCAGTGCTTACACATGCCTCAAATCCTGTTTAATCCCTTAAATACTTATGCAATGCCTTGCCCTTGTGCTGGCCTTCAGCATAGGGGAGAATTTCACCCGGTGTGAACAGGTCGAGAGGAATGTGCGTGATCCTGTGAAGTAGGTAACACATAGGGGTGACTTAATCCCCCGCTGAAATACAGCCACAGCAAACACCTTTTCACTTCCAAAAGGAAATGAAGAGGAATATCCAAATATCCACTTGAAGACTGAAGACATACTTTAAATGAGTGAACTATCATGACCAGAAATGCTATTTCAGCCAGGATACCTGGGTTTAACAAGCTAATGCTTCTTTCAGAGCTACCCTAGGATTTTTGCAATCACAAGTGGCCGGGAACTTGTTTTAAAATGTTGTCTGAAAGTCTGTGCCCCAGATTTTGCTGTAATCCTCATATTAAGCCACATAATTACAGGGAAATTATTCTGTCTTTATACTTGCGTAGCAAAAAAGTAATTTGGCCTGGTGTCAGTGTATGTTAAAAGCAGACTGGCAGAATCTGTGGCACCACAAAGAAAGATCATTTACTCTGTTTCTGTAACAAGGATGGCTCCTGACTGAAACATCACCTCTCTCTCTCTCTAGCCTTGTGAAACCGCTGGAAAAAACACAGTAATGTTATTTTGCAGGAGGGCTCTGTATATACTGTGTTTAAAACATAGCCTGCTGCAAATTTATCAGGAAACTGTGGGCACTGAAAGATTGAGGTTGCCAGAGAGGATTTCATTATTGGGGGGGGGTGGGGTGGGGGGAGAAGAACCTAAAAATTAGTTAATTTTTGTTGATTTAGCTGGGGAGGGGTTTTTAATTCACCTTTTCAATAGCTTAGTAAATATTGTAACCTTATAGGGTTAACTGTAGGCTAGAGACTGAGTATCTGTATGGGAATTGGATTTGCTTTTACTTTGGATTCATTAGTAATATGATTTTTAGCAATGTGTTACATATTAAATTGTGATTGTCTGAGTGATGTGGGATGGTGATTGAAATCTGTGTCCCCTTAAAAACAAAACAAACCACCCCCCCACCAGCAAACCAACAAACAGCCCTCCCCCACCCAACCAGAAGAAACCAAAAAATTCCCAAACCAAATCTAGAACAAAACCAAACTGTGCTGTTACATGCTCTTCAATATTTCTTGTCTTGAGTAAATTCTTGGGCAGACTATAGATTTGAAAATTTTTTAAAGCAAAGACTGTCAGGAAGGTGAAATTCTTGTTACCTGTAACATTTTGTTACCCTGTCTTAGAGGTGTTTTGTCAAGTATGAGCTCCTGTGAGTAGAATACGTACGTTGTTGTAATGCCCCTTGTTGTTTTTCTTTTGTAAAGTAGTTATTCGGTGTGAGGGGCGATGCCAAATGAAATAGTGGTTTGCACATGCGAACGCTTGTGCAAAAAGAGTTGCAATGTTTATCATGTTAGGATGCAAAGCTTTTCCTTGAAAACACAAGAGAGACTTTGTTACAGCTGAGGGGGAAAGTGATGGACAGTTTGAGAGGCACCTTCATGGCCCTAGCCTATGCTTTTATTTCTTGCCTGTGAGGTATGTCTGTGCTAGAGATACTGTGGAGGGGTAGAATTTAATCAGGCTTTGGGTTGCAGTCCTTTTTCTGCTCCTGTGGAGTTATGAGGTATTGTGGATATATCACCTAGTCTCTCTGTTCCTTGTTTTCCTCTTCTGCAGTACGTGTGATATTTCTCTCACTTGCGTGAGGAGCCTAGGATCACTTCAAGATGGTAGAGTTGCTCAGCGGGAGAGTTATGTACCACTGTATTTCCTGTTCAAATGCGTTTCCTCTCCTGTTACTGACTGATGAGAAGAAGGAAGGGAGTTTTTCATAAAGGCTGAAAATGAGCCTTAGACAGCTGCTTTCCAGATTTTAGAGAAAACAACTGATTTTCTTTCTTTTTTTTTCTTCTTCTGAGAAATGTGCATGTTTGCTCACTGCCACTGCTGTTTTGCACTATATAACACCCAAATGTGCCAGGGGTTTCTGAGAGGCAAGGGAAGAAAGCAACTTGTTGGTGTGGGAACTACATCAGCAGGAGCTGATGCAACAAGCAAGGGTTAAACATTGGCTGGGGAAAGCTGAAGGCGACAAGAATAAGCTCATGTGGTTATGCCACAAGGAATCCACCAGCTCTGATGGTTGGACTGAAACAAAAAACATTTTTGTCACTTTTCTCTCTGGCTCCCTGTGGGAGCATGGGGGCTGTGGAAGGGCTGAATAAGGCAAGCGACACAACCTTGTTGTTAAGTATTCTGGCCCACTGGGTTGTGCCTTTAGCATAGCGTTGTATCATCATGAGTTTTTTGGGGAGGGAGTTTGTTTTTTTTGGTTACTTGCAAAGGCTGTGTCTTGAAAACAGCTGTCTGCTGGACAATGGAGTACTAAGCATGGCAAGCTTGGAAACGGAAAGGAGTCTTTTGAAATGAAATGTGAAAATCCTGCGATCCATGCAAGTGGAGGGAAGAAAGAGAATGTCTATTGGAAATGCTAGCAGGGCAGATGAATCTCTAACATGGTCCTGTCTCAATTTTCTTTTTTCTTTTTCTTTTTTTAATTAAAAAAAATTAAAACTGTAATACTTGCTGCTGTGAGTTTGTTGTTGTGGTTTTGGTAGTATTTTTTTTTTAATAGGCAGAACAAAAAGAAATGAAAAGCATTAACAGCCTTGCAAGGTCATTGGGACCTGAGCAGAATTATTAACCAGTTCTCTCTCTGTCAGGAACTCTGTATTCACTGTATCACAAGCTTGAAGCCAGACCTTATTTTACTAAGCAAAAATGGTCCTTTTGTTGCTGTTTTTCCCCTAGTGTCATCTCTCATGGTTGCCAGGGAAACCAGTGTGTATCCTTTCAGCATAGGTTATTAGGCTTCAGGAAGGAAGTGCTCCAGTGCTGGCCTGCTATTTTTATAGAACCGTTACATAATACAGTCTATTAAAGCTTCCTCTTGGTGTTTTATGACACAAAGGGGAAATTAAGTTTGATGACTCCTAAATGTTTGATGGAGGATGTCAGGTGACTTCTGGATTGTTTTGTGCTTGCCGCATAGCAACAATATTTCTGTATGAAATTCAAGAAGAACAAATATACATTAGTGCCATTGACAATATTTGCCTGCATGCAGATCACCAGAGGAAATTGAATTCTAAGCAATGCAAGTACAAACACTGTAAAAGTGCGGAGCCCTATCAGTTAGGGCGGGTAAGATGACAGGGTAGTTGATGTTTTGACAGTATAGGAAAAAGAGATTTAAAGGAAAATATTATTTTTTCTTTGCCTTATTCTAGTCTACTGCACAGAAACTGGGAGGCACCATAACGCACTTGCAATCACCGTATACATCTGTAACGTGCATATTCTAGTAGTTCGTTCTTTACTGACACTGATTTCTCAGAGTTTAGTAGCATGAGAGAATTTAGATTGCAGCTGTGGCGTCACAAGTCTTCATTATTTAAAGTAAGAGAAAACTGTAGAGTCAGTGATGTTGGCTGTATGACATACTCGAATGGCCCCCATATATATTCCCATCCTAGGTAGGCTGTTTCACATGTATGCTGATTGTCCGGAGATATATTTCAAAATGAATAATTCTATTTTTAATACTTGGACGGGAAGAAATCTCTGAGAGACTGAGGGTTTACAGTTCTTTTGGCTACTTCTTCTTGTCAAAATCGGATCAACATTGTGTCTTGACTGATCAATAGCTACAAGTGGAGGGGCTTAGCACGCAGATGAGTTGCTGTGGAATATCATCATCACTGCATGTCACTTGCTCCAGGGGAACTGTCCATATACTTGCACTTGGACTACATCAAATACGAGAATTTAAGCCAGCTTAGCCCTCAGTGTCTGTTCTTTGTCTATTGCCACATAGAAATCAACAGTCTTCATAACTTTCTAGTTGCCAGTATGACAAATGTGTTGCACCTCAGTCGAAATTTAACATGTATCTAGAGTTTGTAATAAGGATGACATGTAAGCCTAACTAAAGCTACAATGAGATAGCCTTGTGCTAAGTCCTTGGTGCCGTCCTTTGAAAGAAGAAAATAACGGGACTGTGAATGGCAAGGCTGCAAGCTCTGGAAAGAGCAGGAAAACATCCTCCTAAAAAACTGAAGTGTGGCGGGGCTAGGCTGCCTTCTGATCTTTACTGCTCATGAAAGTTAAGTGTCATTTCCACTTGATATTGAAAGCTGCCAAGAGAAAATAACTTAATTTCTATGCAGGCAGAAATCGTATTAAAGCTGAGAATTGTAATTTAAATATTCGAATTCACAGAAGTAGTTTCAACGATATTGTGCACTGCATTGGAGGGGAGATTCATCGCTGTTTTCGGTTGTCTCTGCTTATTTAGAAGATGGCACTGCTCTTCTGAAACAGCAGGGAGCAAGTGAAGAATTTTCAGTTGCTTGTAACTCTTTGCAAGTAACAGAAAACCTTCCGTGCTTGTACAGTCTTTGCCACACCATTCAGGGAGGACATCTGCGATGAACCCTGCAGGGAGAATAGCTTGGTATGACTAGGTGAATACAAAAAGGAAAGTTATGAAGACTTGGGCCTGGATGTTTTGCTCCTGACAAATAACAGAAGTTTGATTCACATAAAAAAAAAAGTACTGCATTTTTGACCAGGAGGTTATATAGGACCCAGAGGATGCAAGGATTTACGTGTCCCAAAGGAGGGGTGGAGGAGGAACCAGAGCTCAGTACAGTTTTACTAGGCTCCAGTCAGCATGTGTGGACCAAAATGCTCTAAATTTGTGGCCATGATTTAACATGAAGATTAGAGCTTGCTAGGAATTTTCCAAGAGAACATTATTTTCATCAGAACTTTTAATGGAAACTTGTCATTTTGGATGAAACTTCTGCGAGGAAAAATTTCTGTGATCTGGCACTGAATTCCTGTACAAAGCCAGAGCAGAAAGCTCAGAATAGCCAATACCCCGGAGGGTAAAGCTTTTCCTGGGAATGCAGGAGATGCCTCTGCCAAACATGAGGTCTTGATTCTCAGGTTCCTGTTCCTTCACTGTTACGAGCTATGACTACTGGGCTTTTGGCTGTCCTGTGTGGATGCCTCTTCCTAAGGGGAGGACACGTCTCTCACTCTGTCTCCTCTTTTGTGTCCTGGTGCAGAAGAATTTGTTGTTGTAATCCTAACAATGTTAGCAGGACAGGAAACAAACTTCCCACCCTGTCCTAATGATGTATTTCCACATATTCCCACCATATGCAGTCTTTGTGGTACTGTAGCATGTTTATAGGCTGTGGGTCAGGCGGGATCTCATCTGCCCAGTCCTGATCACTCAGACTGGTGACCTGGCTGCAGAAATTGGGTGGTTACCCTTCTACATTGCTGCTTGGATTTCCTCTGTGTTGGAGCCCGGCTGTGTCAGGAGGCCAGGGCAGAGAGCATTGCACATGCCTAAGTCTCTGACATGGGGCTGGGATGTCCACTGCCACTCAGACACAGCAGCTCAGGAAGGATTAACATTGATCTGAAAGGGCTAGCTACTGTGTTCTTCGAGGTAAATACTTGTCAGAGGGTGTGTCTTGCTGTAGGAATGAAAAATTTTTAATACTTGGGTTATTTGGCAATTAAGAATGAAGGAGGGTATAGCAGCCGCCTTGACTGTTCCAAATTCTGCTAGCATTAGGACTGACCCAGGACTGCCGGGGAGGTTGCAAAGCTGGTTGTCTCCCTCCCTTCTTGGCTGGAGGGATATATATATATATATTTTATTAGCAAGTGGTTTATTTATCATCAAAAATTGAAATGAGCATAGTTTTGATTGACCTGGAAATATCTATGTACTTGGATTAAGTTTTTTAAGATAAGTTTGCTTGGATGAAGAATTAAGGAAAGAAAATCTGGCAACTTCAAAACTACACATTTTGACATTCCCCTCACCCACATACTAGGCTTCTGTGCATCTTAATTAAGTTGGAAGAAAGTTAAGCGTCTTTCACATGGGGGAAGAAATGCTGGACCATTTCCTAGCTAGCTTCAGTTTGGAGCAGACACTTTAAAAATAGGTCTTTAGACATTCACCTGACCTCAGCCTTGACCAATTTTCTCTTTTATTGTCATTTCTGATGTAGTTTGTAAGTCATAACTCCTCAGTGGAGCAGGCTTTGGAGACCCTGAGCTAGATGACTAGCTTAGCTCCACCAGGTGATAGTCTGTCTTGGTCCTCAGTAACATTTAATTTAAATCAAGTGGCACAACTTTAGGAGGACATGCTGAGGCACCTTTCTAGCCTAGTAGGTATGACCTTCTTTGGGCAGGTAGGAGACTAGTTTGACTTATCTCTGAATTGGAGAGAGAGGAGATAACAAACTTAATGCATCTTCAGAAACTGTTCTTTTCCCACTCTTTCCCCTTCCTTTCCCCCAGAGTCACATCTTTGATTTGAGACAATTTGTTAGAACCATGACTGACTTGCAAAACTTTTGGTACTGATGAAACAGTAATTTCTGAAGGAAACTGAATTAATAAGAGTATATATTTTAATGCTCCCGGTTTTGTGCTGTCCAGAATGAAATTGTCTAGTGAAGAGAGAGTGAAGCAGCAGGCAAAGTAGAGGACAGTACGTGTAGGAGACTGGAGAAGATACTTCCTGTGTTTGCTTAGAAAGCACTGATGTATAAAAATCCTTGTTTGTTTTTAGAAGGAGCCTCTGGAGGAAAACAACAGTGGGCAAGAACGTGCAAAATGTAGAGCTAGAATTATCTGACTTTGTCCTGTCAAATGTTAAGCCAAACAGGAAGGTTTATTTTTCTCCCTTCTTTTTTCTTTTGGCAACTACTTCCCAAAGCTTCCTATGGGGTGGAAACGGGCAATAAATAGCAGGGTATCTAATGGCATCATTCCAGGCCTCCCAGCTACTGGTGTTGGCAAGGAAATGGCTCTCCTTTTGCTTCCTTCTTATTTTTAGAGTGCTGGGTTTTCAGGGGGTGGAGGGAGGGTCGGCTATTATCAGTGACAGTCAAACCACAGTGGCTGCCTTCCGCAGAGCTCTTACCACGCTGCCAAACTGGAGGAAGTTGGAGTCGTATAATTCACACCACTAGTGGTTTTGCCTTGTAAGCGAGACTTCCTTTAAATTTAAAATACATGCACGCAAAACTGTCTCATTCCTATAGAATTTCTCTTTTAAATATTCTCACATTTTTGTCTTTCTGGCCTCTCCTTTTTTCCCCACTGCCACTTCTTCAAGTTTAAAAATGCTCACTCGAGAGATGAATTGCAAACAGAACCAATGTTGCTCTTGGAAAATTTGCTCAAAGTACAAGCCCTGGAGGACAATGGGATGAAAAAATCTTCTCTATGATTTGATGACTTCCATATAAAAATCATCTTCTCCAAAATTCTATTTTGAGCTTGGTGTATTTGAAGATTTCTTTTCGACTTGTCAGTCATGCAAACTGTAGAAAAAACAAGTAGGTTTATGCAAAATCAAGGGGGTTGGTTTGTCATGAGGTGGTAAAAAGAACCAAAAAAACCAAAGGCTCTTTTCAAGTTTCAGACAAAGTTGGGTGTTGTTTTTTTTTCTTCCTGTGAAACTTTAAAAACTATTCTTAGTTTTTGCACAGGCGTGCTTGATTTTCATTGTAAACTTGTAAGCCAGCTCAAATAATTCAGAATTCATTCACACACCATAGGCTTATATTTCTATCTGGCTGTGGAGCAGAGCTTTAAACTAGAGAAGTTCAGCTTGGTTTTGATTTTGACATGAACATTTCAAGCAGCCCTATTTCAACAAACTTAATGCAAGAACATAATTTTTTTCTGCTCTTTGTTGCATATCCTGGACCTAGAGCAATCATGGCTGGAACCTTTGATCTCCAGCAAGTACCCTGGGTTGTTCCTTCCCCCCAGCAGACTCAGCTGTACTAGATTTTTTCTGACTAACACTTGATGTGTTCTGAAGAGGCTCTACTGATAGAGATTACATATCTTCCTTGGTCAGTACCTTCTAGTTGTTAACCAGCACTCACATTCCTCTGACAAATAAATTCAAGCCAACAGTCAGTAGTTTGAAAAGGGACAGGGGAAAAGAGCTTTTCCAAGGCTGTTTCCTAGTCTCGGCTATGGTTTCAGCATACATTGTGTAGTAGGGGATGCTGTGGAGATACAGCATGCTAGCAGCCTACAGATATTGGATACACTCACAGTACCTCCCCAAGAGAATGTGGGGAATTTCCCAACTACTGGCATGTAAAGATTAAGTTCAGTCAAAATCACGTCTATGGTAGGTGTTCTAAGTGAGGTTGGTAACCCACAGAGTTTTCTATTGTAATATCATGCACAGCTTTTTATAATTTTGTGATACATTTCACACTTTGGGATGGAAAGTTCAATTGTTGGATGCCTATCTTAGCCATGACATTTTTTTGGGAAGACTTGGGCCAAAATGCTTTGGCCTGCTCCCTCAAAAAGGCAAAAGGAGTGGCATTTATTTTGAAAGAAGCCTGGTGGTAATACATAGATGCCAGAAACTTAGTGCTTTGGAGCAGAACTTTTCTAACTTCGGTGCGGAAGGTGACCTTAGTGTCAGAGGTTTAGAAATCTCTCTGGTCTGGACTGTATTCTGCCATGTTGTATGCAAATATATTTTCTGAAATTTCTCCTAGCACAGGAAAAACTGATTGCTAGGCTACATTTGCAACTTCACTTGGAGTCTTGAGGCACAAGGCAAGGTATGACACTTGACATAAGAGTAACAGGTAAGGAAAGAAACAGAGCAGAAATATCTGCTTATACCAGTTGAAATTCTGTTGGTCCAGTTTGCACCATGGAGTTTAATCATGGTAGAGATCTCTCACAGATCATTTAAATGTGGCTTTGGTGGTTTCTGAAGAATAATTTCACAGTCAAGAAGATGTCTCCATGTGGGTTACTAAGTCTGTGCTAATTGATCTAGCCCCTCGGGTACGTGTCAGTCCGGGATTTGGCAAGACCTTAGCTGAAGCGCAGTATTTTCCAGTCATGTGGTTCTAGCAGAATGGTTCCATAATCCACGGTGGCTCGTTGTTTCATATAGTTTCTGATGCGAAGGCTGAGGAGGACCCTGGGATTGGTCCAGCCTTGGAAAGTCATGATGCTGAACTGATAGTGCAAGTTTGTTTTTGCTTGTGCTTTGTGTTAGTTGCGTGGGAATATAGACTCTAGGCAATGACGTTTACATCCTCTGCACTTGGTCCTCCACAGAGGTTCATTTTGAACGGCAGCACAGAGACATTTCTGCTCTCGTGTGTTGATACTTTTGTACAAGCCTGTGCGTTGTACTCAATGGGGGGGGGGGGGGTATTTTTAACCAGAAAAAAACCATCCTCAGCTATGAACAAGTATTGCTACAAGATGATTATTATGTTTATTTTGATGACAAAACTGAAAGGCCCTTCAGATTAAAAAAAAATCAATATCATGTCTATCCTGAGACAACTCAATATACGCCCAGAAAAATCTCCGTTGTCACAGTACCAACTTGATTTCTGGGAGAATACAATCTAATTACTCTGTTATTTCACTAAAATACTCCTTTTCTTGTTGTTTTCTTGGCTCATTTGAGTTCCAAATGCACCTTTTCTCCAAGCAGAGTTTGTTGCTATGAGCAGGTAATCACAATAAATCCATTATAAACTTTCTTTACACTTAACTTAAACTGTTCTGCTCTTTAGACTATATTAAAGACAGGATTTAAGTCTTCTGTACTTAGTTATCAACCTTATCCACTGTATAATAGTCTCTGGAAAGCGTAAATTGCTTTTTATTACAGAGTTTACAGAATCCGTAGTGAAATATTGCTTCTATCAAAGGCTCATTTATGCAAGTTTCTTATTATAATGAGATTTGTCTAACATGTATTTAAAGGTTTAAGGGCTCTTCTCCCCTTCCTCTTGTCCCCAAGAGTCCTGTTTTACTGGGATAAGGCATGATGTTTCCTGAGTGGTAACATTAAATGTATTATCCACTTGGTGTGCTTGAATAGGAATGATGATAGAGCAACCCTTTTGGAAGTAGCTAGCAAATGTCTTATCATTCTAAGCATGGGTGCTGAGACAAGGAGACTTGGACTAAACCACGTTTAGGGATAATGTGTAGCTTTGATATCCATGGACGCTACGATACAGGAACGTTCTGAAATGCAGTGCAATCTGTTAAGTGATTACCTGGCTAATTTTATGCCAAATGCATGGTGTATGTTTTTCAACATAGATTAATAAGATGTGATCCCGTATTAGGAACATGCAGCTTTCTGCTGAATACCATAAATACAAGGATAAAGTCCAGCACATATGGCTTAACTACTGCTTTTGAAATAAGCAATCTATATATAATGTGCACTTTAATGACCTTCAGGGTCAAAATACTTAATGTTTAGAAAAAACAAGGAAAAGTAGTTATGATTTTTTCCCCTGTTGGGATGATCTGAGCTTATTTAATAAAACAATATTTTACGAAACATATAAATTGGCATGCAAGTGTTAAATCTCCTTTAAATATATCTTTGTTGCCCTCTATAAAAACTGAATGAATGTTTTATGTGTATCCATCACAGCCAATAGTTAAGTTCAGTTATTTTCCATGGGTATCATTTGGTCTTCTAACAGGCATGGTGAAGCTTTAGGAGAAGCACTGTGGAAGACGATTTATTTTCACATCATTTAACATCACAGTCCTTATCTTTCCATAGAAACAGGGTCTGGATTTTCCCCAAGGGGAAATTTTCCACTAAAAGGTTAAGGAAGCAGCAGATGAAAGAACGTGAAAATATTCCCTCCTTTGTTTTTGTTGGATTCAGGAAAAAAAACTAATTCTGCAGGGACAAACAGTAGTACAAAGCAAGGTATTATGTTTCATGCTGGAGTCCCCAAGGTAGCCTGTAAAAAGTAGACAGAGAAAACCTCTGGGAGAAACCATTGGGTGTGCTCACTAGGGAGATGGCTGCTGTTTTGTGGCTGCTGGGGCGTGGCATGTGGGTTATAAAGCAGGGGGAACACGTCCTCTTGCCATATGACATCTCTGATAAAGTGGCTAAGAGCTGGTTGGACTGTAGCCCCTCAAGCTCCTGGCTTGGTCTTCCTGCAGTTGGACTTGTGTAGAACACCTGTGGCTCCAGCATTGCAGTTATCATGATTCCTGGGCAGGTTACTTTTTAGCACGTAGATTGGAGCTGTTGTTGCCACTGCAGCAATTTTTTGGTCTCGTTCGTTTGCTTTAAGATGACCTGTCCAAAGATGCAAAGATAAAGTCAGAAAGCAGCCTTGGGGAGGAAGAGGTGGAAACCTGTTTTGCTAGGCCAAATAATCAATGGTATAGCACCATTAGAGTTGGTAGAATTTGACCACTGAGAATTTGACCTGCAAACAGAAAGTCCCTGCCCAGCATGTGTATGGTCTAAAGATCCCATCCTGTTTTGAAGTTGCTGGGCCAACATGTTTGGCTACCTCTAACCCTGAAAAGAGAAGTGGGGATCCATGAAAATGAGCTGCAGTTTTAGGAAATAGAGACAGCATCTATCTGCACAGATTCTTGCTCTGATTTTTATTATCTTCTCTTATTCCCTTTTTCAGTTTTGTTATTTTGATGGAGGTTTGTAGGCCAGGGCTGCTAGCAAAATGGAGGTCCAAGTTAAACTGAGGAGATCAGATGGCTTACGCTTTAAAATATTAGAACTTGTAGATTCCAATTTAGCACAGTCTTTGACAGTTATGTTTGAAAGCTAGTGGATGCTAAAAGGATATTTCTGTCCCCTGAAGGGAACACAAATATTATTTTATCTTGTGATAGACAGAGAGTCTGACTGGCAATTACTGTATTTGCATGCTATATGTATATTCACCTTCTGTAAAAATGGAACTATTCAAAGGTTTGGAAGCTCCTGTATGCAGCACCTTTGTGCGGATTCTTTTTTCTTTCCCTATAATAAAAACAAAAAAAAAGACAGCCCTCAGGTGTGTCCAGAGATCTCAGTGACCTGAAAACAGTACATGTTTATGCTGCTGTAATTTATTTGAAGCCTTGTCATCTGCCGTTAGTTTTGCAGTGAGATGCTAATCTTAGATTTTGTGCACTGTTAGTACATGTAAAACGCTGTCCAAAATGTTGGTATCAGCATTGTTTGACATTTACAATGAATGTTTCAAAACATATTTGCATTAGTTTAGAGTAAGTTTTACAAATTGATTTCAACTTTTGCAAATAGTACTAGGAAAAAAGCCCGGGATAAACATTCAGGTTTTGATTTTTGGATGTGGGCAGTACAGTGTGAACTGAGTGTGTAATAATTAAGAAAGAAGGTAGAAGTCTTGTGTGTTGAAAAGGGACTTTTCCTGTGAGGCTGGCTGGTTAATTTGGGCAAAAGTCTGTGGGGTGGGAGAAATAAACTTTCTGATGAAATGAAAAACTTAAATGAAAACTTTCCACTTGGGTTGAATTTCTAGGCTCTCTTCAAAAACACTATACCGTACTGAACCTAGAAAAGAGGGTTTTAGTTGCCAAAAACAAACAAAATTTAACTCTATGTAAACTGGAAACGTCAATTAAATTGGAAATTGTTAATTTTCCTAAAATGCTTTTGTGTGGGTTGGGAAGCGGGGGTATAATTTCCTGACCAGCTCTAGCACAGGCTTGCAGCGCTGCTTCTTTTTAAACTTGTAGGCAGCTGGAACTGGTGACTAAGGTTTCGCTAATATTGCAAATTCTATGAGCTGGTTGTTTGTGAGCATGTAATTGACCTTTGCTGGCAAAATGATGTGAAGATAAGGAAAGGGTAGATTTCAATTCACTTATTTTCTCCAGCTTAGAGGAATACACAGCAATGCTGCCTCTTATTTTAGAAATACTTTAAGTGTACATAAGGCAATTGCGTGTCTAACAGTGCCTGCTTAACTGCACAGGTAGGAACCCGAAGTTATTCAGCAAACATCTTCAGTATTGGGAAAGCTCCTTATTTGCAGTGATCTGATAGTAAACAATACAGTCTTCTATAGACAAGCAGGGTCCCTGATCCCTTACCATCTATGGATTCAAAGGATGCTTTTCCTGAGTGGTCTCTGGGAGGCGAAACAAAGACAGATAGGAAGCAAAACCAACTTCCCACTCCCTGCCACATTACTTGTGTTTTCTCAGGAAGTGGGTTTTCTTCACAAGTAGAAAGCATCAATTTATCAATGACAAATGGGGGGGGGAGGGAGACAATTTTTTTTTCTCTCTCAAACAAATTAGGGATATATGTGCATGCCGCTTAGGTTCTGGACCTAAATTCTCACCTAGATTTGGACCACCCTAAATCTGGTAATATCAAATGAAAATTCTATTTTGAGGGGAAGAAGAGCCTACTTGAATGTTGGCCCTCGCTGGCAATTTCCACATAATTCCTGACTTTGTCCAGTGATTTGATGTAGCTGAATGACACCAGACTTAAGTGTAAAGCTGCCAAGCACGGCAGTTGCAACTGTGCTTTGAACGGTACTGATTTCCAGCCAGATAGATGTCACTGGGACTGAAAGAAATGCTGATGTTTACAAAGGGGGAGGGGAAATAAAGTTGAGCCAGGGGAGGGGTGTAAAGCTTCTGCTGTAACCATTTATCATCTTAAATGCTCCATAATCCTTCTCAGATTTGGAGTAGCAAAACATCCAACCCTGCCTTCCTGTAGATTTCTTTTTAAATATTGCATCCATAGCAGCATCCACAGTAGCTCTAGTGACTGAAGAAAGTGTGTTCATGCACATGTGTGTTATTGCCACGTGGCACAGTTTGTGTTGTTTTATATCTCTTGCTGATATGGCTATTTTATGCTTAGTTTTGCTGGTCTGGATTTTTTGGCAATAGGTTCTGAAGGCAGCGTATTGTACAAGAGCAGGGTTATTTTTCCTTCCATAGCAGGAAAGATCGAAGCATCTCTTTGTCTCTGTCTGTGTCTCTCCTTTGGGGTGAGAAGAAGGAAGGACAATTCTGAGGTGCTGAATGTCCTTTGCCTATGTTGAAGTCAGCAGTGGCAATGTCTTCCTCGTGCTTGTAGGACTATGCCCAAAAAGCATTTTCGTTTCAACATCGCAAAGGTAGGAGCTTGAGAACAGGCTGGTTTTCTCATTGTGTTTATTCAGCCGTCTCTCGTTTCTGAAGACCGGGTTCAGGAGCAAGGTACCGCGCAGTCAGCTTCTCGACTTGCTGATGTTTGCACTCGCCTTCCCCTGTGACTCATTCCAAACACGTCTCGTTCATTCAGGAGGGTAATTTTCTATTTCTACTTTGGTGCACTTCTCCTCCTCCTCCTCTGCCCCCTCCTTCCAGATCTAAAACGTCCTGTCAGCTGCTGTTTATCTGATGGTTCAAATGTCCATGCTTGGTTTCTTTTTCCCCGTCGCTACGGTTTCTCCTTCCGTTCCAAAGGCTGTTTTAGTTGTCATTTCTGTTCCCCTGTCAGCAGCATTCTTCATCGTCTCTGGCTCGGGCAGTCTGTCTACATGGTTTTCTTTAGAGGTGTTTTTGTGCTAAATGAGTGCCTCCTAGGAAGCCCAATGTAGCATAACATAATTAAGTGACAATATATGAGGTGCCAGTCCTTTACCAGGCAGTTAATGACTGGCTGGAAGATTTACAGGCATGAGGTAGAGTCAGAGGAAATTTAGCACTCCAGCTTGCAGTTAAATGATAGGTAGAAGACATTGGAACACTCCTGTATACCAAATAGATACTAGTTTAAACTTAGCCAGTGGTCAGCTTGCTTATTTCTATATTAAATTGAATGAATGTTAAACTTATCAAGGCTGGAAGATGTTACACGATACCATTCCCTTCGGTGAATGGTATTCCTGGGTTGTCTTGGTGAGGTGGAGGCAGTAGGCTTCATTATCATTCTATATCTGCAGGTATTTGCGTGGCTACATCTGAGAAGATTTTACTTAGGGCTCTCGCTGTTTCCCCTCTTCATTACTTTAATTGTAGTGTAGCGTACACTCATGATATCCCCAAAATAGCCTGTGTATTCTTTATCCCTTATGCTTACAAGCTTTACCTTAGCAGCGTGCTCTGGAGGCCATGCCTTGTGCTTCACAATCCTTGTACCGATAACCCAGGCAGGGCAAAGAAAAGTGTTTCCCCGCCCTGCAGACCGTTTGCACGTGCCTCTGTCATCTTCAGATTCCATCTTTTTCTAGACACAAATCGATCATCAAGCTTTCTGTCAATCCTTCACAGCTTGCAAAAGTGAAGTGCAGGGATGTAAAAAATAACTTCATGCTTGGTTATTTTTAGGTATCTACATACACTGTAAATGGACATATGTATCCCATTCCCCATTTGCCCCTTCCGCAGCCCACATGGAAAAAAATATGAAGATTGTTTACCTTGGTTTGGAACTTACTTTACATATTTGAAATGTTTCCAATGGCTTCTATACTTTTAAACATATCAAATATGAGTTTTCAAGGCCAGGGGGAGTTACGCTAGCAGGACTTGTGGAAAGTGCATGCATGTGGTACAAAGAACATAAGTTGAGCGATATCTGTTCACATTCATCTTTTTAAAAGGTGAAGGGGAAAAAAACAATCTCTTTGAAACAATGTCTCCAAGATTATTCCAGGTAGGGTACCATATCCTTCTACTTATGCCTCTTCTCTTCCCCCCCCCCCCCAGCTCACTAATGTTCCCACTCATGGCTTTTTTCTTTTTTTTATTCTTCCCTCTTTTTGGTAGCAGATTACTGTGGCCACTAAGAGGTACTGTTGATACAGCTCTAGTTACCGCACTTTAGTTACTGAAATAGAGATCTTTTTGTGTACTCTTTGCATATTTGAGCTGCTCTTTTATTGTATCCTTTTATTTGTTGTGGGGTTTTTTGTTTTGTTTTAAACGAGTAGTCTGTTTACATTCGCTTAAATATTCACTTAGTTTTATCCTGTTCAGCTTCATGCGCATGTACAAGCCATGTGAATATAACGCACAGTCATATAAGCCAGCATTAACAATACAGAGTGAGTACCTGGCTCTCAGCCCCCTCGTTACCTCTCCCAGATGCTACTGCTTGGAGGTGCCAGATGCTTTGTCTGTTTGTCAGACCATGCTGATAACATGTTGTGGTGGCTTTTATTATGCCTGCGGGTGATGTGCAGGCACTCTGCACCTGTTTGCAAACATATGCCCCGTCCACGGATCACCCTCTACTCCAAAAAACTGCTTGAGCAGCAGTTCCTTCCCCCCAGGTCTTTAGCAAAGGGACACTTTCCCTAGAATTTGCAATGGCACCTTTCTTGGTGTGTGATGTGGTGTTTCCATGGGGTGGGTGGTTTGTTGGGCTAAGTGAGATTGAGCTGTGCCAAAGAAGGGAATACTGAACATCCCTTAAAGAAGGGTGCAGGGTCCTCCAGCACTGCGTGTTTCAGGGCTTTTGATGGTAGGGGCAGGTATATCCAGGTGGTACCCAATCTTCTAGACTTGATTCAGAGCAACCGCAGCTACTTTTGGCTGGCTACAGCCTGTCCTGTAGCTACGGGACCAAGGACTTGCTGACCTGGTTAAGCAAGCTGGTGGCTTCTTGTTTCTGGGGAGGCGTGTATTAGGCAAAGTCACTATATCCCTATTTTTGCCTGAGTAGATGATCGTCCTCTCCTTTGCTGTGGCTCTTTTCAGACTGGAGAATCTAGATTTGTATTTTGTTTTTAAGTCTGTATACTAATTTCTGACTCTTGACTACCCGTTGCTGTCCTTGAAACTGTTCCATGTTGGCCTGCCTAGCCCGGTGCTGCGCTGTGCTTGTCTCTGCCTCCTATCTGGTTGCTCTTCCTGCCCAGATAGCCTTGGTATGAATTTCTGCTGTATGAAGGTTCAAGTGGCTTGTGCTGCGCGAGTGTTGTCCCGCAGGGCACTCACCCCTATGTTGCCCGTGCTCGGTTCCTCCCAGGGGAGCCAGGGCGCTGCTCCAGTTTCTCTTCTTTGTTGCTCCTGTTTTGAGTGATGTATTTTGGAGCACTTTTCAGCTGTGTCTCAAGGACTGCATTTGTTCCAGCAGTGCGATGAGCACTCCTGTGTGCTGGGTTTTCCTGCCTCCCCAGCTGTGAAGCTTCAACTTTAAGATGTTTTGGGGGATGTACTGGGCTTCTTAGGGTGCTTGTGAAGGTTCCCCTATAAACTGGCTGAATACAAACCTGTTATTAAATGAATGTCTGTAGATAGCTATTACTTACCCTAGGGTATGTATTAAACATACCTTAGTGGTGCTTGTACAAGACACATCAGAGATGCATGGAGAGCATCTCCTTGGTTTTAGCTCGTCTTTGCTCCTTTCTGCTTCTGAAGTAGTGCACTTTAAGTCCTGCTTGTTATTTTCTGGTCTTTTATATTATTGAGTTTTATTTTTGTCTTGAAGTTTTCTCTCTGAGCTCCATACAAAAAGGAAAGAAAAAGAAAAGTCATAATCCAAATGAATGTCTTTGGGAACAGCTTCCACTATGGGAAGAAGCTGGAATATTTTCCAAAAGTATAACTAAAGATATTCTTGAAAGTTTTTAGTAAACAGGGTTTTAGGAGCAAGTCTTTTCAGGTTTTCCAAGTGTCACTAATTTGCTGTTGAAATGTGCTCCAGACTCAGATAAATGCTGGTGTTTAGATGACGAAGTCTTACCGAATCCAATGACAAAATGGCTTGCAAATTTCAGCTTTGGACACTTTAGGAATCTCCTTCCTTTTGCCTTCTCCCATCTTATGTTTGTGGGTGCCTATATTTAAATAAAAATTTGAATTATCAGCTCTTAATCAAGTGACAAATTGCTGTGGATCTCTGCTGTCTCCCAAGCCGAATCTGTTTCTCCCACCAGCATGTCCTGTACCTTTTACAATTGCTTTTCAACCTCACCCCTTTGATCCCTCTCATTTAGCATCAAACTACCTGCGTTCATTTTGAGTTGTCATCATGATGTCGCTGAATGCCATAGTGAGATTTCCCTTGATTTAACTGTGTGATCATAAGTAGCATCTGAACCTCCGGGAGAGTCGTAGACTCAAAGGAAGTGTGCCCAAATGCATGTCAATTTAATTACTGAGTGTGTGCATGTGTATATCGCTGCCCTCTTCTGCATATAATAGGTACTGCTCCAAGATGTGCCTCAGGCCATTTTATTGAGAAACTAGCAGCTGTGTTGTCCTCCTGCTGAAGGAAAAGGATCTTGTGGCTTTGGTCTGGGAAATGTTCTGTTTGCTGTTTCTGTGAAACTTACAGTGGCTCTGGTGAGCTGCAGTAGGATAATCCTCTGCACCTTCAAAAAACAAAGGCAGAAAAGAGGCAGAGGACTTATCTGGCTTTGTCTCAAAGCAGGTTAGGACGTAGCTATTGAGTTGATATGGCTTTATTATTAAAAGTATTAGGAATTAAATGATGTTTCTTTATTACTTTTCTTAGTGAGCATTGGGACATCATCCTTCTCTTAGGAAACACTACTGGGCATTTGCATAGTATTTTCATAACATGGAAAGGACTATTTGACTGAAAGATAGGTATGGGCCCAACTGGCCCAAATGAAGTAATTTAAGTTACAGAGTGGGGTCTGAATCTGAAATTGCCCACAGTTGTGAATACTTGACTCTAGGATTTTGGAGTGGAACTTCAGAGATAGCATGGCCGGATCTGAAATCCAGAGAAGTTCAATGCATGCTTCCACAAAATGAAGAGTCTTCTGAACTGAGCTCATTTCTAATTGCAGCTGAAAAGGGCACTTATAAATCTGAGCACTCTTTGTTACTTCCTGGAAGATTTGCTATTTATTACCACATATCTATAGGACATTGATGAAACCAACTTGAATCATGGTGTCTGTAAATGTTAGGAGGCGTATCGAAGAACAACAAAGTTAAGAGTAATCACAGAAGTAGAAATTCTGTTTAGTTCCAAGACTATGAATACAACAGCTGTGCGAGAGCCACAGGGCAGGAAGCTCCGCAAGACAGTGCCAAGTCAGGGACCAGATGGCTTAGGGGATTGGTTAAGCGTATGAAGTCATTTGCCTGTAGGTTATGAATTCAAGCGCAGCTCAGGCTTTTATACTGGCTGAAAATTATGGTTATCTGCAGTGGTACTGGACTGGACTTTGAGGTGCTAGCATACAACATTGAGCAAAAAAGCCCCCTAATGAATGAAGCAGTAAAGGCCAGTGTTATGACTGATGCGAAGGGCTAGATTTCCAAGAAGTGCACAGCCAATTTGGTATAGAGTGTTTTGTAAATTGGTTTGCTTGTTTAGGGAGTGAAGTTACACTCCTTTTAAAAAAAAAAAAAAAAGAAAAAAAAAACAAACAAAAAATCCCCCCAACAAAAAAAAAAAAAAACCAAAAAACCCAAACAAAACCAAAAAACCAACCAAACAAAAAAAAACCCCAAACAAAAAAAAGGGGTGGGAGGGTGTCCTGATTTACTAGCACTGACTATTATCCAGCATCCTTTGATTCCTTTGTCAAAAACTTCATTCAAGTCTGAAATGTATGAGCTGAGACTTTATTAGCACGGAATGTACTTTTTGGCCTTCTTTCAGGTTAGAGTTGGATGTGGGAAATGGGTATAATCAGGCTCCTAAAATTCAGACAAGCACTTGGTCTGCTTATTCTGTGTGAAGTTAACTTCTTGTGTGGAGTCAAGAGTGGTAGATGTGATATCTCTTTCATTTAGAACATAAGTCAGAGGAGGTTTGAGGCTGGAAGAGAGTTGTATTGTTAGTAACTGAATTTTTGATCGTAGGGATTGTTTCTCTAAAGGCTGTATTTACAGAACAAAGAGGGAGGTAATATTAACACAGAGTGAGATGGAAAATGTAACTTTGAATGGTTTATGTGCTGGGTGTGGGTTCACTGGGGATGTGGACAGAGGAGGGGCTGTTGACACCATTCTCCTGCTTCTCAACCAGGCTGTAGCAGCTTCCCATTTCGTGGGTGCTGGGTGGCGCTAAGATGCGTTGGAGGTGCATAACCCTCTAAGAGGGAATGCTATGCAGGGCTAGAGGCAACTACTAGGGCAAAATGCCACGTAGCCCATGGATGTGGAGGTTCAATCTCCATGTTCACAACTGGGCTGTGCCTGCATGTGCAAAATACGCAAGGTGGCCTTGGCTATTATCTGCGATCTCTGGATTGAAAGTGGAGAGGGTATGGAAAGACTAGGAACTTACGATAATGAGGGCATGTTTGGAGAAGGTTTAATTCAGCAAGCCATTGCCAATGGCTTGTCCTGTCTGAGACTGACAGACGAGAGAAGGGCGATGGCTTAAAATGGAAGAATGAAAAAATGTGGCAAAATGAACAACTTGCCTCATGCACTTTTAAACTACAAAAACAGTCTCTCCCCTGTGATTCTTGCAAACATCTGCCACCAAATTTGTGTCTACTCTGACAGTCAGATGTTGAGGTTTGTAATCACAAACAGTGAGATGGAGCTGCACATCCTGTATCCTAAGTACTCTGCTAACCAAGCATGACTTCTTTGTTGATCGATTACTCTCTCTTGTCTTTTCTCTTTATTCTTTCTTTCTTTTTTAAAAAATTTTTATTCTTTATTTTGTGCTTTGGGCTTGTTTTCCACATTCCTGAGCTCAATATGTCTAAAAGCAATAATTCATCCACCTGCTAGAGCTGTGCAGCTAGGATTTTGGGGCAGTGATGGAGTACAAATTCAAGAAAAAAAATTGCTAATTCTTTTGACTCATAGTAAGCTCCAAGCATTTTTTTTTTCAACATAGACTATTCAGTTTATGTAGAAAGGTGAACTTGAAATGTTCTTAGCTTTGCTCCATGGATTAATCCAGGCATTTCAATGATGCTTTTGTACATACTGTCAGCCAATGGAATTGAAGCAACTTAGATGAGTAGGTTATGATCTCTGGAAAGGTAGGTCATGGTGATTAAACATGGCCAACTTGTGACTGAATAAGATGGCATCAAATCTGATAACCACTGTGTTTGATGTCACAATATTTTGTGAAATTTTACTATGGAGCTAATATGAAGACACTGTAGTTCTTAGTTATATTTGTCTGCTATCTGATTTCAGTTCTTTGGCATGCTTACTTTACAACCGGTATAGAAAAATAACCCATTTGATTGTTTTCCACTTAATGTTGCTATTTTCATGGCTACTGCGCAGAAAACACTTCTGGAAAGTGGACAATTCTGTGTGAGGGATAGATTCAGAGAATGTAGGTATGAAGCGCTAATTATCAAGCGTTGCTTGATGAGATATGAGGGAGGAGGGGGGAAGTGTTGAGTAAGAGGCGAACAGAAATGAACAGCACTTCATGCCAGTTGACGCAAGTCTTCATGCTGATGAGAAACCATAGAGCAGCAAACCACACTTAGTTTTTTGTGATAAAAGCTAGATCTACTTTTCATGTTGCTGCCCATTTCATGCTGCTTACAGGTGTCTATATATTGCATTGGTGAATATTTCCATGTATTCTTCTTGTTTTTTAAGAGGTAGTTTTCTTAGTATTTGGAGTCTTCAGGTTTGGTTCTATAGAAGACAAAGTAATTCTGTATTCAGGAAGGTGCATACAATAAGGCTTGTTATGACCAAGTGTAATTGCATTTCTTTTTCTCTCGGAGGATAACAACAGTTTTCTTTCAATGACGACGTTTCATTTTCTGACACATTGGTGAGCCACATCAAAAATGTCTGACTTTCAAATAAGTTTAGGGGAACTGAACACAGTGTTTCAGGTTCTGATTGTAGAAATAGCAAACAGAGGCATAATCTCTCCTATTATGCCTGGGCCTTTGGAAAAAGAACATGCCAGAAATATTGCCTTTCTTTGTTTTTGGCATGGCTAATAAATTGCTCTAGTCAACTGGATGTTCCTCTGGAAGGTTACAGTAAATTGTGGGCCTGGACATAAGCCAACGCTTCCTTCCGTGATGCAAATCTTAAAAGGTACAAAAAGGCTGTGTTGGGCTATTCTCAGATACAGCTTCCTTGTGGACAAAGTCTGCTCGCAAGTAATAAAGCCACAAGAGGGCAATGGGTCTTTTATACAACGTGGATGTAGCCAAAGGGGGTGGGTGGGGGGTGGGAATTCAAACAGTTAAGTCCTTCAGACAATGGTAGACGGTAATTTAAAGGAAAAGAGTTGGGTGAAAGCGGAGACGTGTAATGCTCAAGAGCTCTGTTCAGGTCTGCAGACTTGCTCACAAATAGAGCTGTGTGTTTATTATTTGCTTAGTGGTTTTAGAAAAGTTGTGTGTGCTTACAGTCCACTTCTTCAGGGGAGAAGTCTTAGTTTTTGTATGTAGCTCTTACGTTCCTGTGCTAGATTTATTATCAGGCTTACTGCGCAATTGGCACTTGGAGTGTATCTGGATGTACTCAGATCCAGATGAGAGCTACTTATCCAGTCTCTCAACTCCATTGGTATATCCTTCTCCTTCTCCCCCGCCCCCCCCCCCCCCCCCCCCCCCCCTTTTTTTTCTTTGCTTTAAGGTATGAGCAAAGTGTTTTGAAAAGGTTTGAAAAATAGATTCTGAAGTTTGGCTTATGATTATCCAGGTAAAATTCTTAAGGTACTGAAGAACTGTATGGGCATTTCATATTTCAAGACTCCCTACTAAAGAAATATCTCTGAATATAGATATTCACTGTATTAGATGATAATAATTTTTTTAAATTGGGGCTCATACAGGTCTCTTGAGGGCAGTGGTCCCTTTTGAAGAAGGAATAGTGCATAGGTCTTGTTACACTGGAATTAAGATTGACCCACTAGGGTGTCTTGCGTTCATTCTCACTTTTTTGCCCACCCACTGTTTCTTCTCTTTAGAGCAGGTAGTTGAAGGGAAACCAGTGTCTGAAAACAGTCACTGGAGGAGAACAGTTTAGTTCTCCCCACTTCATCTGGGTGATTTGGTAGCCGGTGAAGAAGTGGTACTAGGCTGTCCTTCCCCATGAGTGGTATGACAGAAGTGCCAAGCACCTTGGGGCAGGTTTCCTTGACCGAGGAGAAAAGGGGTGGGCACCAGAGCCTGGTGTTCAAGAGGGAACAGACTGGCTACAAATGTGCTGTGTAAATATCATGAAGTATTCATAGTCCACAGACTGTCGATGGAGTCACAACTGGAACAGGGCTGTTTATTATGAAGTTGTTTTGCCTAAGTGTATATACTTCTCCGTGTTTTCAGAGTACACAATATGTGCAAAATATCTAGCTTGTTTCTCAAGTGTAATTTTTTGGGTTTTTTTAAGGACAGACAACCAAAAGGAAGGTGGAGAGTGAAGGAAAATGCGGCTTTAAAGGGTTAGTACTGGGGGGGGGGGGAATCTTGCACCTTTGTGGTTCATATCCTGTGATTTGTCAAATAAGTAATTATACTTTTTAATAACAAAAGATGTAGTTATCATAAAATGATATCAAGGAGTAAGATGTATTACATTTATACTTTTGAATAAGAATCCTTGTTTTAATATTTTTTAAATTATGAAACTGAATAGCAGCTTACAGAATAGTTTTGCAGTTTGGAGTTCATAAGCAAATAAAATGAGATGCATTACTAGGCAACAGTGGAAGTTTGGACTTGGATTAAATTAGATGAATTTCTTTTGCCTAGAAAGGTTGAACAGCTTATTTTTGCCAGAGGTGGAGGCAGTGTGAACCTTTACAAGTGGGGTGGGATGTGAGCAGGGGATAGTCCTGATGATCCTACTCCCTTCTCTTCCTCCTCTGTAGTAAGTGCTGGTATGGCACAGTGACTTACCTTGACATCTCCACGTACGTGCAACATGCAAAAAGAAGAGAACTTCCTCCCTCACCCGCTTTTAGTAGGTTTTAGAAATGGCAATGTGGCAATGCATTTGTGGTATTGCTGACATGGCTGTAACTGAGTAGCGCTGTTATGGAAGCCCAGTCTTCAGAGAATCTTTATCAAGTTTCAAGACTCATGACAGTTGCTAATTTTGGAAAACTTTCAGTGAGGCATTTACCAGATCAGCTGAACTTTGGTTTCATCTCTTAGTAATGACTTCCAGAAGTTAGCCTGAGTGAGCGAATAAAACCTTATCGTCTCCTGACCAGGACAATGGCTGTGTGAAAAAGGACTCTGCTCTGTTTTAAGGCTCTAGGCTGGGGATGTGGTCTGTTCTGGAAGACCAGTGGGATAACCAGGCAGTCCATTGCTAGTATTGTATCTGCTAATTATTTTCTCCTTGCCTAACTACTTGGGGCAGAGTTTCTTCAATTTATTTCTAAAGCCTTCTCTCCACTGGTAAGCCTGGAAGATTCCTGGCAGCATGACAATGTTTTCTATCCTGTTTTTTCCTGGTACATAAACTTACTCAAGAAATCCTGTGAACTAACTGCTTGAAGTGGCTAGGAGATTGAGGAGGTAAAAAACAGACAAACTTCTGCAGTAGTCCCCTCTGCTTCAGCTTCTAGGTGGCAGCAATATTGATTGGTTAGGCTTCATACAGAGTTGTGCATGTAGAACTCTTGACACCAGCTCATTAGCATGGTGTAGTCACTTGCCGTGTGGGTGAATGCAGAGCTTGACCTGCTGGCTGGTGCAAAGCGAGTGTGCTAGAGAGCTGAAGTCAGCGCAAGAGCGGAATGTCCATTTACTTAAAAACATGTTTGATAGTGACCTGCAACCTGGTTGGGTGGGTCTTAAGCTTGCTGTGTTCACTGATGTGTAGAAAAATCATTAAAAGATATGTAAACATGCATAAGAGTCTCTCAGTTATTGAGGCAGAAAGAAATATTTCTGTAGCTTTCAATGACTTTCTGAGTCTAGCCTCACTCTATAATTAAAAAAAAAAAAGGTAGGAAGGAAGTGAGCTTTCTTGAATTTCAGGTTCTTTTTTAAATGAGTCAGCACAGTCTAATCTATCCTATGAATAAGTGCCTCTAGCCAGGAGATTTAAAGAAGAAACAAATACAGTTTTGTTAGTCCCCTTCCTCCATCCTCCTGTTGTGCCATTTCTGTGCCTGTTATTTTTGCAGACTTGATAGACGTGCATCTGTACACAGAGGGGCACACACGTGCTTGTACACATTCTCACACGCACACCCGTCCTGGTCCATTTTAATATGGTGGGGTGATGCAGAGTCTGCTGCCTGGCCTTGTCAGAACTTGATAGCTCTCTAAATATTGTATTCCTTGTTGCTATAACACCAGGAAAATAGTATGGGATACTGCATTATAAATATAGCTGAAGCCTTGGGGAATAGGAGCATTTCTAAATGACTTGAACCTATGTCAGAGCATAATTCTTATAAATAAATGGGAACATAATTACTGAACGCTAACTGGATTTTTGCCTGCTGTGGTGCTAGACAATTATTATACTAAGGGATTATCTTTTAACAGAGCACAGTTATCTTTCTGTTTGTTTTTCTTATTTTACTTTTTATATAAGCCATGGGAAATGAAAAGTGTTCCACTCAGTCATGGACTACTTTATTTTTTTTTACTGAATTAGCTCTAGCTTTATTTAGAAGGTTTTTACGCAGTACATTCGGTTTATGACTGGAGGAAGGTTAAGGGTGAGGAGAGAATTTGACAGGTCTGTCTTGCAAAGCTACCTCAGTGAGGATATGAAATGGGGAAACAAACAGAAACATCACGTTAAACTGAGTTATAAAATAAATATAAACTGGACTATGGGAACAAAACCACATTCTTCATCTATGGAACTATAACACGTGAATCAAAATATATTATGCTTTTTATTTCAGACTTCAAACATAGTTCAAGAAAATCAAGTATATAAAAGGTATCATGACAAAAATTGTACATCTTGCTTGCTAAAGCCAATAATCTAAACTGGCTGTCATTCTGCATTTAACAAAAACTTGCTTTGGTGTCTGTCCATATACAGCTTTTTTTAGATTTACGTGCCTGCTATTATCTGTTCATACTGAAAAACCTCAGCAGCCTAGTGCAGTTTTTCTCAGATGGCAAGTACACTGCAGTCTTCTAAAGCTTTCTTGAGATTGGACAGTGCTATGCATAACTGGAAACTATATGTCTAGCTTTAGGGTGGACAGCTGAGTTCTAAACATACTGAACTGTGAAAATGTCAACCCCAAATACCTCTCTTATACTGTGACTGTCTTTTGATGGTTGTTTTTTAATAGTTCAAATTTGCAAGATATATGGAAGGAGATTTAATGAAAGAAGCAAAACAAAAGCAACCTGAAGCTTTTTGGTTTCTGGCTTCAGTACATGCTGACAGAGGAACTCAAGTAGTAAAGGTCACACTGCAGTTTCGATTCTTTACAGAGTTTTTATTATTGTAATAATCTCAATACAGAATTAAATAAAAATGCATGGTGGGTTTTAGTTTTGTGGATTTTCTTGTTCACGGGAGCACCAAACCTCAATTACAAAATGCAATAAACCAGAAGTGATTTCTCTTCCAAGTTAATGGTCTGCATCAAGGTGTCTGACCACCAGTGTATGGAAGACTTAGCTGGTAGAGGCCTGAAAGCATACAGTTGCACTCTTCTGAAGGAAACTGATATTTATGAAAATTATTGGGAAGTAATTCAGCTTAAACTGAAATAATTTGATATGTAGTTTTTAAATTTCTTTTCATTTTCAATTTTAGTCAAGAAATCTGCACGACAGTACTATCTTTACTTCCTCACCTTGTTCTGCTGAAACTTCTTCACCTGAAGTCCTAGCCTACTATTAGTCATTTCCTAAAGGATTGTTAATGATGTTACAAACAGATTGGTAAGACCTTGGAGGAAAAATGAGAAACAAGAAAGATCTCTTGGAAAGGGTGCTGTTCCCTTTGGTCTTGGCTGAAGACGTGTGGAGTCTTAGGAACCAAAGCTATGCACCGGAATGGCTAGCTGGGGATGGATGGATGAGTCTTAGTGTTTAAGATGTAACAGTTGAGCAGATCGGCTAGGCTTTTTCTAAAATCCTGGAAAAGTCCATCTCTGTCTCAAGAAGTAAAAAAAGAGATTAGGCTTGGAAGGGTGTATGTGCACTGAAAATAATGCACTTCCAAATCTTCGTGCGTTGAAAAAATGGACTTAAGAATGAAAAGCATCATGTGGGTTTACAAACTTCCTTTCCCCTTTTATGTTAGTTTTGCCAATCAAACTGAGAAAATATTCCATATATTCTCGATGGAGTTTTAAAAATAATTTCAGAAGAACTTCATTAGGATAGGGAGGTGCAATACCAGTACTCAGAAAACATGAACTCTTAAGTAAGTGCAACCCACTACTCTGCAAGACTTTTTCTACATTCTAAGCCAATGACCTTTGGTGAGATAGAAAAGGCCCTTTTCTGGTCCACTTTTTCGGTGAGAAGAGTGTCCAGGGCAGTTGCATGCATAGCATATTGACTCTTAAACAGCTCCAGCCTTGCAGATTTACTATAGTCTATACAGAGCAAGAAAAATGCCATTTAATAAAAATATTTGGCAGTGAATAGCATCAAGAGGTGGCAAATACCTAACATTATTGGTTTTGCATCCAAATTCAGTTTATCTTCAGCTTTAAATCTGTACCTGAAATTCTCAATTGAACCCAATGTACCTCAGCTATCTTTGTATTCATTTTCTCCCATCATCTCAATTTCACTTTTATTTAGCCTTTTGAAAATTACAGTGCTTGAACCACATGTAATGCTGCCTGTTTGCAGACTAAAAATTTAAGTTAATTACAAAACTACATAGCTTAAAACTCAAGAAAATAGAAAACTCTAAGCTAAACAAAAGACTCTCTCTCTATATATCTCATCTAGAGTGAGATCCAGGAGACCTGTTTTGCACCTCTGGACTCTATATGGTTTGAAAGCATATAGAGGAGGCAGTTGGCTTGCAGCATGCATGAGTGTGTGTGGGTAACAGCAGTGAAGATACAGTAGCATTGCCTTTTTCTCCAGGCTTCCTGCCTGAGCAAAGAGCATAGTTTTACAATCTGCACCAAATCTTGTATTACCGAGTCTCTGCTGCTATAAATGTAGCATGGCTATACATGTGGTGTAGTAAGGAGCTGGACTTGGGGAAAAAAATGAAAGATAAGATTTTGTTCTCCCTTCACCTCATGTTTTATGGCAATCGCACAAAATATATAAAAGAAATCAGGCCCCCTCTTTTTTTATTGAAGGAAGGAGCATTAACCTTTTACTCTGCCACAGCTTGCAAATATAACAGCTGCAAATAACATTGAATGTACCCACTGAGTAGCAACGTAGTGATTCACAATAGAATGCTACTTTGGCGTGTTTACTGTCTTTTACAAGACCTGTATTTCTAAATGTCTTGCAAGAGATCAATAACTGCCTATGCTACATGGTCTAAATTCCAAAACAGTGGAAAAAAGGAGATTGCATATACTGAGGAAAAAAAAAAAAAAAAATTGAAGACATCCAAGACTAATAACAGGTAGCAAGAGAACTTGAAAGGGGCAGGCAAGGGAAGAAATGATATAGCTGAAAAATAAGTGGAGACTGGTTAAGGCAGGGGGAATTATAGAGAAGATAATTTTGTCTCTGTCAGTTGGGCAGAAAATAGACCGCTACAAAAAGAAATGAGAAAAGGTGAATAGTCCCTGGTGGGGGGAGGGGGTGGTGGAAGATACATGTGCATGAATGCTTTTAATCAATGAGGAAAAAGAACTGGTAAAGAATGAGGCGAGCTGAATGGGGAATAATTTCTGTGTGTTTTGGAGTATGCATGTGTATAGAAATCTGTTTTTTCAGCCCACCTTGAGAGAGATGGAAGTGGCACATGCAGACAGTGGAAGAAAGATAGTGACAGAAATGATCTGTACAACTATCTTGTCATATAACCTGGCTAAATCAAATGTTGATGACTTCCTAAACTTACCTTGGAAATTTCAATTGGAAAGTAATACTCTTCATTTATTTTTCAAAACCCCAGAAACAGTAATATTCAATGCAGGTGGAATGATCCCTGCTTAAGCTTTTACTCTTTCTAGGTCTTTTCTCAATTCTATTGCTGCAGTATAAGTAATCATTAGCCAGGAATCACATTGACTTTGATGCAATCCACTGGGGATACTTGTAAGATCAGGGCTATTGCTTGTGAAACACTTTAGGATCAGGATACTGCTGAAAGGTGAAAAGTAGCAGGTAGCGTAGATTCATAATCTGGCATTTTAGGAGGATGTCCAGCCCAGCCTCTTGCTAGTCGGATCTTGAAATCCTTCAGGGACAGTTTCCGCAGCCTCCCTCAGCAAACTGTTGTAGTGTTTAATTAGTTTTATAGTGATATTTTTTTTTTCTGATAATCTATTTGGAACCTCTCTGGGTTGAGTTTATGATGGTCATCTCTTGTTCTCCTGTCTTGTACTGCTGTACAGAGCCTGTCTCTTTTCTCTGTAACCTCCTCTTACATATTAGCAAGCTGTTGGTAGGTTCCATCAAAGCCTCTTTTCCAGGCTAAGCAAGTCCATTTCCCTCAGACTCTATATGTTGTGCTTTCCAGCCCCTTCACCATCTTGGTGGCCCTCTGCTGAATTTGGTCAAGTTTATCAACATCCTTTTAGCACTGGGATTACCAAAACTGGATGCCATATTTCAGGTACAGTCTAATGAGTGCCAAGCAAAGGGGAATAATAAAAATCCTGAAATCTTCAGAGAGTCATGTTTTGTCAAGGATAATGGATTATACCTTTGACGATGTTGATGTGATGGACCAGGAATTTTTATTGAGGCTGTACCTGGCTACCATCCTAGAAACAATTCTTCAGACAGCACTGCTTCCCTGGAAATAGGTTAACTAGAAACTTGGAGCCTGTGGAACCCTTAGGTTATATGTCCCCTGTCTTGTAAAAATGAAAAAGGATCACAGACTTGGTCTCTAGGTTTTTTCTTCTTCTTCATATGTGCAAAAGGATAGCAGAAGCTGTGAAGAAGCACAACAGAAGGTCAGTAAGGACTGGTAATTTTATTTCCCCTACAAATGCTATAAAAGCAGTTCTGGAGCAGGAGGAATGGAATATCTTGGCACCAAACTTTGGCAGGAAGAAATCTTTCTCCATACTGACTTGATATCTGGAAATGCTGAGTCTTTTCTCATAGTAGCCTTTGCAGTTGCATGTGAGAACCTGATGAATGAACAAAAAGAAATAGGGTCCAAAGTGTATGCTGGTCTAAAAATCTAAGTCTAGTGAGGCTACCTTACTTTACATGCTTAGAGGTCTAGCTTTAATGCTGTTTGATTGCTGAGGAATTACAGAACAGAATATCAAAGTATTTTAGTTTCAGGTCTTGAGTGTATTATGGGAGAAACTAAGAAATGGTACAAAACTTTACAGGGATGTCTGTGAGTCATAGAATTTCTGTGGTGGTTCCAGCAAGAGACTAGGATATGGCAACCTAGTTGAATTGTTGTTGGTAGAAGCATCCTACTTCATGCCTTAATTAGGTAAGCAGAGCCCTCCCACCTTATCAGCTATCCTCAATCTCATCTGCAAATGACATAATTTTCTTGTTAAGGGAGGCTCAAGGAGTTGAGAAGGACTTCTTTTTTTATTTTTTTGACTCCACATGCAGCTTTGCTTGAAAGGGAAGGATTTTTTTTTTTTGTAGGCTGACCCCAGCATTGTATGGTGAGGAGGCTTTTTGGCCTTGATCGGAAGTGTAATTGGGAAAATGAGGCCATTGAGTTCATCAGCGGTTCTTACTGAAAGTGATGGTACTTCTTCACCCCTCACATTTTTAAATGGAGAAGAACCTTGTGCTTCAAAATCAGGAAATTTGTAAAGTCTGGAAAGTTAGCACTATTAGTAGGTTTAGTCCTGACCATGAAATGTCTTGGTTGAGGTTTGCAGGAAAAAGAAGAAAAATTGAATTCTTGCATTTCTACCACAAGATCTCATGGGACTTTATGCTCTTAAGTCCATCTAGGAAAGGGGTTATACTGGTGTCAGTTCCTACTCAGAGAGCTTCGATAGGAGAAAGTAGGCTGAGGTTTTTAGCAGGGTAGCATAAATACCTACTCCAGGGCCACCTGGCTACTGTTGAACATGGATTGTGCTAGCAGGTGTGAGGAGATATTCCTGCCTGCAAAATGAAGGGAGAGCAGGGAAGGATATCAGTCTGCAATGGAGATGGCAAGAAGCTACTGGCTTGTGAAGCGCAGCAGTCAGTGGTGAGTGCTGGAAGCTCAGGAAGCCACATTTGAAAGAATTTAATGATCTTTCCTATCTCATGACTTAGGAGGAAATCAAAGCCTGCTAGTTCTCAAAAGCATGTGATTATGCTAGTTTGTTTTCTGTTCTGCTCTGTGGCCTTTGTCATCAGGAAGAAGGAATGGCATTTCAGTAGCTGGTGTGCCCAACGAATGGCTGCATTGTGCCGTGCAGCCCTGACCTTTTCAATATTCTGTCATCTAAATGCCAGTCCCCGCTTCAGAGCTTCACCAGCTCCTGGAAAGTGTGAGGCTATGGGGTAATGTAGAGACAGAGTAGTGTGATTCATTGTCCTACACCACAAAATATGAAGGGTATCGCTCTGATGCAGCTCTCTGCGAGGAGGATGGGCTGAGGGAAGCTTGAGGGTGAGCAGTTCTGTGCTTGCGGGCTTTCAGAGGCCTTCTGTGCGGAACAGTGTGATGAGGTAAAATAAGTAGGAAAATGGCATTTCTGTGTGTGGGTGAGGCATTGCCCACCTTCAGCAGAAAAGGTAAGACTGTGATCCTCAGGTGCTCTGAGCTGCTGGCAGGATGAATGATATTCTATATCTCCCCAGTCTGCTGTCTCTCTGGTCTGTTTGGGTTGTAAGCTCTTCAGGAGAGAAAAAACTGTCTTGCTTGGTGGGTGCCCAGTACAACAGGCCCTCCTTGGTCTTTAGCTGTTACTGTAATAAAGATAGATGAAAATATCTGCACATGGAAAGCAGGTTGGGGTGTGGTTTCTTTTGGTTTTTTTTTTTCTTTAAAGCACCTCATGATTTTGCCTCTAAGTCCCTGTCAGTGTTCTCTGAAGAAAGCTTTGAAGTTTTGTAGGAGAGAGAGCTCAACAGAGTGCTGAGGCCTCATGCCTATCCAACTCTGTCTTGTTCTGTCTCCTCACCTAATGCTGTCTGATTATTACGAAAGTTGTTAGCATTCCCTTTGGCAATCCTTGAGATCCTCCTGACCTGTAAAGCCTATTTATTAGTATAGTGAATAAGTAATGGGGGGGGGGGGGAATTTTAATGTTTATGTGATAAGTGACAAAGCAGTAAATCCCATTTAGGATCCCCCATGTCAGGAGAACTGGCTGGTTTCTCTCTTGCTTGCTCAGTTTCTCTGACCTTAGGCAACTCGCTTCACCTGTGTATATCATCTTTCCAAACTGTAAAGTGGGGTTAATAATCTATAACAAATTGCACTGTGTTGTCTTGATATATGTATAGAGGAAGTCATGTTAGAGTTGCATAATTTTGAATTATGTTGGAAAGTGCTAGAAGCCAGGGAATGAAGTGTCAGTATAACATCAGTCTGTTTTCTCCTTCTGAGTCTGTGTTCTTGTTCACAAAGAGTATTTAAAGAACACTAGAGTGCTTTACTTTGCAACAAGTTACACAAAATGCCAAAACTGTTAGACCATACTTTTTTCCCTACAAATTCCATAATTCCTACATCTTTGAGAACATCAGTGCCTACTGAATTCTTGATCATGCTTTCTATTCTTTTTGTTCAAAACGTGGCCTGCGACTCATTTGCTGTGTGCTGTTTTTCAAACCCTGCTTTGAATACTAACTTGTTAATTTTCTTCTTGCTTTTTTCCATAGCACTTATTACTGCAGGAACCATGCTGGGAACCAGTGTTTGAGTTCTGTGGTAGTTTGGAAAGTTGAAAGATGTTTCTGTTCCAAGTCAGTGTTTTCTATAGAACAAAATTCTGAAATTGTATTTTGGAAGAACTAGCGGGCATGTGTGTCTATGTATAGACACACATGTATACATATATATGTGCACATCTGTGCATATAAATATAAGACACTTCATTAAAAATGTTTAGCTTTGATGGTTTTGATTTCAATTTGCATTACAAAGTTGAAATATTTTTACTTTTCAAAGGTCAAGCTACTGTAATAGTCTAAATGTTTAGACTTATTGCATTAAATATTGGTAATTTTACTTGGTAATTAATGTGTGTATTGGGTATTAAAAAAAAGAAAAGCAGAAGGATTTACATATAATATGCTCTAATATTAAGACCCTACCTTGCCCAGTGAATTTGGGAACCTACAATGCATGTAGCCAGAGGACTTGAGGAATTTAGCAGTTTATCTGGTTTCTGTTGAAAGGCGCAGAGGAGTTAATGATACTACAGTATGTGTGCATTCCACTGAAGCACAGTTTTCTGATGGAAACTTTGAACAGCTTGACTAATTACATGCATAGTCCACCCCCTACCCCCACCCCCACCCCCTGCCCTGCCCTGCCAAATGATTCCTTCTGCTGAAGTCAAATGTGTTGGCAGTTCAGTCTAAGATGTTGAAGATAACTCTTTCAGAACAGTTTTGCAGGTTGGTGTGCAGCCTCCTTCTGTACTGCCACCTTTGGAGTACAATCACGTACATGCTTGATGCATGCCTGTTCTGCGTTACTGAGTAATATATGAATAAGGGATTGCATTAACAGTGAAAGCAAGGTGCTCAGTCTTTGCTCCAGTGGCTTTGCTCCGTGGAGTACAAAGCAGCTGGGAAGCTGCCTTGATGAAAGAAGGGAAGATGTATATTGGTTTTACCTCTTACTTGGTCCAGACTTAGTGGCAGTAGAGAAAAGAAGGTAATGCAGAATGGTTTAGAAATCCTATTTCTCTCCTCTCCAGCCTCTGGAGCAGGGAATTCAGTTCTTCGGGAATATTTGTGTTAATCTTGCTGTTTCATCTTGGAGCTTGTGTTTGTGTCTTCTAAATGTAAGCATGTCTGTAAGAAGGACTCTTGGGACATGAACGGCTTCAATTGCTGGAAATCCCAATGTACTTAGTTTTTTCTTCAATCTTCATCTTTTCTTTTTGCTTAATATTCAGGCTTCTAACTACCTTTCACCCTTAAACTTCTGTCCAGTTTTACTGAGAAAAAAGGAGAGGGAACATTTGTACTTGAAAGTATACAGGTTTTTTTCATTTGTCTTTTTTCTTGTGCTGGCATCATTTCTGTCCCCTTGCCCCATACCACAAATCAGTAAATGTTAGTCTATCCCACATCTAAAAGATTCTTCCAAAATAAGTTCTTTCTTCAAAAACTACAGCATTTTGGAACACAATCCTTAGCAGACAGCCTCTGCCCATGAGAGTGGAACTTGTACTAAAAGCAATGTTTACAATATTAAAATGGAGCAATTGTGGAGTTTCAAAAGCACAAAAGGTTCTTGTGGATCCTGCGACAGGTTTGATTCATTTTGAAAAAGCATATTCAAATAGATACTAGCTCTAGTTGTAGGGAAGCATAAGCAATCTTTCTGAAAGGCAAGCATAATGAAGACCTGCATATTTCATGCTATATCATGTGCTTCTCAGGTGCAGAGGCAAAAATTCAATACTTTACAAGCGTGTCTGCCCAAACTGGAGCAGAGGTAGCTATTTTGCATCCTGCCAAACTGTGTTTGATCTTGGAAGTTATAGAATATTTGTTTTATGACTATGAGAGTGCCAAGAAATTCTTTGAAGCAAAGTCTGTAACCTCCGAGGCTGAGATGGAATAGGATGAAACAGGAAAGTTACTGGAAGATGACATTGTTAAAAAAAAAAAAAAAAAACAAACCAAACCCAAAACAAAAAAAACCAACCAACCAAAAAAACCCAAACCCAAAACAAAAAAAAACCCAACAAAAAAAACCCCAAACCCAAACACAACAATCTTCCCCTCCAACTCTTTTTAAACCTGCTTCTTTTAATTATATTGCCTGTCATGACTCTAATTCTTTAAATTAATTATGGTGACTGATCTGGAGTCTGAAATACCTTTTCCAATGTATATGTGATATGATGGATTGTGATTAATTGAAATGTAGAGGTCTGAAGTTCGATAGCTTGTGATACAGCCTCGGCTTCCATTTTTTTTTATTGAACTGTGTCTTTCTGAATGTCATTAGTTCAGAGTGTTAGACCCAGAGGGAGACCATAAAAATTACAGATCACTACTGAACAAAATTCCAAGTTTTCCTTTTTTCCTTCCAGACTGAGGTAGTGCATTGCACTTACTACCCTGACTGTTTTTACAGGCAGGAGAAAAAGCAGTAACAAAAACTTTCATTTTAAAATGAAATCTGTACTTGCATAGTAAAGCATTTGCTGCACTGGTCCTTTACGGACTTGCTGGGGTAGCACAGTATGTAAGCGTAGCTGGAGTTGTTAAATATGAATACATACCTCAGTCCCTGCAAGGGGCTTGTTTTGTTGCTTGCTTTTGGTTATTGAGTTCATCCCCCTGCAGTCAGTTGTATGACACCATGCTGGAAATGTTCAGTAGAGGGAGTTGGTTGGTGAACAGAAACAACCTCAAATGTCATATTTGCCTAAACGACTCCCCTTCTTCTAGTGTTTAGATCTGAACCAAAGTCTGTCTTTTACCCCTTCTCTCCCAATAAAGTAAGATCTGGGCAGCTCTGTGAGACCTTGATAACTTGAACAGCTTGATTAACTCTTCTTCCAAATAATTCTGCAGTGAGCATGTGGGGTTTTTGGGGTTGACTTTTTTTTAATTGCCTTAAAATAATCTAAAGTGGGAGGAGTATCTGTATTTGTTTTGTACAGAACCTAGAACAGTCATTCCCAAATCCTGAAACTGACTTTAATCAGTATAGAAAAAAGATATTTAGGACTTAAAATGAAAGCCTTGAAACTGTCAGATTTTGCTGCTGCTTTTAAGCCACTCTGAGGCTCCTTTTGTACCATTGCAATTGGATGTTGCGGATGTTATAAATTTCTACGGTGTATGAAAATCTAATGGTATGAAATTATGACGCTTTTTTGAAGAGATTGGTAGAGGCAGTACACTTATTACAGAAACAACTTTAATAAAATGTCTTTACTATCTTTTATTCCTTTTCTGTACCACTACAGGTAGCTAGTCAGGTTTAATTTGAATACTGGACATGACAGCGGTTCTTTTTAAAGATCACAGGTGACGAAAAGGGTTGTCTGAAAGAAACTTGATGGGCAGAGCTATTAAGAGACTCTAGTGGAAGGCAGCTGCTGTGTTGTGCAAGTAACCATACTAAATAGCAGCAATGGCTATAGAACACAGGTGGTGGGGAGGCTTCTGTCAAAAGCTTTGAGTGATTACTGAACAAATACACAGTGGTGAAAATGTAATGGCCAAAGATGATAATCTGGGAAGAAATGAACACTTAGCTTACCTACCACGGTTGAAACTAATTATATAGATGGCAAATGAGGAGTACATACTGCTTCCGTCTCTATCTCAAATAATGCTTACTGACAATAGGCAGTTTTGCTGCAATACCTGAACAGCTTTCACCTAACTTTAGGCAAAGGAGGCCAACCCAAACGCTGTTGTAGTGTTCTGAAGAGTGATGACAGCACAAAAAGTAAGTAAGGGTCTCCCAAGGGGTTAAATGCTTTCAAGCTGAAAAGCCAATACTTCAAGTTTGGGAGGTTAACTGAATGTCTGATAAAAGGCAAGACTGTATTCTGGAACATAATTTTCCTGAAGTTGCTAATGAACACTCAAAACTTACCTAAAGAAAGAAATAAATATGTGGCGGGACTTGACAGAAAATCAGCGATACTAAGAGTAGTGATACAAAAGTACTGATACCTGAGAAAGGCATGTAAAACTCAGTTACAGTGTGCAGAACAGCCCATGGAACTGTGCCAGCTCTGATAACCTATGCATGATGATACCTGATAATTGGAGAAAATAAGTGAACAGCAATGGATCATATTATATTGCAAGAATTTGTAGAGTGTGTGCACGACCTGGAGAAGAGGGTTGACAATTAAGCTATTAGCCCCAAGGAATTCCTCATGGGAACAATACCACAGGAGAATATGAACAGAGCATTGCACAGAGACAGCAAAAGGGCCATTTATTAATATTAAGTTGAGGATGCTGACACTTAAGACAGTATGAAATAATGAGATCAGCACTGAAAAAAAAGCAGTGGTCAGCTGGAACACAGTGAGGTAAAAATTTATTCTCAGGAAGAGAGTTTGTGAAGTAATGGGGAATAGCAGTCTACCTTTTAAACATACAAAAAATATTCAGTCCTCTTTTGGAGGAATTTTTCTCCACTGACTGTATAAGAAATGTAGACTTCTAAGGTATAAAGTAGGTTGTCATATGATTACCCTGTAAATGTATTATTGGCCATCATTGCCTATTTAATCACATTTTCAGGGGAAAAGTACCCATGATAAGTTTTAAACCTACTAAATCCTCAAATTCTTTGGATAGGTGTACATCAAGACAGATTTGGGAAGGTGACCTTCAAATCATCTTTTGAACAAAGAAGTCCCAAATAAAATGGACTTGACATAATTCAGCTGTGCCCCAGTTTGTGATTCTGGGAAAGATTTTTAAAGGTGGAAATTAAGGTAGTGCTGTCTTGTTGATCTGAAAACAAGTAGAAGAAACTACATGTTAGTCAACTTTAGAACTGATTTCTACAAAATGCTTGTTGATTTCAGTAAACAAACACAAACTGGGATCATTTTGTGAACAGACCCCCAAATAACTAAGTTAAGTGGATTACTTCCTACCAGTTACCATGAGGAAACTGGATGATGTAAATACCTTTTCTATAACTATAAGATCTTGTCAGGTGGCTTAGGACCACATGAGTCTATAGGACATGTTGGACGTTTATTGAACATTTGCTGTGTTTACTAAACAGAAGAATAAAAGGATTTCAAGTTGTAGGTATTAATATATTAGCTTGAGAAAGGAGCATGTGGGGAAATACAACCTTAGGAGGCACAGAAGTATGAACCAAGTGGCATATGAAATACCTCTGCACACACCTATAACCCAGGCATTGAATGAAGCACCACAGTAGTCATCTCAGTGGCATAATAAGCTCAGTATTTATTATATCTGGGCTGTAATTTCAATGCCTCTGCAGGCACTGCAGATCTTTTTAGGTCTTCCTAATTCACTATGAAAAAGAGGAATTTCCTGTTTAATCCTATCCCTATTTAAATTTTTACATAGGATCATTAGTAGGGTTAGCTGTAAGGTGTTTGTCTCATTAGTGTGTTGCTGAAAGAACTGAACCTCAAGAGCTGCTGTTTTACTCTACATTAAAATGTTATGCAAATTCCCCATCTCACTCAGGGAATCAGAGTGAAACACAGATGCTGTTTTGTTATTCCTAACTCACTTTTGACTTGTTTTACTAGGCTTTGGGCTCAACAAGGCCAAATGTAATTAAATGCTTTCTTTGTGCTGTCTGGAAAATCCTTCATTAGCGGTGTTAGCCTCCTTGGAAATTAATGCTGTGCATGTCAAATTGACCTGCACAGAAGAAAAATATGAAAATTGCTCTTTAAAGCCATAAGAGGGTGAGAATTCTTCTGTTTTCATAGCACTGTCTTAAGCTTAACATATATTACGCTAGAGAGGGGCTATTAGAAACCTATTTTTCAAGGTTAGTTTTTCAAGGTTAGTCTGGAGTCTTCACTGATTTGTTAGAAGGAAAGTTAAGGCAATGCTCTAAGTAGGCAGACTTAGGTAGCAGTAACCTGCTACCAGCGGGCTAGGTAAGGATTTAGAGAAGGGGATGAAAATGTACATATGAATATTCTCATAATGCTAGCCCAAACCAAGAAAATACTGGTGACTTTAGCTGGCTTGCTTTTAGGTTTGAGGCTGTCTTGACCCCTAGACTGAAAGTGTGGCTCAGGAATATTAACTTCTACAAATTAAAATTATGTGTACCTGAGCCTTCTCTGTGACAGAAACACATTAAAAAACAACAACAAAAAAACCTGTTGGCTTAGTAGTAGTAGGATACCATTGATTAGGGGTATTTAATTTCCACCTTGTGTTATTTTTTAGGTTAGCATAACTAATACAGTATCCATGATAACATTCACCCAAACTGCTGTTACAATCAAGTCAGCTGGGCTTCTTGAGCAATGAAAGTCCTCAGTTTGTAACCTGACCCTGCTCCCAACTGCCACGCAATAGATTTGCAACTGTCTTCTCGTAAGTGTTTTGTCATAATTAATAGTACAGTATTCACATGCTGACTTGGTTATTGATCCTCCTTTCTGTTATGACTGTATTGGCTTTAGCCAAGAGGTGGCTGTATGTTTACATGGAGTTAGTAGGGAAAGGAAGACTAGTTCAAGACAAGATACCTGGTTTGGAAATTGCTTTAAAAACCTGCTAAGATGCCTGGCTCTTAACATACTGCTTCCTCGTGACCTTGTAACAGATCCTGAAACACAGCTGAAAAAAACAACTTCAGCAGATGTATTTTTAAAGACTTTGTCCTTCAAGTCAGTGGGACTGTTTTTTAAGGAATGCTAGTGTGTTGAAACGTGTGTTAACTTCTTCAGACAATGCACGTCTGCTTTGCGTAACAATCACAAAATCACAGAATGGTAGGGGTTAGAAGGGACATCTGGAGATCATCCTGTCCAACCCCCCTGCTTGAGCAGGCACACCCAGAGCAGGGGGCACAGGACCGCGTCCAGGCAGGTTTGGAATACTTCCAGAGAAGGAGACTCCACAACCCCTCTGGGCAGCCTGTGCCAGTGCTCTGGCACCCTCCAAGTAAAGGAGTGTTTTCTCATATTCAGGTGGAACTTCCCGTGTTCCAATTTGTGCCCATTGACCCTTGTCCTGTCATTGGGCACCACTGAAAAGAGTCCGGCACCATCCTCTTGACACCCACCCTTTAGATATTTATAAGCATTGAGAAGATCCCCCTCAGTCCTCTCTTCTCCAGGCTGAACAAACCCAGGTCTCGCAGCCTTTCCTCATAAGGGAGATGCTCCAGTCCCCTGAGCATCTTCATAGCTCTCTGCTGGACTCTCTCCAGCAGTTCCCCCCTGTCTTTCTGGAACTGGGGAGCCCACAACTGGACGCAGTACTCCAGATGTGGCCTCAGTAGGGTGGAGTAGAGGGGGAGGATAACCTCCTTCGGCCTGCTGGCCACACTCCTTTGAATGCACCCCAGGATACCGTTGGCCTTCTTGGCCACAAGGGCACAGTGCTGGCTCATTTCCACCAGCACTCCCAGGTCCTTCTCAGCAGAGCCGCTTTCCAGCAGGTCAACCCCCAACCTGTACTGGTGCCTGGGTTGTTCCTCCCCAGGTTCAGGACCTCACACTTGCTTTTGTTGAAATTCTTGAGGTTCCCCTCAGCCCAGCTCTCCAGCTTGTCCAGGCCTCGCTGAATGGCAGCACAGCCTGCTGGTGTACCAGCCACTCCTCCTGGTTTAGTACCATCAGCAAACTTGCTGAGGGTACACTCTGTCCCTTTGTCCAGGTCATTGATGAACATGCTGAACAGGTCTGGACCCAGCACAGACCCCTGGGGAACACCGCTAGTTACAGGCCTCCAACCAGACCCTGCTCCGTTGATCACGACCCTCTGAGCTCTGCTGTTCAGCCAGCTCTCAATCCACCTTGCTGTCCACTCATCTAACCCACACTTCCTAAGCTTACCTATGAGGATGTTATGGGAGACAGTGTCAAAAGCCTTGCTGAAGTCAAGGTAAACAACATCCACTGCTCTCCCTTCATCTGCCCAGCCAGTCATGCCATCACAGAAGGCTACCAGGTGGGTCAAGCATGATCTCCCCTTGGTGAATCCATGTTGACTACTTCTGATAATGTTCTCTTCCTCTACACAACACCTGGAGATGACCTCCAGAACAAACTGTTCCATCACCTTTCCAGGGATGGAGGGGAGGCTGACTGGCCTATAGTTTCCCGGGTCGTCCTCCTCACCCTTTTTGAAGCCTGGAGTGACACTGGCTACCCTCCAGTCCTTGGGCACCTCTCTTGCCCTCCATGGCTTTTCAATGATGGAGAGTGGCTTAGCGACAGCATCCACCAGCTCCCCCAGCACTCATGGGTGCATCCCATCAGGGCTCATGGATTTGTGAGGATCCAGTTTGCCTAAATGATCTCTAACCTCATCCTCCTTAACCAAGGGGAAGTCTTCCTTTCTCCAGATTTTCTCTCTTACCTCTTGGGGCTGGGATGCCTGAGGGCAAGCCTTAGCAGTAGAGACTGAAGCAAAGAAGGCATTCAGTAACTGCCTCCTCTGAGTCCTGCATCACCAGGGCACCCTCCTCATTCAGCAGCAGGCCCACAGTTTCCCCAGTCTTCCTTTTACTGCTGATTGTATTTGAAAAAGTCCTTCTCGTTATCCTTGACATCCCTTGCCAGATTTAGTTCCAAGTGGGCCTTGGCCTTCCTTGTTGCATCTCTGCATACCCTGATGTTGTTCCTATATTCCTCCCAAGTGGCCAGTCCCTTTTTCCACATACTGTAACATCTTTCTTCCATCTGAGTTTTTCTAGAAGCTCTTTGCTCATCCATACAGGTGTCTCCTGGCTCCTCTGCTTGACTTCCTCCTAGGGATGGACCAATCTGGAGCTTGGAGGAAGTGATACTTGAATATTGACCAGCTCTCTTGGACCCCCGCTACCTTCTAGGGCCCTCACCCAGTGGATTCCTCTAAGCAGGTCTTTGAAGAGGCCAAAGTTAGCTCTCCTGAAGTCCAGGGCTGTAATCCCACTTGTTGCCCTGCTTCTACCACGCAGAATCCTGAACTCCACCATCTCATGGTCACTGCAGCCAAGGCCACCCCCAGCCCTCACATCCTCAACCAGACCTTCTTTGTTTGTTAATATAAACAAGGCTTGAGTTCTACCAATTTGTGTAGAAATTAAGACAGTGACCAATAATTCTGTGAGTGGCTTGGTTTACAGGACATAAATATGTTGAATTTATACAGGAAAACATAGCAAGATTATTTCAGCTGCTATCAGCAAGAGTAACCAAACTTTAAAACTAGATTTATAACTATTTGGATGCACTCAAGTGAAGTATGGTGAACTTTACTTGGTAGGTTGTTTTTCACGTGCAAGTGAAAATGCAAAAAGATTATTTTCCAGTACAGTTTAACCTGCTTTATGGCAATTACAGGCTCTGGTAGCAGAACACAGTATGATGACTTCAGAAAAATTGGATGGGAGGCTGTGTTTAACCTTTTTAAGTAGGAACACATGAAATTATTTGCATAAAGTAAAAGCCAGAGTGGAGATGGTGGCAAAAAACCCCTGACAAATGAGCCTCTAGTGCAAAGCCCTCCTATGAGATTTTGTCTATAATAACATTCACATCTGTTTGTGAAGATAGGTTCTTCAAAACAAATAGTAAGATATTCTGCCAAAAGATTTCCAAATCTTTTGGGAACTGTAAAATAAAACAATCCTTCAAACCCCATAAACTTTCTATTAGGTACCCTTCATCTTTAGATAAATAAATTGAGACTTGAATCTACAATGAAAACTAATAAGCCTTGGTAAGATCAGCATGACTTTTCCTCTTGAATGAGTTTATGGTCAAATAACAGGCATTGAAATATTGTTATGACAATATAGCACATTGAAATAATGCTTGAGAGAGTCCATTAAATGAAAAGCTGTTTGGGTACTTGACTATTCGATCTGTGGAACAAACATTTCATCACTGTTTATTGAGGATTATTTATTGGGGTATTCAGAAATTTCTAATAAAACTAGTGACAGAACAATGCCATGAGAAATTAAATTTTCTTTTAGAAGCATAAGATTTCTGTTATTAGAAAACAGTAATTTTTTTTTAATTATTTATTATTGAGCTTTAAATTAACTACAGTAACCTGAGACTTAGGTATTGGAGCCCGCTCAGTGCAAACATCTGTCTGATGTACAGTGGCCTGGGTAAAAGAAAAGGATGAAGGATATATTATTACGCTATTGAAAACATGGGTGAGATTCTTACCATTTAAATACTAATCTCTCCTCAAATATGGAGAGTGTTGATGTAGAATTCCAATTCTGGAGTCTAATTAAGGCTGAGTCTGAACCCTCGGCTCCTGCGGTTGCCCCAGCACCTCACGTAGAACTGCCATGGAAACATCTCCAGCAACTGCAATTGCGTCTTTGGAGCCCAGTCTGTTGGGGGTGCATAGATATTAGTAGACTGGAATTTTGCTGGTTCCGGAAACTTTAAGACACAAACTCTAATAGTATGTGTTTTTAAAATATTGCTAGTTAATGGTTATGAATCATACTTCCCTTGAGGCAGAAATCATTATTTGACTTCAATGCATCAACAAAGAAGGCTGTTTCAATCCTTTTGAACTGTCCTTGGTTTGATCCTTGATTGGGTTAAAATGTCATATAAGAAAACAGGGTGGATAATTTAGTGTTGTCATCCGTCTAAGTCATAATGATGCACTTTAATTTATTGACATCTAAACTCAAAGGCTTGTGAATATCTGAAGAGAAATGACTAAAATCAAACTTAGGACAGAAACAAAAAACATACTGATATATCCTATTGATCTGTGAATTAAAATAAGAGTAGACAAAACCTTATTTTTTTTTATTTCTGGCAGGAGGTTAAGGGAAATAATCTTTTATTATTGTTTAGAGTCTTGAAGAAATAGTCTAAGTAGAAAATTGATGAATATTTCCCTGTTTTCCTTTTGCAGTGACCACTTTTATCCTAGTCAAAGCTTTTGTCTCTGACTTTAGCATAACTGTCCTTCAGTTTGTTGTATTTTGTTTTGAGAATTCCTGTAGATAATCACTGAAATGTGGTATTACTACCAGAGGCTGTGCAACCTGCCACTATTTTACTGAACCTAGCTAGGTAGCTTGCCTTTCTTGGCTTTGTAGCTTGGAAGCAGAAGAATACGGTGTTTCAAGAGTTCATAAAACTGTAAGAAACTCCAGGTTTGGAAAAGCAATCATTTTCTCAGTGCAGTGGAAGGTTGTTAACCTTTCTAAGCCTGCAAGCTGGGTGCCAAGATTGTACTTCCTCCATATTGTATTCGGAGAGCTCAAGGAGTATGTCATAGGCAGGGGAAGACTCTGTTTTGCTGGGCTTACTCAGCTCCGTTTCAGGCCAGGGTGAGGTTGAGCTTGTAGTTAGGAACTAAGGCAACTTGCCGGTACTTGTGGCAGCATCCCTACTGTCTCGTTTCCTGGGGAAGTCAGTGCTCTAAGTTATCCAGCAGGCCCCACTGAAGCCCAGCTCCCAAATAGCTCAAGAGATGTTGGCCAGTCACTCGTAGCTCAAGAACAGCTGCCAGTCTCGTTATGAAATAGCATTTCTCTTGGATTCTGCTTCAGTTTGGGTTCTGCAAATGAAGTGTAGAGGAAAGAGGTGCAGAGAGAAAAGACTGCGGAAACCAAAGGAAACTGACAGTCAGAGCGCACGGTGGTACCAAAGAATTTATAAGGTTTAACTATCTAATAAATGTTTTGCTAACAGTTTGTTTGGTTGTTACTGGATGCTTCAGCCCAGTAAACACCTGTTTGCAAGACGTAAAACCTTTGGGGAAAAAATTGCAAAGTTTAATAGTGAGATTTGATGGTTTTGCTGAGCTCTGCTGGAGTACTTCTATGTTGATTTGGCAAATAAGATCTCCTGCAAATTAATGCAGGGTTTAAAAGAATTTCTTTAGCTGTAAAATATACTACAAAATACCAAACCTCTCCTATTTACTACGAACCCTCTATGAACTAATGCAATTTCTATGGCTCCTCCCCATTTTTTTTTAAAATTTATTTTTAGTCTTTGTGTTACTCTAGAGGAGTCGTTCTGCATCTTCTGAGCTGAAACTTCTGAAAATTTTAAGGGCTGGCACTGTGCTGCTCTTCAACATCAACTAGGTTTTTTTTTCACCCCAAGTACAATTTGATATGGGATTTTTGTATTGATTTGTTGTCAATTCCTAAAAATGTTAGTGTATGGTGCCCGCACCTTTAAATAATAAATCTCCCATATTTGTTTGCAGATACTCTAATCTGTTGTTAATAAACTTGAAAGAATACAGTCTTGTCTAATAAACACATCAAACTAATGGGTACCAAAGCAGTTCAGAAGAGTGTTTGTTGTTTGGTGTTTAGATTTCAGTCAAAATTAATCAACAATGGATGGGGCCTGCTGTATTTATTAGCAACACAAATCCCTGTGATTCAGTGCCAGGTCCCTTTGACTCATTCCAGTGTATGCTGGCAGGGGTACAGGACTGATAAATACTTACATCCTTGCGACTGTGAAAGACATTTTGGGGGCAGGGGGGGAGGGAAATACAGCCGAGAAAACAGACCTCATGGTTGACATGAATTCCTTGAGAGCCATTTTGAATCTCTTTCTATACAGCTAGCTTGTAAATGGGAAGTCATTGATTCAGGAACAGTAGAGGCTTTTTTCTTTGTGAAACCTTCAGCTTTGCAGATGGCTGGCTGCATAAGCCTGCAAGTTTTTGTTCTCACTTCCTCTCTATGATACTCTCTTTCCTCAATTTTAATTTTCATTCTCCTTTGCTTTTTATTGAATTTCTTAAAGAGCTTCAGTTATTGAGAGGAGAAATGCTGTTGCAGATGTACTCCTTCTTGGGAGCATGTGTAATGGTCTAAAACATCCCTTGTCAGAGAAATTGAAGTGAAGGTGTTTGAATTCTTGATGTTTAATTTTTAAGCTCCAGTTGTGAATTAAAGGCAAATTATGGCTCATTTTGTGGAGAGTAGAAGTGAATTACTAGCATCAGAAATGTTGCTGTCAAATTAAATTAAAATCTTTAGTGATTCTCTTTGCGCCAGTCACTTGTGAAACGGGAGATACAGAGGTTCTACTCATGGTGATTTTCTGTCTTGCAAAAATGGGAAAGGCTATTTTCCCTGCAGATACCCAAACACTCTCACTTTGCTTCTGGAACCCCAAATTCTTAATCTAGGAAGTGAAAATACTCGAATTCTGGACAGAATTATGCTGAATTTCCTGTAAGAATTACTTAGTGATAAACTGTTCTACGAAACAGGTTGCAACATGTTGTTCATGCAGTGCTGGAATCTCAATTATCTTATTTCTGAGACTAGTAGTTGCACTTGATACTGAAAAATAAACCAGTCAGGTATCTGCTACAAATTTTTGCTCTTGACGTGCCACTTGCTGTTTTACAGCATTGAACCCAGTTTTCTTTTTCTAACGGGCAAATGACTCACGAAAGTTCAGGACACTTTCTGAGGGAGAGGGGCTTGCAGCAGAAGGGACTTCTGAAAAAACTATTTGAACATGGAGAATTCATTTACTAACTATGATGCGGGATGATGCGGGGAAAAAATCATTGTGGCAGTGTTGCTATATGTCAGCCTGATCACACAGATTTTGCAGCTATCCACTGTCCCCAACTTCAGAGTTTGCAGGCATTTTAGGATGTGGCCAAGCTGCAATTAAAATGAAACCAAATGCCCCTTTGAAAGTAACTTGTATGGAGAGCATTTTGCAGTCATGATACAAGTGTAAGAGATCTACTTGAATAAGGACAGCTAGCTGAGGAGGCATGGTAGCATGCAGCTTGCAAACAGAGAAAGCTACAAGAATAATCAGTGTGAAGTTTGTTTGTATTACTACTGCAACTTTAGCTTTTTATGGTTTTAATCTTTCAGGTAAAAGGATCATGTTTTCTTTTCAAAATTAAAGGATATATTTGTTTTTTAAAGCCAATCCAAATGCTGGTGTCCTTGCAACAAATGTTTGGAGGTTTCAGCGGGGTAGCATTCATAAAAGAAGTGTCCAATGCACTTAAAGGGGAAAACAAGTACTTTGATTTAGGGAAGAACAAAACTAGCCTATGGAGGTAAAAAGTCCCTTTTTTCCAAAATGATATTCTTGGAGAGGAGGAAAAAACAGTTTCTGTTTCACAAATTATCCTCACATTTGTCACTCTTAGACTGGGTGTGAAAAAACATACAAATTCTGTTGTCAACAGAAAAGATAGTGCTAACTCCTTTTAGGTCTAGTTCCTAATGTCGTCATTATCATTTGTCATACGAAAGAAAGGCGGGGGCATTTCTCACTTGTAGATAGAAATGGGCTGTGGACAGTGTTTGCAGAACGATCAGCCAACTTGTCCATGGGACTGTGTGACTGACTCTCAGGCTAGCTCTCTACATCAGAGGTTGCTCTTCTGTGGTGAGTTTTCTTTTCTGAGAGAAAGCCTGTACAGATAAGGGGAGAAATGAGTTCTTGTCACTTGAGAGCTTCATCTAACAATGATGGTGTTTACTTTTTCTGTCTTACTGAGTGTGATACGGAACAGGTGTGGTTTCTGTTTACTTCACTGGGACTAACTCAAGTCTCAAGATTAGCCATTGCATGTCAGCTAATAGTAATAACTGCTATTCCTTAAGGCCATTGGGAGGCGGGGAGGGGGGAAGTAGTAAAAATAGGGAAGTATAGGGAAAGTGAGTTAGCATGTCCTCATGGAAATCATCAAGGAAAGAGAACGATAGGCCTCAGAGAGTGTCTGCTTCCACTAGGAGGTAGCAGCATGGCTGATGCTGGCACCACAGCAAGCATGGATCTAGGGCCACTAAGGCAGATGCAGACAGACTTTCCTAATAAGTTACAAAAACAGCAGCAGGAGACCCCTTGCTGGATTAACTGCTTGACTTTTTGCAAGTTTTGTGACTAATATTAAGCGCACGACTGCGCTCTTCTCTCTGCTCAAATAGCAGTTGTCAGTGTATAGGAACTGAGCCCTAATGTATGCAAGTATACTGTACAAAACAAAAGCTGGTGGGATGGGCATGAAACAATTACACAGATGTGAATGTGACCGAGTTGCCTGGAAAAAAAATAGTTTTCAATTTTAGTATGAGCATAAATTGCTTAGAAACAAACTCTAAGTATTCACGAATGCCCTAGCTGAAACACTATGCCAACTTGAGTTTATGATAAACTGATCAGTGTAAGAAAACTTGAAATTTCCAGCCTATATTTTGGGTCTTCCTGCTATCTTTCCATCCAGGACCCCTCCAAGATCCATTGATGAACAGATTTATCTATATAGGACCATTTTTTCTTGGGCTTCAGAAAATCCATTCTGCCTGGCTGAGCCCCATAAGAGCTGCATCTTCAGTGTAAGAGGCTTTGTAGGAAGTGTGATCTATAGACCTGCCTCATCCTGGAGAGATTTAGATCAGTTACTCCAGGACTAGATTACAAAGGGTGCTAAGGATTATCCAAATAATTGATCTGTTACATACGTGAGCAGAGATGAGATACCTGGGTCGAACACAAATGTGGTATAAATGGGATAAGTCTTTCCAGAGTAGCATGTTCTTGCAGCTATCTTGCTTTGGTACTCCTACATCCTTTACTCATAAAGGGGCTAATCTCAAATCTTACCCAGTACCCCTGTGATTAAAACAACTGCCTCTTTTTTTCCATATTATTTTTAGGAAAATACAGAAAATACAGACTTCCTTCAGAAATAGCGAGGGTGCCTGTGAAGGAGTTCAGTAGGTGGAGTTACTCACAAAGATAGTTCAGTACCTTGCACAGTTGCCTGGGATATAATTTGGCATTTTCTAGTTGGTGAATATTTATTTTACTGTTCCTGTCCCTCTTAAATTGTTGTTCTAATTGGTGTTCTCTTAGGTAAAGATTAAAGTAAATTTGGTGAAAAAATAGTTCAGGAGAGGAAGATTATGAAACAGAACATGACCTATGTATGAGTTAAAGTTCTCAAGCATTCATTTTTTCAAAACTACTTAGCAAGTGGTCTAGGAGAATAGCCTTCATGATGTATGTCGTTCAAGTAATCTTCGGTGTCTTCTCTGGCTGAAATATACGGGAGTTCCAAGGTTTTGAGGCTATGAAATTTATGGCTTTGCTTCCTGTGGTATCATATCTATGTCTTGATTATCGGAGTGCAATGCAATGATCAATGTCCTGATTTTGAGGTGAATGTTTTAATTCAATTTTGGCTGATATATAAAAATTTCTGTATAAAAGGTTCCTTTCCTACCACCATGCCTTTGAGTAAACTTATTTGCTAAAACAGTTGTGGAAAGTGATTGTGTAGAGATAATTTTGTCTTTGCCCCAAGCATTCGCTGTCTTCTTCCTTCCCCACTGGTGCTTCTGTTTAGCTGCTTCTGTTTAGCTAAGGATTGCAGAATAACCACGCAGTTTCATTACATACGCACAGCTATAAAGGACTACGTTCCCAGACTGTGCAGTAGCAAGGTTGGCCAGAACATTCAGCAAACAACTTTCCTCAGTGGATCCTACTGTTACTGACAGATGGCTTTGCAACTTAGAAATACAGCTTACATGCTGCTCCCCCCCCGCCTTGTTTTCCTTTTTAGGATCATTTGGGTTCTCGCAGAAAATTCAGTTTTGGTGAAATAGAGGCAGGTTGTGAAACTGTTTTCACTGAAGTGCTCTGAAGAAGAAGAGAAAGGTTGAAGTGCCTTTTTATCATTAGGCAAAATTTTGATATAATCATTTCGGAATACTTTTGAAATGTGGAGTCTGTACTTTGTGGTGTTTAGGCAGTAGGGGAAAAGAAACCCATAAATGTGTCTTGTGTTAAACTTTTGTCCCTCGAATGTCTTTTTATGGATTTTTTTTTTTTGTTCCTAATCAGAATGAAACTAAACTTAAAGATCTTCAACAAAATGGACGTGTTTTGCCCAGCAACTGTTGTTGTGAGCGCTTACTGTACTTTTCTGATGAGTTGATGTAGTTTAAAATTTGGCAAATACCTTGAGGAGAAGCAGCTGACCTCTGTGCAAGGATTCAGAATGTGGGGGCTTAATATTTTTAGCCATCACATTGATGAAGTTCTGTGTGGAGCAAGCAGCTGAATACTCCTTTCTCTCTCTTTTTATCTGAAATGTGTACGCATGCCAGTCTTCCTCCCACACCTGCCCCCGCCCCCCCCCCCCCGCCCCCCCCCCCCCCCCCCGGCAAGTGCTTTGGGCACTTGAAAGTGCAATGAAGGACTGGGTTCATAAGAGCTCTGTTGTGACTGTGGAGGTATTTGGATCATTTGCCTGAACTGTGGGAGGTCCAGGCATGACTCCTCTCCTGCCAGACTGGTGCAGGTTGTTACCCCCGTTTCTCCAAGAGTGAATATGTTCACTTCCAGGCTGCTCTTAAGCTCTGCTCTTCTTTGATGTTACTTCAGCGGGAGACCATCTGTTGAAACAAGGCTTGTGACAGTGATATGTCATCCCCGGATGATTACCCAAAGTGAGAGTTAGAAAGCCTTTTGGCTCGTTTTGCTGTGTCTCAGCTTTAGAAAGTGTATCAGTTTCATCAAGATGGACTGAAAACATTCATAGCCCAAAATTTATTCACTACGAGGTAGGCATCCTAATTTGGGTTCCCTTGGACAGAGGAAGGAAAGTAAATTTTGAGAAACCCAAGTTTAAGTGAACAAAGGGAAAGGAGGGAGCAACAACTGCTGCGTTAATCTAGCCTTACATTCCCCCAAACAGCTGAAAATATTTGAGTCCAGAAACAAGGTGGTCACATGGTTTTTGGATAGCCTGAGTCATTTCTGCCGTTTTGGGGAAAATGAATACTCTCTAGAAAAATAACTGAATAATTACCCAACTCTATTCATTATTACCAAGTGCGTTGGCTGCCTTCCCTATTGCTCTGCCCCTTTTTCATTGTTCGTTTTCTCTTCTGCCTTCCTTACCTAATTCCCAGGAAGAACTTACCTTTCCTGGAAGGAACTCTAGGAACCACAGAAAAGGAGGAAAAATCCTTTTTTGAGCCAGAACCTTCAAGGACTTTGCATCAGTAGAGCCATACTTACTCTTGTCCGTATCAAGCTTCACCTACTCCTCCTACCTTTAGAAACCACAGTCAACCTTACATGTACCACTGCCCTAATTCCATATACCATGTACTAAAGAAGAAACTTGCTAAGGTAAGCCAGCATTAGCTGTGTCCACACAGGCCTTTCACAGTGGAGAACTTGACGTATTGCTAAGACAAGATGTTGAATTGTCTTTTCTAAATGTTTTTTTGACCTGAACTATTTGTAGAGTCTATGTTAGCTGCAGCCTTAGAGGCACACGATTGAAGAAGCAGGATAAATTCCTAAAATAGGCTTTTAGGCTTTCATTGATATGGTGACATAGTTTAGGTGAGTGAACTAGAAGCATTTTGATTCTGTTCATTACAGGTACCCATTGCAAACTGTAGGAAGATTTCAGAAGCATATAGTCTGGTCATCTGCAAGACAAGAATAAGATTTCCAACACTTTCCTTTTGAAGATAGCATCTCTGCAAGATGCTGAGGAGCCTCTTCTTCAAATAAAAGCTAAAGCCGTACAATGCTTTTAAGGACTACGTTTTGTGCAAATGTTATGTCTGCACATTAATAAAAAGTGGACACTTAAAAAAATAACATCACAGTTATGAGTGGCAGAGTTCATTTTAATAGCATTAATTTATGAAATACTTAAGGTAATTAAAAAAACCCTGCAAAACTACACAGCATAGAGCTCTGTTTTTTCTATATTTGGTCACAAATATCTAACACAAGGTCAAAGATCGATGTTCTCTACATTCCTGATGCTCTTCTGGGCATTGCGATGTCAGGAAAGCAGAAAACAGGATCCAGAATATGTGTTTGGACAGGCAGATCACACGGAGTGATTTAAAATCCATGTTGGAAATCTATTTGCTTAAATATACAAACATTAATTCTCTTTTATAGGATCTGGGAACCCATGACTTGCTTATGGAAGTCAAAGTTAAAATCCCAAAGTCATCAAGCTAATGAAACACAATGTATCTAGCCAACCACTAGTAAAAAAATCAAGCAAGTTATAGGCTCAATAACTATTTTATGTTGATAATATGAGGCCTAAGGTGTGGAAATGTTATTTGGTGCTTAGATGAACAGACAAGAAATACATGACCCTGAACACAAAACACTTTTTTACATGCTTTCCTTTGTTGGTTACTAACCGCAAATGAACCAACAATACCTAATTTGACCATCTTAATTATTTGTTTTTGGGGAAATAGTAAAATATTCCAAGATAAGGAAAGACAGTGTGATTGCAAGCCAGGACTTATGGGATTATTTTTAATTTTTGCCAATGGCTATGTATGACCTTTTGCAATATCAGGCCAAAAAACCCCGCCAATCGAACAAATTAATGGGAGGAAAAAAACCATTTAATATTTTGTTTCTGGCTTGAAGACCCTGACCTGTAGCTCATTCAGGACTGGGAGAGGATACCAGGAAAGTACCATTACTTTTCCAGTTCTCATATTTTGCTATTAATCTGTGTTACTGATTACTGTCATAGATGTGACATTATGCATGATGGACTTTTGATCAGAGCTTATATAGCAGTCTTCAATTTTTATTCTTTTTATTCCATATTTGCATACATAAGGAGTTACCATTTAGGTCTGCAAGATCCCTGTTCATTTGCCGCCTGATAGCATAACACTTGAGAACTTCTGCTAAGTTCATTTTTGCCAGTTTGTACTTGCAGAGCCACCCAAAACTTGAGAGCAGTGGACTATTAGGCCTCCATTAGTATGATCCTCAAAGTATGTATTTTCCCTTCCCATGCATCTCACCTGACCTGAAGCGTGTGCCAATTGAATCTAGCCAAAAAGTGCTCCCTATAGCTTAAAGTAAGAAAAGAGATTCAAGTATAATGACACAGGGAATAACAGGGAGTTGAAGAGGTTGTCAGAGCCTTCATCAACATTTTGTTGAGATGGTGATGTAATGTTCTGGCTCTTACTTGTGATATATGGCTCTTCAGTGTTGCCAAGGGGAGCCAAGCATATTCTCAGCTTTACCCCTGCTCCTTTCTTTGGCCGGTAACTAAGCGTCGTAAAATGACAATTGTAAAATCAGGCTGGAGTGCCTACCTGGTTAGAGACAGAAGCAGAGAGGAGTCACTTTCAAGTAAACTGTTACAGTGTCCCACTTCATGGATCTTCTAAAGCGGGGCTAGAGAGATCGGATACCAAGCAGTGCTCTGTGCCACGGATCCTGACTCTGTTACATGTCCTGTTAGGAACATGTATGAACTGAAATGGTGCTTGGGATGTGGACATCTACACAATCTATGCATTGTACAGGGATTCATCTTGGACTAGCTCTAGTCTGGAGTGAGTGCCCGTTACTTGTGGATTGTGTTAGCTGCATTCCTGCAGTGCATGTCCCAATTTTTGGTTTCATCTTCCCTGAATCAATTTCATGCACTGCAGACTAGTTCTAGTCAGGTCTTATGAAATGAATGTTCATTAGCAACCGAAGCACATTAGGTGTATACTTGCAGCATATCTCTCTTTACTTTCTACCAAAAGGAGCCAGGTTACATGCCTTGGGACAGCCTTGCAATATAAACCCAAGTGCAGTTAAGTAGGGAAATGGAGAGATTCCCCTCAAAAGCTCACTCCTGATGCTGAAACATTGTAAAAAGGTCTCTTTCTTGGTTTAGCTGAAAAGGACTGAATACGTTCAACTTTTCTTTCCAGTACAAGTAGCAGGGAGATAATAGCTCCTTCCTTGCAAAGGGAAAAACTTGTAGCAGCTGTGGCACTAGTGACACCCTGGAAATGTGGATAGTAATAACAATGTAAAAGACATGGAACAAAGAGTACAGGGAAGCAAGGGAGAAATCGTATCATAAAGTAGCTGGAGGCATGATGTCTACACTGGTAGATGATGAAGACTGGCTGGTCCTTTAATCTTTCTAGTAAAACTGCTGATGAGATTGTTATGCCAACTAATAAAGTGGTTTTTAGTTATGTAGCTAAGTGCCCAAAGGTGACTATAGTCGATCTCTTAGCTTGATTTTGTACCAGTTATCAAAAAGCCAACAGATGACCTTAACTTTTGATCTCCATTAAGTTAGGTTTTGTCACACGCAAGAAGAAGGTGTGAAAAAAGTGGAAGTGTCATATCCTTAAATCACTTGCTTTTTTTCTATCCCTCAGGCTCTGTCATTTTCCTTCAGTGTTTATTTGGTTAACTGAATGCAACTCTTCCTTACTTACCTTCTCTCAATTACTTCCTTTGGAAAAAGTGAAACAAAGAAGCCCCAGCATGGAAGTTCCCAATGGCACCTATTTGCAAACATGTCTTGGCCAAAAGCCCGATTTTACCAGTTTGTTTTAGGTGCGGATCTCCCCACCCCCTTGATTGTACTGGAAATGAACATGAAGAGGAAAAATATAATTTGGCTGGTAATATCTTCTGGAAGGGTCAACCCTGTGATGCATTGGGGTAGAGTGGGAGGAGTCTCTGATGTTAGTTTAGTGATTAAGTTACAGGAAGGAAGATCACAGAGTAGCTACATGAATAGAGAAGGAAAATATCTTCAGGGAGGCCACCCACACCCCACCCAGGTCTTAGCTACATTCTTTCCAAGTGCCATTCAGAGAAGCCCCTTTCACTAAATATAGTCAGTACAAACCCCCTCATTAAACAATGTCAGAATACGTGGTACAGTGTTCTTTTTTTATTTTATTTTTATAACATTGTTTTGATTTTTCTTTTCAGCAAGCATAAAAGCTTCTTTTATTTTTTTGTTTGTTTCTATTTGTGAAAGGAAGTCTTGGGTTCCAGCTATATACCAGTTGCTGAAATAGCCCTTTTGCATTTATGGGACTGTTTGTTAACAAAAATGCCAGCTGCAACCATTAATTTCACCTATTTTCTTCCTGGAGGTATATTACAGGTCATTTCTTCTCTGCTAGAAGGGAGGTGGGGGGAGCAGGCAGGAAGGAAATCAAGCTACAGCACAGGCAGACAGAGGCAGCTGAGCAGCCCAGGTTTTGGGTGTCCTGCTACCTCCATGGAATATGCAGCTCTAAGTCAGGTATCCAGGCTTCTTATCAGCTCAAGGCTGTGATCTGGGTGGACCCAGCTGCAAGTAAAATAACTTGCTGATTAAAAAAAAGTAGTAAGAGATGCCCAAGAAAAAGATATGGGGTTAGGCCAAAGGGAGAGAGTAAGGGAGACTAATATCACCATGAAGATATTCATGCGGTATATCGGTATCCCTTGAATATTGGTATATTTGTACAAAGTGGCATGATCATAGGAGAAGAAACAGATTGTAGAATTGGGCACCTTCTAGAGATGTGGGTTCAAGCACTGACTCAGAACTGGGCAGAAGATGAATATCAAGCTTTCCTTGCTCTTGTGGGTAGCCAGACCACTTGCTTATATTTAACTGGTAACTTGGGGAATGCAATTTTTCTAGACTGTGTGGCACGTTAACTGAGCGGAAGCATATATGCGTTTAGCCCTGCAACAGCTAAAGTTTGCCTGAGAACCAGATTGACTGGGAAAGAGATGGGTTCAAAAGCTGCTCGGTAAAAGAAGAAAGCACTTGGTTGTACCAGGGCCATCTAGTAGTATGTGAAACAAGAGAGTTCTTCATGCTATATCAGATCTTCCAGTGAAGAAGATAGCTGGGCTACAAAAACAAAGCTTGATGGGAGAACATTATTGTGTAGGAGGGAAGAGCAGTATCTATAGCAAGGGAATGATGCAAAGTATGTTGGTTAAATGTTGGACTGAGCTACTCTGGCAAAGTGAATCTTTGCAATGAGTTAGGCTTTGTTGTGTTCATCGCCAGACTGTTCAGCTAGGAGTCATAAAAGCAAGGTATGAGTCAAGGGTGGAACTAATGCCTATTTCCATACACAATTGGAGAAGAAATTTTTTTTTTCTTACCAGTGGGAGGAATGGAATACAAGCATGGAGGTAAAAATGTATCTGACTCATGGCAAAGAAGTCATACATCGGTTTGGTAGGTTCTGTCACGTTTCCTTTGTGAGTGTTCAGTACAAATAACATATGACCTGCCCACAGTCTTTTCCGTGTCCAAAAACGCTCCTGCATGACACATACTGGAACAGTGCAAGGACTTTAATTCTGAAGTAAGGCTGTTTATGATACCTTTGGGTCATAATGGTATAACTGTTTCCAGAACAATTGTCTTGCAAAATGAAAGTTAAGGTTTTGCTATTGCTATAAAGGCTCTAATACTTAGATATTTTTCTGTTGTTTAAACCATGCAGGTTCCTAAACATGCATGCATCTAAACTACTTCAGTGAGGTTACATAAATCATGTCAGTGACTGTAATTATTAGTTTCTTAGGGCGATGCCTTCAAAATAAGGGTTTATTTTTCCAAACATCAGACCTTGGAATATGCTGGTTTATTTTTCGTAACATCAGACCTGGAATATGCATCTTTCTGTGCTAACAGCAAGTATGTTAGCACCCTGATTCATTTTCCCCCATGCAGTCTTTGCCTTTTTGTGTTTCACGTGTTAGAGTCAGTGGAAATAGGTAAGTCAGATTTAGTGTTCCACTCACCATGTGTTATTAGAATTTGTGTCCAAATTTCTAGTAGAACAGAAATAAGTATCTATATATAAACAGATCCTAGCTGCGTTTCTTAATCTAGGTACAAGTCTTGTCATTGGTGGTGTTCTGGGATATCCCTTTCTAAAGTGCTCCAGACAAAAGAAAATTAATGCCCCCCTGCCCCTTAAAATGATGAAAGATATGGAGTTCTAGAACATCATTAGTGTTTACTGGTCTTGCATTTTGAACTCAGAGATGCATTGCAGCTCAGAGGCTATAACAGCACCTGTACACACTGCTAATAGGTTATCATTGGCTACCTCTCCTGCAGCAAATGTGGGGCTCCTCATTACTTTTGTGTAGGTCCATTTACTAGCTGAGACCTGCTGGCTTCAGTTGAATGTGTTGTCTCCCATTAAAGTTTTTAAGTTATTTGTGTCAGGGTTGCAGTACCAGGAGGTTATAGGGTCTTTTGAGAGGTGGGGGTGGGTTTTATTCATGCAGGTGATAAGTGGTACAAGAATCGTGGGCTCAGGCAACAGCTGGAACATATGATGTGGCAGTCAACTGGATGAGGCTGCTAAGGAGGGAACGTAACTAAACAAAACTGATTTAACTGAATAAGGAAATGTTTAACTTCCAGATGTTTAAACTCTAATCCCTCTGACAAAAAGTCTTATCGTTCTGTGTTTGGAACGGACGGGTAAGCAACAAGCTGTGTCTGCCTGGCTGCTTGCGTGCCACTGCAACACGCCCAGGGTGCAGCCCTCTGCTACCATACATGGTGCGGGGAGGAGCAGTGGTTATGCTGTTATTTCTTTCTGGAGGGGTACTAACCATTTCTTTTTATGAATGAGCAGGTGCCTACTGGATGCCAGAGCTATGTCTTTCGTGCTTTAAATTAAAAAGTGTCAATGCTAGGTATCACTGAGGTAAAACCGAAAATACCTGTCATGAATCCACAAATCCTTGGGCCCAGTTCACCATTAAAATGTGTCTCTGCAAGCTAGTTAAGGTCTCTGTAGCAACAAACAGCCAGGCAGAAATCTCTCCTCCATCCAGGGAGGAAGTCCCCCAGCACAGAAAATCCCTACACATGGTAATGAGCTGCTTCTGCCAAATTTAAGAGATCTGTGCAAAAACTGTTGGCATGGGAAACATCTTACGGGTGCTTAGGGTAGGCAACGTTCTCTCCGACACCATAAGCTGGGTAGTGGCATAACAGGACTTTGTTCCTCTAATAGCACTAGACTAGAACTGGAGGCAGACCTGGTTATAGGTGCTTCTGCCACACCTGGTGTTTTTGCTGTAAGTACAGGCTTCCTTCTTGATGCCTTCGGTGATGATGTCTCCTTTTCCCATCAGCCTCTGCCTCCCTGTGGTCCTGGCCACAGTCTCCTGTCTCAGAGGAAGGGAGGCTGTCTGTTGTTCTTTTTATTTTTTTCTTGCGTCTCCAGCTAACTCCTGTAACCTTCCAACTGCAGCTTGTCTTTTGCTTATCTGGTGACAGGCAAGTGTTGTCGTTGCTTTGTTCTGCGATTGTCCAAGGATGTCACCTACATCTATTCTTCAAAATGGCCTGAGGTGCTTTGCTCCTTTGTAGCAGAGCCGTTCCCTTTGCTGCTTGTGCAGCTGTTGTTCCTTTGCCAAGGAGAGCGTGTTACCCCATGGGGGAACGGTTGTGCTTTCCAACCTGCGATTCTTCTGGATTTTTGTCTGCCTTTTCAGAGGACATAATGGAATGGCCCAAAAAAATCCAGATGGGGATTTCCTCCTGTTCCCTCTTCAGTGGCCCCACCATCAGCAAGATCACTGAGACTTTAGGTGAGCTCAGAGGCTACATAGGGTTTAGCTCCAATTTCAGCCTGCATTTTCTGTTCTGCATAAGGCTTGTGGAGACTGTTTCTTTCTTATCTTAAAGGGATCCTGGCAAAATATTGCTGTACTTGCAATATACACATGCAATATCTGTATTTGATTTGTGCCGTTTCTTTGCCAATAATGGGCAGTATTGCCATGTATAGTTTTTCTGCTTTTTGGGATTTTGGAAGATCTGAATACAAAATGGATCATGTGCATCAGCAAATGTTGTGCAGTGACTTGCCATGGGACGTCAGCTCATCTTAGCGGTGAGGAAAAAAAATGAAAGTCTTCTAGGCTCTGTATTTTGACTTCCACATAATTTAAAGGTTTACACTTCATCATGCCTCAGAACTTTTTCTTTCTTTTCTCCAGGAAAACCAAGTACCAAAGGAAGATAACATACAGACTGTGATCTTAGCAGGTAAATTTACCTACCCCTAATCTAAGTGAATATATCATTTGCATAATTTCTTATTAAGATGACGCTAATTTATAGGGAAATTACTGAAAAGGAACAAAATTCTAGTTGTTTCTTGACTGCATGTGTAGAAAACTAGCTATTAAAACTGGAAGATACTGAAAAGGTCCCAGTAAGATAGAAACCATCATCTTTCATAATAATAGTAGCAGCAGTAAATTATGAGATTTAATGGACCCAAGATTTTTTGGACCCCAAACAAAACATGTTTTCTTGCTACAGAACCTGTGGTTCAGATAATTTTGGAAATTTACCTCACATTATTATTATAATTTTATAAATTTATGTAGAATTTCCTTATACTAAAAGCAAATCAGATCTTGGGAGAATAACTGGTCAGTATGTGCAGAGTTATTTCCTACTTAGAATAGTTTCACATTTTATTTTGGTATGAATGCAGTAGGGCAGAAAGGCACAAAGCTGATGGTATTAGCTATCCTAATTCTATGACAATAAAAGTTTTTATACTGAGACAATGCTGTTTGAAGACTCAAGGACTCACTCTTCAACAGAAAGAGTCAGTCCCTAAAGATAGACAGCTTGATTTGGGGAAAGGGTTGGCTACTCAAAGTTGTCTTCAGTGATTTTATAATGCATCTTTGTGAACAAAGCAGTGACATTGCACATGTTGTATTAGCAGGACATTGTCCCCAAAACTGTGCAGCCGTCCACAGGATAGGTGCCACATGAAGTAATTTCTTCATCTTACTTAACAAATAGAAAGCTGCAGCAATCCTCACCTGTCATGAATTAACCTTCTTGATTAGCATGTAAGAGAGGCATGTGAACTGCAGCCTGGCTTTGTGTCAGGTTGAGGAATTCAGTGTGCCATAAACCCCCAGAATTGTGATCCTTGTGGGACAGGGCTCCAACCAGTCAAATATCCTATCAATCAGGAGGACCCCTGCGCAGTATGGCATTAACCTTTACAATTCAGACTAGTGTGGGACTCTGCTATATTCAATCCATCAGTCAAGTGTGTCTGCACAGTTCCTCCACAGGGGATACATCAACCTTTGTAATGCTGGTCATTGACAAGCTGAGTTGTGATCAATCAGTCTCCTATCATGCTGCACAACGGCTGCTGGATAACACAAGGTAACTGTCCCATAAAAAAAAAAAAGTTAGGTAAAATAAACTTAAAAAAAAATCCATGTGTCTTTACATATTCCCCCCCCCCCCCCCCACTTTTCTGTCAATTATTTTTCTCTCTTTTCTTCTTTTTCTTTCCCAAACTCAATTCTGATGAATGTTTCTAATTATATTTTTTTATTAAGTTTTGTGTGTATGTGTGTGTGTGATTACCTAATAGTTTGGCACAAAGAACTGTCTCTGATCAGGCCCAGGCCTAGAATAACAGAAGTATGGCAGGTCAGGATAGAAGAAGGTGGATTGGCAGAGCAAGTGTGTTTACATCATCCCTGGCTCTAGCTTGGTTTATCAGTAGATTTGGCCCTATTTACTGTTGCTTTATAGCTAATGGTGAAGTAGATCATATAAAACAAGAACGATCTACAGGATGATAATAATTGTTTGGAAAAGCTAGTATCAAATGAAACTAAATTAGAGAGAGAGAACACGATAATATGCATGGTGTGCCCCATGTGTGGGCAAAGGATGTGGTAGTACTTGGGCATTCATATAGCTATTAATTTCTGCACACCCCCACCCCCCAGTTTTGGTAGAAATGAGATGTTATTTTTTAATATATGTAAAAATTATATGTGTGTATATATACATTAAAAATAATTTTTTTTTTTGCTGTGGTGTCTTACTTCTCTGTCATTTGTATCAATGACTTTGAGGTGTTTTTTTTGGCAGCCCTTTTGTATCTGGGAAAATACTGTAATTATACTGTGAAGCAATCTCTGTTTTTGACAATTCTTAAGTATTTTGTAAAATTCTAGGGGGGGAAAAAAAGGTCTCCTGACTCCCCCAGGCCTTGGTAACAATGCAATAGTTTGATAGTATATGCCGTTATAACTTCTCTTTTCTATTGATGGGACCACCAGTTTGCCAGTATTCTGGGTAGGTATACATTTTGAATTAGCTTTAGAAAAATTAATAACATAAAATCCACTGTAATCGAACCTGTTCCTCTGCAGTTCAGCAAGTGTTGGGAATGGGGGGGGGTAGCATGAGGGACAGGCTCAGTTGTGCAACGGTAACATTCACGTTAGGGGATTTGTGCCGAGGAGAGCAGTTGGAGTAGCGTAGCTTCTTGGTTCAAATGTGCTACTTTCTAGGGCATGGGCCAATGTACCGCTAGTAGCTGTGTTTTTATAACTTTTAGGAGCAATGCTTCTTTAGCAGTATGCAGTGGAGCCAATACACTGTTAGTTGACTGCAGCTAGGAAAATTTAAGTGCCTGCAGACTTGGTGAAACACTTAAAGGGATTCAGAAAGACCAAACCTTGCTGCTTACCCTTCATCTCATAGTAATGCAAGTTAGGCAGCTGTTTGGAAGAGGAGATGCTATGGGGCACTGGTCCCTTATTGTCCAGATAAGGTCTAGAGCAAGCTGGGACATGTTCCTGGCCTAGATGGGAAATTTTCCTTTGTGTTGCTGTCTCAGCTGTTGTATGCCCAGCGACCTTGGCCAAACAGCTCTCTTTCTCCTGCTACTGTTTCTCCTTGGAGATAGCAATACTCCTCTCTGCTATGCCTGACTCTGAGATCTGCTATTGAAAGGTAGTAGACAAGAACTGGGCGGATTTCGTTGCAAATCTTAGAGACGCATTTTTTGTAGTAAGTTTTACAGCAGTTGCAGCCTTTGTGCAAGGCTATGATTGCTTCATTTTTTCTATAGGATGAAATTCCCTGTTCTACTTCCTCGTAGGAAACACTGGAAATTTGCATGTTTTGGGAAGAGATGAGAGAGTAGGAAATAGCTTGTGAGCCCAGCCCTACGAATACTTAAATACCGGTAAGGAAATTTGCTCATTTATAAGCCTGCATCTTGGCAGGTGTGGAAAGTTCTGAAATCTCTGTGCCAGGGAAGCAAGTAGTGCTAATGAGGAAAGGCAGGCAGATTTGTGTGAGGCCTGGGGCATCCTGAGGCAGTGGATTTCCAGATCTCAGCATGATAGGAAAAGAGAATCACTGCTCAGATAGGCCACAGGGAGGCAACTAAACGAGAGGAAAAGAATTAGACCTTACCTTATCCACCAAAAGCTTTCTATATAAAACACAGGCCCCTGTGTCAGTGTGGGAAGAAGTCCAGAAAATAATTAAAAAAAAAAAAGTTGTACTGGATTCACTAGGTCTTTTTCTCTCCTCTGTATCCTGCCAAAAATGCTATTTTGCTTTAATTTTGTTTTTGTGTTGTTTTTCATGATGCTAAAGGATTGCTTGAACACAGATGTAAAACATCAGTACAGTACTGTAAGGCGTGGACCACACAGGCATGCAGTTCCTTTCAAAATGCAAACCAGAGGAAACAATCTGCCTTTAAAATTAAACTTCCTCATTAATTTCATTAAAAATGTGTGCAGCTTCTAGGGAATGGCAGAGGGTGACTTAAAACATGGCATTATCCTTTGAAAACTGGCAGGCGGTGAATGTGCTCTGGAGGGGGAAAAAAAAAATAAAGGCAATCTGAAAGCAAGGTTGGGAAAGGGAAGCGGATCTCCTGCAGTGGTTGCCATTTTTCTACTCCTGTCTGCTTTGCTGTGCTCTGCAGACACACAATAATAACCCCAGTGGGCCCGGGGATCAAATGACGTGTTGCTGAAGGATTAGGAGCAATTCTATCCCCCTGGCATGGGCTTAGGAATTTTCATTAAAATGACCTTGGGTGTGGTGAGAAAGGAATTCGGGCTGCATGGATGGAGAGCTAAACATCCTACCTGGGGAACAACAAAAGGGCCTCTGCAAGACTCGCCTCCCTGGGCCCCAAGCGAAGCTGTCATGCTTTTTCCCCCTCAGTGCAGTTGTTCATGGATTAGCTTGGAGATATGTGGAGGGTCAGAATTAAAAGGCATCTTTCCAGGGGATGGAGCAGGGAGGCGGGAGGATGGAGGGGACGAAGAGGCAAGAGGCCTTGTTTCCTGGAATTGCTTAAAAACAAATACTTAGAACCAAATATGTGTTTGGTAGAGAGCGGAATTGTGTTTAATTAACAAGGGAGCTTTATGCCTAAGTGCTGCAGCAGTAGAAAATGGAAAATTATTGCTAGATTGCTCAACCCTGTCTTGTTCATCTACACAAGCAGCCCTTACACTGTTTGCGTTTCTTGTGTATGTGCTTGGTCGAGCAAAAGGTTTTTTTAGTCCTGGCCTAGGAGACTTGGTGAATGTCTTTTCACAGTTTCACTGTGTGTATTCAGACAGGCAGTGTCTTTTACCTTGCAGTAGCACTTTTCAATTCATGCTGGCTAAACCCAATTGTTTTTGAGGAAGCCATTGACTGTAACTGTAATGCAGCTACCTATGAGGTATGCCATAGCATCTTCAACTGGTAGCAACATTCCAGAAGAAATGAGTTTATCGGAATAAGAAGAAAGCCTGATGATCATAGCAACAGAGCAAAAGCATTAAAGCAAGCAGAATGTAAATGTAAAAGCATGTAAAACCCATGCTTAAGTTTGTAGTATGTGTGGTTGAATGGTTACATGCTTGTATACACAGTCTTGACAAATTTTGTCACCTCCTGGTGAAAAGTCCTTCCTTACCTTGCATTCAAGGTAAATCAAAAGAAACGGTGGGAGCAGGTGTCATTCCTTTAGGGGCAATCTGTTGCCTCTTTCCTCAAATTCCACTTCTGTGGAAGTCACTGTCTCATTTGAACATCCTGCAGGCTTTGCATCTCAAGCTGTTAAACCCTTGGCTCTTTGATGCACAAAATGGTAACTGACAGGCTTTTATCAAAATACTGATGGGACTGAAAGAAGGAAAGTGGTGAAACTCTGTGATGGAGCAATGGGCTGTTGAGTTAGTCTCCTCCTGGTCAGAGTGGCCATGTAGTGAGCATATAATGCTACAGCAGATATTCTCGGTGACAGCTGTTGTTCTGGAGCACTTGGATGTAACAAAAGGTGTTAAGAAGCAAGCACTGAAAAAGGTGTATTATCTGTAGTTCACTTTTGTTGTCTGGTTTGAGAGGTTTGTTTTGAGCTGGAACTGGAAAAGACTCTGGAGATTCAAACTCGTTCTGGAAGACATCAATGAACATTTGATGTCCGAAGAGACGACTGTCAACACTTGACAATTAGGTGAACCTGAGCTATGGCATAGGTGTACCTGTGCCCAACTGTGTCCCCTGCTGGTCTTAATTGGACATCCCAGCCTGACCCCTGACTTGACCTGTAACCTCACCTATTTGCATGGTCACTGGGCTGTAGGTGGATCTTGTCACTGTCACCACCCTGGCCCTGCTCAGCTCCTGGCTCATCTAGCCCTGCTCCTGCTGCTCCTAGAGAGTTAGCGCGGGGAAGGAGCAGGATCCTGGACAGTTAGCTTTAATGGGTTTCCTGGGCCCCTAGGCAGAGGGTCCTGGGTGAGGCTTGTCAGAGCAATTAGGGCCTATTGGCCCCCTCATGATGGGGGACCTAAAGATCCCTGACTTGATCGGGAGAGTGGGGCAGGGTGTGTGTCAATTAGGTCAGCACTGGCTTTTTGTGAGATGTTGCACAGCTTCTCTGTTGGGGGAACAGATGTCTCCTCTTTGCTAATGTCTTAAGAGAGAAAAGTCATTAAGTTGGCTCTCAAGTCCCTGTCATGGGACTTGAGAAAACTAGGGTGGAGCTGTGGGCCTTGGTTAGTTGCAGTTTGCTGGGACAGGAGGAGACTTCATTACTTTGGGCCATGGGTGCAACCCTGTTGAACCTAATGGACAGTTAAAAGTCTGTTAGTCCTCCTTCCTTTGATGGTCTGCCTCCAGAGAAGATCAGTTTGGGTTTGGCCTGGCCGAATGCTGTCTTCTGAGAGAAGATACAGCCCAGGGGTGGACTTCCCTAGACCAGAGGAAGGGCTGAGCATTTTGCAGCAGGTGCTGTGTGGCCGACCACCCAGAGTTTGTAAACCAGAAGCTGATTGAGTACGAAGCCCTGTCACGTCCCCAGAGGGTGCCCTGGGTGGGATTGCCATGATAGCAACAAAAGATTATCTGTTCCAGGCCTCTCATTCCTGAGCCTGCAGAAACGCAATCCGTTACTTCAGACTGAAAGAGTTTGTTTCAGCCTGATTACATTACAAGAAGATCCTGGAGTGAGTTCATGCGTGAGCAGCAGAAACCTGTCATGTTTGAGAAACTGTTTGTCAGTATGACTGTCCTGTTCCCTTCGGCTCAGTACCTGGAGGCAGGAGGCACTGTGGTTAATGGGGGGAGGCCTGGAAATATTAATCAAACCTGTAATCTCTTACAAAGACATGTGTAGGCACTGCTGCTGAAGACTGTTATTCTAGACACCTTATTCTGATCTCTTGACTCTGCCTTATGTGGCTCTTGAAGGAGGAAGGGAATGTAAATGTGACCAAGCTCAGTAAGTGGCTTTCATGAAAATAGGCTAGGAGTGATTTTCCTCTTGCAGAAGACCCACGTAAACTGCACGGCTTTTCCCTAAATCTCTAGAGGTTGCTCTTCAACAGATTGATGGAGCCCAGATTTGTAGAGATGAGGATAGCAGGACTTGTTTTGCATTTTCTTCATCCTGTACCCACAGATAATTTGGTACAAGTGAAGGAGGGAAGTTTTCTTGTTGTTCTGCATGGCAGATCTCTGCCTCCCTCCCCTTCCATTGTAGGGAGACTTCTCAGTGTCCTGAGAAAGATTTTTTTTTTTTAGTAGTTTGTTTTTTGTGTGTGTGTTGTTTTTGTTTTTTTTTTTTCCTTAAGAGAACCTTCAGTCCACCTGTTGTGGGGATCACTGGAGCTGGAAACCTGAATGTTTCATTCCAGAAACAGATCTAAGGTGTTTGAAAGCAAAGGGAACACGTTTATTTGTGCTGGGGCTGCCTGTCCTCTCTGCACCAGGAGGGTGAAAGACAATCATAAACTCTGAAATATCTGTCATTCCCATTGAGTGAGGAAAAGCAGACTGTCTTACTTTATAATGCCAATCTGTCAACAATCATTATTGCTTCAACTCTTTGCTTGAGGTGTGCAAGTTGGTATACTTTCGTTTGCAGGAAGGGTGATCTGAAGCAGAGAGAGGTTAATTTCTTATATTAGCCAAGTCATATTAGCCCTGGCCAATATGTTCAATAGAGTTTGTTTGCTTACTGTCACTATGCATAGTTAAAAGCATTGGTATGCACTGCTTCTGCCTGCCTATTATGGGTTATCTTGGGTGGCCTGTCCAACCCATTGATAAGGGCCAGTGTTGACGCTGCTGTGACAATGAAATTGCCAGGCAAGGGGTCTCTAGCTGAGCTGTAAGTCTTAAGCATTTAGTAACGTGCCCAGCCTAGGTTTTCCTAAGCTTGACGATTCATGTGTTCACCATGGCCAGGGAGTACAGCAGAGGTGGCTCACGAAGCAGTTTGGCAACCCATAATTTTCTAGTCACAGGGAGACCCAGTTTCTCTAGTACCCTTTCATTGACCTCAGAGAGACTGGTTTCCCTTGCCTCTAGTCCAAACCAGGTGACAGTTTTGGTGGCTATTAGTGGCTTGGTTTTTTTGTTTGTTTTCTCAGATCCTCATATTTAGATGCATTACTCTCATATCGAACACAACTGTGTTGTGTTCTTGCGGATTTCTCTCAGGAGGAATGGAAGAGGATGTCCAGTAAATACTTATTGCATGGGAAATGTATGAATGCCACTGAGGGCAGAGTATTTAGTGCTAGTGGAGGGGTACAGCACTATTTGGCAGGATTTTAGTAGTTTTGTCAAAATGAGTGTCCTGAATCTGAAGAAGTTGTCTGCTCAACGTGAAGGGGAGGTTCTGGTTATTGAGACTTGTGTGTCATTTTTCCCCTCTGGTCTAGCCTGTGTGAAGTCAACACTAGAAATCTTCTCATTCAGGATTTAGAAGCTGAACTGGACAGAGCACTGAAAGGGTCCTAAGGAGAACCAAGATCTTGCAGGAGGATATGGGAGAGGTTACATAGATCTGAGCATCTTTTCTATCTGAGTTTTGCACATATGAAGATTTTCATGACGTACCAATGCATGGAAATGAGGGCTGTATTTGAAATCCTGACTTTTTTTTTTACCCTTTTGTCCATGTTTTTGTGATATTTAACCGTATCATCAGTGCAGTCTCTGATTGACATTTCTTCCCTTGGAACATGTGCAATGTGGCTAACAGATTTAGAAACAAATAGAAAAGCTTTATTAAAGCAGCTTGACCAGAAGTGTTAAAAAAAAAAAAAGTGGGGAGAAAAAAAAGAAGTCTTGCATTGGACTTTCAGTTGCTGCAGAGGTCTGTTGTCCCTGGAATACCTTTGCAGTGTGTGCTAAACGGTCACTCAAAGTCACCATGAAAAAATGATTTCCGAAGCTGTTGGACAAATAAGGAGACTCATTCTGAGCAGGGACTAAATTGGTTTGGAACACATGCTTGTGCTGAGCAGCCAAAGTCCATAATCAGGTTTAGCAAAACAAAGCCTGATACCAAACTTGCCAGGAAAAATTGTTTTGTCATTTTGAAATCTGCTCGGTTTTTAAGCAGACCTTCCCAGAACAGAAAAAAATGTTTCGTGTCCCACTTGATCTGCCATTGTTGTGTTTTTCCTCTGAAGATTTGTAAGGAATGGGAAGAATATATAATCCCTTTGTTAAGATACTTAAATTAAAAGCTTGCTTGTGTTGAACTGCCCTTTCAGTCAGGATTAAGATTGGTTACCTAAGTCTATATACCCTGTAAAACAACGACTAATCCAGACATTAATCACAGGAAATATTCTGGACCTTTTAAAAATAAACCATGACATTCTATGAAGAATACATAATTGAGAATATCCTGGACAGGTTGAAAATTAGCCCAGTTGATTGGTTACATAATGATCAGCTGGGTAAGCCAAGGGGAAAGAAAAGAGCACATGGGGCGAACAATGCAGCAGCTTTGTGCTATTGTCTGCCTCTTCCTGTCCTCGAGTTCAGCTCGGTACAAACATTGCAATTCCAAACCAAATTATATTAGCAGGAGGTGTCTGTAGCCCCGATCAACCTCGCTTCCCTGCTCTCCGTTTTTTCCGACTACTGCTCATACTTTTCCCCCCTACTCTCTTCGCCTTTTCCAGCCCCGATCTGTTGCCCAGAGCAACTTCTGCAGCAGTTGGGTTGTGACTGATCCCTTTCTTCAGGCAATATCTGTCAATGTCCCCCCTCCCTGCTAAAGGCCAGTTACTCATGTCAAGGTCAAACTGTGGACAGTCATTCTGTGTCTGCCCAAGTTAATCCAAACCAAACATACCATGTATAAGTAGCTTATCTCCCAAAATAAATAGATGAAAATTAGCATAAGCCACCGCACCCACTCCTTTCCATTCCTGTCTGAAAAAACCCCTCCACCTGAGTAAATCAGGATGCTTTGTCTGACTCATTCTTAATGTTGAAAAGCAAGCAGGCTCCAGCTCCAAGTGGGGTTGCATTTACTACCTGGCTTTCCCAGACCAAGCCAGTCTTTGCGACACAGAGAGAAGGAGATGCATGCAAATGTGCTTGTAAAGGAGATGATAGTTTTTGAGGAATTCCCAGCATAACCTCATTTGCAGCAGATCTACCCCCAGCTCTGGGTCTATCATTATCAGTTGTGCAGATGTTGCACTGGTAGTCTCAGTGGGCATCACTCCTTGGGCACAAAGGTCCCATCACTGTTTTTCCAAAGACAGCAAGCTAAAGCAGACGTAGCTGTGCAAGGAGACCGAGGCACTTGGAGTTACAGTATGGGTATGAGTCAGAGGTGTATTAAAATTCCATATTTTGTCAGTGGGGCTTTTGTTGGGGACCTGCCCCAGACTGGCTTGTTGCTTGACAGGCTGAGCCTTTGGGCTGTGGCACCATGGGACTCCATAGTGAAAACAGAATGACCCTCCCTGGTGCTGTAGAAAACGTAGGTAGCAATCCTGAGGGGGGAGAGAGATAAGGGTGAATGCTGATGCTGTCAGGAGGTAAGCGGAGATGTGTGATGTAGAAGGAACAGCTAAAGGTAAAGGAAATAATGGGTCTGAACTGCTCTCCCTGCCCAGTGTGTGAAGTGGTGATTGATGGTCAATTGTTTACTTCTGACGAATCAATTGCTGGTGCAAAAAAAAAAAAAAATTGATGGTCAATTGTTTACTTCTGAGGAATCAATTGCTGGTGTAAAAAAAAAAAAAATTTACTTGGACTGTGAAAAATTCCAACTTTTACTCTCAGGAAAGGAAACTGCCTGAGGCTGGTTGCTGAAACTCAGCTGGCAAAGGAGTAGGCAGATGGGATTCTGCTGTGCTGGCAGATAAGAAATAATTTTCAAATTGCCTAAAATTTTTCTTTTCGTTTTAAATACGCTATAAGAAGAAAGATAGATAGGAAATAATCCGTGTTTGTGTTCAATGCTGTAGAGATAACATGTAACACTATTTAATAAATTACTAATAACATGAGCAAATTCTGTTCACTACACGGGGTTTCCTCTCTTATTTAGGTGTTTGTAGTTCCTTTGACCCCCTCCCGGGACATGTAATTTGTTCTGAAAGAGAGAGTGCCTGTGAGAAGGGAGCTGAGCACCCACACCTTGGCTATGGTTGTCATCTAAAATGTAATTTCTCTTTAGATAATTCCCTTCTTAATCTGGGTTTGTGCCTCTGTTGCTCAATGTCTATGAAACAAAACATGAATATCTTGCTAAAAAAAAAAAAAGAAATACTCTAGGCTAAGCATGGTCTTTAGGTTTCATGCAAGAGTTAGAGGATGCAGTATTTTGGGATGCTGTCAGACAGGAAATCAAAGAGTTAGACCCAGGACACATGGGCTCTGCTGTGTGCCCCCAGTCCAGGGGTTTCTAGAGGGAGAAGTGAGGCACAAGGTAACAAAGACCCATTTCAGCCAAAGCCCCCTGTTTGGTCCTTGGTGCGTGTCAGAAAATGCAACTGCCTTACAATATAGAGATATTTCTGTTTCAGTGGTACTCCTGTGCTTAATATCACAAATTTCAGTTTAATGAAACTACTTGCAAGTAGAGAAAGACAGGCATGTTTTGAATGTGGCTCTAGCCAACAGCAAAAGTGGCCCAAAATGTGGTTTTGAAAGCCATGCTTGTATAGTCTGGGAAGCTAAATTAGCTGTAGCAGCCCAGGAGCACAACAGAGGTGACATGAAACCTCTTGAGGGGGTTTGGTTTTGCTTTGCGTAATTTCCATCAATGTCTACACATCCTTCCTTGGCTTCTGAGGCTCAGCCCAGGTGTGCTCAAATGCTCCTGAAAGTTGGCAAAAGCTGCTGCAAAGCTGGCTAGAGCTCTTGGGCTGGGGGAAGGGAGGGAAGGAGGCAATCGGGAAGTTTCACCTGGTTTCAAGTTTCAGGACAAAACCTTTGCATGAGTAACAGTTTCCAGCTTCAAAAGCCCTGTGACAACATCGCAACCAGGAATCCAAAATATTGGGTTTGTATGCAAGACAGGAGCTATCAGGCAGAAGAATGGGATTTTAAGGCAGAATTGAAGAACAGGATAATGTACTTGTCACTGTACAGGATGTGCTTACTGGAAGTCTGTGGGAAACATCTTTTTCTTAATCACCCAGATTTGGCCACCTTTTTCTCCCATGGTAGGGGAGGGGAAGGAAGGTTTTTGAGGCAGTGGAGTGGCAGTTGTTTCCACCATGTTTTCAAGAGAAGGGAGTCATCTGGCACGTTGCTTGCAGCCAGGCTCAGGGCTGTGTTTCCCCGGCGTGCAGCTGGCTGCAGCTGTCGGCCAGGAGCCTGAGAACTGGCTGCTCCCCCAAGGTGGTTTAGGAGACGCTCATGAGTGGTGCTGTGCTGCTCGTGGGCTATCTGCCAAATTCAGCTCTGGTGGCAGAGGGTTAACCTTGTAAAGGAATTACATTGATCGTTGGGTGTATCTAAAATGTGCCCTTGGTTGAAAAGTCATACGTTAATTAAGTTGATGGCCTGTTTAGCTTGTAACCTCAGCAGCAGAGTCTCAACCTCTCTGTGGTCAAATAGATTTACCTAATGTAATGAAAGGCCATACCCTTTCCATTTCCTTCTTTCAAAGCCTTCTCACCACAAACTCTTCTGGTAAGGCCACTTATCAGTGACAGCACATTTTTCATTACTAGTGGAGTATGTGTTAAAATGAAATTTTGAAATACTTTTTCAAATGTCATGCAGAGCGTGCTGCATATTGACTGGTCAGTAACCAATCCATCAATCAGTTATCTTTGAAGAATACTTCCCCCCTACCCCCCGAGTTGCATTTATTTCAGACAACACTCTTTATTCCAGGCAGGCTTGTAGAAGAAAAGCAGAGAACTGATTTTTTTTGTCCCAAGTTGAAATATTAATCTTTTCATTGGCTCATTAAAAAAATAAAAAATTTAGTTTAGTAGATCTGAAGTAATTAGTTTTGTTCTGCAATTCTTCCTGAACTAAAAAGAGTAAGGCTATGTGTATATATATATGCACACACACACATGTGTGTGTGTGCGTATATATAAAAACCCCACTTCTATTCTTGTAATATAGTTATGTGTGTTAATACCATGAGGCACTCTATGATAGTAAAGTCTTTATTTCATATATTCAACGTGTGTTAGTAAACAAAGTATGAATTTAGGTCATGCACATATGTTCAAAATGATCCTGCATAACTCTCCGGTTATGTAGGTTATAATGCTGCTTCAAGTTAATGGGAAAATTTTTATTTTATATTTATTTTGCACTAGTGTGTATTGATGTCATTCCATTTACTCTCATTAAATTTTAGAACAGAGTTATTGAGTAAAGAATCTGTGTGTTGGGTTTTCTTTTTGCTGTGTTTGGTGGTTGTTTTTTTTTTCTTTTTTTGTAATTGTAGCAATGATTCAAGGATCTGCCCAGCAGCTGGGACGGCTAAAGTTCATGTGCTTAATGTTGTCTATAACAAGGAGGAAGTGTCAAGCAGAAAGAGGTAGGAATAGGAATTTGTAGATGGTAAGATAAGAAATCTCAGGAAAGGCTTAAAAGAAGAATAATTGTGGAAGCATTTATTAAGATGTAAGATTTTCACTTGATGCTGTTATCTTCTATAACATGTTCTATTATGTATTCCATTTATTTTTTATTGCAAGGCATCCCTGTGATACTTGAATTAAATTCTCAAGTAAATTCAATGACAAAGACCATACTGAATTAATGCACTGTCTAGCACATCTGTAACTTCAGGGCTAAAATCTCCAAAGATTTTTATTTTAGCTATGGCTATTACAGTTCACTTGCTTGGAATTGATTTAGTAGAATAACATGAGTGTCCGTCTATTGAGGATATTGCTGTTTCAAAAGGGGTTTAATAGAATAATTGCTAGAGTAGTTCAGACCTCAGGTCTTTGTAGCCTAGTATGCTGTTTTCAGCAGTTGCCAATAGTGATGCCTAGGAAAGGCTGTGACCAGGACAAAGATCTAATGATATATCCCAGGATGGGTTTCATACTTTTATGTTTAGTGATCCTAAATTAATTTTAGATTATTTTCTAAGATGGCCATACTGGCTTAATTTTAATAATTTTTCTTGACAGCTGTTCTAAGGCTAGATAGATCTGTGAGTTTTAACAGAAGCTGAGTTCTTCTCAGGTCTCTAAGTCCTTGGGCTTTAGGTTCTCTGAAGTCCAGAGGAGTCTTTCCTAATTTTTAGTCTTTCAGAGAGTTAGAGCTTGATTAATTTTTGTTTTTGAAGATGATCACTGCATTAAACTGACACCAGAACTGGTGTTCAGTGGAAGGATTTAAAGCAGACGATGGAGAAGACAGACAGCCACAGGACACACCAGCTGGAATTTCTCACTGTTTACACAACTGGCAGACTCCCTGCTGCATGAGAATTGCATAGATCACGGCTACCTCACAGGGGAGGAAAGGATAAAGCAAACTGTGAGATAAAGCTCACTTACATGCTCATGTCATCTTGCCATTCACACTTCATGAAGAGTCAAACTGGGCCTGAAGCCTTTTCCTTACTGTGATTTGGTGAAACCTTCAGCTTTCAGTAAAAGAGGGAACTCACAGCAGCAGTGATCTAGCCAAACAGATTTTTTTTTTCTCCTTTTTGTCATGAAGATATCCACATCAGGGTGAAACTGAGAGCGATTCAAAAAACATTTTTTGTTTGTTCTGGAGGAAGAACAAGACTTTCCCGAGCAGTTAGTCGGCCCTCTGGTTAGGGCACTATACTAAGGGAGAATATGGCTTCAAAGTTATTCCTTTCCTAATAGAGAATGTGGGGATGATGTGGTATCTTTACCATCTCAGGAACACGCACTAAACACTGTGCTGAGGGTTTCCTAGATTGCTTCTCTTGCCTGATGAAACATTCCATGCTGCGGAAGTAACTGTGTGCTGGGCACCTCTTTTATTCCATCCCGATTAAAGTTGTTCTTTGAATTCATTTCTGGAAAGTTTTGGCAAATTTCTGATAGAAAAACCGTGCCACTGGAAACCCCTCCATTCATACCTCTTTCTGGAACAAATTTGGGGTGGCCTAACTATGCTACTGCCTTTGGTTTTGTCTCCTTGAAGCCATTTTGGTTTTCAGGTTTGTTTCATGTTGTTAATGGGTTGGTGTTTCTAATGCTTAACATGTACAATTACTGCTCTGTTAAAAAATAAAGCATGCTGTGGAAGCTGAAACCAGAGACTGGAGACTAAGAGTGAAAACAGCTGAGAGCAGCAGGGAAGGGGAAGCAAGTGTCAGGGCAGGCTCTGGTGCTCTGTGGTGCCGAGATGCAGAGTACTCCTCACTTGTCATCATTTGCTGGAGCTAAATAGCAGCGACAGCAATCTCTTGTTTTCTAAGTTGCTACAAGTAGCTTAAAAATCTTCGTAAGTGGAGACAAAGAAAAAGGATGGAAAATAATCCAGAATCTATTTCTGATTGCTTTCTGATCATCCCTGCTCTGTCATATGTTGAAAAGATCTGGAGCCGAGTATCCTATTGTTGCAAATTCTCTCTATTGTAGAGCAGGACTCACAGTGGGAGGATGACTTTCAACAAGATGCCAGGCAACTGGTTTATGTGTACCATCTGAATTTACACATCAGCACAAGTAGGGGTACAGCAAAGCGAAAAGATGTTGAGGGATTCAATGAAATATTCTTAAGCACTTTGAGCTCCTAAATGATATGTTGTTAAGTGGGAAATGAAGGTAGAGCACCCGGGTATAAAGGGTAGCTGTAGGAATACAAGCAAGGAAATGTGGTTTTTTTTCAGAGGGGAAAAGGAAACGCTGGTTCACATGATTATGTTGTGACTTTGGATGTCTAGCTGAAGTGATGTACATAAACTGAATAATTTAGTGGTTTTTTTCCTTTTTAAACAATACACTCAGAAAATTTTCCGAGGGTACAACACAGAGTGCCCTCTGTTTTGCTTCTGGCGTTCACCATTAGCTGCAAAATCTGTACATTTCTGTGTCTTGTTTAATCGAATGCGATGGGGCCATTTGTGTGACCTGCTTAATGAGGAAAACATGTGCCATGTTAAGTGCCTATGGTGTCTATGTTTGAGGGAAATTCAGATATGCTGCATATAGAAGATTACTCTCAGTAGTTTGTAGCAGAGGCTGTCTCTCTTTTAGCAAGTAGTCATCACTGTAGTGGTGGACCTGGAAAGGGAAACAGTTCACACTGAGGACCACGCACATATGCCATACTGTATTTTATCTGGATCCAAGGACTGAACACCTGTTAATGGTAGGGGAGTGTGTTAGGTATGTTTCTGGAGTGCATGATACTGCATGCATGATACTGCATACCTTTGCCATACATGACAAATGTAATGTAGATGCAGTCAGAGAGCCTAGACTGAAATGGGGTAGATCCCTCCTCTCTCACCGAAGTTTCATGTTTAAAGGGTAGAATAATAATAAATATAATGGCAAAAGTCTAAATGCAAGATTTGCTGTATTGCAAAAACTGTTTTTGTAGCATTGAAATGAGCTCAGTCCTGCAGCCACTGTGAAGAAGGATTATATTCTATTTATGAAAGTTCAAACCAGATTTGATCGTTTTTAAACTCGGCTGTACTAAGGCCTGAACACAGTGTTCTTCTGCTGGCCTCTAATGCAGTGTGAAAGCATTAAGTAACACACAGAGAAATGCTTGAAAGTGTCTGGGCAGTATTTAACTCTCCAAAGCAATGTTCCAGTTCCTGAGAATCCAGTCTTGGTTTAACTGTGGAAGCAGCAGCTAGGGATAGATGATTTTTATCTTATGTCTTAATGTGAATAAAATGCATTTATACTCAAGCAGCTAGACTTACCACAGAGGGGAGGATATACTGGAATCTATATATGCAGCAAAGGGGTTACATTCCTGCTCTCTGTGAAAATCACATCATAAGTATTTAGCGATAGCCAGTACCTGAACAAGGAAAGAAAAAACAGAATTGTTGACAGTATTAGATTGTCTCTTGTGTAAGTTTTATCATCCCAAGGCTGAGTGGTAGCAGATGTTTCTGGTCATGCAAGCTGGTTTCCCGCTGGATGAGAAATCAATGATGTGGAGTCCGGGTATGTTCTTAGTTTACTTAAGGCTGCATTCACCAGTTGTGTGACAGGGATGGTCAAAGAGCATACAAGATGTTCTTCCTCATCCTTGTTTTCTTTCCTAGACTGCTAGAACAGCAGTGCCAATGGAATGACTTTATTTCAAGAATTAATTCTAGTTAGAGATAGTAAAACAGACAACAAACCATCTTGTTAACTTACGACAGCTCCCGCAAGAAAAACAGCAACTTAAAACTGAAAATATTAGCATTTCTTGAAAGATGGAACAGTGCTTGCCAGCTAAATAAAAGAATATGTAAAGCAACGTACAATGGCATCCCTTGACTCTCCCTATAATGATACTGAAATTGAGGATGTAAATTACAACATAGAGGATGCAAAATACAGCATGCAACACATGGGGGTACAGTGCCAAAATAGCTAATGAATTATAATTCATCTGTTTTTAATGGTACAGTCACTCCTGCTTTTAATTGGCTCATCTCTTCTAAGTGATGACACAGTCCAGTTATTGTTCTAATGCAGGCAATAAGTAATCATCAAAACCAATTTCTGTTCCTGCTCTCTCTCCCTTTCTAAACATAGGAGATTATGAACCTTAATTCACATTGATAAGTAGGTCCTAGAAAAAGCACGTCATCCATTTCATGGCTGAAGTTGTAAATATATGTCTAACTTTGCTGATTTTTATATTCTTCGAAGATGTAAGAAAATGAATTTGGGAATCTAGCCCTGAAACACTTTTGCATAAAAATACCCTAATTTCAAAGCAGAAGTTCAATTTACTGCAGTGTAAGAAATTATGTCTGCGATTTCTTTTGTTGCATCTGCTGCAAGTCTTATATTTCTGGGCTTTTTTTCTGTAGCTGGGAGAAGTAAGGTTCTATTAATATTTTCTGTCAGGACTGTCCTGGGAACTTTTAGAGTAGAACTTCAGCTCCAGTAACATCAACTGGAAAAGTCCAATTGTCTTCAGCAGAACCTGAGTTTCACTCCAGTCTTCATGCAAACCGGGATCATGTGCTTCTTCCAAAGTCCAATTGCATTTAATACTGGAAGCCATATTTCTCTTTGCTCTGAGAGCAGCTTGGGGAACCTTGTGCATGGTAGCTGGATCCTTGAAAGCTGCAAGCCAATACCTGGTTTAGTGGTGTGACATTTAAACTTTCTGAGCTGCCTTGTGGGATTTTTTGTTGGGAGCCGCGTGCCCTTGCACTTGGTGCGGCACACAGGTCGGTTATCGTTCTGCCAGGAATACTGCATGGAGCAGAGTTGGCTAATGCGGTGCACCCCTCTGATGGACCCAAAATAAACACCTGGACTGTCTAGTATGCCAAGGTAGCTTGCAGAATAGACTCCTAAGTGACAGCACATGTTCACACAAACATAAAACGTGGTCAGTGAGAAGTTTTTTCAATTATGAAGAAGAATGGTCCAGGAAAAAGCACTCTTGCTATTAAAATACAAACAAACAAAAAACCCCCTGGCATGTGAAAAATGTCATGGCAGAGTCATCTTTCTGGAAAGTTGGTGATGCAGAACAGCTGCGTTTCTCAACATCAGACAGGAGATCAATTGGTAGTGTGATGGCTTCTCATGTGTTGGAATATGGTGTCACACTGCAGATGGCAAAAATCAAGTACTTATCTTTAATCTTAGCTCCTATTTTCCATATTTGTTAGAACTTTTGCTTATTTATTTTCATTTTCTCTGATGGTGTTTGGCTGTCTCTTCACTTTCTGAAGTGCTAAACCATAACCAGAAGCTCTGATAAGACTGATAGAGTATGTCAGCTCAACTCTTACTCATACTCTTATTAGGAATAGCAGCTCTGGAGATACTGAAAAATAGGCATGTCATTAAGGAGAGTGGAGGTACCCATTTCTGAAGAAGACTCAATTTCTGTATTTAACTCCTGAAAGCGTTGGAGCCCAACACCATGCCTATATTTATATAATGTATTTGTAGTATTTATATTTTAACTGAAGAATAAAAATGATCTGTTTCCTAGCTTTCCTGAAGTCAGGTAATATTTTTTTTTCTCCTGGTATGTCATTGTACATGTTCTCATATTCCTCTTGATTTTTGTCTTGCCTATTTCCTATAGAAGCCAAGGTATAAACTGACCTTTGTGGGAGGTAGATTGTACCACAAATAACGATTACAGTCAGAGGCAGGTTATCAGACTACCTGATCCTAATATGACAGTCGGATGATTCCCTCCAGAAAGTTTGCTATATCCTGGACATTAGAAATCTCAGGTTATTGCTGTGTATTGAAGACTTTTCAGGTTTTTTGCAGACATAATTAATTATGATGTCTATGCATATGTGTCTTTTTTGAGAGAGAGACAGAGTGTCTTAATGTAACAATATCACTGTTTGATGGGAGCATCCCCAAAGGAAGAAATAATGTCCCTGCTTTGGCAGAGTCATGGCTGAGCCAAAAAGAAAAAAAAAAAAAAAAGGTAGGCTTTATCTCACTGACATTTAGTCTAGACTTCCCTTGTTGGCACTTATAAACCATTTCATTCACCTGACATGAGATCTGTTTCTTGCCACTGATTATAAGGGGAACCCAAAATACTAACCAAATACATAAGCATCCTTAGACTTCATGGTAAGTGGATGCAGTCTTGTCAGTAGAGAAACAGAGTTTCCTTTATGTAAGAAAGTTGTACAGAAGAGTATCTAGCCTTCCTGATATTTCAGGAGCCTATCATACAGAGGCATGAACAGACACATCTAGGAGTCTGCTACCTACTGGTCATCAAGATTGAAAGAAAATTGTCTAACAAAACTGACATCATGTTTCTGCAAGAAAGCAGGGCTGTGTGCGTTCTTTGTAATTAAACAGGATTGCATAAAAGATACCTGGCTCCGTTGCCGTTTCTTCCTCCTCCTGGAAACAGCCCATCTCATCTTGGATTTTGCCTGGATGAAAAGGGTAACAATATGTGTGTGAGGGGGACCAGTTTTGGCACTCCTTTTCCAATACATAGAGGATCTTATTTAATGTTTTCTCATTCAGGTTGTTTTATGGGGAGTTTGCCTATTGATTTTGTTTTTCTACAGTTTGAAACCACTTAAACAGATTTGCTGGTATGTGAGGTGTGTTTGTAGCTGGCCTGCGGTATGGGGAAGAGAGACATTCAAGTATTTTCTGTTTCCAAAAGTGATATTGATGGAAACTTCAGCTTTGATTTGAGCAGAGTCAAGCCTGGGCCTCCCTCATCCTTGACCATAGGCAAAAATTGTCACTTACTTTTCTTATTTGAAAAACTAAGGTTCACCCTAAAAAAAACAAAAACAAAACCCAACCAAAAAATACCCCCAAAAAACCCTAACCAAACTGAAATTAATCTTTTCTTAAGTCTGTGTTTTGCATAAGTATTCAGAAGGTTTTGGTTTTGTTCCTATGAAGACTAATATCAGAAGATAAAATCTCCAAAGCTGGTGCCAAATTGCAACCCCCGGTCATCTGTAATGAGGCTCATAACCATTGGTCCCTCAGCTCAGGGAAAGACCTGTGTGTTGAATTAACAGCAGCTTTCTTGTATTATGTGCTTCCTACTCTAGGGTAGTGTATCCAATTATCATCTGTTTCCAAAAGCCAGGAAAACAGCAGGGTAGCGTGGCGAAAAGGCTGTATCCACAAAACCATATTGATCCCTGAACAAATTTGTCTAGAGTCCTCAAATACACATACGCACATGTGTGCGTGCACACACACATAAATTCCTCTGGCTTTGCCACTGCTGCTGTTTACGTGGTTTGGTCTGTGCCCTCTCAAAGCTTCATGCCTTCGCCCAGTAGTTTTTCTGAGACTGTCAGTGCAGGTGTTCCAGAAAATGCCTGCGATGCATGAGTGGGGATTAGAAACTTGCTTCCTGATAGCTATCCTGACAGCTGACGGATGGTTCTTTTATTACCAAAAGTTTAAAAAACAGAAGGATCTTGCAGTGGGGTGGCCTGGAGTCAAAGCAAGCTAAACAAAGCTGAAAATTGGATGTATGTATTGCAGCTCTATTATTTTGAAGGTTGAGGTTTCTGCTTCAACCCTTCGTAAGGAAAAGGGCCACCTTTATTGAAGCACTCTCTTATCATTCTCTGGGATCTTTATGTTTTGGTTTTTGTGTGTTTTATGGAAAAAAGTCAATACATTTATTAACATGTTTACTGCTAGTGAACTTTAGTAACCCCGAGCAATGCTGAAGTCCTCTGAATAAAGTACAGTGTTTTAATAAGGGGCATATCGTGAAATGAGTTTGTTTTCTGGCAGGGAATGGCCAGAAGTGGCCCCAATTTGAAGCGATTCTGTTCTGGATATCAACCTTACTGTCCTAAGACTGTTGTTAAAATAGGTGGGATGTTTCCTGCCAGTCAATGGGAATAAATGGAAATTAAATGAAGAAGGGACAGCGTAGCATTTATAGGCCATGACAATGCTTAAAGGGTTCTAATAAAAGCAAACAAAAATGTGACTCTCTTAAGAAATTGTTCTACTGTTGTGCTTCTCTTGCATTTTCTCTACTGGTCTCTGTAGGCAGGTTTCGATGAGATGAGGTATTTGATTCCAGTGGGATACTTGCAATGATGCCTGTGATGCAAACTGGTAAATGAGTCCTTCATCCCACACTGAGGAGAAACAAATCACATGGGGTAAACATGATGGCTAGCCAACACCTTTAACCACTCTGGATTTGTAACTGGTCTTCAGATGAAATTGTAAGGTACTGAAATACTCATATATGCTTTCTGTTGGCTCCCTTTGTATTTCTGTTTCTGGCTGAGGCCAAAAGCAGAAAGGCCAAGAGTATTGCTGTATTCTTCTCAAGTGCCTTTTAAGCACATTTGGTAAGCAGGGCAAGCATCCAAATAGTAACTGAACATCACATCTTTTGACACTCTCCTGCTCTGGCTGTGAATAAATGACCTGGCCTTCAACAGCTCTCTGGTGTGGGATGTTTCACTTATTTTTCTGTTGTTCATCCACTGTCCTTTCTATTAGAACAAAAAGGAAGCAAAGAAAATTTGGATATATTATTCTGGTAGTGGCGTCACCATGTGGTATGTGCAAAGCCAAGGTTTTGGTTCTAAGCTGCGTTGGTTTCAGGGTAATCCCAGTGCTTGCAATGGTGTGACTGTGTAATTTAAATTACAGGCTATTTCCTGCAGGAGACTTCTGCTTAAAAAGTTTATGTAGGTGTATCAGTGATATTCATTGTGTAAGGGAGAATGAGCAAAGTCTTCTGGCTTTCTCAGCTTCTGTAGTGAAAATGCAGTACTTGACCTCTATATTTCTTGGTATGAAATTCTTTTAAATTCTCACGCATACCTGAATACCTAGATGGGAGGCAGCAGGAGGATACATTTCTTTCCTACTTTTTGCAATGTATCTTCTTTATAGGTATGGAGAATTGTGTCTATCACTGAGTACAAAAACCATCTTAATGTAATCCTAAAATGCAAGCACAAATCAGCAGGAGTAGGATCTATGCTTTTAGGGATTTCTAGATTTTATATTTTCAAAATAATAATCCCAGCTATTGGCAATTCATAAAATTAAAACACCTCCTGATTTTTCTCTTCCGATCTCTATTAAAAAAATCCCATTATAAATAAGGATTTGGAGTCATAATAAGTCATTTTGCATATGGTTACTGACACAAAGCTATGTAACAGAATCTGAAATGAATGTATAAAGTCAGTTTTTTGTATCACATCACATTTGCACATAAGTTTCTGGACAGAAAAGAGAATCTGAGTTCTGAAAAGTTACATTCCCTATTCCCATAGCTCTGTGGAATCATTTAATTTTTTATGATGTCTTTCACAAAGAAGCTGGCATCTGGGCTGATGTGGTGGCTGGATTCTGGTGCAATGTACTTGGAAAGGGAAACTGATCTGATGAGAGCTGTGTCCTTCAGTTCCTCTTTCAAGTCTTTGCTCACTTTTCTCCTCTTGATTCAAAACAAGAATTTGTGTTGATCTGATACTACTAAAATTTGGCAGTGGGGAGAAAGGAAGGAGGTGTATTGGTGAGTAGAGGACTACTGTTTCCTGTTGGCACTGATGCGCATCCTTGGCTTGATTAACATGCAGTGTCAATTCTTTGACTCTCAGTGGTTTTTACCTTGAAAGGCTGTTGCGCAATGCAGATGTGAAATATAAGTGTAATACAACACAAATATGAAATAAAGCTGAACCCTTTAGACCTTACTTGTCATTCTTTTTCAGTAGATAAGTGAGTTTGTTATATATGCTTGTTGTAGTGAATGTGCTGTAAGAGAAGGACAGAATTAATTTTGGTCGTTTATCTAAGACAACATCTTAGGATGAGAGCTGAATGCTCTCATTGCGAATGTGATTACTATAGCACCTGGTCCTCTGTGGTTACAGCCTGCTGCATCTAAACCTGTTACTTCTTTAGTTGGGATCTTGAGGCCATGTGATGGTGGGGTTGAAAGCCTAAGGTCTGAACTCTATCTGCAGAGTTCATTGTCTGTGCATGTAAATGGATTATAATTTCTTTAGCTGTGAGCATAATAGGGTATGCATGCTCAGGGCCAGCTGTACTCTTCAGTTCTCCACTATAGTATTTGGTTATGGATCAGCCTCGTATTTTTTTCCTAAAGCTCTTATGCTGGTTGAAATGGATTTTAATTTTTTGATCAGTAGTTGCATTAGTGTTTAGTAAAATCATTGGAGTTGTTTTGTTTTTTCATGCACAGTTAAATACAGACTTAACTGTGAACTAGAGTATGAGCAGTGAGCAGCCTTTCTGAGTGCTGGCTGCAGTGATCATGTTTTGGGATCTGTGATGACATATCTGGTATAGGAGCTGAGGATGCATGGAGACACTTTTTTACCTTTTTTGTCTGCTTTGTGGTTTTTTATTTTATTATTTTTTTTTTGTCTGCACTCATCAAGCCAGAAGTATCTTATTCACTCCAAAATACCTGTATGAAAGTGTTGGGAATCTCTGGGGCCATGAGGCCTAGCTACAGGAACTAAAGGATTTTGCGAGGAAAATGCCACTGTTATTTGCCTGTTGTTGTATTGCAGTTCATATCCTGTTCGGCTGCATGCCAAACCCACAAACTCCCTCTATCCCTGGTAACTGAGAAGATTACTGGCTTATAATGCTGTGAAATAAGTGCTGTACCATTGTTAGCATTTGTAAGAAAAGCCTTTAGATTTGATACTCTTTATGTAGAGTGTCTGAACCTTCCTATAACTGAAGACTCTTATTCCTGATATAGAATCTAATTTTAAAACCTGGTAAAAATTTTACAATTTTTTGTGCTCTGTTTAATAGGTTAATTTACGTAGAAACCTCTTAATTTTTTTTGCGGCATGTTGGTTTCTTCCCCAATAAATTTGAAAGAGCTATTGTATAAAGATTAATGCTGGGCTGTCTCTTGCTAAAGAGTAAATGCCCAAGGAAATGACAAAAACCTGTACTTTGGCATCATTTATCACTATCAGTAAGGAAAGCACACCCCAACACATAGAGCCTGGATGCTGATAGCAGTGAACAGCCTAGCGGATCTTTCCCACCTTTAACTTTTAGCATTATTTATCAGTTCTCTGAATTTATAATTTAACAGGGTTTCCTGAGTCTCGGAGAAGACAGCCTTGCTGTCATTAAAATGAAAACACCACCAAATGTATGGGGTCAAAATGCAGCGTAGTGCATTTATTTTATCTGGTCATAACTTTGCTGTTCTCCTTGAGATGTCCTGGTTAGAGGCAAAAAAGGAAGACAAGACAAAGATGCTGTTCTAAAGGTGGTGTTTTGTTTTGTTGTGATGTTTGGTTTGTTTTTGGTTTTTGTTTTTTTTTTTTTTTTTATATTAAGACTGAAGAGCAAAGTATATCAAAAGACTACTGTGAGCTTGCTCGAGAGGGAATTCCAGCGCAGACTTGCTGTCCCATATTAGGTGAATAAATATCTGGATCTTTGTATACTTTCAGCCTTTCCGATACTTCCTTTTGTGAGAACATGATAGAAAAGCAGATTGTGATTTTTGCCCAATTTGTGCAAAAGGATCGTGAATGAATTATTCTACCTGCTGAGTTAGCAGGTTGTCGAAAAAAGGCTGGGAGTGTGCAGCGTGATGAACTGTCCCTGTGCTTCTGAACAGGCTGAGATGTGTAGGGGGGAGCTTCTGTCTGAGCTACTGATACAGCTGAAATGCATGATCAAGTTTCTGCTGTTCGTTGTCCCCCCTTTTTCCAATGATAATATCTGGAACACTAAAGAAAATGATCTATTCTGAGCAGCCTTGCCCTTCTAACGTGAAATCATCTTGGATATAGCAGTATTAAGGTAGCTGTATTTTGAATCTTTTCAAGCACTGCGTGATGGTTTGCTTTTCTGAGAGGACTTTAGGTACAGCATACTGGAGGATGCTTGTCCTGAGGAAAAAGGATTAATTTTTCCCTGTTTCTACCTGGGCCCAGCTGAAGTCCTTTATAATATCATAATGTGATGCTGAGGTATTAGATGTCTTGTAATCTCAAACTAGATACAACTGAGTTTATTGAGGTCTGATCCTATTTGCTCTGTCACTAAGCATAATTTAATAATTAATTTAACCTGTTGCAAGACTGCTTGAATAACTGTTGGGTTAATAGTTTTCTTTTGAAATTATGATATCTTATGCTTAAAAGATGGCAACATTGCAGAAAAGAAAAAAAAATCACTATAAGCAGATTTTTGTTAGCTAGGGTTCCCATGTTTCTGTGTCTGTGATTTCGTAATGGTATTTGATCCAAACATCCAATGTGCCATGAGGGAGAGGAAGAAATGGTTAAACTAAATTTCAGTTGAACTGTCAGTAACAGTACATCATGTTCTGTTACGAAGAGGAAAAAGATGCATGTGTACTAGTGACTTTGTATTATGCCATCAAGGATATAAGACGAATTCACACAACCTGAACTTGGGAGAATGATTTTTTCCTTCATGTTCCACAAAACTCTTTAGCTCCAAGAGAACAAGCCCAAAGACCTTGGCTGGCTCCTAACTTTAGGCTAGCTAGTACAAAATAACTGGTAAGATAGCCATGAAATACATCCCAACCTTATAGAGACTTGCATTTTGGGCTCAGTGCGCTAGTTCCTGCAATAGGGTGCAGGACTATATAACAAAGAGCATTAATAGGGAACATTATGCTGTATTTATAGAATCACTGTGGAAAGATGAAAAGCTCCAAGTCAGTTTTGGTGGAGTGTGGATTTGCAGTAATCCACTGAAAATGTTGGTTTATCACTTGACTTTGCCTTGTTAAAGCTTCTGTGGCTCCTGTGGATTATTACTTCACGGTGCTCGGACAAATGTCAAGTAGTATACATCAAAAACTTTCTTGTCTGTGTCTCCTGCAAATGGAAGAGGCCCAAAAGACACAGTCTAACTAAAAATAGTGCATATGCAGATTACAGCCAGCCAGCAAGTCAGTCAAACTTTGTGGACAACATGATTTTGCTGATACAGATTCGTTGGAAATATTATATTTCTTTCTGAGACAGGAATGATTATAAAAGCAGATCTCAAGAGAGCAACTTACTGGAAACCTAAGCTATGCTGAATAGTAAGTACTTTTACCTAAGGAAGTTTGCCTTTTGCAAATTGCAGGCAATTTTGCAAACCTTGCTGCCGTGTTTATTTTGGGATTGCAGTGGATGTTCTCTTGCTGCTGTTGTGGACTTTTGTATTTTCCAGGCCACATCTTTTACCTACTCTTTAATGAGCCTCCAATAGTTTACATCCCCAGCTACTGTGTTTGTTAACAGGAATGTGTGCAATACAATGTCATGCAAATTTTACTCGCTTTATGTATCTCCTTCTACTGAAAAAATAGTAAATCATGTGAATAGGTTTGTCAAGTCAGGTGTACAGTTAGATCAGTGTAGGCAGGAATGTATATATGTTATTTGTAGTCTTCTCTAGTTTTGATAATAAGCCAATTCAGTAACACAAGCTATGGAAAAACCCGTTACTAGAATTTACCTCAGTCTTCACTCAAACAAAAATTTCCGAGTTAAAGTGAATGGACGTGAGAATTTGTCTCAGGAAATCTCATGTCAAGAGAAGCTGGATTCTGTGTGAGGAGGTCCTAAGCATGTGCCTCTTGGCCTGGTGCCACTCTAGTCTTAGTCTTTCTCTGTTGTACCACAGGTAAGCTGAGAGATGATCTTGGTATGCTAGACCTATAGAGCAACAATACACATTTTGTATTGGTTTTATAACAAGGATTACCAAGCAAGACAGTAAGTTGGGAACAATAAAATGAAGGATGTGTTTTAAAATCTTTAGATAATTCATCTGGGCTAACACAGCCCAGCTTCCTTTTATTTGGTCTGTCAGGTGAAGTGGAAGGAAAGAGGCTTTTACGTTTGACTACTTAATTTTGATTAAGTGTGCCTAATGGGAAAAAACATGCTGTATGATACTGGCTAGACTGTAGAAGTGAGGGTGAAGAAAAACATACAATGAAGTATCTCTAGCATACTGGGGAGACCGCTCACGCTTACTCCATTATGTCTGAGAGAAGCTAACAGAGGATTTGTTTTTGGGGTCGACTCATCAGTCAGTTTCAAATCTCTCCTTTTGCTTTGTCTGCTCAGTGTAGGGAAATGAAGGGATTGATCGGAGGCTGGAGTTCTTGGGTTGGGGGAAAGAAATAAAGGGAAGTGGGCCTGCCTGCGCTGGCAGGGTGCCCTTAGAGCTGCTCTTGGGTACGTAGGCAGGTCTCAGGACCGGACGGAACAAGATAATCTCAAATAGACGTTGGGATAAACTGATTAAAAGTGGTACCTGTTGTGCTATGAGAAAGCATTAAAAATTTAAATGTTAGCCTTGTAAGTACTTTTTCCACCGACTCGTTATTTTGCTTACGTATCATATGGCAGTATCACTTTTAGATATCAAATGAAAAGCATGTGTAACAGAAAGCAGAAATGTTCTTCCACTCTGTGTAACCAAGGGTAACGTCCAATATGAAAATGAATTTTCCTGAAGTGGAACATGCTACTTTAATTATTACATGCAGTTTGGAATAACGACTCTTTATACAATTAGAAGTTTGGAAAGGCTTCCACAAATTCTTTCTATGTAAGCATTAGAGAGATTTTTTTTTTCCTATCTAAATGCAAGCTAGAAGATGAATACCAAAAAAAGCTTGGAAGTCATCGTGGCAGAAGTAGTATCTTGAATATTGGTATTGCCTGAAATTCAGTGAACATTTCTTAGCTGAGGATTCAATACTCTCTTTACCTTTAAAATATGTGTAGACCAGTGCTGGAAAATAATCTTGTTGAAAGGGGAATGGCTGCCATGGTCAAAGCACTTTACAACTTCTCTGGCATTAAGGTTGAAACTGTATTTCCATATGGGCCTTATATAATTTTAAATCGATAGCTGTTTTCTGGTGTGGTTTTTCTTTTTTTTCTTTTTCATTTTTTAATTGTCTTTATTACGTAATGGTGTGCAGGCTGAATTCTGCTCCTCATTGTTTGAAAAAGTGGAGGGTATTTGACACGTTCTTGAGTGTGAATGCTCTGAAATAGTGTTGTTATCACATTGCAAAATGACGTAATCTAAGCAATGGGTAGAATTCTGATCTTATTGACAGTGGTGTAAATTTAGGTGAATTCCCCTGAGATGAAGCTAAATACATGGATTTCCTCTACATTTCTACTGTTGTTTTAAAGTGCTGAATCTGCCCCAGTGACATAATTGAAAGAGCCACTGATCACACAAGAAATCCCCTGCTATTTGATAAGGTTCTACAAAGAAAGTTTATCCTCATAAATTCCATGTATTTTTAATACAACTTCTCTTTTGCTGAATTGATTAAGCTCTGCTGAAAATTTTTGAATGTGGAGGCAAATCAACTGTGACTGTGGGGAGGGACTGGGTGATAATTTAGTAAGGAAAAAAATAGCATGTCCGTAGACTTCTGAAAAGAAGATTTCCAGTAGCTGTAATTTTCAAAATAGACTGGTTTTGAAGTTTGATATTACATTCAGAATGGAGCTCTTCCTTTGCTTTAGGGTCTTCATGCACTTTACCAGGGGTCAGGAAGTTTGCATAAAAGCAGGGGCAGTAGGTAAAATCCCTCTGAAATCATGGGTAAAACTCTCAATTAAGCAGAGTCAGGATTACACACCACGTCGATGCAGTAGACAGGCTAATATTATCTGTGGAGAATTTGTCTATTAAAAAGATGTGGCTAGTTTTCCACACTGAAAAGTAAATTGTACTTTGTTTACTGTACCGTCCTTCCCTTTTTCTTAAAAACAATGTGGTACTGCATTAATGTCACCAACCATTACAGTAGTGTTACAGTAATGTTCTGGTTCATTTCTTAGACTGCTGTAATATTTTATAAGGATTGCATATAAAGAGCTCCACTCTGATAAGGCAAAAACTGGTCTGCTTATACATAGTCCCAGCAAAACTGGGAAAAGCGAATGGAATTTCAAACGACTGGTGCTGTACAGTTCTGCACACACCTCTTGATTTCTTTCTCCTGTGGTGATGATTGGAGGATTTCTGTATCAATAGGCATAACAAATGAACAATTAGTCTTTGTTTTTTAAGATTATATCAGCTCTGAAGCATTGCTGCTTCAGAGAACCAGATCAGTGTTGTTGATTCATGTTGATTATAGCAATTGCAAAATGTATCTTATTCCTGACGTTCCCTTGGCGTGTTAGACCTCCTGATCACTGAATGAAGGGAATTCTTTTATTCAGTGACCTATGATTGTTATATCTTTTGTATGGGTTCAGAGCCACCCATTTTGCTTTCTTTCCAGAGATAATTCCATCTGGATGAGTGATAAAATCCTTCCAGTTTGATGATCTGGTCTGTTTTCTGTGCACACTCAAAAGAATAATATCTGGGAATAGACTAAGAAATACTATGTGTTTGTGGCTCCCTGACTAAGTGTTTGCTTGCAAAATCAATATGTAAGCAATTTGTCCATGAGATCATGTCACTTTACAGTACTCCTCATAAGAAGTAGACACTAACAGAATCAGACAAGAGAACAAATGACTTGTCTTTGTCCTCCCTTTGAACCAGATGTGCTAGGAAGGGAAGAGACAGTGGGAAGGGTAATTGACTGAGCAAATTGTCACACCGATGTGTCAAGTATCTCCTTTCCTGGTGTACTTTCTTTCCATTCAGTCTCATGTCACTGATGTTGCTTGGTGTTTTGGACCAAGTGCTGTGCATATAGTCTTTCACAAAACCCTTTCCTAACGCTAAAACAGAGGAGTCTCCTGTTAACTCCTTTACCTGTATGATGACACTGGTTTGTGAACTGACTTTCAGGTATGACCTCATGTTGCCAAAGCATATCTAAGTCATGTCTGAAGCACAGTCCAAGAGACCACGCTGTTGTCTAGTCACAGTGCTCTGGGTCAACGTTTGGGTTACAGACCCCAACTCTTAGAAAGTCCAGTGTATACTTATATATACAAAATCTGGAAGCATGGCTTATCTACTGTAAAGCAGTACACAACTTATAGTGATGTCTGTGATTCAAGACAACGTGGTACTGTGTTATTTTTTGTATGCTTGGATAGAACAAACTGTCTGTGTTTTCCAGCACTGCATCTTATGCTATCCTTTACAACGACTCTGAATTAAAACTAAAACACGTTAAGCCTGTTTGGCAAGGGGTTCAGGGATTATCCAAAGTGGCACGGGGTGGAGAACAGGCATGTTCACCTGAGGAATGGCAGGTTAATAAAGAAAGGATTCAGTTCATTTGTCTGAAAGAGTCTTGTTTGCTCAGGGAATCATGAGCAGAGGAAAGAGGTAAGGATGACTGGTAATACTCACTTATGTAAACTTCCTTAGTGAGAAATGAGCTTCAGCCATATTTGGATGAAAGGGAAAACAAAGGTGAATTATGAAGTGGTAATAGTCATCCAGCAGAGAATCTCCTTCCACCCATGCTGAGCACAAACCCAGTATAGTGCTAGAAGGTGGAGTTATTTGAGGTGGTATTTAACACAGTGATCAGTACAAGAATAAGGATAATTGCATCTCTGCAGGTCCAGACTTCCATAAATGTAAACAGATTAAATCTGTAGGTGTTGGTTATAAGCCCCTAAATAGGGGGATTGAAATGTTTTGCAGTATCAAATACAACAGTGTTTTTCAGTGGGTGATAATTCCACTTTCCTTCATTTAAAATGCATCTTGTATAGATATAGGTAAGTAGCTAGATAGGTGTTTGTTAGACATATGGTAGAACAAAGCAGCTACAGCTCTCTAATTCAGAATCTGCATTCTGAAGTAGATAAAACTTTATTTTTCTTATGTCTTTCTGCTTAAATCAGTCCTTTCAACTGCCTTTACTTGAAAATGGCCTTGAAATGGTTTTGCTTCCTACTCCCATGAAAACCTGGGACAAATTATAACATCTCCAGCCCTCTTCCCTTTGACAAAAATGGAAGAAGTTTTCAATATACTTTGATTTTACCAAAGACCGTTATCTCTTGTTACCAGACTTTGGCTGCTAAGCTTAGACTTGCTGTGCTTTTCAACTGATTGCAAGAAGCCATGAGTGTGCTGTCCTTAATCTTTATAATTAATGTACTTCTAATTTCCTAGTTCCTCTTCTTTCTTTGCTGCATCTCAGGTGTGACAGTCCCACACATATATGAGGTCTGTTTTCAAGTTCTGTAACTAGTTCTTTCAATGCTTCTTTTGGAAACAAATGACCCCTTTTGGAATCTGGGAAAAGCACTTGCTCCAAGTCTCTCACCATCAGGTGCCTTGTATCCAGATATTGCTGGATCTCTCCTTTTACTTCATTTTATACTAGCAGTAATAACAATTTGTAGCGGCTGTTATTGCACATAAAGCAGGGTCTTGCTATTTTCAGTGTAAAAGATGGACATACTGTATATGCAGATGGCTTAATGGCAGTATGCATATAATAAAGTTTATGAAACACTGTGTGGAACACTGACATTATTGGAAGAAGCCTCTTGTGCTAGGAGCTTTCTCGCACTATTGAAGTAATTCAAGAATAGTCAAAAGCTTGTGTTAGTCTGGGTGTTAACTACAGATTGAAAAAACGATGTAGAGTGGAGGTAGCTCTCTAAGGCAATGGTTCTGTGCTTCCTTGCCTTGTATCTTAGTAATTTATGCAGGTGGCAAGTGGAGTTTCCCACACACACAGCAGACCTTGTATCTGAGGACCAGATCAGAGAAGTTAAGACTATGAACTCCTTGGAAAGCACAAGACTGCAAAGAGGATAAATATGCTAGGTGGTGTTGAACCTTTTTGCTTAGTGATGTGAAAATAGGCATGTAAGAGGCCACGATCTTTTTCTTGAAAATAAGGATGTGGGAGGGGGCCATGGTCTTCTGCGTGATCTGATCTCTCACCTGGGTTCTGGAGAACAGATAACAAGAGAATCCATGTGGCATTCCTTCTCACCTTGGGCATCCGGACACATCGAGCAGCAATCTAGTGCTTAGTTGCTTTCTTCTTTGCTCCCTACTGTTTTATAAAAAAAATGGATGAGCTACTAAATTTCCTGTTCTCAGACCTTATGGAGATCCATCTTTCTTTTTCCTCCCCCCTTTCTTTTGTGTGTGTGTGCGTTTATGTAGGTGTATGCACATGCACATCTGTATTTTTGTGTGCTGTACGTTAGCCGCGACACTCAGTCATAAAGAATGCATGACAGCCATGACCATAGAGCTGTGATATGGCTATGTTGTGTGAAATGGGGCTGGGAAGGGAGGGTGGGAGACCAATGGTACACATTGAATGTACAGTCATTCCCTCCTTTCCTTGTCTGAAAGGTTTCCAAATCTCATATATTCACAGGCAGACCCCAGCCAAAGCCCGCAGCTGTCATGCATTTTCAACAGATTCCACAGGGCCTAGATGAGGTTTGAAGACATTCCTTTGCTCTTACACATTAGCTAAAAGGAATTACCGTAACATCTGATATTGTGGAAGTGGGAAATTTGCCATCCTGACCTTGCCCAAAGCATTCCGGAACTGGGGGTCTGAGGATTTATTATCTCAGATGGCCTCCAAAGGTCGTTGAGGGCCCCTCTAGTGGTGCTCCAGCACAGCTCAGACAACCAATGTGCTATTCATTTGCAGGGACTGTGCTGGGGTGTTGTTTTTTTTGTTTTTTTGTACGGCTGAAATAATGGGCAGACACATGTTACTGCTGCTCTCTGGATCTTTGTCATAGGAAAAGCATGTTCCATTGGAGCAATTCCCAGCTGTCAGTAATGTGCTGAAACACCACAGCCAATCATCAGAGAACAGGCCAAATAAACAGGATGTTCACAATGTGTATGATTGCATGAGTGTGTAACAAACTTTCTGCACATTTCACAGTCTCATAATGAGATTGACATGCATTGCTTAATCTGCATCTGTCTGTTTGGGGAAGAAACACATAAACACCATGGAGACCATGTGCAAGAAAGCTCAGTTTCTTGGCTGTGTGGCTGTTGATATGATAGGACAAAATCTGGTACTGAGTTGGAAACAAGCAATACTTTAGAGCTATTCATTTAGCTGCTGGGAAGTGCCCTATAGTCAGCCAAGCAGAGTTTGGTGAGTGTTCGTGTAATCTAAGTGGTTATTATAGCAACAGATGACAAAAGTGCCTGAGGATGATGCACAGAGCTATTTTTTAAGGGAATATCTGAGGCGCCATTTGTTTTCTCTTTGTTTTGATTTCAGAATTTATTTTGATTGTTTTATGTATTTAAAAAAATCCATGCACAGAGCAAACCAACAAAGGAAAGAATATTTAAAGAAATCTGTAATTACATAATAGAAAAGCAAAAACCATTGTGTCTTTAATTTGAAATCAGGACAGTATAATTAAATAGTAAATATAAAAAGGAAGTCAATGTCCTCACTCTCCAAAGCATGCATTTTTCCAGCAGTCAATGTTCTCATCCCCAAAAGTATGCTTTTTTTGAGCAGAGTGAATGTTAAGGCATGTTAACTCTCTAGCTGCATGATCTTTGAGGTGCAAGACACAGATAGTTTATCCCACAGTTGGACAATGCCAACTTCTTCCTTAATCCCTCTTGTCCCTGCTGCTAGGCCTTTTCATGCTTCATTGCTTATAATGTCCTAAAACCTATATGCATTTTGTTACCCATGAAAATCTCACAAGAACATCTGATGCCTATTACTTACCTGAAAAAACAGATCCTTAAAAAGAAAAAGGCAAAGCAAAGATGAAGTGTAAGTCTGACTATCTGCATTATAGTAGTGGCCTCAGATTAGTCAGAGGCCCTTCCAGAATCTGAAACTCTGTCTGACAAAGCTATCGTCTGCCCTATCACAGTACTCAGAATTGTTGTTAGCTTTTCAGTCTTATGGGAGAATGTGTAAGGTACAGTTATTATGAACACATCCACCACAACTTCACAGAGGCTGCTTTCTGATATAAGCTCCAGGAGAAAACTAGTGCCCAAATGTCTTTATGATGAGCTGCTGCAGAAGATATTTCAAATGCTACTAGTGTTGGATGATGATGGTGATGAACTTATTTACTGTAACTGGATTGACTACAACATAAGATTAAAAATATGCAGTGTGTCCTGACTGACTATATCTAGTCAAGCTTTGAAAAACTGGCCACTTGCGTTGCATGAGACTGAGGAAAATGATCAAGAAATTAAAATTACACTTCACAAGATACAGTATTCTAGACATCGTATTTCCTACCATTATCTTCCAATTTATCTCAGCATTTAGGACATGCAGAAACTTACCCCCATTTCTCTCAGAAAATCTGCATAAAAATGGGCAGGTGATAGTGCAAAACACTAACAGACTATTTTCAGACTGTTGATTTAGCATTTCTACTGGGCAGGAATAATCTTTCCAGGGATGCTTGTAAGGAAGAACCCCTTTACTAACAAGAAAAGTCACAGGATGTCAAACAAATGGAATGGGGAAGGAGGAAGGAGTTAATTATTGGCAGTTCTCGCCCAAACCTCTGGGAAGATGTAGGAAAAGGTGACTTCTGCACAGATTCTTGGGGAATGACTATTCTGGAAATGTAAGTGCTGTAGCAAAAATTCAGGCAATATGAGTCAACAAACAATATGAGGAAGAACAGAAAAAATTTCATTATGTATCTATAAAGATGCCAAAATTGCAAGTAAGCATAAAGTCAGAAATAATTCCCAGTTCATGGGGATGGAAAAGAGTCTAGGAAAAGGTAGGTTGCCAACTCTGAATACGTTAGAAATAGATCTGACAGAGCTTATTTGAAGAAGCCATTTTGTCTCAGTGGCTATCATTTCCTAGCATAATCTCTAGCCTCTGTGGGTTCTACAGGAATGGAATTTATGGGAATTCTTAGTTGTTGCTGTCTTGTTTGTAAAATGTGGGAAATGGAAGGAGATTGTAAGATTTCAGGATAGGTCTTGTCTGATAGGGCATCTAGAGCTTGGAAATGGAAACTGAACAAACTGCAAAGCAGTTAGCACAAATCTCTTGCCGCCGGGCCCTAAACATGCCCAAAACTGTTCCTTTTTTTAACTGCCTTGTTGGTTTTACTTCTTAGTTTTATAACCTAGTCACATCTTTCATGTTTAGAGTGCTATCCTAGCTCCCAAACACTAAGAATATTAAGAATTTCTCTTCCTGTTTGTATACTGTTTCGTTATGTCCAATTCTGTTTGATTTTTCTCTGTGAATTATGTTAAAGCTCCTGTTGAGTGATCATAGTTGAAGCTGTATTATCTCTGCAGATATGGATTCAGCAGGGTAGAGGCAAAAGTGTGGCAGCAGATACTGAACGTCACCTTTCACCAAGGTGAAAAGAACACCTTATCACAACAGTTCTGTACCCCAGGAAATCAACTATGTAAGCCACAGCCTTCTCCATGCTCAGCACGCCCATGGGCACATCCATGATCTTGCTTCCTTTTTTGCTGGCAGCTTCTCCCCCCTACAGTGTTCTTGCCACAAAAGACTGAACAACTTTCTTTCCTAGCCTTCAAACACTTACTGTCTAATTTCCCACCAACTGAGAGAAGGCCATCACTATATTACAGATCTGTTCAGGTACCCTGAAAAAGGGTAGTATTTAGAAAATGTGGCTGAACATACTCTTAAGCTGTATAATGAAAACTAATGTAGCATGCAGGGTTTTGTTTTCCTAACTTGATTAAATTGTGAGATGCTAAATGGATGGATGTTGGTATAAGCATAAATAAATCAGAGTAAGTCTACTGTAGTGCTCTAAGTTTACATGCAGATTATAAAATTAAACCATTACAGTGCTGCCACCTTGATTTATTTAATTTGACCTGAGGCATTTATTAGCCAGGACATTCTAAATCTCTTACAAAGCCATGCTCATGAGAATTAAATGTTTCCACTAAGTTAAGCTACTTCAATATTGACATTCTTTCCTAGAACCAAAGAAAGGAGTGGCTAGGATTTCCATAGAAAAACACTTCTTTCAGTAGGTATTTTTCTTGTTTTGTTTATTGTCATTACTGCAAGCTAAACCAGATTCTATTTGTTCTGTTTAACTTCTGAAACTGTGTTTGGTTGTACTTCCCAAGAGCTTGCTCAGCAATGCCAACACATAGAATCAATGGGGAACAGGAAGACGACAAGCAGGAAACTGTAAGTGTCCAATACAAATGTATTTCTGTGACTTTATAATTGCTTGAGCAGATGGGATATTGTGTCTTCATTTAGGTGTATACGGTTATTAATATTTTAAGATGTTTCCTGACCAGAGTTGCTGTTGCTAATCGGTAACCCTTTGTTTATTCTATATGTCTTCAAAATGAGTAGTGATCCCCATCCATGTAATGAACATCACGTTTCTATTTCAAAATGAGCTGTATTTTTTTAAAATAGCCTTCTTAGCCCTTCTGTTTGACTGTGTAACCATGTGTATTTTGTTAGTTATCCATAATAAAATTTTGGGAGTGAATGCATTCATTTGCCTTAGTTTTAGACCTAAATAAGAATTATGACCTTATAAGATTTGAAAATTTTAAGTCATTTATCTCCTGTTGCTCAGCTTATTGGAAAGTGGATCAGAGATAAGACTGGTTATTTGCTAGGGAGATGAGAAGCAGAGAGGAATTCCTGCAGAGAAAAGTACAAGTTGTCTCTGATTCTCATTGCCAGTCTGGTCCCTCTATATGCGTTCAGCACCTCTTCCTTACAAGCTGAAGGTCGTACCCACCAACTGGTAAAGCTTTGGGAAAGGCTGGGATCAGGAGAGATGGAGAAAGAATGGCTGTCACTGGCCTCCACCGAATATGTTTTCAGAGAGGATAATTTGGACACGTCTAATCAATTCTCTGCTACTTCAGGAGCCTCAGGAAATGGTCGTGTATTGATGTCTCCCTGATGTAAGGCCTGTGGTGCATTGTTTGGCCTCTGGAGAGCTAGATATAGGATTCTGAAGTGATATTCAAGGACAGGAAGTTGCACTAGATGATCTAATGGTAGAAATCATCAATAGCTTAACTAATGGTATATTCCAGATTTAAGAAGCTATGAGTTTACCAGCGGGGTTATAACCGAACACCGTCATAATCATCATCATCATTACTAGCAATATTTATTTACATGTATGGGATGTTCTTTATTTTAATTTTATTAATGATTCTTTAGAGCCAGTTCCTGACGTCATGAATCTCTTGTCAAATGCATCTGCTAAGGTCCTGTAAAATAACAGAAATTTAATAGGGGGTTGTTAAGGTAACAAATTTTTTTTTCTTTAGTATATGCAAGTAATCTCAGTTAATTGTAAGCAACATGGGAGAGGTGAGTTTTCAGGAAGGCATTGAATATCAGTAGGGGAAGAACCAGGCATATGGCTTCAGGAGCTTGTTCTATCAGAGAAGATGCTTGAGAAACGGATATTAGAGGTGATTTGTGAATGACTGACAGACCAGTAGACAAGACTGAACATTAGCAAATATGGATGGTAACACAAAGCTTGACAAAGAGAGATAGAGTCAAGCAGTAGTGACGAGGAACTTAAGTTTGCAACTGATGATTAGAAAGGAGTCTGAAAATGAAGATTGATATGGTCAAACTGATGAGTCAAAAAGACAAACTTTGGCTGTATTTTGCAAATATTGAGAGGAAAGAAAACAGTAGTAGACCAGACAAGAAATTTAGAAAAGGAGATAGAATAAAAATACCAGGAAAAGGGAGGAAAAGTTTGCATGTTCTCTGGTTACACAGGCAAGGGAGAGGATAGGGAAAGAGACAAAGAACAACCTCTAGGTTGTTACACATCGCCTATTTTCTGGATTGTGTTTTTTGTACAACGTATAGATACAGAGTAAGATGTTACCATCAGTGAAGGAAAGTGGAGGAAATATGAGGAAAGAACAAGACTCCTTTGTGCCATAGTTATGGAGAGAAATAAAATAAGTTTCTTAATTAGGCAGCTATCTCCTTATTCCTGGTCTCGATTTTGTTTTTAGAAATTACTGCTGGACACAGGTGAGAACTTACTGTCTTGTACATCCATGTCTGTAGTTTGTGTGTGTGTATGAAGACTTGAGCTAAGCCAGTTCCGGAGAAATTTTGCTTAGTAGTATTTAGTGAAGGCTTCTCTTAAGAAAAACTTTAAATAAAGTAAAATTCACCCTGTTAATGCAGAGACTAGATGAAAGAATCAAAGACTAAAGAAATGAGAAAATGTTCAGATTTGAAATGCTTTTGTAAAGCTGAAGGCCTCTCGGAATGTTATATGGTGTAGCCTTACAAACTGATGATGTTCTGCTAGTATTAACGTTTATCTTATAGCTGTGTTTCGTACCTAATTATTTGCTCATTTGCTTAAGAAAATGAGTTGAGCTCCTCAGACAAAAACTGTTATTTAAAATGCAAATGATTTTTTATACTTATTTAGGGAGTTAACAAACTCTATGAATAGAAGGGCCAGACAAACCACTGTAAAATTTCTATTCCGTTACTTTGGAAAATCCTCCACTTTGCCCTCCCTCTCCTAACCACAACCACACATATATCTGCTATTTTGAGGAATGCCAACATTGTTCTCGGTTGTATTTTCCTTGCAATTTTAGCGGTTATAAATTGAATTCTTCATCCTCTGCGATGGTTCATATTTTTTAACCTAAATCAAACTCATATGTCAATCTCCAATTGACTAATGCATGCCATATAAACTTAAGCAACAAGATTGAGCACCATATACTGAGGATGACATAATACTTGATAAAATATCAAATATTTACCAAGCTAAAGCCAGTAGAAATGGCTATCAGTGGCAGCAGCAGAATTGTGAAAGGCAGGAAACATCAGCTAACTTAGCTCATTTTGACAAGAAAATAACTTTTTCAGTCTAAAATTAATAGTTCTTTCATGCTGCAAATATATAAAGTGTGCTATTTGTTGACGGTATGGTGTTAGTTAATGACAAACAGGTCTAAACCTGCCAGTAATCATATGCTGCTATAGCTCCACTGAAAGTCATATAGCTTCTCTGATTTTCGTCAATTAAACATCTGTCCCCAAATCTAACAATAAGCAATACTGGTAGTGTGAGCCAACTGATTTTTTTGCAATCTATGTAGACCCACGGCGTCTCCTTTTACGTGTCCCTGACTGTTGTGACATCCAGTGCTTTGGCATTCCAAAAATAAGCAGGACCCTTCTCAGTGAATATGAAATGCATCTGCCAAACACTTTCCTTGCTTATCAGCTCGATCACGTTGCCTCCCTCTTTTGTGTATCTCTGCCGGCTCCTCATCTGGTACTGCATCAGGTTTAAACAGCTTGCCACAACTTTCATAGCCTTGTGTGTAAGAACAGCTTGCCCTCCTTAGCTGTCCTCCCACAACAAACTTCCTGTTCCCAGTCCTCCCCATCTGCTCCTCCAATATTCCCAAACCCATCTGCTTCTCATATTATCACCATCTTTTTTTTTTTCCATGCTGTCCCTGCTGAACAGAGCAGCTTTGCCTGAGTTAGTTTGTAAGACTCTTGTCATATATGTTTATACTCACGTCTTTTTAAGGTTCCTGTTTCATTTGCGACCTGCACTTTAAAATAACCCTTTTTGTTACTCCATTTTGTCCATCTCCTCTGAAATGGATAGCCCTGTAAGGCAGGAATGATGCTTTCCTGAATGTCTAGAAAACATCTGTCACCTGATGATGATAAACAAAATATCTTTATGGTGGTAGGAAGAAAAGGCTGGAAATATCCTCATAAATGCATGGTAAGATGGTACTGGAATTGTCTTAGGATTTTTTTAATTAAAAGCTCCTATCTTTTGTCCTTGTTTACTGCTTGAAGACAAGATCTTACATGAAGCTTCTCTCCTTCACTTGCGGGAGGTGGTGTTTGGATATTCCTATGGTACTAACCTGTTCAGTAGTTATGTCCTGCAGGTCCTTCTGGGAAATGGTTTAATCTGTGGTGGGAAGTAGCACAGCCATTTGCCCAACTAAGAAATTCCCTTTGCAGAAGAGAACACAGGAACTGCCTTGAAAAGTGGTATTGCGAAGGAAAGGAGGCCACAGCTTAATCAGAGACAATGAACCCCTATTTACAAGACCCATTTTTGGTGGTGGTTCTTTATATTTTTTTTAAACTGATATTTGGCTTTAGTGGGTCTATTGCCTGCCCAGTGCGAGTTAAGGGAAAGCTGAATCTAAACCTTACGTAGAATTAAGCTCTGGCATAGCGAAATGGGATACAGGGATACTGAGAGGAAGGGAAATTGGGGTGAGACCCAAAGTCTCTGAGGAATAGCACAGCAGGAGCTTTTCACCAGCCAGTCATTAGAAGAGGGCCATCAATGGCAATTTGTTTACCTCTCAGCAATGCAGAACTGAGCCAGCCTTCTGAGATTCATACCCAGTATTTAAGTCTTTTACATATTTCCCCTGACTGACTCCAGCCTGGAAAACCTTTTGTTTAATTCATAAGCTTATATAGCTTAACACAAGAAGGACCATGAGATTATCTGACATTAACTTCTGACTAGTTAATTCTCTATTTTATCCTATTATTTATGTTTGATAAAAGTGTACCTTCTGGAAAAGTGTCAATTTTGATTTGAAGATATGTAGAGATGGAGAATCTCTTACTCATTTTTCTTTTTCATCCAGGAGTAAATAGTTAGCTTAAAATACTTTATTTCAATTTAAATATGTCCAGCTTCATTTTCCAGCCATTGGATCTTGAAATACAGTTTTTGCTAAATTTAAGAATTGTTTAGTGTCTGTATTTTCTGTTCATGAAGGTATTTACAGACCATAATTCTTCTCAAATATTCTCAGTTAAAATGAACAAAATGAGATCTTTAAGTGTATCTCATCTCAATGTAAGAAATTTTCTCAAGTCCTCATTTTTATAGCTTTTCTACCTTAGTCATTCCAGTTTTCCAATCTTCTTTTTAGAAAGTGAACATCAAAACTGTGAGCAAAAATTCCTTAGTGGTTTAATCAGCTCTAGTCTAGAGGTTAAAACACACTTCTACTAACTACTCCTCTGTTTATATATCTTAGGATTCTTTATTTACACTTGCCAAAGATCAAGCTCAATTTAAATTACCTGCATACTCTGACACCTAAATCCCTTTCTATTGCTGCTTTTAAAGACATAGTCTCCTACTGTATAAGTCTATAGTGACCTGTATATGTGCCTGTGCAAGCCACACGATGCAGGTCAGTAGGGATTAATATTTATAGATCACCCATAAAAATGATGAATTGCATTGGACCTAATACCAATTTGTCAAGGCCTCTGCTAGGAAACTTCCACCCATTGACTATTGCTCACTGAGAAAATATTTTAAGCCACATCTTAATCCATTGATATGTGTCTTATTGATATTGGATAGTGCTAAACAAATCAGAAGTGCATGTCTTATGGAAGTCTAAGATTATTGCATCTGTGCAGTTGCTTCCATTAATGAAATATATAATCTCCTCAAAAGACTGAATGGGGCAGGATATGTTTGACAAGATCTAGTTTCCATAAAAACATGCTGACTGGCAGTAATTATGCTCCTGTTCTTGAGTTCTTTATCAGTTCGATCCCTTATTGGTTTTCCATTGTTTGGCCTAAAATAGATGTCACACTAACCAGCCTGTAATTACCTGGGTCACCCAGCTTGCCCTTTGTGGGTACTGGCAAATCATTAGCATTCTTCCAGTTTTCTTGAATTTCTCCATTATTAAAAGATTTATTAAAAATTAACTTCATCAGGCTGGATATATAGTCAGCCAACTCCTCTCTGAATCTGTGCCTGTTACCTTGGTCAGTTGTTTTTAAAGTGTTTATAGCTAGCTGATACCACTTAGCATCTTCCCTTACCATGAACTTCATCCAGTAATGTGTTTTGGTTTGGTGTTTTTTTTTTTTTTTTTTTTTTTTTTTCTTTCTTCCCCTCTGTGAGGCTTCTGCTGTTTCTGCCTTGATATTAACATTTTGAGCATTCCTACGTATGGTGGATCCTGATCTTGGCACCAGGATTTTTTTGTCACTGATTCATTAAAAATCTCTTGTTGTACTTATTACTGCCATTATTCATTTCTAAGCTTTCTTTGACAGTTTTCTGCACTGCGCAACTCCCAATTTTTATGGATCACAGTCTGCTATTTTTCCATGAGTTATGTACTGTAATCTTTCTCCTCCACTGCTGTCTTAATTTTGACCCAGCTGGTGGTTTAATCAAGTTATTGTCTTTCTTTGGGTATGATTTTGTGGCCTTTTCCCATATGATAAACTCTTCCTAAATTGCTTGCTTAATTTTTTTATTTTTACTTTGTAATTTTTCTTCCCAATCAGTTTAGCTTAATTTTTCCCTTTGGGAAGTGAGCTGGATTGAAGCAATAGTGTACATATGTCTGAATAACTAAGATGTCACTCTAACTAGTCCTGCTTGCCGTGCCATATGGTTTAGCCATGTAGGCTGGACCTTGTGCTAGTTAGCTTAGCTTGCCACAGGTGATTCTGGATGGACTAGTAGCTCTTGCTCTGGAAGCAGACATGCACAAAAGTATCTCAAGCTGATTTCTTCTGATCTACTGTGTGCTTGTCAGAATGCTTGTTTCTGGAAGATATTTTTTCTCATCACACTGTCATATAGCATGAAGTAATGTGGCTGAAACCAAAGATCTGATATCAACTTATAATGATCATGTCCGTTTTTTTTCCCCCAAACTTAAAACTTGTTCAGACCATTGGAGTGTTAATAGTTCTTGTTGAAAAGAAAATATTTTTTTAAAACAGTTTAAGTCAAGGTTAGTCTGGGGGTGGTGGAAGTGGGGATATTGGTTTTCTTGATCCTCTTATTGCACCCTTCATTTTTGAAGACTGAGTCTTAAAATGTTAATATTATAACATTTCACATGACTTTCAAGAGGCAGAAAACAGTGTTTTCAAGAGTGCTATGTGCAGTAGCCCACAGTTCATATCTGGATTATTTTAATGGGTTTGTTTTCAGAGATGAATGCTTATCATGGCATTAAGTGAGTTTTTATAATAATATCTCTTGTTTGTAGTGCTACTGCACATATGTATGTGGGTGACAGTAAATCCTTATGTCTTCACCTGCCTTCAACATTAATATGAGATACAAACAAATGATTGTAATAAAAATAAATAACCCATTAGATAGCTTCCAGAGGATGTGCAGCTCTTCTGGTTGCTGGCTTTGCTTAATGAAATAAAATTGACAAAGGAAAGCTCAGAAAAGATTTATTGTTACATAAATCTTAGGTATATTTTGTACATCCTTGGAACAACAGATCTTTAGACGTTAGCTTTAAATAGATTTACAGGAGTCAAAGGTCATAGTTCCTGAAAACAGAGGAAACTATGCATAGAGATTGTGTTTATTTTCAGTCTTTTAAAAAAATCAAATGAAACCATTCAGTGTATAAAGCAGAAGCACTTTGTTATGAGTAGCAGAACCAAGGACTGCGGATATTTTCATCTCCCTGGTTACCATGTGTAACAAAAACAGATGTAGAAAAACTTGTGGCTTTTTAACAGATTTTTTTTTTTTTTAATATATTGCAGTTTGTTTAAATAAATGCAGTAATTCTCCAGGAACATCTGCCCATAGAGCATGCACCAGAAAAACCCACAGCAGTTTGGAAGAGGAGGCAATATGCGGTGGCCTCTGAGGAGGGAGTCTGGTAATAGATCTGTACCACCTTCCTGAATGAGTGACAGCTTCAATTACATGGTTTTACTGCAGGATAGATGAAGATAGATTTACAGGATAGATGAAAACCCAGCACTGAGACATTTTCCACAGAATGAATGCCAATAATTTAATTTTAAATAACCCATTTTTAAATTATAAACAGTTTTAAATGAAGATTATCTTCCTGAATTGTTGAATACAAAATGTCATCATAATTTACAGCTGAAGCACAGAATGATTCAAATCCGTTTGCTGACTAGACTGGGCATAGCACTAACCTCCTTTGGACAGGGTGCACAGTGGAGGCTGGGTCATCGTTACTTGCCTGATGATTTCAGTATTTTTCCATACAGGGCTATCCAGGATCATATTTATCCTTTCCATCCATTTTAATCTAAATCTTGATCTCTACACTAAATACCTTTTTTCAGGGCTTTCCTAGCTTTATTTTTTGGTTTAACTAGCATTTAACCTACATTTACTACAGAGAAAATTTTAGTGCCTCTTACTGACCTGCCCTTCATAATGAATTATATAGCTGTTGTTCATAATGCTAACGAAATAAAACTTAGCATCCTCTTTTTTTTCCTGCTACAGAACAGTGGCTGGTCATGCCACTACCTGGCCGTAGGATTGTTTGTGAACTTCCATCTCGGCTTCCCCAGAAGGCTTTGAACAGTGTAACTCTTTTATCAGAGAAACCAAGAAATTGGGTCATTTGGCTCACATTTTGATGTCAATTATTGTAGCTGTGGTCCATCAACTTGTAAGGTAATGAATTCCTTCCACCAAACAGTTGCTTTTGGGAGCGTATTGGTGTGTAACCTAAAGTACTAATGTATTCATCTGTGGGGCCCTTATCAGAATAAGGGCTAGGTGCTTATTTACACAGTAAAGCTAAATTGCATCGAATCAATAGCATTGGAGTTGCTGCAACTGCTCAGCTCTGTTCTGAATACAGTTGTGGGTAGAAGTATCCAGGTCCTCTGAATGCCCTGGGTGTAATGGACATAAAGGATGCTGAAATACCTGGGGATTGTATTGGGCAGAGGAGAAGACACAAATGGAAGGAGCACGAATAGAAAGGGAAGGAGGAATGATCACAGTGTTCATAATTTGTGTTCCAGTAATGGTAGGAATACACAAATCCTTCTGGTTTTAGGTTGGGGATCACAGAAAGTGCAGTGGTTCATAGACAGGCCTGAAAAACAAGCCTTCTGAAAAGGGTTATGCTTAGCACTTATGCTGCTTAGGCGTTGGGAAACATGGTGTGTTTTTCTTTCATGGACACGGATATAATGGAACTCGTACCAAATAGACTATACTTACTACAACATCGAAGGCAGCGTTCACAGGTTCTTTGTATGCCCTAATTTGAGTCACCCAAATCAGATGTTGACTTAGAAATTTCTTTCCCAGGTTTCCTGTGTATCCAATGGAAAGAAAGAGGCTAACATCAGTAACAAAAATGGCCTGTGCTTTCCTACGCTCATATCTTTCAATCGCTTTGCTGGAGTTTGCCAGAGTGTCTCCTTTCAGCTTCAATTAGGAGAATTTTAATTGTGTTTGAACAATGTATCAAACATACAATGTGCAGTTGATATTTAGGATCAAAATCCTTCAGTGCAATTAGGCTTTTGAAATAATGTGTTCTTAAGCATCTTGTCCTGAATTTTCCTTTCTTTTTACTCTCTTTGTCACACTTTCTGAAGTTATTTATGAGATATCTGCCCCAAAAGCTGGCTGTAGAATCCTTTTGGACAGAGGGCTTCCTTAGAGGCACAAGTCAGTGTTTGTGCACACGCCAATAATTTCATACTGGTATCTCTCTGAGTCCTTTTTATTACCTTGATTGTCTGGCAAAGTTCATTTCTGGATGAGTCACTAGCCAGCACTGCTGTCATGTAAGCAGTAGGTCTCACAGCAGCTAGCAATGCTTGCACTTGTGTTTTGTCATGAAGAAAAAACTTTGCTTTTTTAATATACCCACCAGTTTCAGCTCTCACCAAGTGCTAGGAACGAGGTCTTCAGTGCCAGAGTAACGTGAGGGTAGGAGGCAGACACTGGGCATTGTGGAGAGTGTTTAAAGCACTGTACAAAGCCAGATTTAACTGCTCTCAGTCAGTCTAAGCTGACCCTATAGGTATACCCAGGGCACATTAATAAAGAACAAAAGGTCAAAGTGTCAAAGACTCAGAATAATCAGCCAACTAAATGAATGGAAAAAAATACTGGTTCCTTTTTTCCCCTTCACTTGGGGATTGGATATTTGCCACCAAGCTTCAGACATAATTAAAACAGGGGCCTTGTTCACAGCAGGTACAACAGAATACCTTCTTTCATAGCTGCTCGACTACAATAATACTGTTTTTCTTGCATCAGAATGATTGTTTTGTTCAAATATTTCTCTGTGGCATAGCTCTTCCTACGCTTTGTGGAGAAACCCATGATTCCAATACAGGTCATCTTCCTCTTCCTTCCTTCCAGGCTATGCTTTTTAACAGGGTAGGAGAGAATCTCCCCCAATCAACAAGGAAGCTCTGGAAAGCCATGATTCCACAGACATAGCTGTTAGCAGAGTAAATAGTCATGATGTACTGAGTTGATCAGACTACAGTTTTGCTTTTGGAAGACAGCGAAAAGTCTATGAGGTAGAGAGGGATGATAACTGCATAGGTGTGTCCAAACATGTCCTATATCATTAGAACAATGGAAATGTGAAGAGCTGTTCCTCTGCAGACAGATGTAATCAGTTCCTGTATGTAGTGTAACTATTGGACATCGGAGTTCCACTGAATATGTCTTGCAGGAGACCTCCAAATATGATGAAGGTATGAAATAAGTAAAATAGACTAATATCATAACATGAGTCACTCTAAATGATTTTTTTCTCTAGTGCAGTTTATCTGTGTGTTATGTGGGAGAGACTTGCCATCCTGAAAAGGTCTTGAGGATTTTCTGCAAAGCTTTCAGAAAACTGTGCTTTCCATTTATGATTGTGGGTCAGCTCTGCGAGGATGGTGATGGAAAGATTACATTTGTACTTATATTTTGTGCACAGACCTTGGGTCCACTTCCTTTCAAAGCTACCTTACAATGCTACTATTTTGTGAATATCTCTGCTAAATTTTGAGGAATCCACTCTGAACTGGTTCAGTTGAGCATAGTGAACTTAAGTATATTTTACTGTTTATAAATCCAGCTGGTTTCCAAATGTTCTGGGGTCTAGTCTAGCCTTCTAATATAATTATGAAAAAAAGGTCAGGCTAAATGTCAGGTGTTGACAAAGTACTGATTGTTTCTACTTTGCAGGCTTCATAAATGTCAAGAGAAAAGAACTCTGCTGTCTTGCCTTATTAGAAAAGAATTTAGTGAATGTACTGCGTCTGAAGAGTATTAGTGTGGCAGCACAGCAAACAGTCTCAGTCTCTTTCCATATCAGGTAGCTCACGGAGTAATGGATGGATATGCAGGACTCTCTGTTTTGGCTTTATGCTGTATATCTAAAGTCACTCTGAGAAGTTGGGTATGTAACTCAACATCTCTTTCAGTCTCGCTTTCCATTTCAAGTTTTAGTCTTTCTGCAGAAATTACCTACCACTTGGTGTTGGTTTTGTTTTCTTATTGTTGTATGTTTTTCCTTTAGTTTGCTTGAACAAGTACTCCTTGAAACATCATCTTCAGAACTCCTTGTCAATATGGTTACAGTTACCATCACCCTGTACTCAACTTTTTTTCTGTTTCTGCTAGTTAATATCTATAGTAATAAGATATCTGTTCCCAGTAAGAATATCATGCAACATTCTTGATCATCCTCATCAATCATTAGGTTGTATCCACCAAGTAAATATTTGGCATCTGATTCAGAACTCTTGGTTGTCTGATGGTCTTAACAGGTAGCAAGAGGGATTTTGAAGAAAGTGAAGTACTGTAAAGTGAAGTACAGTAACTGGAGAATTGCAATATGTGGTCACAACATGTCACTTTTTATTTAAGCGAATTGGAGCACTATTTAATCGTTCAAAGCCTGAGAGAGGGATAAGAGAGCATTTCTTTAGAAATGTGGTCCAGAGTTCTAGGTGAGCCCCAGAAAGCTACAACAGTATCACTGCAACCAAGTATTATCTTCTGAGTGTTCAGGAAACTCCAGTGGTAGAAAGGGCAATAAAACAAAGAGACATACAAAGAGTTGTAGGTACACATTTTGGGCTCCAGTCAGTTGCTGAGTGCTGTTATGTGAGACTTTGTTTAATCCAAGATATTCCTATTGGCGTGGGATATGGGACATCTGTGCTCTTATGGAGATAAAGTTGGAAGCCAGGTGGGGATATCAAGTGGCTCTAAATGCTTATGTTTATACAACAGAATAGCGTCCATAAGGCCTTTCTAACTGCTTCCACTGCCTCTTGTCTGACATGCAACTTTAGCCCTGCAGTCATTCTTGAGTTGCACCACAGCTTTGGTCATGGGGCCCTCTCCTGTAGTCAGCACTATCATCTTAGTAAACCTGGTTGAATCACTTCCTAGACTTAGCTCTATTTTGGCCTCTTCTCTCCTCTTCCTTTCTAAATGGCTGGGTTTTAGTTGCAACAACCTGATAAACCATTTGTCCTTAAATGACAGTCCAGTTTTCAGTCCTTTACTTCCCATACCCATAGGCCCTTTGCTTCCTATCCGCTGAAGCATCATGGTCCATGTTTGGACCTAATAGATCCACTAAGCAATCTATATACGTAGATGTGCGTGTATGTTTACCTATGAGTGCAGTAAGTGATAGCTGAAAATACTTTTATTGAGAAGTGTATCTGATGTCTGTTATAAAATTAATAGCATTAGCAGGATTCGGTGAGGACCTTTTTTAGGTTAGAAGGTATTAAGTAATGACTCTGACCTCTGAGTGCCATGTTCCTTCATATCCTGCATGAAGATACCTGGAAATTAAAATTAATGCTGAGAATAAATTTGTGAATATTTTTGAAATTCTAGTTTCCACATGTAGTATCAACACACAAAGACTGGGGCTGTCCCATTCAGGTCAATGGAGACTTTCAGGTGACTAACAGTATCCATACACACTTGCAGGATGATCTCAAAAGCTATAAAAGGCTATTTTAAAAGTAGTTTATTTAAAAACAAAATAGTATTGGGACAAAACAGAATAGTTGTGCCATTAAGAATTAATTTAGAGTATATAATTTGCCTTTTAATGTCTTCTGCTCAGATTTGCATGTTTAAGTCTTGGACAGAGGAAAAGTAGGCAAAATGTTCTCTTCTTCTGGCAGAAAGCTGTCTCTGCATTTTAAATACACACCTTAAAGGTAGCTACAAGAGATTGCTCTTTGTACATCTGTAGTAGTGTGCCAATCCTTTGTGTGACATCTTTGTCTGTCACTGTGCAGTGTGGCACAAGAAGGAATGGAGAACAGAGATTGCTCGCCATCTGGGAAACTGGTGGCTGCCTAGAACATAGGAGGTTTTTTCCATGCCACTTGGGACACTACAGAAGGCATTCACTTTAAAAGTAGACCAGAGTAATTACCACTACATTTATGTTAGAGGTTAACATTAGCGTTATTTCCTCTATTGCCTGGTTTTACAGAATGTTATGCCCCACTGCTTTTATTAGATGCAAGCAATGGATGAAATAAGTGTTATTAACCTCTAACACTTGAAAAAATTAGTCTTAAGAAAAACAGAGACAAAGCTAGGCAGTTATTTTTCCCTGCTCATTGGGCGAGGTGCTGTAAAACTTTGCAAATTTAATAGTTATTTCATAATGTATCAATGAAAAAAAAAACGAAAACAAAAAAAGAAAATAAAAGTCAGGAAAATGCTTGCAGCTTTTCTTAAATCATTGAAAATTTACATAAAATAGAACAATAGAAGGTTTTTACAGAATATGAAGTCATTTGAATTAAAGAAACACTAATGTGAGTCTTAAAGTGTTAACCAGCTCCATTTCATTGACATAATTTGAGACTTGAAAACATTTTAGACACTTTACTTTGTGGTAGCACATAGGACCTCAGACAACGCTGGTTTAAACAATTCCAAGACCCATGTGCTTAGTATAGCTAGCGACTGGTTACAGCATCACCAGAAATAAGAGCTGAAGAGGTTCCCACACAGTACAGAATTAGTAAGAGTGCATATCCTGTCATCGTTAGACAGAGAAATCCCCAGAGGATGAAATTGGAAGAAATATGGCTGGATATACAGGGATATGGATTCCTGAGGTCACTTCCTAGGCTGGTCACAAACCTCATATATTATGGCCATGGATGCACAGCTCTCTCTTCCTCCTCCTCACCTGTAGAGTTCAAATGATGGTGTTTCTTACCTTACTGTTCTGAAGTTAATTTGATGAATAATGGGAGTTAGGGAAATTGAAGACTAACATACAGGGGTTGTAAAAGTGCCTATGACCATGGACTTTTTTGAGCCCAGTTGTCCTGTGAGTTAAAATACAGTATAAAGTTATGAATACAATGTCGGATGTAAAATTTTCCTGAATTCAAACTTAAAGGCCTTCAAACAGATTTTTTTTTAACTGCAGCTAAAAGTAGATAAAAACTGTTGGTTTTTTATTTGTTTTCATTATTTATTTTGATTTGTCCATTTGCCAGCACAGCCTTTGCTAAACTTACAAAGAGTTAGGCACTCCCCCACCCTGAGTCAGGATTGTAGATTTGGACATGCTTTGACTTCAAACTTCTGGTTAAATCCCACTTTCTTCCATCTGACTTAAATGTATACCTAAGTGCTCTTTGAAATACTGTTTTTTATCAGTATGTTTCTTCATATTTAATAAAATTTTTTCGTACAAAGATCTGAGAAACAGTGGGGAGGAATGAAAAAGGTTGTGTTTTGGTTTTTTTTTTTGGGGAAAGGCTTTTTAAGGCCATAAGCATTGTCAGGAAGAAGTAGAAACAAGACAACAGATGTACCGGAGAATTTTAATTTATTGACCCCCTCCACCCCCCAACTAACTTCTAATTACTGGTGTTTTTCTAAAAGCTGATATAATCTGCCTTACAGAGCTATCCCAGTACTCAACTTTTTTGGAAATTGAACTGATGATCTCATTGGTCTTTCCTATCTCTAATTACTACAAGGCTATATTTTATTTCATATTGGAACTTTTTAAAAGATTATAACTAATTGCTGGTGATAAGGCAATGTGCCATTGCCTGAAATGAAAAAATCTACTTTAGATCCATGTGGGGGGAAAAAAAAAGAAGAAGAAAAAAGAATGTTTTTAAAGGTGACATTAAAGGATTCTGTAAGACTCTTGTAGTATAATTTCTGTGGGGAGCAATTACGGTGGTGAGCACGCCCTTGAAACATGATTTCTATAAACACTTATTATTGCCCTTCTTTAATATTGCTGGTGTTCAGAAAGTAAATACTGTCATTTTCTAAACATCTACAATATTCAGTGACCCAACTAATTTACTTTCAGAACATTCAGTTTTTACTTACCTTGCTAACTATCTCTTCAATAGCTTAATTGAGTATTTTAAGCCAATAAATTACCCTTCAACATTTCTGTCTGGAAGCTCAGTCAGTATCCAAAACAAGCTTGTCATTAATGAACACTTTCTCAAACAAAAGAAAGGAAGGCAGCAGATCTGAATTGTGGACGTTGTTTGGTTCCCTTATTCTAAACACATTAGTACACTGTATTTCCCCACTTATATAGGCTTTTGTATGGTGAGCATGTGACTGTTTAAATGTCCCAGCAGGGCATCCAGAGACTGCAAAAAGGAAAAAAAATAAAGAAGAAAGAAAAAGAAAAGAAAATTGTTTGGAACAATTTGCATTAGTTCAAGGGCAATGTTAAGCATTTTACAGCTGGTTTATTGCTATTCTTGTGCTGTTTAAGCTGTCTTTCATGTCAAAAGTCCTTTCCTGCTTACAAATCATCAGGAAGAATTGCGGCCACCACGCTGTTCGCCTAAGCTCCTCCAGGGGTTCTGGCCCTTTGATCACAGATATCGTTTGCAATCGAGTTAAAAATAGGGGGCTGCTGAGATAAGCCGAGGCTCTGACAGGAGACCAGCTTTCCTTTTTCTTTTGGACTTTGTTAGCTCCTTCTGTAGTATGGGAACACATAATCTTGGCACAGAAGGAGTAGTGTTACAGCTTTAGGAGATGCGTTTGAAGGAGTAGGGGAGGTCATTAAAGAGCTCAGCCCCATGCGAGTGCAGTCCAGCTTTGCAAGATCCTTGGGTTCAAAAGCAGACCTGTAAACTCAAGCTTCAGTATGTAAAATTAACAAATGTAAGCCTGCATCTGTCTTTGAGGCAGATTCAACTCAATGCCAAGGTTTTAGCACTTCTCAGCTCTCTTTAGTGAGGAGAAAACTCTATTTAAAACTGAAGATCACTTCCTCAGTAATTCCATTAAAATCGTCAAAGAACCCTGTGCTTATTCAAGTTGATTGAAAATTCTGTTTGACAGTGGTAGGCATTAGATCAAGTTTGAAGTAAGGGGCTATGTTGTGGGGAAAAATTGCTGGAATAGTGCGTGTACTTTTCTGCTGTAAGTGGAATAGGGAAAAATTTTCTTGAACAGGGTCTGTATGTGCAACCTGAAGAAGAAAGGACTGCACTGCAAGTGAGGTTAATGCTCTTTCCTGAAAGGAAATCAATTTTATTTTTGTGTCATTATCTTTTTAAATTACTAACTTCACTAACTAACACCTTCTTTTTGAAACATCCAGGATTAGGGTAAAGAGGTCTTTAAACTGAAAATTTTTGTCCCTATAAAAAAAAAAAATCCAAATAATGTAAGACATACTCCACACAAAGACTGCACAGCCCACGTACAGACTGTCTTCATTAATATTTGATTATATTGCTTAGGAACCTAGGTCATGAACCAGAGGCTTGTTGGGCTAGATGCAAGACCAGAAAAATGAATAATGAAGAAAGAGTTTCTGCAGGCTTTTTGTAACCGACAGTCACAATACAGGGAGAGGCAGACCAGCTGTCACAGCACATCAGCGGTCTTTGTTTTTAGCACTCCCCATGGCAAAAGAGGTGTTTCAGAAGAGATTTGAATGCGGATGCAGAGGTAGCTTTACAACCATTTTTGCAAGACATGCAGCTTATATTTCATTGGATAGAGAAGAGGGAGACAGAAGATATATAGAAAAGCGCAGTGTTGTTACTGCTGTGATGTTTTAAGGATATTGGGGATGAAAGATTAGAAGGGAGAAGCAGGTTTTTTTAGTTGGATAGATTTATTTGGGGGGGAAAAAAAACTCACAAGATCTTAAGAAAGGCTTTTGTACCTGGAAGGTTGTGTGGTTTATTTTCCAACATAACAGTTGGTATAATGGAAGATATTACTCTCCCCATAAACTCTTTCTTGTTTATAGAGAAGACTTACATGGTCTCTGAAATAGGCTACAGATATGATTGTGCTGAATTTTAGTTTCACTTATGCACTGAATGGTAATGTAAGAGAAGCTTGCTGTTGTCTGACTGAAAGTAATCGCTGGGTGTTCTTGTCCTCCAAAATAAATGGGGGTGGTGGTAGATCTGTGGTTTTTGCTGTGCACAGTCACATAGGAGCTGTGATCTGACTTAATTAAGTAATTTCATAAGAACATGATATTTTATGAAATCAGGAAAAGATGAAGTTGGAGAGAAAAGTAAATCAGACTTGAAATTTATGTGCAGTTGTTCAGCTGTTAGAGCTGTCTCGGTGTATGCAAGATTAACAGGTTAACTTTTAGTGCTGAGTTTTGCATTTGGGAGTATTTTAGTCATAGAAATACTACTGGCAGTAAAAAAAAAACAACACTGGAAACTTTGGGGAAAAAGTTGATTTTAGTGGGTTTTCCCCCCTTTTTTTCTGGTAGCAGGAGTTTTTTCTGGTAGTAGGAGTTTTTTCTGGGTACCTTTACTGGTATATATCTCGACAGAAAAAGTATTAAATGGCTCATTTATCTTTACAACAAGATACATTTTTTTTCCATGTGTTCCAACCACTTGCTTAAGATTTAATGTCTATAAAATAAAAGGAGAACCTTTATATTTTTTCAAAAAAATGCAAGAAATATAATTGTTAGTATCTGAGATTCAATAGTCACCGCGAATGATAGTTCTTGAGCTCTGCCTTATTTTGTGCTCTGTTACCCCATAGAACATTGAACTGCTAGATACCCTTTACAAAGCCCATTTTCTCTATCCTGTTTTGTCTTTTTTAATTGGTGGACTACTATTGTCCACAAAGCGCACCACAAGCCTGTGATCTCATGAGATCATGCATACCGAAAAGAAATGCAAGTCCATGGTAATAGCTTCTAAAAATTGTCAGGAGGAAGAAATTCCGTATTTCCAAACAAAATTCCCCAAAGAAAAGAACAGGACATGTTCTGACATAAATGCAAATGTCCCATCTTGTGAAACTCAGGTGGGAAGTTTGTCTGGGAGTCCTAAGAACAGAACTGAGGCAACCGCCACCACAAAGGCGACACAGCACGTAAGCTGGAATAAAGAGAATTGTTTTTTCATGAGCAAGATATGAGATAGGGCCAAAGATGACATAGCATGATGAAGCAGGGCTCCAGGAGCCAGGTGGGATTGCTTGGTTTGCTGATGTGGTTAGTCAGAAAGGAAAAGGAAAAACCTGACCAGGCGCACATCTCTACATCCTTGAACCTACTGTCCTCGGTCCCTTTTATAGTAAATGGGGAAATACAGGGACTTCTACTGTAGGACAGCTGATACTATAGGGTGGCTGGTGCTAAAGTGGATGTCTAAAACAGGTCAGATAAATCACATATTAAAAGTCCTTGTCTCTCTTCATTGACCCTGAAGCAGGAGTCTAAGACAACTAGTTACACTAAGACTATGTGATGTGAATTATAGTCACCCACACCAGAGGACAGGGGTCTTGCCTCCTGCTGTAGATATAGCACAGGGAATGGGCTTATTTGTGGTTTTCTTCTGATGGAGAACTAAGGCACCTACTTCAGTTTTCCCCCAGCTCTGTTATCCCTGAGGACTGGAGATCCTGTCCTTGGCCTGGGGAAGGAGGCCAGTCAGAAGACTGCTGTCTGCTGAGAAACTCTTGACCCGTGAACTGACCCTTTATGGATCATCATTTGATGTCAAGTGGAGCTGCCTACCTAGGGGTGCTTTGATTGACTGTTAGCAGTGCAGGGAGGGAGCTGCAGAAGGGGCACATACAAACTCACTTCTGCAAAAGACTAAGTAGCCTTCTCCTGGGCAGCTTTGCGTGCTCTCTGGACTTGCTTCTGATGCACCCATTTACATAACGGATTCATTTTTATTTGGTTTAATATTGAAAGAAAAATACAGAATATATTAATATTCCTCCCATGTGAAGAAAGCAAAGCATTTATTTTAAATGTGTAAAATATATAATTAATATATAATATCATAATATATGTATGTCAGAGCGCTCATCAGATTTGGTTATCATATGGTTGATGCTAATTATACAGCTCATTTGCTAATTAGATGTCAGTCCTTCTGTAACTTCTAAAAGTGGGGCTATTGCAATTTGTATTAGGAAGCCACTGAACTGCGTGATGTTAGTCAGTCATGGTTGCTTGTTCTTGAGACAAAGGTAAGAAAAATTGCTATGCTCTTGAGGTAAAATTTGGGATTGTATAATACTTGTCTCTATCTCCCTTCTCCTGTCCAACATGGAAGAAAGTCTCCTCATTAGTCAGGAAGATCAGGATATTCTTAGAAAAGAAGCTTGCGTGTACGTGTGTTTTTGAAAAAGGTCATCTGTCACATGGCCTTGAATTTAAGAAATTTGTGGTTATAAACTAAATTCTGTGACTGTGGAAGGCAGTTTCTACTGTAGTCCTGTAATCACTAATTTGTAGGCTTGACCTGATGCTGCTTTTGAAATGGGAAAATTAACATGGTTGGAGATGTTAGGTAGGTATCCCTGTTTGAGAGGAGACGTAGGCTCTATGCACAAGCCTTAACTTTTAGTACAACAGTGGGGGGAGGGGGGGAAGATGTTTTGCTGTTTGATAAAACCGGCTTTCCTGCTCCTAACCCTTTAAAAAGCGTTGCTTGAAGTTGGACTTGCTTATAATTTACTGGTTAGAACCAGCACCTCCAGTGAAATGGCTTAGCTCTAACGTGATTGAAAACACCAATTCCTAATGTATTGCCTTTTGTATCTGTGTTTGTTTCCTCGGTTTTTCTTCCTCAGTTTCTAGCATATTGCAGCAGTTATATGTAGTGACATCTGTGGCAGAAATTACATTATCTCTTTGTATAAGGGATAGCATAAAACCAATATCCAGAATTGTTTTAAATTTCTTTCCAATCATCTGTGCCTCAGGGAGGGAAGATAGGGGAGGGACAGGAAAAAACCTTTGAAGAGAATGGAAAATCCATTTGCACAGATGTCTGGAAAATCAGTTTCCTCCCAGGCTGTCGTAAGACTTTTGAAGAAATCATTATATTACCTTTTAATTCCCCAGTGCCAGCAGTTCCCTGTGTGACCAGACATTGCCAGCAATGGTCTGTGTCTCTGACAATCTTTCCACAGTGTCCACATGTTAATTAGATTTGTTCCTGTGAAGAAGCACATTCATATGCCCGTAAACACATGCATTTTTTGCTTTTCAAATTTTGACAGAGATTATGAATTGCAGGTATTAATAGGACCTGTCAAACTGTATGGAACGTGATTTACTTCCTTTTTGGCATCAAGTATATCCTCTTCCTATAGCGAGGAAGTACTACTGCACAAATGTTGGCATCTGCATTGCTTGTGATAGCCCTTTCACCAAGAAACTGGGATACTTGGCTTTCCTTTCTTCTTTTTCAGGACAGTATAAACTGAATATTATTCCAGTATTTTTTATATTTAATTATATATTATTTATGTATATAATATATAATATATATTATAACATATATTATTCGCATATCTACATCTGTATAAATGTGCGCATTAGAAATTTCTGATGTTGTAATCCATGGCATCACTCTTGCTATGTCAAAACTGGTGTGCTGTATAGATAAGTATCACACATGACTTTACTAGCATTTCTACATATATAACTTTACATTTGTCTCCTGGGAAAGAGAAACCGTGGAATGTAATACTGGAAAATTCATAATATTGATGCATGGAGGACTGGGCTACAAGGGGGTCTTCCAGGTGTGCAAGGAATAATCCTGATATTTGCATGCATTTTCATATGTTAAACTGCCGTCAGTTAAAGGATTGGTAGATTATTTCATGCTCTGAATACTACTATCAATTCCCTACAGCCAAATCTCTATCCTTTATTTTCTTAAGTAACTGTACAGAAGTTGGAGAAGTTCCTCACCTAAGTAATATTAAAAAAAAAAAAATTGTCTCATGTTGTGTAAATGATTGATTATTAAACCAGTGTAGTTACTACTATGTAGTTAATATGATACCCCATGTAAACAATACTATCTTTGTAGTCTTAATACTGAATACACAAATCCATGCAACTCTTTCAGTAACAAGGCTTTGCTTTAATTGTTAACAAAATCTGCAGAAGTTCTTGTTGAGGATGTGTCTTCATATAAAATGTTTTATTGGGCACCCTTGGGTAGGAAGTGGTGAGCCAGACTGATTGCTTAAGCCTCAGCCACTGAAATCATAATTATGTGTGTTGGTGACCCTGGGATTAGGATAAGAGGAAGAAAGTCCCTCTGTTTTTAAGGTCATGTTGCTGTTAAGATTTGTTAGAGGAGACTATTTTCCCATTGCAAAAATGGCATCTTCCTCCCTCCCTTTTTTTTTTCTTTCATGATCCCTGCATAAGAGTGATGCAGATGCTATCTGAGCTTTGTTTACCTTGCCACAGACAAAGATGATGTGCCCAAAGTCAACCGAGTAACCTCTCAAAGTCACTTAAAAGTGCATTATCTTAAAGACGTGAGCAGACGCATGGTAATTGGCTTTCTCCTGGTACTAAGTAGAGTCATGTTAAATGTGGGCCTGAGGGGAACCCCTGTTTTGGGTTGTAGTTTATTATTAGGTGAGGAAATTACTGGACACCTCCAGCTGCCATTAATCAGCCGTGGAGTCTGACTGGAGCCAAGTGAGAGGCCTGTGGGTGGATGCCGCTGAATGGCAGGGAAATACAACGAGACAGAGACAAATGTTTTCCAGCCTAGCAGCACTAAACTCTGCCCTTTCACAGTCCTTAACATGCATGTTCAAATTGATTTAGTCTGTTTACCCCCTCAGCCTAACCATCTATTTCCATTGAAGACTGACAGTTTTATGTGTTGCTACCATGTTATTATGTGTTGCTGTGCTGCCAGTAGCTATAGTATTTCAGGAGGGCTCACTTCCAGACATAAAGGGAGAAGGGGGGTGGGGAGCTTGAGTCACTTAATTCCTTTTTACAGGGTGCAAAACATGTTGAGCATGACACCAATTCTCTCCCTCTCTCTCATTCTTTTCTTCCTTCCTTTCTTCCCCTTCCCCCTTTATTTACTTATTCATTTATTTATTGATTTTGGGTCAACACATGCCATGAAAAAGCCTTAAATGAACTTGCATGCTTGAGAAACACATCTGCCAGGTGATGTAAGTGTCTGGCTTGTTCCTCTTTCCTGTTTAGTTTACAAACATGCCATTGCTTCAGGGCTCTGGTATGCTGACCGAGAGGTTGCCGGAGGTGGATGCCACTCAAGCAAGGAGGAGTGCAGGTAGCAAAACCATAAGCTTCAGCTGACTCCTTAACGTACTTTAGGTCTGTTGCTGCTGCTCAGCTGGGAGGTCAATGCACCAAGGTTGCAAGAAAAGCTGAACTTCTTTATCGTATGCATTCACAAAATGGACACGCAGGGAAACAGAAAGGAGTTGTTGTTTCTGTTTTGCAGTTTTTTGAGACAGAAAGCATCAGCTCGTTATCTAACAGCTTAATTTCAGAGAGTTAGATTCCACTAACACTTCTTGTGCTGGCTAATGCCTTGTTCCACAGTTTGGGGGCTGAGGATCTAGTCAGCAATGATAAAGGTAGAGAGGGAGAGCCAGGATGTGGCTCTCTCTCTCTACAGGATGATCTGTATTTTGCCAGTTGTTTTATGTTGAATTTTTTTTTTTAAAAAGACACTTCTTGTTCGACTTGAATGAAGGAAGCTATGGAACTCCAAAGAGAGAGAAGTGACAGACAGAAAGTGAATTTTGAGTAGCTCGGTGGTTAGGCTTGTCCTCTGGGGCTCACTTGGGTCTGTCTTAAGAATTCCCGAGTTCAGAGTTTTAGTGCACTCAGGTGTTTTTTTTCTCCTAGTCTTGAAGGTTTCTTGCTCCTTTTCCAACCTGTTTTCTTTCCAGATGATGCCTCTTCACTCCTCCCCATATGTGCATATATAAAATATATGTTAGCTCTGTGGAGTAACTTCATCAAAGTTAGCCTGCAATAGTAACAACATCCGCTGGCAGAAGGTTGCCAGTCAATAAAGAGGATTGTCTGGGCTTCCCCTTGCATTGCCTGACTTCACTCTTGTTGAATCATAAAACGTTCAGAAACTGAAAACAAAGGAAAAAATTGCTTATATACACAAAATGCTGATTTCTCAGCTGAGGCCAATGCGTGTGCCTATTACGGCATGCCAGGCCCTGTGTATCTTTGACAGGTAGATCCTCTGTGTTCTGCTTTGCATTGGAACATCTGCAGAAACACTGCAATGTCTTTAAGAAAGTATTGAATGATAAATAATTTAGTAAAATTATTTGGATAAATAATTAGTAAACTAATGCAATAAGCAGAACAGTAATAATGCACAGTGCTATGTATACAGAGCAGATATCCCCTGTAGTGGTCCTGTCTCTGTAGGAGAGAAATGATGCCTTAAGATCTCCCCCAAAACTATCTTTTGTAAGCAGGTGATCTTACCTGACATAGTTTTTGCTATCTTTAAGGGGTAATTCCACTATGAAAGCCTATGCTGGCATTCATGTAAAATTCAAATCGGGTAGTATCATAGCACTCTCTAAACAAGTCTTGCAAAAATGACAAAAAAAATACGGTCTCAGAAAATAAAAGCATTGCTTGTACGTTATTTAACAGCAGCTACCTGTTAAATTCATATTAATCCTGTTTGAAAAAGGTCTTGTAACAGAGTTTGTATCATTTCATAGCATCCTATATTACATGGATAACTATGTTAGATGCCTCCTTTTTCAATATAGTATTTTCCAGCATTTTGCATTAGGAAAGCTAATGGTGTGACCAAGCCACCCTAAACCTTATGTTTCCAAAAACCGATCGATTTTTAAAATTCCTTATTTATTTTAAAATGACTGTATTTTTATTAGTAAACAATTAAGGCATTAGCATCAAACCAAAACCATTTTATCTGCAACAGTGTCCTTTTTGGGGGTTAGGAGAGAAATGAAGGCAGGTGCTGAAGAGGCAGGTGCTATAAAAAAAAGTTTCTGTTTTGATGGATACAGACATTCTCCATGCCACATTTCTGTCCTCTTTTTAAAATGACATTTTTACTCTGTTCACCACTTGCGTTTATGCAGGACCTGTGGTTTAAAGTGGGTCTTCCTGAATGCTCTTTGCCTGTGGTCATATTCTATCCATGGATAATGGAGTCACTGTTTACAAAACCTGGCTGTGTGGCTCTGGAGAAGAATGTTTAGGAAGATGGTGATGTGGCCTGTGAAAGCTGCTGTCAAGCCCTAATGCCATAAACGCTCATCAGTAAGAGTAGGAATTGCTCAGAGGTCAAAGGGTTGCCAGTTTCTCTCCCCATAGCGGAACCTCTGCTTCTGCAAAACCAGCTTTTCTCGGCTGGCTCTGCACATCCTCTGTCATTCTCCTCCTCCTTAATGGCTCGTTTGGTGAGATTTTCTTGTGTGCCAGGGTAGCCATCAGTTCCTAGTCCTTCCCGAAGCTGGGCAGGCACAGTGACCAGTCTCTTCCAGAGATCTTTTGGGTGTCTCAAATTAACCAGCTTTATTTTCTGTCTTTCTTCCCTTGCTGCCCTTTCCAGCTTCCTCTTAATGATGGTTCTCATCTCTGACACTGCTGCCTTCTCCAAAGTCCGCGAGACTTGCTCCCGAGTCTTCCCTCTGCCCTCATGTTATATTTTTCTATGTGCCAGTGTGAACAAGATTAATATTGTCAAATTTTATTTTCCAGCTTTCAGATTGAGAACATTATGAGGTCTAAAACACAATAGCTTTTCTTTTAAAAGTATATCCATTTGTCTTTTCTATGACAGCTGCGTACAAACTAACCCTGAAAAGCTGGCAGAATGCTCAACAATGGGAGCGGGGGGCGGGGGAGACAAATGGTTACATTAGTGCATTGATCCTGCATGGCAAGCTAAGTAACTGAAGCTCAATAAGGCCAAGCTGCTTTTATTTTTTTTTTAATTTATATGGGAATAGATTTGAACTTAATTTTTTTGGTGGTTATGTTTATATTTTTGTCAGAGCCTCAGTTAGAAAAGGAGAAGACAAGAAAGCAAAACCCTGTCTTTGTGGAATATTTTTAATCCTCTTATGTTTAAAATCACGAAAGGAAAATTGTTTGTGTCTGTTGACGAATGAGTTCTACTAAGGCATCTGTTTTCACACTTTATATAGCTTCAGTAAGAATCACAGGGAAATTCACAGGAATCACAGGGAAATTTATCCTTAATGATGTGCCAGTCTTTGACAACAAGATGACTTTTGGCAGCAAATCTGTATGTGTATTTCATCTTGGATACTTCCTTTTGTTGGACCTTGAACATATGTAAAACAATATTTGTAAAAACATTTGGAGTAATTAGCGTCGTGATATTCTTATTTGTAGCAAAAATCATCCTCAGACCTTCACCAAAACAAGGGTAAAGTTTCCATGATTCTGTCAGTGATGTGGCATATGGAATCCTTGCTATTTTGGCATAAGGTATTTTAACTGTTTTCCAAATGCTTGATGAGGAAGCAGAATGAATATTCCGGTTGGAGAGATACGAGTGAGCTGCACTTGAAAATGGAGGGGCAATAGTTGTGTGAATACTAGGTGGCATTCACTGTTGCTTATTAGTGAAACCTTTGTGGAGTTACTGTACATGACAAATATGACAAAATGGTTGTCAGAAGTCCTCCATGATGGCTTTGGTTCTAGTACAGAATTGGTCTTCGACTGTGGATGAGTCAAGTATTGGACATAATTACTGTAATGTTTAATATTTGCAAATAAGTATAAAATTGTTGTGGCATCTTAACTCTGCTGGTGACTGGCCCTCTGGCTGGATGTCGTGCGTGCCCCTGATCACAACCCTTTGAGCTCAGCAGTTCAGCCACTGTTCAGTCCATCTCTGTGTTGCTTTTCTAGGCTGTGCTTCGTCAGTTTGTCAATGAGGACATTGTGAGAGGCGGTGGATTTGACTTTCTGTGTTGTGAGCAAGAGCACAAAGCAGGGTAACAGGCCTTTTTCAGTCACAGATTTGACGCTGGTCGTCGTTACCATATTTTTAAAATGTGCTTTTGAACATACACCTATGCTGAATTAAAGCAATTGTTTTAAATTGATGTATACTGCGTATACAGTTCTCTTTGAACTAATCCGGTTTCATAATGTTTTCTATTCCCAGTTGTGACTCTCAAGTTCTTATTTCACTAAAAGTGGGGTTCACATTGCAAATTTTAGACTTCTTTTTCCTGTGCACATAATGCTGAGTAGTGCAGTCAGCATCTTTAAAATTTTCTTTCAAAATGTAAGTTGTGAAGTGAGAGCATCTGTTCAGTCTCTGCTTCCACTGAAATATTGCTATGTAAAAGTAATTCTTCAAATGAATGTGCACTGAAAATATATAAAACATTTTGTTCCTGAGGAGCATGTCTAACACTAAGACTTAATATCATTACTTTTTCATCATTAAATATTAAAAAGAAGAGAAAAATGTACACAAAAAGATACTTTAAAAAAAAAAAAGCCTATCTGGAGAATATCTAAAATGATGCTGCACTATGTAAAGATATAAATTTGTCCTGTAAACATAACTAAGAATTTATTTTAAATTGGTTTCTATTCAAAAGGATAGAATAATGCTTAATATCCCAGCTTTGGACTCTACGGAAACTTTCCCACATGCTGAGATTTAAGCATGTGAATTGAAGGGACAGTGCTATAGGAACAGCTTTGCATATTCCAGAAAAGCTGCCTTTTCTGAAGGGGAAAAGGAAAGGAAAGTGTCTCCAACATTTTACAGCATAACAGCAAAGGTGAAGAATATCGAAGCCAAGAATTATCATCATCTTGCTAAATGCCCAGTGCCCAGGAAATCTAATTCAGGTCCTTTCCTTAACTCTCCCTGCCTTCAACTTGTTCCTGTAAGCATGCAGGTAACTGCATGCTATAATGTAAGAAATAAGTGTTTCTTTATGTAATGTAAATATAATTTTTGATGACTTACCTTTAAAATTGCCTTACCCAGTGAATTTTAAACAGCTGGCCTATACATCCTTTTCACTCAGCTGTTTTTCCTTCTGGAGATACTTAAATAATATCTTGAGGGTGTTTCCTCTTAATGAGGTAATAATACCCATATCCTGGGCTAAATAAACTTGAGGCCAAAGGCCTAGGTGTTTATTAGCAGAGGATGTGGTTATTAACAAATTTAACAGGAAGCACCCTTGAGTTATTATTTTACTGCAATTTCTAATGATTAGGCATTTGAGAAATAATTGGTTGAAAAATAATACTTATGCTTTTAAGAGGGAAGGTGAAGCAGAAGATAATTTATAGGTTGGCTCCTGGCAAACAAAGCTTCTATCAGTCTTGGTACCTTCAGAAGAAATGGGTAGTGATACTAGAGGTAGGAGGATCAGTACGCTTTCAACTGTTGTTGCCTTGGGCAACATGCCACTCTCCTTAATGCAATAAAGCCCATGGAAGTTTTGGTTGTCAATTCTAAGCCAGTTAGACTGTGCATCCTTTTAAGAGACTACAGTTATTTGTCAACAACAGAGGTAGCAAAAGCACACGAATCTGTGAAGTTTACGTGTTGTTAGCTCTAATAAGTGACAATTGGCATCCTAATCCTCTTTAGTAAGGGAGTTTTTTCCCCAAAGGAGCAATAATAATGAGGTTAGGACTTAGAAAAACTGGTTCTCATCTCTGGCTCTTAATTGGTTTTGCAGAGATGGACAGAGGAACTGAGACAAAGGGAACTTAAAGAGCATGCCAAGTTCCTGTCATAAGTAAACAGCAGTTTGGAGAAGACTCTGAACTCTGAGTCTGGTGTTCCAGTCATGTTGCTTCCTCTGCCTCGTAATACCTCTGTCCTGCAAATATTTGTGCTGCATGAATACATTCAGGGGCCTTGGCTTCACTTACCAGGCATCTACCACTCTGGATAGAGTTTCATTTACAACACTTTTCATTTTGCATGATGCAAATGCTGGCAGAGTGCAAACGTACTGATGAGAATGGACAAACTACTCACAAACTCAAAGCTAAGCACATATGTACATATTTGCAAGACTGGAGTCTGAGGGAGACTCAGTTTCACTCGTGAAATCAACAGCCATATAAAATCCCACCAGCTTCCCTTTATTGCTAAAGAACAGAAACTTATTGGCTTTCAACATATAAAAAGAAGGTGATTCGGTGAACTGACAAGTCACTACTGTTCTTTGTTTAGGGCAGAAATAGTAGCAAAATATTTTCATGTTAACTAGTATCTGTGATCCGAATTTTTGCCAAGATTGATACCCTCCATCAAAAATACAGCAGTGACTAATTGCTGTGCTGACAGCTTGTTTGAGTTGAATATAGGATGCTAAGTTCCTCATGTTAGAACAAACCAAAAATACAATGGCTAGTTATGTATTTCCCACAATGAACTGAATAAACATCTTAAGAGGCAGAGAAGACACGAACAGATGTTCTAATTGCACATCTCTGAGACACTGATATTTGCTAGTTCCACTGTAGCTTGGCCTCTGTACCTCGGGAATTTTCAGTCACATAGGATTTAAATGATTTATTGATCTGGATGCAATGAATGTTGCAGAAACAGGCTGTATTTCCAAGAAGTTAAATACATCCTCATTCTGTGTAGTACTAATTAATGTTTGAAAGGAGTCCGTACTCTGCTTTAATCGGAGTAGAGGTATCAAAATTGTTCACTGTATACTCAAATAAGTGGGAGGAAAGTTGAAATATGCAGAGGATATGATATTGGGAAACTGGAGGAATGTGGAAACAAGGAAATCTGTTCTGGTAGTTACATCTTTCTCTTTAGGCTTCTAACAAGATTTTGTGAGATGGACCGAAGAAAATCCAATGGAAAAACCTACTTTTCTGTAGCAAGCTAAGAAAACTCCCCATACCCTACACTGGAGACTAATTTTGTGTCTCAGCTCTCTATCCAGAAACTAGAAAGAAGCTTCATAATACATATGAAGCTTTTTCGTAAGTAGAGTTAAGATTTATGTTGACAAGTTTCAAAAATAGCAAATAGCGAATATCAAGTGACTTTAGGACGAGCTGTAGCATAGAAGACTGCAAAATAATGTCCTTACCTCTACACTGGAAGATTGACCATAGTAAATTTGTATTAATTTTATTTTTTTATTTTTTTTAGAATATTTGCTTGCATTGTTTTTGGTAATTATGCCTTTGACACAGCAAATACTCACCTAGTATGCAGCTTTGAGTATCTTAGGAGTTCCACCGAAGTCAGTATTTATGTCAGATATGGCAAGACTCCAGTCCCAAACCCAGTGCTGGTTGTTAGGGCTATGTTGTCTACCTAGCTATCTCTCCCTCCCAACAACAGTTACAGTGTGTTGAATGAAGTACAGCAAATCTCTATGTTCTTAACTGCACTAATTTTTCTATACATCTGTCTGAAATCAGTGCAGGGAAATAAACAAATGGCATGCAGCTTGATTTGTTCAACCTGCTAGAGATCACTGGGTTTTTTTTGTGGGTTTTGTTTTCTTTTTTTTTTTTCTTAGATGTCAAACAAACCTGAAGTTAATTTTGCTAAAGGAAAGTGAGATTGGAGGAAGTAACAAATCCATTGCTCAAGAGGAATGGATGGATCTTTCCAGCTAGGAGCAAAATGTCTGCAATCAATATGGAAGCGCCTGGATTCTCCTCTGCAGCTCAGCTCTGGCCAGCTGTGCGATGGCATCCTTATTTCCTTGAGCTCACAGATGCAGTCTAGCAGCATATTAGGAAAGCTCTTGATGCGTAAAAAGAAAGTGAACTGAGAAAGCAAAATGGTGAGAAGAAAGAGCAGAGGGAAGATAGCAAGGAAGTGGGGAGGACAGTAGAGAGGTAAGAAGTGAAAGCGCAGAGTGGAGTTACTCACCGAATGAGCCAACAGGGAAGAAAGACGTTCCTCCTGCTCGTTGGTACTGGGCCTCCTGCTGATGGTGCCACTGGCTTGTTTTACTGGGATCTGGACGATAATGACCAGGGAAAGGAGTTGTCTCTTCTGGTTGTAGCACTAGCTCTCTGTGGTGTTTTGGAGATTGCCAAGGGGTGGGAAAATGGAAAGGAGTGATCATCTGAAGTATACACGGGACTTGGTGCATCAGTGATGGCTAGATCTTTAGCCAGCTCTGAACTCTTCCACTTGGCAAGCTGGGAGGCTAATGTTTGTTTTATGGAAGACAGATTTATTCAACAGAAAGTTATAACCCCTCTTTAGGATTTAAACCCAACTAATTCCTAAGGAGATCCCTAGTTAGTATTAGAAAATAAGAGATTACCATTAAAATACTAAGGTAAAATATCTAAAATACAAAGAAAACTCACAAAATCAATAGGAAAACACACGTGCATTCATGCATATATAACGTGGATATCTCTCTGTCCAAAGGATCACTCCATTAATGACAGGGATTTTACATAGCAAGCATTAGCACAGTATTTTCTATTTGTTTTTCTTTTAATATAATTTTCATACCTTCTTTTTTGTGTCACCATTTTTTTCTCTCTCTCTCGTGTTTTTTTTTTTTTTTTTTTTTTTGGCAGAGGTGCTCTGCCTCACAGTTTTCAGATTATTTCTATGGTGCTTTCTGATTTCTGAAATATTTTATGTGGCACACAGAAATGTTTGAATTAGAAGGCAAATAATTCTTTAATGCATATTTGAGGACCTAATACACGGCTTCTAAATTTCTACTTATCTTTTATTAAGGCTGGTGTGAGGGCATCCTCCAGGTGTTTTCAGTTAACTGTTTGGTGTACTGCAAACACATTTCATACATGTTGTGTATTGTGGCTGTATACTGTCTGGAGCTATTGTAAGCCAGTATTTACTGAGGAAGTCATTGAAGAGTTCATAGATATGATTTTAACAGCACAATTTCCCTTTCCCTAGAGGTGATTTATATATATATTTAAGTCAAATTTAAAATATATGATTCCCAAAAAGGCAGCCACAAAACACAAGGCTGTGGTCATATAACACAACTCCAGTGTCAAAGAAAGGCTGTATTTTAGGACTTTGACACCATTGTCATGAAATATGGCTTAATATAAAGCTAACTGAAAGTCAAATGTTATTTTGCAAGAGAAAGGGACAGTAACTCGCTGTTCTTAAAGTTCCTGTGGTAATGGGGTTCTGTTACATGCAAACCTTGTGCTAAGGCACTATCTTAGGGCTGAGGCTAAAAAATGAAAATTAATGAAAATTAAGAAATAAGAGAGAGATCATGCAGATATTCAATTCCAAGGCAAATTCAGCTGTGAGCTGAAAGCCTTCATTTAACTTTGTTAGGATGTGAGTGACTCTCAATCTGGAGAATTAAAGTCTGTCTGTCCTACAGCATATACATATTGAGAAGGGACATGCACATCTCTCTCCTTTTCTGTCCTTACAGAAAGCTCCCATGGCAGCACAGTTGGCAAGGTTCTGCTTTTGTTTGCTCCCAGCACACCAATGCACTTGTGCCCCTTCGGATGCTATGACTACTGGGTTCAAAGAACAACTTAGTCCAGTATTTTTTTATGTTCAAGCTAGTCCATGGACAAAAGCATTAGTATTGTTGAATCACTGGGTATAAATTTATGGATGAAGCAGACTTATAAAACTTGTGGTTTTTATAGTTTAAAAATGAACTTGCTTTCAGTAAGAGCAAGTCCTGAATTACTCAAAATGATTGTACTTTTCAGCGTACAGCAGTCTATCGGTGCAACAGCTTTTTTATATGCAGTTTATTCTTAGATATGAGCAATAAGATGACCTTTTTGTCTGTAGCTGTGAAGGAAAACAAATAGTTATTCTGAGTTTGTGGGGCAAAAATGATGCACATACCGAGTTTCACCTCATGAGGCTATTGATAGTGTGAGGAGCTTGCTGTAAACATAGTGCAAGTCTTACATTGCTCTGTATTCTTAAAGATAGTTTTTACACTCTAGCAAGAACCAGGATATTTACTGAAACCTGTGCTAATGAAATGATGGAAATCAGATGCAATGAAAATCAAACCTCTTCGCTACTGTGGCCAATGAGAGTCTGTAACTGGTCGCTACGTGACAACTCTTAAGATCCTCAAAAAATAACGGTAGGGTTGATCTTGCAATAAAAGATATGAGCCAGCATATAAGAACATTTAAAAAGAAATCTTCAACTTATGTAGTCTGGAAAAGGCACAGAGATAATGTCAACTTTAATTACTGTTTTCTTCTGAACACAGGGAATAGGCCAAAGGGCATGAATGGAAATTAAAGAAAAATGGAAAACAGATGGTAGGAAGCATGCTACAGGAACTAGAATACGGGCAGCACTGTACATAATTTACCAAAAAGAAAAGGGCCCTTATGAGTTATTTTGTCCCATTTTAAACAACATCATCTTATGGTCTGTTTCACAACATCATTATTGCTAAATCAAGTCCCCATTGATAGCAACCGCTGTATTGTTGCCAGAATTGAAGAGTCTTCCTTCTCCAGCTTTATAAGACATCTTTGAAATATAGGTCAAGCAAAATTGGATGCTGAAAGATAGCCACATAAATTAATAGCCTGACATTCAAAAGTGCTGGTCACCAAAGCCATCATATATTTCAGGGGGTACTGGTTGAATACTTGCTATTTTAGAAAAGGTTGACATTGATTTAAATGCTTCAGCATGGGATTAGGAGACTAATTTTAATAAGCATTTTTAAATAAATCATGTCAATATTTATGTTGATATATTGCAAAGTGCTGTTGCTTTGTTTGTAGAGCCTTTCATCTGGATAGGAAATCATTTAGTCCAGGCAGAATTTCTCTCCCTTTACAGCAGACTTCTCCAAGTTGGAGGAGCTGATCAGGGAATGGACCTGATGTGCAGTGGAGAGGTTTTGAAGTCTGAAATCAGAAAGACTTTGTCACAATAAGCCATAGACTGGTGAAACACAAAAACCAAATGGTAGTTCTTGCAATTAATCCTAAAATTCATGCTTGTTTTTGAAACTGATTTTTTTTTTCCTCTCCTCCAAATCCTGCCACATGAGGGGCAGGGTGACAAGGGGGGGTAGGCAGTGGCGCTGACTTACTCTCAGCGTGTTGCTGTGCACCCCACGGGCTGCCCCTACGGCCGTGCCTGCTTCACCCTCCTCCTGTTTTGGCCATCTTGGGCTGGTGGGGAGCAAGGGGTAGACCATGAGCCAGCCCACTGCCAGGAGCTCACTGCTTTCCTGGCTCTGTGGCTGCAGGCTGGTCTCCCAGGAGCTGCTGAGCTTTCATTTTCATCAGCTTCTTCCAGGTGGGACCCTGGGGCTGTACCCTTGACTCCGAACTGGGACTGTCACTGATGCTTAGCAACATTTTTCTGTCCAAATACTAGCTGAGGGAGTGGACCAGCAACAAAAAGCTGCCTTGCCATGGCTGGCTCCTGTGTTATAGGCTCAGCAACCAGCTGGCATGCCTAAGTGAATGCACTCAGTGGTGTGGGTGCTGCCTGCTGGTAGTGCTTGTGCCTGCACCATGCTCGTGCTTGTTTGAGATTCTGAACTAGGTTTTGTGTATGTGTGTGAGTTTGAAGCCATGTTCTGCTTGGGTCAGCTGAACCACAGGCACCATTCTCCCCAGCCTGTCAACATTAAAAGTGTTATTCGGCATTACACAGGCCACTAGTAGCTTTAGTAGCAGACAGTGCTCCTCATAGCTACCCTATATAATGTTTAGGGGGAGCCAGGTCTACGCTTTTCATTGGAAACTTCTAATTTGTTGAGTTTTATCTAGGATGAAGGAGAACCATGTTCAAATCATGTGTGGAACATCACGGCAGTCCTCTGTAAGGCCTTCATCAGAAGCACTGTTTCAAAGGAGAGGAAAAAAGGCTGAATGGTTACTTGCAAACATGTTAACATAAGCTCAGTCATCCCTAGGCTTCCAGCACCATGATGGGAGAAGGTAATGAGGTCATGGGTTGTTTTTTTAGGTTCTGAAGACTGACTTTGAGAACTGAGGAAAAGTAAATAAAGGATTATTTATTAAATGAAGAAAGGATTATCCATTACAGGATAAATCTTGCTTGCCTTACGTGTACAAATAGTTCCCATTGACTATGAACAAGTCAAATACTTACATAAGACATTTATAACTTTTTATGTAACCTTATAAAATGGCATATATTCATCTATGTCCTGGGCTTGAGAAGCATGCAGAAGTTAGCCAGTTATATGTATAAAGAAATATTTTTACTACAGATATCTTCAAAGATGGGTTTAAACAAGAAAACCTCTTATCTATTTAACTACAAGGCAAATCTATCCAGAAAAATATCCGGACAACTAAGCAAGTTTCACTGGACAGTCTCAAATGCTGTGAGAACAGAGTGGCTGGGACAAGGAAAGGGAGGACGATGCAAAGCATGAAAACATTTGGAAGGCATTTAAATGGAAAGTTTCTCCTCCTCCTGCGCATTCCTCAGGGTCTCTCAGAACACGGGGCAGGGCTAACCCAGGGATGCTCCTTGCTGGATAACAGTAACCTTTATTATAAGACACTACAAATTAATTTCAGAATAATTTTCTTCCAGCCCACCAGCTGTAGTTACTCAAGGCAGATTAAGCAGAACATGATTGGTTTTAGCCCCTATCCAACACCATGAGCTAAATACCATAATTATAGGGGACACCAACAGAGATAGTGTTAACTGTTAACTTAGTGATACTCCTAGCTAATCCCACCTGTCCCGTCTCCGGGCTGCATTTTTCCAAAGTAGAAGTGCAATGTCACTGAGGAATCGGGAGGACTGAGGTGCTTCTGTCATCCCCTGCGTGGGTGATGCATGAATTCATACCCGCAAGATACACCATGGCATATGGGTGTCCTGCTCTTGCCCTGACTTCTCTGTCAGCTGTACGTGACACATTCGTACTTGGTGACTGTTTGTGCCTCAAGTATGTCTGGTATTGAGTCACTTGGCAGTTTGCGCAGCTTTTAGCTGATGTTATGCTCTGTATACTAGATACAAAAACTGTTCTCATCATCTTTTATCCTTATTGAGTTAGAAATCACCCTGCTTTATGTTTCCCATAGTTTATCTCAGGAATGCATAGATAATGGCCTTTCATTAAAATAGAAGGAAATATTCAGCCTCCTATTTTAATTTTATTCAGAGGAACAGCTGAATCAAAAAGGAGGATCCGGATGTTTTCCCCTCTTTCTTTGAAAAGTCAGCTACAGAAATTGAGGAGAGCAGAGTTGAATCACCGCTGGACAAGTGCATTCAGTACTGCTCTGGAGTAACTCATAGACATTCTTTTCCCTGTGGTGAAATATTTTGAAATCCCTCATTTTTGTCTGAATGGCAAATGCCAAAACCTCAGCATTTTTCATGAGGAGAAATTCTTGTCTTCTGGCCAGCTCAGTTAGCTTCACAGTAAGAACTGGGAAGTTAAGGTTATGGCAAAGGGAGGATTTCCACATTCATGTGGAGGTAGACAGCAGTTGCTTTCAGTCCTTTGACCTCCTGTAGCACTGAGATATCAAGCATTAGAATCATGACACTGTACAGAAAGTTATCGAACCAACCAATTCCTCAGGGCTTTGACCATAATCTCTATCTATAATTTTTCTCTGAAGATGGTTTAGTTAAGCTTAGACATTCATCATGCAACTAAAGATCATGCCAGGAAATTTTCACAGCAGCTACCAAATACTCCATGCTAACATTTTCAAAAAAGATAAACAAAGAAAAAACTAAAAAGGTAAATGATGTGTTCTCTCAATTCCGTGCTGGAGGCTATTTCCTTTCTTGATCACGGTACATATTGCCGTGGTCTAACTTGTCACCCATAATCTGAGTTCAGTCTTCAGCTTGACCTATGCTTGTGCTGTACCTTTTGCAGATTCTGTTTTACATTAACTCAATGATAGGGCAGTTTTTATCCAGCTAAAATATTTGACTAGGTTTTTCCTCGCATCTTTTCCGTGACAACTGCAGTCCTCCGTCGCGCAGCTCCCCCAGAGTGTGGTTGCCAAGTTTACACTCCTAGAACATAGTTTTGAGCACGTCCCCCTTCCCTCGGCGTCCCTTCGCTATCTGCTTCTCCTTGGTCTGAAGACCCTTCCTTACTCCTCTACTAGTCACTATCGTGATGTCTCCATCCAGTATATAACACCAGGTCCTATTGCCAAATCTTGTTTTGTCCAACAAGCTCATCTTAATTACATGTGGGCTTGGCAATCTCTAAACACACAGAAAGTGACTTCAATGGTGTCCTTCAAACTCCTCTTCATTAATGTGTTACTAGTTCATCCCGTTGGGAAGGGTGATGTTACAGATGTGACGAGCAGGATTTTTTCACCCTTTTTTTTGTGCTTTCCTGCCTGTCCGCAGTTATTACTTTTCTCCCACAGCTTGTGGTATGGCCCTTCTCTTTCTCTGTAACAGCATGCCATCTGGCATGGTGGTGTGGGGCTTGGTGAGCAGGGCTACCTTTTGGGGCACCCTCGGGATGCTGTGACTGAACACCGATGCTCCTCTGCCTTCCAGGAGACAACGTTAGTCACCTTTGGCTCCTTAACGGAGGGGCTCGTAAGCATGATCCACAAAGTTATCCAGACTCCAATTCTTGCATACCTTGCTGTGTCCCAGTGTGGCTTCATAGGCAGCAGTCCTGGAAACACTGTTTTTCTTCTGAAAGGGAGAGAGAAACCACACGTCCATCTTTTTGCCTTTGCATAATTTTTCTCTAAATTTAGCCACTGCCTTCAGTTGACGGGATCCGTCAGGTGCTTTCTTCCCTGGCTGATCTGTGTGTTCGTCTGTCCCATTGCGTGCTTCTAGGTGATTCAATAATAGAAATTAAAATGTGTTAGCAGGGAAAATGCATGTTACGTGTACTGTAAAACGAATCAGTAGAGGGGTTCTGCCCTAAAATGGATGCACTGCAATTAGCACAACCTAATTAGCATATAATTTCTTTCCGATCATGGAAACTCTCTTCATGTTCATATTTTCTCTCAGAACTCTCCCAGTTCTCCCGAAAGCTAGAAACTAGAATACAGAGTTAAGGATGGGAGATGTTATATTGCTACTTCCAGTTCTGTCTGTCTCTAGCAAGTACTTTCCATTTCTGTGGGGTTGAAGTGTTTACTTTTAAAATTAATTACAACAGGAATTAAGGGTTTTACAATGGCTTTGTGGTAATGCAGTTTTAAACAGAGATATATCTGTGAACGACTGCAGTCTGACATAATGATGTTTCCTTGGAATAATCACTGAATTTATTTTTGATGTAAAAAAAAAATAAATTAAAAAATCAAACATTTTGGTAGGTTACATCTGCATCTGATTTTCTTATTAGCTGATTTGGCATGTTGAATTTGCATTGACACCTAGCAGCTTATTGTATGTTAAGCTCCGTGAACACAACGTGCCATTTTCTAGTGCTAACAACAGTTATGTAGTGCTAATAAAGTGCACGTTGACCTGCACAGTGCTATACAGAGCCCCGTCAATCAAAACTGTGTTCTGAGAGAAGGTAGAAAAAAATCTCCATGGTTTATTACACTCCATTAAGTTTCCTAACCAGTTACAGCAGCTAATTCTAAGGATTTTTAACCTAAAATTCACCTCATTCAACCTAGTTCTTTTTTGATATTTTTAGAGTATTGTTGCTGCTGTTACTGGACACCACTTGTGACATGTCTGTTACCAGAGTCTGTAAATCTTCCAGTGGGAAGCTTAGAAGGGCAGAAAAATGCCAGTTCAATGGACAGTTTTAGCTATTTCAAAGTTAATGTATTAGAAATGAATGATGGCCTGCTTGTCTTTAGGAAAATATGGATCTTTCTAGAGAAGGAAGGGTTTTGAAGCCACTGGGGAACAGGTGAGGCAAACATAGCAGTAGGTGCAAACCTGGAGATAAAGGCCTGAAAAAGATCAGCAGCACTCCAGAAAATCTTTTAGACGTGAAACTGGAAGGTTGAGCCATTTGTGCTGTTGGCCAAAAGAGATGAAGCTCTTGCTGGAGTGAGTTGTTCACATGCACTTGGCTCCCAAGACTGACTTCCAGCATCAACATCGCTTGGTTATGATATCTTCTTGATCAGCACTGAAGTCCAGTTTCATGTTGTGCAACAGGCATCATGCCCCAGGTCTGTCCTATATCCCTGGCTAACCGAAATTCAGGCTTTGGAATTCAATCGGGTGAACTAGAAACTTTCCAGGGTGGATGCAGAGCACTGCAAGGCACTGTGCAGAAGCTGGGAGCAAGTTAAGCGCTTTGCCATACCCACACCAATTGAACGTGAATTCAGCAGCTACTCAGGACTAGGTCCCTCTTATCAAGAAAGACAGGAGCTTTCCTGGAGTCATGAAATACTCTGTGGAAACAAATTAGTCTGCTGAAAAGTGGTTTTCACTCTTGAACTCATTATAGACTGTAAGGGTTGGATATTCAGCTTGGTACTTCAGGCTATGCAGATCTGGGTCTCAAGCAGTGTCATTTATTCGACACAGTTTAAAGCCACAAATCTAACTGCAATTCAGAACATGAAAAATAGTTTCCACTGGATTCCCGTAGTTTCGACTTCATCACTTGAGTTACAATGATTTCTTGTTGTGCCTGAACAGAGTCCACAAACTCTGCAATTTACTGCTTCCTGCAACAGTCTGACATGGTCCCCTGTGGGAGAAAAATAAGTTAAACAGAGAACTTTTTCCTCTTAAGGAATTATATTGATCTTGCAGATGCTGAGTTGACGGACTATGTTTTTCCTTAAAGCACTTGGCTGCAGATTCACTTAAGAGTAAATACAAGAGCCCTATCATCTCATTTCCCCTTAAGCATAAGCATTATAATCTGTCAGTTACTGACATGCAGTTTTTCTTTTAAAGATGAGATTTAATAGCATGAAACAGCTCTTCAATGTTCGCTAAATTCTGTGTCATTATTTCCCTAACTACAACTGTTTCATTTCTCTCAAAAAAATCTGTGTTTTATACGCAGCCTAAATTTCAAGTGCAATATATAGAAAATATAAATATTTAAATTTGAGATACGGTTTACACTGTTCTTTACTGGAGTGTTTCTTCTTGTTTCAAAAACCACAAGAGTGTAGCTTAAGTAGCTTACTCAAGAGAGCAAATTGATCATGTGTCTACTTCAAGGCTGTCTTGTTGTTTAAGGGCTAGCTAGACTGTGGTAAATAATCCACAGACCTTAACAGGAGGCAATGCTGACTCACATTCCTTCTGGAAGAGCACCAGCTTGTATCTTTTGGTATCCTTCTCCTTCTTTCTTTTACTCCTTTTCCATCTCTTTTTCTCTGAGATGGGGATGAAGAGGTTCTTTCATCTCTGGAGAATTCTGTGATGTTTATTTGTCATAGACCTTTATAATTTTATTTCAGCTTGACTGGGCTCCTTGAGGACACTTTCCATATTCTGCAGCTAGCTACAATACATTCTTCCCTGCAGACTATAATCTGTGTTTCCAACGCGAGGATGACTCTTGGCATGTGTCCGTAAACCCTGTGTCCTTACACAGCATGAATCGGTCGCCTTTAGATCCTCGTAAAAGATGAGGAACGTCCTCATAGGCTTTCCTACCTGTGAAGCTCTTTCCACATTCAACCTTAAGCATGTGCGTCCACATCTGGATATACAAAGAGATATATATATATACACACACACACACACGTATATAGAGATATGTAAAGGGTATGCAAAGAGTATGTGACCATTAGCTTGACCTCAGCCAGGTACTGTGCAGTGATTTTTCTGTCTTGAGGCAATCTTGTGGACATCATCAGATGCGCTGCGATAAAGCAACACCACATCAATAGTGCAATATGATTCTATTTTGATTTAATGTTTGAGAATTGACCTTTTGTGCTGGGTAATGTAAACATGAAATAAAAGAGGCAGTTTTCATCCCACAGGCTTACCGTTTTAGTGTATGAATCTAATGTACTAATCTCTTATCTGTTGTTGAGTAGTTAATGTGTGCAGAATGTGTAGCTTGAAGGCAAAATACACTGCCATGGCACTTCCTTTAAAGCTCAGTGTGTTGCTCGCCATCCAGGCTTACCTTTGTAATCTTCCAATTGCTTGCTTTATTCCAAGTTGTTTGCATACCAGTGCTAAGGTGATTTTATGCTGTTGGCAGTTTTGCCATAATTCAGCAAAACCAAGAAACCTTCGCTTTCGTTCTGCAGAGCCCATGTGGCTGACAGAAAATGACCCTGACATGCAACTTATGTTTCCACAGTCAAAGAGACTATGTTTAGAGCAAATGATTTTAACTTCCCTTAGTAAATAAAGGAAAAAAAAAAAAATGTAATCGCTGACACTGTGTTTTACAGGTAATTGCTTTTAAAAAATGGCTTTGCTTCCTCATTTATGGCTAGGAAGCAATAAAACCACCCTCCCATTCAATTCAGAAATTCACCACAGAGATGTTACAAGTAGAGAGACAGGAAAAAAGAGAGTGTAAAATACTTTTTAAACCAGACATTGCATTTCTCCATAATGGTGGATTACCGCAATCATTTTCCCTTCCTTCACAGAGCACAAGGGCTATAATACTCATGAGAATTATGCCTCAGCCCTTCAAATGCTCATTACCATATTATACAGTTTAATCAGAGATGATATTTGTTGGAATGAGCAAGTTGCAGACAGCCACTGGGCATTACTGTGGAATGCAGGAGTAAAGGGAAGTCCTGCTTCATACTTGGCTTTAAAAATTGGACAGCCTACAAGGTGTAATGTGCCTGGCTCAGTCTTTGGTGACATGGAAGTTCGTATAGCCATCCCTTCTCCTGTGCTGCTGTGTTGAGATCAGGCACAGATGCAGACCCTGCCTTCCTCCCTCCCTTCCTTTCTACCCCATTCTGGTATGGAGCCTTTCGTGGTCTCTGAGGATTGCCAGGACAACTGTGGTGGCATGAGGAGGTGGCTGTCCCAGAGCAGTGCACTGCCTGCACGTTGCTGGGAAAAACTGGGGAGAGGGAAAGGGCGAAGTCTTTCCTAATTTAAGCAAAGAAGCATAATGTAGTATTTAATGGAAAATCTGGGTTAGCACTTCTGAGCTTTCATTTCAGTGTGGATGTGTTTGAGGTCTCAATGATCATTCTCTACTTTTGGCAAAGGTTCATTGCTGATGCTTTTAAGTGTACTTGTGTACAGAAAGTTACATGCTGGCTTTTCTCTAGTGTCTTAGAGATGAGCTAAAGATGCACCAGTGCCTTTTGGAAAGAGGAAGGAGCATCTGAATACATAACTCATGAAGAAGAGTTCTCAAAACAAGTCTAATAGGTAAGAGAACAAGTCTAATATGTTGATGCAATCTCATGAGGAAGACTTGAGGCTTTTTTTCCTTTTAATCAATTAGAACTATTGAGAGGTGAAGTGTTGAGTAAGGGGGGGGGGCGCTTCTGAGCGGAAGAGGGGTCAGTGATATGCATTTCCATCTCAAATTACAAGAGGAGCATTTTGAAGAATTTTCATGAGCAGGAGCAACTACATCTATCCTGTGCCTCCTGTGAATGCTACTAAAAATTGCAGTGTGTTTTCATATGGCTTCTAGTGGCTGCAGATGATTAGGGGGTACTGTGACATAACAAGTAATTGCAATTTCTTTTTGAGACCGAGGTGGGAAGAGAGTATGTTTTTTTTGTACTTTGGCTGCTTCTACTCTTTCTGTTCATAGCCATGATGTGCACTTTTTAATATTTTTATTTTTTTTCAATTCTATCTCTGCTGATTTCCTAAAAGGATAGCACTAGTTTAATTGAATTAGGCTAGTAGTTTCTGATATGTACAAGCCCAGGCAACTCCCTAAATTATGTGGGAAAAGTGTTTTTTGAGAAGATTGTCACTGAGAAAATAAATATTTTGTAACAGTAGAAAGCATGGAAGACAAAGTGTAGTTGAGGTCTGTGGTGTTCTTCAGATTGTGTTCCTTTTAAAAGGAGTCTTTTGCTGGTGAGAAAAACTGCTTGGTGCTTGCATAACATCAGTCTTGCAGTTTTCTCTTTGACACCTTATCCAAGTTACTGTGACAACTGTTGTCCACTTTATGGATGGGCAAATAATGCAATCATTAAAGATGCATGCCGAGGTCAAAGGTTGGCTGATGTTTGTTTAATTGAGTCCCATGGCAGAAGCTGGAAAATCCTCAGCAGGAAAGGCTGTTGTCCAGGGCTTATTAGAATACTGAAATAAGTCAAATAATTTGAGCCTGACCTTCCTGCATCTGGTGGAGTTTTAGGGTTTGGTACTCAGTGACTTTAAACAACTTTTGCTATTTCCTGATCCTAAGTGTGCTAAATCTATTCCTGTGCAATACTGTAACACAAACTCAAGGTCCTAATGTGTAAGATAGCTACTACTGGTTTGGGTATTTTTGAATTATAATAAGCTAGATTCTGCAGTGTTTCAGCATTTTACTTTACAACCAGTTAATGGGCAAAAAGAAAAAGAAGGTAAAACACAAAAGAGGACAAAGTCCCCCTAGTCTAAGAGAAAACAATTCTGCACCTGAACGAGATGCCTGGCACAATTCATTGATGAGCATGAACCCAGAATGGTGTGCTATTGCTGCTGACTGCATTGCAGGCTGAAAAGGAAACAGATATTCCTGGTTAAAGGAACAGGAATTTCCTGGTGTGCACACAGTGCCAGTGGGTGCCAGGAACAGCAGAAGATCTTTAATGCACAGAAGGGGCTTAATGACTTAATGAACCTGCTGTACTGAATCAGTCAAAACCCAGCAAGTAGAGGTTTTGGAAGAACATGCTGATTTCTGACAAGAACTGCTTATTTACTGGACTTCACTTATTTTATGGGCTATGATAGATCATTACTTTCAGATAATATATGAGGATTATTCCCAGAATTTCAGTGAAGTAGCTGTCTCTTTATTTTCTGAGAAAAGTTTGTGTATATATAGAAAAAGAATGCTCATTTATTTACATGATTTCCCTCAAGAATACCCAAAAACCTTAGGATGTTTTACCCAAGTGTTCTCCCTCTCAAAATTTAGTGTCATTAACATATAAATATACCGTGGGCTATACCATCCAGGAGAAAATTAATAATGATAATTGTGAGAAAAAAAATATTTTTTTGTACTGAGGCTGTAAGGAGACAGTCTGTTTGTTGGCTGAAACAGAGACTTGGCATGCTTGGATTATATTACTTTACCACTACACACTGTGTTAAAGAAGTGCAAATTATTATTTTTGTTTTTCATGTGTCATGTATGTTAAGAACTTTGCACTGAAAGAGAAGTAAGTGTACTGGAGACTCTCATAAGAACCTGGTAATGGAAATGGTGGGCGTGTCAAAACAAAATTAGGCAGCTTAGAGTATGCTTATAGAAGTGAAAATGCTGGCTTAAGTACCTAGACTATGTTATCCTGCAGCATAAACGATAGATTTACAAGACTGTAATATATAACGTTTGATATCCATAGCTGAGTAGTATGGGAACCTATGTGCATTCTTATATTATCTATATGGTGAAGACTGAATATAAAACTCTTTGCAAAGTAAGGCAAAAGTATTTTTATATATCATAAAGGTCAGACTCAACTAATCTCCAACAACTTCTTAGCGTAAGTAAAGCTGCATGTAAAAAAGGGTTTAAAATTTTGCACTTAACGGTCATATCTTCCCCTTGTGTAAGGCGGAATAGATTCCTTATGTCCAGTCGAGCTGGGACAATTTATAGCATCTGGCAGCTCAGCCATATACATTTTAAGTATACAGATTCAGAGGGGAATATTATTTTAAAAATATGCAAAATATTGTTCTCACAGAAAAGGAAACAAAAGTTATGTATTACAAAAAACTTGGACATGCCTCAGTTTCAGTCTTAGTGTGAGTCTTAGAAACCTGGCCTATATTCCTTAAGCGGTTTGCAACCACAGGCCAGCTTTCAAGGGGAACACCCTGCTCCCCGTGGGGAAGGATTTATGATTTTATTCAGGATGTATGAAACGCGATGATTTTGGCTGGATTTCAGGAAACAAAAGAGGGGGGCAGCTTATACATTCATTTACACCCCTTTCAGTCTCCTTGTTGTCAATGAAGTTTTAACGACAGTGAACAAAGGCAGAATGGGGGATACAGAATGGGAACTGTGTGCTTTGTAAGAATGGCCAAAATAATAATAAAATAAAAAAAAGTACAAAAATTTGCTGACACTTCTGTGAGTGGAAGCTGCTGGTGCTGGCAGAATTCTGAAAAACAAGGCTGCAGCAGAAAACAACAGCAGCAGATGCAGAGAGCCCCCATTAGGGACCTTTCTTCTAGATCCTGAGTTCTTGTTTTCTCTGACCTACTGAAATGATCTGTTATAGTACAGTGTGAACTCAATCTTTGGAAATAGATGAAATCAGTTGTGGTTCCAAAATTCATGTATGTGCAGACAAGTAACTGTATTCCTGGAATATGCAGGAGCTTTTCATCCCCTGAGCTGCACGAATGGACGTTTATGCATTTTGAGGGAAGCGGTTTGAAACGGAATTTTTAAAACCTAACAAAAGTGCACGGTATCCAGTCAGCTGAAGGAAATGCTTCCCACTGTTCCTTCTTGCTGATAGTTTAATGTTATCTAACACATGGTAATTTTCATTTAATGAAAGCGGTGTGTGTGGGGAGAACCGCTATCTAAAATAAGCAGTTTCTGAGCCCGATCCCTGGCTTACATCCATTGCCTCTGCACCACTGGTGCACAAGGGGATTCCTCGGTACCGCCGAGCTACAGGAGCCTGGCCTCCGCAGCACCCTCTCGCTCTGCCTTTCACGGGGGGAGCACGCCTGGGACATAGCTGAGGCTAGGCAGGAGGGATACTTAAACCATTTGTGAACTCTGGCAAGCCCCAACTGCTGAAACAGCCCTTGGGAGGATGTTGCAGCTGAATGCAATTTTGAACAGTCTGAAGCAGCTCTGTGCTGCTGAGTGGGGTCCCAGCAGGCCCCCACATGGGATGGAGCCCTGAGACTCTTGCAGATTCTTGTTGCTGCACTTGGATCTTGCTGCAGGAGGTGGTGACTGAGTATCTGCACCCAAATATGCTATCAATAGCTTCAAAATAGAGAGACAGGCTTTGCTGGATGGGAGTAAAGACCCCTGCCTATCATCTAAACATATCTGCATTTTGTAAGCAAAGCAGTAACTTAATAATACACTGGAAGTAACAGGTATTGCCTGGGAGGCTGAAAGTGAGAACTGAACTAGTAAGTTGTGTTCCACCTGGGATCTGCAAGAGCCTTGAGGTCATTGACAAAGGTGTCTTGACTTGAAATGGTAAACTTTCTTTGGGATATGCTCTGCCCTTGAATAATCAAGTATGGAATGATTTATTGACATTTTATGCAGATAGAAGAATCAGTCTAAAGGGAGACAAATAAGTTATTGAAATGGGTTTCTTTTTGATGGAAATAAAAATAAAATTCTTGGCTTGTTTCATATCATGATGTAGCTTGCAACCTTCTACATGGCCTTAGAGAGAGAGAGGATTCATACCCACTACAGATATATAATGTTAGCTATTGTTAAATTTTTCACATAGTATCCAACACATGCACATTGTGGACCTCATCACTGCTCAATGACAAGCTTGTGCAGCCTCAAAATAATTAAAAACCAGCAGCAATGGAGCAGCATGCCCATACGAAACCAGAAAATCACCACTAGAAATGCTAGCCACAACACATTAAAAGTCTGACAGTCTCACCGTACTAAGCTGCTCGCGTCTTTCTTCTTTCTTGTGTATTGATATTCCTAAATACATGGTAAAATATTAAAATGTAATTACACAGTAGCTACTTGACTGGAAAACCTTCCTTCACCTGTAATATATGTCTAGCTGCTTTGTTAATATTGCCGTTCAGGTACAATTTAAAATCAACAGAGAAAGTTATTCCAGAACCTGCACAAGAAGGTCACAAACTCCCTTTGAAAGCACTGATACTTCCTTTTGTTCACTCTTATGTATCTGATTACAAATTACTAAATCCTACTGCTATTTGAGAACTTTTAGATTCTAATCAGTACTTTGATGAATGTACAGCACAATAATGCAGATGAGTGATGTCACCCTTTATGCATAGAGCAGCATGCATGGACGAAAATGCGGAGAAACCATTCAAAAGCACTGGGACCTTTGTGATCTAGGAGCTTCCTTTGTAATCAATCCTGACTGTAAATTGTTGCCTAACAACTAGACATTGTTTAAATGTCTAATTAGACCTTTAAAAAAATCACATAAATACAAAATGTTCTGCTTAAAATGTGAAACATTGCCTTTATGTTGATAAAATAGAATGAAAATCTGGAATAAGGAAATGTTACAGAAATTAACTTGAATAAATAAGAAGGAGACATGAGTAAGCTTCAGCAATGTCAGCAAATTAAAGATCTACAGTAAAGGAGACATTTTATTAAATTAAGTAGAGGTAAGCATCATAGCCTTTTTTCATGTAATGAAATGAAATGTACTGAAAGAAAAACAACGTAGCTAGGTGTTAATAAATAAGCAAAAAATTCTTAAAAGGTAGGGTGTTTTCATAAAATATAATGAAACCAAATCATTGAAGTAAAAATCATAATGTAAGTATAAATATCATGCTGTGTCTTTTTTTTTTACTGCAGATGACATGGTCCTGACATGTTCTTCTAGTCTCTTTGACACCCAGTATTTTCAGTATTTTCATTGGGTATGAAAACTCTATAGGACTAATCTTTGAACTAAAAGCTATGCTGAAGGGATGTGAGGATGGTGCTATGAATTTATGAAGAGGAACGAACACAGAGATCTGCCTCTCTGATACCTATTCAACACCAGCTGACATCCTAGAAGGGGTAATGCCTGTCCATTCTTTTATAGCCTCTCTATTTGCCCGTGTGGTTTTGCATTATAGTGTCAATAGTCTTTCAGTGTGGATTACGAAGGAGTGACCTTGCCATATTTTAAAACGCACACCATTAAACTAGGATAATTGGGGAATTTCCTGTAAAGGGGACTTTCCTGCCACCTTGCACTGCATATGGATAGTTGTGTGTGGTGGTGTTCTGAGGCTACCCATGAAAATGATAGCAAGAAAAGGAAATGTAACCAAAGCATATGTTCCTAAATGCTATGTGGTGCATAGGAAAGGGTTCTCTGCAGAGGTGCTGCAAACTGAAAGCAACTACCTTCTAGTAACCTTCCTCATTTTCTCTGCCAGGGACTGCTGACACTCCCAGCCCTTTAGACTGGTGCATCTGAAGTACAGGACAAAGACTTTCCCTGTAGAAGTTGTTTGAGTATCTTAGATATACCTCTCCCCTCTCAGGTAATCAATGCTGCTTATTGGTTGTGAATGTGATTAAGCAATCTGCTGCGCATATATCAAACTGGCGATTGAAATAGCGTAAAAATACTAAACCACTTGTAAGTTGGTCTCCAGAACTGAACAGATCTTCTATGGTACTAGCTGTGATCATAGTTATACATTTAGTGTAGTTTGTTTTCAATTCAAGAACTAGAAACCAACTTCTGTGCTCTTATAAGTCTGGCCTATACGCCTTTATTTTTCTATCCCGTTCTTTCTGAGTGCATGTATATATATTTATACGACTCCAATTGTCTGTGCTGTCTTATCTGGGAAGCCCATTATACAAGCGTAATGCTTTTCCCAGCTGCAAATAGGTTCTCCTTGCAGTGTGTCACTTTTCATTATCGTGGGATGCTGTCTTTTCAACACTTAAGCATGTCATGTCACCACATGATTAACATTTAAAGCAGGAGTACACTGCTTTTAGCAGTGAAAAGTCAGTATTACTTACTTACTTGGTTCCCTTGTTGATTGTAATATGGGAAGTCACTATCCTCTAACTGGACAAATTTCTTTCAAGTGAGCTTGAAATAAACACGGCTAGTAACACAGTATCAGTTCATTTCATTCCCCCTCCTTCCTCTTCTTCCATCATGTCTAATACAGCTGATGCACTTCGAAAGATCCTGGGCAAAAGATAAGCTATAAGAAGTCTCCAGTTATTTCTAAAGAGATCAGGGAGTCTGAAACATTGGAAGGGGTCACCTTGAATTTGTATAAGTATGAAAAAGGCAGGCATGCTAACCCAGATGGTCTGTCTTTATACTTTTTATGCTATAAAGAGGGGCATTACTGTTGCTTGGAAGGAAGGGTCTTTATGATCAAGAGCAAAAGAAAAGGATTTAGAATTGTTAATATACTGCTTGAGTGCTTAGCCATTTATATTTACAGTAATTGCTTCTGGAAAAAAAAAAGTCTTTTTGCTGCCAACATGTAGGAAAAATAAAGGCTGATTGAATTAAGTCTGGGAACCAGTTTGATTAGAAATTGAAACAAATCTCCTAGGACTCTAGGAACCTGGTTCATTTGTGGCATTCCTTCCATACTCTAATGGGCTCTAATGCTTGATACCGAACGATAAGAAATGCTAGTTTCTGAAAACAGCTGTTGTGGGTTTGGTAGTTTGGAACCACATTTTAAGAGCTGAATGTAAACCATAAATATGTGGAAATGCAGGCAAGTCAGATTGTTCCTCCAGATATGATTTGAACCAGTAGTCATTGTTTCAAAAAAGTTCACAAAAAAGCACTAGAATTACAGCTTTCACTTTCGGAAAGAAAAGCAAGACCACCATTATTCCAGCGAGTGACGCTGTATAAAATGTCTGTAATGTGTAATGGCATGTGTACACTATGTGGTTTTTAATAGGCACTTGGAGGTACTACATATCAGCATTCTGGTATTTTCTATTTACTGAACTGTAGCCCAGTGCCATTTTGCTGGGATGGTGCAAGTATTGGTTCAGAATCTGACTAAGAGAAAAACATTTGTGTTCTACACTCTTGTTAACATAACTCAGGCCTTCAAATACCTGAAAAATCATGACCCCACTTTCTAACTTCTCCATCACTCATTAAAACTTGTGAGGGGTATTTGGCTATTAGCGCCTTGCAGGGCTTGGAGCCCTTCACCTCTAGCATCATTCCTGGTGCAAACTGAGTATCTTGAGGCACTTAGTGGGCCACAATTTGTGAGCTGAGAGCAACAAAATTCTTTGGTTGCTAGACATAGCAGCATGCTTCACTTCCCTGCTTTCTCACTCCTGTTACTTCCACTCATCAGAGTTAAATTAGGTCAAAACTCCTTGGGCCGTCCCTGAAGTAACCCACAGCTCTGAGTTGTGTGTCGCAATCCCAGAATGGAGGCTTCAAGGATGGGGTTAAAGGGTTCCCAACCTACCGCACTATTATCATTCCTCGGCCTCGTGATACCCTACGCACGGGCAGAAAAAGTGCTCGGGGACAACAGGTCTGAATAGCTACCCAAGATTATGGATTTCTAGTACTTTTGCCAGTTTTGTGAGTCACGGACAAAATCGAAAAAGTCACACATGGAATCACTGCATTAAATGGTAGTGGAAGTATACAAAAACTGAAAAAAACCAGAATATTTATGGTGCATTTATGAAACAGGCTAGGAAAGGAGTTTCTCCTCTGCCAGTCTTGGAAACGAACTCTGTGGTTTTGCATATTTCTAAATAGAAAAATGAAAATTTCCATATATTGGTGATTGTAGAGATAGCCTTTTTAAAAAGAAGTTGTGTAATAACAAATACATTTCACAGGTAGCTCTGTTTTCCAGGTAGCTCTTTGAAAATGACAAATTAACAATGATTATAGTTTTATATAATGTATAATTATCTATTATTTACAGAATAAAGAGTGAATAGTAAAAGTTGAGGTCATGCCATAACATGCAGTACATGAAGCACTAAAGAAGAATACTTTTTTTATGTGGCCACTTCTTTCATCACTCGGATATTGTGGGAAAATATTTCTAAACACAGCCTTGATAGGCATTATATTTCAAACTGAATTTCATGAAGCAGGCGGCACAACAACTAATTAACATTGACTTAATTTTTAAAATCTTAAAGTGCCTGGTTTTTTGGTATCAGCTAATCATAGTAGAGTCTTGTTGAATGCAATTTTTATTGGATTATTTTTATGACTTTTGACACATTATAGAATATATGTCAGAACAGAACAATGTAAATTCAGCCCGCATTTTGTTTCACCAATGTCAGTGTGTGATGGAATGATATTTGATAATTTTGCAACAATTGCAAAATGCAGCTAGTCAAAGAAAAATGTGTAAAGAATTGTATGCATAAGGTGTGCAGTGGCATTTTGCATACAAAAATTTAGTGCAATTAGAAATAAAAAACCCCATCTGGTGTAACCTGAAAGCATAAAGTATAGAAACTGTATGTGTAGTTCCAAAACAACTTTTTATAACCTGGCTTCCTTAGAAGCCTTCATCCTGTTATACCAGGATGGTATACTGAAAACAGATCTATCTTCTGCCTTAGCAACACAAAACTTTTACAAAAAGGAGGTAATCTGAAGCATTTGAATGATAAATGTTTATAAATCATTGTACTTAAAAATATAAAATTTGTTAATTATTTTCAAGAAGTAAATGCAATGAAAAGTTAATGAGTTAGCAGGTTCAGATGAAGGTTATATGACATTTACCAAACATTTTTGTGACCCAAATCTGTGGACCAGATGATGGGGGTAGGGAGAATATGGTGATGCATAGCTGATGTTTCAATACATTCTTGCACATTTTCTGTGGTTTCTGTTTGATTTGGTTGTGTGTTTGATTAGATCTGCTGGATGGCTCCACGCTCACTTGGACACTGTGCCCAGTGCATTCCTGCGTGCACTTGATGATATTATGGTTGTTGGTTAAAACCTGTAGAATACCCCACATACCTAAAAAAGCCCAAATATATTTTAAAGGGTTTTGTGGACATGATTTTAGTCTCAAGCTTAGGAAAAAGAAAGGATTCATTTATCACTGGAAACTGAGGAAGGAAGGAAGCAAGCAAGCTGGGAAAGGGAAGGGCAAGGAAACAGTGGAAAGGTAGGCGAGAGAAAGTGAGAGAAAGCTTCAGGTGTAGAGGTATGAAAGAATGAGATGAGTATAAATGGAGAAAAAATGCAGTCAGACATATTGTTTTTCTTTGCTTTAAATGCCTTGTAAGCAGAGCAGCCAATGGGCAGACAATTATACCACCGGGCACTTTAGATTACGTGCCAGGCAAGCTTTGCTCTCCATGGTTTATGATATCATTTGAACCCCCTGAAAAGATAAATGATATAATTTGTGATGTGACTCATACAGGAAAGCAGATAATCAGTGGTGTGCCCTAATACAAGTGAGAAAAAGACAAAATAACAGTCAAGGAGCGGTTACAGTAGACGTTGTGTTCCTTTTATCTTCTGATATTGTTTATCATATTAGTATTATCATTACTATTTGCTAATGTTATCATATCACTCAGTGACAAAAATTCAAGGCATGGAGCCAGGTTCCTAGACAAAACAGCCTAATGCTTATGGCAGTTTCTTCCTTTGTTGGTTATTAAATTGTTCCTGTGAATGAAAATAATGATAACAACAAGGAGAAATGTACACCATGCTGTGACCAATTTCCTGCCACACCATGAGTGATGCACATAACTGCCTTCTGCAGCTGGAACGGTGCTCTTGTATGGAGGGAGCCTGAATGTGGACCTTAAGAGTGTGGCTGGAGTGACCTCCTGAATTGTACTGTTAACACTGACAAGACAGATGCCTAATTTAGTTCTTCAGACTGCACAGCTTCCTGCATGTTGAAAAACAAAAATACAAGAAAATAGGTCTGACGGGGCTGGTTGGCATTCAGACTGAGGTTTCAGTATTGATTTGCTGTGGCGATATCAGTTTTATGGCGGAGTTAAAAACTTCCCAGCTTACCATCTGTATATGCATTTTGCTGTCTTTTCTCTTCCTGTGTTTTTATTTATTAAATTACACTAAAGGGCACCAGAGCAAATCCCTGATGAAAAGGAAGTGCCTTGGTTTTTCCAATAAATTAATAATAATTTAAAAAAAGGCTATCATCTGCAGTTTTATGCAGAGTCTTGAGCTATGCTCTGTGCCATATTATTTTAAAATGCTTTTGTTAATACTTTTGTAGGCAGACTTGAGAACTCCAAGAATTAGCTAATGTTACACCAGTAGAAATGTTGCTTGGAAAAGACAGATATAAGGAGCATTTCTACTGGGGATTACATTTGGTCATATTTTTTCCATTAGATCATGCTTCTGTGGAGTTCTTAAACTCTTATTGGAAGATCCTGCTGGCTCTTGGACTGTGATGCAGAATGTCCCTTACATTCATTAGTAGCTTATATTGGAAGCAGAGGGCTTCTGAGCTTTTCAGCTGTAATTCAACAACATTAGTCTTAGGCAGGAAAGTGAAAATTTATTTACTGAAAGTAAAATATTTGTTTTGGCCAGAATGCAATTTTTGGCACTAGTACTGATGCCTTTTAGGTCAAATTTTGGTAGTAGGCTAGTAAGCCTGTGATTACAAACACAGGCGAATTTAATAAAAGTTCAGTCCGGATCTCATTCCTCTTGGTGTAAATCCAGAGTATTTTGCTGAAATCCATTGCCATCTGACTAAACTTTCTGTTTCTAGGGTCTGCCAGTGTACACAGTATTTGGTATTATCAGCCCAGAGTACGCGTATATTTAGATTTTCTCATTAACATAGAAAGTAAGAAAAAACAGCCAACCCATTAACTGTAACAGCAACGATAATAATGCAAAAATGACTTCCTGAGGAAAGTGAGTGTTACTATCCCTTTTATGCAGACAAACTTAATCCAAGAGGTTAAACAGCCTGTCTAGCACTTCCATGTAAGATGGAAATGAAACATGTGTAGACAAATGGTAAATTACGCCATGTGCATAGTGTTACTTGTGACTTTTAGATCAAACTTTGCTGTACTTATACTTTAAAGCTTGCGGAGGTAATCAAACCAAGACTGAGTACTTTCCTTCCCTACAAGATGGAACTCCTCTATGTGCTACACAGGATTTTAGTTCAGTAAAGACCCTGTGCCTCATTGCACTCAAAAAAATATCTTCTGCTTGTATGTAATGGGATGTCTTTTTCCTTTTTTTTCTAGTTGGTCAGCATCTTCATGCTTCCTTTTCCAAGAGGACAGCTGTTAACAAGAGCCACTCAGTTCCTGTAAAAGTTGTCCTTATATCTGGCCTTTGACAGAAGACAGTAATCATAAGTTTGGAGTCTCCCTCCATGTTTTCCAGGAGACTATGTAGGTAGTAAATGCTGGTCTTTCATGCAGTGGTCACCTGCTAGAGAGGTGAGACTATGTGGGGATGCTGGGCCATGCAGAGCTCTTGTCACACTCATCCAGAGAATTAACACAAATTTTACTCACTCCAGAGTTTCACCTCTTTTTTGACTGTCACAGCCCTTAAACCAGAATTTACAGTTTTGATTCCCTAAACTGAGACATTGGAAACAGGAGCCAGATACTTAATAGAATAAACTTGCTGTGGAGGCTCTGAGCATGCTGCACTGATAATGTCGAGCACCCTAATGCAGATAGTTCAAGTTCAGCAGTAGGTATCTAGATGTAGCAGCTAAGCCTAAGAGTTCTGGTTTACACTTTTAGATCTCACCTATGCTTTTAAATGTCGGAAATTATTTAAGCAGCTATTAGGCCTGCAACAAATTGCAGTGGAAAGATCAACAGAGCATGGAGAAGCTCTGTTTACAAGGTACCAGGGACCACTTGCATAACAAAGCTGTCAATGATTTATAAAGTGTACAGACACAGTACCACGGAAAGTCTCACTCAAAACAATTGGTTACTCATTACCACATTGTTTCAGCAATCTTCTCATCGTACTGGATGTGCTGGACAGCAGGAAGGCCTGCCCATCTCTTTAGCACCTGATGATCCTTGGACAACTTTGTTGCCCTCTCTGTAAATTAATGTCAGCTTTCCTACAGCGGTATAGGACTGCCTACTGAAGTACAATGCCTGTTTTATTTGAACGTTCTCTGGGAAACAGCTTAGAGAGCATCCATATCAAACAACTTCTGCACTGCAGTATTCGTACCTCGAAGAGTTAGGTCAAGGGTTTTGGATCAAAGCCTAGCTGAGACTGCATACATCATGGGGCCCAGGGAGAAAAGCATTAAATTTCTTGCTTAAAATTGGCTGTTAAATGCAAATGCATCATCCTTTGTGTTATATAAAATCCAAGCTGAGTGTTCTGTACTTTCTTGAGGCAGCAAACTGTTGAACAGACTCCCCTTCATTTCAAGGTCTTTCGATCAGGCTCTTGATGAATTCATTAAACTATATATTCATTACAGGTGATGAAAAGTATATAACCTTTCCGGGAGGGAAGTGGTCTGCTCCATAAATAATCTAGCCCTGTAAATTAAAGATGTGCTAGAATGAAATACCTGGATCCAACAGTGCTGTAACTTGAGCAAGGCAAGTGTTTGTAATGGTAGCTTTGGGAAGGAGGCTACTCACGGTGGAATGGATGTACCTTACGAAGTGCCCTGATAGCCTAAAAATCCAGGCTGTGCTGGATCAGGGGAAGAAGTAAATTCCAGAATCAAGGTCCCTCAGGGAGGAAGGCCTGCCAGAGTTTCTCTTTTGCTATATATTGAGCTCCTGTCTGAACATGACCTCAGATCAAAAGCACTGCAGTACTACACTAACAGAGAGGCCTAACAAATAGGAAAGTTTTGGATTATATTCTGAGAGGTTGTCTCTTACAATCTGTGTCCTTTAGGAGATCAGAGGACAGGTAGTCATAGAATGCTCTCCCTAGTTACTTGCTCTGTTTAATACTGAGTCCATTGCTTTCTATATTGTTTGCAGTTTCTCATGCCTGTGAAAACCAGCTCTAGTATTGAAAGCACTGTAGTAGTTTAAGGAACAATTAATGAGTCGATGAGTTCCACATAACCGTGTTGGCCAGAAACACAAAAAATTGCATGGGCTTTCTCACTGTGTTTCAGGACAGCTACTATCAGGTGGCAACTAAATACTTAACCAGAACCATGTCTAGTAATGTCAGGTGAGAAGTAGCAGTTGTACTCCTATGTAAGAAGGTCAGGTATAGCCTTTGCCGTATCTTGCTAGTAATTTTCCTGACATGCCAGTACAACTTTGGCTTTCTGTGGGTTATACTTCACGTGTATCCAAAAAGCAAAACATCTGTCAGCCCCTAACTTAACCAGAGACTTCAGAAAAGCCCCAATGCTCTACTTGTATTATCAAAATTTCAACACTTCAGTGTTGGGTTTTTCTTGTTTTGGTGTCCCCCTTCCCCCGCTTTCAAATGAACTGTGAAGCTTTGCATACTTTGGTTCTAAATGTGTGTGCACTGCAGACATTGATCAAGGCACCATTTTCTGACCTTTTCTCCATTGCAACTTGTTCAGGTATCATTGCCAAATTTGTTGGCACAGGGAATTGCCCACAGTTGGTATACTCCACAGCACTTGCCATAACAGTTGGATGCCAATGAAGAATGTTTTATATCAATGGCAGTGTTACAGCATCTTAGTGGTTTTTCTTCATGATTGGACATAATCCAGTCACAAACATGTTAGGATACAAATGTAATCTGTGTTCGTGGAGAAATAAACATCCCAACTAAGACCTAAGAAAATCCTCCTCAGTACTGACTGTGACCAAGGTACAAGCCAGATCAAGTATGGAGAAACAAATGTTGTCCTCATATAATGGTTCATATGAAAGCTGTACTGTATTACATCTGTGGGTGTTTTACATTTGAGTACCAATTCATGATACCACCAACTTAAATCTATTAATTGCTACCTTAATTTTTTTAAGTTGGGACCCTTCCTCCCCACTCTTTCCCAGTAATTGAATTTTGATCCCGTGGAACCAATTCTGCTCTCAGGAGCCCTGCAAAGCTACTGTAGACAAAGGGGCTATAGTCGGTCACTTACCAGACACAATGTACTTTTTTTTTATGGTTTAATGCAGACTCAAAATAAGAGCCACATTTTTTAATTTTAGCATGACAAGTCATGTGCACCCACAAATCATGCCGTTGTCATCAGGATCTTAAAAAAAACATAATTCTTGGAGAAAAAGTAGACTAATGTAGTTAAACAAAGTACGTTACAGGAGAAAGAGAGGAAAATCCACAGAGGTGGAAGGGGAAATTTGTGTACTACTTATTAGTACCTTTTAAAAGCTCTCTTCTGTGCCTAAAATATTAAATAGTGAGCTGGGAAAATGCAGTTGTCTTACAAGAAAGTATTGCTTCCTTCACCATAAATATCAGTGTCTTAAAATCTAAATTTGTCAGTGTGTGAATTGTACTCTTATTGTGGTGCAAGCAAATGCTTTGTGTTATTGAAAGAGTTTTCCTTAATAAAATGCAGAGGCTACAATGGTAAATCTTTTGAAGTTGCTCCTAAACGTGTAATATTTAGCTTGAGAAGCAATAGTGAGGAAATGAACATGATAAGAGCTCATTCAGTAACAGCCCTAAATTGATTATTTCCTTCCTTATGTAAACTTATCAGTCAGCCCTTTGGGCTCACTTCCGAATACTGGCTCAGCACAGAAGTCTTATCACAAGGAAATGGAATGTAAAAGCCCTGACAATTTTGATAAGGCACGTACTTTGGTTATGATCCTTTCTCTCCCCTCCTCCCTTTTAAATAATTCATCTGCACTAAAAGGGCAGGCGCCTTCCCTCTAACTTTGAACAAATATAAGTTGATATTATATTCAGAATAAACCCTGGTTATTTATTCTGCTGGTTTCTCAGAATATTCTTAGGTAAAGTCACTAGAAGATGTATTGACAATTATAAGCAGCTTTGGAATGGAGTGGCATAGGGCTCTGAAAAGATTATTTCTGAGTTTTTAGAGACACTTGTATGTGTTTTAGACACAATCTAAAGATTCTCAGTAAAGAGGATACCGTAGGAAACTTAAGACTCTCTGTTTTTATTTGCTACCTATACCCTTTTACCCCATGCACGACGCCATGGGTCTCGCATCTCCATGTGATGGCAGAATCCAGACTGAATAAGCATCCAACAGCTCACAGTACAAAAGCCAAACAAGCAAACCAAAACACCTACGAAGCAAACACCAAACCACACATACAAACGTACAATATGGTGAAAGAAAACTGATAAGCAAGCTCTACCTGCCAGCTACCACAGCCTAAAACTTCACAGTTCTAGCAGCCAGAAAAACAGCAAAGCAGCCTGAAATACAAATTTAACTTCATTCACTTGTCCCAGTAAAGTAATAATTTAAAAGTGAATGTAACAAGTTTTGTGGTTCATTGCATGCCAGGACAGCAAAGCCTGATAAAAGTGCTCAAGTGACAGTACTGTTTTTGTTTGAGATGTGATGACATGCTCCTTAAGCAAATGTTATAGGCAGCAAATCCATGACCCAGTAAAATACACTCCAGACCATCAAAGTAGTTCTACAGCTTGATGAAATCCACTCGTCTCTAGCAAGAATGACCTAAAACTCTTTAGGGGGGGGAAAAAAAGTGTGGTGGAATTCAGAAAGAATGTTTTTTAAGCAAACAGTGACATACCGAAGTTGAGTGTAACTTTTCCAGTGAAACCTAAAACTAAGCCAAATTTACCTGATTTATTTTTTCCGCAGAAACTCAAATCTTGAGTCGTTTTATGCAAATTAGGGAAAAGTCATGACTGAAGCTGGGCTGACATATGGTTTTAATTGGCTACTTAGCAAAATCTCCTCTCAGGAATACTCGTCATCAAAACAACATCATAAATCAAGAGGGGGCTTAATCCTGACAGTGTTGAAGTTCATGAAAAAGATACCATTAATTTTAATAGGGTTAGGATTTCTCCAAAATTTTCATGAAGCTTTGCATGAGGAAGCCCCTAGACTTCTTCAGAAGACATCCTAAGTGCTTACTGTTGAAGAAAAGGTCTGTTGCGATGGCAAGTATATTTGGTGAAGGAGTGTGATTGTGAGAGAAACAGGACTGGAAAAAGGTCATCGAGCAAATCTGGAACGTTCTTACGTGCACACGAGTACCCAGAGGAAAGGAAGGCTTTCTGATGGAAGACTTGGGTTCAGAGTAGAGGAATCTATGTTGCCTTTGCTTTGTCTTTGTGTGCTATATGAACTTTCATAACTGTGCTTTCTGCATTACACTGATACCACCACACCCATAACAAACTGTATGTACCAATAAGAAAATCTCGTTAATGTTTTAGAAAAACAAATCAGTATTACAAGGGATAAGAAAAAACTACAAATTTGCAAAGTGAATGTTAGGTAGCAAAATAAAAGAGAGTGTAACTGCATTGCCTGACTTTTATATTTTTTGGGCCTACAGCAGCAAAGTCCTCAGGGAAAGGAATTACAGTAGGAGATATTATCTTATTTTAGTGCTGTATTTCCTATCTTAAATTGATAGCACGTAGGATTTTCATTACAATTGATATAATAATTTATGAGTCTATTTTGTTACACAAGCAAGTAAAAAGCACTTTGCTGCTCCATGAAGCCCTGCTTGTTTTATGGAGTTTAAATTAAGGCCTTCAAGATATTAATAAGGTGGACAAATACTATTGCTGAAATTTTCAATCCAACAACCAAACCAGTGTTCAAAGCAGAGAGCAGATGGAAGGGCTGGTACTTTGCACCCATTTCTGTAAATGCTGATGTTTGTGTTTAACTCCATAGGGAAAAAAAATTAGTGACTTCAGATACTCTGCAGCATCTGTCTGTAGCATGCATGGGTTTTGCTTTGTGACACAGAGCTCAAGTGCTGGAGAAGTGCAGAGCAAATAATCAGATGGTCTGTGACACAGGACAACCTCTGTTCCTAACAGGCTCTATTGGTAGTGATAAAAATGAGGGTGGCATTATACTAATCAGTCATTGATTGCTTGAAGGTAGAGAACAGGGTAAATTTAGAGAGAGCTGTCAGAGGTAGTTCCCAGCAAAGCTCAGTCGTCCACCTGTGGTATGCATGGCTGAGCCCCTTTGGGTTGGATTCTGCCACCTTTACTGAATGTAGTATTATACTATAAGAGGATGCACATCGGAAAAATTTTGTGGTCTGCTTAAAAGTGGCAGAATTGGGTATTTATTTAGGTCAAATAGACTCAAGTACTTGGAGACCTGGGGAGCTTATGTAATGCACTGGCTAAGTGAGCACAGATATAAAGGAGCTACGTACTGCACAGCTGAGGAAAGGCACGGATGGAATAACTGCATGCTCTCTGAGTAGGTGTCTGCCGACATTTCATGGTGATCTGGAGACAATTATGTGGCCAGAGACTTCCTAATAAAAAGATCTGCTGAGTCCCAATGAAAAAAACCCTGTGCAACTCTCCCAAAAACTTATGAAAACAGACCAAACCAGGAGATGAAAAAGATTTTCATATCTTGTGCTTACTAATCATGAGGTTTTGGAACCACGTGAAGATCGCCTACTACCCGGGCCAGCCTTCAGGCTTCTGTACTGCTTTGAAAGAGTTTGGGCTGAATTCAGGTCTCGGGTATTTTAGAAGATAAACCAGTACATTTTATTGTCTTGAAACTTGCAGGAACTGTTTTAAGGAGTTCACCGTGTCTGTTTGGGTTAAGTAGAAGGGCATAAAGTCAGGCTGGTTTATTAACTGATAATAAATGTGTTTCCTTCTTTGCTAAACAGGTGCATGTTGTATGAAAACAGTACAGAATGCATGCGCAAGGATTGCATCAGGTAACTATATATGTCTGTAGCCAGAATTAATTGCAAGATAGTTTTCTCATGCCTGAATTCAGCTTTTAAAAGAGCATTTCCCTTACTTCTCTTTGTCCTTTTTTACAAGCTACGTTTTCCTCACCAGTTAAATATAATTCCTGCTGATAGGTGATTCATTTTCTGCAACGTTGCCAGTCCTGAACAGTTGCTGTAAAAAGATGCAAGTCTTGAATCAAAATGCATTTGTTGTATGCTGTAGCTCTAGTGCTAGTTATGTGTTTATTAGATATGTGAAGCTGCATCATACATCGTCACGTGCATTTCCAACAAGCAAATAAGAGGTCAGGTGAGCAACATATGTTCACTTTGCGGGCTGTCACAAGGTTCAAGGGAGTGGTGTAACTCAGGAGCTTCTCTGCCAGCTGGTGTGATTAGTCATGAGATGATGTATACGTAGTGCTCTGGGTCAGACTCAAGCACTGAGGAACAGTGCAAAGTTTGTGTAGCAGCGGGGGGCAGCGCGTAGCTGCTCCAGTGAGAAAGTTCCTAGGGAAGGGCTGTGGCCTGTCTTACCTGCATGCTTCACATGGCAACATCATGCTGTGGAAGCAAATTATTATCACCTCCTGGGGCCATCTTCTGAGCATTGTTTAGCACCCTGTGACTGGAAGGGTTATTGCCAGATCAGGTACAGGTTGTCCTTTGTATGAGGGCCCTTCTGCTTGCTTGAGAACCAGCTGTTTGCAGTCTGCCTAGGGGTACTTAGCTCATATTTTTGTTTCTGTGGACATGTAATACAGGTGAGACAATTGAGATCTGAATCACCACCAATATAAGTGCTAAAAATAACCTGGTGCAAACCAGATTCTTGTCCGTCTCAGATGGCATCATGTGAAAAGCCAAAGATATGATCTACCGTGGCTTCACAGCCAAGCTGGAGATAGGCATTAAATTGACCGCTGGCTTAATATGGCTGTGTGTTTTTTTTCACGATCCCATGAGTGGCATAACAGAGAACACAGCGACTTCGCAGATTGGTGTGCAGTATTTTAAATCTATATTAAATTCTCCACTCTATAGCAGCGGTACCAGGGAGCAGACACATTTCCTCTTTTGGAGAGTTAATCTCGTAAATTAGCGTTACAACAAAGCCTGAAGAAGCTACCTCCCCTTCCATTTCCTTTTCTTTTGTGGTAGACCAGTTATTCACAGGACTTTCTCAGTTTCTGGAACCAACTCTTTGTTTTGCAAAACGTTGTTCCACCCCTGCTGTCTAGTAGAGACCTGTTCCAAGCTGTGTTCCACCGGCTGGGAACACGTACAGGCAACAGAAATCCTTTTCTTACAAAACAGTCCTTGCAAGCGTTGTATCTGCTCCCTGCCCTAAAGAGGAAAGATTTTGTTGAGAACAAGTAGATCTGTATGCATTTCCCTTGGGAAATTCTCCTTAGTGGCTTCAAAAACTTACTAAAAATCTGGTTTTGAGTAAATGGCTTATACATCAAAATAAGCGAAGAGATTTCTCAGACATCTTCTGTCATGATCTGTGACACTTCAGTGCTAGTCGTTTGTGCTACCATGGGAATACATTTCTAAAGTAGCGTGCATTGTTCTGCTTTTAGTGGTTCCAAAATCTTGAGTCATTTCTGTGAGGTACATTTTGATTAATTACATCTAGTAATAGAGTTTCCATTCCTTCAGGTACGGGATTCCCTGCTAGTGATGGAAATTACACTTTTTCTTTCATAACCAATAATCACAATAACTGTAATCTACACTCTGTTCATTTATTTTGTGTGGCATCGTTGACTCTTGAGACTTGCATATCCAAAGGTGACTTTGTGCTGATGCAAATACATGGATATTCCCAGGGTCTGCATTGCCTTCTGTAAGTTTCAAGAGGAAAACATATGCTAACGTAGAAGATGAGGAATATTAGAAATGCTTCTTTCAAAGTTGGAAACAAGTCTCACGAAACCATGGATACTTTTTTCCTTTTTTTTGATGGAATGGAAACAGAAAAAATGTTTCAAAGGAACTGACTGTGTGTAAGATGTGATTCAGGCTAATAGAGAAATTTGTTTAGTATAAAATCTTTTGCAGAAGATGTGTTTTCATTGAAGGCAGTGAAATGAATGGGACTAAGACAAAAATAATAATTATTTTTTTAAAAAAGTCAGTAACCTCTGTGTCTCATCCTTATACACCTGTCCTGGTGCCATGTAGATGGTTTCTGCATCACGTCTGTTCTATAGAAATTGAACATGCTTTTTAATTGTCTGAGGGCTTCCTAAGAAATTAGTTTGTTAGGGTTACTGCAAATAAAAGAAGATCTCAGTAGTCAATTATTTCTTTGTCTAAAAGAGGTCATTAAATTTGATGATAGAAGCTGTCAATGTATAAAAATATACAACTGAATGGAAGGTGAGAACAAATGCTGACAAGTGTACTATACAGCCAGTGCTCTTGACAAGACACAGGACTGAATTGAGCAAATGGCTCATAAAGCTCATTTAGCAGGAGGATAGTAAAATCCTTCCTTTAAGGTGATTTAGCTTTTTAGTAAGCATTTATATGGAGACAGGGGTCTACCCTGGTAGATGGGGGTGCTTGCTTTTACTAGGCACTGCAGACAGCACTGCAATATAACTTTAGTTTATTATGGCACTAAAACTATTAAATTGTTATAGTCTTTTTTTCACTCGAAGTGAGGTTTGTCTCTAACCAAAAGGGGATAGCCATTCTTTTCCTATGCTGGCTATTGTTTCTGACGGACAGTCATCTCTGTGTCTTTTTAAAAAACAAGAGTTCACTTTGTGCTAAATGGCTGCAAAGGAAAATAATATAGAGTTAATTATAAAGGTTGATCAGTAACTCACAACTACAGTAGCTCTACTTAAAAAAAAAAAAAAAAAAGTTAAAACAGTTACTCCATTCTCTGTCTTACTGATTAGCATCATCCAGATGATAAAAATTGGTGATGGACAGCCACAGGGCTGTCCATCTTCCTGGGGGACAAGGAAGGAGCTGTGGCGGGTGCAGAGAGAGCCCAGGTTAGGAGCCCTCCCACGCGGATGGAGATCTGACTGATGCCCCAAGTAGTGGAGAGCTATGGTGGCTGCTGCAGGGCATGCTCCCCAGGAGGCAATTCCCTCAGTGGATACGTGTGGGTGTTGGATATGTGGAATCCCCAGATCCCTCTGAGTCACCTTGGATCATCTGTCTGATGTCCTGGCCTGCTTGTGCCCACCACTGGTGTGTCACCACTGCTCACAGTGAAAGACTGCTCCTGCCAGCTGTGCCCCTACCCATCCAGTCCCCCACGTGGCATGTGGCTCCTGTAAGGTGCCTGGTGGGCCCATGGCACTGGGTTCACTCAGTTGTTCCAATTCGGATGCTTATTCTGGGGAGATGCACAGAAACTCTCATTCTGACTTGCAAAAGTGTTTTCCAGAGTCACTATGAGGTGACAGAGTCCTCAGAGTCACAGAGGTCATTTAGACATAACCTAAGCGTCTTTAAGAGTCCTTTGAAAATTACTGCCAGTATTTTCTCTGACCAGATCATTATCTGCTTACTGAAAAAGAGGATGTTTTGTAATACTGTTGTGGTTTAACCTGGCAGGCAGCTAAACACCACACAGTCGTTTGCTTACTCTCCCCCCCCACCCCCGCCAGTGGGATGGGGGAGAGAATCGGGGGGAGAAGTACAGTTCATGGGTTGAGATAAAGGCAGTTTAATAGGACAGAAAAGGAAGGGAAAATAATAATAATAATGATAAAAGAACATATAAAATAAGTTATGTACAATGCAATTGCTCACCACCCGCTGACTGATGCCCAGCCAGTCCTCGAGCAGTGGTCCCCAGCCAACTCCCCCCAGTTTATATACTGAGCATGACGTCATATAGTATGGAATATCCCTTTGGCCAGTTTGGATCAGCTGTCCTGGCTGTGCCCCCTCCCAGCTTCTCGACGGCAGGGCATGAGAAGCTGAAAAGTCCTTGGCTAGTGTAAGTACTGCTTAGCAACAACTAAAACATCAGTGTGTTATCAATGTTCTCACACTAAATCCAAAACACAGCACTGTACGAGCTACTAGGCAGAAAATTAACTCTATCCCAGCTGAAACCACGGCAAATGCTCACACATTTTCTGTCAAACTGAATGAGGCAAAGGTCTTGCAACATGGAAGTCCTCATTTGGACTGAAAGCTCATCTTTAAATTAATGAGTTGGATTAGAAAAAAAAAAATCTAAGAACAGTGACAAATCAACACTTTCAAAACCAGATTTACAATAGTGTTTGAATCTCGTGAAGGCTTTAGATCAATTCTTTAATGATTTTATTCAACAGTTTCTTCAGATAGAGTATTTAAATAAAATAAGACTTGTCTTCCCGTAACAATCCTTGTGTTGATTAAGAAGAGACACGTGCGCTCTGTTATTAGCAACCTCTGTTACAGAAGCTCTCACATACCTACCTTGTTGAAAAAAAAAAAAAAGAAAAAAAAAAAGAAAAAAATATAGGCTGCCAACACAGGCAAGCACCAGTCCTAAATCAAGGTCAGGTGCTGTGGATCTGGTTCAGCATGACAGAAATCCTAGGGCTGTGCAGAGCCTAACCCAAAACAGGACCCTGTCAGTGCAGCTAGCCCTGGATATGATGCTGACCAGTCATATAAAGTAGCTGGGATTGTAAACTGTGTCTGTGAGTCTCTCCTCAGCAGTGTAGCCACCTCATTCCCAAGAAAGTCTCAGCTCTAATCTGAACATTTTAGTTTAGTCCAGGAACATCAAGACCTTGCAAACTAGAACACACATCTGTCTCATATGGACACCAACAATGAGCTTTAAGTTGTCTTAGAGACTTTTTCTGGATCTGTTTTTTCACCTTTTGCTCTATGACAAATTCCAGTACACTCATATTAGCAGATTGTTCTTATTATCCACAAATCCCACAAAATTGAATATGTTTCCCACTATATCTATCTCACTCCAAGACAGAAAAACATTTTATAAACAGTCTCATGTATCCCGTGTTAGCTAGGTCAGAAACCACTGTTTATGTCATTGACTATGGTTATTCAGGGTGACCAGTCTACCCTGGCATACTTGACTTTAACCCCGTACCTAACCTTAACTCCAGCAGGATGATACTGTTCAGATCAGACCTTTATGATTTCAAGCCCTTGTGATCCTTCTGAAGACACTTAGTAATCTGGGACTTCGAGTCAATTCATTTCTTTTGTAGCTGTATAATTGAGCATTATACAAAATGCTTAAAATTTCATTGAACCACCTGCTGTGTTTAATAGCTAACAAAACTAAACAACAGAATAAGAGCAGCAAATCAGCAGGTATGTTAGGAATAAGTGGCAGGCTTGCACAGAATGTAAGCTCTGCTTCTTAAGAGGATGAGACAGACAATTATTTACTATATTTTGAGAGCAGCTGGCACTAAGTCTATTGGCCATCAGGACAACTTAAGTGAAAATGGTGTTTATCACAGTGCCATGTTAACTGGATCTGAGTGCAACAGAAATAAACAAAACAGCCTCTGGAAAAGTTTCAGGACTTTCAAACTGGTGAGTGCTCTGGTGTTGCAGACAGCTCAGGTCATTTATTAGGAGCCAAACAGCACAAATGACAATATGTGCTTTTATGTCTGTTAGTTTCTTTCTTTTGTTTGTTTCCTTGTAAAGAAGGTGGATTTCATAGAGCTATGTTAGTGTGCTGCTTCCCCTCTCACTTAAAACCAGTCTCTAGCCTGCCCATCTGACAGATTCTACATCTTTCAAATACACTCTTTTGCTCTCCTCCTCATAAGGAAACCTTTCCTTTGCTGCTCTACTTTTTCTTATCTGACATGAACTAGACAATTCTGGTCTCCTGTAAGTGTGGTAAACCATTTAAGCTTTTGCTAACAGTTGTGATATGTGCTGCCTGCTTTTCAGAAGTGGTATTTTGGTAGATGATCTAAAATGAACAGATTGCATGCTACAAATTCCAGGATGTAATCGTCTTGCAATCTTGCATCTTGCTTGCAGAAGTTGCAAGATATGTGTATTGGCTATTTTCTGCAGCTAGAAACACCTTTCTAGCCATAGGATGGGCCTCCCATTACTCTTAGCCAAATATCACTTCTTTATTTCAAAAGAAGAATGTCAAATAATTTCCGAGTTCAGCACGTTACCCAATTTACTAGACCCAGCAATTTCAAGAAGTCCAAGATGGAAATCCAGGACTTTGTTTTCAGGTCAGTGATAGCAGTGGAGGGTTTGTAAAACATCCTCTTAACCCCTCCTTTGATCTACTAAAATTTCTAGATGTGGAATGTGTCTCTACGTTGCTTTAAAGTTCTCTGTTGCAGAAATAAGCGCTCTGGTGGGAGAAAGCTCATGCAAACATTTTCATGTCAGTGGTCTCTTGTGACAGTTGCGATTGCTCACTTCAAATTTGACATGGGAAGATGAGTATGGATAACTAGGAGAAGGTAGAAAACCAGCTCTGATGCACTTGTTCCTCCCCTCCCTGAGATCCCTGATATAGCTTATTCAAGTGGTATAAATTACTGCTGGCCCTAGAAAGAACCTATATTCAGGCAAAAAAATGTTAGAAACAAAAGTTAAAACCACTAGATATAAACAACTTCAGAATGTGTTAAAAAACAGTGAATTTTTACTCTCCTGTCCTCTGTCATTAAAATGTGAACATTATTACAGTTTTCTTCCTTAATAGTTAAGGATTTTACATTGAAGTCTAAGAACATGTTCAGAAGGTTGGTATTAAATACATTTTCTCAAAACTTTGGCTGCTAGGAATATCATTACTATCAAAAAAGGAAAAAAGTCAGCATTTTCACCTTTTAACAGCCTAGTATGAGGCAAAAAGTAGTTTTGATTCTTAGCAATTTCTATTTTTTAATAGAAAACTTATTTGCACCTTCAGTTTTACATTTTGGGATAAAACTTTTGCTTCTATCGCTTTGAAGTCCAAGCACAATATTTAATTCCTTTAATTATGCCACGAGAACTTTATTGTCTAAAATACTATTTTTTCCTGTTAACTAGCTGTTTCAGTGCATTTATGCTGGATAGAGCATCATTTTGATCAATGATGCATTCAGACTATCAATTACAGAATCCTCTAGAGTTTACAAATAGGAAATCAGTTGGATTCAGTGTCTCATATGCAGCTAATTGGCAATATGCAGTAACTTATAAGATAAAAATTACCCCCAGTATTTAACACAGTATTTCTGCGAATCATCCTTTGACACTTTATTTAGAGCATCTGTCAGCATATATGTTATTATTCTCATTGGACATCACTCAGCAGCCACTATTCCCCTGTCTGCAGAAGAAGGTAAAGAAACTTGCTAGATTATCTGTAGCACAGCTTCTTGAAAGACACCTGCTTTCTCTTGTCTGTTTTTTTTTTTTTGGTCTTGTTGTCTTTGATGAAAGTGAAAACACATTTAACATTGCTGGCTGCTTACCTTGGGTATTATTCTTGAAATATTTGGTGTTATGATGAAATTGTTCCAGTGATTAAAGAAGTAAAAGAATTCACTAGACAGGAAATGTACATAAAGAATACTTTAGGATGAAAAACATCTCCAGAGAATGAGTGCAATCTCCCTGCTCAAACCAATTCCAGCTAGACCAGGTTGCTCAGGGCTGGTTCAGTCAAGTTTTGAGCATCTTCAGGGATGGAGATTCCTCAGCCTCTCTGGGCAATCTGTCCTAGTGTTTGATCACCCTTGTGATTAAAAATGTTTTTCTTATATCTGGTCTGAACTTCTGGTGTTCCAACCTGTGTTTATCATTTTTCAGTCTATCTTTGTGCTAACCTCTGAGAAGAGTTTATCTTGGTCTTTTCTGTAGTCTCTGATCAGGTAGTTGCAGAAGGCAGTGAGGACTCCACTTACTCTTCTTTTTGTAAGGCTGAACAAAGCCATCTCTGTCAGCCTGGCAAATGCTCTAGCTCTCTGAGCCTCTGGGTGGCCTCTGCTGGACTCATTTCAATATGTCAATATTTTTCTTATACTGAGGGGTCCCAAAACTGGACACAGCAGTCCAGGTAAGGCCTCACAAGACCCAACAGATGGGAGCAGTTACTTTCCTTGATCTGCTGGCTGCACTCTAATACAGCCCAGGGTGCTGTTGGCTTTCCTTGCCATGAGGGCATACTTCTGGCTCATGTTGCTGTTGTCACGACCTCCAAATCCTTTTCTGTGAAGCTACTTTCAGTCAGGTCAACCTCCTGCTTGTATGGCTGTAGAAAGTTACTTCATTCCAGGTGCAGGACTCTGCTTTTGGCTTTTCTGAACTTCATGAAGTTCCTGTTAGTCCATTTCTCCAGCCTGTCAAGGGCCCTCTGGAGTGGTAGCTCAACCTTCCAACATGTCAGCCACTCTCCTTAGTATGGCATATATAGTCTGCAAACTTGCTGAGAGTGAACTCTGCCCTCTCAGCCATGTCATTAATAAAGACATTGAACAGTACTGGCCCCAGTATGAATCACTGATATCCTGAATCGATCTAGCCAATTTTCCACCCACTTCATTATCAACTTATTCACTTCATACCTAATGTAGTTCTAGTTTAAACTCCAGATCAGCTCTGGTTTTCCCAGCTCCATCCCTGCATGCTTGAACAATGTTGCTATATTCCCCCTGCAAGTAGCCCTTCCCTGCTTCCTCCTCCTGTGTGCTTTTTGCATTTGAACTCAGTCAGGAGTTCCCTGCTCCTGCATGCCGATCCTGTGCTGTGCCTGCTCAACTTTCTGCACCTCAGTTTGGACCATTTTTGGTGCTTTGAGGAGGGTGTCCGGCCATATCAACTAGCTTGCTTAGGCTTGTTGGCCTCCAGGCCAGTCTCCCATGGGATCCTGCCTAGCAAATCTGTGAATAATCTGAAATCCACTCTCCTGAAGTCCAGGGCTGTGATTCTACTGTTTGTCTTGCTCACTCAGGATTTTCAACTTCACAGTTTCATGCTCGCTGCAGCTACGGTTGCCTTTGACCTTCACAATTTTGACCAATTCTTCCTTGATTGTAATGGGTCCAGCAGAACACATCCCCTAGTCAGCTCATTGATTACTGGACATATCTACTCCTCCCTGAAGCTTTCCTCTTCACCTGTCCCCCCAGACTTTATAGTTACTCTTTGTATGCTCACCCTTGTCAGTGTCATTGTGCTTACATGAACGAACAGCAGAGTAATAGTCCAAGGTCCAGACGAGTCTCATTAGTGTCCTGCAACATCCCAGACCAAACATCTATCAAGTAACAAACTGCCTGGGCAGTAAGACAGGTTGGCAGATTGGTCGATCCTTCACAAGAGAGTCTCCAATGACTATCATCTATCTCTTCTTCTTGAATCAGACTTAGGCTCACCTGGCTCTGATGCATCCCTTGATGGGTCTCATTTCTCCTCAGTTGTTCCTGGGGCACCATACGTGTTTCGCAATTGCAGATCTGCAGAGATACAAGGAACCTTTCTTCTGTTGCCAGGAGTCACAATTTTGAAGCATGTTTCAACAGCTGAGTTAATAACTAAGCTTTTAACAGTTTTGATAGCAGAGCAAAGCTGGTACGGGAGAGATGAAAGAGGAGGATTATGTTGGGGACATCAGACCTTGCAAGAACTATGATGTGTGTTATCGGGTCAGGAAGACAGAGTGTGGAGAGCTTAAGGATGAAGAAACTTTGCAAATCTAGCACACTACCAGGTGCACTCACCGAGTCCAATGTGGCTACTGAAGGGAAGGGATGAGTAAATGAATCTGCTTTCAAGTGCTGAGGAGGATCAGAATTAGGATGGGTGTTGTAGAATAAAATAATCTCCAAGTAATCATTTAAAGCTTTCCTTGCTTATTTCCACACCAGAGAGAGGCAAAATCTCCAAATTTCCCAAGCGACCAGATATTCCACCAAAATAAAGTCTTATTGAAGAGGTTGAGGAAATATCATGTATGATGTTTCATTCTGATTTTGATTACTTTTGTATTTCCCATGGTATGATAAAGTAAATGAAAATAATTTTGAACAAGAAAATTGAGGTGGAAAGTTGTCTTCCCTGTGTTTGGAGGTAAATACTAACTTAATTTCAAACTGAAATATAACAGAACAGGATTTATTTCTGCAAAATGTGTTTCTGCTAATGGTCCATATTATCTGTTGATGAATATCTGAGCAATTGTGCTTTAGACTCTCCTCTTGAAAGAGAATGGGATACCTTTACTAGTGTGATGAATATTAAATACTCAGTCTTGAAAGGGGTGTTCTCTGTTACGCCTAAAATCTCCACAGGCCACAAAGACTGTTTACCCCTTTCTATTTCTTTATTTGAATCCTTTGATGACTGGACTACGTTCTGGTAAATCCATCTGTAATATTAGTGGCCTAAACCCACGTTGTCTTTTTTCTTAACAAAGTGTAGTTGATAAGAGGATGGAGAAGAGAGATATGACTGAAAATGTATGGTGTACTAAAAATGGGTCATACATGCTTTACGTGCGTATGCTTCATACATGGTCATCACCACTATGAAATATTAGTTTCTACTTTGTATGTTGTAAACCAGCTTCTTAATAATGAATTTGTGAGATTTCACATGTTAGAAGCCAAAGCTTCCCAGTGTTTTTCTAAACTGTAATTTTTTTTGCCTTAAATCACTGAAGATCAGAAGTGTTTGTGCCTAAAATGGGTTGGCACTTGGACACAATGACTTGAATGACATATTGAATTCTTGAATTGCAACTAAGAAGGCTACTCAGAGTGGTTATCTAGAGTGTTGTGTGCTCGTAAATTTAAGCAATAAAACTTTGGGTATTTAAGTAATTTTGGAAGATTTTGTTAGAGCCCTGCTTCAGCAAAATCCTTAGTCTTATGTTTAACTGTAGGTAAGGGAACTCATTGCATGTAATGTATGAAGTAATGCAGTTCATTCTTTCCTAGAAACGTTTTCAAAACCAGCTCCTGAGTCACTTTGAAGCTAAGGGAATCCCAAAACCTAGCAGTTTGTTGCAAACAGACTGCATTGTTGCAGCAGTCTGTTGCAAAAAGTCACAGTTGACCCCCTGGTTCATCTGAACCTCTTTCTAACATTTTCCCAGAGACTTTTCCCAGACAATAAGCCTGTGGAAAATGTATGTTGCACTAAAAAAAAAAAGTACAAATCATCTAACCACAAGCAAAGTTACAAAACCAAATCTACCTTAAGGGGAAATGAGAAACAAAACTAAAAATGCAAGCCTGGGTCATAATGTTGCTTTTCTGTATCACAAACTCATTATGAAGGTAGCTTTTACTTAACCTCTTAGTTCTCACATCACTCATGTTAATGGCCAAGTTTCTGATACTGGTGACATTTATCAACTGATCATCTGTGACTCCATGAGTCACTGTCTCCAGGCTTGACATAAACCACTCATACTCTGTGCTAGGGTCACCTGGACTTTGTCACTATTTAACAATTGAAAAGGAGCAGTATTTTCTTAAAGCACAGGCCAGACCCTCCAATGATATAAACGAGCACAAGAGAAGCAAAGTCAATAGAGCACTGACGTTTCCTAACGCTCCAAGGGAGTTGAGCAAATGGTTGAAGCACTGTTTTCCCTCTGTGCTTTCTTTTCTTTGCTCATTTGTTCCTTTGCTCTCTTCAGTTAAATCAAACATACCTAGATACATGCAGCAGTTGATAAGCAGCTGTTGGCTTATTGCATCTGAATACTAGGATGTACTGACCATTTAATAGGTGAAAAATTTTGGGCTGTTCATCTTTTGCTCTGTGTCTAATATAAATCTAGAAGTAATGACAAGATTATTTGGTTTTCTGCTTTAAAAGAGAAGGCCTTCTGAATGCAGGGAATGGTTATCTTGGTGCTTTTTTAGAGAGTACAGAAAGGTAATGTAGGAGTAGCACATAGGAAGGAAGTATTTTATTTACTCTGCTTTTTAATATGGTGTTGCATTTTGGCCACGTAAATGTTATAACTCTGTGTAGAAGCTTTGATTTCTTAAGAGGCAGAACACTCAAATTAGGCCCATGGCTAATTCTTTCCCATGTCCACATCTGTGAAGAAAATTCTGTGCAAAGGGGAAGAAATGAAAAGGCACTGTGTCTTTAAAGACAATTCATATCTCACTTCTTGTGCAGTTTAAAGTCTGTATCAAACCTGGGACCTGCAAGCTGCCACTGCGCTCTTCACATAGGCTGCAATCTACTTGGCTTGCATACAGCTAGTAAAGCTGTAGGTAGAAGAGGGCCCAACTGCAACATGGGGGCCAAGGTTTATCAGTGAGCCAGAGCCATTGAAAAAACCGTGTTGTAATTCAGTCCTGTTCTTGGCAGCTGGTTTGAGAGTACACACAGACTTTTTTGAGATCAGCTGGGGCTCCAGGCCTCAGGAAGTAAAAAAATACATGCTTAGTGAACATCTTGAAAACGGCAAAATGTATTCCTGACCCAATAAGTAAAAGATATTGATGAAGTTCAGAAATTTATAGTAGGGGAACTTTCATCCAAGTGCCTGACGTATATTTCTTTAGTATATGAAGTCTTTAAAACAGTAGATTAGGTCAGGAGACTCAATGTGGAGAGTGTCTCATTGTCAAAACACTGTCTGAAACTTCTACTAGGAATTTAGTACTGCTGCTAGTGTGCAGCTGCTGGTTAGTCAAAGGACGTGCTTATCCATGTGTCTCTGCTACTCTACTTCAGTCCTGCCCTGAAATAATGTGTCACAGGATCTATTTCTGGATCAACGGCAGAAGTCACCAAACAATCCTTTCAAATTATTCTGTTGACCAAATGAAGGCTTAACTCTCCTCTAAAGACAACAAGGCCAATGTAATGTTGAATGCCGTAATTAGTTGCATATGTTTTGAGGCATTAGGGTAGAGTGAAATGACCAGAAGTATACTAATAAATAAAGAGCATATCCTGGTATTGATCTGCATGTGGAACTCACCTCTGAAATCAATAGGGAGCACTGAAAAAAATCAATGGCAGGATATGACCCTTAGATAAGCCAGTTTCAAATAATTCTGTCTCTCTACTACCAGAAGACAGGTTACTTTGTGTTATCTAAGCCCTCAAACATCCTCAAGAAGTTTGGAAAATAGGAAAAAGCCACACAGAAGGGAACTGATATAGAAAGATTTGCATGAAGAAATACTTGTGTTTTGTAAGACCTCGACTAGTCATTGCTTTTTAATATCAACTCTCTGGATGAAACATTTAAATGGTTTCTTGTAATTGAGACTGAAAATCTTGGAGAATACCTTGGGGAAGAGTGAGTGATGTAGTAAAAGGAACCAGTGTTTGCGTGCACTTCCTGCTAGCATTATCGATAACCTTGCCCTGCATTATAACATGGGGAAAACTTTACAGAAACTAGGCCTTCAGGCAATTGCTCTGGATGAGAAGTCAGCCATGTGTTGAAGAGAAAATGGAGCTCAAGGGACACAGCATACCTTCTTTTCTGAGATATGGTTTTGACAGATGAGTATAGAATAATGTGGTTATTTTTTCTCTATTGGGTATCAAAAAGGCCTGTTTTTGCAACACATAGGTTATGTTTCTTGGCTGTATTTGCTTGTGTTAGATCAGGGCTGTGTGGGATCTTCTGAGGCACAAGACTGCAAACAGGGGCCTCAGTGAACATGTTACAGCTCCCTTCAGGCTCACAAACTTGCTTTCCTTCAGAAACCAAAGTGAAGGGATGGGCATATGGACTCCTGGATACCTGTCTAATGTGGCATGAAAATGCAGCTGAAACATACTGAGATCTAAGTGTGCCAGTCCTGGCTAACTAACTTTGATGCTCCCATGACCTGAATTAACAAATAGCTGTAAAATGGCTGTGTGGATACTCCTCTCACTAATTGTTTTCTACTGATGGGAGTATTCCAGAATTTTTTATTTGCTGGGAGAGAAATCTTCAAGCAAATGTGTCTGGGAGCAAGAAAAAACTATTTTTGATACCCCAATGTTTTTATGTGGGCTTACTCTGATGAACATTGTCAAATTCTAGTAATTTGGTACAAGGCATGCTTAATGTCAGCTAAAAAGAATTGCTATAATATGGAGAAAATTGTAGATTTGAACCTGAAAAAAAATGGAATCAAAGGCATTTACCCAAAGAGTTTCTATCTTCAGAATAACTCTCTTTACTTGCCCTTACTTGTTGTCTTTTTCTTTTTTTTTTTTTTTTTTAAAATTGCATGCGCATTTAATGCACGTGAAGTGTTTCACATTGCCAGACATGGTATAAGCCTGCACTCAGAGCCTTGTGGACTTATTGTTGCTAATATTGGAAGAGGTAATCTAGCCAAAATCCCCTCTAGATGGCTCCGATGCTTTCATTACCTTACCAATCTTTGCTTAGATCCTTGTCTGAGTCTTTTCCCTATCTGTAGCTTTGTTCTCATTTAGAATTGTAAGTTTGAAGGTTCCTACTTCTTTTTATCCATGAAGGAGATCTATCTCAGTAATACAAGCTTTTGCATGCTGCCCCATTAGTGTCTCATCTTAATCCATGCCTTGAGGGTCCAAATCTAGGGAGGATAGAATAATTCAGTCTCCATACAGATCTTGGACTCTTCTCAGAGTGTGCCAATTAAAATTGTATTTTCATGACATTGCAAGCCAGCCTGTTGCAGAGAATGTGGATGAATAAAATGGATTTATAATTTAGGTTTCACAAAAAGAATGTTTTTCCCTCCAAAATTATCTGACTTGTATCGTGTCATTGTTCATGATTTAGTCGGAACCTGGAATGCTATTACCTTCAGATTATAGAAGCTGGCAAAATTCATAACCTGGCAAAAGGGAAAATATTCACATAACTCTCGGCAAAAACCCAAATCAAACTATTCTTTTTAATTGCAGGTGAGTAATAGCACTCTTACATTTCATACAAATAACGTCAGCACTCTCCTGCTCTGTGATTGATGGGATGTTTTAAGTGGAGAGCTTTAATTCAGCACAGCTGGACGTCTCTTGTTGGATTCCCCTCCTATTCCAAGAAATTTTTGGTTTTAGATGTATTGGCAACAACTTACCCTGTTAAGGCTGAAAAATATCCCTAAAGAGAGTAGATGTTGAATTGTCAACTCTTTGCTCGGTCAATATCTCTGCTAATGAAAACTGGGGATTACTGCTCAGTTGTTTGTTTTTTTTTTTTTTTTTTTTTTTGAACCAATTCACTTGGTCTTTAAGATCTCATTTGAGCTTTTGGATTGAATTGTAATAGTCTATCACAAGTAACGTGTTTGTAGCGTAAGTGCTTCCTTGTAGTACTTTCGAAAGGAGCTTTTCCTTTTCCAGGATCTCTGCCATTTTGTTGCTACCCATAGCTAGGATTAAGCTGCTGGCTGCAGTTTAGGAGACCTTAGTAGAATTCCCCACACTCCTTTAACCCATGTGTGTGGCAAGTGGCAGAGGAGGGCTCCTGTGGAGGTCATAGGAAAGCGTTGATAGGGAAAACCACATATTTAGCTTGTGTAGATGCTTGAGAACCTAGCTTAAATTCCGTGCTGTTTGAAGAAGGGGATTGTGCAGTACTGGTGTACAGTCCTTCATACCATGTGCAGGCCACAGTGCTTTGCCAAGCCAACAAAGGGTATCTAGGGAAAGAAAACTGCTGGGTGTTTTGAGAAAGGAAGAAGACTTTAAACTATTTCTGTTAAGCTTCCAAAAGGGAAGACTTTAACTGTTCAGCAAGTAGAGCAAAAGGCAGGATTCTTCGAGGATCTTACCACGCTACCAGCTATGGAGTTCGTTTAAATGAGGCATATATCCACTTAGTGTATTAAGTTCCCTAGCATCCGACTCACATGGATTTATTTACAGTCTCTGACTAGAATCAACATGAGCTTTCAGAGCCCTGGAGTACATAATAACAGGAAAATCGTGGCTCTAGTTAAACACATCCCCAGGGAAAGCCTGGTAAATGTCCAGGGTAGTGATTAGGAAAGGTTAACTTATGATGTGACAAGGAAAGTAGTACAACTTAGATAACACTAATAAATGACACTGGTGCCGAAAAATGATAGATTATTCTGATGTGTTCTGTTAAAAAAGAAATAAATAAAACAAGCAGTTTTTAGAGGAATATCCTGAATCTATCTGTGATTATATATAGTTACTTACTGTTCTAGCATATCAATCTGGTTGTCTTTGTGTGGAAAATGTATTACAGAAGGAATTATTTAATATATAAGGAATCATCTGGTGTGCTCCATGCAGGACAGGACATTACACAAACTTCCAGTTTGTGCAGCTGTCATGAGTAAGCACCCACAATGTCATTTATATTGGAGGAAAATACCAGTAATAGAAAGCATTTACTGAATGACTGAAAACAAATTTGCAAGGGAGAGACAATTTTCTCTTTGCTCTGGTTGGTTTTATGCTCCATACATTGTAATCCTTAGATTATGGAGTTAGTAAATTTTTTGCCTTAAACAAGCAAAACCCTAAACTTCCAACATTAAAAAAGCCCTCTTTTTCAAGGATCAGCTATTTCATTATGGCAGATTTTCTTATGTTAGAATTTACACCATAATCTTCTTTCCTTCTACTTTAGTTATATGAATTATTATTGCTATGTTTCTGGCAAGTATATAATTTTAGACTTTATTCCTTGTTATGTTGCAAGCTCTCGGTCTTGTACAGACTTTCAGATATGCTCTCCCTCTTATACAGTGATCTGAAATACAGATTTCAGCGGGAGAGTTCATAATGAAAAGAATTGAGCAACACTCTAAAATTTGTGATGTAAATAGTTCTGTCTTGCTCAGTAGTTGAATAATTGCTCAATATTCAGGACTTCCTGTTACTCTGATGGACTCAGCATGTCTATTCAGCGCCAACGACTGTGGTGCACAGATATCTGATCTGTCTCTGAGAAATCGTTGTTTGTCTATGCAGCACTGTCTGGAAATTGTAGAGCAGGTCTCACAACTCGAGCAGGGCCCTGCACCGACACACTCCTCCAGCATCCAGTTTGGCAATTAGTTTGGCTGCTCTTTATTTGGATGTCATTGCATTATGCTCCACTACACTCTGTAGACATACTCAAGTTGTATCTTTTAGGGGAGCTGATGGAGACACGTCTTAGCACAACAATAAACGGAGACTCCTTGGTGATGCATTGAGATCCTGTGGGTATCTGTAAAAAGCTCTATTTCTTCAGGTCCATTCTTGAAGCCTGAAACAGATGTTTTATTACATTTTTACCGACTCTAAGGAAAAAAATCTCTCTGCTTCAGCAGGAAGAAGAGGCCTCCTGACAACAAAATTTTTATTCCGAATAATATCATGTGTATACTATGGTACATAAAGAAAAAGCTACTCAAAATACTAACTAGGGAGATGCTTTCCCCACCTCCCCCTTAATGGATAAACAATATTTGCCTGGATGATGCTATTATAAATCATACATCTATGACACAATAATGCTAAAATGTTAAAACTTCAGAGTTTCTATCCAGAGTAAGCTAATGTTCAGCAAGGTCTAACATACATGCTCTACACCTTGGTCTACAAGATGTCTCAGTGAATTGTAAGCAGCTGACCACACGGCATGTCCCTGACTCCTTTCCAGATTCAGGCACTTAGTCTAATTTTGGCAGTCAGTGAGATTTAAAGACCTCAACATCTCTGAACATCAGGCCAATTCTTCAAGGCTTGCACAGGCATAACAAGATTTCTATCAGAAATAAGAAGCCGACTGCAGATGTAGTTACTGGTCGAGAAGCTCTCTGTGTTACATTAACATAGGTATGAACCTATGGTTGCTTTCTTTCTGGCACAGTTTCTTATTGATACTCTTACTCTTCTTCTGATATGATGGTAAGGGTTTCAGCATGTTTGCCATGTTAATGGCATTCTCATAGTAATATGTGAAGCATAAATAAGCACCTAGGGCAGCCGCCAGCCTTGTTAGGACCACAGTCTTTCACAGAGGCACTGCCATAGAGGCAATGGATCTAGCTACCATGGGATGCTCCTGGGCAGCTCCTGTCTGAAGTGGCTCTTTGCACAAACCCCGGATCCCACCCAATATACGAGAAGCACAGCCAGGTAGTGCCTGAGTGGGCTGTGGGGAACTAGGGCTTTCCCTGTGGAAGTTTTTCCAAGACAGCTCTCAAGGTATCCCCTGGTGCCCAAAGTGCTGCCATTTGTCTCTTTCTTGAGCTGTGTTGTCTGAACAGGGAAGCAGTTCGAAACAAATTGTCTTCTTGTCTGGGCCCCAGGAGGCTGATGGGCTAAAATACAAGAAGAGAAAGAATAACACCATGAAAAGGTGTGCTTTTCAGCTAGGTAAAAATGAACATATTTGCCACTGAGACCAAACAAGACCTGTTTTTTTTGTTTGTTTTTATCTGTTTCATTTACAGGACACATGTACAGGCTTCATTTACATAAAGGTGCAAAGCTGAGAAGAAAAAGAAAATCAGTTATGTATAAATTTCTCAGGATACCTTTTCACTTTTGCTGTATGATGAGCGATCACTAAACCAGAGCAAAACACAGAAAAAGGATATATCAAATTGGAGGACAGTTACTCTAATGCCCCAGCTTTTCCTTTAATTCATTTAATTAAGATGATGTTTGTAGTGCATAATATGATTTTTTTTTTCTCAGTTTGCTGCAGCTATGACTCTCTAAGCAGTGAACTGAAGCTAGAATTCTATGCGGTTCAGCCAGTTAAAAATATTAAAATTACTTTCTTCCCTCCTGCTCTTCCAAGCTTTCTTCTTTGCAGATGGCAGAGGACAATATGCTGGGTCTGCAATAACACTGACTCAAAATTCCTTGCTAATTGTAAGATAACTTCCTAAAGATTGCAAGCAAAAGGAAGTCAGAGAACAAAGCAATGTCAAGTATGCACATGTCACAACACAATGTGCTGATTCCAAGCCTTTGGAAACATGCTGAAAGACATGTCTGGAAAAAAAAAACAGGGAAGTGCTTCCATGCAGTCTTTCAGCATGAAAACAACAGCTGAATGTGCCTGTTCACACCAGGAAAAAATACCCTGAAATAACAAAAGGTGCTGGAAAGCTAGAAATGAAATCATCAGATGGCGAGTACACTCTTTTGTCTGTTCCTAAAATTTACATAGACTGTACTTCCACTACATTGTAAATCAAGGGATCAGTCTGGAGTAGTGTTTGACTGAGAGGTGCCAAGAAGACCAAGAAAAGTGGAATGTATAAACAGGTCTCTCTTACAATGAAGGACTAGTAGAACAAAACAGAAGTAAAGCAAACAAAGGGCCACACTTTCAGATAATATATCTGTAGGAATGCAAACTCTGTGCATTCCTGATCACTCCTGAAGGTACAAAAGACATGCTCTTGAGGAGAACGGCATACACAGTGTTTCTTTGTGAAACAGAGTCTGCCTGCATTCCCTTCATAATCACAGGTAAATCTTTGCACCATTGGTGTACTCTAACGATGTAAGTGTTTTCAATTAGGTCTGTCACCGTTTGCTTGCTGAGTCCAGTTTTCTGTCATCTTAAGAGCTAAAGGTTGAGTAAATTCCAGGGGAAAATTATGGGATCCCAGTGAAAGATGACATGTACAACACAAATGAAATACTCCATGTGTCTGCCTTAAGATATTACAAAATAACACCTCCAAAACCAGAAGGATATTGTACATAAATGCAAATGAAGCAACATTCAGTAATGAATAATGATGTCATGAGGCATTTTTCTTTCAAAGCGGACAGAAGGAGATTAAATTATCCCTAGATTCTGCAGGTAGAAACAAATACTGAGATGAAAAGCAAGTTCCCTAACATTGCCTATCAGTTCCCTATCAATTCTCTATCTTCAGATTCTCAAGTGACTTCATAAAACTGTTCCTTTTTGTTAACTGCCAGGCCCCAAAGAGCACTCAGGACAAGTGCACCTGAAAGGCTTGTTTTGCATTCAGTGCTTCTAGTTGTGCTCCCAGAGATACATGTCATAAAATGACCTCAGAGTTTGTTCACATTTCCTACAGTGGGTATAATATGCATGAAAATGGAAACCCAACCTTACTTTAAGCAAAATATATTTAGGTACGTTTTACCAAAATTTTCCAGCAATATGTTAAAATCTAACGTAAATCTTTCTGCCAAATATAGAAAAAGTATTTCTGTGATTATAAAGGCTGAAAATGAAATAAGCTGAGAAACTACTTCCCCTGGCTGCAAACTGTAGTATCTCTCTCAAACCTATTTGTCTCTTAGATATTCCTTGTCAGTGTACTTTTTGGTGTTCAGGTCTTTCTTGCTGATTCTACTCTGGACTCCAACTGTATGAAGCACCGTTTAAATTTGGTGTTCAGCTGTCTTCCATAGATTTTCATGCAGTTAATGGATTTCTCTTTCCCTCTTGGACTCAACTGAGAATATCTGACTGAGTTTTACTATAACAAAGTGATGTTCATGGAAACTGTGGCCTCTTTTAAACCAACACTATTTTTTTTTATTATTTGTGTAAAGAAAGACCTGACCAAACTGAACCTTCTATTTTTCTTAATTTCACTGCTTGCCATACAAGTTGGTAGCTTACTTTTCTGAACTGTGGTCTGTTATGGTTCCAGGACTTTATGCCCACATTGTATCTATATAAGCAGTAAAATTTGCACCAGTTGCCAGTCCCAGGCAGGCATGATGCATGCATAGAGAGCAACGTGCTGCAGGACTGGTGTCTGCACTGGGGGTGTAACACTAATGCCCGTGTGTGCAACTTCACCCTACCATCACAAGGCAAAGAGCTTTGCACCAGCATTGAACTTGAGAGCATGCCATGAGATGCCAAGTATAGACGCTAAGCAAATTTACACTAAAAAGAAACCCTCTGCCATAGTAAATTGCTATTGTAGATGCTCTTTGAGGCTGAGACTATGCCTGACTGTAATACAGCCAAATGTGAGGGAGTGAGATATTCTGTTACTGCTGTGCTTGGCCACATAAAATTTGGGAGCTGGCAGCATCAGGCGGGTAGTAAGGCACAATAAACTCTTAGGCAATGAAGGGAAAGAGAGATGGGGAATGCGCCTTAAAAAGAGCTTTTGGTTTTCACTTTTGTTGGGCCCGCCAGAGGTTTTGAAATAATGCAAAGGAAGAGCCTGTTGTCCCGGGTACGGTATTCTAGCAAATTGCTTTTCCAGGACCAAGGGAATAGTGTCTTTCATCATAATTCCTCCTCTCAGACTCCTGCACAAATAAATTGAAAGATAACTTTAGCTAAAAAAAAAAGAAAGGAAATACAAAGGTTAAACCCAAGCACTATTACACTGTCCAAAAGAACTGAAGAGATTGTAGCAGGTGGTCTCACCACCTGTGCTTGTCTACTTCCATTCCAAATAATCTCCTTATCGAATGCAGGGAGGAGCAGACACCCGGGAGGGTCCCACAGGAAGAGCAGTGACTGAAAAACAAAGTGACTTAACCAGAGAGATAGAAACCTGCAGTGCAGGGAATACATAATTTGAGGAAGGCAAAACAGAGTGAAAAAACCACTAGAGAGAGATCCTTGTCTCATTTAAAGCTTGTATATCTACAGCAATGCTGCTGGCTTCAGGGGCAGCCCTTCACATTTATGTCATGTTGGTAATGGATGGGAGGTAAGAGGTCCTGCAATTCAAATGTATAAAGTACCATGTTTTAATGGCTTGCAGAGAAGGCGGCCAATCAAACAATGCTTTTATAATAGCACCTATTTTCTTTATCCTTCCTAAATTGCTACAGGAAATGCTTTAATTTAATAGAGTAAGCGGATGCATTGCATGAATTCCAAATGGCACACTAACAACATAATGATCCCTACCCTCTGCATTGCAGGGAGGACTGTGGTTTGTTTCTCAGTAGGCTGCACCTACAATAGCTTTTTATGACTGTCAGGCTTTGACTAAAAGAAAACAAAGTGCTGGCTGAAAAAGAAATAGCAATAAAGACCATTCCTGTCATGTATCTGAATATTCCCTTTCACTCATTCTTTTCTGTGCATGAAATTTCTTAGGTAAATATAGCTAGAAGGGGAAAGGTACCTCAAAGGAGCCCGCTGTTGGGAGCATGTATCCTCACATTCAAGTGAGATCTTTTGAAGTGAAAACGTTCTCAAAGTTGAGGACTTCTGTGTCAAGCTGCCTGCTGGGCATGACGCACGCCCCAGAGCTGATGGCTCTACTTTTTCACAAGCTGTTCTTTAGCAGAGCAAAGTTCTTGCTCTTCATGTGGCAGCCAGTATTTGCTTTTCTTCAGGTCTGCTCACCGTGGTGCAGCATTGCACTGACACAGCTAAATGGCTTCTCAGGTGGGAGCCAGCTTGGTAACGCTTTGCCACCTTCCGCTTTGCACACAGAAGTGGTCCTTGAGTTCCTTGTAGATTTTACATCTAGGCCCAAGGGCTTCCAGAGCTTCCTGTCTGCACCGTGCAGTGCAGAATACTTTGTGATAATCTCTTTTGAGATTGAGTATACAATCCTTGCTAGTTTTCTTCCATCTGTTCCTCATTGACATGACATTTTTCTGTCCTGTAAGGATCAGCTTGGTAACAGCCCTGATGCTAGATTTGCTGTTCTGGGAGGTCCAGCTGTTAGTCCTGGACTTTGCTTAATCCCTTCTCTATTTTAGCAACCCAGGAGGATATGGACAAAAGTGAGGCCTGTTGAAACCCATTAGGAAGGTTGATTGGCACCCTGGGTAAGATGGTACCTTCGCTTTGGATTTAACGCTGTAGTTTCAAAGTAAAGTATTGTTCATCTTGATAGCTATTTGGCTGGTTCATTTTAAGTGACGGTTTTGAAATCCTTGAGTGAAATATTCTGAGTTAAAAGAATAGTACTGCAGTTTTCTTTCATGAGTCAGAAATGCTGCTTTCATTTCTTGCATGATGTCGTCATGACAACAGTGTCCTAATTGCACCTATGCTGTTCGCCACAGTGTTTTGGAGAACCACAGTGTTTTGGAGCAACTTTTGTTATGGAAATATTTCCAAACCTGAGCAGCCTTTTTTTTTTTTTTCTTTTTAAAAAATTATTTAAAATCTGTAAGTAAATATTTATTCCTGGCCAGAAATTACTTGATGTTTGAGATCTAGAGGAAGATGCATTTTTTGTTCATATGACTCTCAGAGTACACAGGCTTTGTGCTAACTTTTCATCCAAAAATGGCACATATGCAGAAGAAGGACTAAGGTTCTAGAAGTATAAAAGTCAGGAAATGAAAAGCGATGACTCTCTGCAACTATGATGCCTCAGAAATATGTTTTCTATTATTCTGTAGGATGATGACTTTATACCTTCATATACTTACACAGTGTGACCAATTTTATAGTAACCTTTCATTCATCAGTTTGGCACTTTTACAGTTTCAGCTAGCATTGCACTTAACATGCTTTTTTAATATTTGATTTCCTTGACTAAATCCATAAAACAAAGACAAAGGAGATTAAAGTAACAAGAGCTACATTGACCTAAGTTCAGTTCAAAGTTTATGCTGGCTTCTACTGTATACTTTTATTAGAGAAGCAAGAAGTTTGTTGGTAAATGAAGTAGCAGAAATGCTTGTGCTGTCTCCTCTTGTGGAAGGGTCATGTCAGAACAGGACAGGCCCAGAAGGACTTGGCATGAAGAAGTGGCAGCAGTGTTGGTGGCAGCTTCTTCAGACCTCCTTCCTGGAAGTGTGTAATCCTGTTGATCAGAAGGCTTTTGGTAGTAATACTTAAGGTTCCTGTCAATATGGATCTTCCTTAGGAATTCTAAGCAGGCTTTCAAACCTGGGTAGGAAGAAAAAATTCAGATTACTTTGAACCTATCTGGAGGACTTTGATAACTGGAGTGATTAACAAAAGCAGCAAAATATGTGTGGTAAGATTCAGATCAGGGCAGCAAGAATTTTTGTTTCAGTGTTGTAATTTCCATATTGATCACAATGCTGGCCAGAAAACAAGGGAGGAAGAACCAACTATATATAAAGTTTCTGCCAATTTCACTCCAGGGCCATAGCAATTCTTCCCATTTCAGGAAGAGCAGCCTTTTCCAGATGACTCCTAATATTATTCTTTCTTCAGCTCAGGTAAATAGAAAGCTGTTCGGTGGCAATGAAGGCTCAGTAATCACACTAGAGTTAATTTTCACCTATGTATAAAAGCCATCAGAAGATGTCACCTGCCAGAAATTCTGTGCTAAGGTTGCAAAGCCTAGAACTTAAATGTTAGGAAATGTCTTATTCATAGCTGCCAACAGAACCTTGATTCAGCGCCTTTCTGTGTTAAGATATAGTCTTTAATTGCATAATCACATACTATTTTTTCCAAAGGACCTCTGTCTCACTCAGGGCACAGGACCTACAAGAGGGCTGAGTAGAGGTTATGCAGGCACACATAAATCTGCCACTTCCTAATTTAGCAGTCCTTGACTTTGCAACCTAAATAATTTTGCTTTCAGGGAGATACATTTTTTTTTTTCTTACATTGTACTAGAGGAGCGTTCTGTAAATGGTTTCCTTTGGTGGGACTTTGGACATCAGCTTGTGAAGGCTTCTAAAGGAGACATAGTTAAGAAATAGATAATCGAGTAAACACAGCCTCCATGCATTTTAAACATGCATAGACTAACACTTCATTTGCTCTCAGTTTGGAGTGTCACATGGTGTTTCAAGTGCTAAAAGATTTACTATGGTTTATGGCTCAAATATTTCTAACTCAATTTGTCGTTTAGCACCAAACTCCCCTGTCCTGCAGCACACTCAAAGGCTAAAGGGCATTGAAGCATTCTCTTGCTTAACTGCCCATGGATGGGAATAGCTCTGGTAACCTTTCTATTGCTCTTGGGATCTTTTATGAAATTAATTATTAAAATGCAGGGCCTCAGGTCTATCTGTGACGTAATGCTTGAGGTTTTCAGTGCAAAACCAGATTCCATCAGTCACAATAATTTTTATACATTAAACATTTTCTGCTTGAAAAGTGAGGTTCTTCAGTATAATTTTGTTTTTTTTAGTTAGCCTTATTACTGTTTTGCTGTTCTGCAAAGCGGTATTAACTGAATGCATTTCCATTAACTTTCAAAGTACATCTTAGTGTTTATGACTGGATGTTACTTTTAAAACATGCAAGTTCTGGCAGGTATAACCTCGGGTGCAAACATAACTTTATTTGCTAAGAATAAGCTATTTAGCTACGTAGCTTTGATTATGGTTCCATAATTAAAGCGCTTGGACACTACTGCAGTGAATGGGCTGAAGCTACAGGTATAATGAGCAGGAAACAGAAACACAGATAAGAAGAATGAAGGCTGAGGAATAGGTTGTCATATCCAATTCCGCTAACCTCGTAAATGGCAGAATATCTTCCCCAGTCATTTTGAGTCAGGCTTTAGACAGGTAAGTGAGAAGGATGTTACCACAGTGGAAGACTTGGAAAGAAGAAAAAGAAGGTTGAACAGGGAGGATTGTGGAAAATACCCAACCTTGACTTGCATTGAATGTTAAGTACAACTTAGCAGTTATCAGAAAGAGTCCTTCAGTCCAAGAGGCTTGCGTTTAATAGGTGGCCGAGTCAGCGAGTTTGTAATTTGTAAAAAGAATTTGCTACAGAGTTGCATATCAGTGTATTGGAACAATAATTATTGAGTGGCAAATGCATTTTAAGGCCTTTTGGTGGCAGCTCCACAACTGATCCTACAAACAGAGATCTATTACAATCCATGTTTTCACGCCTTCAGCAAATGCTGGTTTTGAGTAAGAATTCAGCTGTGGAACACTGAAAACCTTCAATACAGATATGTGTCTGGGCTGTATAGTAAATGAGCAATCTGAGGCAACTCTGAAAGAATCCTTCATTTTTCTATTTCGGATTTCTCCCCATCTGGGTTTACTAGATTACCCAACAAATATGAACTAATATTCTAGTCTGCAGAGAGTTCTCTTCATGTTTGGAGGAACTAGGAATTTCATAACAGTTTTACGAGATGGGTTTAGAGTTGCTTTTTGGAAATGTGCTTTTAAACAGAGGATGTGTTTTATCTTTCTTTAGAACATATTTTCTTGATTTAGCTGGCGGGGATTCATATTTTTTGAATAATGTGGATCCAGTGTGGATCCAGGGCCCAAATTGTGTTGACCTTCCCTGGTGAAGGGAATGTTGAAATAGCAAAGAGAAGTTTTGTGTTGAAGACCAGGGTCAGTGAGAAATATTTCGGCTGTTATGCTATCCTGATTTAGAAGGCAAATGAAAGGCTTCTGTGCATCGTATTGACGTGATGTGACTGAATGAATGCAGATGCATCATGATCTGAAGTCTGCTAAACTTGTGTTTGGAGGGGTGTGAATGTATAAGAGAGAGTCTGTTCCTGGGAGAAGCCAACCACTGGTTCTGGAAAGATCCCAGCAAATCACAGTGAGATTATGCAACTAATCTTTATTGCTAGGATGTGGTACAAAATAAGATGATTTATCAGTTCATTCAGAGTTTCTGAGCATGACAGACATTAGCGGTTATCACCAGTGTCAGGTCAGGAACAGGGCCCAGGAGCTGCCCTAAAAGCTCAGCCAAAAGTGTTATGTGGGAGCATTTTATGTTATGTTGAATATTTGAATTTTCTGTTAGGCTGCTCCTCATGCAGTAGACATAACAGAGAAGCATATGACCAAACTGAGGCCTAACAGGGAAGAATGACTACAGTATCTGACAATATCTAAGACCTTATGCTTCTGCAGGACTGGAGATAGTTACAGGAGAACTGGGTTCCCAGGGAAAGCAGAATCTCAAATTTGTTTTTCTATTAATTTAATTGGGCAAACAGTGAGGAGGTGGCAGCTAACCAGTTGCCTGTTTTCATTCCTGTTCTGAGATGGTCATTCATGTTCTCTATTCATTGCATGGGGAGTTTAGGCTTTCACCCCTATGTACTCTGTGCCCAACAGAGGGGCACCTAAAAGATTAGGCATTATGTTCCCACATCTGTAGCCTCCTGAGTCCTTAAATGGGTGGGTGTAGCCCTTAGTGTAGGAATTCTTGAAAGTATAAACATATTATTGTCTCTCAGATAGTTGCTTCTATAATATGTGGCCAACTCTTGTAGTTACTACAAGTCAGAGCCTGAGCAATAAAACTTCCAGCCCACAGGGATTTAAAGGCAAAATGCCATAGGTAAATCTACACTATACAGCTATGCTTCAGGCCACTAGCCATACCCAGCCTAGGTGGTATTTCAACACGGTCCAGGCATTAACCCAAGCAGAGACCCATGCATGAACATGGGTCTGTGCTTGGGGTAGTTAGCCTCACTCAGCTTAAGCATTTGGTGTGAAAAATCTGTAGCACAACTGTTTTTTTTAATTGGGTGGAGTGGGAGGGGAAGGCAGCGTGTTCCCCATCTGAAGTCTGTTATTCAAAATTATTTCTTGTATTTGAAAAACATTTTGACAAATATTTAGATAGTATTAGCTATCTATTTCCATCAGTTACTGAAAAGGACTCAGCACAAATAATGTTTCATTTCTCAAGCTGCTCTGCTGCTTGAAATAAAAATGGATGTAGAGAAATGCTGAGATTTTTGAGAGAGATTTAAAAACAATGGAGTCCTCCTGAAAAAAAAAATCAATGGAATTTGTTCCAGTTCCTTTAGAAACCTAGCCTCCGCCTTCAGAGCTTTCTCAATAGTCTATATTTTTCCTAGTCACTAGCAAAACAAGGGTAAAGGCTTTCCCAAGGGAAATCTGCTTAAGCCTGTTGCAACGTCTGTGAGGAGTATGGGTGCTGGAGGAGAGTGATACAGGGAGGAACTGTGCTGTCAACAACAGGAAGCTGGTGAAAAACGAGCGGTGCCCCTGGGGAGGTGAATGCAGAGCAGATGGCTCTAATTGTGAGTCACACTGTGACAACTGACAAGAGAAATTCTGCACTCTTGACACTTTAAAGATACCAAAAATACCAGAGAGCACATTCCATGGCTTCTTGAAGACTTCCATATCGAGAAAGCTGGGGGGGGAGAGCTCCAACTCCTCCTGTTTCCATCACTAAACAGCCCATAAAATTTGCCGTTGATAAGCTTCCCAGCAGCCAAGCATTATAATACTTAGATAAGTCACTAATGTTAATAAAACCACTGAAGAAAGAAGAAGGAAGAGGTGCAAAGGGGATTCATGTGCAGGGCAGCACCAGTTGCTTTAGATACTGATCCTTTCAATTAAGGGTGGTTCTGGATAAGAAAGGGGAAAGTAACATCCTTGTTTATAAGCACTGATAGATTTTGAAATCTCTTCCCCTCCACCCCCCCCAGCCCCATCCGGAATGACTGCAAGCATTTTCTTAATGTATTTCAATTATTGCCCGGATACAGGGTTGCAGATTTATATTGTGCTTCTTTAGTGGAGTTACAAAAAGTCAAGACCAGAAACAATTCATAGTTTGTTGCCAATTTTTTATTTTGGGATGAATGCCTGGCTTGGGTAGGTCTGCAGATGTCAACAGAGCTACCCCAGAAATAAGTTTTTATTTGCTGTATTTGCTTGCTTGATGCAACTGCTTTAGTACCAGTAGTTTAGTATCATACTCAGGTAGCTTGTCCCTTGATCATAGCCTGGTTGTTTCACATGCACCCTAATAACATAAATCAGCTCTTTTACATGGAACTCTGTGACCATTAATATCCGGCCGAGGTATTGTTGTTATTCTTCTGGTACCATGCAAAAATTATCCCTGGATATTTGGGGAAGTGGGGGGGAATTTCATAGTGTTAGAAATATTTTTGGGAGTGTCTCATTCTGACTGGATTCAGATATCTGATATTTTGGCGTTCTCTACTGCTTTTCAAATTGTTGTTATTTATGAAAGTTACTAACAATGGAAAAGTGCATCTAGTCACTTAGGAAGGCAGCTACACTGCACAACTGTTCCTCCTACAGCTGTTGAGCTGCTGCTTAAAGGTGCAATTTGAAAATTGTTACTTGAAGAAGTGCTCATGTACTGAGGTGGGGGGTTTGCTCAGACAGGTCACACAGTTCAGCACTTCTAAGTTCAGTTCAGTATTTCTGACTTGGAGTTATCCTTATAATTTTCTTTTATTATTATTTTGCTTTATGTTATATCAGTTAACTGGACTCTGCAATTTTTTCTGTAGGGTAAGTCCGCTATATAGAGATACCCAAGATGAACTGAAGCAAGTTACATAGGGTGCCAGCAGTAGTATAGCCTTAGTGTGGTGCTCTGCTAAGGTTGGCTCATTTGCTCCGTTAAGTGTCTCTGTAAATTGCAGTACCTGCAGTAGTCATGGCATTTTGCATTGCATCATCTGGAAACCCCACTAAGTAGCCTTCCCCTCAGTACTGCTGTGTTACACTCCTGAAGTTACACCAATGGGTCCTTCTTTTGTCCAGTTCTTTTGTGTCACCATGCAGCTTGAGATGAGAATAATTTAAATCCTTGGGCATTTTAGAGCAAGAATTTCCCTTTGTAACTGCTGTCCCAGACCAGCATTTGACTTCTTTGCTAGCAGGTATTTTATATAAGGTCAGCTGTTATTGCCATTTTTAAGATTTTGTTATCTCTGTGAAAAAAGCCCAGGATTTACCACTAAATGGAATAAATCTACCAAAATACTTGTGTTGTCATGCTTTAGACTTTGTAAGTTGTATAACACCCATGTTCATTGGGCCACATTTTCTAAAATCATGAATGTTTTTTGTATCTAACTCACAAAGAGCTAGGCAGATACACACATCCTATGAGTCTCCTAAGACATCCAAAGCCCTGCCATCATTCTGTGGTATCACCACTGCCAGAGAAGCCTACTGTAGTGCGAAGCCAATGAGTAGGACCCAGGAAGCCCCCTACTTTCACGTTTGGTGTGAATTTCAAAGGTTGCCTCTTGTGGTGTTATTTTTTCCTGCTGATGGTAGTGGAGGGGAAGAGGAGCAAGTACCATGTGATCTTTGGTTCTTGAATCCTTGGCAGGGATTTTGAGACCACAACTCTTCTCTCCTTTGAAATGCTTTCGCTTGGAGAAGTTGTACGATACGATGGAATTTCTTTCTTCTTTATATCTGTGTTGGCTAAAGCAAGACAGAGGAGCTTGAAAAGGCTCGCCCTCCTCAAGGAACGCTATCTGATTCGTAAGCATTCCTAGAGGTTAAGGCTGGTGACTATCAAGAAAGCAAATACTTCACGCAAGGGTAAGTCCTCTAATTGTGTTTGTGTTGAATAGCTGCCAGATCCCCATGTCAGGATGTCTACAGTCACGGCTCTGATCTCACCATTCTTTCCTCGGCTGTTGCACAATTGTGTTGCATGTTTGTGGTAGGGGAGAAGGCTGGAGAGCTGGGCTATGAAACCATCTCAGGGAAGGAAGCCATGTTTTATTTTAGTTGCTTGGTTTGGATAAAAGCCTGTAGGAGGTTGAATAACATAAAAAAAACATAATGCGGCCCATTCATGGAAACCAAACTTGGTCTTCTATACAGATATGTGAAATATGAGGTTTAATAGCCAGGGTGGAAAAGGAAATGTCAATGAAAATATGTTAGCTGGTGTAGTAGAAATCCTAATATACATATGTGATAACTCATTACTTGTTCTCCCCGGACTCTCACCTGTAGTTGCAGGGTCTGTTTGGCTTAGGCTTGTAGCTGCAATGAGGGAACTTTTGGAAAACTGGTCGCGAATCTGCTCCTCTGATGGATCACTCTCAGCACATGTAAGGGTTGAAAGCCACTTTGGTTACACAAACATTCAGTTCCTGAAAGAAGACAGCAGTTGCCTTAGCCACAGAAATGTTGGTTAAAAGTAATATCCTGATTAGTTCCAGTACCATAAATCTTTCTTAGATGATCAAGTTGTGCATTACTCCTGTTCAGTTAGAAAAAAGCAAATTCCACAGAAGTCTAATTTTAATACCGAAAAATAGTAAGAGGTTGGGTTAATCTATGACCATCATGTCTTCTCACATAATAAAATCTGGTGAGCTGGTAGTGGTGCTCCAGGAGGACAACAGTTCTGCTTCCTAAATCAGGAAGTGGAGAATTATCCAGAGCAATAAAGAGCTTGTACAAATAATACTGGGGAAAACAGAAGTTAATCTGAATACCAGCTCACTCAATCTAATCAGTATGAATAGCTCCCTGCCAACTGCTCCATTACCTGAAACAGGGGTCAACTGATAAACATCAGTCAGTCCTCTCATTAAAAAAAAACCCAACAAAAAAACCCAAAAAATAAACCCCCTTCATCTCAGAATCTCAAATTCCATCATTCCTGATAAGAACTAACCAGTTCCTCGTCTCTCATTTGCAGTTCATATCCTGAGCTACATAGATTTGCTGTTAGAGATAAGGATATGAAAAAGTAAAGTGATATTAATATGCATGTTGCAACCTGTTAGCCTCTCAGGCTGCTGTGCCTTATGTTGTAAATAGAGGTGGTCAGTGACTCTGCACAGGAACGTGGGATCTGGCCACATGCCATTTGTTTAACAACATTAGCCCAGACGAGCATGTTCAGGGAAAACAGTACGAGTCATCTGAATGGAGAAACAGATGATTAAAAAAAAAGGGAGCAAGCAAGAAAGACTGCAAGCGAGAGAAGGACCCGCTGTATGTCTGGGGGATGCTTCTAGAGCCAGCAGAGAAAATCTGTCAGCTGAAGGTGGAAGAAGGGAATGGGAGCGGTAACCCCAGGCTTCTGAAGGATGTTGCCCAACTGACATCAAACCATACAAGTTACACTTGGATTCTTATACTGTGCTCACCACTGTTAGGTATTTGTTGAAGTTATAGCCAAGAGTATTTTTCTGCCCTTCCCTTTTAGCATGGGTGAGATTTTGCTGTCCTAGAAAGCAGATAATGCCAATTAGTAGTGGCATTAAAATAGCAGTCAGTAAAAGACGGTTCTTGAATCAGGATTCTGGTGTTTTGAGTCAAACGTTTATCTTCAGCGATTTATGCAGTATTTTTCTAAATTTTTGGGAAGGTACAGGAATTGACGTTTTTGCTTTTCTTGGTAACTGAGAGAAAGAAGGGTTGAGTCAGCTGCACTATAATGCAGAATTCTTGTACAGACTTTTTTCTTTCATGTGTTTTAGATTTACAGATAAACTAATCAAAACTAATCAAAAGCAAAATAAAACACAACCAGTATAAAATGCCAAAACATGCTTTTGAAGGTCACTGACACAAGTATATTTAATTTTAATATCTTTTTAGTTTCATTGTGTAGTAAATAAGCAGAGATTATTTCCTCAAACAAACCAAGGTTTTCTTAGCTTGTTTTCTTGACTTCAGATTTAGCTAAAAATATTATGAACTGTAATCATCTGAGATCAATACATCTTTTTTACACTCAAATTGTTCTTCACTATCACCTTACCTGTTAAGGAAAAAAGTAAAGCCTATCTGAATGAGCCACAGGCAAATTAAATTTCACTCAATTCTATGATTGAGGGTAGAGGTCTTCTGGAGAAGAGCTGCCTGTAGCAGCTTATATATTCTTATATTTATGGAAAGTCTACCTCCAAATTAGAAATAACTCAAAATTTCTACAGTGAAACATTTTGCTTTTAAGAAATCATATTTTCATTTTTGTCAAAGTGAAAAATAAGAAGAAACCTATAAAATTGATTAATTAAATCATTATTTGTGGAAAACAGATTTACTGTTTTGTGTTATGTTTCTCTGTGAGTTATCACTCATTTTTCTTTCCAAGCACACACTCTCCTTCTACTATCTACTCTTAATTTCAAAGGGGGAAATAATGGGGTGAGGAGTTTTGTTTGGTTTTTTTTTTTCATTTGAAATACCTAGACAGTAAAGAAATAAAATATTCTATGCATCCTGAAAAAGCAAGACACTTGCTATTGAAGGGGAAATAATGCCCCCCCCCCAAAAAAAAAAAAAAAAAAGAGGAGAAAGAAAAAGAGAACAGGTGCAGTTAATGGGCCAGGCTAAAGTATCATGGGAGATTTTTCAAAGCCACAGATGTATTTAGCTGCACCACTTCCGAGGAATAGAAATGAGCGTTGTTTACTTCGGTTTTCTGAAGTTTGAAATTACCTCTTCAATATAGACTTTGGGAGGAAGTCCACCTGAAGTAATTGTAGATATTTGAAATTAACATGTTATCACCACCAAATAGGACAAGGATAAATGCCACTCATGCACTAATTTTCCACAGACAAACAGTATACCAGAGAATATGACCAAGCATTGCCAATGAGAAGGAGGAATAGCCTTGTCTTACACCTCCACTTCTTATTTCATTACTTTTGTTTCAAAGTTGTCTTTGAGTGGGGCGCAAGGTCTAGGTGTTTGTACCAGGCAGGCAAAGTTATCTCTTTTTTTCCTCTGGTCTAACAGAACCTTTACTCCTACCTACACTCCTTGTTGCATTTGTTTATCTAAAACTGTGCTGGAGAATTATGAGTTTATAAAAATGTAACTCTGTGTCTTGATGCATGAAATCGTTACGTTATTAACTAAAAAGTCTTTTAATCACACATACTCCTACTCCAAATATATACATGCATAGATACATGTGCACTGATTCTATTAAAAAAACAACTTTCAGGAAGCTTTGAAATTACACAAAAATTGGACAATACAGTACAATTAAAAACCCATCTAGCTTATTAATGGATAACTCTTGCTCATCTCTGGGCCTAATTCACATGTGCTGATCAAAACACACACAAAATTCTTCTAGTTAGATGATATCTATAATCTTATTCTAAAACCTTAGTTCTTTGTAAGGTCTACCATTTTGTAAGGTCACTGTGGAAAGACAGTGGAAACTGTTTATTGAAGTTACTGTGGCTTATTCTAATATCTATAATAAAGGAGGTTTTTTCCCTCATATATTCTACCCTTAGTAGACTATCATCTTCCTTTATATTCAGTATTTAAAATTGTTTTGGGAAAATGCCTGTGTAGTCAGAAATGCAAACTGCTTTTCTTTTACTGTTTTGTTCTTGTTTTTATTTTCCATGAAATACCTCTCATGTATTCTTCCTGTACAGCGACCCACTGCATGTCAATTCAAAGCAATAACCATGTTATTTCTTTTGTTCCAATGACTCACTTTAGTTAGGAACAAACTCTGTTGTGTTAGTTGTTACTTCTAAGATAATACCATACACTGCATTCCAACATAGTAATGGATTTTCATTTGAAATTATAGAAAAACAGAATGATCAAAAATAACCCATAGGTGATTGAATGAGCTACATGTAGAATCATCCTCAGGTCTGGATTCATCTGTCTGCCTTTTCTACAGATCAATTTGGGTTTTTTTTTCCTTCTTCTTTTTTTTTTTTTTTAAAGACAGTTCTTAATGCTTGAACAAATCCCTTTTTCTTCCCCCTCAGTAATGTGGTTAGCTGTCTGGAATGTGAGCTACTGGAAATTCTTCCCCACAGAAGAATCTCCATTAAGCTTTCAAACAGAGTTACTTCATCCCCACAGCTGCATGGATAGAAGACTTTCTAGTGCCTAAATACTTACTGTATATGTCATCCTTAATTTTATTTTATTTTTTTTCCCAGCCAGAGCTTTAGGAGCAGGTGCTAGCCTTTTGCTTCCTCTCTGCTTCCTCTGTGGGGAACGGGCTGGAAAGAGCCAACTAATTAGAAAATTCTACAGGGAAATTAATTCTGCAAACAGCTGAGGAATGGCATTTCAGTATAATGCTCACTTTGTCTGTCAGCAGAGCCCTGGTTGGCTTGACAAGTGGCAGTTCTCCCAGATGTTACACATGTTGTGATGAGACCAGAACTGCATCATACGTTGCCCATTTACTGAAAGACGTGGTGCTCTGGAAGAGTAAATACACTAAAACTAACCTCTAGGACATGCTATGTGGCTGTCACAAGGCAACAGCGTGGTATTTTTACATATGCTTGAAGTGTAGCAATGAACCAAATCGTTTTTAGTGAGCTTAGTTCCAAATGTTGCCTTTGCTTTCATGTCGGGCTGAGGCACAGGGGAGGAGGGTGAAAAGAGACATACTAAACTACTCAGTGTGAAAGGGCTGGATTGTCAAAGTTAGGCTTGCATATTGTACACATCTAAAAATATGTGATCTGTAACATGTCTGAGCAAAACACTTATTTAAACAGTTGGCTGGTTACGTGCACATGAGAATAGTCAGATCTGCATACACAGGCTTCCCTGTTCACAGACACTGGTGACTGAAAACTGCAAAGACTGTCTGCTCTGAGGGAGCCTGTTGTGAGATGTTTATGGAAACAGCACTGTCTTAGTGAAGATGACAACAGCCTGCTCATTTCTCAGAGATCTCACCAGTACCAGTTTAGTTCTTCTTACTTATGGACTAAAACCCCATTTAGCCACGTACCCTATCTTAAGTGATGTGCCACGTTCTCAGCTTGCTTCTCATGACAGACCTTTGTGACCCTCAAGCCAAGAACAGCATACAAACTACAGTCCTCCTCCCAACCACATTCCTTATCGGTTCCTTCCAAAAGCCCCAAATTTTTCCTCAAGCTATTCGTAACATGAGGTAACCCTCAGTAGCAGACTTCTCATGCACACTATTCTCAGGTTCATTTGGCATCCCTTGTTTCTGTCCTACCAGGAGATGGCCCTGGACTTCACTTTGGTATTCAGCTATGCAGAAGTGTCCCCCAGACTCCAGATGTCTGGGAATTTACCCTGAACTTAACATAGAAAGTGGGACTTGCGGGTGCCCATTGAGTAATATAGAACTGCTTTTCTTATCTTTTTGGTCTGAACATGATGCTGAAGCTTGCAGTGTTATGAATATCTCTTTGTGTGGCAGCTGGTTCATTTTTTTAGATGTCTTTTTCTCCCTCAGTGGGTCTTGTATTCTTGAGCTCTTTTTTGTGCTCTTTATCTCTGTCATGAGTATCTGAATGCTTTTCCTTCCTGTGTCTCCTATGAACTAATTTGCCATATCTAAGAATATAAAAAGTAGTACATTCATGTAAGTCCCATGGAGATATGTCACTTTTCTGTAGCTGAAGATTTTCCAATGTATTTTCCTTTTTCTCATATTTGCTCTACTGTAACAGGACTCCTGACTTTTTTTTTTCTTTCTTTCCCCCCCACCCCCCGTTTCCCTTGTCCTGTACTTCCCAAATTCAGTAATATTCTATATTCTGTCTCTGTCAAAAAACTCATCACTCCTTCTTTTCTTATCAGTCTGTTCTCTCCAGCATAATTACATTACCTAATACATTGCACAGGGTTGGATTCAAGGACTGTTTTTAAGGGTGAACAATCTATATCCTGTTACCAGTTCAGTGTTACCATGCATAGGTCATTTGAGAATTACTAGGTTATAAACTTTTTTTAATCAAAGAATTCAAATTTTTGCTATGCTCATGCTGAAGTGTGATCACCTTCCAGCACTAAACACTAAACTAACTAAAGGGCTTTTATTTCGAAAGGGTCATTTTCACAGATGAAGATCACACCTGCAGATGAAAATAATGGCATAAAATCCTTTGTCGTTAAGAAAAATGAAGCCAGTTTCTATACTGGCTAAATTTACTTCACCTGATAGCAATTATAGTTTTCCTAATGAGATGTAATTGCTTATGAAACCATTGAAATTAAATCACAGCCAAATTCTAACACCTTCCCCTTATCTAATTAATAATTAAAAATAATCTCTTTGCATGTTTTGATTAATTTCAATAGTTGCATACATTAAAAAATTGGAAAGACTAAAAGGCATCTATCTCTAAAAGAGAGGTGCATGGGCCCTTGAATGTAAGCAACTTGATTCTAAAGTCTCTGAGTTAGAGAGGTCCTAATGTCCACATATAGAAGATTTATTCTGCAGTCACATTTTCTGAATTAATTGACTTTTTAATTTTGAAGTCCTGAATGCATCAGTACTTGGCAGTTTTCCGAAGTGCATTGTGATATATCTGATACATGTATTATGGAAATTTGTCAAATGGTCCATGTTTAACATGAAGGCCTGTTTGCATTTAAAATGAGGATACAATTAAATTATATATTATTAACACACATTCTTCTCAGAATTACATCTTTTAGTATGGAGTGCTTACTAATTACAGGAACACTGTCAGCTGAAATTTTTAAAGTGATTGTCAAATGGGAAATAAAATGGAAAAAGTGTGCTATTTATTGCAGGTAAATGTCTGGGTAGATTGTCTTTATATACTACCTAGATAAAAGTTGTTAGTGATTTAATTTTCTATTTATTGTCATACAGATGTTCAAAACACTGACCCAGCTGGCATGGAAATTTCATTTTATTTCAACTTATGATAGTGGAATAAATAATAAAAAAGAGCCATATTGCATCCATGGAGATTCACTTGGATGATTTGCAGTAAATAGATTTTTATATGGGATAATTTTTTTTTTCCAAGTTCAACAAGAGTCAAGATTATGTCTGTGTGTGTTTAGGAGCCAAAAAGTGTAAGTAAAGGAGAAATACATCTGTCTGTAGAAGTTGTTGAATAATTGCACATTTGCACTAGTTGTTTAATGGTCTAGCTGATGAATCTTTATGAGTTCTCCTATAGAGTACACCAGAGTTAGAGTGACATGAATAAGGATGTTTTCATGTGATGTGATGGTCATCAGAAAGACCAGGAGGGGTCAAACGAGAAAGGAAGACATGGTCTTGTTTTGGGAGCATGGGAGTGTGTGGGGATGTAAGGATGACAGGGAGGTTAGGTGAACTGGGCAGTGAATTTAAAAAAACCAATTAATTAAAATGTTTCATTATGTTCAAAACACAATGCTTCTTTCCTTTGGGGTAAAGCAAAATGCTCTGGTTTGCCCAGTATTTGTGTGCTCAAGAGAACTGAATTTTCATTTTGGTTTCAAGAGATCTACCCTTTTAAAAATTTAAATTCTATTTCAAAATGGTAATGTTGGTTTAAGAGATCAAAATTTTTATTTATTTACTTACTTCTACTTCAAAGCAAAGTAGTTCACTTACTCCAGTTTTGGGAACAAAGCTACTCACTGAAGTTGATCTGAGTTTGCAAAAGGTTTTAGTTTGTCCCAGACTCCGTTTTTCATTTAATTTTGTATTGATCAAGAAATTTCATTCATCTCTAGCTATAATGTTTTGTTTTGCACGACTTTTTTTTACGTATTTGCCACACATATTGTAGGAGTTAATAAATAAAAAAAAAATTATTTATTACTTGGTTTGTGTGGACAAGTTTATGAATAGCAATGCTGTATATGTTTTTAATTAAATTCTTTCTTTCCTCCAAGGATGTCACTATCCAAAACAATTTGAGAATTTTGTTTAGGAAGTTTACTCACACCTTGTATTATTATGTATACTCTTGAGACAAAATTGCATCTGGGGTAGATATTTATGAGAACAGTTTCCAAAGTTCAGAATGGAAACTTTTAAACTTTCAGGCTGTCCCTAAGTTTTAATATATGCCTGGCTTAATATTGCATTGCAGTATTAACATAAACTCTTTATTTTGCATAATAGAAATGTCTCTGCAAAATGTAAGCCTTTTCTTGATATATTTTTGCAACAGCTACAGATAACATTCCTTGTTGAATTTCTAGATTGTTCAGTAAGATCAACATTCATAAAGCATTTTATCTACTGCATTTTAAAAATTTTCCTCTAGCTGCTCTAAATATGTAAGTGTTATTAATTTCTCTGAAGTCCCATCAATTTTTTATTTGTAAGCATGGCCTGGAAAGGAAGGAAGGAAGGATAAGGAGACAGTGGGAGTGAATCAATATTTTATTGTACTGACACTCTTGTGTTATTCCAGAGAGTCAGTTTTACTTATAACCTTCTGACTGCAGTGTTATCCATCACAGTGGCTCAAAAAGGAAAGGCTACATCTTCTTTGCTGCTAGTTCATGTGATGTAGCACAGATGAGAAAATAGGTAGATATTTATGCTAGCTTTATTGTCTGACTGAAGGCTTTGATAAGTTAAAGCTGCACCACCTCTCCCAAAGACCAGGCGCATGGAGGGGTGGACCTGTGTACAAGGCAAGACATGTAAACTTTCTTCTTATGATGTCTCTCCTCTTCTTCCTCTTGCAAAAATAATGCATGCCTCAGACATAATGTCTTGGGAGCTCTGGGGACAGATGGGTTTAGACCCTGGAAATTTTATGGATCTGCTGATCTGCTACTGAGCTGCTGAGGAGCAAATGTACCTTCAAATGACACACACACAGACACACACACACACAGAGATTAAATCCCTTCAGAACTTCACTAGTCTTTTCAAAACAGCATGAAAGGATGCATGTCAGTGGTACAAGGAAATTACATGGAAGTCAAAGAGCTAGGCTACCCTCTTCTGAGTCAGGTAAGCAGACCTCAGCAAACACCTCACCATCCATGCATCAGTTCCTGGGAAGTCTCTGGTGCTACTAATATCAATGCGCATTTGTTAGCCTTCAGAACTCTCCTTAGATACAAGATTTGGCACTTGTAGCTATTAGAGATACATCTTTCAATGTGAACATGAGCAGACACCTAGACAGTGTCTAACTGATAATCAGGTTATGCAAATGTTCTTTATCTACACAGAACATACTAAAGCAAGAGGGTTTTGCGGGAGGTTTTCTACCTTGCTTTCAAATTTTTCTTAGTTTTAATTGGTTGTGTAATCATCCCATTATATTTATCAACAATATCCAGAAAGACAAGAACTTAATTGTGCTAAGGATTAATCTAAGGATGCTCTTTAAACATCTGCACATCGTAGCCAGAAAACTGTCCTATTAAACTCATCTGAGGGCCTGCTGTTGCCATAAGAGAAGTGTTTTGGGGTGTCTAAGGGTACCAGGTTAGGTTCCTCATGGCTGAAAGAAGTGAAGTCATGGCATGTGGGTAAAAACCAGAGGTTTCCAGAAAGGACCATGATTTTTTTGCTATCAGTCAAAAAAATTTTTCTGTTGACTCCCACAGAAGCGAAGTTAGGCCAGTATTGACTGCTTCTGAAATCCCACCCTTAATACCAACCTTCTTAAATGTCAGCCTTCCTGCCTTCTTTCCAAATATTGGAAAAAACCCTGAAATCTCTGCCCCTCAGCCCCACTGAAATCAAAAGAAAAGAGGTTAGGTGGTGGTTTTTTGTTTGGGTCTTTTTTTTTTGGTAGGCCATCTAGAAAAAAAAAAATTTGAGTGGAAATTAGGTGAACATAAAATGATTTTTGACATATTTGGCAAATGATAGTGTTTTCAGAAGATTGCTCACAAAAACTGTTGTGTAAGCATCCACTTGCTCAGTTTGAGTAAGAGAGTTTCTTGCCAGGAAGCAGAAAAAAAAAAGATCACCAGTTGGCAATATTCATCCTTTCTACTCATATTTTCTTTGCCTATGACTCCCAAAGTGTTTGGTGGAAATGGCAATGTTGCTTGTATTTTTACAACTAAAGCACAGGAGATTAAAGTGAAGATATGAAAATATGAATGCTTGAAAAGTTACGTTCCTGGGAAAGAGAGACACAGATGAGCTGACAAAGAAACCTGATGCTCAGAAGTACACTAAGAACCTTCAGATGCTCAGCATTTATGAAAACCAAAACGCTTATTTAGGAGCATAAATTATGCACTAAGAAACTGCCCCAAATTTTCATAACATGCTAGGAAAAGAGCAGGAATAAGAACATAAAATATTCATAGTTACCTATCCTAACTACTAGCCCATATATTATATCCCTTGTCTTTAATTTTGGGAAAAAATCCTGTATAGCCTGAATTCTTATCTTTTTTTTTTTTCTTTTATAACTAGAAATATATTCTGAGAGCAATTTTTATTCTGGGTTGTTTTTTAAGTGAGTTGTTGCTGAGGAATTAGAAAAAGCTGAAAGTCTTACAATTTGCTTTATATAGTCAACATTTCAATGACTGACCAATTACTTATCATTCTGTTCTATTCATAAAATTATGCCATATACAGTCATGTAGGATTTGTCCAGAAGTTGACATGTCCTTCCATTGCTAAAAACTTTGGTTTGGAATGGAATGGAATGAAGTCAAACACAGGAAGGAGATTATTATGGAAACTCTAAGAATTTGAGACCTCAGCTATCATCAGACGCAACAAAACATTTCCTCCTTTTATTGGAAGGCATGTAATTACTGATCAGACAAAAGTTGTCAAAAAATATTTCAAGACGGTATTTGGCTTCTGAAAGCTAATTCTGCCATCAGAGTACTTGCCAGACATAAGGAGGGCATCACATTGTGCTATTTTTTTCTTACAGGAAGAGAAGTTATAGATGTAAAAAAAGGGTACAATTTTGGAGCTCAGGCTGTTAGTCCCTGTTTCAAGGGACCCTACTTAATGTGTTTACATCCTCAGAAGGTTCTTTATTAAAAGATAAACTCCAAAGAATACTGGTAAACTAATTTTTTTCATTTAAGTGGATAAGATTATGATGGATACACCTGATTACATTATCAGAGTGTAGGAATTTTAAGATAAACTCAGGTTCCAGAAAAATTCAATCTATTCACAAGTCAAAATAATTTTCAAGTACATCGTGTGAAAGACAAATAGATCTACACATGCGACGTTCATGCAAAGAATTTTCCAAGTTAGTTGGAGACATGTAAGTGTGGCACTGATTGCATGTGTTTAACCTTCGCACGGTAACAGTGTTGCTTTCAGCTGGAAATGAAGAAGTCATGCATAAAACATTTGCATATTTAAAACAGATTCATAAACTAGACTTTAATGAAACCATTTTCAAAATTTTATTGTCATTTTTAGTCTAAATTAAAATGATATATTGTACACAAGAACATAAAAATAACAACAGCATTCTTCTGCTAGTGTGACAGAACAAACTCACAAAAGTAAAACTATAGAATATTTATTGCACAAAAGGAAGAAAATATGATGGGCATGGATAATCGTTATTCAGAAAATGTTTGCATGGGGGAAACTAAGAAACTGAGTTTTTTTCTGAGTACAGCTGTTTGTTATTTGTACCTGCATCTTCATATCTTAAAATTACTGTAAAGAATGTTAAGTGAAAACTAAGTCTAATTAACTACTATTTAATACTTGAAGGAAGCAGCTTTGCATGGAAGAGGTACAGGGCTAAATCTGCAAAGAATACAATGCTGGCTAGTGCAACACCTAACTTTAAGGCATCCTGCCAGCTAGCAGGACTTTTTGCTCCAAGATTAGGCACATCTCTTCCTTAATTAATGGAGGTGAAGAGCTAAGTCAGCTCCGAGTAATGTCACTGGAGACCAGGAGCTGAACTCTTCCAGAGAAAAACTGCAAGATGTCAGCTGTATCCCTTCGAGTAAGGCATTTAACTCTACTTAGGTTTCTCCACTGTGAATCTGGTCTTTGAATTAAACATCTCCAAACTGGCCAAAGGAAATCCCATCCCAATATTTAAAGCATTCACCTGAGTGGGGACCTTTTTTCACAAATCCCTTCTGCTTGAGCTTGAAAACATACTTCTCTGGCTTCCAGGTTCTTTTTGCTGAATTTTTTTACTTAGTATATATTGCATACTTTGAGGGATGGGGAGGAGAGTGCAGCTGATCAATCAACTTGATAGGTAGATATTCCTTGGCAGAAGAGAGAATGGTATTCAGATTCCTGGTGCAATGGGCATTTACTTTATTTATGCAGAGAAGTGCTTCAGCGGGAGAGGCTGGTACCTGATAGTCGTAAACTTTCATAAATTAGTGCAATCAGTATCCAAACAGAGAGTCATATATATATATATATATATATATATATATATATGGAGACAGAATATGAAGCCAGAGACCTATGAATATCAACTTTCTTCACATACACCACAAAGAAAACCATCTCAGTATATAGGACAAAATAACAGTAAGCACTTTCGGAACCTATTTTATTAAATTCAGAAAAATCATGGAAGGTGCCATTGTCTGATGAGAAAAACTTATTCAGAAGAATAAAAGGAGAAAAGGTAAAACCAGCGAAATCTTTTTCTCTGCATACTTCTTAAGGGAAGCACAGAAAAAGCCACATGTGCAAAATGGCAGAGAGATCAGATTGTTTTGTCTATCTCTGCAGTGAGTTGAGCTATAACCACCCGGCAGAGTGAGGAATCGCTGCCCAACCAAACACATATCATATGGAGACGTAGCACTCTTCTGCTATTTCATGACAGAGCAAATAGTTCAATGTTTGTGTGAACGTGTAGCTGGAGGGGCACCCTGTTTACGACAGGCTACGGATGTCTGTGGAACATTGCCCTGGAAGAATTTGCAATGAGATTTCCAGCAGGAAACTGAAATGCTAAGCAGATGTATTTTCTTCCAGACCTAAACTATTGGGCCCTTCAGTTTTAGGTTCAGATTGGCAGAAAATCTTTACTTTATCCAGTTTAACATTTTTAAGACAACAGTCATAAAACAACAACTTTTCAGCCCTATTGACAAGGACTGGAAGCCACTGGCAAGGTCGTGCAGGTCTGTGTTCCCCAAGGGCAGGGCAGACTGCTCATTAAATCTGCTTAGTCATCTTACTTACGCATTGAACTTAAAAAATCATAACAAAAAAAAGAAACCCAACCCCTAAAAGCAAGTAGCACTCCTGCTCAGAGGATGTTTTAAGGGAGTTATTCCAACTTGATCTTTCTCCCACATACCCTCTATGGGAGGAAATATTTATGGAGGAAACAAAGTGGAAAAGATCACAAAGATCCTGCCGCATAGATTTCCTGGTGTTATTCTGTAGAGGAAGAGGCGAAAGTTCTTTCCTCAAATTCCTTTTGTCGTGTAAACAGGGGGAAGAATATTTTCTTTTGTTAACATTTTGTTTTGCTCATTTGCCATCATCTTCAAAACATGTTCTGTGAAGATGCAATTTATTAATCATGACTGTGTTGTGTTCTATAACAAAAATCCTTTGGGACCATATTTGTAATATGTGCTGAAATGTATCGTTTGCTAAGTGGCCTTATCTGTAATTCAGAGAGTCTTTGTGTGCTTTGGAAGAGCATTTGGCAAACTCTGTGCAAGGAAGTAATTTAGTTATCTGGCTGCATTAAGGATGAAATCAATTTAAGATGAATTAGGACTTCTGGAAAAGTGATATGAAAAAAAACAGCCTAAGTTCTTGGCTTTGGAAGAAGTAATTAGCCAGTACTGCAAGAGCCTTGGTGAACATGCGATCGGATATCCTTTAGTGGATCTAGATGAGCAATTCAAGAAAGTATTGTCCCCAGCTTGCCATTCCTACCTCTCAGCTGGTTGTTACTTTCTCAACAGTTCATATGGGGTATGTACCCCAGCAAGTGCTTCTAGCCCATTTCAGTGACAAAATAGATTAGTTTAAATCACTGCTTTAGATCATTCAGGGGGCAGAGAGCAAATCGCTTTCAAATGATGTGAGATTTCATTTCAGTTTGAGATCCTGTCTCCTATTCTTGTTGCTCCACAGCCATAAAAATGTTGTAGAGGGGATGTTGCAACTTGAGTACCCGAGTGAAGGCAAAGCTCCAGCTGAGATTGACTTCAGTTCCAGAGGGTTCGAGTTCGTAGCATGAATTTAGAGACTGGTTATTGAGAATGCACTGCTAAGTCTCTGCTAAGTGAAGATGCAGTTCACAAGCATTTATTTTAAGTCATTTGCAATATAGTGATAAATCTGTGCAATTTTATTTCCAGCTCAACAGGACATCATTGGACATTGCTAAACACTTTAACGTACATAAAGTGATACTCTATGATAAAAATGATCCATTAGTGAGCTGAGTGACAAAAAAAAAAACATGTCTAGAAAAATCCTTAAGGATAGGCCAAGATTGTTTGCATTTATTTTAATAATATCCAAATGGTGTTCTAACTAAAGATGTTAATAATTACAGTGAGTAATAAAACTCTAGAAAGAGTTAAACTTACTGGCAGGCTTTATTCTGCTGCAGTGATCTGTTTGACATAATTCCATAACCTCTTCCTTTCACTAAACGTCAACTACTTTGTTTTATTTTTTTAATTTCTTAAATGTCCTAGCTGTGAAGAGAGACAGAGCATGGAAATTGTCAGGGTTATATCACGTTTTGCATTCACATGCTCATGGTTTCTGTTAGGGTGACTGAAAGGCCAGAGAAGACGCTGCAGGAAGACTTTCAAGCAACAATAAATACAGAAGTTCTTTCCAACTCACTGTTTTGAAATGCTTTAAAAGCTTTAATCAAAAGGCCTTGCTATGATCAACTCTGGTAGAGGAATAAGAGTAATATTTCCACAATAAATATTTTATTTTTGATGGTACTTTCTCTGAAAACCACCAATGGAGAAGTGGGGGGATTTGATGACAACATAGATTTAAAAAATCCTATAAACGTATCTAATGGCAGAAGACGATGACAGTTTTCGAAGATCACCGACCAGTCAAGAGCTGCTGCAGCCAGATGAAAAACCTTCATTGCTTTTACTCTGAAGCTCGATTAATTAGTAAAAGAGTCTATGTGATACAGTAGTATCTGACACAAGAGACCAGCCTCAAAGGCCTTTGAAGTCCTTTCCTCTCAAATGTCCTTTAGAAGGCAGAATAGCATGTTAAAACAAGATCTTTGTCGTAGCTCCACATCAGCTGCAGGGACCCCTCTACCCATGACCGTCTGGCTTTCAGTGCTCCTCTATGCGGCTGGTGTGAGAGTGTGGGACTGGTCTTCTGTTCATGTGGTACTAGAGGCACTTTTGCAGGCCGTGTGGTTTGTAAACATTATAAAAGGATTGAATCATAATGGCCTAATCCATCTCCTACCAAGAAAACTGATAGACTCCTAAATCTTCTCTGGGGCTGAAACTGAATGAGTTTGTGAACAAGTCACAGAAAGCACCAAGCATGGTCAGTACTTGCACCCTGCCTCACAGTGTTTGGTACAGGACAAGCAGAAAAAGGCAAATGAAGAGCTTTCATTTCTGTGGGTATTTACATTGTTATTGATACAGAACCTCTAGATGCAGATTTGGCTTTGCAAATCTGTGTATTTTGGAGCATAAGAAAGATGGAGGTGGCCCTAAATAATTATAAAATAAATATATATTATTTTTATCTATTATTATTATAACAATTATAAAATAATAAATAATCTCTTAACCTACACATTTTGGAAGAAACTAAGACAATATTAATGTGCCATTTTTGCACAAGCATGATCTGGGGTCCATACAAATAATGAACAGCAAATGAAGCTCATTGTAATGAGTGAAATTGGGTTAAAAACAAAGCTGTTCCTGAGTGTCTTCCTCCTAAGGTCAGGACTGACAGAAATAAGCAAAGCTAATAAACTTAATCCTCGACCCAGCTTTAACAGTATTTCCAAAGCTCATTTCAGAAAATATAAACACATTAAAGAATAGCCAGAAATTTAATCTGCTCAGCAATCACAGATTTCTCAGTTGTGTCTTGAAGACATAGCAACCTAAATTACCCTTGAAATGACTCTATTTCAAGTCATAAGCTTTTCTGAGCTGTATTTTTAGAAGACTTCATACTAGTAGTACAAGAACTTATTCCAGACAAGGACTTAGCTTGGGTTTATGTTAGCATATAATTTGTAAAAGTTTGTAATAAACATGCCACACTGAGACTGGCAGAAATTATGGGAAGGAAAACACCACTACTAACTTTGGGCTACTTGCTTTGATTCAGACCTCATTGTGTTATGTTTGTTATGTGAGCTTCAAAGCTCCAGAGAAGTGATGAATCGTCCTGTAACTAAGACCAGAATTTCCAAAGCAGCCTCTTCTTTTTAGAAACTCTCTTTTGATTAAGGATTTTGACTTCCAATATAAATATTCACCAAAGGCCTGATGCTTAGATCGGGAAGTATGCTAACAGGCTTTCATTCAGATAGGAAGAAATATGCAATGCATAATTCAAAACCTTGGGCCTGAGCTGGCATCCTGTTATACACCCACTGAAGTTGATGACATTTTAGGGTGTACAGGAAGTGCCAAATGAAGTCTTACAAATAAACACTTAGTGAATATTTATATAAATATGGGTAAACAGAAAAGAAAAATACCAGTATGCATGCTGGTGGTCAGTCTGAAATTACTACTCTTCTCAGGCCAGTTTTTATATCCCTTAATCTAATAGTGCCATCATTATTTTTCCAATGCTTTTCAACTCGTGGTAAGAGATAGTTTCCCCTCTGTTAGTCACACAAACTAAAAGCGGGTCTGTAATCTCAGTTTAGCTGCATTTGGAAACTAGTCTTGTTTGTAAATGATGAAAGGAAACCAGGCAGGAACCTATTTACCAAGTTTCCCTGTAGAAGCAATCAGTTTTTCCAAGGTTGCTCTTTTCTCCACACTGGGCAGCTTCTCTGCACTGGATAAAGTTTTGAATCCTTCAAAATACCAGTTTGTCATTGGTACAATTCAGGAGGTTAAAAAATTAAAGCATGCATCAATGTCTTTGAAAATATGTTTTAGAAACTACTGTGGTAATGCACTTTTTTTGTGTGTATGTATGTTCTGTTTTATTATTTCAAACACGTAGATGTTTTGGTCAAAACTGCTCATGACATTGTTTGAGACACTGAGCAAGTTTAGAATGGGAGAATCCATTGCTCCGAAGAGCCAACACTTTAAATAATGTAAAGCAATGTTTCTTGCTCTTCCAAAATGAAGCTTAGTCTATTACTTAACTGTCCAGGAAGCTATTGTTCAAAGGTGATGGATGATCTTGAATTAAGTGGAAAAAAGTTGTTTGTATAAATTAAATAAATATTTAGTTATAATAAATGGTGGCATTTTAATAATTAGTGAGAAGTCTTGTGTTTATAGATTTTTCATAACATAGTACGTAAGTAATGAAAACAAAACATTGATTATTCAACATATAAAAGCCAGTTATAGAGGTATAACAGATGGAGAGTGCCAGAGCCAGAAGAGAGTGAATTTTTTTTTATAAGCTATGTGATCATGTAATTAAATTGAGTGGATTAAATATGAGAATTCACAAACATTCAGGTGAGTTAGGTTCTGTTCACACTGACATCAGAGATGTAATGAAATTTCTGTTTCCCTAAATGTACACACTGTTTGGAAAACTGTTTATTATTGCTGGAATTAATAGTATCACAACCATGCATTCAGCAAGCCCAAAACTATTACGTGACTTGAATGATCAGTTACATATAACAAAGTGATTATGGGAGCAAACAGAACAGAGCGTAACTTCTTCCAAGTTGTTGAAAAATTACAAGTATTTCCTTGTTAACATTTGTCTCATAGGCACGACCAAACCAGTAACATGGAAGAATGGCAGGAAGGAGAGTGGGAAGAAGAGGGAATGACTGACCTTTTCATGATTACAGTGCTTGACAAAGCTTGAAATGGTTCCACCTTCTGCAAGTCATAGTCTCAAAACACTGTATTCTGTCCTTAAAGAAACAAATTCATTTTAAAAGCCTTTAAGAACAGCACCAAGGACTGTGTGTTTGTATACATATATGTACGTCTATATATGCCAACCAAACTGCTGTTTCTCTGAGGTGTTTCAGCATCCTTGATGCTGGATGCTCCTTTGTCTTAAATCATGTCCTTTATGGGTTTTTTTCAATCAAATTAAGACATTATTTTTAAAGGTGTTTTCTACTAGATGGATAGTCAGATGGAGGCTATGTCACAAGCAGAGCCAGCCAACTCCTGCCTAAAATGTGCAGGGCACGCTTTGTGCTGATGCTTGCTCTTTGATTTGCTTCCTGTAGCTTACTAGATACAGAAAAAGACCTAGCTGTAATCAGCTTTTCCACCTAAGGTCTGGAACAGATAACTTGAGAAATTCAGGGAAAATGAAGTGACCAAGAATCATCTGTAGTGTCTTTTCCAATGCTAACTGTAATTAGGCTTTCCACCTTCCCAGAGATACCATACATACCCGTTGAACCTGCTCGTATCTTCTGCTGCGCCAATGGAGATAAAGCAGACACTTGACTGGCTTTATTGATTCCCGAGGTCACACAGCTGCTCTGTTTCCCATTTTATGGTGGCTTCTTTTTTTGCATTAAGTTCATATGTAAATGGGGCAGCTTTCATATGATTTTAGAAGTACGTGACCAGCCATGCAGTCTCGAAGAAAGAGCCGGTTTTCTTTTTGGTTTATATTGCTGTATTGGCTTGAATATCTTCCTTTTTACAAGCACCCTTCTGTCAAAGAAACAGAAGACAGCTTTCTTACTCCCCAGCCATCCTGCAAAGTCCTGCATGAAATAGTCTCCTGTAGCCCACAGGTCTCATAGCAGTAATTCAGTCAAGTGCACAAATTCCACTCTTAATCCTGTGTTTCTTACACTGATGTTGACAATCTCTTTGGGGGATGACAGAGAGGAGACTGGATGGCTCAAAATATTATTGATGGGCTGCTGAAGGTCTGGCTACAGTTTTTGTAGATTCATGAGGGAATTGACCGTGCACTCTCTATTAATCTTCTGTTAATTCATCTTGTGGCTAAATCCCACAACTAACCTTGACAAGTTCAGCCCTCCATTTAGCCAGTTTGGTCAAAGGCAGGCTGGTGGCAACTGAAAGCTATGACCAGCTGATGGCTATATCCAATGGTAGTTTGTGAAAAATTGCTTTAGTGGCCTCAGTCCCAGTTTTACTGACAAAATGTCAATATCTCAAAAAAATTCCTCCAAAATAACTACTAGCCGAAGGTTCAGGGGCAACCAAAGGTTTAAAGACAAGAAGGGTGAACTTGTCTCTTCCCTAGAAGTATTCCCTGTATGCTAGCAATGAAGTGCAAAGGGGCACGTTTATGTTAACACCACCCAGGCTGTCAGTAAAGAACTTCTGTCCTCAGAAATACCAAATCGAGTTCATATGAATATTCCACTCTTCCAAAACCACTTTCTCACTAGGCAGAAGAGATCACAAAATTAAACAGCATTCCCTCCTTCTCACATCTCTGCAGTTTGTAAGCACTGTGCCTGTCATAATGTTCCCAGGAGGTTTCCTTAACCATAATGTGTCATCCCTGCAAGCAGCTGCTTCCTTTTTGCACAAGAGTTCTTGGAGACTTGCTTCACTTATCAAAACTAAACTGCTGAAAAGCTGGTAAATAACTAAGTTCTATTGGGAAGATGAAATCCCACTGCAGATGGACAGATTTGCCTAACCTATAAAATAATTCTGGAATAACTATTGTTTTGGCAAAATTCTAAAATGTAACAAAGTTTGATTGTTCTTGGCTTTTCATAATTTGCTTACTTTGGGGTTATAGCTGACCCTCAGTGCACACATGTCAATCCCATTACTGTTAACAAGAGTTAAATATACACACATATCTAAGAGCGGCTTGACCACTTACTCTCAGTGTTCCAAGGTCAGCTGAAGTCTGGACCTTTTACTTTCTCTATGCTCCACTGATTGAGAGCAAAGCTTATGCAAGACTTCCTTGGGGAACATGGGGTCTGAGGTTTTTACAGTCCACAAGGCTAAAATTCAAATATGAACCACAGCTGTTTGGATGGGAGTCTTGGACTTCTTTATTTTGAACTATAGTGACCTGCTCAGCCTTACCAACACGTGAAACTCTGAAATCGCTGCACAGCTAATGACTGGGATGTGAAAAAGTGCCTGGCAGGCAGACCTGAGTAAAGTGACCCATTTACACTGCTCTGGGATTTACAGGTGGAAGGGCTGTTCTTTCTCTTTCTCTTCCCTTCCCCCCCCCCCCCCCCCCCCCCCCCGTTTCTTTACACATCATTTCATGCATATACATATATGCATATGTGCAGATTTGAATCTATGTTCACCATCCAAACAGCTGACCCAATGTTCTTGTTGCAGATGCTGAAGATCCTCCCTCCTGCCATGTACAGGTATTTTTATGAATCCCTGGTAAGAGGTAAAATAAGAAGGAAAGCACAATGTGGGATAAACTAGTCATTCAATTTAAGCAGTGATAGACCTCCGGTGCCTTAACACTTTTAAATACATTCTATATACCTGTGGTAGTGCATGTGTTTTGAAGTAGATCATACATATAAAAGTGCCAGTTAAACCTTCCCTTTGATTTAACTGCAGTCACACTAATATTTAGAATATCAGCAATGAGTAATTTTGCAGGACTGAGACATGATAGTTAATCTATTTAAATGGACTGGCAGTCCACCCTCCAGTGGCCATTGTGGCTTGCATCGGGTGATAATCTCAGTGGAGGCTGATTGTGTTTTTCCTGAAGTCAATGATGAGACCGTGTTTGTGCTGTGCCACAACAGTCTTATACCCCCTTATATTTAGAATCCAATTCCATTACCTTCTTTGCAAAAATTGTGTGTATTCTCTATATTAATGCTTGATCACAGCAAGACAAAACATATCTTGATCTGTTTTGCGTGGCTGACCTTTCACATTGATTTTGCTGTTCCAAAGCACATCAAATATTATGGAGTGACTGTGGAAAAAAACACAATTCTTTATCTAGTGATATAATGAATGTCTTTGTGCATCCAAGATAATAGGAATTCCAGCATTCATGCTTACTATAAAATATAGCAAGCAAAGGCTAAGTAAATTCTGTTTGTTTTAATACGGAAATAATTTTGACTGCATCTTTGGCTTTGTATGACATGGAAACTGGTGATTGTTTACGCTTTGCTACTTTTTTTGGTCTGCATTAAAATCCCACATGAGAAACAAATTTTTCTCTAGGAACAAAATGTTACTTTTTTGGGACTGAGTTCTAATTAGTTGGGTAGTACGTCTGTTTCTTTTCAGTTGGGAAAACGCAATGCATATAAAATCCAGATGGATAGCACATGATGCTGGAACCAGCCCGGCCAATCAGCCACATCACTTGATTAAAAGAAACCTGTAAGAATTTAAGTAAAAAAACCAAACCCAACAAGATAGTAAGAGCAGCAAACTGGCTTCAATATGGGATGTCATCATAGCTCTGAGATTGCTTTGCTTTTGCTGATTGGCCTCCCCACACCTTATTGGAAGTTAACCTGCAGTTGTATTTAAATAAAACTTGTGTAGGATTTGTGATTAAGACCCTAAATACCAACGGTGGAAGATACGTAGTAAGCAGGATGGGGAGGAAATTCATCATCAGACTACATCAGGCCACAAGGACCACAGCTTTAGGGCAATGGGCTCTTTGAAGGAGCTCAGCTGAGAGAAATGCCACAGAAATCCACCCTGGCATGAACCATAATATCGCAGACCAATTCTTTTTGTGCGAATTTCGTCTGTGCCTGAACAGTCTTTCAGAGCACAAGTAAGCACATATTATGGCAATTACTCACAGCCTTGCTGGGAGCAAAAGCTCCTGAGTGTCCTGGGGTTTCACCAGATTTAAGAGTGAGATTTTTTTCGGAGAGGTCTAACGCAGGCTATGAAGAAGTCTGAAGGAGAGGTAGGCCTTGCGGAGGGACGGAGCAGCATCTGGAATCCCTACGGACAACTGCAGGAATGTTTATGATTCTTTGTTTATTATTTTGAGTGTGTGCTCTCTCCCTCTTCCTCTCTTTGTCTCCCTTTGTTATTTGTGTAATAAAATTCCTCTAGGCATATAAAGTAAGTCATCTGGAATTGTGCAACTCCTGCCAGGAAGCTGGAAAAGCCCCTCTTCTGTGCAGAGAGAAAAATACAGACTCATCTCAACCATTGAGAAGTTACAGAAATACAGTATTTGTCTTTGGGTTACATTTATATACCAAAGAGCCGTGGCAAATAATTGTGCTCCTTACCATTAAAAATTCTGCTTTTATCCTGTCCAAGGTGTTATGTTTATTTAAAACTTGAGAAATAATTTGTACATTTTAAAATAAAGCATGCAAAATACATTAAAAAGGCTTGGTGTCAAAGTTGTTTTTTCTGCCAGCGGGTGCAGGGAAGGAAAAGGAAATGAGTAAGAAGAGAGGAGCGTCTTTACAGCCACATGGCTAGTGAAATTTTCTATTTATTCTTTGGGGAAAAAGCAAAGTGGCTGCATAGCTGCTGGTTGGATAGGTGCCGGTACTATTTTTATTGGCAGGCAACTCTGAGTGGCTGAAAGGTGGTCATTAACACCCTGACACAAAGTGCTGACAGGGCGATTATAAGATTAACACCCTATGTTATATTAACAGTGTCAAAACCTCCCCTTACCTGTCAGTGAGAAATAATGGCATGAAGGAAAACATTATAGACATACTGAGATTTTTAGCATTAAAACGCCACGCAGCTACTAACTTTTTCAAATTGGTCTCAATATCTAGATGACCTACTGAAGTTCAATAAAATGAAATAATGTATTTTAAATTATAGTTTCACCGAATTAAAAAAAAAAAAAAAAAAAAAGAATGCAAAAGCTAAGCCACCAGGATTAATTCCTCTCTTGCTGATGGCTTTTAGACCCAACCTGCCTGCAAGTGGGTCTTTCACAAATGATGCCACTAGACTTTTGGTTTGAGATCTTGGAAACTCAGGGGTTTCCCTTAGGACTTGATAAATTTGAGAAACAGAACTTGTCTGGAGACTCTTATTGCTGATAATGCAAGACAAACTTTGACTAGGGTCTGCCTACCGGTCCACTGGTTATCCCAGACAGCAATAGAACCTGGTTTTATCAGTGAAAGCCTCAGGACCCATGTGCATTTGAAAGCGTTTCTGCTCCCTGTTCATGGAAGCAGGAAGGGCAAACCCTCTAGCACAGCACCAGCTAACCTGGTTTATACTGCCCACTCTTCTGCCAGCTTGATCAAATAAAATAAGCTATAGCAGAAAGTCCTTCCTGTAGCACTAGCCCTAGACCTTCACTGGTAAAAAAAATTAATTCATTGTGTTCCTGAATTGTATTATCATTTTAATTTTTTAAGAACTAAAATGCATTATGTTTTACTACCTGGGGAGAGGAAGGGGAAAAAAAAGAAAGGGGTGTGTGTGTGTGTGGAATAAAAGAGATCCAACCTCAGACAAAGCCCTTCCAGCTGCGGCCTGCTAGAGGAGTTCCCTTGCATCTATTTTGGCCCTGCATAAGCAGCGCCTTTCCAGCAGCGGTATGGCCACTCTGGGGCTGGCAAGGCTGTGGATGGGAGAGGGGCAAAACTCTCCTGGAGGCAGTGCCTGCAGAGGCCCCCAGGCCTTTTGCCCCTCTCTGCCAGCATGATTTGGGCTCCACAAGCTCTGCTGAAATTCCCCATACCTGCCCAAATATGCTTGGCCACATGCCTGGCCATTTTTATTCCACAATTGTTCTTCCCCTGTGTGGTCTGTGCGCTCTGTAACATGTGAGGCACCGTATGGTTTCTTTAGCTTCAGGTCTCCAGGGTGCCTACCTTCATATTGTCCAAGTTTTGCCAGCTCATGCATCCTTTCTCTATATATTTTTTTAATTTTATTTTATATTGTATATGATAGTATATTCTATATGCTATATATTTTGATCTGTAAGGTCTATAGATATAATATATAATACATATTCTTTATATATACTTCAGATTCTCAACAAGATCAAGATACAGTCAAAGCACCAAAAATGCCAGGAAGTGTTTGTGTGTTGCATAAGAAAAGTTCAGTAGTTTTAAGTAAGATTGTTGGGGTTTTCAGAGAGTTGCAATGCCATCATATCGTGATAGCTTAAAGTTTATTGAAACCCCTTAACAAAAGTGTATGTGGTTAACTTAGGACTTGTTACAAATTACTAAAGCGCCATCTGAAAAGTTCAAATGTCTCAGAAACAGATCCAACAGAAACATTTAATAACTAAACAAGGATAAAGGATGGATTTATGACTGCTGTTTAGTTTGGGGGCTGTTGGAAGACAATGCAAAAAATTCGCACATGCTTTCAGAGCTTCTGTTAAATGAACACTGTGCCTGCAGAAAATGGAGTATTTATTATAGCAACTGATGAGAATTGCCAAAGGTAGGGAGTTTCCAATAAATAGGATTCTAGTTTTAGGAACAACCTGTTAAAGAATTTGTATGTGTAATTTTATTACAGCATCTGCTTTGGCTGAAACCAAGGTCTCCAGGGCAATTCTGAACTTTCAAGTCATCTATAGAATCGAGTGTTTTCATCTACATATCTTTTTTACTTCAAAAAATGAAAAATATGACATAGCGCAGAGAAAATTATGTTTAATCATGTTTTATTAATGATCTTCATGGAGTTTTCCATGCTGACAAGAGTCTCAGAATATTTTCTGAAATGTTAGAAATGCCTTTAGAGATTTTTGGCATTTCAGAAAATTTGGGTGATTTTTTTTTTTTTTTCCCCCAAAATGAGGAAAAGTCAAGAAACACTACGAAGGTCATTGGGTATTCAGTGGTCTAATTTATAACAAGAAAACTGAAAAGACTCAAATAATGAGACCTTGCACACTTTACAGTTTTCTAGGAATTTAAATAATATATAAAGGTTTTGTTTACCAAATGAATGGCACTGTGTTGCTGTAAAATGCTTACCTATGCCATTTTCACTGTTCAGCAACGGTATATTTCACTCTGATTTGTTTAACTTTTATTAATAGCCCTACAATACTTTGTGGGAACCTTGTGTCCTGTTTCCCTATCTGTCTCTGGAAGTAAGCAGAACTTCTGTTTCATAGGGAAGGGAAGACTGTGCAGCTCTCCTGTCCAAAGGGCCTCTCTGTCTGCTGGGTGAGACAGAGACGAGCTCTTTGAGCATTGCTTCTGCTGGGAAGTATTAAGAGGGGATTAGGGGCTTGGTAGCGCTAAAATCAGTGATCAGTACACGCTACAGATTCGCTGGCTCGGAGCTCTGAATGGGAGCAGAGCAACGGGCTGTATCTGCTAATCCTTATCCCTTTCTTTCTGCACATCATCTGTGTGACAAGGAGAGATCACGGGTCACATCCTGCCCCAGCCCCATCCCTTCTTTCACAGCTGCAAATGAAGACACACTTTGACAAAGCTGGGGTGGCAGTCAACAAAAAAAAAAAGCCACAAACAATGAAAGCCACCAAATAGTTAATAAACTATGAAATCATGTGTAGGCATGAAAGTGGGAGGAGAACTACCTAAGACCTTATTTACAAAGGAGTAAAGACATAAAAGATGACCTTCTGTGACCACTAAAGGGATAACTTTATCAGGAGATATTTGTGCCAGAACACGAACAGACTCTTGTATGTCAACCATGCTGAAGCCCCAGAACCTTCACTGTAGTCATTTGCAAGAGGTTTTGAATGAACAAGGTAGGTTGTTTTTTCTTTTTTTTTTTTTTTTTTTTTTTTTGAGTACAGTGCCTCTCTCTGATAGGCAGTTTGTGAACACTACTGACTGAACACTGGAATCCTTAAACTTAAGTTCCCTAGCTTTTACACAACAGGAAGAAAATTAATATACACTCATGAAGTAACATTCACAGTCCTGCACTCAGCAAAAAAAAAAAGAAATCATTTTAAAATGTCCAGTATAACTGTGCATTGTTTTAGCGTTATGTGACTAGCAGTAAATCATCTTAGTGCTTTAAAAAAGAAAAAAAAAACCCCATATATTGTATCTTTGCCTCAGACAAATTGCTGAGTGACTTTAAACCCACCTACATTAAAAACAAAATTTCTCCTTCTCTAGAAGAACCATGTCTCTATAGTCAGGTGCACAGAAATCATGTCTTCTGCAAGCCCTACATTATTCTTGGTGTGAGGTGTACTTTATCAGCTATAATATATGTGAATATTGTCCATGTTCTCCAAAGGGCACAATATCGAAGGACGCAGTAGATTTTTACTTCCAGCAGGCTGGAACATGAAATGGGGAGATATGTTTGATGTGGGCAATTGACACAGAGTTTCATATGTGCTGGTTTTCCCAGAAAGGCAGCATGTGAGTGATCAGCAATAGTCCTAGGAAGAAATGGGGGGTAAATATTTCTGTAGGTGCAGGAAAATAAGTAGAAATCATGTACTCCGCGTAGCTAGTATCCATGCATTAGTCTTGATGTAGGGTATACTCTATCTGCTAGTTCCATATCGTCCAATTAAAGTATTTAATTAATTCTGATTTATTTAATTTTAGAAAGCTAGTAAAAATGTGAAACTTTGTCCTTGAAATGTTGGCCTGTGTTGTGCAAGGTCATCTATGTGCATTAAGAAAGCAGGGGGAGGAAGTGGAACAGAGCCCGCAGATAAGCCACATTTTAACACCAAAACCTGTTGTCTACCCATGTGTCTTCTCATCTGCATTGCTTTGCCTTCCTTAACACATGGCTAGGGAAAGATGGATTTTTTTAAGTCATTTATACCATGGTATACAGAAAACCACTCCACTTTTTCATCTCATTTAAGAATAATTCGGTACACTAAAAATTCGGAGACTCTTTTTTATATAATTGCTTTCGGTGGATCAATTTTATTTTTTCCTCTTTGCTTTCCAGGTTATTTTAAAGACATGAATAGAATGCTCCTGCTGTCCTTTTTAATCCTAAAAAAAAAAAAAACAAACCCAAACCCTTCCATAATCAGTGTCCTCATGGTGAATCGCAATAGCAACAAGAAAGCAAAAGAATTCCTGCTTAGACTATTGCAGTTTGGAGATGAGTCAAAACTGGATAAAGTATTGAACGGTGACTACTGTCACCAGCTGACTTTTGTCAAAAGCATATACCCCTCACAGATCCAGAGTGGGAAGTTTACATCATCAAAAGCATCCCACAATCATCGATGGATGAAATTCAAGCACTGCCCACAGGACTGCTTGGTGGCACAGCACTGCTGACACCCACCACATCATATCAACACAAAAATAGCTACACAGATACATGCCCCGAAGACTTTCCCATCCCCTCTCTGCAAGTTGAAGGCTAAGTTGTATAGCAGGCAAAATACTTCCATGCTTTAGGAAAGGAACAAAGTAAAGTGTCTGTGGTAGCTCTGTTGGCTTCATTGCTATTGTTGCTATTTATTATCGTTTGTCGAGATTTATGGCTGTTTAGAACAAAACAAGCACTGGTTTTGAAAGGTTGCTTAATGAAAGGAACAAGTTTCAACTTTATTCCCTGCTTTCATGCAATCAGAGGTTATGTTTATTTAGAAAGCTAACATTTATACAGATTATGCACTCTCAGTGGTTCCATGCCAAAAACTACATGACTAAAACGGGTCTTTCCATCACTCTTTCAGTTTTGACCTATGATTGTTTTTACAGGAACTGGATCTTTTAAGCAATAGCCTCTGGTAGAGTAAGGGGAAAGCACAGCACCTTGTGCAATCATTTGCCAACGGTGGCTTGAGCAAAAGGATATGTAAAATGCATTTGAGTCACTCAACTGTCCGGACTACTCCAAACACTATTGGCTTAGGATAATTGCCAGTGAGAGTGGGAAGGGTCATCAAGCAAAGCTGGATGATAGGGGGGAAGGTCACCAATTTAAGGAAGTCAAATTTTTCCGCAGTGTGAGACTTTTGATTGATTAAGCCATCCAACAAACTTTTCAAAGTATTAAAAGCAGTAAAATAAGAATTATTAGAGACGGCAAATTGAGCTGGAAAAGTCAGTGAATAATTGAGTTGTAAATTTGCTTTTGTTGTATGTGGTCCTCATTATCCTGCTTTTGAAAATGTTTGAAATATTGCTGTTGCGTGAGTGAGCAGGGTCCTAAGAAAGAACTGTTTGTCTCATGTCTGTATGCAAGTGCATATTTAAAACTCTTTTTAAAAATTCACTCACAGCAAAAATGGAAGATTATTATGCTCAGAAGGATCTGCCTGGCCATTGTCTTTCTATTAACAGTTTATCTTTAGGTGTAAATACCCAGCTGATAAATGCCCTGGTTACCAGTTAGTGAGTAGAAATGATACAGACTCATGTGACTAGAGAGCGCTTGAAAACTCTGATTTTTCTTGCTTGAATATCTTCCCTAGGAGACAACGGCTTTCCTATGAAACCATTCTACAAATTAAGAATATATGAAAAAAGAAACATCTTTCAGCTTTCCAATATTTTTCCAGCTGAAAAACAGTGACAAAGCTTAAGGATGTGATTTTTTTTTTTTTTCCCCTCCACATTCTCACACTTTCTAAATGTTTTCCAACTGGCAAAACAGTCAGTGTAACTTGGTGTTCTTTCCTGCCTTTAGAAAGAAAGTAAGTTTAAAGTACAGGAAAGCTCTGTTTGAAAACAGTGCTAGTATTTCTCTGTTTTCTCTGTTTTGAACTATATTTGGAGAAAAGCGTAGAATTGAATTATTTTTCTTTTTGTAACTATGAAATGAAAATTCACCAGTTCAGACGACATTCTCCTCTGAAACATCCTCCTGAGCTTACCAGAAGTGTATTTTTAACTTGCAGTTATTTTTCAGTCACCTTTATGTGACACTTTTTATTTAAGCCCAGTCTATCTTACAGAGTCACAGTCTCCCAACAGATTTTTCAGTATTTTCCTTTAAATAGAGATCTGTAGGCTGATTTGCATCAGCAAAGTGTTCATTAAAAAGGATTAAGCACGGTTAAGTGCCACGGCCCCACGAAAGAAAGCGAGGCTAAACACCATGCACCTTGTCTCCATTGACAGTGACAACCCAAGCGTCCTAATTTGGGGGCTTTTTGCCTCCCATACATCAGGAAACCTAAAACTTTCATAATATAGCGCAAATTACCACTTCAGCAGGTGAGTAAATAATCACCATTGTCGTCTTCCCTGCACAACATTTACCTCAGGGTTGTGTGTTGGTGGCATAAAACGTGCTGCAGTTTGGGGGGCAGGAGTGTGGGGGGTGGCCTCGGCTCTGGGGGCGCCGGCGCCAGTGATGCCAGGAGGCACCAGCCGGCTTTTCCTCCTGGTTAGCTGTTCCTATCTTTCCCTGTTCCTTCTCAAAGCAAGATTTAAGTGCCTACCTCACTTTGTCTCATCTCTTTATGAATGGGTGTATATATGTGGACCCACAGCTTCTTTTGGTGGCTGCAGGCATGTAACTCCCTGAGCATGGGGTTTGGGACCACTGGTGGAGGTAGTTGTGCCCCAGCCCTGCTCGGGGAAGTGTTGCAGTATGGGGGAAGGTCCCCCAGACCCAAACAAGTGGGAGAAAAACTTTACCTGGAAAGGCAGCAGGGATTCCTTTCCTTTCATCTCCCGTACTTGCATTTTCATCGAGGAGGAGGTACTTGGATTCGTTTCTATAAATAGGTTCTCCCCATTTCAGAGACAGAGGTAAAAGATGCTAAGTGAGTGCAGGATCCAGAGGCGGGTGAACCTGCTCTGCATCTTTACAGAACAACTGCTTCAAAGTGAGGAAAATGTTGCAACTTACATTTATTTGCTGAGCTGCTCCATTTCGTTGTGCAGGGTTACCCCTCTCTGCTCTTTCTTGTAATTGCTGCAATTAACTGGCATGCTGCTATAGATGAAGATTCTCTTCAAGCAAAGGAGAGGAGGGTTCTGACTTTCAGTATATTTCTGATCACCTACAATCCCACAAAGTTTACTGAAGTGGTTGTAGGATTTAGCAGCCTTTCATCCTGTAATTACATGTTGTGTCTCAAGTGTTATATTAAAGCTGGGGATGGGAGCTTCTCAGAAGACTTAGTAAATAACTGAAATGTGTAAGACTCTCTTTATTCAGAAAAATCTGCCTGGAAAGCTCATAAGAAAAGGCTTTCCTGCAAGATTTTCTATACTTCCTGCTTGAAGACAGGCTGGAAATCTGAGAAGAGTTTTTCTGTTCCAGCTAAAGTGGGTAGGTGCCAGGGTTTTAGGAGGCTGAGGGAGAGGCGAGGAAAATTGTCTTCAGAAATTCAGGTTCATCTTGAGTTTTCGGAAGAAGTTAGGATTCACTTTTGTTTTGTCTGAACATATTTCTTCACTTTTATTTTGTCTAAACCATCTGGCTGAAGTACAGCATGGGCTTGGCTTGCCTGAGAAGTCACACTGAATTAATGTGTCTATTCACAAAGCATAAATTGAAGCCTGTTTGTAAACCTCCGCAAGAGTTAATCTGATCCATGCACCTTTTGCCAGGCACGCGGGAACCTCTCCTGCACTGCACGGAAGACCAGCTCAGCCCATGTTATTTGAGAGGTGCTTGCACTGGGCTTAACCCAAGTCCAAAGCTGAGCTGTACTTCCAGGATGATCTTTGGTCCAGGAACATCAGTCAATATGAAGTTATTTTGATGTCAGGCATTACATTTTCCAAAAGAACAGACTTCATTTCTCCCTGCTTGTGTTATTTAAGACAACTGCAGTTCAGTTTTTAAGTTATTGAGATAGCCTTTATAACCAATAACTACTTAACAGCTTGGAAACTATGATCTGAAATTGGCTAGTTCTTGAACAGCAGATCACCTGAAAATGTTAAGCAGAAATTATGGCATGAAAGGCAAAGCACCTGGCAAATCCTTTACCATGTTTTCATCTCTGAAGAGGAATGCACATGTGTATAGAGAGGTAGGCACAATGTGCTTGGGTACACGTGATACAGAGTAAGACTCCACCAGAGAAGTAGATGTGCAATTTGAGTAACTAAATAAATAAGCATGAAATGTTCCAATCACAATCAAAACAATCAGACTGAATTATGGATAATGGTCAAAGATATTTCAAGTGCAAAATTTAAGAATCTAAGAAAGAAAATGGGAACTAAATTGCAGACAATTTCTAAAACAGCCATTTTCTCCCAATCAAGCTTTGGAGCTAACTTTTCAATACCAAGAAATGTAGGTTAAGGATATGCAATGCAGACAAGCTCAGAACTGAAACGTTTTTCCACAGATAAGGGTGCCATGACCACACAGAGTAAGTGTGAACATTCAGGACATCTCCCAGAAGGTCCAGCCCATATTGCTTTTGGACTTTGAGACCAGGAAGCCAGAGGGACTGACCACACTCACTCAGAGGCACACAACGGTTCAATTGCCAGCCCCACAAAACAAAGACACACCAGCCCCCACACCAAAAAGCAGCATCAGTGAGATAGCAGCAAAAACATAATTTTTAAGAAAAAAAAAGGTACAAACCATCAGATTTTAGTTTGGCTTCAATGTGACTATGGTGTAAATGACACACAAAATTACTTCTATCAGCAATTTGCTGCCACCCTTCCCCAAAACAGTGATGGGTGCTGCATTTTTCAGGTGCCTGACCTGAAATAAGGCAGATTTTTTTTTTCCAATCCCCTAAATGCTTTCTCTCTTGAAACCAGTCCCTGCTAAGGTGTGTCATGTCTGACAGCCATGGCCAAGGCTCTTTCAGTAGAGTAGCTCTGTCCTATACTGTGCTACCAAGAATAAACACTGTATGAGTGTAAGTGCCAAAAGAGAAAAAAAAAAATCCCTCCCTTTCATTTTTTTCTTTCCTTGCAAGGCCAAACATGCTGTCTTTGGACAGATTTCAATCCTGCTTTAATTCATTAAAAAAGTGAAACAAAATCACCATTTACATCCTTGACAGCTGGCAGGTTTTATGTGTTCTTACTGCTCCTGCCAAGTCAAAAAAAGTTTTCATTCAGTTCTGTCATGGAACTTTGGAGTGCTGGAAGTGTGAGAGATGTCAAAATGTACTCATAACAATGACATACAGTACCTGAAGGCAGGAACGTATTATGCTAATGTACTGGTGTAAAGGAAGTTACAATTCTCCTTTTTACTCTAAAAAAACCCCCAAAAACCAACAAAAAAACCCCACGACAACATCAGAAAACATACCAGTCCCGAAAGAGGGAGCATTTTGCTTTCTACAAAGCTATCTGACACGTTCCAAGAGCTTTCTGTTCATCAGATTGCATTCCAGCATATACTAGGGGAAAAAAAAAATAAAAAAAAAAAGGACAAAGATCTGGTGTTTTCTTAGCATTTCTTGATTCCTATTGCTCCTGTGAGATGAGAATGGTCATGCAGTTCAGGTGCTGGGAAGGGCTGCCAAAGTGCTGCAGGCAGATCTTTCTGCTGCTGCAGACCCAGTGACACGGAGGAAGGCCCTCTTTCCCACTGGGTACCAGGGTCCTGGACAGGAATAGTTCACACTCCTATGGGATTATATTTGCAATACGCCGTGCAACAGGGCACCGAATGGAAACATTATAGTGATTGTAAGGCAGTGATAAACAGTGCCTTGCAACTACTTCAGTAGAAATAAAGAACAGAAATGGTCTCCAACTTACATTTTCTGCAGCTCTCCCATGGCCCTAGTAAGACAATAACAGAAAGAAATCCCCTTCCAAATAAAAAGCAAACTCTCACGTAGAAGAGCTGAGGCATGATGCAAACCCCCAACATTTTATGCCACAATGCACGTAGACCACAGCCTAGATCACATTGCACAGAATGTATAACTTGCAGCATATAATCCAACCCTATGCATACAAGCTGTATACAGTCAATGTATTTCTTTGCCAGAAAGGGGTTGTACAGAAAAGCTTGGCAGCTGTTTGAACTCTGTGGCATTAGGTAAAGTTATCTCAATTACAGTTCAACAAAATCTCAGTTGCCACTTGAATTTTGATGGGGACAAAGATAAATTAGAAATTGGACCTGCTGAGATTGCATTTCCTTGTCTCACTGCCCACCCCAAGGAAATGCAAATGCAAGTTAAATCCACCTAAGCACGAGTGTAAGAGGCGAAATTTTCCATTTCCACCCTGCACAGCTGTTTACATTAGAGAGAAACACTTTTGGGAAGGAAAAAAAAAAAAAAAGAGAAGAACTCCTTGATATAATTACAACCCATGAGCACACCACTGCTATCATTTCCAGAGGCATTTGGGAGGGAGCTGTTGCAGCTTTCAGAACTGAAGCCTCACTCAGGAAGGACAGATGCCAGATCATTATTCTTGGCTTTAAGATAGAAAATAGCTTATGGGCAAAAGATGCTATTTACTTGCCTACAGTACATTTCAAAGAACAGCTATCTTGTCAATCATATACTCTTTGTATTACTTGACTAGGTCATTTTAATTTTGCTGTGGTTAGTTATTTTAAAGTCAGTGTTATTCTATGATCAGCTACCCCTTATCTATGGTGGTGAGAATAGCTTGGGGTTGCGACTTAAAGACCACAAATATGACTAGTCTTGGCTCTGAAACTTTGAGACCTATAGGCACAGTCTTTTCTTACAAAATGCAATCATTATGGCATGCATATAGCCCTAAGCTATTTCATTTATTAAGCCAACAACTGCTTAAAATGGCAAGCTGCTCTTGGAAAAATCAGCTTGCTGCTTTTTGCCTGTACAAGATCCCATTTGATACACATAAATTTTTAGAAAATCTAAGCCTAGGGCAATTGTCTACCTCTGAGATACAGTTACAACAGGATAATAAGTAGATTCTCAGTTACATTTCTGTGCTCATCTTTTCCTGCAGTATTGTGGATGCAACAGGCAGGAATGATTTGTTCTCCACAAGCGTTACTTAAAAAAAAAAAAAACCACACTCCAGTGGAAATGTGGCTTTGTGTGCATATCTGGTGTGAGGGACATCAGGAAAAACAGTAGCCTGAAGGAGCAGGAATAGTGCAGTGTCTTTTACCAGAACTGGTTCTGGGAAGCTTGGAAATGCAGGTGTCTAAGATGTAGGCACATCAAACCTCGTCATCTTTTGGTTACTCCTTTTTAGGAACGAGTGTGGTGCCACAGTGCTCAATTCATGGCTCTCCTTGTAAAGTCCTCACACCAGCGCCTGTGAAAATGTTGTGAAGCTGAGAGGATGAAAAGAAGCAGCAAAAGGAAAGGACTAAGCTGGAAAATCAGGGATAGCTGAAATTTATTTCTCCTTTTCCTTCCATCACGCTTGTGACAGTTGTATGTAGCAATAGGAGAATAATCTGGCTACGAATACGAAACTCCTCAGTGAAAGGAAATCTGAAGTATCACTATGAATGACTCACATTAATTCTTAATAAAATTAGAGCTACGCCAAGCCAAGGCTCACCAAAGACCTTATGACTACACCATTGCGACTGAGCAGACACTATCTACTCTTTGGGTAAGGAGTCTAGAGAGTTGCTCCTCTCCTTCAACAGAGTTGTGAAAGTGCATTTTCAAAGAAGGAAAAAATAGAGGTGGAAAAATATGGTGGCACTGTGTCATGATGGTTTTCCAGGATGTTGGCTTCGGGGCTCTGGTCCAACGGAGAGGTATGCAACCTTGCCATTTCTTTTTGTATATTAAAAAAAAAAAAAAAAAGCATCTTTTGAATCATATTATATATTTTGATCTCTTACAAGGAAGTGCGTCTTGAAGTAAAACATATCTTCAGATTTCTTCTGATTACTTCTAGATTAAGTGACAGGTTGTAGATTTCTGTAGCCCCATCAGGTTATAATTGTGAAATCCAATATGGTGGACTCAAATAAACACCCAAAGGGTCTTTGTGTAGAAACAAAGCTCTGAAAGATGATCAACCAGCATGAGGTCCATACATTGCCTCTCCAGTGGCTCTGGTTGTAACAGCACATCATTTCTGAGCAACAGCACTGATAATAGTCATGCATTTCCTATGCCAAAAATGGCTTTCAGTTCCCCTTCCTCAGCAGGTTGCAGTGCATGTCACGCCGAAGGCTGGCTGTCCTCCACATGGGGAGGAGTGCCTTTCACCAGGCTCTGATGTAGAGTTGGACATGTGCAAAGTGCTGGCAGAGGTGGGGGCTCTGGAAGCTGTCAAGATAAAAGGGACTTTCTGAAAGTAAGATTACTTTTATTACTGAGATGATGTGAAACTGTTTATTTTATTAGGTATGTTTTCAAATAATTTAGTTATCATATTAGTTGTTTTCATAGCTTATATTCTAAGGGCACAATTGTTTGACTGAATGAAAGATAGCCTCCTGCCAATTTCATTGTACAAACAGCCTGGAGCTCTCGTTGCCTTAAATATATATCCAGAAGTGGGCTAAATGTGTGTGGGAGGTGGAGAGAGACTTTGGAAACAAAAAAAGCTCTTACCCAAATTCTCTTTTTAAGACTTTTGTTCACATATCAGCATTTTCTAAAATAGCTAATGATCCTTTAAAGACTGAAAAAAAAAGTAGTTCTGTACTCTGCTCAAATGATTTCACAGTTGTTTACAACCAATAAAATTTTGCTTTGGCCATATCAAGGTAAATATCAAAAATCACAAAATTCTGTGATGGCACGTCTGGGAAAGTTCTGCTTTTCCACATGAACTATAATGCAACCCTGGAATATTGGGGCTGCCAAAAAGCATATTCCCACACCATATAAATGGTGCAGTTATTAATCTATGGAACTTAAAGCCAGCGGGGTTACAGAATAAGTATATAGAGCTATAGAAAAATTGGTAAATAGAATTGTTGTCAATATTATTTTTTTTCCTATTCTAAAGTTATTCTCCCTTTGGATCAGGGAGTTAAAAATGTAATGGCACAAGAATTCCAAAATATTTCTGGAAAGGAAAGAAGCAACTTCTAGAAGATGCAATCCACTATAGAACACCTCTATATGTCAAAATTATATTCTTCCTTTTCCTCCTTCCAAAGAAGAAATGATGTTTTTTCATCAGAGCAAGCCTTTTGGTCACAATACAATTCCATTTTTCAGAACTGCATTTTCCAGGTGAAATGATCTTCTCACAAGAGGTTTGGTCGATCCTCTCCCTTTTTCCTCATCTGCTGGTATACCACACTGGCAGGAAAAGCATCTCCAGTGTGCTGGAAAAAACTGTGATCACCATGTCCTCTAGGCCCTATTCAGAAAGCCCTGGAGTGTGTCAGACTGGGGAGCTCCAGCTCCAGATTCCCAGGCAGATGTTCCACACGGGAACACGGGGTGTCACCACAACAACTGGTGACCATAAAGCACCTGCACGGAAGCTGCTGTGCCTTTCCCAGCGACCGCAGCTGCAAGAGCATTGCTGTTTGCTGAGGTACTGAACTCATCCAGCTGTGCTCCACCAGACACTTATTAATGAAATGAAGGAGGGCGGCTGATAGCATGGTGACACTAACGTTGACCAGCCGACAACCGAAAGTTATCTCCACACACACCCTTGATTGTACTTGGTGTCCTTCCTTTGACCCTCATGTCCTTCCTCTGATTTTGAGTAAGGAGTGTAAGCACTCCCAGCTATTTCAATATATCTTTTTCCTATTTTTTTTCCATCATAGAGGATATTCCTCCTTCATTGCTTATACTCATGTTTGCTTACCTTCCAAAGAAGTGAACACATCTTGTGGGTGATTGGTGAGTCTGAGCTTATCCATTGGGAAGGGTTAATGAAATACTCCATAGTGCTCAGGTAGCTTGTGACAGCAACCTCCTCACAGTTTCTTGGAGGATTTTCTTTCCAATATCTGAATAAAACACACCTCCTGAAACTACTAGGACTGCTCATAAACTGTTCTAAAATGGCTAGAAGGACACATTCTTGGGGCTCGTCCTTTTGTATGGTACACAAGAAAAGGGACAAAAAAACCTCACTGAGCATAGAATTTCCCAGGAGAATATCGCTGAGCTTATCTGCAGCTAAGTCACAGTCAGTCTTGTACCTCTGTTTGCCTCAGAGTCACCCTTCCCAGTCCATGTATGAGGATTATACTTCACACGGTTCTTTAGATGGTCATATCAAATATGACACAATTTGGGAACATGGGATGCTAATTATTCCAGGATGATTTCTTAAGTACATCACTAGCTTGTTTTTACATTCAATTAGATGTACTGGAATGGTTGGTAGGCACCTGAAGTTGATGTGGAGAGGGCTCCTGTGCTCAGCTGAAGCCACCCAGGGAGGCATGTGGGCAGGGGAGCAGCCCAGCAAAGGGCCAGAACAGGTCTCCATCTACCCAAGCCAAAAGGGTTTGGGAGCACAGCTGAAAGAAAAGCTTTTAGTAGTTACAATAATCAATAGTATACTCTTTGCTATTTAATTTGTTGCTCTCGTGCTTTCCTGGGGCTCCCACTGCCGGCAGTGGAATGGCTGCAGAAGACAATCATGGGGGTGGGGGGAGAGAGGGGGAAGGGGGTGCCACACTATTATCAATATACAGCAGCAAAGTGCTCCTCCATGTGTCTGCATGGGAAAAGTCTTAAATGCAAAGCCAGGAACCTCTGTGATAGAGCAAGAAAACTTCCCTAAATAATTGGGGAGCAGAGAGAAAACCAGATTTACTCCCTGATAGGGTATTATGCAACATGTTTCTGTCCGAACAACAAAAATGATCGAGAAGAAAACTGAAGAGATTAAAGACACAAAATCAAAATGCTGACGATTCTAAACTGTGTAAAGGGTTTTGTCAACATGGGGCTAAAGTTACACACTACCATGTACAACCAAAGAAACAGGCACAGTGTCAGATAAAATGACATTGTGAGAAACAGAATCTTAATTATGTTTTTAAAATTATGATAGTTCTTTACATACCGATTTTTTAATGTCAATGCTCTGAGCACTTCCCAGTCCTAAAGATTGCTGCCTCTAAAATCCTAAGGCTCAGAATGGGAATATCAGTGGTGGCTAAAAGGGAAGGATTTTTCTCTTCCTCAGTTTTTCGCCATGGAAAATGTCTACTAATGAACACAAAGAGCAAGGCAACAGCTTTCAAAAATGCAAAGTCAAGCTTACCTGCGGCCCACCTCTAAAGCAATCTTGTTTACCCATCAACACCTCAGAAACAATTTCTTCTTCATTCACATTCCTCAACAGCAGCCTTTATTATATGGTGTACCACATCCTAACATTAGTTAGCACTTCACTGGCAGGCTAAGTATCATTTTTCAAAAGGACTGCAATTAACAAAATAAAACAAAACCCTTTTTAGTTCAAGCAGCATTGCTTCTTTCCCTCTCTTCAAAGTGATGGTGTCAAATTGTTGCTTTCCTCTTGCAGATTGCTGTAAACCAGCAACAATGGAAATATTTTCCAATGTGCAACAGTTTTCTCTTGCCTACTGCCTTTCACCTGAATATTTTAAAACACTTGGCAAGAGCAAAGGGTGGGGAAGGATATTGATTTTCTTTGATTTTTCTTCAGTTTATATGGAGAGTTGCAGGCAAAGAGGTGGTAAGTAACTTGCCTCGGGTTACGGAATGACTCATCTGCAGAGTCAATAATAAAGCCTGGTTTTCTGGACCCTCCGGATTATTCTTTTCACAAGATAATCCAGCAAGTGTGATGACTTCACCTCAATTTGAAATTTGGTAATGTGTCTTTCTTGGAAAAAAATCGTTCTGTTTGTGTTGGGGAAACATCCTGCTTTATTCATTGTGTTGATACAGTAAATCGCCAGCCTGTCCAGCCTTTGAGACCAATGCCAGTGGCAGTCTGAATGCAGAGCTTGTGAATGACTCTCACACAGCCATCAGCTTGAAAGCTGTCTAGCAAACTCACAAATGTGAAACTGTAATACTACAGCAGTATTAGTCTGCAACAGCTGGGAAACCATAGAGGTCTTAATGGCAATGAACAGAACATAATCAGCTGAAATACTCTGTATTTCTTTGGTGGTTTGAAACGTGATCTTCTCTCTATGGAGAAAATCCTTAACGGATGGAGCTTAGAGATTTATTTCCCTATTTTTGGAAACAAATTCAGTGCAAATGAAAAAAAAATTGTTTGACTTGAAGTTTTGTATATAAAACCAGCTTAGTTTTGTCATTAAAATACCATGGCTGAAAACTGTCCACAAAACATAAAAACATTGACTGGTGATGGTAATCCGGCTCCCTCAGGGGCAGCCTGAGATCCTCTTGGTGCCATGGTCTCTAGGCAGGATTTTATGGCTGGATTGGCTCTTCTATGGACAGCAAGGTCTTCCCCTCACCAGGGCTATTGCTAGGCTCGTGAAGGAGCATGGAGGTCTGAGACAGTCCCCCAGCGCTCCCACGAAGGCTCATGACAGACTTGCTGGTGCTTTTTGATTTTGCTGGGCGGGCCTTTCAGTTGATGTTATACTCAGAGGTAGGAGAGAAGGTAAGCTTAAGAAAAATACAGTATTGCCTCTGGAACGCAGATTTCTCTTTTGGGCAAACTTGTTTATCTAAAAAAAAAAAAAGGAAAAATCAAAAAGAAGACCTCTCCTCTTCCTCCAGTGTCTCTAAGGGCCAGCTTCTTCTTCCTGAGGGAGTTAACAAGGCAGCGCCTTCAATGACTCATCCTCACAACCCAGTTAAAGGCCTTAAAAGAGACTTCCAAAATCACCCTAAATAACCTCAGAAAGGAAAACCTGATTTGTTACATTCAGTTCAGCCCTATTTTGGGTGAAACATGGCAAAGCCACACGGCAAGTAGCACCATGGAGCCCACCCCATGGTAGTGACTTTGCAACACCTCCTGACACCAGCAATATCTGCGCTTTGTAATGAACTTTTAGGGCCTCCACGTGGAAAAGGGTTCCGTTGACAGGTACTGTCCCCTCCCTATTAAATACGCCTGTGCTGTGAGAAACTATGAGTCCTAATGTCTTTTTAGCTCTGGGAAATCAAGTAATCTCTTGAAGATGACTTGGAAACTGTCCTGACTTTTTGGGACCCAGACTTGTATGGCACAGCTGGGATTTAATCAACCATGTCACACAAATCGGCTGCATTTCTAGACCAAAAAAAAAGAGTCTAGGAGAGCCATCACAAAGGGACTAAGAGCTATACTGGAGGTATCTCCCCTGCAGGCATTATTCCTCTGAATAGGCCAGAGTTTAGGGCAGGTCAAAAGAAAGCTGCTGATCTGGAAATAATGGTGCATGCTGGAAAGACCCTGCCATCCCACCCAGCCCCCCAGCTGCACACCCCCTCCAGCCAACACCACAAAAGGAAACACAAACAAAGATTAGCTGCAAAATTATTATTATAGCTCCCTGGAAGTATTATCATTATTATTTTTATTGTTGTTGTTGTTGTTGTTGTTATTATTATTATGCTCAGGTCATTAACAACTGCAGTTTTGCGTCAAAGAGGTGAAGCAGTGGTTTCAAAGATGCTCTGGGGAAGGGTAGGTCCACGCTGCCTCAAACTGCTCACTGTTGCACTGTTTTCCAAATAGTCTTGCTGTAACGTAGCCTCTGATAATGCATTCTAACAGTGTTTGCCATCAAATGTCAAAAATAAGTCATGTTTGCAAAAAACCTGAAAATTACACCATCTTACATGGCATGTTTAGATGTTGGACAGCCCAATGCTTAGTTTCAGTGTATATTCCCTTCTAAACAGAAATTATAACAAAAATCCTCCCTTTACTTTGTTTCATTATATCACTGAGGCTTTGATGCATCCTCTAAAACCCTGTCAGAGGAGCATGTGCTATGTTCTGGGGTGCACGACGTGGCAGGCATTGTGTACCAGAATGGTGGAACAAGCTTTTCAATGTGCAGATTTTTTTCTACTGGCTGTAAGTATTCTCCATCAGTCCACTACTAATGCCTTAGTAATGCCTCACTAGGGCCTTCCAGCCAAATGGCAGATACAGCTACTGGGTGTAATTCTAACTTTAGCAGAAGTCATTTAACACTTATATTGCCTTTTAAAAACAACTAGGAAGGTCCAGTGAGAATTCATTTGGTTAAAACTTCCCTGAAACGAGGGTCAAAATGCTAGACCCAGTTGCACAGGGCTAAGGGAAGGGACCCTACCGTCCTCCTCCATCAGCTGGCTGCTCCAAAGCTCACACAAGGTAGAGAAGGGACAGGAATGGAAAAACACTGGGCACTGTTTTAATTTGACTCATCTCTGTCTTAAACTTTAGTTTTTTTGCCACGCACCTGGTGGGTGTAGAAAATGTCATGTAGAGGAAATCGGCAGAGGCAGGTGAAGGAACTCTTGGCCCAGAAGTCCCAGCCAAAGTGAGGACCGCCTGGACAGTAGGCACCGGGAATTGTCCTATTTGCCCCTCGTCCCACTCCCTGAGTTTTTGCTTGCAAATTCACTAGAAAGAAAGCACTCAGTCATGCAGTGCACCACACTCAAACCCCTCCCATCCTGGGAGCTCTGTTTATGCAAACACAAATCTTAGATCTCTAAATCCACTTCAAATCTGCTTGCGCTGATACACCTGTACTGTACTTTGTGACCTTCTTACCCATCAGCCATAGATAACTGAGGGTATCAGAAATGGAAGACCTCCATATAATCTGGTGTTGTTAAAAATACTAGTAAATAGCACAATAGTCAGTTTACAGTAATGCTTACAAAATAGCACTTGTAAAGCTCCCAGGGTCTGTGGAAATGGATCAAGAAATAGAGAGTTATCTACTTAACAGGCAAATAAAATATTCCATATTATGCAGCCTGCATCCATTCAGGAAAGCCAGGAGACTTAATCCATAAACTCCTATAGGCATGAATGGAGGCATCTTCCTCTTCACACAGCTAGTGTTTGTTAAATAGAAGGAATATTGCAAAGCATCCCTCGCCTGGGTTTGAATTCTTCACTCTTTGTGTTTTGTCACAGTGTGCTGCATGCAGGTTGGTTGCCAGACTCAGTAAAATTAATCTGGCTATGAGGATGACTGACAGTTTTCATGTGCATCCTAAAACAGCACAACCAGGAAAGTTTAGGCAAAGGTGTCTAATGCTCCATGAGGAAAGCTTGGCATGTATCTACCCGCAATTACAAAGGCACAGTACTTCAGCATATGACCAGAGCATAGCCAGACAAGTTACCATGAAAAAAAAAATAAATCACATAGTAATCTATAAATATTGTTTCCAAGGATATTCATAATCATGGTTGCTTTCCCTATGGAAAAAAAAAATTTTAATGAATTTTTTTGCTCCTGTTGGCATTTTAAAGCCATGGTAGCTTTGGAAAAGTGACTGAAGAGCCTGTTCACAAGGTGCATCACCTACAAAACTAATACATATCTTTCAAATGCAAAATCCTCGTTACCGTAAATGCGAGCATTATAACATGTGCTGCCTTCTCAGATCCTGGGAGGAGTCTGCCAGGATGGCAATAAAAACAAAGATTTTTGCTAGTAAAGTCATGTGTAATGATTATAGGTACACAAGGTTGGGGCATTCACTGCTTTTCTATACACCTTCAACCTGCAAAGGGAAAACAGGCTTTAACCATCCTAGGAAGATTCCTCCAGGCTGGATGTGAGGGTACACAGTAGGGCAGTCATGGCCATAGTGAAAGGTCTGTATTTCCCCGGCAAATGTGCTTCCTGCAGTACCGCTCGCCTTTTCAATATATTTTAAAAATTACGCACTAGAACGGCGTGTCCCTGTTTGCTTTTCGCGCTGACAATTGCCAGAGCTCAGGTTACAAGTACATCAAGTCCCCTATAAGAACGCCAAAGAGTAAAAGTGGGCTGCTTCCAAGTGAACGTGGACTGTCCAAAAAACCTTGTACTATTCCTAGCCTGCGCCGTGTTTCCCTCGTTGCGATATTCTCCCCCGCACAAAACGCTGGATTCTCTCAATGGGTGAAAGACAGGGATGATGTGTATATATTCAGGTAGTACTCTGTATCACTGAGGGTTTCAGTGCACTGAGTCTGTGGGGCTCAGTGCTTAGGATAGACTTTTTTTGTGGCAAACCTGGCTAAAGCCATTCCTGGTGACTCTTGTTTCCTTTCAAAGCAACCTAACGCACATCAGCCTCAAGAAGAAGAAAAAAACATAGCCTTATTTCTGTATTTGACGTATGTTTAACTTACCATTACATCGGGAAAGATATCAATTGACTTATGTCAAATTAACTTGTTGAACATTAATATTAAGCAAGCCCAGTAATTCCTGACAAACCTAACGTATTAATAAGGATACAATTATACATACTCCTGGTTTATACCATTTCAAGTTAATTAGAGCGCAAGCCTTAACAGCTAGTGACACTCCATGCACTACAGCCGTCTCACTAAATCTAATGCTCCTCTGAAACACCTAGCTTAATTTAAAGTCATGGAGACACGGCATGAGCCAGCAGTTGAGACGAGAATGTAAAAGACAGTCCTACAACAGTTACAGTTTTCTGAACATTTCCACCCCATGACATTAACTGTAATTTCCTTGATTACTACAACTCAGATAGTTCTTCCCCCACCCCAGAGGTTGGGTTTTTTTCCCCTTTATGCTGCTGAGAGAGCTTTACTCACGGTCACTGTTTCCTTTATACCACCAATTAGTCAGCCAGCTCCCCCTGGTTGTGTGGGGTTTTCACGTGAGTGTGAGAAAGCAGGCATGAAGAAACCTAGGAAAATATGAATGTAAAACCACAAAAAAAAGGCAAGCATCGCCAAGGCCAGGTGCAGGCTCTGAAACTGTATGTAACTTAGTTCCAAGCCATCTTAGCATAAACTTGTAGTTAATATTGTCTTGTGGTTAATATTGTCACTGTTGTGTTGGCAGAGGCTCATGGTCTGAACTCTGGGCATTTTTTTTTTTAAGGTACATCCTACGAGATTCAAGTTCCACTTACCAAAGATATTCAGAAGAAAACATTTAGCTGTGAAATTTCATTGGGAACCAGAGTGCTGTTTATTAATACATAGAATATATATATATTTTAAATCAGATCTTAAGTTCTTTAAGCAGAATCAAAGGAACTGCATTATTCACTGTAATTATTGGTGCACAGTTACCCTCACTGTGTCCTCATTAAGCTGCAGAAAAAGCAGATGATTTTCAGGTTTTACCCTTTCCTTCTCCCTTTCCATGATGCTTTTTCTCATCAGAGCTTGCTGCCAATCCCTCTCCTCTGGCTGACCTTCCTCACAGGGTACACGCTATTTCCTTCCAGCCTTTTTCTCTCCCATCCTTACTCTTCATATCACCCAAAAACATCCTGCCCAAAGCCACCGGGATGAGGACCGTGCCAGCTGCAGTTCCCTCCCCTGCTAGCTGAGCTTTGGGACAGGCTTCGGTGTCCTTTTTGAACTCGGGGGGTGGAGGGTGGGGGATTTGTGCCCAGCCACCCAGAGCAGTTGCCAGCAGCAATCCACAGCCCTTTTGTGCCCCCTCCCTCCCTTTTTGCTCCAGCTGCTGGAGCTGTTATCCCTCCTTTCTTCCCCCCCACCCCGGGCATTCAGGGCCACAGCTGTTTGATCAGGTCATGGTCCCATTCTCTCACAGGGCTGCCTCTGCAGAGCCAGTGGCAACTCGCATGATAAACTGCTGGTGGAGAGATCAGATTTTCCTTTTCATTTCTTTTCCACCAACAAGGAACTCTCCCCTGTTCATCTGAGCATACAGCGGCCATCAAAGCTGTGTGCTGGCAGCTGGATGGCTGGCATGGCACATGCCAGCTAAAATCAATATATCTCATACTCCTTTTCCATTTATTTCCCCCTCCCATTTACCCTTGCAGGCATACAGAAGGAAGAGCAGGCGAGTAATGCCATGGAGTGCTTGTCGCATTACTGCTCCTTCAATCACGTAGTGAATTATAAAAGCAGATCACATTGGTTTTGTGTGAGGTACCAGAAAACTTTTGGATGGTCACTGCTGTATGATCTCATGCAGACAAACCACCTGTTAGAGGGCTGTAGCAGCCATAAATTGGTCCTGGGGATGCTTGGACAAATAACTGTCTTTTCTGTTGTCCCAGCAGAGCTGATTTATCTGTATATAATACCTATTTTGTCTGCAGAAATTGCCATTAAAATGTTAGCTTAGTAATATTTTCCATTAGTAACTCCTGAGCTTTCCATGTTACCATGTGCGTGCAGATGTATGTACCTACATACGTACACACTGCAGTCTGTTGGAAGAAACGCAAGCATATTTAACACTGAAACATAAATGCAACTGTTGTTAAGGTTCAGTGGAGATCATAAAAGGTAGGAAATGGTAGAATGAATTCTTATAAAAAAAAACCCAAAAACCAGCATCAGGAATAGATAGCAAGGAAGTTGTAAAGTCAGTTGTATTCTTGTTTATGATTGCAGTTCAATTCCTTTTTCTTTTTCTTATGGATAAGATAAATTTTGACATCTCCTAGCTTCAAGACTTTTGTTTTTTGATGCACCTTTAACAAAGTTATTAACAGATTCTACAGGAGATCAACACTTTTATTTTTTAAGTGCAAAAATAGATTTTGCATAGGCTTTCCTGCTTTGTTTTCAATTCTTTGTGGATTGTTTTTAGAAAAGAAAAACTGATGGTTTAATTTTTTAATTTTTTCCTCTCCCTTTCTCCCCTTTTCCCTTTTTTGCCATTACCTGTAACAGAAAATCTAGTAGACTTGTACCAACTCTTTCCTTTTCCTCACTTTGTACTTTCTCTTCATTTCTTCAGGCTTTGAAAAGCCATAGGGTGGCAAGAAATGGGATTTTTCAGAAGTTAGCAAGCTGCAGAATGGCCCAAGGAAAAAGCAGAACCCCACTCTGCCTGGCATTTTTCAATTCATAACAATAGGGAGCAAAGAGATTTGAAGACAAGCGGTAATAGTAATGCTTTTGCTACTAAAGTAATTCCCTTTTGAATATTGCCAAATAAAAGTAACTGCCATGGTTTAGAGTGTTTCTCAGGAACACGTTCCTCTTCTTTTGTCAAACTCTAATACAAACACGAAGAATTAAAATCTGGCTTTTGCAAAACAAGTGTGTTTCACTGGACATGTTAAGCAATCTCGGTGATAACACTGTACAGTGCCTTTACAAAAACACAGGCCAAGAGCCATGCCTCTCAGAAACAGGAACCCAAAGCACCTTGCAGCTTTCAGAAAGGTCTGGTGCTCTTGGAGCATATCTGTGCCATGGAAAAAATACACCTGACCCTTTTCTACCCACAACAACTCTATGTCGGCTCTGCAGAAGACCTGGTAGTTTTTACAACGTGGCAGAATGGGGAAAGGGTGCATACCTGTGTGACAGTGAGAGAAAGGGAACAAGAGGAACGGGCTTTCTGGACTTCTGAAACATCTCCATTTTAGTGTTCAAACTCAGAAGCCTTTTATTGCACTTCACCTCAAATCTAGCAGAAAACCTCTTCCTCAGACATGAGTCTTGTGCCAGTTTTGAGATAGATATTCCATTTTGTGTTGGTTTTGGATGTGAAGCCAATATTGGCCTAATCATGGAAACTGAGTCGCAGCTTTAAATTTGGAGAGGCAACCAGTTCTCCTGAATGCTTTTAAACACTTCCAGCCCTTTGGATGAAAAATGCTCATGCCTGTTTTACCATTAATCACTTGGAGTAAGACCACTGGCTCCAAAGGACCAGCTAAACCCTACTAGATACACAGCTTCTTCTTGAACATCCTCTGCATTACATGAAGTATCTAAAGAAAAGGTATTTATACAAATAAGTCATGTGCCAAGTGGCATTTTCTTTCATTCCAAACAAAGACGTGAGGTTTACATACGTAAAATGCATAGCTCTGTATGCCATACTTTCCCCAGTGCATTTTCAGGCAAAATAACATGCTGGATGCCAAGACTACAAGTTGTTCAACAGAAAATCCAGCTATCATTAATGCAGGTATCCATTCTCCAGTGGAAACAGTCTCCATCAACAGCAGACAGTCGTGGCTTTTAAATAGGATTCAGTGGCAGATAATACAAAGCAGTACTTTCACAACTGGAGCATGGATGAAAAATGACACAGTCCAGCAACATGACAAGTAACAGGCCTGCAGGGTGAAGTTCTGACTGGCTTTAACTGGAAAGCTTGTTTTCTCTCGAGCACACATTTGCCAACTTCAAATGGCACTTACTATTTTTGGTAAAGTTGTTGCAAGCCCTCACACATGCTTCATCCAACACCAGTTCAATAGTATATGATAATCATTTGGTATTAAATGCTGGCAACAGAGCCAGAAGGTTTCCTTCATGCATCCTCCTTCCACTGCCAAGGCAATCAAATTAATTCTGTTAACAGCCTGCCAAGTCAGTTAGCCCACTAAACTGTCCCGTCTTAAAAATGAAATCGAGACATTCATATCAAACCGTGCCGTTTCCTCACTGAGTGTGACGGCTGGAGCCCTGCCAGCGGGAATGACTGCTATCATCATACGATGCCATGCGATGGCTCTAATGAGCTGACATTTCCTGTTGCTAAATTGCCACGTCTGAAAGCCAAACCAAATAGTGTTCAACCTCTTTAGAAACCAGATGATGGTTGCTGACTTTTCCTTCTGCCTTCTGTTTCCTCGCTTTCGACGTTTCTCCATCCAAACCTGCCTAGATAAAGAGGTCTGAAGTCAAAAACTGCTCCTGCACCACATGGAATATATCAGACTGCTCTACAAAATGAAGCTGTCTCATGTTGCTTCCCCAGCCTTCGTAGTCTGCTCTGAAAACTTAACCATTCCTGTGTTAATCAAAAGGGGGAGCTGCCGTGAGCGAGCACCATGGGCACAGGTTGCCCACACTAGCCTGGCTATACTGTTTTGCCCTGGGTCTACACCTGAGCGTGGTTTCCTTCCACATAGTTTGCTCTCCTCTGGCTGCTTATTTCAGCAACAACTAACAGCAGCAGCACAAGGGAGACTTCAAATAGCCTTTCTAGGATCTCCAGGGTATCAGGGCAGAGCATTCAAGTTGCTGTCACTATTACATCTTTTGACTGTCTTATAATCACCATATGGCACAGTGAAATGTTAAGGCTTCTCTTCAGAGTAATTGCCTTAAGTTTTTTGTCTTAAGTTTTTCACCTATAGGAATACTCCTTGAGGGGGTCACATCACCCATGTGTGTTGAAACCACTGTGCTCTTAAGCCCAGCAGTGCTCACTGACGTAGACACTTCTTCTGACGCAGGGGCACAACAGGTACACCCAAGGAATATTAATGGGAATAAAAATTACAGGCTCAGGCCTCCCATGGCAAGACAGAGGTAAAAAAGCAGCCAGTAATCCTCCGTGATTCTTAACACACACTCCTCAGCATAATTAGTGAGCTATCGGTCAAATACATTTGAACAAGCAAGAAAAAGATGTTTTGCTTGAAAGAGGATGGAAAATGGGAAGAATGGCAGAAAGATTTCTTTTTCACCCATATAAAGAAGGCCACTAGGTACAAGGCAATGTAATTTTTCTATGCTGTTTTTTGCTAGGCTAGGTTAGAATCGGAGAGGGGATTTTGTCTACCTGCACCAAGCTGCTCTATTAAGACTATGAACTAAATAGGGGCCTGTTTAGCTAGCAGCATAGTTTTCTTCATAGCCTTTACTTTTACTCTGCAAATGGAATATGAATTTCATATACCTCAGGCTGTACTTGCAAACTTTTCCCTAATCCACTGCACTGGTAGTCTTGGCTATCCTCCATCAACTTAACTATTAAGTCTCAAAAGTCTGTTATACAATTTATAGACTTGGGGAAAGCTCATTTTGCTAGCATGCAGGCTACTTGCAAGGGGCTGACACTCATCTGTTCAGTTTGGTTTGCTCTTTTCTGTAGTGACATATTTCACCTTAGCAGCACTAATAAATAACTAAAAATTATTCCACCTATTTCTTTGAATTAGGTTGAATTCAAGGAATGAAAACTACTACACGAAAGTGTTTCCTCTGGCAGCAATGTGCTTTGTACAGCAGTGACACTGAAAAAATCAACAGTACTGGTCGGAACTGAACGTGTCTTTACAATTTCCAATTTTCTATGCCATGAACTGAAGTAAGTCTCTTCTTTAGGGATGCATTAGGTGACAAGAAAAGACCATCAAAAACATGAACACTAGGAATAAGAACTCTTCAGATTTTTGTAATTTAAGCGGTTTTCAACACAGGTCTTTTTCCCAGAAGGAAAATAAGATGGTAATGCCCCAAAGATATCTCAAATAGACTTTTACCTAAGGCATATCCCCATAAGATAACCTATCGCTTCCCTGACAATTCTGGGATACAGAAGTCAGTGCACTGTGGTTCAACATAATCGCTATGTACGGCGTGTATTCCTTATAATTTTGAAAGCATCCGCTTCATCCCTTCCCACATTAATATGGCAAAGATTTCCAAGGAAGCTTAAAGCGTAGGGAAAATTAACAAAGAAAATAGGTGCTGACATGAATAAAAGTAATTTTCCTCTCAAAGCACCAAGACAAGCTACTGATGCCACATACTGTTCTCCTCCCCACCCCAACCACTTCCCCTTGCTGAGGACTTCCATTATCAAGACACTGCAGTCCAAGCTACAAGATTGCATGGTTGCACAGAACCAAACCAGCCTTCTGCCTTTGTGTTTAATTAACTTTGAACTTCTGAAATTACTAATTAGAAAAAAACTGATGCTTATCCTAGGTACTGATCTATTTTGTGTAACCTGGCCAAAGGTCCACTGTATACAAAATAGATGTAATGAGATGTGTAGTCAAAATAGAACAATATATTGTGTCAGACGATCAGAAGGTCAATAATATTCATATACAAGCATTATGTTAATACAGACGTGTTTCTCAGCAAGTGTGTTATGATATATGTTACTTTCTGTTGACACTTTGTTTTCTGACACAACAGCTGGGTTAATATGAATTGTGTGTAATTACAACAGGTGATCTTTCAAATTACTGTTTCTCAGAGAAGTCCCAGAGAAGAAAAAGGGACCTTGTGTTAAATAAATGCCCACAAGATCAGCTCTGCTCTTTTTTGACCAAAAGGAAAATGCAGGAAAAAAAATTCAGGTGACTTTCCATTCCTATTTGCATGATACTTGCTTTTGTTAACAGGCACACATAGGTATACTGACCTGTTGCTGGAAGGGCAAGCACATTGAAAAGAACAGAAGAAGGAAGGTTACGTCCTCAGATGACAATGTACATTAATTGATTAAGAGAATGTTATGTCATCTCTGAATAGGCGTAGTGTAAAACTCATGCTTCCTTCAAAGTCTGGCAGCATTAACAGCACGCTGTTGATAATATAACTCAAGGTCTCAGTAACTTTGACAGCTCTGCAAGGGTATTTTGGAAGGATTTAGTGGTTTTGAATAACTTATTTCACTAACCCATAAAGAAACACTTTCCTTCAACACAAGCACGAGTGGTTATTTTCTGTACTTAATAAGGCCAAGGTAAAGAAAACCCAACTGCATATTTCTAAATATTTTATCTTTACACAAGCCTGGGTTATGCAGAGTACAGAGCCATATACATACTTTCACAGAGAAGGTAATAATATCTGTCAAAATCTCAAGAACTGCCTAACCCGCATGTCAAATTTTTCAAGCAGGAGTACAAAATTAAACAGAAGCATTATTAAAGATAGGAACCTCCCCATCTGATAAGAAGCTGCACTTTCTGCTCATCTCTAGGGGTAGAGAAGCAACAGAAAGTCAACAACTTCTGTTCATTTCCTACAGTACTGCAGTATAGTATTAAACAACCATTTTTCCTTTGAAGTGTGTGTGGAAGATCTATGCCTATAAAAGGTCCTCCAACCATATTCAAGGCCTATCTCTTTATCCTAGAGATTTCCTATCTTACGGGATGAAAGTGTGGGAAAAGTGGAGATCGAAGGAATTCAGACTTTTCCCAATACTCTTGGTAAGCTTTTAGATGTCCCTGTTCTGTGGTGAACTTCTGATAATGCACTGAAGTCTTTCCATCCATTACAAAAAATCCCATAGAACCAGTGTTGAAAAGTTACATTTAATTTATTTTCTGTTATTACTACTACTACCCGTAAAAGAGTTTCAAAATTCCTCAATGTTTCACATAACGTTTCTCACATGACATGAGAAACACTAGCAGGCTAAAGACTAAATGAAATACACTACTACAGAACAGAATTAATATCTGACATCTCTGGTGCATCTACATGAACAATCTAGGCGAAGAAAGAGTACGAAGCAGAAATAATTAAAAATAACCATCATCTTCTACCTCCTTGTGAGTTCCTGTTACATTAGTCCCTGAGTTTTTTGGTTGTTATTTTTTCATCTTGTTTAGATTAAGGGTCACGGTGATGTCCTGTCATCATCACAGTACTGTGAGTATGTGCCCCAACAACTCATAGATCAGTGTACATAGGAAATTCATTAAAAATACAATCATTTACTACTAGCTTGGGATTTCTTCAAAATTGACCCTCATCTCCATAAGAGCATTTAAATGCTTTCTGACTGGCAGCCAAGGCCTTTTTTCGGTGGGTCAGCAGAGATGGTTGTGTCCTCCTTTCACTGGGGCTAAGAGTGGTTTCAGATGTTATCTTCTTCATATCCTGCCCCACGCTGTCCCAAGTAGATCTGGGATCCATTTGGAGCCCTGCACTTAGTCATCATGTTAGTCACAGACGACAAAAACATTCTGTTCCTGTTTGCCAGCCAAATACTGAATCTCTGCCCTGGAGGATACGCAATAAATGCAACACTATTGTGCGCCGAGAAAGCCCAGCTCAGCTGGGTAATGCAGGAAGCACATCGTCTGATTAATAAATACACATTAAATGCTTTTTAATAGTAAACTTGTGAAGCTGCAGAACCTGTATGACCTCCCCCTGTTTTTCAAGCATGACCTTCAGAGGTGTTTGAAGAGAGAAGAGATGCACTGAACTGGCACCGAGGAGGGGTGCATGTCTCATTCCTCAGTCGGCAAATGTGGTAAAAGTGGAAAAAAAATTGATTCCAAATGCTATCATAAAACATACTCTATTTTAATCACTGTGTTTTACAGAAAAAGACTGGAAGCAGGAAAAGCCAAAATGCAGTCTCCACAGCTTCGACCAAGCACAAACACTGAGCGTACTTCTCGCTTCCAAGATTTTCTGTAGCCTTTAACAAATATCTTCACTCATTGTTTGAAAATAAAGGATAAGCATTGTGGCAAGACCTGTGAAGAGCAATCAAATCAAATGCCATCTGTATAAACCTGAGAAAAATCTGAAGAGTAAACAATGCCTCCATCAGAGAATTGTCACAACACTTTACTGTTATAATTATTACACTATTATAGTATCTTCCTTAGCAACAGCCTATGGTTTGTTTAAGCTGCACAAATTTTGAAGAGGTTGACATTGCGATGATTCAGTGGATAATATAGTTAGGTTCTTAATAAACTACAAGTAAAATTTATCCAATCTCCAAGTGAAATTAATCCAATTTCATTTCGTAAATGACACCTGATTAAAATTGTCCAGTGTCTCATATGCCAGAGGACAGCCGCCCTGATACAAGAGCTGAATTGACTGAGAAAAATGACTGGAGAGGACCAAAATAACAACTATAATAATTCATTCTTCTATTTCAGTTCGAAAAGGAGGTGACTATTGCTGTCTTGCCCAGACTTGAAGAAAGTGACTTTCCAAGGTCATCCAACAGTGCATGGACTAGAGTCCAAATTGCCAGGATCCTATGCAATACTCTCCCCACTAGGTTATAGAGGAGATGCTTCATTTCAACGCTGTCATTTATTTCCAGCAACGAATGCACACTGTACCTTCTCACTTTAATGTGGTGTGTTTTCTGTTTGCATGTTTTAACTCTGGAGCACCTCATTCCTCTCCCATCATCACCTACACATCAGGCAACAGGTAGTTCGGCGTATATCATTGTTCACTTTCACTCTCTTTGCACCTGTATTTCACAACGCCGTCGGAATTAGACGTTTCCAAGCATTCACAAAACAGTTTATCTCATGGCTGAAGTTACTCCAATAACAGTAGCAACCCTATTGCTATATTATCAGTGGTGTCTCCCAAGTCCCTGACATCTGGAGCTTGGTACATCGGTATTACACTGTGACTTTTGCAGCCAGGAACTGGGCTTGTCTCTACCCCTGGCATGAAACCTCCCCTAACTCAGCCACAAGTCCATTCCTCTAAGTTTCTAGGGCCATTCAGACATTAAAATGTTAAGGTTGGGGTTTTCTACAAAGCCTACCTAGGAAGGTGTCTTTGGCTTTCGGTGGCAATTCCCATTACGGTGATCTTCGTGATTTCCTAACAGCAACCAACCTGAGTCAGTGTCGAAAATAAAGGAATAGATTGCTTTGGAAGGCTGTGAAAGCAAGCACAGAGAAGTCTTTGCTGTAGTATTAGTAACGCTGTACTCTGCCCTTCCACTTTACCATCTGGAATGACAGTAAAGAGAGCTGAGAAGTTACTGTGGTGGTTGCAATAATAACCTGTTTCTTTTCTCTGCCTGGGAGCCATTTGATCGGTTTTGCATTCAAAGCCTTTGCTGGAAGGAGTTACGGCTATGTGAATATTATTGTGTTCTTAGTCATACATTTAATAGATACAAAATATTTTAACTGAGCACTTCTTAGAACCATTATAAAGCACTTTAACACTGTTATATGCTTTAGCCAGTCCTATTCTTTGCCTTGGTGACTGTGCCTCCCACTATACCTTTCCCTCTCCCAAATAAAAGAAAACGATGATTTAATCTAGGAGACAAATGCTGAGGGCATCAGCAGATGTGTTTTTGCTTCTCCACAGTCTGACTCATGGTCTTCTTCAAATCCCCAGATGAAGTCAACGCAACAGATTTCATTGCTCTGAAAGGGGTTTAGATCAGACCTTTTTCATGATCCTGAGGAAGTTACTTTGACCCCCCCTGCTCCCCTGCCCAGCACACACTTCAGTGAAACAGGGATGGCAACAGGAACCGGTCTTTGAACTGTTTGTTTGGGAGCTGCCATATAACTAACTGCATGTTATCATGATGATGGATAAGGAAACAGTTAATGGTCCAACCATTATTACTACAGGTTGAAAAGAAGTAATTTTTATTTATATTTCATTGTTGTTTAAAGTACTCAGAACTAAGAAAGGAAATATCTGATGATTAATGATGTGTTTATATTGACTTTCTTCCCATCCACTTTTTCCTAACACGACGAAATACTTCCTCAGCACAGAAACATGGTGTTAAGAGGAAAGTGTCAGAGAACAGAATAAAAGTCAAAAGTCTCTTTTGCATGAGGGCTCTGTTTTGTAATTTTCAGGACTTTAGCATGAGAAAGAAGCCATTTCTCAGGCCCCATTACAGCTGTTCCAAACATGCGTGGCACTGGTGGTGGTTGTGTGGGGGGCTGGGTGTGTTGCAAGACCCCATGGGGGCTTCTCGGTGGTCCCAGAAGGGGACAAAGCCATGCTAGCCCCATCGGGGACTGGTGGTGGCCAGGACAAGGAGCCTCATGGCTGGCTGCCCCGCTCCGAGGTGCTTTGCTGCTGGGGGATTCCTGGTCCCTCCCCACCCTGCTTCTCTGCATGTCCCTGCCTGCTCGCTGTGCTTGCCGAATCCTCCGGCTTCATTGATTTATTTGTTTCTTCATGCAGAGCTCTCCAAGATCAACCCCGAGCCACGGGCAAGCTCTGGGAGAGGTGGCAGAGGAGGAGAGCAGCAAGCTCTTGAAAGTGAGGTTCTCCAGCTGTTGCAGGAGGTGGCTCTGCCAAAACGTGAAATGATTGCCTATCCCCACTTTTGCAAGGTTTTACGGCTCCGTTCACACTTCCATCTGTCTTCCCCCTCCGCTTCCCTCTCTTCCCTCTCCCTCCCCCTCTGTCTTTTTCTGTCGGATGCTTCAAGGAAAAGAAAATGTATGGAAGTGGTTCCAAGAGCTGTTTTCTCTGCCTTGGTGCTAGTCGGTGCATGCTCCTGGCTGGCTCAGCCCTCCCTTCTCCCTGCCCGGCTCCAAAACTCCTTCACCTCACACAAAAGATAGATCATGTTACCATTCATTAGCTGCCTCCTGGGCCCCAGCCCCCAGAGCTGGTGAGTGCATCCTTAAAAGTGCCAGGTACATGCAGCTCCCTGCCCCCTGCGCCTCCTTTATAGGATAAAATTCCCTTTCCAGTCTCCCACCCTGGGAAAAGTGTGAATTTCAAGTCTTTTCTGAGACAAAAAAGAAAATTACGTTCACTTTCTGCATAGGGATGAGTGGTAGGAAAGACAGGTTGTCTTCCTTTCCAACTTAATCAGGAGATTGCTTAATAAATTTAAGCCAAAAATTCAGAGCAATGATACGTGCTCAGTTTTGAGGACAGGCTGCCTGAGTGACACCATGCTTGTCCTGCATCCCCAGGGACAGCTTCAGGCGTGTTCCAGCAGGGAAGGCAGGACCCCCGCTTTCTCCAGCCTCTTTTCCTGCCTCAGCATGCCGCAAAAGCAGCTCGCCTGTCGTGGACAGCAAAATTAATTTTGCAAGGACTTCTGAACTTGCTCTGGTCATCCGAGCCCAAGCAGTAACTGCAAAAGACAGTCACCTTGCCATTCCTCTGCCCTCCTCATCCTGTCCCGCTCTTGCACCTTCACCTCCCTTGTTTTCTCCCTGTATCTCACTCCAGGGCTTTTGGACCTCAGTACTGCTCTATCTCCATCAGTGATAAGACTGCAAAGTGCAAAACTTGAAAACCCTGATTCAGTCTCTAATCTTGGTTTCGTGCTGCTCTCCTTCTAAACCCCAATGGGCATTTTTGTCTAGAGTTGGATCCTCATCTCAAAAGCAATTTCAAGAATTCAGAGTTGTGCATTGCCTCCCTTCTGCTGGCTCAAACCCAGATCAAATCTGGATTTTAGGGACTGAATTTTCACTTGCATATTTCTGTATTCAGACACTGTTCATGACATGAAGACCACACTGTGGCCGGCTGTGAGAACGGGATTTGCAAACAGTATATTGCAAACGCAATGATACAGGTGCTTACTGAGTATCATAACATGTTTATAACACAATCATAGTTGTTATTAAGAGTATTAAATAAAAACTATTTCCTTTATGCAGTGTTAAATACTTGTAATGATTGATTTTTATAGAGAAAGAAAATTCCCCAAATGGCCCAGTCTGAATTAATAGTTAGCATCCTGTAAAATATTTCAAGTAACAAAATCATAAAACACACTCAAAGAACGTGTTTATTTGACTAATGGTGGTATAAAAAATGAGCTCAGAAACTAGGATCTTGTATGACAGGAGTCAGCAGAGAGTGATTTTCTGGAGGTGAATAGGAAACTTAAAAATGGAGCAGCAATGCTGATGGGTCCTGAGTCTGGTGACACTCATGGTGCCGTTATAAAGACTGCCAGGCTGAGACGTACAGTAGCAGTATAAAAACAAGTCCATTTTTAAGGTTTGTTTCTTGGCCTTCCTTCCGCAATGATGTCTCACCTACAATATAGCCAATGACTCATACTTCAATTATTGCTGCTGTCATTCTGGTCCAAATTGCTCGGAGGAAGGGAAGTACTGATAGAGACACTTCAGGAGATTAAAATAACTGTGTCTGCAATGCTTTATAACAGCTTTGCTATAAGGAACCCGCTTTCTCCATGATTACTTTGTTATGAATTCACTTGTGCAACACGTTCTTGGAACAGCACAGTTTGTTTCTGGAAGCAGGAACTAGTGACAGGAGATTCATTATAGACAGGGAATATTTTCCTTAAATAAAAGCTGTCAGGTCAAGTCAGGCTTTTATATTACTGTTTGTAAAACAAGGTGTTTACATACCTGTAAACCTGCCATATATATTTTTTTTTTTCTGATGAAAGTCACCTTTAGAAAAGTAGGTGGAAACAGTTCTTTGGCACTGGAGCCAGAGCGAGAGCAGAAAAGGCCAAGCCGCCACGCTTCCCTGCCCCTTCCTCCCTTTGCAAAGCGCCAGCCTCCGAGGCAAGGAGCCCGGGGCAGCTGAGCACCCCGAACTCAGTAGCAAACCCTGCAAACAACAGGGACGTGCAATGAGCACCCCACCGCGGTCGGCAGCACCCCCGGCTCTGCCCGCCCTGCAACGCTGCCTGCAGGGAGGGTGCAGGCTCCTGCCTGCAGCTAGCCTCCTGCCAACCACTACGTCTGTCCCCAGCTCCATGGGAGCCCGAGTCTTCATCGTAATGCTAATAATTAAGATACTCTAGATGATAAATAAAAGCGCTAAGAACTCACCCTGCTGTGTATTGCTCCTCTGTAGGCAGCTAGTCAACTGTTTTATCTAGATTAACATCTCTGAAGGAAAGTATTTATAATTTGGCAATCATGGTCAAAGTGTTTAGACAACTCAGTCAATGGAAAACCCTGAGGAAAAAAGAAAACAAAAACAAAAACATGAAGACAGAGGGATGTATGGGGAGTGCAAATCCCATTTGATAAACTGTCTTTAAACAAAACCTGGCCTCTTTTGCCCATGGTGAATTCACAAGGACTGTTACTTTCTCGACTTCAGTGTGTTTTGCCTCCCAAAGGTGAAGGAAAGCAGGCTTCCTAGATAAACAGTATAAATTAATATAGAAATTAGATGCTCAAATCAGAAACAGGAAAACTGGAAACCACACAGGATCTCTGCACTTCTGCTTTCCGTACTCCGGGGCTGGTAGAGTTGGCACTGGGCATTTTTATTCTGGAGTGAACACTCACGTCCCCTAATTTACCCTGCCATTTGCCCACCCCCAGGAAAACAAAACTTGCATTCAGATAAACACAGACCCACTGCCAAGCCTACGCAGCCTATTTAATGAAGAGTTTCCGAGTGGAAACCGCACATCATTTCCCCAAATTAAGGGCTGCTTGATAGGAACCCTCCGTTCTGCTCTGGGATAAACAGAAATCAGGAGGCGAGGGGCCAGGTCACCTCCTGAACTCCCATCCCTGTGCGAGCATCAACGATTAGGCTATGCAAACACAGACCTGCGCCTCTGCTGGGAAAAATAAAACCAGCCGGGTTTGCTGCTGGCCTGGCTCCGGCGAGGGTGGAGCTGGCTTTGCAGGCATAGGGCTGGAAATGCCTGTCTCCTCCGCAGCGAAAAACCTGGAGGGCGGCCAGGCTCCACTGGTCTGACTGCTGCGGGGAGGAAGGAGCTGTAAGCCAGCAATTAGTAATCCTGCTACTAACAGGAAAGGTTGCTGGGAAGTATAAATAGGGTCGCTGTTTATACGTGAGTTAGCGTAGGAAGTCGTGTTGGTGATGGTTGGGTTTTTTTGGGAAAGCTGCCTTGCATAGGAAAGGACGTGGTTTGTGAGAATTGCAGCGCCTGGGTGAGGAAGAACTTCATGCACAGAGGTTTGGGGCTAGTTTTAGGGATTTACCTCGCTGACATGCATATATAATTGTGCATTAATGAGCTCCATAGCATAAGACGTAACGTGTGATCCTTTGGTATATACTGAGTTTCATGCTTACATTCTGGTGTGCAGGAGGAGAATCCTGCACTTTCGGAGCGATTGTTTTTTATTTTTCCTTCTCATTTTAGCGGCATTCAAATGTTATCACGTACACACAGATCGCCCACAAAGATCCCTGCAGTTTTTGAAAGAATAGGAGCTTTTCCAAGCAGCATGAAAAATAAACTCATAAATGATCCACAAAATAGTCATAATAAGCACAGAATTAAGAAAAAGAAAGGACAGTATAGGCTTTAGAAAGGGGATTAGTTTGCATGTTTGTGTAAACTGTACAGCAAAGAAATACGACTCTAGAAGAACTGTTGGCATCATTTAATGATCCAGAGGCCTGAGATGAAGAGAAAATAAGGCCTAGAAACTAACTGGACTTCTAACTAACTGCACAAGTCTCCGTTGTTGTCAGTCACCTTCTGCTTCTCTTTCACTCACGCAGTTCCTCCGAAAATTGAAGGGCTGTGCTGCTAGTGCAGAAGAGTACAGGCACAGTGACCCTGTCTTTAGGAGGTGGACCGAAGCTGGGGGTAACTGCAAATAAAGCTGTGGATAAGTTTTTTTGGTATGTGTAAGAAGATAAACTCTAAAATACAGAAAGTAGAAATGGGGAAATCTCCTTTACTTTCCTATCCATCTATCTATCTATACCCAGGAAAGAGAATGGATTTCACAGGGGGGCAGTTGGAAAAGGAGCCATCAGAGTGCAATTATGCATTTCCCCGAGTTCTTACAAATTAAGAATGTTAATTTATTAATAATACTAAAAATGAACTACATTAGGCTAGACGACATTGACAAAGCATGCCTCTTGGAACATCATCTCATACATTTCATTGCAAATGTAAATTTGAAATCAGTCTCTTAAATATACCAGCCATGTCCCCACTGGAACTCACAACCATGTGTAGTTTGGCTGGTCCATCTAACCGCTGCATTAAAGGGAAAAACAGACGTGCTGTGCGGTGCAGGAATTACTAGTGATGACATGTATCACATTTGGAGCAATGGGGCAGAATGACAACATAACACGAAGAGGAAATGATCTCTGACATGCCCTTCGCTTTCTTTAATGGCGTATCATTTCTGGTCCAAATGATGTAAGGACCTCAAGTGCTATTTGACAGTACCTGGAGGAGAAGACTTTAAAAATTTGCCAGTTTTGTCTTAGTTAAATAGATATATTTTCTTCAGTGTTCCCTGCACTTCCTCATACTTACTTCAGAGAGTGCTCCTAATCTGAGGCAGCGATATTTAGCTTTCAAGCAATTGGCAGGTTTTAAAGGATCATTGTATGTTTTCATGCTCAAGTGATAAATCTGGATATGAGTTCCTGGCACAGCCAACGGGAGCGTGGATGTGTGCTGCAGAAGACAGGTTTACAGCATTAAAACCTGAGAGAAATAATTATGTGAGCCACTTTGGATGAAATCATAATTAAGCCTTATTGGGGTTTGAAAGTTTGGATTTACAATATATTTCACTCACCATTTTTCATTTTCATGAACCTCTGGCAGTTTTTGCTTCCAGCTGGGACAAGAAGCAAAGTGGCTAAAAGTACTGTGAAGAAAACTGTGGGAAACCCATATACTTTCAGGAGGGCACGCTGGCAGTCTCAGGAGAAACTTTATTATTTTGAGACACAGAGCTCCATCATATTTCTCAGACTTGAAGATTATGAAGCAAAAATCAAGGAGATGCAATACTTTGGGGGTTCATTGAAAGTGAAACTCTTTTCCATGCAAGGGAATGAAAACGGCTGAGGTTCAGTTGTGTTTTCTGCAAGGAACCCTTGCCTTGAGGCAGGGCACAGCAGAAAATGCAGAACTCCTATCCTGGCCAAGGATCAGAGAAAAACGGACCGCATTCCCTCAAAAGGGCAGTGTAATGCACTGGTCTGGACCTTTGGTAGTGATCACATGCACCAGTATTTTGTTCTCCAGTTTCCCTGTACTGTGCAAGCAGGAACAGTAAGTCAGATGCAATAGGAAGGACTGCACTGATAGCATTGTTTATAAATTTGTGAGCATTTCAAACAGCACTGAAAATGGTTAAATTACTGTGTTAAATATTTTGCAATATTGTTCCTCGGATTGTTAGAGTATGCTACTATCAACACCAAAAATTGGCATTTTAAAGGCCCTAGATTTCATTGCAAGTAACACAATCTGAAAAGTGCTGCAAGAACTGAACAATGGACTCTTGCAAAGGGGAAGTACGTAGAAGTCCAGGAAAGAGACCATGAAAAAAGGTGTTCCATTGTCAGACATATGTTCAACACTTGTCCATGCTTTGTGAAACATCTGAGCCTGGTTGTGTGCTCACCACAGCCACAAAATAACTTCGCAGACTCCAGTGTCAGAACTTCACACCTGCATCCTACCTAGACCTCTGACCTCAGTGCCTGTAAGAAAGCTGATTCTGCTCACTGTCACCTTCTTGCTTTTGCATGTGGCTAAGGAGGTAGAAACTCCAAGGCGAGGCTTGCAGCAGTGTGACTATGCACTTGTTTGGAATTTTGGCCAATATGTTCATAAATAACGTAAATATCAAAGAATGCAAAATATTGTACAGTGGCAACACCCATTACCTCCAGCACTGGCAAGGATTATATTATATAAACATTTATGTAATACAAAAATGCCATTAATTTAGATAATAAAGATTAATACACTAATCTAAAACCACACACCCCTGAAGAGAGCTTGGATGTTTTTTTCCATTAGATCCTTGGGAAAAAAACAAACAAAGAAACAAACAACTTCTGCTTTCAAATGCCTTGAATAGAGATTTGGTTTTTGGGTCATTTCAAGTATAGAAGTTGGATTGTAGCTGCCTTCATGCCTCTTGTGTAGAATTCATGAAATAAGCCTATTATCTCCAGAGGTTATTGGGACAGACCAAAACAGTAGACTTTCTGGTAAGAGAAACAGCAAAGAAGTGGTAGAGACGTCGGCCCTGAGTCAGGAGAGTGCCTAAACACCTCCCCGACTGTGGATCTTTGAGCTTGGAGAGCACTTTCTGGTTTATTGGGACTACTCACATCTCAAAGCTAAAGAGATGCTAACTTTGCTCTTTGCCCCCTATATAGAAAACGTGTGAAGGGGACGTACATGGCCCGTCTATTCATGCAAGAAAGGGGACAATCAGGAGGAAAAAAATCACATTGTTCAGTGAAATTACTGGATAATAACGTGGCAAGTACTCTCCTAAGATGAAGAATGCAACAGATGTTTCAGAAGGATAAGATACCTCCTCCCAGGGTTATACTCAGTGTGCTAAAATTACAAGGACTGCCCAGTGTGCACTTTTTGATGGCGACATCTTGGCTCAGGAGGAATCCTTGTCCACAGGAGTGAACTCAGCCTCCCACTAAAGGCAGTGGCTGGTCCACCCAGGTTGTTTTGCTCCCACAGACTGTGACAATCCCATTATATTTAAGGAGATGACAGTGCATCTGAGGTAAAACATCCTAGGTCTCACTTATGGGAGAGCACCCTGTCAATTCAGCTGCTAAATTTCTCATTTCCAGCCATGACACAGGTCACATGCAATCAAGGAGCTGAAAAAGAGGTGCAGGAGGATAAAAGTACCTCGGTGGATGGATAGCAGGGACTCAGCCTTCAGAATGAGGGCTGTCACGAGCTTCTTTCTCACCCACGATACATGCACAGTTCATCTACGATATTTCCCAGTTCAATTCAACACTTGCTTGTCAGGTTGCTAACCTTAAGTACACATGCAATGACATGCTGTTGGCTTCTCCTGGGCTTGGGACTGGGCACATATCTAACTGCCTTCCAGAATCAAGATTTAAAAGCAGAATTTAAGACCTAAAACCCATGCAATACAGAAAGGGTGTGGAATTAGGCTTCCACTTCAAGTGTCTCAGTAATCAAAGCAATGTCCAAACCCTCCGTCTGGTTTGGGTTATCTGGAAGTAGTCCAGCATGCTAGATTATCCAGATAGATAGTGAGTTATATATGTTAATGGGGAATTTATGTAATACGATTTACAAATGGCAAGTACACACTCCTCTGGTTTCCCAGTTAAATCCCAGGAATGCATTGCTTGGAATTTCACAGAGCAATCATAAAAGCCCCAGCACACTCCTTGTATTCCTTCTTAGGAAAATACAGTACTGGAGATCATTATAGCTCCCTTTTAAAAACTGATTTTTCTACGTAGGTCTGACTCTATAGAAAACATCATCATGCCACATTGCAAAACCATACTTTCATCACAGCCTTTGCACTTCATTAGTCTTTCTCATTCTTGCACACCCTACAAATACCAGAACACAAATGAAGACTGAGAACAACCAGTGGAGTGACAGAGTGACAAAGCCAGATTAATACTGATTTTCTTAATAAAATCCCAAACCATTCAGTTTCAGGCTGGATTTAATCCCAAACCTTACAACCTCATACCGTAATGGCAGTGTTGACTGCATTCTCTTAGAAACCACCCCCCGGCCACTGCTGGAGGCAGAGTACTTAAATTAGATTGTCTCTCAGCTGGGTATTGCATGGCACCAGAGAGGAGTGGAAATAGCCTCCCTGCAAGGATAATGAAACGCACACTGTAAACTTTTGCTGAAACTGTACACCTTTCCTTATTCTTCTATTATCAAAATCAAGTTTATAGGAATTTTATTTAGGAGTGTACCAGTTATCTTTGCTTGTAACATTAGCAACTGCTATTAAAGATAACAGGTAAGACGCAAGTGGTAATAGGGAGAAGGTGATAGCTCTGACTGACATCTTTACTGGCATGGGACAATGGAGCAGTTTATGAAGCTTTTCTAGTGGTGGCCTAAAAAACAATCAAGATTGGCTCCATGATGCCTTGCCAAGAATGTTATAATCTTCCTCTGCAACCTCTTCAGCAGGAGCCAGTGACATAAAAGCTTCAAAGGAGGTCACACTATTGCATCAGCAGATGTGCATAGGCGTAAGTTTCCCCTGAAACCTGGGTTCTCTCTCTGGGGGCGAAGGAGCATTTGGGGTAGGTTTAATGTGGGGGCAAAAGGGTCTGTTTCTTTTTGACATTATTGGTATGGGCGTGCTACCATCAGTAATGAACCATTCTGGTGTCTCCAGAACCATTCTGTAGTATCTATCTTGTTAAAATTACTGCACTTGTCTAAGTCTGAGGCTGGAATTAATTTTCATTCAAAGGGGCAGGGACGGGCCCTGCTTTTCTGGTGGTTCTTCCTCTCTCTTCATGGCCATATTGTTTGCATTTCTGCAACCTTCAAGTGATAAAAGGAGCATAATCATCTGTCTCTTGTCTCCAAGCCAAACTGTCAGCTCAGCTCGTCCAGCAGATCAGCAGCCTCAGAGATTTTCTAAAGCAACTTCCAAGCCATACATACAAGATACAGGGCACTTTATAAAGCAAAACCAGATCATTTCTCAGTCTAAAGCCACCCGTGAAGTGTCAGTCTACAGGAATCAATTCACACATGTTTTAATCAACTTGTAAGTTACACTGGATATATGGGAATAGTTAAATTTATAGAGCTTGGAGTCTGGCCCATTAAACTCTGTCTATACTGTTTTAACACTTCTGGAAGCCTACATTCAAATTTGCCTCGGGTCATGATTGAAATGAATACTCCTAGTTCCAGTGAAATACCCAGCACAGATCCGTCAACGTGTACCGAAAACAGAACAAAAGCTTCCCCGTGGCATCTGTGGGGACTGTGGGGCTGCCGAGGAAACAGAGAGCGCAGGGCAGTGGGGCTGTGCAGGGACATCCGACCACCGAGCCCATGGCTCTAACCTCGCCAAACAAGCACGAGCAGACGTGCCTTGTTATCATCGGCTGAGATGAGACTCAGCTGTTCGCTGAAGCGATCTCAGTTACCAACTGCTAATTTGGACATTTTCGAAGCATCTGCACATTTGCTCTTATCGACAGGGTAGGGTTTTCTACTGCATTTTCTCTTGGAGCAGATTTGGCTGATAGCATCAGCATTTGCGCAGTAGCATTAACAGCCCTGCCTATGCAGGTACTGCGGAAACCAGAGACAGGGGTTTTGCCAGTCAGGACAGGAATGTTTGTTTAAATGTAAGGAGAGAACCAGATCTGCAGCTGCTATATCTACAACGAGTCTCAGAGGGGTACCCAAGGCAAAAATTGGCTTACTTTGAAAAAAAGCATTGTGCCCTGTGAAACGGAAAAGGAAAAAACCCCTCAAACTCTTGTGAGAATATGCACTCCCCATACCGAAAATGCATTTTTTGTTTCCAGAGCATGCATGCCTCAGGTTGCCCAATGACAGGCAGGCTTACGTGCTGAATATCAACATGAGAATTTGCGAAGGTAATTACTTCAATTATCTCGTTACCTTAGCAACCACATAACACACACTTGGGCTTTAATGAGTCACCTCGACCCACCGACCATGCACGACAGGAGCCGTCTCCCAGAGCCCCACAGCTCCCTGGGGACCCCCAGCTCTGCTGACCGATCTGGGGTGGGCAGCAGGGGCACCCAAGGGACTCCAGTGGTGCCTGCCATCCTCACCTCCCTCATCTCACGAACACCAGCAGTGGTGTTTGGCTCAGGGTGGTGAAGACACCGGTTTGCTGCCTTGGACACACACTTTTTCAAATGGCAGCTGGTGTTTGGGGATGCCCATCAAGCCTAAGAAGTGCACGGACGTTTTTCCCAACAACTAAGAAAGACCGCAGTTTATGGTCTTTAATATACTACTGGAGACACAGCTGTGAGGGTATTGGGTCAGCACAAGCGCCACTGTAACCAGAAAAGCCTAACATCAATTAGTGCAAAATAAAACAAATGTAAAAAACATAATTTCAACTTCTTAGGTGCACAGACTGTGTATAAAACTGGCATTACTGAGCCAAATTCTGGCCTGGATGCCAGTGGTGTGATTCTGGAGTAAAATCACTGAGTGACTGCAGCTTTTTTGTGTATACTCAAGAACACCAGCTGACGGATAAAGACTGTTTTCAAAACACTGCACTGCATAGCTTGCATATCTTATTTTATCTGTGTTAACAAAAGTATGTAGAATATATAACTTTCATATCTCATTCTATATTGTATACATCTATACATCCACCTACATATCTAGGCATAAAATATTCTGAATAGATAGGTTGATTTTGATTGTCTTATCTTAGTTACATAGCAACTGCAAATATCCAGAAAGAGCAAGAAAAATGATAAAAGTTCCTGGGAAAGTTTGTATTAAGATGACAAGTAAGAAAAATATTTTCTGTATTCAGTGAAGGAATTGAGTAATAGGAAACATAATAGAATGTATAAAACAAGGCTCGTGATAACGGAATGATAATGAACCTGGGGCTCTTATTCATCTCTTTGTGCAGTTCGATATGAAGAAGACCTGAAAATAAAAGGAAAACACACACATATACATTTTTGGTGCATAATCCCTTGCCACATGCAATCCTTGCACATACCATTGCTGTAGCATGTGCAGATCATGGTGTTTTAGAAAAACCATATAGTTACCACTAAATCAAAAGTTTGTACAGGAAACCAGCTCTCATACACAAACTGACCATGTAGGAAAGGTCAGAAAGGAGTCTCACTTCAGGCCAAGTAAATCCCTCTCCAGCTGCTTTTTTATGAAATACTGATTTAAAACTCAATAAAACCCACTTTTGCTCTAATGAGGGAAAAGCAACTGAGAAAAAGAAAAGAGCTTTTAGTCCAACATTATGGAGCTTGTGAATATTTTGTTTCTGAAAAGTTGGTCTTTTTTGTTTTACCACTGTGCCAAGTCCCATCATAAGTACAATCGTGCCTACAAACTGGTATTTTTTCCAGTGGTGGTGGGTGAAAGGCTGTTTTGCAGACAAAAGACACCAAAACATTTGTGTTGGATACTCAGAGGTAACAAATTCAGCCTGATGTACAAATGCTACATCTGGTTCACATCTGACTATAAGAAATGCACACGTTCCTTTCATTTTCTTCTTTTTTACTCTTGCTTACCTAGCTTGCTTTTCTTTTTAAGTTAGAGGAAAAAAAATTCAGAAAAATCAACAAAAAACTTTGCAGGTAAACTGGAATAATTTTGTCTACCATCTTATTAATAACACTAGCCTAAATTAAGCAAGATGGAAAAAATGCAGCTAGGGTTGCTGCATATATTTCCCATGAAGCTGGTAGCAGAGAAGGAGAGCTAGGAGCATGCACAGGTGTTGAACAGATAGAAATCTCAAAAACCAACTGCATTGTGGCAGCAGCTATAGGGTACAAAAGTAACAACCTTTCCCCATGTAATCACAACAAATTATTTTTAATCACAAACAGATGGGATTCATAATCAGTTTTCTAAAGTCAATCTAATGAGAGCCCCAGCAACTCCCAGCTGAAGAATTACTTTAGAGGGCAAGGGAATACCTATAGGTCAATTTACATACCTTGGCAGAAACATGCAAGCCAATGGGGATATCCAGAAGGAAATAAGGTCACAAATTGGCAGGGCGGCAGCTGCATTTACCAGTTTAAACAAGATTCGGTTGTTGAAAATCTACATCTTAAAGGCCAAATCAGCAACTCATAGACCAAACTATGAACGTTCAACTCAAATGTTATTTCCATCTGAGCATATGGATATGAAACCTGGATGTCCCCCAGAGGCACACAGGCAGGCAACTTAAAGCTTTTGAGAGAAAATGCCTCAGAAATGCTAAATGGAATGAAAATATGAAATGGAATGGATTTGTAACGAATGTCAGGAGTTATATCAAGCTATATCAAGGAGCTCCATAGCTCCGTACCTCTGGCAAATGAAATGGGTGCATTTGGGACACATGTCAAGAAGGAAGGCAAATATCCGCCCCATGAGAGATGCCACAGGGTAACAGGAGGAATGGATGCACGGGGCTGATGCATGACTCCATCAAACATGCTCAGAGGATGCACGTGCACGAGGATGGATATGCGCGACAGCGCTGCCTGCAGCAGCTGAAACTTGGTGACACAGAGTAGGGTCTGTCAGACTCTTGTATGACTGATCAATTGATCAACCTAACTATCTACCCAGCTATCTCCTGACATGACAAGACATGATATGACATATACATATGATATACTCGTCTACTACTTGCATATTGTTACAGGAATGAATTTCAAGATTTACAGTTATTGTATAAATGAACAAAATATTTCTAGACCTTTTTTTACCCCCAAGGACATTTTAGGTAGACTATGTTATGCTGTTTTGGGATGTTACTTGCGTCTACAGGTTCCTAGAAATATTAACACTGTATTGAACTGATATTTGAACTCCTGATTTTATAATTGATTACAGCTTGAAGGGAAAGGTAATTATTTTTTAAGAGTGGATTTTTCTTAATTATGGGAATATATTTTTAAAATCTTACATTTATAAGAAAACTTCTGCCTTGTAATCCTTAGATACCAAAACCATGGATAGGTTGATATCACTGAAACTAGCTCTTTCATTTAAAAAACACATGGAGAACAATTGAATTCATGCTCACAAACACCTCCAGCAGCTGTGCTTGGGGGGTCACTCGGGCAATTTCAATGTGAGGTTCCAGGGTGCCGCAAACTGTGGCGATGCACCTTTCCGAAAGAAGTCAAAGCCAGTGCTGCTGCTGAATGGCACTCCAGGAGCAGATTTCCACTGAGCTCCCTGCCCTGCCTGGGGCTGTCTCCTGCCTGTTCTTTGTGCAGATGTACACATCCAACTTCGCTGGATCTGTGGTGTCTACAACACGGGCAACTCTATTGCCTACCGAATGTGATGGGTAGGATCTTGACAGATCTAAGCTGTCACTATCAATCACAGCTAGTGAAAAAGCTGCTTTCCACGTGGCACAAACAAGCTCTGTTTGGAAATCCTTTCCTAGCATGGTTTCTTGTGATTGGGGGAAAATATTTTGTTTGTTTTCTCATCTTGATGTGAGGGTATTTCAGATGCTGTGAGCAATCCACCGTATTGGACTAGATGCACAAACAGCAGGAGGTAGCTCATATTCAAAGGAGAAGAAGAGTTGAATAATGAATTACTGGAACAGTGCTGGCCACTTCAGTAAGAACACCAGTCTTCTAATGAAAATACTGACATTTATGGGAATCCACAGACAGAGTTAGACATAGTTGTGGTCTCTGCTACTGTATCACTTTTCATAATGTTTTATTTCTGTTTACCTTCCAAAACAAACTACTGTAACTAATATGTTTATTATAATTAAGGAGGAGACAGCCAAGTTCAAGAAAAGAATGGCCTCCAAAATTCACGCTTCTCCCAGCTGGAATGCTTAATTGGGCTGGGGACTTCTTTTCTCTCCCTAATCAGATAGGAAAGCTGGGAGAAATGAACGGGGCCCCTAATTATTGCTGGTATAACTTCATGAAAAACAATGTGCTTACACAAGGGATTAATTTAATGCATTGTCCTTTGCTAATCATACAATTAGCAGCTAAATAACCAGAACTAATACATTTGTATATAAGTATATGTGTGTTTGTATATATATGTGTGTATGTGTGTATATTTGTACATAAGAATATCATATGTATGCTATCCTGGTCAATTCTGAAGCTGGAGGTTGTGCATGGTGCCCTGAATCAGTCTGATAATGAGTATCTCAGGGACAATCTCTCTTCAGGCCTCAAAGCAGCTTTTGTGGTCTGTCATTGCGCTGGGGCTGACAGTGCACAGGCCGTGCCTGGGAGGAACAGAGAGACAGCTTTCTCAGTGAAAGGCCTGTGACTGTTTTGCAACCAAAAACTGTCCCAAACCTGAGGGGTTTAACTTCAGGGGGAATGCGATTCCACCGAGAGTTATGAAGACACGACTGTGTTTGCGGTTTTGCAAGACTGACTCAGGCTGGTCACTGTGGCAGGAAAGTCTGTCCCATGCATGCATTGACTCTGATCCCTTAATCTCACCAAGGAAAACATATTCTTTGCACGTTCTCTTAATTACTCAACAGGGAAGGCCTTGCTCAGCATGTAGCAGAATTCAGCTTATTATACTGCTTTCAGTCATCTTGCTCTGGGAGCAAAACAGAGCTACCCTTCTTGATCTACTGGTGGTGAAGGCTTCCTCAGGTTTGTCTATACAATGCTCAAGAATCTGGCTGTGACTGCAGGGATAAGCATCTATCGGCCTCTCATCAAAGGCTCTCACAGCTTTCCATCTGCTCAGCCATGCTCTTCTGTGGCGGGACTGGAGAGGTGATTCCTTAAAGATAATCGTGACACGGATCTGCCAGTTATGAAGTAATGTTTATTCCTTCTGGATCAAAAAATTATCGGGAGAATGTGTTTTAAAGCCAAGGCACACATGTCTCTTCTTCCAAAAAAGCTGTATGCCCTTTCAGTAGTTAGCAATCTCTTTTTTGGCACTTTGTTAATTGTGTCAGCTTGTTCCTTTAAAAGTATTGATTTTGTTTCCAAACAAGTGACCAAGTAAATGAAAGAAACCCAGTCAAACCCAAAACAAACAGTGAAGATTTCCTTAACTGAAGATTGAAGGGTCTAAAATGAGCCTGACGCTCACCTTAAACGCTTTGTATTGCTAAAAGAGATTAACTGACATGCAAAACCAGCAGAGGCAGCAGAAATGCATTTATTGCTGTCAACATTTCTTTCAAAATTTAAATTACAGGGCGTGCACAAAAGATTTCTTCAGGTTCTGTACAGAGCATAAGGGAAAATATTGACCTTGGAAATGTAACTCTCTCTCACTACACTAAATATATTCTCTTCTACAGCATAATCGTTGTTGTCTGAAGTCATTTATCATTTGAAGACTACCTTACAGCACTAACAAATACTACATTTCCCATTTACTTCTAAACAAACTTTTCTGCTATTTGCAGATCCTGAGTGCTTTATGCAGTGGTTACTATTAAAGCATCAGTTACCACATAGGTACTGGAATCACTCTCTCATTCTAGAAATAGCCAAGAACTGTGTGGCAGCCAGAAGTTTAAATAACAACTTTTTTGAAAAAGACCAACCATGCCTAGATTTGGGAAAGGATGAAACTAATTTGAAATATTTAATTTTTAAAAATGACAGTAGAAAGGATGAATTTTTCCATTTATCAAATCTGAGAGTGAAAATCTGATTTATATAGCTTTATAAGTTATGTAGCAGTTCTGCTGGAAAGGTATAATATATCTGTGATATCATAGCTTTAGAAGAATCATGATAGAGCTTTAAATAAAAAGATTTTATACCGTTCAACCCTAAATCTGCAATGATAGAATATGGCAATATAAGGATTCCATAACTGAAAAGGGATTCCAACAAAATATCCATAAACTGAGTGCATCTCCATATGTTCTCCTAATTCAAATTGAAGTTGTGTTTGCATGGCTAATGCTGTGAAGAGTTACTGGTTAAAAATGCTAGAATTTACTTAGGTGTCCTCTTCTGAGGGCAGGAGTCTGGAAAGCATTTAGGTTTCACAAAAGGATATGAGAAAACATTCCTGACAAAGCCTCCGCACACCTACTTGATTTGAATTTTTGAATCACATATTGCAAGCTGTTGAGCTCTCTGAGCAAGACTTTGAGAGAGCGGTGCACGCTCCAGTTCTCACCTTGCTCTATTTCTTGGTATGTGATGTGTTCTCCACCGTTCTGCTGAAGGCACAGTGGCCGGGAGCCCTGTCCACCTCGCAGGAACCCCTGCAGCATTGCCTATCTGGAAAATCACTAGCAGACAAATATCAGGAGAACCTGTTTCTTAAATCTGTTTCTGAAAGTTCCTGTGCTATTTTTTTTTTTTTTTTTTTTTTGCAGGGTTTGTCCCGTGACCAATTTTGGATGTTAACGGTTTGCATTTTAGAAAATGATCTTGCTAGTTATTTATGCCCTGTATCTCTATTTCAGTTATGCATTCAGCAGCTGGAGTCCATATGGAAATGTTAGTCATTTTAACTGAGTGAGGACCTTTGCAGATAAGGGATAGGAAATATGATTTTTTTTTTCCCTATTTGATTCCTAATCATATGCCATTAAAGAGAAGTATATATGAAACGGGATATTTTTCCTTATGATTTATTATATCGATTTCAAGCAGCAACTTGGGTCCTGGTATAAGAAGCAAAAAAAGAAATATTTTATTTTAGAGTTGTGAGCAGGAATTAATGGGACTGAACGATACACTACCAGTCTGAAGGAGCTCAACCTTGAGCAAGACCTTCTTCCTTACTTTCCTACCTCCCTCCGAAACATTTCTGCCTGGGAACCAGCTCATAAAAAGCCCTGCCACCTCCAGAAGTCATGCTGGTTTGCTAAAATATACCGATGCCGGACTAAGGTTATAAATACCTAAGCATAGATATACTGACCACTTTATTTGGGTGGCACATAATGGTAGCTCAGCTGTATGTACAACCCAAAGAAGTTTGCAGAGATCCAGCAGAGACCCAGAGCACCATCTGCCTTCCCAGTGTGTCCCACCGTAAACACAGTGCCTCCTGCTCAGCCCTGCTATCTATGTGGGGAAGGTAACACAGTACTGTTGAACTTGACTATTTATTTGCAAGGCTCCCAAAAGCATGCGAGGTGTCCTACAAGCAGGGGGGAAAAAAGTAACTAAACCTTGTCCTGGAAAGCTAATAATGCTTGGAAAGATACAAGAGGTAGGGTGAAAGGTGACAGATAATGCCAAAGATGGAGAAAGTCCCTAAGGTGATTCTATGAGCATGTCTCTGGTGGGAAGGGAGGAAACGTGTGTATTCAATAAGGCTAACATCACTTCGGCATAAGGGGCCAACAGAGTCGTTTAGTCATTTAGAATATTTTATTTCAATTAAATATCCACGCTCTGCCAGTAACCTTCAAATCCAGGTGGCTTTATCAGGACAATGGGGTTCCATGCTTCCCTGATCAGATGCGGGTTTGGTCAGCAGAAGATGCAGAGGATGGTAAAAAGTGAAGCAGACTTTGTTTGATTTTCTTTTTACCTCAGCAATATAAATGAATTTCAGTTTCCAGCTAAGTATCAAACATCTGTATGTTTCACTTCCCCGAGAAGCTGACAAAATAAATTCAGCATTAAAAGCAAGAAGAAAATGAGTCTGACAGACTCATTCTCATCTGGGCATTCTCTCCTGGTTTACTATTTGCCAAGCCATGATTGCAAAAGCAATTCCTTACACCCTTGAATAAACGCCATAGAGCTGTTCCAGCAAGTACAACCAGATAAGTCGACATGGGGGTGCTGTATTTAATACAGTTGAGAGCTGTGTGTAAGAGAGTTGGGAGCAAATGCCACTGCTGGAAGTCTAAGCCAGCGATGGAGCCGACAGGAAAATCAATTACAGAGCTACAGTGAGGCAGTGGAAAGAGAATGATGGAGAACTTGAAAATTAAAAATATGTATATACTAGAATTTCAATTGAATAACCATCTTGCACCTGCTATGCCTACACAGAAGAGGAATGGTTTGTGCAAAACCTCCTCAGCGAGAAAGGAGGAATATGAAAACCATAACCTAATGTTACCAAAACTTTTGAGGCCAGACGGAAAATCCATGTAATAGTAAAGAACATAGCTGGTCTGCTGGTTTGCAAATGTAAAGAATGCAAGCTGCACATTAGCTTTACTAAACTTATAACAAGCAATGATTTTAGGCCAGTTTGCCACAAATACAGCTGTAAGATATTGCCGAAAGAAAATTGTGAATGTCATCACAAATCCTACACTTTAAAGCTGTCAGTTTTTCTGACAAATTCAAGTCTGAAGAATCTGAATTCACTTAGCAGTCATTTTGCAATAGCAAATGCTTACTGAAGTATATTATTTGCTTTAGAAATGCAGAAACTGCTGCACATAGATGGGCAAATGATTTCGTATTAAAGTCTTTGGTGATTAAAAATTTCTTGGGCAGCCCATACTTGTTTCAGGTGAAGAAGAAACCTGGGGAATTTCAAAACAAAAGTTTTTCACTTTTCCATTTTTACATTTCGTTATGAATGTTGTCTGAACTATATACACAGAGAGAGCGTGCAAAGACAAAATTAAAAACGGGGGGGAATTGTTTTGCTGCTGCTCCAACCACAGTATGACATTCTCACCACCACAGCGGATCCCACTTGGCCAAGGAGGAGAAACCCAATGGCCGAAGGAGGAAGCGAGACTGTGAGCTGCCTCCCATGGCCCCTGATCACGTCTCTCTAGCCAGCCCCAGGCTCCCTGGGGGCAAGGCAAGGGCTGACATTTCTCACCAGAAGATGAACGTATGGAGGGCACCATTGGGGTGCTTCAGGGGGTAATGTGGCCACCATCATGATACCATGCTGAAGGTCTGGCTGACATCAGATGGCAGCTCTGCTTTTGCCTCCAGCAAGTCCAGTTTTTCATGGATTGCTGCAAGCATCATACTTGACTGTGGACTGGTCTCAGACCAGCTTCAGTCCATATTCATACACGTAAGAGAACTGATTTCACCATTGAAGAATTTGGAAACCAGAGGGACTGCCCATGAGGCTGGGGGTTTGTGTAAATACAATCCCTCTTACCGTGCTGTAAGAGCTCAGGGCAAATAACACTACTGTTACCAACGGCAGCTCACTGGAGCGAGTCACTTTCCCCTTCCAAGAACAAACTATCTGACATGCAGTGTTTTAACTACATGTGCCTTCAACAAGAACATATGCTTTTTCAAATAGCTAGTGAGATTTTTTTAATATATATACCTAGCAGGATCTGTTATTTGGGGTGCACTATAAAACATAAATCTTCCATAAATATAGATATGACAAAATTTAATTGCTGGAACTGAGTGGGCATTGGTATTCTTATGCATATTGAAGAGGGAAAACCAAGTCTGGATATGAATAAATGTGAATACTGCTTCATCATGAAATATTTTGCTTATACAGACAATTAGGTGTTTTCACAGCCTCAGGGTATGCCAGGGTGGAAGTGTTCCCTGCTGCGTGGTTTCAGATGTTTTGTCCAACTGATTTGTAAGGGGCCTAAGTGGCAGCATTTTCTACTTGCTCTCCTTCGCACATTATTCCAGAGCTCTGTAATTTTCAGCATTTGAAAGTTGTTCCCAGAAGCCAAGCCACATGTTACCTCCTTCAATTCTTCACAACATACCCTCAGATTTAGAAGGAGGAAACCAAGTCCCAATCTAAACTTAATATTAGAAGAAAATTTGGGAATACAGTAGGGAAAGTGAAGGAAACCACTGCTGCCTTATTTATGTTGCAGAATGAGGATGGATGTTGTAACTATTTCCAAGAGTGATACAAATCCTGTGCTATCAATGACTAGGATTTAAGATCTTGACAGTTCTATACCTTTCCCAATTAAAAAATCCCCCTGCCAAAGTTTTATCATCAGAAAAGCTTCTCACCCTTCAGAGCTTTCTAAAAATATCAACCGCTGCCTTTTCACCTGCATATTAATGTTTGTCCAGTTGACAGTTCTGCCCCAAATGCAAGCACTTTCATCATGCTTTCCTGCAGACAGAATAGGCAAGGGAAAGGACCAGATGTCCATGCTGATTTTCAGTTTGGCCACTTAGGATGCACATGATACGAACGAGTGAAACAGCAAAGCGATGAGCCACAACATCCAGCAAAGCCCAACTTTTTCTCTGATTTAGCTGTGAGCACCTCTGTGTATTCCTTCAAGTTCACTGATTAACTTAGGAGTGGAGTATTGCTCCACTATTACTTTGATGGAATGGAGAATTTGGAGTACAATTTCTAGTAAAAGGAGTTGCGTAATGCTTCTTGTGACCACCTCTATTCTATGACTCACAGACTTACAGAGGAAAACACCTTCCCTTTGTATATTTGACCCTTCTGCTTCAGTGAGGTCCCCAGATCTACTACTGCTTGGGCAAAGCCAGGGCACAAACATAAGAGATGAGTAAAGACCTGCTGACAAAGTACTCATTCAGCAGATGATTTTAGTCTGGTTGCCTGAGTATCTTTATTTCTGATCTAGTGGAGGAATTGGTTAGCTGAGCAGGGAACACACCACTCCTCTCCCAGGCTCCTGCCACAGATCCATCACAGTGATTTGTGTTGCGGTGACGCAGTGAGGCGCGATGCAGAGCTTCGAGAAGATGCCTGCAGAGCCTGCCAAGGAGCACGACCTTTTTTTCCTGTCTGCCAGCTCAGGGTTCACAGAGGAAATCATTAAATTGGTGCCAAACATTCCTGTTGCAAAAATGAAGGACCTGGTAGGCCAAGACAACAATTGCCAGACAGGTTTTAGCTGCAGATGTTTAGCACAGGGTAAATACTTTGTTCTGGAGGTGATAAATATCCTAATAAAAGATTGCATCATTAAAATGGAAATTTATGCCAGGCTTACAGTCTCTACTGTGGAGTGCGGCTGCCTAGCTAAGGGTTTTCATGTACTCAGACTTAAGACAAGATAAAAGTGGATGCCGAATCTCAGCATAAGAAAAGGCTCCGTTTCCTCTCGGCTAGGGTGTGGCCAAGTTGATCATTTAACGCCAACGTGTTTTGAAGCAAGAGAAGCAGACGACGTCCTAAATATCTGTTGTAGAAAACAAGGGGGTGTTGTTGGGTTTGCGAAAGTCATCACTGCTGAACTCCTTGTGACTGCAGACATCACACCAGGATCCTACCAGGAAACCAGGATCCGAGCAGGGCTCACGGTACCCAGGGGTGCAGGACATGGGGGACTGCAGCCACAGGGAGGATTCATGGGATGCTGCCCCCATCTCTGCCCAGTAGCAAATCGCTCTGGGGGCTGATCTGGGGAGCAAAATACTCACAGCTCGTTTTCAAAGGTGCATGGAGTGTCTAGCAAACTCTGTCATGTCACCCATGAATTTTCCTATGTTGTTTTTTTATTCATGGGCAGTTTTTCAGTATGAAATTTACAGAGCTGAAAGAATATTGAAAGAAAAAAATCCTTCTTTGCAAGGTAATTTGAACTCCAAACTGAGTTTGGACTTAATGATGTTTGCAGGCCTGTTGTGTTCATTTTCCCTGTACATTTCAGTGTTCCAGCCTTCTCCGTGAGAACACTCATGGAAAGTGAATTGCAGGTAACAGCTCACTTTGGACTTTACAGTTGACTTTTATGCTTGCCCTTTGCAAATCTCATTATAGCAATTAGTTAGATAGATGACAGAAGAATGTAAGTATCCTGTGGGGGAAAACCTGGGTCTAGCAAAATCCAAGAGAGTTTTGCCAATGGCAGGATTTCAGCCCATATTTGTAACGTGACAAACAAGGCAGCTGCAAATTTCAAGCATTCATGACTGGCGAAAAGATGATTTCCACTCCAGAGAAATTAAATAAGTAGTTAAATAGAGGGTGCATCTAACTCAATTTGTGGACAGGAAAAAAGCAGTAGTTGTTTATTTTAATATGAGTTATTGGCTCAGGCTGGAATTCCAAACCAGGACACTTTTGCCAAATTTACAAAGAACTTGAGTAAATTAAATCTATTCCATCTACCGACATGGTCCTGGTAGTTGATCTACAATTCCTGAGATGCATAACTTATACGATGACTCTTTTTACAGTTTGTAAGGTTGGTGGTGTAAAAAAAAGCAGACCTCTTCCCAGGTCACATTTAAAACCCCTGAAATCTGTTGTGAGGAATTGTTGCGTTATTGTTATAACACTGAATTCCAGGTTGACTTACAGGGTCAACATGAAGTATTAGCAAGTGGGGGTAGACGGGAGTTATGGGATGGAAAGACGGACCATTCCTTCCAATATTTTATTGCTATCATTTCTAACAAATCAAGAACATTAAAATAATATTAAAATAATAACCTGCTGGAACAGGTTGCCCAGGGAGATGGTAGATGCCCCATCCCTGGAACATTCAAGGTCAGGTTGGACGGGGCTCTGAGCAACCTGATCTAGTTGAAGATGTCCCTGCTCATTGCAGGGGGGTTGGACTAGATGGCCTCTAAAGGTCCCTTCCAACCCAAACCATTTATGATTTTTCTCCTTCTAGATCAAGCTTTAATCTAGGATTAAACTTGGAACAAGTCTGGAGATTATTTTACCCTAAATACTCAAACAGATTTTTTCTGTTAAAACCCTTTTTCCCGTAGAATGGGGTTTGTTCCAGACCTATTTCTTTGTGTAATCAGTGGATTAAATATAAATAATACAGAACTTAAAGAAAATACTTTGTCATTTTAGTCACTGGTGACTTGTTTGGATAAGATAATTAACTGGAAGGCTTACAGTTTTCTTAGAGGAATCTATGCCCGTGCACAAAGTAATTGTCTGTCTAAAAGCAGCAAAATCTTGAGACATTTTATCTCGCTGGTAAATCACTCTGCACTCTGTGTACGTGCACTCGTCAATGCCCGTCCTCATTGCCTTGCTGGAAAGCGTGACTGGCCCAGTAGCACCCCACACAGTGCTATTTCAGCCCGTGCTGTTTTTGGTGGACACATACTTCATTATGTCTCAAGGCCTTAGAGAACAGGAGGAAAGGTAAGGGTGGGCTATAAACTGACAGTTCAGGTATAGTTTTTCAAGTTTCTTTTCCCCCCAAGGCTGAGTTTATGTGTCAGGAAAAATGTCAGCGTGCGAAAAATGGCATTTTGAAGGAGCTGGCAGCTGGCTGCACTGCACTAGGTTGCTGGACCATAGGTCCTCTCAAGGTTTCATATCCCAGCACCGTCTTCTAGAGTAGGGAAACAAGATGGACAACCTAGATGCTTAACACAGAAGTGCAGTGTCTCATTTTATAATCTCTTTACTTTACTGGCTCTAGGGAGAAAGGGAATTATTCAGAGAGGAATTGTGTAAGTGCTGCCTTTGTCAAACATGTGCAAAATGAGAAATAAACATTTAAAACAGCTGAAGGGCAAAGAAGGCACTGCCAAAAAAATGCTTGTTGGAAAGAAGAAAATTAAATTTAAACCAAGTGCTACTAGTATTGCAAAAGAACAAGAAACAGAACCTTCTTCTATACACAGCACAGGAGCCACAATGCAAAAACCAGGAGGGGAAGGAAGAGGAGGGGAGGGAAGGTGCCAGCACCGACAAGGGGAGCAGCACTGGCAGACCTGCAGCGGGAGCATGTGTGTGGGAAGCCAAGTGTGAGCCAGGGCTGACTTGGGCAACTTCCACAACAACATCTCTTCCTACAGCCCTGCCTCCGTCTGCTGTCAGTGGGACTGTCCCTGTTGCTGGCCCCTGAATGGGAGTCGCCTGCTTTCCTTGCAATCACTTGCTTGGGCGGCCTCTTACACCCACCTTCTGGCATCCCTCCCACCGTTGCACCCCAAGTGTCTCATAAATCAATGTTTGCAAAAAAAATGGAGCCTTAGTAGAGCAGAACCGCCTTGCTCTGCTTCGCAGCGGTGGGATAGTTAGCCCACGATCTAGGACGCACCAGACCAAAAGCATTTCCTCTATGTTTTCTAGCAAGTTTTGGAGCCCCAAATTGAAACACACAGTAAGGTCTGAGATACAAACAGTAAGACTGTGCAGCAACTGCAGCACAGTGTATTTTCATCTACAGCTCCCTGTACATCTAGCTAAAAGGCATATTCTAAATAACGCCTTTTGGGGGTGCCTCCATCATTCTGCAGACTCCAGAACTGTTGGCCCATATCTTGAACTTCTGGTCTGCACAAGGGACCAGCACCCTGCACTTTCAGGGCTGCCAAGTTCCTATGCTTGAACATCAGACTGGCGAGTCTTTGCAAACCGTATTTAACCCAGTGCCCTGTTTGTGGAGGGCTAACAGACAAGCATCTGCACTCCAGGAAAGGCCGTTCTATACAACTCCGGTAACCATGCCTTCCTGCATAGTTTACTACAGGCTTGTTTGCAAAGTGGATTATAAATAAACTAAGGGGAAAAGTTAAGGAAACACTGAGCACAGCTGTGTAGAGCTCAGAAGGAGGCCCATGCCAATCCTTGGCCTGGGATGCTGAAAAGCAGGACCCTTTCCCCTCTCATAGAGCTGGTGCAGCTCCACGGTAAACAGTGTGCAGCTACCAGCTGCAAGGACCTCCTCTCTCGGGAGGAGACATCTGCACTTGCCTTACAACCTAAAATTTGCTCATCCATCTGATCTTTGTCTTTCTGCACTACTTACAGGGGTAAAGAACAGCCAAGATGTAGTTTGGCCTCGCTGCTCTCTTTTTGTTATGATTACAAAATATCATAATATCTTGGTCAGCCGAAGGAACAGGGTGTTTAATTTCTCTCTCTTACGCTTTATGGAGATGGACCTGAGCCATGACGTTTGGATCCAGCCCCTGCACTGAGCGTTTTCAAAGCTGTGGGTTGTTTGGACGTGGTCTTCTGGCTCAGCCCTCTCTCCTCATGCTTCACCCTGGGCACTGCCAGCCATGTTTAGGATTTTGCAAAAGGAGAGAGATGTGAAATCTGTGTTTGAGACTCGCAATGAGAAACTGGGGTATGACATCTCCAAACAACGTCCATCTAAGTTTGAGGGTGGATTTCAGGTTGTATGTGCAAATCCTGCCCTAGCATAAGTTTTCTACAAGTATCTGACAAGTGATGCTCCACTAATTAAAATACTTGGGGCAGGGGGGAAGAATTAGGAACTCCAAATATTTTCAAGTGCAAAACAGATGTAAGCTTTTAAGCAATGAAGGTTTTCACTTGCACTGCAAGAGGCCTCTGTCTTTAAGTTTTTAGTCTCCAGTAGACAGATCAGGGGACAAAGCAGCAAGAGAAATGGAGAGGTTGCAGTGCTGAGAGCAGAGCAGGCTCAGCTCTCCACTGCAAGCCACTGCTAGGATAACCATCAGCAGTGGAGCTAGTGCTTACTTTGGCAGAAGCAAAGAGGGAAAGGCAGCCTTTCAGGCAGCCAGGAGAAAAAGCTGCAGAGAAAGTAGCTGCTTCCTTCTTTCTGGTGGCAGTTAAGGAAAAGGAGGGCAAAATCTGTTTTGGGACTGCCACCTCTACCAGGCTGAGGGGATGGGAGATGCTCAGATTTGATCTTTTGGTGCCTGACATGTGATGGGTGGGGGCCTGGGGTGAGAGGGTGTTGCAAATGGCTTTTGAAGGCTGTGGAAGAAGAAAGGAATATACTTCTTGCAGAGCAAGACATAGCCAAAGAGGTGAGGGACGTGATGCTCAAGGTGGTCAGAAAGACTCAAGGAAAGAGAGGGAATATAATAAAGAGAGGAGATAGGATCAGAAGCGAGAAAGAGTAGAAAGAAGGAAAAACCCTATAGATAGATAGAATAAAACAGAGGAAAAGTCCCTCAAAAAAGAGAGGAAAAACTAAGGAATGAACTGAAGGGAAAATTGCAAGGAAAAGGGCATTGCGTGGCTGACACTGCCACAAATGGCAGAGGGTACATTGCATCTGTCAGAAGAGTGATCCCAGGAGATTTATTCCTGAGACTTTCCTGGGACTGGTCCCAGAGAAGAGCTTCTTCCAGTGTCTCAGAGCTGCGAGATGAAGATAAGAACCAGATTGCATAAGGCACCAGCTGTAACTTAAAACACACCACAAACATATTCATATTAATAAAATATAGCTACATTTCAACCTCATCATATGACAAACTGGAGATGTAAATGAAGGGATCCTTCAGGGGAATATCAGGACAGGAGGTGGTAACAGGCTGGTCTTAGGAGACACCCTCCCTTCACAGCTTTAATTTTGGGAACAGCTTTTTAAAATCTGTATCCAATTGTAAACTGAGCTAGCCAAGTTTTGCCCCTTCACTTATGTATGTCATATAATCAGGAAATGGGAATTATACAATGTGCCTCTGGCTTCTATAGCTAAGCAAAGCACTGCACAGGCTTACTACAACAAACTAAAGGATTCCTTAGTAACCTGGAATGCAAATTAAATGAGACTGTTTCCCCTTTCTGATGATAGATGTTTTGCATGAGGAAAAAACCCTAACATTTGAGCACACGATTATGTGTGAATTCCTCACTGAGCTGTACTTAGTGTGTTTTAAGATGGTTCTAGTATCCCATTCAGACACTTAAAACCAAAACATACTCATATTCCCCCCCCCCCCCCCCCCCCGAAGTGAGTGGATATATTACTATCTAGAGGCATGTAAATCTGTACAAATTTATGACTATGTTCTAATTCAGTTTATTTGTTGATTTATCCATTTCACCTCTTTAAAGAAATTGGAGCTAAGAGCTCTTCAAAAAACCATGTTTGTGCTGGAGGACCACAGCTACAGACTCGCATTATACAGGCAGCACTCAGCTCTCTGGACTTCTAACACAGAAGTCACCGTCTTGTTTTGAAGTTTGTGGAGTATAAGTCAGTCCTGCCTAATCCCAACGGTAAATGCAACGCACAGTGGACCGGCATGTTTCGTCTGCACAAACGAAACGGACATCTTAATTCACCTCCTGTGCTCCGTAACTTTATTTGGGGCATGGGGGTGAAAGAGATGGGTGGGGTGCATGATTTTCAGGCACCCTGGCTTCTGCAGGGTGTAATGCTACCACTCCTTCCACCCCGCCGGTCTCTTGCAATCTTCTCCCATCTGTGGGAGAGGAGGCTGATGAGCCTTTGCAGCCAGCTCTCACCAGTGTCACTCGGGGACGGGGATGGGGGGTGGGGGGTGGGGGGGTGGTGGTGGTCAGGCAACAGGGTGTGATCTCAGCTGCCTCCTTCCTTCCTTCCCTCTCCTCTGCAGGGACCCAGGACCTGATGTAAATCCACTGATGTCAATAGGAGCCTGATCAAAGGGGCCTGGATTAGACCCCAAGGGCATTCCCTCCAAGAACTATTTATGGCAAATTGATGTGACTTCAAGGAAGTGCCCTGACTTCAAAATTAAACATAATCTAATTTTAAATATCAGGTGGAGCAATCTTCTATTTAGGTCCTGATCCAGGAAATCATTGAGTAGTTTTTTAACTTTAAGCATCTCGTTAAGTTCTGTGTTGTCCAGCATGAGACCAGAATAAGAGCATTACGCAGGTTCACAAGACTTTGGTTTAAGTACATAATTAAAGGTAAGCATGTGGCTAAGTGTTTTGCTGAATGGTGATGAAATTACTTGCATGCTTAGATGCAGTGCTGAACCACGGAGACAGGGGCTGCTTTGTACTTGCTGAGAGTAGAGAGAACAGGGAGCCTCTACTATGCTGCTGCAGAGTGAAGGGCAAAGAAGTGAGCAAGGCACCGAGCAAGCTTGAGGAGTAGCTCTTTCTTAGGGAAATCAGTAGGACTTTGAGACCTGCTGCAGAAATATTGACAGGAATAGGGAAATCTGTGTGTGCCTTGTCAGTCTGAGTGACTTCTGCAGTATTTTCCCCATCTGGGTTTTCCTCCATCGCGATTACCTTTCTAGAGGGGTCTTGCAGGGATGCTGAGAAAAGCATGGCCAAATGCAGAATAGCACAAAGAAGAGTCAGTGCGAAAACAAGGCAAGATGGAAAAGCATCTGAAATATTTTCTAGGAGCTTGTAGGCTGCTAGATATTTCATTCCTGCTGTAAGGTGAGCAGAAAGGAGAGACCTAGCGCTCCTTATTTTAGGTATATGGGCACACCCTAAGTCTGAAGCTGTTCCTTGAGTCTCGTTGCTCAGAAAACGAAGCGCACCGGAGTCCGATGACGCTCCGTACCATCCGGAAAGGAAAGCGAGCAGCGTGTTTTAGAGGGCGATGGAGAGGCGGGCGGGAGGTGCGCATTGCTGGAGCGCTGGTGCCACCTGCTGCCCCGCCACCGCCGCTCCCGCGCACCCGCCGCCGGCTTGGGGGTCGGGGGGTGGGTGGGTAGATGAAGCCTTCACCCCCCTCTCACGAGCTCCAGATCTCTCTCTCCTTCAAAATCTCAGGGAGCTCAAACATCTCTTCTCCTCTTGCGTTCCTAGTTTGAAATATTACACTCAATATCCAAGTCTTTTCAAGCAAACGATGCTCAAATCCAGGCTTACCAAGATATTACTGCCATTAATATCCCCGGGCTAGATGCCACAATTAGTATCTTGTTTAACTGCACCTTCATTTATCCCAAAACCAGCTGAGCTTTGCAGAAACAAACCTGCGCTCACAGAGTGATGGGAGAGCTACCCAGACCTCACATTGATAGCATCCGTGCGGAGGACGGGAAAGGTGTCCTGCACTGTGAACTACATCCTCTTAGGTTTCTTCATTAAGCTTTACGCTCTGCACGGGGATCGCCAGGTGTGTGGGAACAAGTTCTCCTTGGAGTCACACCAGTGATGACAAGGCACTACCACGGTGCGTTGCCACACATTACATGGGCAGAATTTGGTCACCTTGTCATGCCAGAGTAATAGCATGACACTGCGGAAGAAGGAGGGACACAGACTAATGCAGCAACCAAACTAGTGTGAAAACACTGTAAAGGTGGTGAACACTGCAGTTTGGACAGTGTGTGATGCCCAGAGTGAAACCTCAGTTCATGTAAATCGCTGTAGCAACGTGGACTTTAGCTCTGGTGACCTGCACAGGATCTACGTCAATCCTATATTTGTGAAGCAGCAGGCCAAGCAGTGGCATATAGCCATGGGTTTGTGGATGGAGCTGAGGAAGGAACCACCCAAAAAACTTCCTCTACAGAACCTGCTTTCCAGGAGCGGAGCCTTCCCTTAGCTAGACTAGAGCAGGGAGAGCCTTACTGAATGGTCCCCTGATGACGGTCACATCGCCCATGCGCATTCCCTGACAGAGCAACCCAGTCCATCCTTCTGTGGTTTTTAAAATCTAAGAAAAACATGGCAGTGTTTGTTACTTTTACCCCTGCAAAATATTTGCTGGTTGATACTCATCTTGATACTCTGAGTCCTTCCCTGGAGAAATCCACAATTACCTTTACAAACTCAAAATGGCTGATATTTAAGGGCACATGGTACCCACCACCCCTCTGCCACCCACAGGGCAGGCTGAGGGAACAGAGCCAAACCTGCCGGGTTCACCCCCACAACTCGAGGCAGCAGCTGCTGGGATCCTTATCCCAAACTAGGGGAAGGAAGAGAGAGAGAGGGAGAACAACATGCTGCTGGGTATTTACACTGCGCCAACAAGCACTAGAGATTCAGATGGGCTTTTTGAAAAAAATGCACATTCAAAACATTTAATGCAGCACATCATGCGTATACCAACAGGACAGGACTACACATACAGACCACCCATTCCCGGTCTGACACCCAGCTTAGTGTCCAAAGACACTTCCCTTCAGACGCTGTGCACTCAGATTTATTAGGCAGCTTTATGGACTGATACTTCCTCACATTTTACTAGTTTGATTAATTCAGCTGGCACTTCTGATCTCACTTCCACTACTAGCATTTTCTCTTGAATGGGATGGCTCTGTAGTCGCACCATTCATGTGTTTGAGTCAGATTTTACATCAAAGATGTCCTGGGTTTTATACTGTCAAAAGCAATTTTGTCCCAGAAGAATGAAGATTGTGATTATCCCAGGAGGAAAGCTGTCAACTCAGCTCTGTGTAGAAAAACTGCTGTCTACAAAAGCTTATACTGGACACCCTTTGGCAGACTGCCCTCTTTAAAAAAGTCCACTGTTACCTACATGAAAGACTTTTTCTAAGAGCATTTGTGTTTGCGCTGACTTGGTTCGTCCAGCAAATTCAAATGAGAAGAAAGAGAATAAGTATGTCTTTTTTTCATAAGCACTCATTCTTCAGGGCAATGTATAGAAAAGCAATAAAGGGGAGCATAAGGAAGACATGTTTTGAGAAGGGAGTGACAGATGCTGAGCTTTGATGATGCTCTATCTCTCAATTAGATCCAAAACGCTGCTGAATCACACATTTTCAGGAAATGACCAAGCCTCAGTTCAGACTCTCCATAGGCCTCCAAGACTGCTCCAAACACAGGGGCTCTCCCAACCTTTGCTCGTTTCAGCAGGTTTTGTCCAAGACGCACCACTGTGGTCTGCCCCTGTAGGTGTCTGTACTTCAGGGGTGGGACACTACAGCACTAGCTCCCAGGGAGGCAGCTATGTCAGGCTATCTGTGATGCTAGATCATGCAGTAAACTCTCTCACCCTGAAGCAGGCTGACTGCAAGCTGGTTAAAAAACAGCACACACCATATTTTATGCAAAGAGCTATCTTGCTACGATCCCAGCAGCATTACTGTTGTGCTGCAGGTCGGGAAGAATGTCTCGCAGCAGTCGCTTTTCACGTAGTTAGGAGTGTGGGACACTTCCCCACCTTATAAATCAGCTTTGTTCCCAGCTGAGCCAATGTGGTCATCTGGGAATCTGAACGCCAACAAAATCTTATCTGGTCCAAGGATCATTCCCTTTTGCTTTTGACTTGTTTTCTAAAAGTACCCCAGAAGAAGAGACTGCCAATGAACAAACCTGGCTTGCCCATATTGACATGAGATCTAGGAAGTGAACCAGGCGCAAGAAACACCCTGTCCTTAAAGTAAGACTGAAGGACAAAGGTTTTTGGTTATGATTTAACAAAGCACTTGAGCAAGACCTTAATACGCACTGATTTCAAGAGAACCCCAGTACAAGCTTACAGTGGAATATGTGTTTAAGTGGTTTACTGATTCCAGCCTTAATTACGCAAAGTGCAGCAACAAATAAGGAAAAAAAATAAAAATAGTGAAAGACAAAAAAAAAAAAAAAAGAAGAAATCTGAGTGCCAAAGTCAAAAGGTAAAGTGGGTAAGACAATAAGAAAATAGCTATTTTGAAAATTCTACAATGTGAAAACTATAAGCTGTCATACTGTTCAGAAATACTGGTTTCTCCCTTTAAATGCATGCCTTCCAGGCTTAATCTAATATGGTGGTATTTCATATAACTTAAAAAAATCCACTTAAAAAAATGACAGGACAGGGTACATTTCTATTACTGGAAATGGAATTTTAAGCACTGAGTTTATCTTGTCAGTTTAGCTCAGCGGTGATGTGAGCTTGCAAGGGTGAAGTGGATCACTAATTGCCAGAAAGCATGACAAGAAACTGATAAGCACAGGAGCTAAAAGTCTTTAGATGGGAGATGTTTCAGTAAAGTGGGGACTGTTTGAACAGGTACTTTTTCTCTGCAAATTAGCTTCTCCCACAGTTCAGCAGCGATTGCCTGACTTTTGTTCTCTGATCCCAAAAAAGGAGCACACTGGGGGTTGTTTGGGCCAAATCAGAGAGACAGGTATATACCTGTACACCTTACTGCCAATGCCAACTCCACCCTGCAAATCTCACAGCTCTGTTTATGCTACATTTTTCCATGGCTCCAGACAGCCACAGTTTTAATTGGACTGGCTGATTGTTTTTTTAACCCTTTTTATTTATTTTATTTCATTTTATGATGCTAATCTTGGCACTGAAGAACTCCTGTAATTCAAATTACAATATCAAAATACACATCAGCTAATATAACAAATGGCCATTCACCTAAAATTAGGCAACCTACCATAAACAATAAACCAAATTAAACCCACGCTCCTCCTCTCTTCCTTTTGGCCTGAGTGGCTCCCCAAACATCTAAGGAAGACTCCTCCTGTGGGGAAGGTTAACATGCAGGAAGGCAAAAGGGGGAAGTACCAATCCTGCCCTGGGCTTTCAAACCTTGCGATGCATTTTCCTCCTCGTGAAGGGTGTGCAACAGAGAGCAAAAAACCTTGGCCAGCTGTGAAAAGGAAATCCTAAAACTGGTGGGGGACTAATCGGATACAAGTTTTTCCTTCTGAAGAGTTGCCATCACTAGCAGGAAGAAAATAAAAGGAAGGAGAAAGGGACTGGCCCCATTTTGGGTGCTTTGTTCTGTTTATGACTTGCCTCCTGGAGCTTCCTCCACACCCCTCAGTCCTCAGCTATTAGAAACAACAGCAGCAAAGGAATAAATAAAGAATTTCAGGAGCACATGAAAACCCTAACTCCCTCCCCTCAGACCAATTGTAACAGGCACAATCTCAACAACTGCGCAGAAAGTGCATTTTTGCCTTTTTCTTACTTTGCCACTGCTTTTCCTGTATCTCTCGACATAAAGTGACTTAAGTCAAGCCTTGATCCTGCAAGCAGCTTGTGCTGATGGTGCGATTACAGTGAGTGAATCAGTGGCTGTATCCACATATGCAAATCGGAGGCTCTGAAATGGTAAGCCTTTACAGCCTCAGTCGCTCAGGAGAGAGGCTGGGTCTGAAACTTGTTCTGGAAAGCGCCCTCAAGACTTGGGCTGGTCTATCCAAGGGGTCCACGGGGAACATTTGAGCCCAGGCACTTCAGCATCACCCAACAGTGGCAGCAGGCACGGCAGAGGGAAGGGGTGAGTTGACACATGCTGCTACGGTGTATTTTGTGTTTTTCTTCCAGGTTTAGGCAAAGGTTTTCCTCACTCCTATTTGCTCAGAAGGTTATTTATGAATTAGCAAGCTAGTTTTACGGCACATAACATCTCATAAATTCCCCCAGATCCCACTGGACCACTCCATAAAATACTTACATATGCTACCGACTGTCAGAATAAGAAACTATTTCCAAATAGTCTGAACGCTGGCTATCACTAAAATAACCCAAAATGAGTTTCGTGGAGGTTCTCATAGCTTTGGCTGTGACCTCAGCAGTGAAACTTACCGCTGCACAAGAAGAGATACCAAGTATTGTGTTTCCCACTGAGGTTACAATTCTCTCTGTATGGTTTTACAATCTAAAGGAAAAGTGCAAAATAAAGTGCCAGACAAAACTTTAAAAGCATTTTTGTTTAAGGTAATTATGATCTCTATTTATGCCTATTAAATTACAAAGATTAATATTAAAGAACACACAAAAACTGCCAGAAGGCAACACCTGAACTGTGTATGTTTAACACCCGTGCTGTTTCTAAAGTAACTGCTCACTCATCTCCTTAAAGCTGCCTAGATAATTGCAACTTTTTTGTCTGGAGTTCATTTGAAATGGAAGAAAGCAGGGATTTCCTACTCCCTACCCTGGGAATGCTTGGTGGACTTTGATCTGTTGTTTACGTACTGTATCTTTGATAATGCATTACAGTACAATGAGATTTTGTTCACCTAAGCATGATGGGATGTTTGTTGTAGCTGCAGCCATACCAGCTTTTCCATTCAAATCTTAAACACGCACAATTACCATAGTTTTCCTGAGTCACAAATAATCATGGATAAATAAAACTATATTTTAGTATTTATATTACTTGGGCATACATGTGCTATATAGCTTCTAGGGGCAGCAGTAGCACTGATATTTACCATTATAGCTTTCAAAGTTCTTCAGAGGTTCACAGTCATTTTCCCCAGTTTCAGCTCAGAAATGATACTGTAAAGTGAGTATCAAAAAAAAAAACCCTCTATATACTGCCCAGATTTTTTGTAGGCCAAAAAAATCTTTTCCTCAAGTTGCAAGGAAAATAAATTGTAGGAGAACAGCTAAACCAATTTAGCTAGATCTTTGCTGGCTTATGCTGAATTAAGACAAAGGTTGAGAAGAAAAAATGAGTCATCCAGATATTATGGATTTCCAAAATAAGCTTTTTCTATAAGACACACCTCTTCTGAAAAAACTCATATTAGACAATATTAAACCTTTCTATAGCAGCTGTACATGACAAACACCTTGTAAAGAAACCCATCACGCTATTTTTTGCATTAACCCCTATCTTTTTGAGCGGTTGAAAGTAAAAAGGGCTTGTGCAAACACCTTCATTTACACAGAGTCACCAGTGGGAGACAAACCTGTTGCATCTGCGCCACCTATACCAGGGCTTTTCTCCCAGCATCTCCCAGCGATGGAAAGGATGGCAGCAGCAGGCTGGCCATGCAGCAGCCAGTGCCCAGGTACCACTGCAGGTCTGAGTGGTGGTGGGCCACAACCAGGGCTGCTGCTGGGTGGCAATGCCCTGTTGGGCTTTAGGCATGAGCAAAGAGAGTCATGATGTGAGGTCCTACCATAATGTCCCAGGGTGCCTGTCCCAAAGAGAGGGGGAAACGACATGGGTGGGACCGAGTTTGAAATTCTGATCATATCTGTGGTCAACCTGTAAGAGATGCTAGAGAGTCTCCCTATTTCTACAATTTATAGCTTCTTCACTTCTACTGCCAAACATATTCAGCCCTCAGGCATGTTGGTAGCCATTTCAGTTTGTAAGACAGACTGTGAAGATCTCCATCCTAACATGCTCAAAGTCTCCCAGGGCTGATCCCAGTGAAAACTGATAATTTTGGCTTCTTTACAGACACTGCCAGTGATGTGTAAACTTTTCAGGAGTAATACTGATTTTCTGAGTGTTGTTAACAGCTGCTTCAAGCCAAAGTTAGAAGAAAAAAAAAAAGAAACAAAAAGAGAGAAACTTGGCATCTTCTGTCCCTCTACTTGAGCTGGAAACCTCAGTTACAAAAACAGGATGGATAATAAATAGCTCTGTCCAAGTCTCATGTGGACTAATATGATTAAAAAGATAGCTCATCACTCAGCATGTTTCTTTGGTTCTTCATTAATGAAGGATAGCTAAGTATTCAGCTCTGTTGGTACAGTGTTTTATTAAATGCCAGAACCTTATATTCTGCTTGCAACTTTTGATTTAATCTGCCCACAGTGTTCACTTGTGTAGAGCTACTTGCACTTCACATTACAGGTACAGGAAGAACAGCTGGATACGTCACACATTTCTGTAGGCGATAAGAAAACCTAGCCTGTCTGGTATTTGCTATAGAACTCTAGCCTAGGTTTTTGGGTTCAACATTTATTCTCTAGCACTGAACAACACTTTTATCAACGCTTTTACAGGCTGCCGGAGCAGGCTAGCACCATGCCACAAGTATGCATGCTGCCAAACTCTGACCCAGGCTCTGAAACCTCTGCCCAAATGCTGTGAATGGTTAGATATGGCATTTCTGCAATTCTTTTTTCTAACAAATGAACCAAAGGAGGACTTACATGAAAAAAGCAGTTCATAGCATGAGGTATGTCTATTTATGAGGGAATATCATGTTTGATTTCCCCAGCAGGATCTTTTCCTTGAATTTCCCTTTGAACTGCAATTGTGGCCAACTGGCTACAGTGACAGCATGCAATGCAAGGGTGAAATAAAGGAGGAGTAGGAGGGTTGGGGTTAGGTTGGCCAGGGGGTTAATGAGGGCACTAAGCTGAGGTTTCCCCCCTTGCAACACAAGCTCCATAGCCTTCATTATTTAAACAAGTGGTATTAGACACCTCTTTAAGAGAGTTTTCAGAAGACCAAGCCTCACAGAGGTGTCCAAAAGGGGAAATGTGGATTAAGCCTCCTTTAAAGGTTCTTGAGAAGCACTCTGCTCTGCATCTGGGAGCTTGGAGGTGCTCCAAGGTGCCCTCAGACTTGGCTGAGAGGGTCAGCCCTTGCATATAGCCAGTGTAAGAAGAGAAAATGTGGACAAAGAGTTTAGATCTTGCCAGGAAGAAATTATATGTCACCTGACAACCAAACCCATCTCATGTGCTTTGACTTGCTGCCTTGGGGAATGGCTGCAGACCTTGACATTCATTAAGAACAGCACACAAATGCAGGAGTCCTACAACTACCACCACTTTTTGCTACAAAAAGGCTACAGATAACACTAAGGGTCGGGCAGGGTCCCCCTCATACAAGGAGGCATGGTCATGTATGGGTTGAGCCTTGACATGGCACAAAAACCTGAAAGGTTTTGCCAAGGGATGGTGGCAAGGCTTACACTTAGAGGCACCAAGATGTGGAGGAGCATAGAGGGGCCTGGGCAGTCTTAGGGCATCCCAAGGGCTTTTCCATGAAGGAGTGAGCAGGGCACTTCATCAGGGGCTGCCCTTGGGAGCAACCTGACAGAGCAATGCTTACATGACCAGTGAGGTCCCACCCAAATGCCTTCGCAAAGCCCATAAACTTTTCAAATGAGCCATCAGGAAAATAAACAGGTAATTTATTTTCTTCAAGTTTGTGAAAAATAAAGGCTCCTGTATTGTTTCTATTATGAAGAGCTCTCTTCCCGTAACATTTCAGTCAATGCTTTGCCAGCAGTGACTAATTCTACATGCCAGAGACAAACTGCTCCTTCCTCATACCCTCCCCCCTTTCTTATGATTTCTACTTGCAGGTAGGAAAAAAAGAAACCTCTTCAACTGCTTGTTTCAAGGCTGTCATCAGTTAGCAGTTTTTCTTCCTACCAGATGACCAGGCAAGGTAGAAATTATAGAGCTCCTATGGAAGATTATACGTTTAGCCTTTCAGAGTGGGGAGGTATGTAACCTTTCTTTCAAGCATCCCTCCGTCACCTTCCCACCCTCTCCCTGAGGCTCATTCCAGCTTGTTCACAAATCAGAGGTAACTGACAGCAGCAAATCAGATCACATAAATCACTCGCTAGCGGGCAAAGTGCTGCAGCAGGGAAGGCGAGCGCGCACTGCTGCTGTGTGAACCAGAGGTCACTGAGATGCTCCTCACTGCTCGCCTGCGGACCCAAGTGGCACAGGCGGCCCCCGTTCCCCTTGCTCATGTGCGGGACCACATCCAAGACCTCCACCCTGGCCACAAGGGGAATCTGTGATTTCAGAATTATGGCTGAACCGTCAAAGTTGGGGGCTTAATAGCACCACCTTTAAGAATTAAATCTTGACTTGATCCTCTCTGATACTCGTCTTCTCAAAATAAGGCCACTTATTAGTGTGCTTAAGAACAGATTTTAAACACTGAAATCTGCATATGTTGGTCTATAACTCCAAGTTCGGGAAGGAACTGCACTATTCTACATTACCGTGACAGTTTTGTTATGCAGTGGCTAAAATACAGCACACAGGTAGCTTTAGTAATATCTGCCATGCTGACATTAATGAGAACTATGAGCATAAACCCAAAGAGACATGAAAACCACTGTACTGAACCAATAGATTAGAACAAAGTGCTAAGCAAGAGAAAACTCAAAAGTAATGACTGGCTGAAGCCTATCCATGAAATGGTCTGTTTCAATGGGTCACTAAATTACAAAAAATGGGGTGTGGAGGGTTAAAGTTGAATATCTAAACACCATTTTTAACATCAAAGAGTTTTCTTTTTGCCAGAAAGAACCCCCAGCACCTGCAGATTGACATCAAGACAAATAAGTAGTTGCCACTACACTGTCATTAAGAGTTTTAGCTGTTTATGCTGTATCAAAACTTTGACTGACCAATTTTTTGTTGGAGAAATTACTTTCTCTACCCTATGTACCTACTTAAGTCCTTCACTTTAATAACTGATAGCTTCTGCTCAGAATATTCCAAAAGGTATGTGGGTAGATGTGCTGAAGTATAAATATGACCATGAATTTTCTCAGAGATACTTCTTCAAATTGTGTTGCAAGTTTTGAGAGGCAAGAAAAGAAAAACCACCCTGAAAAACCTAACCTTCCCTCTGTGAGGGTTTAGGCACTTGAAATTATTTTGCAAGCTGAAGGTAACAAAACCCTCCTGAATGCTAGCATGGTACTGATGCTATTAGCCTTAGAACCAGGAAAATAAGAAGGAATTAAAAAACCCCAAGAATCTAAAACAAAACCAAGAACTCCCTGTGTGCTCCTAATATAACAAACAAATCAGTTTTTTTATTATTTCATTTTCCAACCTGGGCAACTCTGTTTTAGGAGGCCATATACCACTTCCAAAGAATATTTAACTACTGGCTCTCTGAAAACTATTCTGGTGGACTCCACGCTGTCAAATAAGTCACATCACATAATGAAAACAGCTAGTTTTATAAACTTTGTTTTACAAGCACAATATATTAATGTGCATGATACAGGACCATACAGTATTATTCCACCTGAAGATAATTCACAAAATCCTACACCATGAACTTATGTTATTCATGAATGGAGCACGTTCACTTCCCCTTCAAGAGTTCTCTATCTTACTAATTAACAGAGCTGGGTGCAAAGACTATAAACAACTTCCTGGGGATTAAACAAAACCACAGAGACACTAGGTAAAGCCCATTTTTCTTTCGATGGTATCAGAATGATTTCATCCTGCATTGACAGGGTAAATGTTCAAGCACAGTGCCCCCTCAAAATGAGGAATTCACCCGCAATGAGGTTAATTTTGTTTCTAATGGTGTGGCCAAGCAAATACCTTCTTTTTCATTATTTTTATTTCTGGTTTAGGTCAAGATCAGACGTTGAAGTACTACAAGAGAAGCTCTTATATCATACTTAGAGTAGCTAAAGCAAGGGAGTGTTTGAAATCTTATTGATTTCCCAAAATGAAGACTATTTGCTCTATTTAAAAAAATCATATGAGAAATCACACCAGCAATAAGACACTACAATTTTCATTCTTTTTATCTGTTGCTAATACATATAAATTTAGGAAGAGTTGTATAAGGCATATAGCTGAATACCAGAAGCCATGATGGAATTGCTCTCTTTTGCTGAAGCAAAGGCAAAAAAAGATCAAAGTTTTAGAGTCTGGTGAAAGGAAAGCTCTAAGAAGCTCAGTAAAGACCATATAGTTATTTTTAGTCCCTGTATTTCACTAGTTCCTTCCTGATCCCTTTCTATTCTCACATCTACACAGAGGAGATGGTATCCTATGTCCTGAAGCAACTTCTGTAATGAATAAGGAATTACTAGTTTACACTTAAAACTATGCTCTTGTGCAACAAAAACATGTCACGCAGTTCTATACTGCTCTCATGACAGCAACAGAAAAATCCCAGTGTCAATGGCGAGATACACCTATGACAGCATTTCCATGAAAAATATCATTCCCCTCTGCTCTTTCAGTTTAGCAATCCTGGTCTGGAGATGTGGTGGCTAGATCTGAGGAGCATGAGTTGTCTTTTTGGGTGTATTCATGTGAAGCATAGCCACTAGGCAAGAGGACTAGTATTGTTCATTATCTGTAATTGATTAGCATCATCTTGGGAAGTCTGGTATCTGCCCAGGTGGACTGTCTTTTTTATAGGTAAAGAATAAAAATCTACCTTCCACCCCCAATCTATTAAGTCTTCAGAACAAGAGTTGTACTGTTGAAGCTGTTACACAGCACCGTTTTGCTGCAGTGTTTTCTCAGGTTTCCATCTCTAATTGTAATTGCTGCAGCCTAATTCCTAATACTAGTTTCCCCCATGTGCCTTTTTATGGCTTCTTTTCCTTGGTCAGACATCTCCCTGGCTAAACTCTGCACTGCAGGTCTCAGACAAACTTGAAAGATCTTACCTGCTCCTACCTCCCTAAATAGCTGTTGATTGCATTAGTGTCTAAATCTGACTTCGGGGAGAAATGAAGCTGTCTCAAAGAAGTTAACTCTAAAAGACTGAAGGCTCCCTAGGTTTAAGAGAAATTCAATTTCGAATCAGAGCATAACATTAGCTGCAAACTCCTTTCTAGCCTTATTCTGTACAGGGTGTTGTTGGCACCACCAGAGCAATACAAAATACTTCCCTTATGTTGGAAACCTGTTTGACATGTTGCCTTGTTTGTTGATATCTACAGTCCTGCACAATTTTCTGCTAAACATTTATTTCAAGGTTGTTGAAGCCAAGCGAAAGCAGAGGAAGGAAAGAAGAACATGCCACAAATGAGTTGTGGAAGACACCCCTTCGCCTAAACGGGGTTGTAAGCAATCTACCTCCTCTGCTGCTGGTCAGCTTGACTTTCCATCATATTTTCTATCTTGGAGGAATTTTGACAGGTTTATGTGTGACACTAGGTTACCCTGTAAAGTGGAAGGCCTGTAATTAGATGCTGCGCAATCAGCTACCTCCCACTGGTAACCAGTCTGCCTTAAATCTGCCATCGCGCTTAATCAAGGAAATGCCTCCAGGGAGGCCAGTGCCTCCTCTAACCTGTCATCTGTGGGACTTACCTTAACGGTACAGCCACCCCTGTAAGGGACCTGCCCTGAAATTCATGGGATGGCCATGGATGGGGACAAGCATGTGTCCTGTAGCACTGCTGCAGTACTGAACTTGGGAAAAGATTTTTCTCCAGCAGCAAAGAGCAAGCAGGTCCCCAACCTGCCATCGGGAAGGTCATCACCAGGGTCCCTCCTGCACTTCATGGGGGTACAGCTACACATCTTATGTGTAAATGTGTTGCAGGATGTTTTCAATGGGTTCAAAAAGTTTAGTCTAAAACTGTGTTATTATTTGAGTGAAACATTATTAACCTATATGTGTTACTGTGCTTACCATCAGACAGCTGCTAGTTTTCTTCTGAAGAAAAGGTACTATTTGAAATAGCTGAAACTATACAATGTAAAAGACAGGCATAACAAAATACAGTAAAGCTTAAGGAACATGTGACAGGACAGACTGCGTTGAAGAAATGAATGGAAAGATTTTTCCATATAAAGCAATTACAATATTTAAATTATTTCATTATTTCTTAAATGTCACCTACAAAAAAAAAGATACATTATGTAATGGAGAGGTATTGCCAAACACCAAAACACATGCACAAGCCACATAAGTGCCACAAAACTTCAAAGGTGGCTGCCTAATTAAAAACCGGTAATGTTTTTAATAATGTATTTCTAGGAACTGGTTTTAAGGTACTCAGAGATACATAGATGCTTACTTCTCAGATAATGCGCAAAGAGAGAAAACAAGTCTGCTCCACAAGTATAGTGTGCATGTCACTGTTTGAAACAGTAGCCAGCAAGGAGAAAACGTGTTCAGAGAGTCAGGAAGGAGCTGCAGTTGTAAATCCCGATTAAAGGTGGGGCACTGTAGCTGTCCTGAGTTTCTCGGACAGGTATCAATGCTTTTGGGAAGGGCGAAGAGAGCCTAAACCCAAACCTCCTCTGTTACAGTCAAACTGGTTTGGATCTAGTTGTTCACTGCCTGAATAGGCAGGTGCTGATATGCATCCCCCATGAAACACATGTGGCACGTAGGATTGACCCCCCACCACAGGGACGAATGGCAGTTCCCTTTAGCATGACACCATGACACAGAGGAGGCATTAACGAGTCCCGATAGGGAGCCCAACACAGCACAGAGCTGGAATAGAGGTAAGTGTTATTTTGTTTTCACTGCTTAATGCTGCTTTCTTCTTAAGTTGCTCTATATCAGCAGAATGACTGAAACCTTCAGAAACTGAGCATTTCTTTGCATCTTCAGAGTTATTTCACAGGAAGCATTTCTTCTGTAGCTACAAAAAGCTTTCTTAATCATAACAGATGCCTTCTTAATCATAACAGATGCTAAGCAGTTGTTACTGCTTTGCAGCTGTGGTTTGGGTTTGAACATGTAACTACATTTTATGGTATTCAGCTCTTCAGACAACACAGCTCAGTTTCTTTAACTGCAGTAACTCTTGCAATATTACCTTGCAACAGCACAGAATCATCTTTAGAACACTAAAATCCTGGGAGATGCAGATTGACCATAAAAGTCTTACAAAAATATATATATATATTTTTTATAGAGGAAAGCACTCTAACTCTTTGGAGAAAAACTAGCCATACATGGCTTTGGATATATTAATATCCAATATATAAATAGAAGAATTAAAATAGTGACATAATTTGAAGACAACCATAAGCAGACATTGAGACTGGTTGACGTCCATGTCTAAGTTTATAACTTTCATTTCTTTGCTTAAATATCTTTTCACCAAAAAAAAAAAAAAGAGTAAATGATAAAAAATGTCACTAGTTTCAGTTTAATCTTTCATTAGAACTTATCTATGAAACCTGCTTTGTCATGTTTACAAGGGTCAGTCTGGACAACCCCCATTCTCTCCTACCAGTAAACCAAGTAGAGGATTGGATTACCAATATGAGCCAAGTAGTTTTGCCAAAGTGTGAGAACCAACACAAATGATTGCTAATTAGCAACGTTGTGTGGCATTTGGCAGTTGGAACCCACGACCTCTATTTAGCAAAAGCTCAAGCCAGAGGAAAGTAAAGTCAGAGACCATGAAAATCTGGGTAAGGGCAAGTCTGAGACAGGGTAATTCAAGAGCAGAGGGAAATGACAAAAATATGTACAAAAGTACGCTTTGTCTGTCATAGGAAACTCTAACCCAATGTCTAGAATGGCCTGTCACTTAAGAGCTTGGGGAACTAGACAGAGCTGGCTGAAGTTTGTTGTCATCCAACACAAAATTCCTGGTCTGAATTGAGCATAGAACCTGAAAGCTTTTCCATTTTAAACCAAACACCCACACAACTCAGATTTTTGAGGTTAGTGTTTTTCAGTGAACAGTTTGAAAAGACAGACTTTCAAAAAAATGTGAAAAACAAGTGTTCCAGTGCAAAGGGATTTGATGAAATTTTTTTGTCCAGCTGCATAGGAAAAAGAGCAATCCTAGCAGTGTGCCCAATACACCTCCTTAAAAACATTTCTATTCTTTGGCTCAACCACCACTGATGCATTTCACTGCAGCGTAAAGACTGGAGTAAAACACACAGGAGCATGCCAAAGCTAATCTGCAGATAACTGAGGGGAAGGTTGCACTGTTGTGATGGGATACTGATGTAGGTCATCTGTGAAAATTCATGCAGGGAGGGAGGGGGCTCCACACTTTGCTCGCTCATCTTTCCCATACTATCCCATACTTCCTCCTGGGAGGTTATGTCCTCCTCTTTGTCCTTTTATCAGGACCATTCTTCTCTAGGCTCAGTTGTTGTCAGAAGATGCTTACAGCATGTAGCTTTTACTCAACCACCTCCTAATGAAGTTACTACTCCCATGCCATTTGAGGGGAACACCCACCTCACCCCCCAAAAAACCCCCCAACTTTGCCAGGCTGTTTTTCTGCTGAACTCCTCAAATTTCAGCCTAGGGACCTTACAGTAGTTTTTAGATTCCACTTGTTTAAGGATCACAAATCCAGTGTTTGACCTAGGGTTTTCACCTGGTGAAACTCACTTTGATAGCTTTTTATTCATAGCTGATATAAACAGCAATATTTATGCTTCGAGATGACTGCTGTTCCAGAAAAAACTGAAAAAGTGGATAGTACTGGATTTCCTTAATGACATACATTTTCTTCCTTTTGTTGCAGTGGCAATGCTTAAAATTATCCAAAACAGAGTACTTCTGTGCCCTCTAGTGGCATCATCGTTTAGTGACATAATTGTTTAGTACTTCATTCGTTACCAAACCAGCAAGTTCAAATGCAGTCCAAGGTGTTACCGAATGTTTTATTACGGCTCATACATTTTTGTTTCAGTACATCTAAGTCAGGACAAGAACATCAGCCAAGCAGGACCACAGGCTGCAAAGCTCTGCATATGGTCCTGGCCTCCACAAAACACCAAGGAAGAGGCAGCGGCTCAGCCAGAAACCATCTTGGATAACATTTTTGATCAAAATACTAGTAGATGCCAGCATCCTTTGCAAATCAGACAGCTTGCTTCTGTTTTGTTTCTTGCTCCCAGTAGGAGAATGCCATGCTCTCATCTTCGGGCTGGGAGCAATGGCCATATCATTAGCAAGGGTTTTTTGCCTCTTGGTCCCATCTTCTCAGATCATAATGAAACAATCTAGAAGTGCCACATGCAGAGGGTGGCAGATATTTTCTGGAAAGTGGATGACACTTCTTTATACCCTCTGAATTAACCTCTTGGTGGTCCACCTTCTCCCATCCATTACCCAGAAAGGTTGGTGTATGGGACTGGCTTCCAAACCAATTCAATCACAGCCAAATTTGATATTTTGCCTCTGGCCTGACCAGAAGTTGTTCACAGTTCCAAAGAGGTTTGGAAAAACGATATGACTTATGAAAGGAACAGTACTTTCTTGAGCAATTAATGTGAGATCTTTGCATTAAAGTGGTAGTAATGGCTGAAGAGCCCCTCGATTAGGAAGCAGGACCCTGATCCTATTAGGGACTGCAGGGACACATAAAAGCTGCCCCTGGGAATACTACCAGCAGCTGAGCTTTATTCTGCACACAAGAGAAAAGTCAGGACCTGATCTTTTCTCCACTAGGCATGGGCTGTCTTAAGGTGCATGGACAGAGAAGTTTCTAACTCTGCAATTATCCTTTCTCACCAGCAAAGGGTAAATAAAAACCTCTCTACTCCTTTCCTCCCTGCCTGCACACACACTGCCCAGATGAGTTGCAGTGCCTCAGGTTCAGTCTTCTCCAGGTACTTTGGTGAATGCCCCCTCTGCAGTGGAGCCTGCAGCTTTTCCATGCGGCCCCAAAAGCGAATTTCTCAATTGTTCTGGGATGCTCTATGCAACCAGAAGACACTGTCCTGCTCTTATCAGAGCCTTCCCAAGAGAAGGGTAAATAAACCAGTCCAAATACTACTAAATTCTAGCAAAAGCCCTCAAGAATGTACTGTTGGCTCTTTTTAAAGGTACAGTGTAATGTGAAAAAATTAATCCAAATCAATAAATGCCGTATTTCATTGGAAATCTGTGATCACTTTCTTTTCATGAGAACAATGAACTCTCCTTTACATGGCAAGACTTACTGATTTCTGTGAAATGCCTGCCAGACAGACTTTATGATTTAACATTGCCTTCTCAAGTAAGTACTATAGCAGCCTACAACAGTGATCCAAAACGTGATATAGTTTTACTAATACAGAATGCACAAGGAAACCCAGACAGAAGGCAGCTGGGAGAGTTGAAGTGAAAATAAGCTAATTCGGGGCTGTGCAATGTATAAAGAATCAAGGCACCACCTTGAAACTTGCAACTCCTGTCCCTGTCCCCAGTGATCAGACCCCACTAGATGGCATCCACACCTTGGCTCTGCCCCTGCAGGCTCCTCTGCTATACTGGGAGTTATGTCCCTTGGCTGGTTTAAAAATTAAGAGGCCCAGGAAGCATTTCAGGGTCTTTATATAAGTATCTTCCCTCTTTTTTTTTATCTCCTCTCTTTTCCCCTCGGTGGGTTAGCTATTTGAATATGTAGTAACGGTTTTTTTGTTTTTGGTTTTTTTTTTTTTTGAAATGAGCAGTTCTTTTTGTAGTTCAATGCTTAAGTAGAACTCAAAGTCTTCTAGTACTATACACATTGTTTTACAGAATAAATATTTTTAATCCAGACAGCATTAGTAGTACATGCATTTTGTAATTTATGGTGTTTAATAACACCAAGAAGAGTTGGCTTCAGACTTACAGAAGAGTCAGTCAAACATCAGTAGTTATGTCACAGAAAGATAACTTTGAATGTTTCATCACTAGTCAAACCCTTGGTCACTGCCTGCTAAAAAAAGCTTTACTCATCCTCCTCTGCCATCATTGCAAAGAGTTGTTTCATGGGATGTTAAATGAACACCCAAAACAAAAGGTTATTCTTTCTTCTGAAAAATTCCTAAACTTTAATTTTGCAGCCATGGAGAAGTCACTTATATTTACAAAGCTTCATAAAAAATGCAACCTTTCTGTATTAAAGCTATAAAGGAATTGCTTTTAGTCTGTCCTCTGGTTCTCAAGGTATAGCTGAATAATAGCTTTTTTTGCTTTGCAAGGATTTGATTGTAAAGCAGTTAGCTTTGACTCCAATGCAGACACCATTAAACAGGAGTGCCTGCAAATTAATGAGGACCATTCTTGTCTAGCTGTTTGTTCACAGAAAAGCAGAGTTAAAAAGCTACATTGCAACAAGCTGCTTACCTTAGTAGAAAGAGATTCACATATTTTTGATATTCAAATGTCATGTAAATCTTTAAACTGTAGGCTGGGCAATCATTTTATATGAAACCTCATATCTACCAGCTCCCTGAACATAAATATATCCCACTGCACAGTCCAGTATTTTAATCCCTCACAAGTTCCCCTTCAAACTCATTTGTTCTCTCTGCCATCTTCTCCCCAGCATCCCCCCCACCCAGTGCATCCCTTCTAAAGTCAGTCATGCAAACCCACGTCCTTTCATCCCTGCACAATGAGGTTTGCAACCCAGCTCCTCCAACACCTCTGCAGTTCTCCCTCACCTTGATCTCCTCTAACTTTCCACCCTCAGCTTTCTTACCAAAGGTGGTGGGTAAGAACTGAGAAGAGCCTGATTAGCTGGAAGGGGAAAGCTAAGACAGAGACTCAGCAACCATCCCGTATTTATTTTGGAGACATTAAACATGATAAACAAGAAACAACTTATAATAACTAAGGAACAGATCAAAAAGATGGCATGTTTGTCAAGGTCAGTTCACTGACGTTTGTTCAAAGATGTCTCTGCATTTGTAAGCCTAGAGCTTCAGGGCTGAAAATGAAAGCAAAACATTCCTGAGACTGCCAATTCTGTTAAGGTCAAAACCAAGGCTAACATAGACATAATATGAGGGACCAAGACTATATTTGGTGATAGGAAAAAACTGATGCTCTGCAGCTTTCATCATTTAGTTGCACTTCTAGACTGATATCAGCATGGGGGTGGGAAAGATATCCAGACTGCTCAAAGACCCAAGTTTTCCTGCTAAACTATCTTTCAGGAAGAAGTTGTGTCTTGAAAAAAAATAAGCAAAAAGTTAATGGTGAGTTAGATTAAAAAGTCCATTGTATAACCAATGTCAGAGGGAAGTGAGATTTAGGAAGAGATAGGAAACCTCATTCCTTTTTTTCCCTAGAGCAGAAGTAACCTACAGAGCAAGCAGCTGTTGGATGCAAGGGGGGTGTCCCATCCCTTCAAGATGGTCTCACAAGCCAATATCAAAAAAAGGGACATTTCAGGATCACAACAGCTGCAAACAGGCCTCCAGCTCATGGGACATCAGCCTGATAAAACCCCAGGAGGGCTACAGTGTGGACATCAAGTCTTTAGCACCATCCTCTCATTCCACAGATCCACTCCTCAGGGTCCAGGCTGCTGGCTAATGTTATTGTAGCCTAAAAAACAGCAGAGAAGAGCCAGGGCCATGGCAGACACAAGCCACCCCAGTGCAGGTGCTCTGAGCCAGTGCTGTTCTCTGGCGGGGGTGGTGGGGGGTGGGTGCCTTTTCCTAGGAGCAGCAAGGATCAGTCATATTGACCCAACCCCTAATTCAAAACCCCCTTCAGAACATCTGCCTGCTCCATTTCCAGGCCAGAACAGAGGCCCAAGGTACTTTTTGGCACCTGCAGTTTTGACAGAAAGGCATAACATAGGTTAAGGTTGAGCCAAGAGAACTGCATGGGAAAGCAGTTTCTACTGAAGCAAAAAATAGACAGAAGAAAGTGAAGATAGTAAAGTAGCAAATGGTAGAAAAGGTGTCAACAAAAGTGACAAGAACTAACAAAACCACTCTGGAGTTAGAAATTTAGTGTCACTTGTTTACGTGTTTAGATTTACTGTGTTTTGCTGACAGTGCTGGAACACAAATGGGGACTAACTTCAGCAACAAATGCAGAAGACCATATCCTGGTTCACGCTGGTGACAAAAAGCTCAGAATTTTAGGTTATACCCTCACTCCCTTCCATTGCACTGGAAGCAAAACCACCTTTGCATGCCTGTTTCCACCACAAATCCTAACACGATGGCATGGTGATGAGCCTGGTTTGTATACCTGGGTGCGCGTCAAGGCTGCAATGACACGCAGAGCCAAGCAAGTTCAGCCCTGCTTCAGGAGCGGCTTTGTGCAGCTCCAGTCACAGCCTGAATCCAGCACTACAAGCTAAACTGCATTTAAGTAAGTGTTGCTGCAGGTCCGGCCTGCTGGAACAAATGTTCAAACACTAATAAGCTCCGTTTGAATGAAAATGAGCAGTTACAGTAAATTCACTTCCTACTTCCAAAAGCAAAATTTCCTCTAATTTCATTTAAAATAGCAAATCCTTTCCCCCCCTCCCCCTGCCCTGCTGAGTACAAACAAACATCTGGAACTGCTGTGTTTTTGGTTTTGTTTATGTAATTATTTAGTGGATGGCCAGAGGGTTAGAAACTGCCAAATAATTCTAGTCTTAGGAGTTTACATTAACTAATTTTCGTGGGATTCAGGATTCATTTGCCAAGTTTCAGATACAAGCAAGGCTTTTGCGGTTGAGTTGCAACTCCTGGAAAAAACAGTCAATAAATGGAAGTGCCAGACATGCATCCCTAATTCATCTTCATCCTTAAGTATTATTGTGCTAGGTGAAGCTGTAACATTTAACCCTGTGTGAATTACACTGAATAAGAACTGGCAAACAGCTTAAGCCACTCTGTTAGTCCCAGAGTCATCTTTGGGGGGAAGATGTGGAAATGACCTCAACATAGTTTTCTCTCTGGTGACTCTAATGTTACAGATAACTAAACTTCCATCTGAGTTTTTATAGGGACAACTGCTATCATACTATCACTGCCAAAAATCAATTTACTTGGTCAGCTCTTTAAAACTCTGAATCTCTGAAAAGATGAACTTCCAAACCTGCATTTGAGCAACAAAGCAGGCAGGGTTCATAGAAATATTGCAACTCTACAACGGTTTGCAGAGTTAAACCTATCAGTGTAACAAACATTTGGCTGCAATGCTGCCCACATATAGGGAACAGAAATGCTTTTTGGAATAGAAGGTTAAAGAGACAATGACTTCTTGGTATAGAGACCACAGGATCTTAATCTTGGGGAAAAATAACTCAATATTAGGAAAAACTCTAAAGAGATGACAGGTAGACCTGATTTCTGAAGAGGAAAGCGTATCCACAGAAATTTTTTGTTGTAGAGATAGATCACAGAAAATAAATTATTTAATGTAGATTAATCAGCTGTCTTTGTGTGCCTACTTACACATCTGTGTATGTATATAGACATATCATAGAATCATAGAATGGTTTGGGTTGGAAGGGACCTTTAGAGGTCATCTAGTCCAACTCCCCTGCAGTGAGCAGGGACATCCCCAGGTTGCTCAGAGCCCCATCCAACCTGACCTTGAATGTTTCCAGGGATGGGGCATCTACCACCTCTTTGGGCAACCTGTGCCAGTGTTGCACCACCCTCATTGTAAAGAATTTTTTCCTTATATCTACCCTTCCTTTAGTTTGAAACCATTACCCCTTGTCCTGTCACAACAGGCCTTGCTGAAGAGATTGCCCCCATCCTTCCTACAGTCCCCCTTTAAGTAGTGAAAGGCTGCAATAAGGTCTCCCCGCAGCCTTCTCTTCTCCAGGCTGAACACCACCAAATCTCTCAGCCTGTCCTCGTAGCAGAGGTGCTCCAGCCCTCAGATCATTTTTGTGGCCCTCCTCTGGACCTGCTCCAACAGGTCCATGTCCTTCCTGTGCTGAGGACCCCAGAGCTGGATGCAGCACTCCAGGTGGGGTCTCACCAGAGCAGAGCAGAGGGGCAGAATCACCTCCCTCGACCTGCTGGCCACGCTGCTTTTGATGCAGCCCAGGATATGGTTGGCTTTCTGGGCTGCAAGTGCATATGGACCACAACCATACAGCTGTCACCTAAACAATGATCATTCTTCAGCGAGAAGAACCAGAGTGTTTTGTTTAAGAGAGAAACAATTGGTACACATGTGAATTATCTTCCTATGACAACAAAAATATATTCAGGTATTACTTGCCCTAATGATACCTCAGTTTTTGCCTCCTTACAGCTATCTAACCTGGATTTTTAAGGCATGGGATTAACCAGGGCTTCCCAGGCTGATTGTTTCTATTCCATAGGCCTTGCAATTGCACCTCATTGCTGTAAATTGCTCATTTACAAGATCAGCCACTACTTCCCATTCTTTCCCTTCCCCAGCCCTCCTTCTCCAGGGCCGAAAGGAGGAGGAACATGAACAGCAAACTCCCCATGGTGAATCCAGTTCAGTTACTTATGTATTTTTCTTCCATTTGGAAGCTGTTCTAAAACCTCAGAGAATCTCAGTTACTGGATATATGCTTTCAGTTTTGCCTGTATGTTTGCACAGCTTCAAGGATTTTCATCTGACTACCAGACTTCCCACTGTGGCAAACCCACACAAGCACAGGCGTTTGAGTCTTACTGAGAATTTAATTTCTTCATACAGAATCCATTCATGTGGGCAGGTTTCATTTTATACACACTTTGCTTCTGTTCCTGAACATCTTGTATTTTAATCCTCAGGGAAAAAAAATGCATCTCACCTGTACATAGAAAAGCTTCCAAGGATCAACATGTCTGTGTTTTCTCCCTCCCTATTATTATAATGCTGATTTTTCTTTTCCTAGGTACCCATTAATCTCTAAATCTGAAGCACACTATACATCACAAAATGGCATTAATTTTAAGAGTTGTAGGTTTGGGTTTTTTTATTCAAAGTTAACTTTGCTGTACACAAATTGTGAAAAATTGTGATATAGAGGTATGGAAAGAGTTCTGCCAAGGGAAACAACAGCATTTAAACTTTCCTGTGTATATTTAGAGGGCTGATTTTGGATTTTTGATTGTTTTCATTTTCCAGATTTGGCATAAACCAAGAATTCCACACCATACTCCCCAAACTGATGTACTGAACCATGAGGAAAAAAGTGTGTAGTTTTCTTTCGGCTGCCTCCTGCTATTATCAGGCTATTCAAGAACAGATAAGCTTCCCAGACCAGTGATGAGCATGAATTAGCATATTTTAAAGAAATACAACAGCTATGAGAGAGTAACAAATCTGTGATATAACTACCCAACATCTTGTTGTGGGTTCACAAGTCATTGAACTTGTAACTGAAAAGAATTAATTCCATATGCAATCCTTCCTGATTAAGCATCAAATATAGACTGCTGCCTGCATTTTCAGCCACAGTTAGCAAAATGACTGATTTCTGAAGAACTGTTATAGAAATAGCCTTAATGTTATACTTATTAGTCTTCAACCTGGCCACTGTAAGTATACTGAGAAGAATAAAAATTGTTATTCCAGTCTCTTATGGGGTATGGTAGATGGTATTGGAAAGGGAAGTAGTATGAAAAGAAAATCATACCATTGCTTCTTTAATAGATTCCTATTCTTTACAACATGCAGGAAGTTTTAAGCTTGCATTATTAATGTGCCATTATCTTTCATGCATAACAATACTAGAAAAGATTTGCAGTAGTTTTCAAGGTAAAACAAGAAAATCAAAACTGGGGAACTGGCTGGTTTAGTGCCTTTTTGGAAGTTAAGCCTTTAAAGAAGGTGGCAGGAGAAAAAAGCTGTTCACTGCAGATCCTCAAGTAAGTCAAGCAGAAAATTCTAATCTGAAGAAAAATAGCTTTTAAAGAAAGCACAGACTTGCAGCATTTTTTCTTACAATTACCAAAAGATTTTGCATCTCACAGCAGTTCAACACCACTGAATGATAAGTGTAGGCTTGGTAAAGAATGAAATCATTTACATAAATAAAAAACTGATTTCTTATTCCAAGATTTGAGCGCCTAAAGTTCCAGAAAAAAAATCAGAAAAATACAGTTGCTCTTTTTTAACACCCCCTCCCCCCTTTCAGTTTTTGTTCCTTGATCTTACACTAGTGAGCTGATTTCAGCAATAAAACCCCCTATTTTCACTGAAGGCAGAATTCCAATGCTGTTCATGAGCAGAAGAGAGGAGAAGGCACAGGAGACAGCATTTCTAAGAACAGTGGATCAGTGAATCAGTGTTCATACTTAAAGCCATGAAGAAGTGTCCGGTTTAAAAAGCCTATTTACCATGGAATTTCTTCCTTCCCCTTCAGTGGGATCTACTGATTGCTCAGCGCTTCCAAGGACAGCCCTGCATTTCCAATAGCCTAGGCATATGTACACCCATGGTCTTCACTCCAGGCCCTCTCTTGTGATTAATCATGAAGTTGTCGGATGAGACCAAAGTCTTATTGGTTTTCTCCCCATGACAATGGCAGAGTCCAGAGAACAGCTTAAAAGAAGAATGAATTCACAAGGTATTAATGTGGAGAGACGAGGGATTATACTTTACATAGACTAAGCCACCACCTTTTGAATAAGATTTTTCTATACAATGCATTTGTTTCAGAGAATAACAAATACTACAGTATCTTGCATAGCTATGATCCAGCTTTACAACATCTGCAGTAGTCCTAAGTCACTTGATCCCTGTAAATTGTGCAACTTCCATACAAATACTTCCACCTAAGTCTTTGTGTCAAAAAAAATAACCAGTATTACTCAAGATTGTTGTTTCCTTGACTTGGCCCTCCTACAATAAGCAGCCCACTTCCTTAGCCTTTATCTCCTTCCACTGTTTGTCTAACAGTCGTGTCTTTCCTTAGTTATCACTCCATTAAACCATAATAATTCTGCCTTGAAAAGTTTTTCCAACCTTCCTGATGATTCCCATGGCTTTTCTCCAAATTTCATTCAGGTTATTCAGTTTTGAGTGTAAAAATTGTTTTCCTGGAGGTTCATTTGCAATGTTGAAGTAATTTAGGGAAAGTTCTCAATTCTTTCTTGGATAAGCAATAGTAGTCTTTCACATTCTACATTTTGGGGAAAAAACTCTATCAAAAATATTCACCTTAAAATATTTAAGACTGAACATTGGTGAAACATACTGTAAGAGCACTGCATTAAGAGGAGGTTGTACCAGTTAGCTGTTGATGCAGTATTAGCCTCTTGTCCACCCCAAGGCTAGTCCAAAGACAGCTAAAAGACAATGGAAACAAATCTGCTAACCCTATTAAAACTTTCTGGCTGGTTTCTCTGAGTTGAACTCTAGGCTACAGCGGTGTTTGAAAAATATTATGACAAAATTAAAGCTCCTTTGTAACTTATTAATAAAACTACATGCCTGGTTATTGTGATGTTGAGTGTTCAAGCATTGACTTGACTACACAGCAACTTCTGAAACGGGTTCTAAGAATGAATGGAGAAAAGCCACTTCACAAAAAGGCAGGAAAAAAATCTTGAAACATCGAAAAGGGAAGGTATTGTGGAACCTTTAAGTAGAACTTGCCCCACTCCAAAAAATTCAGAAGTGCTGTGTACCTCTACTGCAAATCCCTTGCAGATGTGGGCGTAGACTTAGCACCCTTGCACCCCTCAGCCAGCAGGGCAGGGACACCTCAGTCCTGGACTGAGGACAGCTGGAGGCAACAGCGTCAGACTGCCAGCCTCTGAATCCAGCAACAGTCATTTTCTGGAGGTCTTAGGCCTGCAAAGGTTAAAGAAAAAGCCTTTCAGTAGACTCTGAGATCAGTCAGAAATAGAAGAGGAATGGTCTGGATGGGCTCAAATATCTACCAGAAAAACAGACCTACACACACCCCCAGTGCCTGCTGTTGACAAGTTCCCAGCTGCAGATGGAGTTAGAAGGAAGACTACTCTGCATACACACAGTATATCTAGCTGCACATTGCAGAATGCTTCAGTTGCAAGGAGAAGTGTTAATTGCTCTGAGTCTGTGTTCATCTACTGATTTCATTGTATTTCCAGTAGCATAGTGCCTGCAACTACAACACCTGCAACCAAAGTTGTATACTTGTTAAAATATCCTGCTTAATTGATGATTGTAATTTAATCAAGGTAAATAACAAAGGTGGTGTGTCTTCTTTTAAGATATCCCATGCTCTTAGAAATAAGTTTGTTTTCCTTGTTTTGCTTAAGTGTTGAAAACGCATCATCAAAAGAAGTGGGAAAGGATACGCATGTAGGTGCTGAGAGTAGATAGAGGAAACAGCCTTAGTATAGATATCTATTTGTGGTAGTAAATTGTGCTATTTCTTACTAGGTTAAGTCACAGCACATTGTTAATATTGCTTATTTCCACACAGCAGCCTATGCCAGAAAACTGAAAGAAAGCAGGAATCATGGTTCTTCATTACAGAACAGGCAGATGAAGCAGCAGCTAGATTAAATTCATCATAGTGTTAATAATCCATACGTAACTGCAAAACAAATGTCCAATTCCTGGGTACAGTTTTCCATAAGTAATTTCAGACATATCATCTCCAATTTGTTTGCATTTGTCACCCCATTACATTCCCTAGGTATAAGAGGAAAAGCAATAAGAATATTTCTTATGCCCGTTTACAACCATTGCATAAATTCATGAGAAGATTCTGACTTTTGACAACCAGAAAAAGCACAGTTTTCACTAACTCTATAGGCATGCAAAAATATCGCAATTTAAAATGTACTATTTAGAAGTAAGGGACAGCAGAATCCATATAGTATATCCCTGGACTGAACAGTATGGTTAGAACTATGCAGAAGAAAGAGGGTTTACTCCATGCCACTGCATGGCTGGATTCCCTATTAAGGAGAGCTTTAAGCATCAATTAGCCCACAGAGTTCCTGGGCAGAAATGGATTTCATCCCAAGTGAATGCATTAAAAAAGTAGGACACAAATGTTTCCGTAAGATGTCTATGAAATTTGCTTCAGTAAACAAGAGGCAAGGGCCAGAAGGATCTAACTGAAGAGGCAAAGAAGCACAAGGAATGTGCAGTTAAAACAAAAATGTACTATCTTAAACAAATCCCAGAAAGAGGACCTTTCTGATCCTGGAAAGCATTAATTCCCAGTCACTATTTTTAAACAGATAAAAACATATGTATCTGAGAGATTGCCAGCTGCTGGTTCAGCATTTGTTTCATACTGCTGTTGGCAGCAGCAACAGCAAGTACACGGCAATGATAAGGCAGAGTAAATTCAGACACTGCTTCCCAATTTGCCGTCTAAGAGCTTAATTAAATAACACAGATGGAGGGGCATCTGTGCACATTTCCACCACTTGCAGCCCCCCTAGACATTACTGAACAACATCTTATTTCCCTTTGAGCACAGTATTTGAAACCATCAAACAAGTTGGGCTCAGGGCATGATAAGGTGATCCAGCAGCTTTTGATAAAAGTCTCTGTACTGCACTGCTGGTATCCCTGATTGCAGTGGGGCTGTGCAAGCCCAGCCCTTTTTTTTTCCAACAGGACCATGCTACTAGGAGTGTGTATATATGCATACACATACACATGTACATATGTATGTGTGTATATATGTGTGTTTTCTGGTTTCCCCCAGGACTGCAGCTGCCCCAGAGCAGCCCTCCCCACACTCTGCTCATATGCACAGTTTTGTGTGAACGTCAGTAAGAAGTGCCCTTATCCCAGTTTTTAACCAGGACAGTCCTGCAGATGAGGTGAATTGTGAAACAGCTTCTTGAAACATTTGTCAGGCCATCCCACAACTCTGTTTTCTTCAGGTTTTTCTTCTGTTGCCATAGGATGGTAACCTCAATGAATTTTTTTTTTCATCCTTTTGATCAACTGCTCTAAAGAATTGCTATTTTCAAGACAGCGTGCAGGTTCACCACTGACATCTCTTCCTACCTCTTTGGCTTAGATGGGTTGATAATTTGTACATTTAATGCCTGTCAGTCATTTCCAAGTATTTTTTTCCCCTAATTCATCAATGCTTACTACACATTTATCAAGGGAGGCCAGTAAGTAATACCTCGGGTGGAGTTTTTACTGTAATTCCTTAATTTGCTAACAGTCCACAGTTAGCTGGACATACAAAAGAAATTATTTTCTATCCACCAATTAGCAAACCAGGAGTTCAAAAGCCTCTGCAACTGCATTAACACTGAAAATTCCTTAATCCATAAAAATTAATGGAGATTATGTTAAAGAGACTTAAATATTTAAATCCTTCACCACATTAGTCACTCTCTTTTATGTGCAGGTAACTCCAGCTGAAGTCCTTGGGAGCCCTGTGTGTGTGTGGCAGAACAAACTAATCTTCTCAAATGAGAAACGTGAGCTTTTTGCCAACTCTTCCCCCAGTGGCAGAAGGTGGTTGCTTTCTCCACAGCTTTTGAGGTCTGACTTCCCCCCCTCTGAAGCTCTTACTGTATGACTTTAACATAAAGGCTTAATTGGCTCCAAAAGTCCTAAATGGAACCATTTATTATTGTTGTGGATGGTTGTCCTGGTTACAGATAACTACAGTGTGCAATTAAATATAACTGACTTCATAGCACTACCCAGCTGCCAGACAGAAGTTCTGAATTTTCAGTTTTGCTTGGATCTGAAATTTGGCTTCACCATCATCTTATACCAGTCCCAGGACAATACCAGCCCAAAGTATCCACGCTGCACACAGATACTTTATACTGCTCTTTTTATGGCTACATAGTTTTCACACACACCTATTTATTGGAGTTACATTAAAAGGTTTTGAACTAACTTCCTCTCGGCAGCATAACTTTAAATAGACATATCCTCAGAAACAGAGGAGATTTAAGAACAGAGAGTAATTATCTTGAAGATAAAAAAATTGCATTTCAAAGATTTGCTAGAGGGTATTTACTGAACTATACCTGCCAAAGGAAAAAAAGTTACAGAAGTGGGATTATTTCACTCCCCCTTCATTTCTTTTCTTCCTGGCCCCTAAGTGCATCTCCCAAAATATTTGGTTTCTCTTGAAGCCACAGAGGCTCTTTATGCAAGCATCGAAGGGGCAGATTTCCTTTCATTAGGAAGATGAAGAACCACATTTACTCAGGCTGATTCACGCCCCAATTCACAGCTTAACTTGGGACTCGGGTTTTCTCTGAGCAGCTCAGATGCTACCAGCAGGAACCGCAGTCTCCAAAAGCTTCCACTGCTTCAGAGACAACGTTCATGTTTCCATGCTGCATTTCACATGGGTGCTCCCCGCTTTGTGCAAAGCCCTTTTGAGCCTGTGGATGCAGAGATGCAGCCTTTTCCTCCTTGTACCTTTCTGAGGGGCGGAACCCACCAGCTGCACATCTGCAGCTACATCCAGGAGCTAGGCCATGTGTAACGTGAAAATTATATATATTTAATGATTTATATTTAATTATATATGCACATGATATATATTATATACTACATGCACACACACATTTTTTCCTCTTGCAGGGGTTTGCAGATGCAAGACAAAGTGCATGTCAGGAAAGTAAGGAGCCCCCAGGGAAGCCCACCCAGGCTTGGTCTGGCCCCACGGTTGCCACTAGGGGTCAGCCGGAGCCCGGCAAATCCCCCCACGCAGCCCGAGCCCTCCTGCTGCCCACCCAGCCCGGGCAGGGACAGCAGCGGGCTTCTGACCTCTCAGGCTGTTCTGATCCAAAATTAGCATCAGGCCAGGCAGCTGTGAAAGCGAGCCTTCAAAACAGTTTAAGTTGCTACCAAAGAAAAAGTGTTGAACCACCAGCAAAAAAAGCACAATAAGGTGAAGACTACAAGCTAACTCTTCTGTCCATCAGAGGGACTTCTGCTGCAGCTTTATGGCACAAATTCAGGTAGCTGCAACTGCTACTTGGGCAGCATTTAATCACAAACACACAGCACCTTTTCTGGCAGATTGAACTAACACTTTTATGAAAGCCTGGGCTGAAGCCCTAAAGGCTTGAGACCTACTCTAACTAAGTATTGACAAGCAATATTTCAGGACAGTTAGAAAATGCAAAAATCATCCCTGCTTAGGAAACACAAGTTGTGCTCCCACATGACAGTTTTACTACCTTGCAAGAATCCAGAGTAGTGATTGCTTTATTAGTAAAGTCAATTATATGTTAGCATTATATTTAAAACCATATAAGATTTTAGTCTCTGATATATCCTTAAAATAGACATTACACAGTAAATGTACAGCACACAAGGCTCGTGGGAAAGCTCACTGAAACATCTTTAGAGCATCAAGCTAAGTTTTTTATGTTAATTTGATGCTTACCAATTGATGTTCCCTTGGTGAAAGTCTTGTGCAGATTCTGGTATAATATAGTTTTAGAGGTATTTTGTTCCTCTCGTACAGTTCAATAAATTCTTATTAAATTTATTTTATATTTTCTTTTCTGACCTTTTGGCAAGGATTACCCTAGAAACTACTAAGTTCTATGAAGAGTAGCATTGTTTCATACTGGATTTTACTAGAAGCCTTGCAGACAAATTCATGCAGCAAGCAGAGAACAATATTTAATTCTTGTGAAATGAGAAGTGATAGTGATATGTATCTGAGGTGTGAGAAACTGAAGAGTCCTGACCTCTTTCTCAAAGAGGGAGGGGGAAAAAAAGAACAAAAAAAAGTACCACATCCAATGTGTTTTGCTAAAGGTAACCTTCAGCCCTGGAAGCTTCAGGTTGCCATTTGGTTTCCCTCTCAGAAAAAAAATCACCAAGTCTCCTACTATAAATACCAGACAGCTTTCTGGCTTTTTCAATTGGCTTAATGACCACAAAACAGCAGAAATTTAGACAAGGGCTTTTCATAGTGAGACTAGAATGGTTTGAACATCTGACTGGGGGTCACCTGCAGTTCTCAATTTCATGCCAAAAAGCCAAGGTTAAATTGTGAATGCTTCAAGAGAAAAAATCAAACGTGCATGGCAGACCAATGATAAAAGCAGCCTTTTGGGTCTGGTGATCACAAAGCATGTGAATGGTAACACATGTAGCAGAGCCTTGGTTTCTGGAAAGCAAGTCACTTATTAGTGGTGCCTGCCTTGCAATTACTAGCAAAGCAGCAAGCTACTTAGTGAGTAAACCAAAAGTGAGAGACAGAGCAGCAGGGCATGATTCTCCATCTAATCAAGTGCTTTGCAGTCTGTCAGATCTGCGAAAACAGGAGAATTGGGATTGGGAATTGACAGAAGCTGGGGCTGCATTGATCACAAATTCAAAATTGAGCAGCCATAGAATGGCCTTAAGGATGACTCCAGTGGCACGCGAGCTCAGGCAAAACCTAATCAAGTGATCTAATGAGTTATGTGGCAGATAACTTGCCCACATGGCAAATGCATTTCTGTGCGTGTGAACAGCACAAGCTAGCCAGTCACTCAAACCAAATGAAGACACTTGGTTCTCTAGTCCCATGCTTGTAGAAGTGGACTGAAACAAAGGATCTAGTAGGACAAGCCACTTCCTCTGCCTTTTGTAAAGCAGAAGTCTCTATTGTAGTTCATTAGGATCTGTAATAGCTCTACAAGCTTGTATACACTAGGCATTTCATGAATAACAAGTTTTTGGCAGCTGACCAGTCATCTAAATATTTCAAGGCTTGGCAATATTTCAGCACAGTCTCCATAGCAAAAGAGGTCATTTTCTCTCTATTCCCTGAAGTGGTATCTTACAGTTCAGTCAAATTCCTTCAACTGACCTTTCCATGTATTTAAAATATTTATCTTTTAAATAACTTGTCATTCTGTTCCAGTCTGTTGCTGCGGTTATAGGAGAAAACCTCAAACCTAGGATAAGGTTCTGGTTATAGCTCATACCACTACTGAACCCTCCCCTGGCAGATGCTGATTAGAAATGACCAATTAACAGTCCTCCAGCCTATGGAATAGGCCTAATTATCCAGACTGAGGTGTGCCTAGGAAACTAATGACATTTCCCCTATCTGCACAGGAGAGGAGGCCCAGTTAGCATAGCTTGGCACCAGTAGCCAAAAGACTCAAGGGGCTGTCAAAAACAAGATGACTACTTGAAGGGCAGAGTGGAAACACGATATTTATTGAAAAGGACCTTCAGGATGAGAAATTGTCCAAATATAGTGAAGCAGCTCACTTGGCAGGAGTAATCTAGCATGGCTTCACTCAGCATAAAGAGAACCGGTCAACTGAAATAAAACTGGAGCAACTGTTAGATTGCCACATAACAGCTTAGTCTAGTGGTTGTGGACATTGTGGTAATATATTGAAAAATAAGACCTAGCACTGACTGCAGCTAAATTTAGCATGAAGGTAACCTCTCACTTGCTAAAGAATCTTACCCATTTCTCAGTGAGGCAAGACAAACAGCACAAAGCAGGCAATCTCGCACTTTCGTAAGCACCATCTCCTTCTGGAGGCTGAAAGCCTTCTAGAGGCTAGTGGTCATAGCAGGACTTCAGTGCCTATCTAGATATCTGTTTCATTCCTGCCTTTGATATCTACATAAGTGGCTGCATTGCAGGGTTCTCTTCGGCTCCAGCTGGATAGGGGCTCTGCAAATCTTTAGAAGAGAAAGCTCACAGCCCACAGATCTTGGGGGGTGGGGGGGAAATTAATCTGCTTTTTGTTTCAATGATGCTGAAATGACTGGGGATACAATTCAAACAATTCCCAGATGAGAGGCCTGGGGCTTCCAGAAGGACAACAATAGGGTCAAGAAGAGGAAGTACTGGGGGCAAACATTTTGGCTGGGTGTGAGGACCCCTACTATGTGCGATTTGTTCTTTTTATTCCTTTAGATGCAAGTCCAGTTTGGCTAAACAGGATCAGGCTGCTTTCCACTTGAATGAACACACAGTTTTTTAATAAGAAACAGTCTCCTGTAGTTTCTATGAAACTGTAGGACTAACCAAAATCATTTTGCTATTGTTAAAACTACTAAAATAGGGTTTTGACTTTTTGCTGACTTATGAAATGTGTTGGGTTTTTTTTTCCACAGTAATAAGAGAAACTGTCACTTAAGACTGGAAATTCCCACAGTTACTAAACCAAAAAACAGAGCAAAATCTTTTCAATGTCATGCCTTGTGCAAAAATATTTAACAATTAACAATCTTGAGTTTCTTGTGCATTTTTCTAAATATTGCAGTTTTGCGAAGACCACTGTGAACACAGCTGTGCCAAACCAACAAACAGTTGAGGCCATTGTTGGTATTTTGGCAAAACTATCTTACAGAAAAGCATGAAAGCCAGCTGGGTTGGAAATTGCAGATTCAAACTTTAAAGCTTTGGGGGATGAGTATACAAAAATAAAAAGGATTTATTCTGCCATATTTACCCACACCAGTAACAGCCCTTTGAGATCCACTCTCAGCAGGGGATATATCCAGGCTGCAGGGCAGATCGCTGCAGGAGGAAGGGGAAAAAACAGCCAATACATGTTGAGGAGGCAGCCCAACAGCACTGGAATGCAGCCTGGGAATACATCAAATCTCCCAAGTTTTAGACACATCCATCAAACCAAATAAGTCCATTAATGAAGTACAGGGGTGCTCAATGTATATACTAGTGACAAAAATCTGGCATGGAATATATTATGCCACCTTAGGCTGCATTATACTCTGCAAAGGGGCCATTGGTTTCAGTGGCTGTTTCCTGCAGCTTTATCTAGAGTCAAAATATCCTCTGCAGGTAAACAGATCAAAACCAGACCTACCAGCCACATAAGCATACAAAACCAGCCAAAACACTATCTAAAGTATACCTCATGCATTAGTGCACAGCTGTATGTAATCAAATTTGCAGTTCACAGCTGTTTAAAGCACCTTGAAGAGCAAGATTTAGAGCACACTATGTGCTGTGTGGAAATAACCTGAGTGAGTGCTGTTTTATGAGGAGTCTAGGTCACCAGCAGGTCTACCTGGTGATGGGACAGAAACTGAACAGCACAATAAGATCTGTAGCCTCCGTAATGCCTTAACTGGAGATGATGCCATGGTAGCAAAGTTTGACTTGCCACCTGTAGTCAGTTGGTTAGTATTTCTGTTACCAGCATCAATGGAGAGAGCACAGATTCCTCCCTCCCACTGGAAAGCAGTTACTTGCAATGAAATAAAGAGTTTAAGATGTTTAATTTTGATAGGTATTATTCTCCTTCTAGAAGGATGCTACCGATGTACTCGTGCTGACTAAAGACGCTGTTTGCTCCTGCTGTGAGATTCATTGTGATGTTTCTGACTGTTACCTCTTCCACACCTCAGCTGCCAACATGAATCACGCAAGCCCGGCTCATCTCCTTCAGTGCCCAGGCCAGCAGGGTGATGGGGACTACCACAGAAAATCTGCAGTGATTTTGTGACAACACCGTGAGAGACACATCACATGTGGAGCCAGTGTAGTACAGGCATTGCTGACAGTACTTGTGGTTGGCAGAGATTTTACACTCTTGCTCATTACAGAAAATAAAACTCACCAGTTAGACCTAATAAAATCCAGTCCTCATAGGCAAAGCAATTATGATGCCAACATTCAAAATGCTAGGGAGCATAGGCTTTTTTTAAAAATGATGGAGGCCAAGGAAACATGATACAATTTGTGTTTAGGGAAGCTGATATTCTGCTGTGATGTTTGATCTGGCAAGAAACCATGCTTCCTTCCTGCAAGCTAGCAAAACACTAAACATGGGGAATGCCATGCACAGACAGTCTCAATTAAGCTATCTTTTCCGAGCTGTAAAACAGCACTAGGCACATAAAACAGCAGAAAACACATTTGTTTCCTCTCCATCTGCACAAGCATATATAGTAATTCAGGCTTACCCAATTTACAAGACCAGACAAAGAACAAACATGCATTTAATCTTTGTTTAGGACCACCTTACTCTGTATTGGCTACTGGTGGATTTCAGTTCCTAAAACAGTTGGCAGTGCCAACTTGAGCATCATGCCTTTAGAGGAACTTAAAGCTGGAGCTAATAAGTTCATTAATCATGGTCTGTACTATCCTAAATAGAGCACAGATAGGGCGCAATTGCAACAGGGTGCAAGGCAATTAGCAAATACAAAAAAAGAAAATCACATACCTACTGCTTTAGTTCCTAGTCGTGAAATTTGATTTGGCAATGCATTTTTAGAGCTGAATTAACACCTCCTTATAACCTTTGAAAACTGACATTGTATCTGTTGGCCTTCAAGATAAACTAAGCAATAGGTTACTTAAAATTATAGCAGTTCATGACATGTTAAATTATTCTACAACACTTATGTGATTTGATGAAGCTGATTGCATCAATAGCCTTGACAATGGATTATATGCATGGAAAATCTCAGACTGCTGCAAGACTGGGAAAAATGTAAGCTATTCCACCTACTGTCACAGCAAAAATCTTCTTACTTAATATAATATTTCATGTTTTCTGCCCATTCCACATATGGGTATTTCCATAAATGTTTCCATGTTTATGGTCTAAAAATTCCACTGATTGTTGCTGACATTCAGGGACACAAGGCCACTGCCTAGCAAAAATGTGAAGCGCTGTATGAATTATGCCAGTTCATTCACCACAGCTACACGTAGTTGCAGCTTTCAAACCAGATTTAGTACATGCAGGAAAGAAAGGGAAAGGAGTAGAAATGCAAGGAGAGGAGGAATAGTGGGTGCTCTGTGCAGGGAGATGCATAGCACAGCCTAAATATAGGGTCTTCATCTAGTACTAAGTTTGAAATCTTCTCAGTTTGCATAAGGGTTCTCTAATTCACCAGCCTCCAGCAGGCCATATAGAAAACTTAAGTTTTGCTGGCTAAGCAGGGAGCACAGGAAAACTGAGTTGGGAGACTAGACACATTAGTAGTCCCTTTGTGGCCAACTCCTCCTTCCACTGTGCTATTTCATACTGACACGTAGTCACCAGAAAACAAAGCGAAACCCATACGATAATTTTACAATCCAATGCAAGTTATTATCTACTAAGAGCAAATTTAAATCTATATGTTGTTTTTCCCATAACTACAGTCTACATGATTAGTACCACTCAACCATAAGAAGAAAATAATCATATTCAAATTTGGCCTTTGATCAGCAGTGTTTTTCCTTTACATGAGAAAAGTTCAGTCTGGGTTTGGCTGATGCTTTTGAGATAAACAGAAAATTACCCTGCAATTTTTCTGGCAAGTCTGCGAGGAACAAAGCCAATATTCAGCTAAAATTAAATTTAGAATTAAGATATGGTTGCTTCACCATTTATCCTCCTCTGGATTTTACACAGTAGAACTGAGATTCCAAATCTCATATTTCGCAATGAGGAACACTCTTGTGTTTCCAGGAATCTCAACTTCAGAAATAGACTGGTTTGGCTGCATCTATGCTAATGTGAACCTGAGCCTGAGGACTTTCCCAGTGTGGGTATCCCATCTGCTGTACATCCACAGCATAGGTCCCTTGGATATCTTTTGCCTGGCCTAGGTGCAGCTACAGTGGACACTACCTGGGACAAGTCCAGGTATTCCATTTATTCCACGAGCCTTCTGACATCCCTGGTGCCTCTTTACAGCACCTATTTCTGCTTTGATGCATGCATAGCATGCAAAACTATGTGACCTTCTGTGAAAACCAATGCACGACCTGCCCATTTATCCACAAATGACCTTTGGGGAAAAAGATCCTGGGCCAGAAATCAGTCTTCAGAACTTTCATGGATCTCCTGTCTGCCTATATGTGATAACACAGGATGGATAAGTAGCAGCCACCTCCCATGCCACCTAAGAGCCTTCACAGGACAGGACACATTCCCTCCCTACACTCTGGAAACATGAGATACATGTGGAGACCACAGAAGGCATCATATCAATCTGCCTTCAGAGGTAATTGCCTAAATGGTTTCTCTTTTGGAAAGAACTTGCCAGCCTGGGGCACCCAGTGCTCAGTAATATTCAGAAGAAAAAGAGATGCTCCCAGAAGAAAACACTGTAGAGGCTTCCGTGTAAGACGGTCAAGGGGGAGCACAAAATCTACAGTTCTCAGAGCACCGAGTCAAGAGACAAAACACGACAGACATTATTTTGACAGATCCTCTGCTCTTCTCAAACAGATAAGTGCTAGAGAAAGTGTAGACCTTTATATCCAGTCCTCAAAGAAAAGCAGTAGCAGAATTGCTAACAAAAGTTACTGCAAACCTGCCTTTCAACTGGCTCTCTCAGTCTTTCCTCTCTGTAGTATTAGAGAATGTGCATGTCTATCACAGAAGTCATGCAAGCCCTCTATCAACCGTTTTTATGACTAATCATGCTAGCTAATTGCAGAATATTATACACAGATTGTCTTGTTTATGGCAGGATTAACACTCTATCCCCTTAGGCAATAATCCAGTGCTCAAAGCTCCTCTCAAAGACCCCTTTAGGATGCAGCCAGTTTCAGTTTAGGAAATTCTAGGTGATCTATGGTAAGGTCTAAATGACAGTCTACTGAGACTTGAGAGTCTCATGAAGTACTGACCTTGGCCAAAGATTAGATAGAAATATTCAATTGTAAAAATTGGCACAAGCTACTTAAACACAGTAGCATACAACTTCTGTAAGTACTAACCTGAAAACCAGATTATCTGAAGGCCCCTGGACAAATACTGTTACACTGAGGGAAGGTTTTTGCTGAAAATAAACTTGCCCAAACTAAGAAGATTTGGCATTGAATGAGGAATTAACACAGAAAGAGCAAAAGCGCACGTCCAAGATGCAGTCAGAGACAGCATCTGAGCAATATCTATATCTTAAGACAGCTGATGGAGATAAAACTGAAAGCAATTGTGACATACAGCTGACAAACTCAAGCAGATGTCTTTGAGACCAGATTAATATCTAGACTACAGTCTACATGAACACTAGTAGGTTTCTTACTAGATCATAGAGAGAAAAAGGATACATCTTTCTGGAAAAAAATATCTATAGTGCAGTGACCAGATTCCTTCCTTTTGGCTAATATACCTAATCTGGATAGGAAAAAAAATTTCTATTTTACAATTGGGTCTGTAGTGTAGACATGCTAGAGAAAGCCACTTGTTCATTTAATGTAGAACTGCTCAGAAAATAAACACAAAGCTTAGTGAAAGGCACTTGCCACAAAATGCACAACATTAATAACTGTCACAGAAATATGCAACAACTCAAAATCAGACAGCCAGGATATACATATACAGCTAAAAGACAAGTCCCAATGCAGTATTATGAATTATGTATTAATCTATTTTATAATATATAAAATAACAGTTTTAGAAACACGAGCCCTCTGACATTCATCTTCCACATATGACACCTGAAACAAATCGAGACACTTTTGAACGCACATGTCTAGTAACAACATGCATCAAAGCAGCCAAGAGTGGAACAGATGATTTGGCTTCCCAGTATTCCCAGCTGTTCAATGACAGCAAGCAAGCCCTCACTGCCATTGCATATTTTGGCAAGGATACCAAAATAGTGAGCCTTTTTCCTTTGATAAACAGAATCAGCATTCCCCTTGGATACATATAAAGTTGTTGTAACATGACATGTCAATGATACCTGCCTTCTATCAATCACTAAGTTTTGAGGGAGCACCTTTTAATAAAGAAAAATCTTCCCTGTCCCATTGGAGAAGTGATCTGAAAAGGGCAGAGCACCGCATAAACCCACTGGATTCATGACCACTTCTCACACCAAAGACAACATAGCCTTGACAACCTGGACAACCCCGGCCTCAGTCATTCATTTCTCTTAAGTTTGGCAGCAGAGGATCCATGACATTCAATTTAGGTGCTTGTAGCAGACAGCCTCGGTGTGCCACTCAATTCCCTGTCATTTTATACAGTTAAGACAGGCAAAATTCTCCATTCTCACCCTGAGACTAACCATATGCACTGAGGAATAGCATACTGTTTTCTTGCAAACCCATTTCAAAAGTTTCCCTTCCCAGACTACAGGAGAAAAGAGGAGTCAAACAATTATAATTTTTTAAGGAGAAACTGTTGAAATCCCCTCAGCCCCAGGCACTTTCCTTACAGCGAGGACATGCCAGCATAGAGGAAGTCAGTAGAAGCCCTGTCCTTGCATTCCTGGTACAAAATGACTTTTTTTGAGGGCCTGGTGGCAATTAGCATCAAATGCCTAGTGCAGAACCACCACAACAGAGACACTGTTTTGTCCTTCTATCCTAGTAACTTAAGTGTCTTCTACTAGCACAGTACTTGAATTCGTTATGGTGGTCAATGCATGAATAGCGACATTTCTACTCTCAGTACCTCTGGAAATGGGTAAATTACCTTTAGAAAGGGGAACAGAGAGGATAAAGGACTCTACCAGAATGACATAAAAAGTCTACAGGGAGAAGTCAATTGAGTCCAGAGTCCCAATCTAACACCTTAAGCCTCAGACAGGCTTTCCCCTTTGTATACTGAAGGCACTCCATATGCAGAAGGACGGCATTTGTCCTTCTGCATCAGATTTTATCAGCTGCTTAATATATTGCTGTTAAGACAGAAAATAGGGAGCTTCTACTTTATTAGTTCCTCTTTTTACAGTGCTGAATCCTCAGTTGAATCCAAATTAATTTTTTTTAGTCTCCTTAGTTTTTATGGCCATCATGGGTATTTGGCAACTCTTGGGATAAGGTCATTTCCATCAGTCCATCCTATCCTCTCTCCCCCCTCCCCATCCCCCTTTCCTCTCAGGTATATATTAGAGCATCAATCACAGCAGTGTCTAGGCACAAACTGTCACCTGACTAATGGTCTGTGGCTTTCGGATACCACAGCAACTTAACGACACACATCAGCATATACCTCTGTCACCGCAGTGATGCAGTGTATTTAAAATATAGCACCCACGCTACCAATGCATGCTGCTTTTTGCACAAGGTCAAGACAACCTGCGCCAGACCTTGCGATCCCTGTGCCCCAGAGTGCCTCGGAGTAAAGCCGTCTCTTCACAAAGTACAAATAGATTACTAAAGCAAGTGGCTTTCCTACAGAGGGGAAGAAACCCCACCCACTCTAATTTCATCAAGGGTGCTGACAGGAGCAAGAGTTACTCTCATCTTGCCCCTTTGAAAGTGAGAAGGGGTAGCCAGCACACATAGCAGGTACAAGCTGCCTGGATCATCAGCATCTGCATTTAGTTGAGCTGTGCATCCTCCTCCCACCAAGCAAGGATGCACCCAGGCCACTGGAATGGCTCAGGACAGCTTAATGCTCTCCAAACGCAATCTGACTCATTCAGTAATGTAGAGACAAAACTCTTCTGGTGTGCTTATCTAAAAGCGCACTGCCTTTCAAAGACTGCACCCACCCATTCCCCCCGCCCTTCTCCACCTTCTTAGCCAGGCAGTTATTTGGTATTCAGTCCCTTTGTCTCCTTGCTCAAGTCGACTCACATAACTGATAGTGGAGCAGTTTCCAACTTAAACTCCACGCATTAACATACAAAAAGCAGAACACATTTGAAGTGCTTGGCTGCTGGAGAGAAGGAAACAGTTCCAGGAAGACTTAACAAGAATGGAAGAAAGTGAATGGCTTTGAACTGAATCAAGGCATTTATGTCCTATAACAGGACTCTAACCACCTCCCTGAAAAATAAAACATGGACATCCCTTACAGAAGACCTCAAGAACCCTCCGAGTTTCATTATTTTTTCAGCTGGATGCAGATATATGCACACTGAAATACCAAAGTACAGTAATCATGGTATAATCAGGATTCTCATCCGCATTAAAAGCTTATCTGGCATTCATCAGATCAAACACAACGCTTAGCCTGTGAGGTTATTCAATGCTATAATATATTCCATTGCTCTTGATCTATCTGTCAGCACGTTTTTGCTATCTAAAGAGTACAGGTAGCTATAAAAGGCTTTAAGTAGAGGGGCTGAATTTCTTCTTGATCCTCATGGGGAATCATACGAAAAAAGTCTGCTTTACTATTGAGCTTTTCTTCCCACCTGTCTTGGCAGAAGGTCTCCATACAATGTACAAGTACCTGCATCTTAGCAGGTGCTCTTTGCTTCTTACTCAGTTTCTCTCAGTGACTTCTCATATTTGCAACCCATAAATTGGACACTACAGTACCTTCCCTTTGTCATTTTGAAATATAGCCCTTCCACTTATGAGTATCCTCATCAGATCAGTTAATCACTACCATCAATCTCTCCGCATTCTCTCTTTCTCCATCAGATTTGAGCTTTGTGACGCCAGAGAGGTGGCACTTTGTGACGTCTTTTGAGCCTCATTATGCTTTTGTCAGGTGTAGGATTCATGGTGGTTGGCCACCTCTGTTCTTGCAAGAAATTTTTGAAGTTTTATGAATTACAGACAATAAGAAGTATTCTGCAATTTCAGCATCTCCCTGTTGCCCCCTCCTCTGCCTTTTGCAGGCATTTATTGCAGAGCCAAGGCCTTTCAGTGAGCTGTGGCTTTCCTTTTAGAAGCTCATACACTGCCCCACACAAGAGAGAATATCAGTCAGCTTTGCTATCACCTCTGCACCAGCACACACATTGAAGTTTCCTATTCACAGCACCACTTCCCAAGGAAACTGCAGCTTTCTAAAGGGACTCACTAGCAGGAAAAACATAAGTTGTTCCTAGATTGAAATGCTCACCAGAAACCTGTCAACCCTAACACCCACATGTACTACCATTAGAGGTGAGTGAAATGGAATTTACCCCACCACTGTTTATTTACCTTCCAGGTCTGCAGTCCTGCAAATGCCACAACACTCAATGTACCATTTACCCTGCTAAAAGAAAGCTGTAGTGGGGAGAGAGGGAAGAGGAATGAACATACCTTGAGTAAGCTGGTAAGGAAGCTTGCATCATGATTGCTTGGATTTGGAGGCTCTCTGCTAAGTAGTGCTATTTACTTTAAAATTTTAAGCCAAGATGTCACCTGTGCAGTCTGCAAATGGAAAGACACACTACAATTAGTTTGGTTTTTATCCCCCCTCTGAAGGCTTCAGCCCTCATTGAAACAGTATGACTAGTAAACTACATTTACAGTATTGTCTGAGGGCAGACATCATCTAGAAACTGCCCTTCCATCTGGGCATGCAGGATTTCCCTTCCTCTCACCCCAGGCTTCCAGCTCTCCCCAGGCAAGTGCAGACACAGTTGATTAGAGGTTGGCTGCAGCACAACCCAAGCTGGCTCACAGGGGACACTGTGCTATAGCAACCTGTGCAAATAAAAGCCATCCCTCCTCCACATCACCATCACATAGCAATGCACTTTACAGGGGTATCAGCATTTCCACCAGATAACCTTGTACACAGTTTTACAAGGGACATGCTTCAGAATTGACTGATAAAATTCTTTTCCATAATTGCAGTTCAGGAATTCTGTATCTACCCATCTTATTTATCAAACTCATTCCAGCCAGGCACATCAGTTAGGACAATGCTTGAACCGAAACCTGTATACCAAGACCAGGTTGAAAGTAGGCTTCAAATGAAAACAAAGTCACAGATTTAACTGTGGAAGAACTACAGAGCAGGCAATCCTTTGCTAGTTTCCCCCATCTATAAAAGCAATCCAGATTTACACAGAAAATTATGGAGCTGTTTTCAAAGTGGCTTGGAAATATCTTGAAGGGCATTGAGGTTTTCTATTTTTTTTTACTGTTATATTTTAAGAAATTATTCTCAGCTTTCTAAAGGAGACTTCAGTTGTCATTTGTAAGTCACTTTACACAGTTCAATTCATCTCAATCTTTTTCAAACCGCTATAATTCTTAGGTAAAGAAGACTTTAAGAAAACAAGCATTTACCAAATACTCCAGAAGGAGGAGTATATTTATCAAGTAAACATAAACCCAAGCTGGCAGAGCAAAGCCTGAAGACTAATCACATTGGCTGCAACCTTAGATTAAAGGGGGTTTTTCTCCCAAATTTACTGCTACTGCTTTTACTGCTGTTTACTGCTATTTTTACTTTACTCAAGTCTTCCTACAGATTACGCTACACTTCTCACCAACATTCAAATGCCCTCCCTAACCAAGCTTGAAAGAGAGCAGTACAGAGCCCTTCAGTTACTAACACTTAACTTTCAGGAAAGTTAGAAGTAAAAAACCAAAAAAGTTGTCATGCACCCAAACTCACATGCTCTATCTTCCATCCAACAGCCAAAGAGCCTCCTCTCTCCAGGAGATGCTGAAACATCTCCCCAGGCTGGCAGGCTAACCTGCATCCCCTGCAAAGGCCCCCAGGTAACCCCTCTGCTGCTTCTTACGACCTCACTCCCACATTATCTCCTCATTGTAATCAGCTGAGGTCATCTTGTGTGACTCAACAGTGCAAGCCAATGAGGAAAGAGACTCACCTCTAAGTGTGGGCCTGGGAGCACTACCTCCTCTTCCCTACTGTTGAGGACAAAATGTTTGTAGAGAAATAAAGTGCATGATTTTTGCAATAGATGTATTGAGGGCTATTTTCCCTGGAGCTACCTTCTTTTGCCCCTGCAATTCCAGTGCTTGGTTGGTCCAGGGTACCAGCTCAGTAATGATAGCTGGTGATGTTATTCCTGGTCTTGAATCATCAGTTCCTGTTAATCCTGCCTTTCACTCTTTTCTTGTGTCAACATCACACTGGATGCTTATAATCATCCAGCAAGCCAATTAATACCCCCAAAACCATGGGATGTGTCAGTCACTTTAAACTGTTGAGTTTCTGAAATCTCTTTGAGCTAGCCAATCTCAAACCATTGTCTTATAGGGTAATTGCTGACTCTTACTATTTTCTGTTTTAATTTTTTATTTTGTTGAATATAAATCAATATTAAATATAAACAGAAATTAAATATAACAGGTAATATAACCATACATTTCAAGACAATATTCTAGAATCTATATTTCTACAAGGTTCTATAGCTTTCTATTTTCTTTATACAGATGATTTATCTCGAAATCCTGTTTTGATTTTTTTTTTTCCCAAAGAAGTCCTGATACGTTCCCTAGTATTGATATCATTAAATTGAGTATTCCTGTCCAGGTGTTTTCACTGACCTGTGCCCTTGCTTTCTCAGTTTTTCTGTCTAAAATCCCAAACCTGTTATAATTTAATTCAATTTAGACTGAACAACACATGATGGCTTGATCTAAAGTTCCTTCCAATGGTGACAACTCAGTTGTTTTTCACTGACCTCACTCAATTCCCTACCCAGACTAGATAATCATGTATGATTAGGTATCACCTATGTGATTACAGTTTTTATAAATACTGTGTCTTGCAAGAGGCTGTTCTCTGACAGTCCCACCATCTTAATAAACAATTCTGCTGATGGTGTACAATGAAGATGGAAATTAATTTCAGCCTTTTTACTAGCTCATCCTACCACTCCACCAGGAATTAAATGGCAGTAAATTTTTTTGTTTTATTGCTAACATGCATGCATATATCTTTTACCATATAAACAAATAGTCTGATAAGCATACCACCAACCTTTCAGGAAAGATTTTTGTAATACGTTTCAGCTCCACATTGTTTCTGAATTTGCCTGTCCGTGTGTTCGAGGGAATTAATGTGAATGCTTGTGCTACAGATTTGATTCTTGTAGGGGAGAGACTTTTAGGTCTAAGAAAATGCAGCCTGGAATTGTGAATTCTCTGTATAGTCTAATACCTGAAGTTACACCAAATTAGGCTTCTCTTTTTAATGTCATCACTTACTTTCACAAAGCATATAAGAACATTATCAGTCTTTGGAGCTCTACCTTTAGACACCTGACAGCTTTAGACCATATCTGCTGATGGGTGCATAATCTAATAGGGTCTGGGAACAAGATGAGAAATAGATAGACATTGTCTTTACATGAAGTTTATTTCCACAGGAAAAGAAACAAAACAAAACTGTACTGGGTAGAATATTTTAATATAATATGCTTTTATGAGGTCCCTTTGGAATCTAGTCTATATTACAATCACAGTGAGATGGATCAGCATACAGCATCTCATCTCTTAAAGTTATTAAAAATCAGGGGTGAAAGAAAAGGCAAGTACTGAGGATGGCTAATGGGGACTTTGTGTGGTGGTGAGATAGGGATTTGTGTTAGAGTAACTGTGGTTTCTACTTGTAATTTTATTTGTGCTGTTCACTTAGAAAATACTCATTGAGTACTCCCTTATGGCTTTTCTGTACAGTTTGCATTTCCCACTCTCTCAGCATCCAGCTGCTAGACATATGTGGTAACTAACGCAAAGGCTGTTAAAATGTATTTTGCATGCACGAAGGCGGAATTATGCCACTTAAATTTGTTTTCAGCTAGCCTCTAACTTTGGACGTGCATGTGAGTGACCGTGTGAAGTGCTGCATATTCTTAGACCAACAGACCACCCTACTCACTGGTTTTTATTCACATCTGTAGCATTGCAAAGAGTTCTGAATATGTGTACCACTGTTCAGTATTTAGGACATTAATGAAGGGTAATGGTATGCGCTGTCATAAGTCGGTAAGAACGTACAGGTATAAACAAGCCCAGCTGATTTATCTTCCAAACGAGGCAACAGCATGTGGATAAAGAAGCCTGTGTACTTAGGCATCAGAATGAGGAAATGGAGGAAAAAAAAGCAAAACAAGTAATCAAGTATCTGTTTAATGAACTACCAAATCCAACCTTCACTCTATCATTATATCCTTTTGCTCAAGAACAGTATAATGCAACTTTTCTTTCAAGTAATGGACCTAGTCCAGGTCTTTCTTTCTTCCCCTACAGTTGAGAAGATTTCATTCAATGTTCAAACAATTTAACACCATTTTGGGCAGAGACATTATATTAAGAAGGACTCTTCAAGCCTTGTCTTCCTTGTGGGAAAAATTGTGTCTTTCATTCTCTACATTACCCAATCTGAAGAAATTTATATGATATCAATCAAAACGAAAGCAAGATAGTTCATAATTTGAACATGTTAACAGGCCAAGGTGACATCCTTCCTTATGAAAAGATGAAGAGGCTTTGAGGTGGGCACAAATGTAAATGAAGCCTTATTAAACTAATTTAAAAATGAGTTTCAAATCCTCAGGGGTTTGCTGGCTTGGCTTGGACAATCACTGGGCATTTTTGCATCACAGAACTCTCAGGAATGCTTGAAGATATTTGAAAGGTAACTGGTATTTCCCGCAGCAAAATTGAAGAGAAATCTTATGGGACTCTTCTGTTCCTCCAATAGTTTCAGTTCCATTTTGCTGGAGAAGAACTAGAAAGCAGACTTGCTAGAGTTTGGTGGTGCTACTTTCTGAGTTAGCTGAATTTCCAGCTGGGTGTCATTGCTGCTATTTCAATGACTTTAGATTCAAAGATGAGCTGGAGTTCACTACAGGTATTCAAATTCTTAGACCTCTAATATGAAGTAGAACAAAACTAGCAATGTTTTTACCACTGGAAAGGCTGTGAATGCAACAAAAGGTTTTCATAAATTTTTTTGCTTTTTATTTTAGTAGATATTTCTTTCATTTTTTGAATATATGTTTTCAAATTTTTGGCAATTTAAAAGAAGAACTTTTTTAAAACAAACAAACAAACAAACAAAAGGCTCTATCTTGGCTGTCTGCCAGGTCAGAAACAAGGGGAGACAAGAAATCTCACCAGACCCTCCTGAACTGAGGGGTGTGTGTGTTGTTAGGAAATGCGAGCTGTGGAGAGAGCTTACTCCACCAAAATTCACAGTAAATGGCAGCAAGAGCTGAGCTGAGCAGAACTGACAGCTAAGCAGCTGGAAGCAGGATATTGGGATGAATCCTCCGAGCCTGGGAGATAAAAAGACAGCTGCTCCAACCCTGTGCAAGCTGTAAAGCAATCACTTCACTCAGCCCTCTTTCTCACTTCCCAAATCCTGGGAATGACAGAGCAGGGATGAAGAATGAGGGGAAAAAGGGGGTCTTGGAGGAGGAAGGGTATTAGCGAGGGAACAAGAACATCTGTTGCTTGTACCCAGGGTCTTTCACACACACAGACTGTGGAAATTGGTGTGCATCTGGGGTGGGTGTGGGAGGGCAGAGGAAGTATGTTAAAGGAGGCGCATAGCAGGAGCCTTCCAGCTCAATATGCTATTTGCTGCCGTTGTTGCCAGAGGGTGCATGGGATTAGCTCGATGGTAACCCAGCAGAACTTCTGGGTGCAATTCTGCTTGGGGGAGCAGTAGCCCCAGCTCCCGCAGACAGAACAGGCATTGCATTGCTCTCTCTCAATTAACCAATTTGTTTCCTTTCATGTTGGGTCAATGAGTTACAGTCTATTATGGCTTTAGTGCATGCAAACTAATTAAGGGTGAATGAACTAGCGAACATTCATTTAAGTTTGGATTCCTCATTCGAGCGCTGGGATAGCTTTGGTATCACGTATGCGGGGCCTCATTCCAGGAGCACTGAACCTTTCCCCCATCAAGAAATGTCACGAACAGCATCTGTGTACTGTATGTCACTCCTCTCTAATGAAGAGTGCCTATGCCTGTGTTCTCCGTTCAAAGCGGCAACACATTCATAACCATCAACAGAGCAAGAATGCCCACAAGATGTTCTTAATGGGAAAATAAACAGACGACACCAGGGCTTTTGTCCGTGACTCCAACTCCAGGCACTCCAGTCAAATATTGTTTAATACCACGATTCAAATCTTTGTATCTGATGTTAGCATTTGTTTTTGAACAAGCTGCCAAGTACTCCCACAAGCTCTGGTCTCACTCACTGCTGACAGTAAGAGACACCTCTGGAGGCAACACAAGGCATTTGCAGTTCAACATCTTTTTATCAGAGGACATCTGCTTATCAAGTACAAGGCTCCATGAGGGAACATGTCAACCTGGGCAGGCGTGTGTGTCCATTTTGGCAGGTGTCCTGTGGAAGATATAAATCCCAACATGATTCCAAACACCTGCAGAATACAGCTAGCTAACTACCTTGCTCACTCAGGGAGCCCCGTTCTAGAGTGGTTTTTTATAGTTACTTGTATAGTCCTTTTCATAGGAAGAAGTTGCTGTGTTCCCACCTCATCACTGACCAGTAAGTGCTGTGCAGCCATGGTGGCAAGGTAATTGAGAGTGGTTTCATAAAGAAAAATATCACATGCTTGTTTGTTGGACCCATGTTACTATGAAGAGTTTCATCTTGGTGGGAAGGGCATACAGCATTGGTTCATGAACACTAAGTTTACCTAAGTGGCTTTGAATAAATACAATCTAAACAGGCCAATTGCATGTGTCTGGCTCAAGAAGATGTAACAGTCTTCACAGAAGAAAAGCTCTATGTGATTGTTATTTTCAGGTTTTATAGCAGCAACACTTTGAAAGGCGTTTAACAGGCAGATAATATCCAGCAGTTTCAGTCTCAGTTTAGCAAGCTATCTGAGCATTTTTTACTTAAAAAGACATGGATGCTGACTATGTTAAGAGTCATTTTTCTCAAAATTTGGTATGTGGTTACATGCACCCTGTGGAAGCGGGCTGTACCTTGCAGGGACCAGGCTGAGAGACACTGTCATCCTAGGAGTGCAGACTGGTGAATGGGCATGATGTGTCCATATGTCCACATCATTGGCTTTATCCTACTACCATACAGCGGCAAAAATGGTGAACAGCTTACACTCAGGCAGGCTACAAAATCTTACTGCCTTTGCAGCAAAAAGATAAAGGACTTTCTAAGAAAACTTCCATACTCCCTTGGCCAACCTGTCTTCTCACTATTGATGGTGCCACTTCACCTCAACAGCAGAATGAACACATCTGGTGCATGCCTATGGCTGTCAAGGGCCAGTCGTGTTCTGTTAGGAACATACATGGGCTTGTGCTAAGAGTATGTGGATCCCATTAAGTTTTCTTCCCCCAATTTTCCCCAAAACTTGTGGGGCAAAGTGGCTTTGCCTCTAAATAGTGTGGGTATGAGGGAAAATTGGGGCTGCAATTCTGCCAGTTGGACAAAATAACATCAGACCTATCCCAAAGACTCAGTCCTAATATGTCGAAGGGTAAATACTCAAGTGAGTTCCTCAACTCCAGGATTAGAAGACGCTATTTTAAAATCATTTGTATTTATTTTTTTGCTTAGGAGATCCCAAAATTTGCCAGGAGCAATTACCCTGAAGTCAATGTCTTGTGCAGTACTGGTAATGGTTATGAGATTCTGGGAGGCTATGGAATTTGGCTTATTTCTGCTTCTTGTTTCCTATTTCTGGAATTATAGCTTATTTCTGTCAAGAACATAGTCATAGTCACATTATCACAAAACAGGAATGCAATTGTTTAACACATCCCTAGTTTTCACAGTGTGTAAAGTTAACAGTCATTTTTTATACCGCCTCTGCCACATAACGCAGATGTTGTTGCTTTCAACATTGTCTTCATTATTGGAGCACAGCTGAAGAATAATTTTAGTCCCCTATTTTACATAGTCTCTTTCGTGTGCTATTGCTGCAGCCATCATCCAGACAAGACACTTGACTAAGCAAACTGTCAGTGTATTTCACACATCCATGGGAGATGAATAAAATCAGATTCCAAGTTTATGTATGAGATGCCTCCAGTTTGTTCAGTTTTATGCCAGACTTACTTTCCTCATTAGTTTCTCTTTTGTTATAGTTGGGAGATTTTTGACAACATAACTTTTAATCTGAATATACTGAAATCTTTCTCCAAAATAGAAATATTTCACACAAATATCTCATGCTTTCTGACATCCACAGATTTCTTTTTGATTTGTTCTCTTGAAATGCCAGAATTCAATGTACCTTGGCAGCTTGCCTGTATTACCTGTAAGATGCAAGTGCATGTATATATTGTAAATCTTCACCCTGTTTGTATACACATACACATAGAAAAATGCTGGAAAAAATACAGGCTAAAGAGCTAACTGTTAAGTTCTGATCTGGCATTTGATGCAGTGTTGGATTTTCCTGAGATCCTGTCCTTATGGAAAAGGGACTTTCCTGTGCTACATAAATATGAAGCAATGCACTTGCAGTATAACTGGATCAGCAACTGAGGGCTGAACCTGTCCTTACTGCACACTGTCCAGTCTGCCCCCAGGACACCAGCACCCCGACAGTAAAGACTCTCTACACCATGACCAAGAACAGTTTGCTTAAAAGACAGGAAATCCAAAACACTCAAGATTTTCTGCCTCGGTGAAAATCAGTCATGAACTGGAGTCTCTGCAAGTCACTTAACAGACTGCAATTTCTATGAGAAATTATCTATTTCAAGAGATTTCCTGCATTCAGTTCCCCAGAAGATAGTGCCAAAAGAAGGCACTTACAGCATTTCAACATCTTGCCTTCTGTTTGAAACCAGGGAGTATGGGAATAGGGAAATGGAAGCTAATTTTTAGAAACATGATCTGCATGCTTCTGATGCTTCAGAGTGATGGCTGTTTATACATTTGGGGACAGCAGGAGGAAATCTATCTCTGGCTTAGGTTTTGTGCGCCAAAATGTTCTAGATACGAAATTGAAGGACATAAAAAGAAAGGGTTTTCCCTCTCATTCCAAGGGGCTGAAAGACTGGGAATGTGGAAGTTCACAGCTTATTGCTTCCTGGCACCCAGACTCACAAATGTGACAATAATGCTGTAAGGATAATCAGTCCAATTTATGTTCCAAGTGTGAAATGTCCAAATCCTGCACAACAGGGAGCCTTTCATCATTTCATCTGCGTGCAATGAATGCAAAGAATAATTAGTGAAATGAATGAAAAGGCTTTGGACTCGATTTTAATCCACCTCTACCCAATGGTAATAACACTCCAATTCATTAAACATCAGATGCACATTAGTGAAACACAGTGGCAACTTAATTCAGCTGGGAAGGGCATACCCCTAGGGAGAGCTGAAACAAGCAAGCCCATCATTTCTCTATAGGTGGTTGACTTTAATTAAACTTCTCAAAACACAGATTTGTACTCACCTTGAAAGAAAATGTGAGAGAACAATTACCTGAAGTGCCTTCCAGTTGTATTTCAAGATGGTTTCCTCATCCTGAGCGAGTTGAAACAGTAGGAGCAGTGGAAATTTTGATGGAAAGGAGTTCAAGCTCTGGAACAGTATGTTCAGGGGACCTCTGCAATAGTCAAAACAGAATTTGTAATATCTTCAGGGAGTATTATTATTAAATTTCACAGTTTCATTTATTCCTCTGGATTGTTCTACTCTTGCCCTTGTCACTTCTGATCAAGTGCTCCTTCGTGTGTTTGTCTTCTCATTTATTAAAGGCCAAGCAGTATTCTGTTTACCCAATTCCATGGGAAAACACAGAGTGACAGCTTGCTGCGGGCCTTGGGATTAAATGCTGTATCCTGAAGTTTCATTTCCTTACAAACCCTTCTATTAAAGCAATAAGTGGGAAGGGTGAGCCAATTTTCCTTTTCTCTTAATTTTCCTTGAAGGTTTGCTTAGTGTCTTTAGATTAGACAAAATCTAGATGGAAAACACTCAGCTGCTCTGGTTCTTGTTTTCTTGGTAAAATATCTTGGAACTTGGCAAGTGCCGGGGCTGAGGGGAGAAGTTAATTTAACTGATATCCTGCTCAGTTGGAATCCTCTTGTCTTCTGAGGTCTCAGTTTGCAATTCCAGTACTGTAAAAATTGGCCATTACAGAAATTGCCTATTAATTTTCCCAGGGTTTCATGTTGCACCCCGACTTCTTTAAAATTCTCGGGGGTACTGTGTAAGGAAACTAGCAAGCAATACTCCCAGGGTCTGCCCTTGACTCCAGCGCTGACTCACTCCTCAGTTCTCCGAGACACAAATCTCCTTCTCTGCCTTGGCCATAGTGTGCAGAATTGAGGGCACAGACTGTCTGTTGTCCCCAAAATAGTACAGGCACCCTATGGCTGTTCCAAGGAGGGAAAACTGTGCTTGAATAGTTATCCTCACATCCTGCTTGTTTCTATACAAAAGACATTTGTGACTCAACAGTAGACATGATACACGCATGTCATTGCTGGTGCTTAGTTTCAGGAAAGCTATCCCTCTCTTCTGTATCAGCGGAGAAGGCAGAAAGCTGGGGAGCCACTGCTTCTTGCTCCACTGAAAGCTGGAAGAACTGGGCAGGCAGCCAACCCCAGCACCAGGAGGCAGGGAACGTACTGACCTTAAGATATAAGCTGTTGGGGGGGCTGTGCTGTCACCCCTATCTGTGTCGGTTCCATACATTATCACCCTCATAGACCTGGCCTGAGCAGTCCCTTGTGGTCTTCTTCCAAAGTAAGAAGGATTGTAGAGAGAAACTCATCCTGGCTCAGCTCTGAACAAGCAGTGCTTGTTCCTAACCCAAAGAGGAAGCAATGTACTGCCTGCTTTATCTCTAAAGCTGACAATTTCCATGTAAATGAGAGAATGTAAGAATTTATTCCCAGAGAATAAATTTCCTTAGAAAGGAAAACTGGACATGCCCAAGAGAACCCATAAAGCCCGAACTCCACCTGACAACCCCAATTGGAAAAAGTCCATTTTGTCCAAAGATCTAGCTGTTATCCTGCTTAACTAACTTGGGGGGGGAGGGGGGGCTGAGGAATTTTCTATGTCACTCACCAAAACCAGCTTTTGGACTCCATTTTGAGACTCAGGTTTCTCAAATTGTATCAATATGCAATAACTTATGTGAAGGAAGACATGTAGGCAGAGTCCGTAACAGATCAATAACAATAACAGATCGGTCAGGGCAGAGATGTCCTTCCTCCATCACACTCCTTGCACAACTCTGCCATCAGAGAGACCTTTCCACCACGACCCCTCTGACGCAGAGGGCACATCGGGCACACTCAGCAGACATCAGCTACCTTCTCCAGAGCAACTGGCCAGGTCTGGTTTTGTTGTGAAAGGATAAATCACTACCTTCCTCTTTCTTCCCACTGCTACATAAATCAGCTCTTCTGCAGAGGCTGTTCCTGGGAAAAAAGTGGTGAGGGGTAAATCTCAGGGAAATGCAAATGCTAGTGGTCTGGGTCTGCGACCAGACGTGCAGAGTGTTCCTCCACCGGCCTTAATGGTGACAGACATTTCTGACACTCGTGATTAATCTTCTTCTTATTCTGATTCTGGCCATGTCACTGCCATTTCTCTCTACAGCTTCTCTAACCTGTCATGCAGCCCAGGGACATGACAAGAGGTGCAAACTGCAGATGCTCCAGTAAGCTTGGCTTTAAATAGTTTAATCCTGGCAAGTTTCTGCTGCTGAGGTTTTACAAAGGTTAAGTCCTTTGAATGTGGAGGTGATGAATAGCTGCTCAGTATGGAAAGCACTCAGGTGATGGCAGGGGCTTTTAAATTCCTCCCCTTTTTAACATTTCACACACAGAGGAAAGCCTTGAATTCAGTGTGATACTTGTGTCAATGGCAGTGTGGCCTGTTTGTAAACATACGACAAGGGAAGACGATTTAGGGGATAATAACTCTGTGGACCTCAGAATTTCCCTTTTGTAGCTGCCATTCTGCATAAGCCACCCCAGGTAACTAATGGGTAAAATAAATTAAAACCAGAAGCTATTCTTGCCCTTACAGTCCAGGCAGGGGGCTGACAAACCCTCTTTCTCTTTCTCAGAAGGCTTTCTGCCTGCAAGGGTGTAAAGCTAGCTGATTTCTTTTCCCTCTGCAGGTCGGAGGCCCAGCTTTCCTTCCTCACCTCCTCCCTGCCTCCCGGTCCCCTCTGCACATCCTGGGGCAAAGACTGGAAACGACAAAAGGACAAAGCAGGCTTCCCTTCTCAGCATGAATAGGAAAAGGCCCTTCTGAGACAACAAAAAATGGGTGGCTTGATTAACTGTGGGACAGCACGATTTCCAGGCCCCAGAGCTGCAGAGAGCAGAGGGAAGGGTGAGGGCAGAACACTGGCTTCTCAGTGCACCGCGGTCAGTTCAGTGCAGAAGAGAAAAGGGGCCTTTTTACAAAGAGACCCACGTAGCATCTTAGAGGTCCTATTATTAGTAAGCACTGTTTAGCCTTCCAAAGCATCCTTCAACCCAAAGCATCACAAAAACACTCCCCCAGCTGTTATATTACATGGATAATTATAGTCTGCAGATGCTAATGTAAGAAACGGATGTCACTTATGATACATTATGCTAAAGGATGAAAGGCTTTTTTTTTAGGCTTCAAAGAGGCAAATTGTTAGTTTTTCTTTCCCCATTGGTTTTTATCCTGCAGAGGTACCAACCTAGCCCCATTCATCAGTTTAGACTGAATTAATTTTTAAAGAGGGGTGGTGCTTGGAGCCTACCTGAAGACAAACAAACATTTTGCATGTGGCTGTTGCATGAGTGGGTAGTCAAAGAAGAAATCACCTGAGTCAACCGTAGTGTGGCCTCTCAGGGACACCGTTCAGCTCTGCTGTCTTTTGTGGGTGAGGCAGCAGGCTCAGGCAAGGTCAGGCTGCAGCAGCTCAGAAATTCCCGGGTGGAAACCTTGGCACATCCCCAGCCACCTCTCTCAGTGCCATAGTTCCCCTCTTGGCCCAGTCTCCTGCCTCTTTGCTTGAGTGTGTCCAAGGAAAGCTGAAAATATCTGAAAATCTCATCTATCCATGGGGTTTTAATAGACACATTTTCTAAATATCATCCTATGGGTATGTGCAATCTCCTTTTTCCGCTTGTGTTACAACCACAAAAACAGTTGATGCCCTGTGATTACAGTCTTGAACTCAGCCTGGCCTAAAATAATTTGGAGAGTATGGATTAGAGGGCTAGCCACTCTACAGAATTTTGAACTGCTCAAAGTATTTACAAATGTGTCTCCAAATCAGAGAGCATTCAGCCAGCTTTATTTTACAAGAGGAAAATCAAGGCACATTCCTTTCACAAAAAGCCTCCTGAACACTAAAGAAAGAATCAGGCAGGCACATTTTAAAGATACACTCCTTTGCATCATTTTCAAAATGAACACTATTAATTTTACATTTGCACATAAATTTTTTTACAAGGTTTTATTTGAAGAATGGGGCTATAATTTTGGCTCAGGCTTCTGGTGACTTGAGGTTCATTTTGTTTTTAACCACTGGAAACCCTTGATGGAACTATCTCTGTGTAATTCGTTCTGGTTTGCTATTTATTCTCCCTCTTCAGTATACGGGAAGCCTTTGTAAAAGTCACAGAGGTAATTGCACTGTTGGATTTGTATTGTGTGATTAGATGCGCGTGTATATGAAATCTGACAGGAAAAAACCCAATAAGACTACATTCTGAGGAAAAATCTTGCATATATGAGTAAGTGGATATAATTCTGACGCTGACATTTCAAACAATCATAGTTCAAGGTTGAACTAAATCAGTAATAGACTGTCTATTAATGCATTCACCATTTTTCTTGCCTTTCTTGCTCTTACCCTGCCCAGAGACTGCATAGTAACTGGCATGGGAGAGAGATATTGGCACTCTGTAGATGACAGAGCAAAAAGAAGCTTGGGCCAGGTGGCAATAACATTAATTATAAAATAGTAGAGAGAAAAGATGCATGCAGAGAAGACTTGCTGCTTTCAGTTTTTTATTCTCCTCTCCTCTGAAGGAGAATGTTAAGGATTCAAATTGCCTTTAATTCTCTGCACACAGTATATCACATATTATTTGCATTAGATAAGCATAACTTTTTTGCACCGAGAGGAGCTTTACCAGTCATGGACAGTATAAAAGGCATTTCATGTAGCATACTTTTTAGGTTTTTTCCCCCTCACTTTAACCGTCATGATATCAATTTCTGATGCGGCATTTCCCAGACAGTACATGAGGTGCTGAGAACAGCTTTAATAACTTCACCCCAAACTCTACCTCCACATCATGTTTCTGGCTAATGCACATGCTTGTTTGATGACTGAGGCTTTCACAATATCACATCTCTGTTCTCCGACTGCCTATGTCATTCTGAGCTTGCTTTTATACTTAATGATAAAGAAGGAAGCAGGACACAAACAAAAGAGCCAGATAGGCTATGTCTCTATTGTGAAACTAGAAGAATAATTGCAACCGGCTTAAAGCAGTTTCCCCAGTGTCCATATGCCTCTGTCTGTATTGGCGTATTCATTGAAGCCACATCTAAAGTGCATGGCAAGTATGCTCTGTGGTCAGAATACACCAGAGCTTATTTTCCAACATCCTTATTAGCATTTCCCACTTTACAGAAAGCAGGATATTATATGAAGGCAATGCATGCCCTGATTTCCCCCAGCATAGAGATGTGGTGGGAGATATCATCAGGTCCCATGAGCTGGGAAATGATCTCTGGTATCACCATTTAGAGATTACCAACTCCAAATGACAGTGTGACTTTCTGGGCTGCCAGCTGTCAACCCAAACTTGAGTGCTGAACATGACATCATATTCAAGGTAAGTCGCTGTTAATATTTGTTTTCTCATAGCCCCAGTAGAGGGTCAACGTGTTTATATGATATCAGACTGATTACAGTATTACGCTCCTGCGTTTCTGAGGAAGAAGTAATAATTTTGTAATTTTCTCAGAATTAAAAAGGTAGCAAGCAAGGTTATGGTAACAAAACAGCCGGTGTGGCACCTGACACATCCCACTGGTGTATGCAGTGTGAATGTAGGGCATAATCCTTGTACCTCTGAAGAAATATTTTGGGTATTTGCTATCACTCGTGAGAGTGGTTTTTGTTCAGAGCTGAACTGGAGTTAACTTGAATAGCACTAGCTGCCAGCGTGTATTTAATAAAACTGAGGCTTCCCATGTACACCAAAAGAACATATCATATGACCTTCTAAGCCTATAGATGAGGTTTAGGGGATATACAGTCCATGTCTACTGAAAAAACCTACAAGTATTCCCTCTCTCAGGAATTTGCTGCCTCACATAATATTCCTTTTGAAGACTAATACTAAACTACTCATTATTTTTCATGTAAGAAGCCTTTTCCACAGATCTAATTCTCCTGGCTATCAACAACTCTGTCATTCTCTTGCATCCTGTCTTGAGTTACACATCATTTAAAAACAGATTTAATTACATTCTGCCCTTTCCTGGCTATATGGAAAAAGGCTAGCACTAGCTGTTGTCCCTGTTAAGCTGTTGTGAGACATACATATGGAAACATTTATGTTGAAAGTATATAGTCTTAGTAAGTGTGGGTTTTAAATTTTTTTTTTATGGGTAAAGACAGGCAGAGGGGGATGAAAAAAGGAAGATGCATGAGATAGAAAGCAATATAGCTACTGCCTTCAGTTTGAGAATTAATTAAATCAGTTTGAAAATGAATTAAATCATGGACTCTAACTTTGTGTTGGTTCTCCTTTTGCTCTTTAAATAATGCAAATACTAAGAGGCACTGGAAAAAATGTACGTTGACCTTCATCCTTCAAATATACTTAATATGTTAATTAACAGATGTGTCTCAACCTTGTTGGCCCAAGATGTGTACATTAACATCTACACTGGAGATAAAGCTACCTTTAATCTTGTGGCAGGCAACTGGCAGGATCTACAGCACAACTTTACTGAATTCAAGGCATTTGTAAACTTATTTTTTTCTGATTGCCTTAAAAAGTAAAGTAGGACGCAAGCCAATGTTACACACCATCTTAACACACCACTGATGGGACTGTTTCAGATATATTTAGAAGGAAAGAGAATTATTTCTTACAAGCCCATTTGCAGAAGAAATCTTTGCTGAATGTTTGACACACAAACATATCTAATGAATGTCCACAATGAAAAGCATGCCCAGGCCAGCTCTCAGGTGACTGTTCTAGCTTAGCAGAAGGCAATGGGGCTGAGGCAATTTATACCCTCAAGCTAAGGTCTTGGGTACCAGCGCAGGCAAAGAAATGGCTCCTATCTTTGCAATGGTTCATCCCACTGTTCTGGGACTGAAGCGTGATAATGATTGCAGGAAGTCTGAGATCAGGAAATAGTCTCACATTTTCTACTCTGGGGTTCAAATCTCACCTGAATCAAACTCTGAGGATCCTTTGTACACAGATGTAAAAGTCAAATACCTTCATAAAGACAAAGCACTGCTTAAGCTAAGCTGCATGTGCTCACATCTAGATGCTCTCAAATGGCTTCCTGTCATTTACTGCTTTCAAATAAGTTTGTCCTAATGCATGTGCTATACATGCAGTACTGGCTTCATCTTCAGCTAAGAGTTTTTACCCTATTTTTCAAAGGTCGTGGCAACTCATGAGGGTATTGTTTACTCTTGACAGTGATGTTTCCCTGTTAAACATCCCCCTTCCTTCCTCATTCTCAGCTGAAACGCGGCAAGTAAAAAGAGATGCCCAAAATCAGAACTACATGACAGAACACACAGCAGGAAGGACACAACGTCACTTGTCGCTGTGGATCTCTGCAAGTCCCTTCATTCAGTTGTCTCAGAGTAAGCACGCTCTCCAACTTTGCAGATGAATATTCCCCAAAAGCTGTCTTGCAGGACACTTGCTGGCAAATTGTTGCTGTAGAGGGTGGTAGGCTCTCTTTGAAAATGTGACCAGCTGGAGTGTGTGCTCTGCTACATCTGAAATTCCCAGGCAGGAAAGCCATGCAATGTTAGGGGAAGCACTGTGATAAATTTAGCAAGTGATAATGTAAACAGCATGGAAAAAATGTATGTTGTACAGGAGGGCACAGGCGCATTTGTTAGCTGGGACGTTGCTGACCATTTGAAAACAAGATTACAATTCATTTAAATCTGATCCAAAGACTTGTGTGTGTCCTTAGTTTTATGCTCTACGGGTCATCCCACTGGAGTCAGTGAGACTGCAGAGTATGCAGTTAAGTGCTATAGAATTATTTATTTTTGTAAGGATCAGGGACTTAGGGGGTAAAATGTCCTTGGTTTCACCTCCCAAATAGATCAGTAATGTAAATAGGCAGTTACTCTTAACTATTGTCAGTGATTAATCTGCCTAAGGAGAACCCTTACTTTCTCTGGTTAGCTTTACTATTTCTTTGTTGGTATTTGACTGACTTGTCACTTTGCTTGAAACAGTAAAAACATCAACTTGCCAGAAGCCAGAGAACAGTCTCACTCCTTTTAATTTGTTTGTTTTCAGTCTCAGTTCACTTAGAAGTCTAAAGATCCAGCCTCGTAGTATATTTTCTTGCAGCTGCATTCATATCCTTATCCATAAACTCAATGCAGGTGAATTTCTCAGAAGGAGGATATCTGAAATGTCACGGTTAGTCAAATTGCTAAACTGCAGGTATTAACCAGAAACAAGCTGTAGCCAACCCTGCCTGCAGCAATTTGTTTGAATTCCTTTCTTTCTGTGTCTGTTGCTTCCCTAATTGTCTTTAATTGATAGCTTTATAAAAATCACCAAATAGCTTCACTGCATCTTTATATTATACTGTAAACACAAATGAGACTGTTAATTCACAGTTCTAGGTTTCCTTCCCAAGTTTCTTGCCATTGTTTTTCCACAGTGACCTTCAGTGCCATTTGATTTTGATTGATAAAGAGTGATATCGTTTCCTCTTTTAAGAAGCCATTGTTCAGATCTGAAATGGGAAATATCCGTGCAGGCAAATCCAGCGAGCCAAGTGCACTGTGAATGTATAACTCACTTCATAAAATAAAGCCTCCGCAGAAGTTGTCTCGTTAAAGAAAGCAAAGGTAGTCACTGTGCACACATACAGGTACGCACATATACAAATACCTATGTATGTATGTGGGTTTGCACACTCGCATGCATACACACACACAAAACTAATTTGTATTTACAATACTTCTAGTTTCCTCCTGGACTTTTTTTTCTGTTCTTTGTGACAAAAAGGATGAGACAGGGAAGTAAAAGGATGCGGTAAGTGAAGTCAACATGGAGAACCATTCCTAAACCTTGAAACTCCCAGGGCCTTGATTTACTTTGATATGCAGACTTGCACAAAGCGCAGGATGCAGAAAAAGTTCTGAAGTAGCTATATCCTTTCTTACCTCCATCCCAAGAGAAGCGTGTTTTTCAATGCATTCACAAAAGTAAAGCCATGGTGTGATACAGCTGGAACCAATGGGACTCTTTGCAAGGATCTCAGCAGATTATGGATCAAGCCACACGTGTATAAATACCCAGCACATGTAATTTTGTAAATTGCTCCTCCTGTTTTAATGACACAGGAGCATACTTCAGTTTCATGTAACTTTTTTTTTTGTACAGATTGAGTGACTAGAGAACATCCTTTCACTGTTAACAAAAAGCTGACTTGTTTTTATTTTCTTGGTTCACCCATCTAGCCTCACCAGTGAAAATCAGCAAAATGTATGCACTTTCCCCTGTGTGAGAAATAACACATTTCTTATGAAATCAAAGAGTTTCTTGATTATTTCTTCTGTTAGTTAGTGTCATTTCTAATTGCGTTAATTATTTCAAACCTGTCTTGCTCTTTCAATGTGACAAAATATAACGTAAAATGATCCTGTGAAACAGGACACATCATAATCCTCAACAGTTAATTCAAGGCTATGCATTAGCATCAGAAAGCAATTAGCTGTTTGAATTCAGACAAATTGGTAGGGTCACATTGAATCTACTGTAAAGAAGGAGAACCGAGTGAACTGAAGAGAAGCTTCCCAGGCAGACTGCAGTAAATATGTAGTAAATCAGCTCTTGGTAATTCAGGATGCACAGAGACAAAAAAATACCAAGGAATCCAGAGAGGGACTTTGTTTATCCATCCTGGTAAAGGAAGGCATAGGAAAGGGAAAGGCTGGATTGTTGAAAGGGCAGAAGGAGGGTTAGTATTTTTTCTGTCAACATCATTATAAAGAAAAGAAAATGTAAATGATATTGATAGGAGAAGGATGAGAAAGGAAAAATACTGTTCTGTTATACACTGAACAGTGAATGGTGCAGCAAAGCTCAGCTATGCAGCAGAGAGATATAATGGGTATGAAAATCTGGACTGTTCATTTGGATGAGAAGATGACAAATTGCTAACAATATGAGACTTGCTTTTGTTCAATTGCATTTTAATAACATGAAAGGGCTCAATGCAACCGGCAAGAGGCACAGAACAGAAATTACCTTATAAAAAGATCATCTGCCTCAGTATCTGTCGCCACTGAGCAGGGAGAATACAATAGCAGGGGTAGAGATCACGATGCCCTTACTGTTTTTAACACAGTGGTATGAATGCCCGGATCCACAAGTATGTGGTTAAGGCAACAGACTGCCTGATCTCAGTGTCTGTTTTTGTCACAGGCTCTGGACAAAAGATACTGAGGTTGCCCAGAAACTGAGGTTTGCAGCAGCAAATCCAGCAGCAGTCAGGGCTGCAGGAACCAGAGCGGAGCTTGCCTCTGGTCCAGCTTCAAAAGGAAGTTAATGTGCTTGCTTTCTTTTCATCGAGGTCCGTGTCATGCCTTTATACTTTTAGAGACAGAAGTGCTTTAGCAATTGACTATAAAAGTAAATAGATAGAATAAAATGAAGGTGCAAAGGCTGTTCCTATCTGCCTTAACACATCCCCTGTTTTCCCTGCCTCATTCTCTCCCTAAAACACATACAGAACAGATGTGATGACATTTCTAGCTTTCATTTAATTTGAGGACTTTGGTATTTCCTAGTGCTTTGGATGCACAAGCTGCTGAAGTGGAGGGAGAAAAGACTGGGAGGTGGCCTGTACCAGTCCTGCTTTCTTTTTTTGGGGTGGCATAGCATTCTCACTTCTTTCATGCTTGCCAAAAGGCACACAGCAGGGGAACACACCTACTGAAACACTGCCCTCCTGCAAAACACTTTCTCTGGTGCAATATCCCACACGCTCTGGAAAGTAACTCCGCTGCAGATCCAGTCAGAACGTGCTCCACATTCCCATCAGCAATGCAGAACCTGAACAGCATGTTAGCTTTCAGGGACTGTCCCGAGACAGAGACAGGAAACTCCACGCCTACCAGAAAGCCTTGGAGATGCTACAAATCAAGCCTGCGTTCCTTTGCTCCATGCTGGCAGTGAATGAATGTGACTAAGCTAACACCATTGTGGTATAACATCCACATCAAAATTAAAGGTTCAGTACATGGTTTACCAAACCTCAGTCAAGCCTGCCAGCAACTGAATACAACTGTAATATCTATCTCTCCATGCTGAAAATATTCTGTTGCCACCTGTGAGAACAATTTTTCAGTCCATACTGTATTTACAATATTTGAACACTGAAGGATTCCCAAAATCTGGACAGCTATGAAGAGTACAATAAGATGTAACACATACCAATTACCAGCCAACAAAATGGCTCAATTCTCCCTCCAGCTTCACGTTGAGCCTTGCATGCTAGACGGAGAGCATCCTGCCTGAGATGAGAGACATGAGGTTTAATTAAGCTTTTTCCTTCCCTTCCTGAAGATGTTCAGGCTCCAGAGATGGCTCTGTATTTGAGGGGGCAACATATTCCCTAATGATGAGAAAGTTCTCATCAAAGCAGCAGGGGCTAGGACGAAAAAGCCAACACTCTGACATGACTTACATCTCAGACAGTCCTGCTGAAGCTGATAAGATTACACAGAGTGTAAACCAGGGCAGAATGTGACCCCAGAGCACTTTTTAATCTTCCATAGTCAAAAGACAGGAAAATAGAAGGTTTTAATTTATATTTTCCCCCGTTGTATCCATGGAGCATATACCAGCATAAGCCAGTGTTCATTCTGAAGGAATAATCCATGCTCAAGACCTAGTCCTCAAATACAAGGGCACAGCAGAGCTGTCTGGTTACAGATGACTACCTGCCTACAGAGGTCAAGTGTAAAACCTTAGCGCTTCAAGCAACACATGATATGTGACATTGCTCGGGTAAACTGGCGTCCACCGAATCAATGGGAATGAAATTTCACTCTAACAGTTCAAGTTCTGCAGGAATTTTTCTCTGATATTCTTTCACTGTATTTTTTTTTTAATGCTGGCATAATTCACTTTGAAATAACATTACCATTACCGTGCTCACACCGAGGCAGCCTTTCTGGGAAGTTTCACTCTGCGCAGCAGAATAACGTGGTACTAATGGGATTACTCACAGGGTAGAGCTAAGTGTTTATATAAATCTTTGCAAGAGTAGGGTGTTAATTACCAGCGCACATACCAGAACCCAAATTATGAAACATAATAGTATACACATTTCCCCCAAAGTTTTCTGGACTCCTCTTGGTCAGAGCATTGGTGACACAGGAAGGGCTCTGCAGGAGCTTGAGCTCCATTCACTGCCACTATTGTGTATAATTAAGGGAATTTTTTTAAGACAAGCACAATACCGAGCAGTATCAAATGTGGAGATCTTGAAGTCACAATGCATTTAAAAGATGAAAACTCCGCACTGAAAAATACTAAAGGTGTTTGTAAATTTTCCCCGTCAGAATTCTGTATCAAGATTTCAATTCAAATGAGCATTCTGAGGTGAAATAAAACATAATTGTCACTATTAAAAAAAAAAAAAGAAAAAAAAACCAAAACCCAAAACAACTTAGAAGGTTGTTTCAGTCTGGAAATGAAAAAATGTCAAGTTTCCGCTTCAGGTTTCCTTCCTCCTCACTCTCTGCTCTCTCCACCTCCCTCCTTTAGAAGGCAAAGGGAAGGAAGTGTGCAGGGACATATTTTTTGTCCTCTTTTATTGTTCTTTTTCTTGGACATGTATAAACTTTACTGAACTGAAATTCATTTTCAGTAGACTGTTTTTTACAAACATGCTTTTGAACACTTTGCTTGTGTTACATTCTCTATATTTTTGCTCCATCTCATCATCTCAAAGCAAACTGTTCTCTCTCTCCCTTAATGTTATCTTTTATGTTCTTTCTGAGGAAAGTCACTTAAGTGAACTTTCAGTTGGGCAGATAAGAGAAGCAAGCTGTGGCACTCATAAGGTTTTAACAATTATGAATAGTTTCATTCTGTAATTAGCCTATTACTCCCACATCCTCCCTGTTTTCAGTTCTGGACCAAGGGATGCCTTTGAAAAACCTACAGAGATTTATGAATTCAGTTAGAAATACCAACACTTAACAACTTGCACATCAGCATTAGGCAAAACCGAGGAAACATTCACATTGCCTAATGCAATATGGAAATCAAGTAATTACAACCAGACACAACATACACCAGCAACTGCAAAACATGTTATGAGAGAAGGGAAAACTGTAGTGACAAATTATGTAAATAGTCCATACAGGAGATACATAAATGACTAAAAACATGTTACTCGCACGCTCCTAACTATTCCCGAGGGAAACATTAACTGTCTGTGAAATATGGAAGATTACTTCCAGGTCCTTTTCTCTATTGTATCACTCTTCCCATTGTCTCATTAATTAACACGCTTCTCACACTTTCTTCTTTGTTTCCTTCAAATTGTTTCCAGCTAAGAATAAATGAAAACTACAGTCTAAACTAAATTGTATGCCAGTTCCAATCAATAGGAAGCAAAGAAGAGAAAGTCAGTAGAATACCTCTACATGCACTAAGAATTAATTATAATAACCATATATACACGTTTGATCATTGCCATCACCTCTTCTGAAAGGAGGGATGGGGGATTGAAGAACCCTACAGGACCATGCCGGGGCTGTGTGAAACCTTGGAAAAGCAAAGCAACCCTTCACCATCTAGAAGCATAACAAGCACTCAAGCTCCTAGGTGGAGCAGGGAGAACAAGAGCCCATGCCTGGAGGATACGTGCAAGGCTGGGACGGGAGCTGATCTGGGCAATTGGGAAAACTTCCCCTCTGGTAGGAATCCAAGCCCAGCCCTCAGACTAGGCATTGTCTGATAGAGGCAGAGGCAGGCCAGGCCAACAGTATCACCGAGGCTGCCAGGAAGGTGACGATAAAGCACTTGTGCCATGAGCCTATGGCACAGGTGGAGGGAGTGAGAGCAGGAGCACAGCTCTGCCCCTCTGAAAGGAGGCTTGGCACATTGAGCCAAGCCTGTTCCCTCTTCTGCAGATGAACTTCCTAAATGACCATGACTGTATGGAGAAAGCATCTGAGTAGCAAATTCTCCCACTCAAACTCAGCAGTGAAGAAAAAAAACACCGACAAAGCCCTCCCAAGACTCTGACTGTGCATGATTTTTAAAAGCTGATATGCAAATGTCAACAGAAATTACATTTTAGAGCTATAAGATGCAATGTATTTCCTTTGGTGGTGCCAATTGACTAGCTAGTCATTGTCACATACCTAACTGCTTGCCAGCGGCTAATCAATGAGATCTGAAATACCAGGTGTGCATAAGGGTCAATCCCAAGATTAAAAGAAAAAAAAAGAAAAAAACATAGAAAACATCCAATATCCCTGTGGTATTCATCCTCCAAGTGGTATCCCATGTAAGGTAAATAGTCAAAGTGTACGAGAGCCCTTTCTGGAGGATGTGAGAAAGACAGAAGTGATAGGTATGCTTCATATTAAATCTCTAAGTTTTCCTTAACTAATAAACTCCTGAAGCTGCTCTCTGACAGACATTACAGAGACAGGAAAAAGGGCAGCTGAATCCCTCAGTGATGGTATAGCCCTGGTGTAGCTTTAGATGCACTGTAGTTCTCCAGTTTCCACAAAAAGACTGTCCAAATGACTGCTGCCCCATGACTTAATAGATCTGTCAGACAGTGGGGCCCATTTATCCTTATTGTGTTCTGATGATCCAGAGTATCTGAGTGCAGACTGAAATCGTTCTGACTGGGCTGCAAATGGCTCTCAGAGCAATTTCAAGCCGAAATTATCCAGACATCTATCCAGACATTCTCAGGACTGTATCAGCCAAATGGCTATCTCCCAATGCAGAATTAAAAGCCTGATACTGAACAGATTATGCTTGGGAGAGTCAAAAGGATATAGAGCATATTCTTCTGTAAATCTGGAATGTAATTATGACTTCTGGCACTGGTAGGACCCACATAAGAAAACTTTGCTGCAGATTTTGCATCTGAAATTCCTGGGAAATGCAGGAACCTTCCTCTCTGGTATTTTCCTGCTGTGCTGGGGATTTGCCAATGTTTAAAGCATAGGGTAGGCACTAAGAAGGAAATGAAATGATCCATCAGTGCCTATAGCCTTCACTTTCTCCTACCTCCTGTTAACATTGAGACAAAGATGGGCAGGAACAGCTCTGGAGCCTCTGAACAAGCACTGCACCCGACATCTCTGTCCTGTGTCCTTCAGTGGCCAAGACACAACAGAGTGAGAAAAAATGAATCTCACTAAGGTGTTTTTAAATGGACTAGAGGCATTTGTAGCTTGTAAAGAAAGAGTTAAATTCTCTTCAAAATAAGCAAAAGCAACATTTTTCACCAAGGATAATTAGAAAATGAACAAAATTGCTTAGCTTGCTCAGCCAGCGTTGCCTGTCCCTGTTGACAGGCATTCCCTCTCCCCCCAGGATGAACTTCTATCCAGTGCTCCACTCCTTGCTTCTCTCCTTGTGAATAATAAGCTTCAAGGACACAGGTGTGCAGTGATAATAAAAATAGACACCACTTCTCAAAACAGACTCTAAGAGAGTCTTATCACTGGAACGAGCCTCTCTCTGTGTTAGCTTATCCATTAAATACTCTGGTTTTCAGAAATGAAACCAGGCTTCCAGAAATACAACTGCCCCCAAGCTAAAATGGCCCCTATTTTGAGAGGAAGGGATGCCCCCTTCCTCCCTCCCTCCCTCCCTCCCTCCCTCCCTTCCTTCCTTCCTTCCTTCCTTCCTTCCTTCCTTCCTTCCTTCCTCCCTCCCTCCCTTCCCAAAAGAGAAGCACTGCGGACAAGTTGAAAGAGACAAAACCGTAAACACAGCTTTTGATAACATATATAAAGGAAAGCAAATATATCAAGATTAATAAAAGATGAAGAAATTCAGCCACCTGATATAATGCTTTGATGTTTTGATGACACCCTTTGGTGGCTCAGACAAGAGTAGGAGACCGGTGTATTTCATATTTCATAGAAAAACAGCAAAACAAGATCAGAGATTTATGTTTAACCACTAAGAACAACATTTAGAAAGCTGCAGCCTGGAAATGAGTATTTTATAAAATTGCAGAAGGGATTGAGTGGGAGGATTGCACAAAGAAACCAGAAAGTGATGGTCAAAGGGGAAACGAGCAGACTCTCATACACAGAGTAGGTAAATGGTGAGGGGCGGGGGGAGGAAGTGGGTTCATTTTCTCTCTCTTTTTTTTATTTTTTGAGAAAATGACTTAGAAATATTAATATCTAAGAAAAACAGTGAAGGAAGAAGACAGATATCATCACATAACTGATGTATAAGATATCAGATAGCTGCATTTGCAGCTGGTGGAGATTATGTGTAACATATAACCTATTGCCAATTCCTTTGATGAAACCAGTGCTCCCTTTACGCTAGGTTTGCAAATAAATGAGGTGGTGACCAGTTACCATTAATCTTCTGAAAATCACAAATGAAGGCCAACAATTTTCTATCAGCCTCCTCATGAAAATACAGTTGGGGTAAGATCAAAGCCATGGGGTTACAGCAGGAATGCCTGATTTTGACCAAATCTGTCTGGAGCAGCAGGCTTAGGAAGGATGAACACAGGACTGGATTTAAAACAGGTATATCAGTGTGCCTGGCATAGGTGGCACACTCAGGGCACAGTGTGAACTTCCTGCAGCTCCTGAGAGGACACAGCCCCTTCTCCAAAGCCGCCTCCTCTCCCCTGCTTCTTATCCTTCTTCTTACCAAGTCCGGTGTAAGGGCTGGGGTGGGTGATCCACAAAGGTTTCAAATCCCCACAGACATAAGGGATACAAGCAAAACCCTCCATGTAACTCTCGGCTTTGGTAATAACTTTGCTACAAACTCCTTATGCCTATACGTCAATGACATGAATTTCCAAATCCTTCTGTTGCTCATAAACTATGTTCCCATGATGCTGGGAGGAAAGTACACGTACAGAGAGAAACCCCTGCCTGCCACCATCATCACAACAATCTCTGCAAACTATCAAAGTGTGATAAGAAACCCTCCTTTATAAAACAAGGATGGTGACCATAACCTCTAGAAGGGGAGAAAGAGTCCAAAGGGCCAAGCAGAGCTTTAACTGATTGGAAAACCAAGTTGCCCATCACCAAATATTTCCTTCTGGCTGACTTAGAGACAGTTTCTTTCTTTGTTTTCCCCACTTCTTCTGGGACTGCTTCCCCTCTGGGTCAGATTAAGTCTATCTCCAGATGAGATGGGATATTATATTTAATAGAGAAAAAAAAACCCTCTTCAGCACAGAGACATGAAAGCTCAAAGTTGCTCCACAGATGCAGAGTCCTGTGAGAGACTGGTGGGTGCTGTCTGGAAGAGATGAGGGACAGTAGTCAGGTTTTCTGCTCTTGTTTGGCTGCTGCAGTGTATGGGAAACAGGACTTTGTACATGTCTGGTAAGCAAGAAGTAAGTTGTTGTGAAGAAACACCAAACTCATCAGCCAATTCCACACCACCCCACCCCCCGCATTGGGACAGCTTACCAGACTTTGAAGTTTTGCTAGCCAATGAGTATTAGTGTGCTGTGACAGCTGGCAGTGCATTCCAGTGGGTAAGTGATGGACTGGCTCTGGAGAGAGTAAAATAAATTATGAAGTGGGTGAAATTTCAGCCCTCCAAATAACAGTCCAATGATTTCATTGGAATAGCTCTGTCTGGCAACATATTCAAACACATACAGCTGGGCAGAACACACAAACGCTGCTATATGAAATAGCTGCATGCATGGGAAGAGAGGGAGTACTTGTTGCATAAGCGAGCTCAAGTTGGGAGACAGTGAGAGGGGATTTTCAAAATATGTGTGCATGAGAGCCAGCCACGTATGGTTCTACGTAAATGTAAATATTGGAGCCAGTGATGAGTACTTTATATATGCTGCTCAAAAACAACATCTTCAAGATTCCTCAGATGTTCTGCTTGGCCTAGGGAATGTCATCTACTGGCTGCACTGTCAAAGCACCAACATATCCAAAAGACTCAGTTTTTATCTCAATAAGCACAATTCACATGGATAATTTTGCACCTGGAAACACAAATAGGTAATGCAAATAAGAGCCCATGACCGAGAATTTTCTGGAAAGCAAAATAAAGTCAGGTACCTACCTCCCATTTGGAATTAAATAGGTTTAGATAGCACTACCCTGCCAGGTCCCTTTCAAACTCTCAAAACCATGCCTCTCAAAATGCCTGACCTGTGACTGTCAGCACAGAGTGAATGGTATGGAGTTAAATGCCTTCTTTTATACCTGAGACTAGGAGGAGGGCTGGTGATAGACTTTAACTGATGGAGGTGGAAGGGGCAGAGTTGAGGAAAGCAGCTTTTTGGGACAGGAGGTTTCCTGTTTGTACCTGTAGCCCATTCCATGAAGTTGTACATTCTGAATGATGTATCGTCAACAAACAATGAGCAGCCTGTTCTGCTGATATTTGTTGTTGTATAGGATCTTATATTCTCCTTTTGTCAAATGTAGTCAATGTAATTTGTTTTGATCAGGGAAGGACTGTGGAACTTAGTTCTCCAGAAACCATAAATCTTTTTCAGCCTTGGGATGAGATCCATGGAAGCGCAAAACACTGTTATGAAGAGATTTCATTGGAGGTGTATTTGCTTCTGTCTCCCATCTACTCCCATTTGAACAATAGAGCAGAAGTAACTAAAATCCACAGAAGTCCAAATATTGAAGTAATGTGTTTTCACTGATACAGAAAACACATGTACGAAGAATTTCTGCAAGTTTTACGTTTGGCCAGGGACACTGAGGTCTGCAATGATCTACATCTGTGCAAAACTGTCTCCACGTTTCCAGCTACTGCACAGACTGTGTACGCCATGTGCGTGCGTGAGCTTTCGTGCTTTGGGCTGACCCTGTTGCCAGAGCAGCTGGTTCGTGGTCCTTTCCCACTGCACTGTGGTGACACTGAGCTCTAACAGCTCCGCGGCTCGTATGTCAGCTGCCTAAAAGAGAAAACTGTGCACTGGGAAAATTTACTGCAAAACTTGTAGCTACTCATGTTTGTTTTGCAGTGGTTTTAGTCACTGTTAGCCAAAGGTAATGGACATATTTACTCTGTCAAAAAATCAGTTTCTTTCTATTCTTGAAAGTTTCATCAGGACCTTAAACTTCAGGGATAAACCACTCCTGGCTAATATGACATCATGCCATTTGCTCTCTTTTCATCATACCCTGGCACAATGACTTTTGTCTTATTCCACTGTAATTAAATTCCCTGATATAAGGTAATGACTACTTCTCAACTTAGGAATACCTATGTGTCTGTAAACACATTCTTCTGTTTGGGAATCATATCTCCAATACTTCTGCTACTGTATATCTACTAAATTAAAAATCAAACTAAATCACAACAGATTCCATGTTAGCCCATTAAGCAACACAAAGTATACGTACTTTTGCAAAATCCTAGAGGACTCTAACAATATAAAATCTCTTTTGTGCTATCAAATTTCCAAGTTTAGAGTCTGGGGAAATGTTTTTAGTTACTCTTAAATGGTCCTCAATACTGGAGGAGGAAAGGCTTGCAAAGAAGACAATCCTGAGATTAAAAAATACATACCAATTGTAACCTCCTGTTTTCTTTCAAAGTTAAACAAGAGGACTGAATAGCCCAAAAGGGAAGCTAAAACATTTCAAGCTGACTTGTAATGAAAGAATGGATGGGGCAGAGTTTTCTTTGTTGTTTCACTTCAATCTACATTCACTTTCTTTCTAATTTTTTCAGCTAAGCTATCAAAGTAAAAATTATTCTTTTGTGATCTCTGCCTTTTTTTTCATAGAATCATTTATGCTGCCAGTTTCCTTTGTGATATTGTGTGTTTCAGTTTCTCCTCTGTTCTCTTGCTGTTAGACCTCTTGAATACCTCTCCAGCTAGGAAGCCCAGAGATCATGAACTCACATGAATGCTTTGATAGTAGTCAGGAGCACTGAGAGCAGTACTTCTGTTTATTTAAATAGAACATATAATTATTATCTTTGGTGTAGTTGCGAGGAGGAAAAAAGGATTAAGATACTATTGGACACCATCCCAGCCCTGCTGGAATCTTCAGTGGTTTTTTTAGGGTTTAAAATTACCAAGATGTTAATTTTCATTGAGAACAGTCAGCTAGCTCTGGATAAGGAGATACATCTGTAAGCTCTGTTTCAAGTGAGCAAATTGCTAGAAATATTCTGAGGGGCCATTGCTGATATTCAGACATGTGAAATAACAATGGGACAGTCACATTTGTTTCACTGTCCACCAGCTCTCTTCTGTAACATGCCTCTCAGTTAAGCTCTATTCATCATTGTGTTATTTTTAGCCTGGTTTCCAAAGGAAACAAGGCGTATGAGACCGTGTTGTCTGTCTGTCTGCTTATCACTGCCTCCATAATAAGGCACTATTGGCCAGTTTCAACCAAACTTGACAGCAGGATAAAAGACTGCAGAATGCAAAGTAGCTGCCAGTTTGTCAAAAGTGGGTGGGTGATGGAGAGACTGCGGTGTGAGTTGAGCAGCTGCCTGGTTTCTGGGGCTGGCCAGCACCTCGGCATGGCCGGCACATACACCAGCCACAGCACCAATTGCCCTAATGCCAAAACCGTGCAAGGATATGGGGAAGGGATGAGCCATCAAGAGCTGGCTGTTCCCTCCTGGGCTTCCCTCTCTGAAGTTTCTCTCTGATGTTTGTATCTTCGCATAGAAAGAAACCTTCCTGCCATTATACCACTTTGGTTGGCTGTAACTCTTCATCCTGCTGCATATTACCACTTACTTTACACCGCACATTTTGACGCTGTTGCCAGTACAGACTTCATTGTGCTAAGGCACAGATGAAATGCTCAGGTTTCCCCCGCCATTCTTATGTTTTCCACCAAGTCCAGCTTCAGTTAGTCCTTTCATTTTAAGACACGTGGTAAGAAAGACATTTGTTAGAAAACAACTTTCCAAAACGACACCTCTGTCAGGTGTCATTATTCCTCTATCAGGAAAAAATATAAATATGACTACCAGTCCTACTCTGCTGTTGGCATTTAATTAGGCAAAACTTAACTGGAGAGAAAAAAGATCAAATTTCCACCAAGCATCAGCTGCTACATTCACAGAGGATACAGACCAGCCAGTGGAAAAGGGAGCATCTTGACTGGCTGGCCAGAAATTAAGTCGACAGGGTAACTAACCCCAGGTGATAACTGCTGGTGGAAGTCAGGACGACCCCATCCTCTCCACTGGCTTGCATAGTGGAGCAGAGATGCAAGGCTTGATGGGCAGCCAGGGGACCCCGGACTGCCTGCTGCCAGGCTGGGCCATGGCCAGGTCCCTTCAGTCGCTCTCCATGACCAGGGAGGGGTGATGGAAGTGAAGCTGATATTCAGCCGGCATTAACTCTACCTGCCAGTGAGGGGGTCAGCAGGCTGCTACGTAGCACTGCTGTTGTCAGAAAGACCAAAACGTTTCAGTAGCAGTTCTCCTCCCTATCCCATTTTTCCTCTTAGAAGAGCAACTTAGTGCTCAACAGCCTTATTCTTTTCATACCTCACCATTGCAGAGGCAGGAAGCTTGGTTTGGCTGACCTGAAACCAGCAGAGAAGAGGAAAACCTCTGAGGAACTGGCAGCTGTCACATTTACGTACCTACAGGAGACTGGCACCCCAGCAGCGGTTGTACAGACATCAGAGGGGTGCCTGGTTTGAGTCATCCCCTGGCCTAAAATCAGGGCTCCCAGTCTGACCCAGCACAAGAGGTAACATTGCCATGAAAAGCTATTTGCAGTGTCTATAGTTTAAATATTACTAAGCTTGATAAAACATCTGTTTCGGCCAAAGTGAACAGACCTGGGAGCCTGCCTGCTTTGGGGCTGTTTTGTTTATTTATTTAATTTTTTGGTCTTTGTTTTTTTTAATGGCAATCAAAAGCTTCACATATAGAAGCATAAACTAACACTATATTTAAGCCTTTAAAGGAAGCCAACAGCCAGAATTGCTGCGTGCCTGCAGTTCTCATTAAAAACCAACTGATGTTTACTCGTTTGAAAGTGTAGCTTGACATCTCTGGAATTAAAGCACTGGGAGAAAAGCTTCACTACTCAGTTCACTCCTCAAAAAACCAAGGAGCTGGCAGAACACAGGGAGCGGGGGTGAGAGGTGCCCACTGTATAATGGTTCACAGGGGTCTTTGCTTTTCTTTTATAACAGCCTATTTCGAGTCACCATAACACAGTGTCATCAAGTAGTGAGACTGTTAGGTTCAGTGACCCCTTTGCAAAACATAGGGTTATTTTCCCAAATATTTATCTTTTCAGCTGAAAATGTCTGTGCTTGATCTCTGACTGGAGCTACATTCTTGGAAGCAAAAGCGAAGTACTTTCAGCTGTTTGAAATAACTTCAGAAATGATTTTATAAAAAGAGTCGTACATAGTTGCATGTAATTTGCAAAGCCAAAAGAAAAAAAAAAGGAATTAAGTTTGACAACTGGCTTGGGCAAAGCTTTCATGTAGATCTAGTGCCTTTGCTGGACTTGAAATAAAACAAAGATCTGCCAGGGGAAATGTGCAACTTGTGCATTCATGTGAGGTGTATCTTTAGAAGGTGCACATGAATGCATAGCTAGTGATAGCATGGACACAAGTATACAACAGACAGCATAGCAATCAAAAAGAGATTCTGGCAGCACAGTTGTGAGTTTTCACGTCTCGTACTCTCTTTTAGTCTTGAGACAAGATGGACTGGTGGCGCAGTGGAGGAAATAAATCTACTAAACTTGAGTGAAATGAGTACAAACTGTGAAGACCCAGATTAAATAAAGGTGAAGATGGCTGGCATGCATCCCAGTGATTATTGAACCAAACAGGAATATTAAACAATTCTCTGCATTAAGGAAAGTAAAGTATGTTCATAAAATAGATGCTGGAAAATTTGGAATAACTTTCTCAGGCTTGAGTCCATATTCCCTTTTAAGTTGAGTGAAGAGAAGAGAAGAGATGCCACTAGTTTAGCTACTGAGCTAAACTTAGAAACACACTGTACACAACGTCACTACCACACCCCAGATGACCATTAGCTATCACACAGTGCACCCTGTGTCATCTGTTCTCTGCATTTCATATCACTTTAAGCGAGGCACATTGGCTAACAGAAGCACATTATTTTTGGAGGTAGGGGTGGAGTGAGGAAGAGAACAAAAGAAGGAAACCTGAGTCCCAAGAACAGGAATAGTGCATTAAAAAAAGAAAAGCCACTCTAAAAAAGAGAGACGCTGTAATATGCTGGAAAGCAGTGATTGTCCTTAAAAAACTTTCTTCTGTATCTGGAATTTTCACTGGGAAATTAATACTGAAATTACTCCAATGAATTACTGAAATCTCCACATAAAATCTGGACTCAGGGTCCTGGATCTTGCACAGTACTCATTAAAAATGCAAATATGTGAAAAACTTCCAATCTTTTAATTTATGTGCTTGTACCAAGGAGTTTTTTTTGAAATGTTCGTAGGGTGACTTTTTCTACTTTTTTCTCTCCAAATTTTAAAAAAATCCTTGTTAATTGCATTTATAGCAACATTCATTTAACTGAAAGAGGGAGAGGATATGTGAAATGACCCCTTCTTTCCACATGGGGAATAACTTGGTCTGTGAAACTCACTGCCAGAGGACGTTATGGAGACCACTTTGGTCCTTGGGGGACAGTGGTATGGGTGCTTCCTACGCTGGGTGACTCAAGGAGGCCCTGCACAGCTGCTTGCCAAGAGCAGGGAAGGATCACACCCTACGCGCTGCATGACTTACATAGAGGCATCTGTTCCCAGCCTTTGTCAGAGACAGGCTATGGGGCTGGGACCTGACCTGGCCTGACAGCTCAGCACGGTGCTTCTCAGCCAGGTTCAATCCCTGCCTCAGGCTCAGTAGCTCTTTAATTGCATTCACATGGCTTCAGGCCAGGTCAGAGCAAAATCATATCTGGCTGCAAGCATGCTAAGGAGGCGCATCCAGGATTACAAGTTTGACAAAACATGACCACCTGGACAAGATGGATCCCTCCTCTAAAATGTAACCTGCAAAGAGCAGCTCCCTCCATCTCCTCCACGGGACCTGTCTCTCAAAAGCCACGGAAAAGAGCTAAATCATGTTGCAGTCCCTGGGGAAAACATCTGCTGTTGCACAGCACTTCTGCACTAGTGAATCTGCCCCAAACCTGCCTGGTGGCAATGCTACGCCCCCGCCTCGTGCTTGGATCCGGTCCAGCACAGCTGACAACTGAGGTGCGAGGAAGTGGGCAAAGCATCCGTTCTCTTTTTCATTTAAAAAACTGTTATGGCATGATTTTTGTGCTGAAGGCCTGCTGCCTTTTCTAAGTCTTACTTGTCCTCATAAAATGGAAAAGCCTGACAGAGGATTTTGCCTTGTGGTGGAGGTGGGGTACAGTTTCTGACCGCTATCGCAGGAAAAGTTGTTATTCTCATTAAATCATCCTCTCTGCAATATTAAGCAGTATTTGCGGACTGCTGCAACTGTTTCTTTGGCAAATGCTCAAATTAATATAAGCAATCAATCATATTGTTCTAAGGTCATCCAGGAAACCAACAGCCTCCTGTTCCTCCTGACCCTCTCACGAGCTTCCTGTGTTCTTCCTAACGCACTTGGCCGATTTCAGCACAGTATTGCCTTGGGGAAGTAAGCTGCTCAGAGATTTCTGTTGCAGAGAATCCCTAAGAAATAAAAAGTTCTTCCTGGAGATACCCCCTAGCCCCTTGAATGCAACATCCTTCCTGAATACATCCAAACTCCTGCTCTGCTCAGGGCCATAAACATCTTGCTTGACCCTGATGGGACAGCAACACTCCCAGGAATTTGCAAAGCAGTTTGCTGCCGAGGAACCTTTTTGCTACATCCACAATTACACCTCTTTGTGTCCCTCAGAGTACGGGGAAGAAGAGGGGTAAGCAGGCATTTTCCTGAGGGCAACTTGCTGCTAAACAACAGAGAAAGTGATCTGTGCCCTTCATGATCTGCCACCACCTGCCTTTCCAACCTTGTATCATGAGTCTTTTCTGCACAGGAGAAGCAAGAGGAAGATTGGGGGGATACTGATTGGTGACATTTCACTGGGACCTCATGGCTCACCTTTCCAAGACAAAGCAAACCCTGCTAAGAACAACAAAAATTAGGGCACTACAGAGAAGACTGCAGAGGGTAGTTGCCCTCTTGAAGGCTGGTGCCTGTCCCATGAGCCAGAAGGGAGTGAAACAGGGCCAGCTGACAATAGGGGCAAAAGGCAGTTGGATCTATCAGGGAAGCGATCGGGTGGAGGGGGGGAACCTAGACCTGTGGCTGGCCTCTGCCTAGGACCTTGCAAACATTAGGAAGGGTGCTGATATTTATGTTGTGCCAGGGGCATGTCCCCAGGAACAGGATGACGACAAGCCAAGCACTGAGACTGGCAGTGTGTTCACCTTGTTGTGCTGCCCAAGCCACAAGTAATTGCGTTGATTAAACAAGTACCCTGACAGAGCTGAGAAGACCAGAGCAGCTGTAGGCATGTTGAGTGCCTGTACCGATGGGAGCAGCTCCAGAGAGCAAACAGGGGAGAGGAGAACTGCTGGCATGTGAAGGGCTTGCTAGGAATGGGCCTATGGACATGAAACCGCAGCAAGAGGGAATGCATAACCAGGCAAAGGGAGGGGGAATTTCCACAGAGCACTTGAAGATCTTATAAAACGTTCATTAAATTAGGTTTCCACCAATTGTCAGCCCTTGAATTATAAGGACCAAATGCAATTGAAAAACTACCTTTTGCTTTCATGTGAAATGGTAACTGCACATCAAACGTTTTAATCTTCTCCAATGACTAAATATGTGGAAATCTGTAGATCTGTTTATATAAAAACTTCCAAAGGATGTGTTATCTCTGTGATTTACCCCCACTCCTTCCCCAAGGGATTTTGCTTTCATGTCTCCTTGCACTGTCTACATTTATTTACCAGTGAATATCACTTCAAATGAATTTAGTAACAGGGTTGTTTATAGAAATAGCACATTTTCAATGACTTGTGGAGAATACTTACAAAGTGAATGTTGTAAAACACAAGTGTGTTTACATTAGAAAACCAATAACAGACTGGTTAACAGCCAGTCAAGGCGTGGAAGAAAATGAGACCTGTTTATCCACTCCAAACCAGCCTACAGACTTGAATATCAAAATGCTGTTCAGTGGTTTTACCTCTTTTGTCACAAAGGTGTTTCCAAGTAAGCTTTAGACCAAGAATTTTTCACTGTAACTATTCAGAGGATTGCTTGAACAATAATTTGAATTGTTTAAAAATACATTATTCTGGATGGAATGAAATAAAGTAAACCTTTTCCAATAAGCAATTTGCAATAAATTTTTCAATCACCTCTAATGAAAAGTGCATAGCCTGAAGGAGAGTAAAGAAAAATAGTTCAAAGCAGCAATTAATCTGTTATATTAATGAAAGGAACCATGTGTGACAAGTGTACAAAATGAACCTTCCTGGAAACCCTCGTACATTCTTGTTCCTCTTTAGAGAACAATGATTTAGATATTAATTTCTTTGAAAAGGTGCATTTGCTTCCAGGTCATCCAGCTGCTTGGTGGTTAGAAAATAGGAACAATGTGACAAAAGAAGGGACAACCTCGTTTCCCCCTCTGTAAGAGAAGTTTAGTTTAGCTGATGAAGCCCACCTACCCCTTCCTGCCCTATGGAAGCCCCCTACCATCTGGCCATCTCATTAAACTATGTAGCTGGCACCCAGAGTTTAGATAACTCTTTATGCTATGTGAATGGGATGGAGAAAAGAGCAACAGCAAAGGGTTTTAAACTCTCGACAACAGATAGCATTCATGACCCTCTTCTGGCCTTGCTCTCATGCCTCAGCAAAGAGATGAAACCTCTGTAAACCCTACAAGTGCATGTGCAACTCCGCAGCACCTCGTCCCCTTCCTTCCTCCCAAGTGAGACTGTTCAGCATGTCTGGCCTCTATTCATAAATGGCTGCAGGATGACTGAGGCTCTACTTTATGGTATGCATGCTATTGCTGGAAGTATTTCTCAGAGCTTTCAAATGATGAGCAATTAGCTGACTTTGTTAGCCCCTCTATTTGTAAGCAAAGAAAAGAGGAGAAGAAGCCACTGACACCTTTATGTTCTTCTCTTGATGCACCTGGGAATGAAACATCAGGACATCAGGTTTCACTAGATATTCAAAGAGTCCTTTTCAGCTTTTTTTAGTAATGCTGTAACCTTTTCTTATTTTGCTCTATTTTGAAAGCATAATCAACTAGGACCTAATTCTGCAGTGCATATAAATATTGCTGAATCTGGGGCCAATTACACCTCCGAAGAATATCTACAGTACCAAGAATCAGTTTCACTTGAAATACATGTATTTCTGCACACTTAGAGAAACAATCAGATAGAACCATTTTACTTCCAACTGTAAGAAATCTGACATCTGAATTGAGGAAAACTGAAATGCTCACTGTAGAGGAAAAGTTGCCACAAATACAAATTAATGTCAACAGCTCCTGGGCAAATTGGAAGTAAAGTCCATATGCTGAGAGGAAGAGAAATGGTCTAAAATGTACTGAAATGCAGGAATTATATACTAAAGCCACCAAAATGGGAATATTTCCAGTACAGGACAGATGGACAGTATGGGTTCATTCAACAGAGGAACCCCAACAAAATCAATACTGTCATTAGCCAGGCCTGTAGATGGACATAGTTTACATATTTTCAAGACAAGTAACACCTTCCTTCCTTTCTGTCCACCATAATATTTGGAAAGCTAACTTTTGTTCCTTGCCTTGACTTAAATTCCCTCAAGCCAAAATGAAATCGAAGTTCAATCAAGGAAGAGACAGCAAGCAAAAAAAAGAGGTACATACTGGTAAACGTGGTCTCAAGTTACCCAAATACCCAGGGCAGAACCAGAACACAGGTCAGAATTAATGTGAAGGCATGGAAAGCCTGTGTTTTCATGCAAAAACTGGAAAATTATCAACACATTCCTGTCTCTAATTCATCAAGATAGAGACGCTACTACAACACTAAAAGAAGCTCTGAGTGTCTCGGGTATATAAGGGATGTTTTACAGAAGTACCTAGTAAGCCACCAGACACAGTGGTGTTGGTGTCAGGACAAGTCTAAGTGGGGAAAAGCAGAGAAATCAAAATGAATACACTGAAGCAGTGATTTTTAAAGCACATGAAACCCCTGACTAAAAGTTACCATTCAGAAATAGAGCAGCATTTCTTCCTTACTTTTTAATCACGGACCACTAAATGAGCAGCTTTTAATCTATTTTAGCCAGTAGAGAAGCCTGTGAAGGCTTAACAAAACTTTCCAGTCTTCCCAGTACCTTGCCAATTTTCAGCAAGACCATAAAGGGAAAGAGCCATCCAGCCATCATCCCACTAAAAGCAGAGAGCTGCTTTTAATTATGCATTGACAAGAAGGAAACTGTTACCCAGAGGTCAACTTATTAAACAGTTGTCCTAGGAAATATCATTCAAGACCCTAAAGTGACTTTGTCCAACGACTGCTTGTGGGAGGACACTGCTACTGCCAGCAATACGACAACCACTGCACAAGCAACACACTGGAATACAGAAGTCCCAGCATCCAGCCACATGCCAGGTAAAAATTCCCCTTCCAGAGCCTTGCAAATATGGCAGATATGGCTTGATATTATCTAGAAGAAGTCGCTGAACTGGTGGTTTCACTGGTGCACAAACTTCCCCCCAGCTGTCATACCAGTACACCACCCCAAACCAAAGTAGGATGACCTAAAAAAGAATCCTCTGAATCCATGATATTCCCTTTTCCAAACCTAAACCAAACAGTTGTGTAATGTTCCAGCCCAGTTTCTAAAAGGAATAATTACATTCTTTAGAGCGTTGCCATATAATTATGGATACCTTTAGAGAAACTAGATATCCTTGTAGGTATGGATTAAACTACTTGGAGAACGTTTACACAGAGTACAGTTATCTCCTTCTATTGGTAAACCCAAACAAAGCAGACATCGCTCACATAAAAAGAAGAAAGACACCTACTATTTTTCAAGGACAATTTATGTGGGGATCTTCAAAGGTTCTGAAAAATCCAAGAGAAATGCAGACATTTAAAAGCGTACGATTAAGAAGTGAAAACAGCATTGCCAAAAGTATCCCTGTTTTACTGACACAGTACATGCAAATATGAACACTGTATCCTTGTTTCTTCCAGGCAAAAAACCCCTTCATGCTAGATGAAAAGAGTTTCTAAATTATAGCTATAAGTTTATAACAAGAGTTCACAAGGTTTCCTTCCTTAAGTACTGTTTAGATAAGGTGCTTTAAAACAGAAATTCACCCTTTCTCAGGTTCAAACAGGATCATAGTTTCCTGTCATTCCTAATTTCTGTGTACCTCTGTCAGACCACCACTGCTTGTTCTCAGCAGCAAGGGTTCACCACCACCAACCCGGCTGGTGTCTCATCCATAGGGTAGGATCATCGGGACACTTCACATGTTCAAGACATAGCATTTCCTTAGATGGGAAAGCAGGTAGAGTTAAGCATAAAGAAAATAAGGGGGAACAATGTCCATGCAAGGCCATCTGGATAATAAGTGGCGGTCTCCCTAACATTTGTTGCTATACCCATACACTTGAAAACCAAAACTATCTGACAGAAATTAATTGTCACGTAGTGCAACCAGTTTACCTGAATTACCACTATACAGGGCCAGGAAAGAAATCTGTGGCAGGTCAGCAAGGTCTCACGTCGTACCATGTTGACCAGAAGAGCTCTAGAAGATTGTACGTTCACCTCTTCATCCCTCCCTATTTCTGAGTTGTAATTTCACTTCATCCGTCAAGCGAGAGAACGGTGGAGCATCAAGGTCTGCAGCCTTTGGGAGTAAGAGGTGAGCGGATGAGGTTTACTGAAAAGGTGCTTACATTTTGTTCGAGTAATCCTGTCTGCTTCCAAGCAGATTTCAGAAAAATATCAGTGTTCTGCTGAATAGCTTTAATGAGATTACCTTTAAGGTTTCTCTAATAAGTGGTGTTATGAAGTTGTCTGGCTCATACAGAGACTTATGCATAACCACTGGCACTCCCCCTTTTTCCTGGTTTTATTACAAATTGGAATTAGTGTCTACTTGGTGTTGGGTCCTGTGTTTTAAGGAGGATTGGGTTAGGGGAAAATCTTTTGGGTAAGGCCCTTTTCAAAATTTTGCTTATGTTAAAGAAAAAAATCCCTTTCTTTCAGCCTACAATATGTGCCCTGAAAGGGATTAGAGATGCTGTTCAGTACAAATCTGCCATGAAGTCCAAATCAAGATTTCACAGATCAAACACTGGTACAAATGATTGCAAAGGTCTAAGATTTTGCAGGAAAAAGAAAATCATCTCAGATTTCTGAAGTCAGTCTGAAAGTCCAGTAGAAATTAAAGAGTGGGCAGAGTTTGAAATGATGTAATTCTTTCAGCCTTTCAAGGTGAGGCATTTAAAAAAATATTTATATTTACATGACTCTTTTTTTAAAGTGAATGCACTTAGAGAGCATTGACTAGAATGTTTTGAACTTGATGGGAAGTGTCACCAAAAGTGAATGAAAAAAAGACTATTAAATTCAAGGAGTTCTTGATTTGATCCCTTCAAAATAAAGTAAAGAGAAATACATGTGGTATCCTAAGACCAAAGCACATTATGATAACATGAATGAAGAATTGTTAAAACACAGGAAAGATTCACCCCCTTGAAGACAACCCATGGAAATCACATAAAACCCCAGAGCTACTGCATCCAGATAAAATTTTATTGAAGGAAATTCCCCAGGTTACTATGTTTAAAGGGCCTACTCTCTTGTGGGACATTCTGCAGTAGTAATGGTGATCTTCAGGAAGGTTACTGCTGTGTTGGTAGTGTTGACACTTTCAATGTCAGTCTCATTTACCCATGACAGGAGGCAAACAGGCCCTGACTCCAGCACAGTAATTGCCAACGAGTTTTAGCGCAAAGCAATTTGGATTCCCTCTTTTATGGCTTGATCATCCTCCACCTCTGCTGCCAGCAGAACCTTTTGTTGACTCTAAAAGGTGTCTACTCTGAACAGTTTCATGTGGCATTGCTGAAGGAGGCAGAGCTGTTGATAGCTTATAAAGCTTTTTTGAATTCAGTTTTGATCGCCAGGCTTTAAGGGAGAAGATGCCCTCTACATAGTTACTGTCAGTCAAAGTTTTGGTAGGCATTTGGATGTGGAGACCAAAACCCCAAGACAATGAGTTTTTAGGCAGTGATTTTTTTTTCCAGTTATTTATTGTCTTAGAAAAACAAGGAATGTTGATTTTTCTTTGGGGTCTCCATCTTGATACATGGGACCTCATATGAAGCTGGAACTTCAAGTGGAAGAATGCTAATACAGCACAAGAAACCTGCGTGGGCTTTGTTTTTCACGTGGGAAATAGCACAGATGAGTTTTAAAACTGCAGTAAAAGTAATTGAGCAATTGCCAAGACTTGTAGTCATGATCCCAAGATTTCACTCACTGAGTAAATACCCTTGAAACTCCCATTATGGTTTGTGAATCAGCCGCTGTCTTACTTTCTTGGAGATATCATCACTACAAATAAAAATGTTGAATCCCTGGGAAGATCAGAAGATTCTGGTCTCTGTTCTCAAGGACTTTTATTTTCTGGGGTGTGCACAGGATTCCTGCTCTGTTTCTTGGAAATGGAAAAAAGGGCCTTGGGTTTTGCTACACCGACCAGTCTCCTGTTTTCTCAATTACACCTGACCTTTCCTAACCACCTGGTAGAAGGAGGAGTTCAAAACACAAGAAACCACACTCTGGCAGCCCTATACCTTCTCCTCAGCATTTTATGCTGGTAGGAATTTCATTGTTGTTAGGGAGACTCCTCATGCAGAAAGGTGTTTTTCAGTATGAGTAGTCCCATTAAAATCCTACCCTACATATATCTAGTGTTGTATGAAATATCCTGTACATTATCAGTTCAGCTTAAATATGCCAATAATCAAGGAAAACATATTCTGGAACTGTATGATTCTGAGACTTCAGGACACATTTAAACTACTTCACCTCTTTATGCAGCATAAGGTGAAATCATTCTTTTTCCAGTTGCCTTGGAAAATCTATTCATGCCCAGGTTTTCTGTGTTTTTCTAGTGACTCCCAATGGACATTACCAAACCAGCATCACTGCTGAATTTCCAGGCAAAGGTATGGGGCCCTGAGGTAAAATGGAGCTGCTTGAGAGAATGAGTGCTTTTTTTGGGATGACTCCTTTCAAAACAGCATTATTACTATATTTGAAAGATCAAAGAACTGTTATCCATGATTCATTTTTCACTGACTTCTCAATATTTATATTTAAACAAACAAATAGTGGAAGAGCATGAAAAATAGAAACATAATTAATAAAATTTTCATAAGCACCTAAGGAATGTGGGTCCTAAGGAACTACACTCCACTTTAAAGAATGATTTATACATCATGAGCACACTAAAACCCATCTTCAACAATTTTATATTTGTGATTCAAACAAATTTTCATCAGTTGACCTGTGTTTCTAAATGGATGGTACAAGCACTGAATCATTTCTGAAAGCAGTTCAACTTTTTCACTCAGTGATCTAAGTATATTTACTGACACAAAGTTTTATATATCTCTCTGTTATTTAAGCACCTTTGTTGCACATACTGCCATACACAGAACATTACAGTTGTTCATTTTTGGGTGTGTTAGGAGTATTGTGGCAAGAAAAAGGTTATATTTACTTGCAGAGGTAAATGGAGAACTTTTTTGTATTAGGCAATACTTTCTCCCAAGGGGAAGAAGCTGGCTATGATCAAGAGAAGCTGGGGACAACCACTGGCTGTGATGAATGAATATACAGAGATGGAAAAGAGAGGGCTTGTGGCTAAAAATTCTTTTGTTGTAATTCAAAGTGTCATGATGCAAAACTCAGCAGGACCATTCCAATATCTGATTAAGTTTAGGATGCTCTGTTGACCTTTCTCATTCTTTTTTTCTGTGAGAAGGCTGGAAAGTCACAAGTATGAGTAATAGAAATGTCTTTCACCAAAAGGACTCTAACTCTAGTCCTTTTTTAGACATGCTAAAAATTTCCCTCTCTGTTCCTCACTACCCGTTTACATTCCTAATCTTCATGTGGTGCCTATTAACAGAGCATAAATATGGAATGTTAAACCTCTGTGTATCCCAAGCTATCTACAGCCCTGAAGGATTCGGGAAAAATTAAACAAGAGAGTAGGCAGACTTCCAGAAATAACACAGCTTTAACAAACACATTAAATATTTATAGAACATGTAAAGAACAAAGGAAATGCAGCATTTCCTCCACATACAATTTCTAACAGCGTTTCAGGAATACTAGTCCCTTTCCATGTTACTACTCCGAGGAGAAGGACCACAGCTAATACACCTAATAAACTCTCCTGGATTAACCTGATTTTGTCAAGAATACAAATTCAAATGACATATCACTTGCAATCCATAATTGCTTTGTTACTTTAGTTAAGTTTTTGAAAAAAGAAATCTTGTAGCAAATCTTTTGGCTGCAGATAGATGAGGCTTACTGGTAGCAAAACCTGCAGTGGTGAAGTAATTGCATATTGAATTTTGTAACCACTTAATGTTAACTGAATATGCAAAGTGTCTTATGCTATAACAGCAAATACTGGGGTAGTGTAATGTATAGGAGAAAAAAAAATACACGCATGACCAGTGTCTCATTCAGATACCTTGGGCCACACAGCATTTCTGTAATTAATGGACAGAAAAATAATTCAGAGGACATTTAACATTGAATCAGTAGATTGGTCTCACCTAGCATGGTGTGTGTAGGATTGCTCAGTCTATTTTAAAATGGGATATTACAAAATAGCAGACACTTTAGGAAAAGTTTAGGTGTAGGGTTGCAAGACAAAGAGGATGGTTATGGGTCCAGGGACTTGACCAGATTGGCATTTCGGCTGTCAAAAATTTAGCAATCTTCAGAATGGTTTTGAGTATTTATATCAATGCCAAAGTTTCCAGGACTTTTCTTTAGTTCTGATAACATTTTAAATAATTAAGCTTTTGTACTTCAAGATTTAAGCCATGATCTAATAGAGATGCAGATAAGGCCAACTGTGGAAAGTAAATGACCCTACATTTACATGCAGCAGAATTCTTGCACGGCCTCCAGTAGTGCTTGTGGTGGGATGCGGAGTACTGGAGCAAATGTACCTCAATTCAAGACTCAAAAGCAATGTATGCCCATTTTTGCATCTGTTAAATGAGGTGTAGAAAATTTAAGCAACTCTAATTTTAAAGGCACTTACTCAGTGGTAGAACAGAAGAAAGCCTAGATTGTCTTCTCAGTTATGTAGTTCCTCAAGTTAGATACTAGATACTTGGACAGCAAATAAAATGGAACCCTAGGGTGAGAGGGGAGAGATCCAAGCTGGGGCTCAAGGATGGAAGAAGGATTTCTTCAGGGTGAATGGATGATGCCCACTACTCTCAATAGTGAGGGAGCGTGAAGTTGAAGTTCTTTAGGGTGCTTCTCTGAAACTTGCCTATAGTTTCACCAACCCAGATTCCTACAGTTTATCTAACACCATGGGGAGCTGGAGAAGACTGTCATGTAAGCATGAGAAGATTAGCTATACATAGCTCTTCTGCCCATGACATCCTCTCACCTGACAAGGTCTACTTAAAAAACAAGATTAACTTTCAGGCAAAGCAATTCCTCAGCTTCTGCTACGTTATGATGCTAGGTTTAACAGTGTGACGGTTTATTCTCAGGCCACTTAATGTCTTAACTATATTGTCTAGGCATTGCTTGAGAGATGCAAAAAGAATCTCATTTCCATGATAAAAATATTCCTATAATAATGAACCAGGCCAATCTGAAAGACTTATTCTTACAGGCACAGGAGAACAAAAGTCTACTTTAAAAAACCACTATTTTTAAAGCAAAAGAAGGCACACCACCAAAGGAAAATCTATGGCCTCTACAAACGTTTATTTGACAAAACTGAAGGCAAAAATGTTCTTCTCCCCCAAATAACAACCCAGGACAATCAAAAAGTCATAGAAAGGGACCCTAAGACTCGGTTTGTCAACCAGAGACTCTTGCATGGGGAGGTTGGAGCTGGGGAACTTCTCCCAGTGGTCTGTGCTGAGCCATCTGCAAATCCACGTATATCTGTAGCTATTCAAAGCTTAAGCCTCACACCAGAGCTTTCTTAAAATTCCTGATCTCACAAAAACAGCCAAAAAAGAAAAAAAAGTAGAAAAAAAGGAGCCAAAAGCTGACCTGCACCGAAAACTTTGAGCTTCTTTTTAATATATCTAAAAATGAATGTGGAAATAATTACAACAAATAACTATTTGATTTTTCATGTAAGTCAAAAATTATATACACACATACTTATGAATCTCTCTTGCCTGGGCTAATGGAAATCTTTAGGCAACTTTAATTTAGTTGCTGTTAACATTTCTGCTACAATAGAGTCAAGTGCAAAGTGCGTTGTAAATACTAGAGCTGTTTATAACCTGAAGGGCAAATTCAAATCCTGTTTAATTTCCTTACCGTTGTTCATAAAACAGTCATTTCAAGATAGAAGCACGATGTGCAAACATAGCAAATCTCACTTTTAGCATCACATCAGAACAAAACAGTCCTCTTTTGCAGCTTCAGTACCATTTTTGGAAGTGAGAGAAAAATCTTATTTTTAGTGATGGGGAGGGACTCCTGACAATCCAGAGCTGCCGGGGCTTAATAACAACAACAACAACAACAACAACAACAACAACAACATCATCAACATCAACAAGAAGTCTATTTCAGATTTCACAGATGATTTGTTTTAGTATTTCTTGGCATTGAAAACCATGAGTGGTTGCTCATCACATTACCCTTGCTAATTGGAAAGGCACCACAGCAGCATTGTGGCTGATGGTACCAGAGGTTTGCTGGCACTTGAGAGCAGGAGAACCCAAGGGACCCAGCAGTGAAGTCAACACTTTCTTGACAAGGAGCTTGCCAAGAATAAGTGGTTGTACACATTCACAGAGATCCAGGCCTAGTTGTGAATGATTCATGCGCGTGGAAAGGAGCCAGATTTGCTGGATGCATTAGGTCGTTGCAATTAGCTCATGAGCCTCACTCCATGCTGAATGGTGCAAACATGTCCTGGAAAATGGCGATATGGGTGGAAATAATTTGATTCCATTTTTACTCTGAGACACCACAGAACGTTTAGGATGTTTGATAATAATATCTAATCTACCGGGGGATTTATAGACAGTCTTAACACAAGTCTAGAAATCATGACAAAAGCAGAAGATAGAACAGAAGATGACCTTTCATAACTGAATATATATTTAAGTGGTATCCTGCAAACAAACTTCAGACAAAACATGGAAATCTATTATTAAAAAACTAGTGAAAGTCTTGGGCCAAACTGGGATTGTGGATGCTCCCTATGTCTAAAATAACACCATTAACTTCTGTCTGGCTCTCTGATTGTTAAAAGTTCTTAAAATACTTTGCTCATTTGCCAATTTATCAGTCATTATTTTGATAGTCAAACTTGTAAATTTTATTCCAGCTCAAGGAACTAATTTTTTTCTTACTGGAGATATTATTGGACAACCTGATCGGTAGTTGGATCCCTAATCAGTGCCCTTTAGCTGGGTGAAGGAAAAAGAAATGTTAAAATAACGATGAAGGTTTAGTTAAAGATGACAGAGTTCAATTGAAAACCGTGTCATTCTCTAGGTAAACTTTCAGAAGTACTTCTAAGGGAGGATCATTTTGTTATCCGTTTGTTATTATCTGCTTTTGCAGCAATACTTAAGCCTAAATGGACTGGATTAAGAACAGATTTCCAGCTTTTTAAAAGATGTTAGCAGTTTGCCATGCAGAGAAACAAAGCTGGAAATAAAATAATCTGTAGGAGATAAAATATCATTTGCAGTTCTTGTGTTCCATGCTATCTGTGATTAAACTATATTTAGGTGAAAATAGGGTCCTTTGTATTCAGTTGTTCCTCTTTGTGACGCCCCTGCGAGATCACAGCCTGTCGTTATGATGACACTCTCTGTTGCCATGGCAATGTGTCTGCATTCCCAGACTGGGCACGCCAAGCTCAGAATGGGACCGCTTGAGAGAAGTTTGGCTGTGAGGGTTAAAGCCCTTATTTAGTCACTGATGGTACTGCAAAACAGCAAATGTAGCAAGAAAAATGACCTGTGAAAAGAAGATGGAATTATCTGCAGAGTATGTACTTCAAATTTCCCTCATACAGAAAAGACCCTCAGTAGTTTGTTATTAATGCGGTTTTTGCATGTAGTTCATGTTTTTAAAATGAGAGAAGGAATCCATCTCTTTCTTGGAAACATATGTTTAATTTCTGAAACTTCCAAATCTTTGAACTGCCTGGACAACAGCACACGTCAGGATGGAAATTCCTTTGAGTTCCTTTGCTCTCATCCCTTCCCGGAGCCTGGACTGGGAGAACAGAGCCAGGAAAAGCAAGCCTTCCTTCAGGCAGTGCCCGCATTTCTGCTGTACAGGGCTGCTGTTTGCCAGTTCAGATTATTTAGGCATAGTAACTTCTATTGGGTGTCAGACCCTTTGCAAGCAAAGAAGGATGATGCCTGCTCTCACAGAGCACTGGGGAGGGGGATGTCTCTGGAGAAACAGTGATACTGCAGCTGTCTGCAGCAAAGGAGCATGCTGATAGGCACTGGGCCTAAAATGTTATCTTGCTCCTGGAAAAGGACCAGCTAAAGTATATTAATGCCACATACAGTCTTAGATGTAAGTCATCAGACACTGAGAGCCAACAAAATGCTATTGTTGCACTTTCTCCTTCCTAAATCACATATGCAACCTTATTCTCCAGGAGGAGGAACTACAAATATGACAGACTAAAAAGATTACTGTCAACTAGCACATATGTTGATTTGAGTCTATGTAATGGCACCTCTGAAGTGATTTTAAACAACAACAATGAAAACAAAACATAATAGATTATGGATGAAAGTTACATTTACTATATCTGATACATGACACATTTTTTATTTTTTATAATGGTCTGCAGATGTCTGCTTATAATGCAGGTTAAATACAAATTGGGAACCTCTTAACTGTTTGCTCCTTGTGTTCAGCTGCTTGCAATTTGTAAATAATGTACAGTACAAGTACACTGGGTAAAATCCTGACCCCTGCTGAAGTCAGTGTAAGTGTTGCTGCTGAGCCTCAACAGGGCCAGCATCACCCACATTCTGTTAATTCCTGAGAACACCCTGTAATGTGTTTGAATAAAACCCTGGGCTCTGCAGAGACATTTATATCATTTCTGTTGATGTGAGAAGAATGACCTGATTAGTAATAGAAAACCCGAACAACACGCACCAGTTTTTGACAGCTATTCTGTTTACTCAGGTCACACATGCAGCATGGGTTCAGCCAATATTTCAAAGAAATATTGTTTAAAAGCCACGTCTCCTTTCTGTCCAGACCCATTAGTGGAAGAGGCTATCAGCCACAAGAGATGGCACCTACAGACACTAAAAGTGCAGTAGCAGCCGGTGACCCGCTATCGCTGACCATGCACAGACACTGCCCTGTACCCTACGTGGGCAATGCCAGCACAGGCAAAAGAAGCAGCAGTTTGCTTTACGGTATGGAAAACTCTGAGGATAGGATGCTGCCCGCCTTTTTTAAAGATGCAGATTTGTTTGAGGCTATTGAACAGCTGCTCCAAGGCCTAAGGTACCAGCATCTGACCAGGATATTTTAAAATAGAGTGATCGGAAGGAATAATCACAGCACAGAGTTTGCAGAATGGCTAATGTATTGAAATGAGCTATGCTGGAGAAACTGAAAATAGGGCTATAATAATGTTTTATACTGTACTTGTTTTTATGATCCCTGCATAGCATATTGGAAGCAGCTGTGACATTTTTGAACACGGGGAAAATGTGATGGACCTATTTATTAAAGTGGGTTAAGAGCCCCAGGTGGTCTGGAGATTTAAAGACCAGGAAATACCAGAGACAAATGAGAAAACAGGATGATCTAAGCCATACCAGTTGAAATAGATTTTGATGATAAGGCACAGTTATATATCTTACAATCTAAGATGGATATGTCATGGTAGGGACAGCATTACTGAACGGTATTAAGGGCTATAACTACATAGCCCTCTTTCCAGAGATTATATGCCCTCTCCACACAGATTCACTGATCCTTGCTATATACTGCTGGAAGACCTGCAATTTTTTAAAAGCACAGAAATACCTGGGACTTTTATATCCCACAGTTATAAAGTCATAATAATTCATAGACCTCATGTGAGAGTGTTTCCTTGCCTGGAATTGAACCCTGAGGAGTCTCAGCACATTCAGATCAACACATAAACATGGAGTCAAGTTCTGCCTTCACATAATACACGGACATTGCTGCTTAATACCAAAAAATCAGGCTTTCCTCTTTCTATCAATCATGTTTTGTGTGAAACACATGAAAGAGAGAGGCTTTTAAAATGTGTTTTGGTCCATCATGTATCTGTAGCCCATCTTGCTCTGGAAGCCTATGTGTTTTGCCATATTACTGGACTTTATCCAGCCTGATAACAGAATTTCATCATTTATACTTATTACTCAGGGAACGGTTTAGCAAGACAATTGTGAATGCCTGCAGAGAACTTACAGACAATCGCCACACTTATGAGTTGAAATAAACCTGAGTGAAAACTGCTGCAAAATTTAGACAGCAGAATAAATACAAACCCTATGTATGTCAACCGATTTCAGAGCTTGTTTTGTGGGGCACAAATTTACACAGTTCTTTTTGAATTTTACGCTGTTTAGTCGCCATTGAACTCAGTCAGGTGTTCTGGGTAAACACCAACAGAAAGGCTAGTATTTGGCCAAACTGAAGGCAGTGGGAAAGCTGCCACCCACTTCAATGAGGCCGTGATTTCACCACAAATATCATAACTGCCTACACACACATAATGATGCCACACAAATCTCAGCCTATAGTCTGCCCCACAGGCATATCTGCTGCCAGCTCTTTGTTTGCAAACAGGCTCCGAGCAGCATCACCTACACAAGTTTTCATTAAGTGGGTCAGCAATGGACCATTATAACTCCCACGTGCAATAGGTACCAGTGTAAAGCGACATACTCAGAATGCCCAGCTGGTTACTCATTTTTGTACTTTCTGGAAACAGCAGTACACGGTTTACAGTTGATAAATAAGGCCTAGTTACAGTGGAGCAAGTCTGCTCAATACACAGAATCTCTGTTCGACCAGGAAGATCTGGGAGTTTCAGCTTCTAGTCAGGATGAGAAGCAGAGTCCCTGAAATTTGTTGCAGAGGAAGAATTCTGAGAAAAAAACATTAATTACAAAAGCACGTAACTGTGTGAATATGGTGGGGCTGCCCCAAAACCACAATACTGGCAGCTCCAGGGATATCTCCTGCTGGAACTAGCCTGAAACCGTTGTCCCCAGGGTAGCCCACCAGATGTGATACCAACAGAGAAGTCCACCCAGGCACTTGCCTTTTGAACCCAGGTGGTATTTTGATCAGTATTTCAATGGAAATTCATGCTTTGACCAAAAATCACTTTTGTTCTGAATGGCTTCAAGAAGAAAATAGTTTTCATACGTACATAGCACTAAGTTATTTCTTTCAAGGAAAAAATGGTTCTAGTAGTAATTTCTTCTGAAAGTACTCATATACTGGAATTACCGCTGAGAAATGCAGAATCAATCCCTCCTATAAATTACTGCTGTTTAGTAATTGCTTGTGGAGATAACCCAACAGTTTTGTTCCTTCCAGACACTTTAAACCAGCTGCTTAGCTATTGCAATTTCATACTAGAGCAGTCTGTGCAGGTCCTGGCAAATAGACTGATGTTCTATGGATGTTTTTGGATGACCGAAAAGCTTCTTGGTATTCTCTCTGTCAAGACAACCTTGTTCACCACAGACAAAAATAAATCCTCTGCCCTTTTAGTGCTGGGAACTTGCTATGAGTTTAACCCTCTACCTGTCAAGAAGAATTATAACATTAATTACCTCACAACATTTTTTTGAGTGAGTGCGTGCTTCCTGATAATAGTTAAGCAAGATATTTGTGTTAAAACGCTGAGGGTTTTATAAAGCTTTCTATAAAATTGGACAAGAAAATGAAAGTACAATAAAAATAAATGAGTAGAAATACAAACAATGTAGATAACAGGCATGTTTTATACCTCAGCATTTTCATGTTTTAAGTTCATAATAGTATATTTTTAATATAAAATGGGATAGGGTGAGTGTCCTGAGTAATTCTGCAGGCTGGCTTCTGTGAGACAGAAACCTACTGAAACTGAGATTTGCAATTTACATAGCAGGGGTTTCGTCTCCCCGTGCCCCAATAACTTCATTTGCTGCAGGGACATTGCAGAAATGGGCATCCAACCGTGGGGGGGAAAGAAATCAGGTTGTCTATGCAGCATCTGTGTGTTGATTCTAAGCCTGGGGCTGGCAATTCCATTAATCAAATACATATTAATACCATTTTATACAAATTAAATGCAATATATACTAATTATATTTTAATATAGTCTTTAAATGAAGCTATAAGGATTGTGGGAAATATCAGCAGAGAACCTTTCTTCTGTTTTGCCAGAAGAAAACCAAACAAGTTGCTATTTAATTTTACCAGGTCCCTTTTAACCTTATTTACATTTTAACCAGAACCTTACTACTTGCAGTAATGCCAGAAGGTCTACTGATCCTAAATACCTTAAATGCACATAGTGAAATTTACCATTTAAATGAACAGAGGATAGTGCTTAAAAGAAAATGAGGCACTGTTACCAGCCTGTTACCAAAGAGGATAAATGACACTTCTGAGAAGCAAAATGCATGAACTTAACCCAGCTTTCTATAATCCTCAGTCAACCAGTGAGCCTTTCTACAAATGCAGGCTGGGAGAGAAGGGAATTAGATGCCTTTCTGCTGGAATTCAATGAGATTTGGGTGGTTAACCCTTTCCTTCCCTCTTACACCAACAACACTTAGAGGAGGAACACATGTTTTACTCAGTTACCTGGAGATGGGGGGACAAATTTGAACCATTGAGACTCCCTGATCAAATGCAAAGAAGTCATCTGAGTGTCAGCCCTGCTATTGCCTCATTAGGAGTTGATGGCACTGATGAATATCAGCCTTGGCTGATATTGTGGCAGCAACTTATGCTATCATTTCTTGTGGTCAACCAAACCGTGGTCTGATAGACGTTAAGGCCACTACTGATTACTAGTTGTCTCAGTCAGTGATCACCAGCTAATGATGCCAGTTTCACCCTCACAATAATGATTTCATAGCTCAGGCTACAATTTATTTGTTTTTATATGCTCAGTTCTGGCATAAAGAAGAGAGAGACACATAAGGTCAAAAAGAGTTAACCTTTCCATATTAGATGTCCTCAGAATTGTCCATCTTATAATATTATTGTTTCCTCATTTTCAGAATATTTTTGGACATTTAAGTCATTAAAAGCATGAGTACAGTGGTGCTGAAACTGAGCTTACTGTCCCGGCTAATAGAATGATAGTCAAGCCCACAAGGAACATGAAATGATCCCCTTTCCAAGGGACTGTGTAGACATGATCTGGACGAGATGTTTCTTTCAAGACTTCCTCTGCTCTCCTGAACCACAACAAACCTTGTAAGACTCTTCAAACTTATAACAAGCTTAATAAGGACAATCTCCAATCATTCTGTTAAGAATAGCTGAGTGTCTGTTGGAAGAATGAATACAGCTTTAACACACCTTAAAGACAGAGATTATGGGAAGTAGATGTTTAATCCCTAGAGAAGACCCTACGAGCAAGAGAAAGCAGTGAAAAGTCTTTTCCCTGAATTCTTCAGTGGGAGCCCAGGCTTAGCAACAAGCAGCACAGAAATAGAAAAAAGGGCTTTAATTCATAAGGATCCTTCCATAAGATATCATCCAGGAAGGGGAAACACAGGGAAGAATTTTGCTTCCTAAATCATCTTTGGCCCATCTTTATGGCTTTGAGGAGCAATAAAAAGTTGTCCAAAAGGAGGAGAGCAAGAAGACACCCTTTTATTCCACCATTTCCCAATTCCTCTTCACTCAGTGTCACTCCAACGGTCTTGACAGAGAATGAAACCCTTCCTAGGTAATCCTCTTCCCTGGCTAATGCACAGCTGAGAGTTTGTTGATTCGCTTTCTCCCACTGCTGCTGCACAGCTGCATGAAGCATCCTAGCATTTGCAAACACTCTTCGGATATCCTCAGCAAAGATTAAAAATCAATCAATCAAACAAAAAAACAGACAAACCCACCCCCCCAAAAAAAACCAAATCTTTTTTTAAACTTTGCTGACTCCCGATTTTTTTATAAGAGTAATCTTTTTAAGAACAATGACACATACGTCCACTGAAGTTAGTATGAAGTAAGATGCTACTTAGATATTTCACTTTCATGCTCAGACCCAAGTAGCTGGGTTGATTATAATGCATATGACAATTTAAATAATGTTAACAAAAAAAAAAAAAAAAAATAAAATTTTTCCATGTCAGGCAATCAAAACCTTGTGAAATCCTGGGAAAAAAACATCTTGCAAGCAAGGATGAATACAGCCCAATTGTGGTGAGGGAACAACTATTAGAACTATGTGCTTTTGTTAGTCAGATTTAGAGAACTTTTCTTTGCCTGAACATAAAAGCACAAGTTCCTCCCATTTTTAGCAATTCAGTATAATGAAGCTAAGAACAATAATGCTACAACCTCTGGCAAGACAAAACAAGACGGAAAATTTCCTCATCGCACTGTAGGCTTGTGCAGTCCAAACCTATACTATACCTGGTGTCAGAAAAGGGCAAGACCAGAGTTATAAGGAATATATTTTTCAGAGATACAAAATTCTGTAGCCAAAGTCTAGGGTAGGCAAAGCCAATTATGCTGACTAGGTTGAACGTTAAGCTAAATTTAAATGTTTCCCAGGGGATTAGAATGACACGTGGAAGGTTCAGTGATATTATTATGATTTAAAACAATATATTTGCATTCTGGACATCATTCCTTTGGGATATGTACTGCTGGCAGTTTATAGCGATTGCAGCTGGATGCTGCCACTTTGAAATACCCATGCACTTTAAGCCAGTAAAAATGCAATCATCTAAAGAGTCTCTTACATGATATTGGGAATGTAAGCCATGACTTAGGTTTCCAGGACAACACAACCAAAAATACTGTGTATCAATTGCAGAAGAAAATGATAAACATTCCCATTTGCTTAACTTTATTTGCCTTTAAGCATTAGGCATATAAACTGAATTAAAACAAAAAGTAACTGAAGGCTACAGGATGGTTTCTTCAAAATATGAAGCAGTATTTTCTGTGAGTTTTTTCTGTATTTCAGTGGAGGTATGAGGAGGGTGTGCCCTTTGCTCACTCATAACAATTTGCATTAGCTTTTTAACCAATTCAGCTACAGCCTGCAAATAAACTGTAGCTAAATATGGATCAAAAGTTTCCATCCACTTTGAAATATCTGTCCTGGTCTCATGGTTTATATGGTCTCATACTTAATCTATCAGTTAGAAATTGCAGTGCTAATATCTGTTTATGCCTTCTGATTTATATTTGAAAGTAAACAACCATGCTGTATACCTCTAGAAAATGACAAGTTTATAGTGCAAAGATCTTATGCCCCCTTACAAATGTAAATATCTATGGCCCCAAAACCTAGTGGTAGACAGAAGAAAAGTGAATGGCTTTTCCTCTGACCTCTGAGGTCTTGGATCAGGTCACGTGCTCAGCCTCAGATCCATTTGACCATAAATAATTGCACACCTCAACAACTCACAAGGCAAAAAATACATTTAAAGTAAACTCACACTCCAGGGCCAGACAACATAAAAATACTCAGTCTTTAATTTTGTGACTGTCATGTTATTGGTAACTGTAGAAGATTCATACACATTATAGCTCTTCTTTACAATAATAGTGTATTGTCCTCTTCTTATAATCTGATAATTCATGGTACAATTGCAATAGTCAGTAATGTGGTATCTTTATGTGCAGTTTAACACCTGACAAAACAGCTTCAAGAGATGCTTTGCATCTAAATCCAATATAAACAACATAGGCTGCCATTTAATTCTTAGAAACATTTACACCACAAACATTAACAATGAAGCCCTTTCACTCTCCTTTGGTCATTGCTTAAAAAAGCATGCTGATTTTGATGTTCCTGAAAGTGACAGAAATAATACACAATTTACGACACCCATTCAAGATAAGTTCTTTGTATTCAATATTTTTTTGAGGGGTCAGTTTTCATGATTACCATCTTCTTTTGGAACAGTGGTTTGGAATATTAAATTTTGATCATCTTTCAATAATTGTTTTTAATCACTCCTCCCAGTTTCGTTGTCACAAATATCTAGAAATCTATTACAAGTAGGCGAAAAATGCAGAATCATTTGCATTGAATCTTAATTTCTCTCCACCTTTTCTGTTTAGGTATCACAAATCAATAGAGTCTGATTGCCAATTCTTATAAATATCTTCCAAATATTTTCCACAATTATTGATCTAGAGTTCCTTTGTGAATAGGTCATTGCATCCACTCAAGTCTCTGAAATGTAACTTGTACCGATGGGTGAGAGGGGCCCAAGTAATTCTCTCTGCTGATTGATTCAATATCACTTCCAACTAATTTTCTTGATACAAGCAATTATTATGAACTCAAACTTTGTTTCCCATGATTATTCTGTAATATTTGCTTTAAATTCCAGCCATTGGTCTCCTTAAATCGAGGGGCTGAGGAAAGGGATTCCTACAGGAGAGGGATTCAGGAATAGCCAGAGATGTTTAATCTAAAAGCCAAGCACAAGAAGTATCGTTCAGGTCTGATTTTGATACTTTTTAAGCTATTTAGTTGCGGAAGTTGTTCAACCACTGAAATACCAACTGATCTAGAAGTTCACCACCTGTCAGGCTACCACTGAACAGAGGCCAGTGTGGAAGGCAGCATGGGTTAAAGGATCTTAACCAACAGAAAAGCAAATAATAACCAGCAGATTTTACTTCTATAAACACAGATTAATGCCAACTGGTGACTTCATGTCTATGGAAAAGTTTAAATATTCTTGTCTAAATTAAGCCTTGGAGATTTTATTTGAAGTGATGTTTTCTAAAATATTTAGTAGGGCAACCGGAGTTGTGCCACGGGATGAGAAAGCCCGAGTAGAAGCAAAGGGACAACATTGACGATCCCTGAAGCAAGGACAAGACGCGTTAGCAACAGCGAGGTTTGTGGTTGAATGCTGAGACCCATCCCTCAGACACCATTGGTACAACTGCTACACTAGGCGAAGCAGTGAAGTTTAAATGCCCGATTTCCCTGTTAGCTATATCCCTCAGTTTTCTGCTGAGGAAGGGGAAATCATGCTGGGACACAGATCTTAAACGCACAGCAGTTTCCCTGGAGAGGCAGAGTTCAGGCTAGGATTTCTAAGCCTCAAGGGGACTGTGCTCTCCAAGTCACCCATGCAGAGAGCCTGGCCTCCTGCCCAGGCAGAGCAGCACTGCAGCGCCTGGGATGCTGCTACGGGCAGGAGGATTCCAGTATGCTGGGCGCTTACTGTTTACGTTTCGTACTGGGACTGGAAGTACTTTCTCAGTGGTAAGTTATCCATTCACTCCTGCTCAGAAGAAACCTTGCTGCTCCCAGTTCAGTCTTGCTCCGCTTTACTGGATTATTTAGTGGCTTGCTGAACCCACAGTATCCTGGTTGGGGTGTTTGGGGAACTTCAGCTAAATTGCCTGAAATCCCCCCTCTGCATTGCAATCCCAAGTCCAGGTGTCAATTCAGAGCCACCGACTTTTTGCGATAGCTCATCTATCAGACCAACCTTGGTGGAGATGCTCTCAGCGCCGTGAAACTCCTGCTGCCGCTTACCTGGAAATTAGAGGTCTGTTGGAAACCTGTCTGGCTCCCTGCCTGCCTACTTTGCATGCTCTTGGCGAGCTTCTGTCTCAGCACCCTGGCACTGTGTGCGCTCTGCAGCAGCTCTGGCTTGCAGCTCCCAACCAGCTCACCTAAAGGATGGCTGCCAGGGGAACAAAAACCCAATTCACAGGCAACCCAACTTCCCAGGGGCCTGTGGTCACAATCTCTGCCAGCTGAGGAGAGCCCACCATGCAGCCTCCTTCACCGCTGAAGACCCACAGCTCTAGGACAGTTGGCAAGCTCCCCTTCCCCTAAGGCACTGCTCCCTTTCGCGGAGAATTCAGAAATGTTTGGGTTTAGGTTTGGATTGGAACGACACCAAGATGATCAGACTCAAAATCCCCCACAAAAGAGGATTGCATTTCTTTGTCCTGTCCAAGATCAACAGCTGGGAGTCAGCCGCGGCTGCCTGTGCTGTTTGCTGGTGGATTCGCCCAGGCCAGCTGCTCTGCCAGGAGCTGTTTCTGAGGAACAGCCGAGAGAAAGATGGGGCAGATCAGGAAGGAAAAGCTGCCAGAAATGGAGGTGCAGTGAGGAGGCTTTTTTTTTTTTTCCTTTTTTTTTTTTTAAAATGAATTACTCTTCCCAATAAGAAAAAGACATTACACTTAAGCAAAACAGCTCCACATCAACTACTGACTCTCCTTTGCAAATGTGGCCAGAGTGCAAAATAAAAGAACTACAGCTCCTTCCCACACACCCCCCCCCAGAACATCCTCCCCCAAATTTGAATGCATTCAAACTAGGAATGTGATTCAGGCAAAATATAATTTCTTGGTATCTGTTCCACTCTTGGTAAGAGAGGTTAATCCTCCTTTCCCCCAAGCTATTTTCTCCTCTAAGCTTCTTATCACCTTCTACACCATCCACAATATGAAGACAGAGTTTTTGCACATCTCTAAAGTTTGCCACTGCCAAAGCTGTCAGCAGATTGCATTTATTAAAGGAATGCAATTTGTTTCCAAATCCTAAAGAAGGAAATACTGAAATATTATAGAAAAAGATGCTGAACAATCGTAGCTACTGTCCTCATTTTTAGAAGAGCTTTATGGAATAATAAGGGTGGTACATTAAAAGACATCTATACACAAACTTTCCTGGGAGGTCTTCTCACCAGAAGAGAAAATTCAATTCCTGGGAGACAGCTGTGACTTGACTGCATGCAGAGTTGAACGTAAAATTCATTTCTTTTACTTGTTTTTCTCATTATAGTATCTTTTCTTCAGAATCTAAGAAAAAAAACCTATTTGAACTATTGTTCATAATGTGTGGCAAGGAAGGAAGCAAGTTTTTTTGGGTGTTGTTTTTGATTTTGGTTTTTTTTTTGTTTGTTTGTTTTGTTTTGTTTTTTTTTTTTGTTTTTTTTTTGTTGTTGTTGTTGTTGTTGTTTTTTTAAAGAAACCACAAAATGGAGACTACAAATACCTAGGAGCCATGCAAGAAATGCAGGATAGCACATGCCCATCCATGATAGCCACAGATTCCTTACACAGATATGCACCAACAAAGTGAAAACTCAATTACACAATAGCTTTCCCTGACACCTAAGGAGTCAGTCTTACCTGCTTTTTAGAAATCTCAAGCTCACAGCCAGGTTAATGAGTTCTACAGCCTCTTTGTCAGGAACAATAGGAAAAAAGGTAGAGTTACATTCTAGCTTTAATGGTAGAGGGAGCATCAGAGTCTTCAATGTTCTTGTTCAAAACGATGAAAACAAAGTTTTTTTTATTTTTGCAGTCTATTTTGTCAATGAAAACAGAACTTGAAAAAATTCTGAGTCATGTTTTTAAAATCAGTGTGAAGACAAATACTAGTAACCGTCCAAACTGAAGCTGCTAGTGTAACCTGGAAAAATGGGCTGCTCACACAGTGAATCCAGATTAAGAATGGCATTTGGAGGCAGATCTGCATATGGGGCCAAACCAAAGCCCCAAATAGAAACTTCTCCAAGGTTTGGTATGAATGAAAATGTGGGTGAGGACCTACATCCCTGTTTCCTAGGCCCATATGAATGTCATAGCTTTTATCACTAGGGTATTACATCATCTGTAATTTGCCTTCTTCTCCATGCCTTTTCCCCCCAAAAGTGTCTACTCTCCATAAGGGATCCCATCAAGAAGTTGCCTCAGATACATCATGCTCAGCTACCACCTCCATACTCATAAGAAAGGCTCAGAAACAGATCTTTCTTGATGGCATGCACATTTTCTGTTGCCAGCATAGCCGGAAGACAACTCTTCTGTGCAAAGGAACTCCACGCTGTCACTTAAGGTTCAGCAGTTTAATGGCATCCTTTCATGTTCAAATGCACTGCCAGCATCTGCTAGAAAAGAAACCATCTTACCTTTGCAATCTATCCCAGCCACCTGACCCTCAGCTATGATGAATGGAAACAAGAGCTGTTTAATTCACTTATCATGAGACAGAGCAGCTGTCTTACATTTTTAAAACATGTTTATACTATCTAAATTAATCTAAATCTAATTAAAAGTACTTTGGGTTGAAAAAAAAGTTACCACAGAAATTAAAGCTGCCAGATGTAGTTATAATATTCTGGCAAAGTGAAAATACATTATACTTACAATTTATACAAGAATTGGAGGTGGGCAGTAGCGTAAAATATTTCTCCATTGGAACAAATATTTCTGCAAAAAGAAGGTCACGGCAGTTTCTCCAAATGATGGTGCTATTTAGATAACTTTCCAGTTTTATTTCTGCACTAAAAGAATTGCCTGACAGAGATTGGATCAACATTCAAGGCGGGTTTCATGATAAGGATAGTTTTCAGAAGAAATTATCTCTTCTGCTCAGCAAAGCAGCAGACGGGTCAGGTTCCTTCTGAAGCCAGAACAAACAACAAATCAAGCTCCCAGAATCTGGGAAAATTAATTACCCCCTCTCCAAGGTGGAACTGCTTTCCTCGCACAGACAGCAAATCTTTTGTACAACTAAAAGGCAATTTTACTGGGGAAATCAGGGAAGAGATGGGAAATAAGCTTGGGGATTAGTAGTAAAGCTAATATTTCTCTCTCCCCAGCCAAGATACTTGTCCTAACTGTGGCCATCCTCCTAGAAGGGGTGGAAGCCACATGGCCTGGTGTCCCCACAAGGGACAACTACTGGCCCTGATGACTGAGAAGAGCTCCCCTCTGTCCCTAGGGAAAGCTGTCCTAGAGCTGCCTGCTGCCTCCGGACTGTCCCACCTGGGAGGTTGGGGGCCCTGGATGGAGCCTGTAGGCACCTTCTCCCTGGACAGCTGCTTTGTGTGGCATTTGCTTTATGTGGCCTTTCCTTTATGTGGCATTTCCTCAGCTGCAAAAGGCTCTAAACTTGGTCGGGGTGAACCATTTAACCTGCTGTGTCTGGAGAAATGTTTATATTATTTGCCATGGCCATACAGTTCTGTTACCGACGCATTAAAACACAAGTAATTTCGATTCACAGTTGTCCCCAGGAATGACAGAATGGAGGTCTGGTCCAGGCCCTCCTTTTCTCATGTTCATCAATGGATGGGGATGGAAAGACTCCCTGTCCCCACTTGGCAGTCCCCTGGCTGATGGTCTGGGTCCATCTGAGGCCACCAGCGGCTGGGTGCCAGGCCTCTCCGCATGGGTAGGAGATGGCGGTAGGATGCTCACATCCCTCTGGGTACAAGGGCTTGAGACTCACAGCTATTAATCAAGGAGGCAGATAGAAATGAATAGGCATAAGGTGTAGGACAGTTTTCTTCCAGAGCAGCCTGGCTGCAGGACAGTCACTTCCTATGGCTGCTCCTACCCTCCGCTGTAAACTAAAAGTGTGAGAGAGCGAGCAGGCACACAAGGGACCAAGCCAGAGTTGGACTGAGGAGGAGGAGAAGATGCTGCAGTAGCAGTCAGGCAGGGACACAGCAGAGCGGATGCTGCCAGTGAGCTGCCGTGCGATGGGGGAGCAAAGGGGGACCCCACAGGGGCAGCACTCCATGTCTCCAGGGTGCACAGCAAGGGAGTGGGAGAGGAGCCTCACACATGATGGGGACAACTGGAACCTAAAGAGGACGCTGACAACATCAGAAACAGCAACATGTGTCTCTAGGGGAAGGTTTGGGGGAAAAAAAGAGGAAAAAAAAGACAGAAAGACTGCCCTGGACAGCTGTCAACTGGCAGTTTCTCAGTAAGCATGTGCCTAATATAGAGACTTAACAGGACGGGGTGGTTCCCTCTACCTACACCAGTTACAGTGGCCCTGACCATCCACATGGACCTCACCACCCAACCCTGTCACAGCAGGTGGGAACGACAGGCTCCTTCACCCAAGGCGAGGAGTTGTTCCTGCTTGGTGATGCTGGAGCCCTGCCACCTCATCACCAGTCCTCCTCATTCACCTTTAAACTTCCTCACCACCCCCTTTTTTAATTTGTGCAACTCCACAATGTTTCCTTCTCATATACCCATTTCCTTTGTGCCTGATTTGAGCACAATAGGTGGTGGGGACAGGACCCTCTTTTATCTCAGTGATAGTCTGTTCCACAGCTGTCATCTTTAATTAATTTCCACTATTATATAATTTTATAAGATTAGCCTATTTGCCTGACTATCTAAGAAAAGCCATGCTTTCTAAAACATGGAAAACCGTTTCATTTTCTACTCGTACACATTATAATTTTTTTTGCACAAAGGTTTAAAGTCCTGCCCTCATTTACTTTTCAGAGGAATACATGGCGAGTGTGTTTGAAGTGCATTATAGAGTTAGACAGGCAGAAACACACTATAAATGAAAAATAGAAAGCACTGTAAATAAATACGAGATATATATAAATAAATACAGAAGGCATTTGTACTTCACTGCTCTCAAAAAGGAAAAAAACCATCTCCCATATCTGAATGACCCCAGGTATTAAATGGCACTGTGTCTAATTCAGCTTTCATATGTGAAAACATTGGGCATTTCCCATAGTAAACTAGAATGATTTCTGCAGTCTTGAGCTATGTTAACATCACAAAGTTATAGTATTTATTGAATATCATTTGGTATGTATTAGCAGGATATTTGCTATGAATATGTTTTCTGAGCTGCAGGTTGTATACTTGCAGTGTTTGTCTTTCAAATGTTGACTCTTAGCATCTGAAAGAAATTAACATTGCTGCGGTATTACAGTCATTCTCTTATTAATCATTTGGCAACCTTCCCTCTTCCAAAAACAAGGGATCCACTTACTTCCAGGAGTGCAGCCTTCAGATCATTACAAACAAGATGTAAGAAATGAGTGTTAAAGCTTTACTTCTGATATGTTGGCTAGTGTGTTTTGACTGTGTGTACGTAACACAGCAGTGTTATCCATGCTTATGGCTATCAATCCTTTACAACCTGTGTTTGCCTTTGGCGTCCTTCTACGTACTCATCTGCAATGATATACTGAAACATGTATCATAAGGGGATTGATACAAGAGAATAATGAAAGGTTTCCTTATTTCTACTAAGTAGTAACAATTCATAAATAATCAATGTCATTACAACAAATGCAAAATGATTAGTATTTATAGTTGTATTTAGTAGAGACCATTAACATGTGCTTTTTCAATCTAGGAAAATGAGAAGTGAAGAACCAAACCTGGGTAATTAAAAACGCTGGAAGACTGAAAAATTATGCATAAATTAGTCTCTCTCTCTGGCTAACGTGGTTGGGGCTTGCTTATTTTTTTTACTAACAGGTAATATAAACCACAGAAATGTCAGATGTCAGACTTGTCAGCCCAGTTTTTCCGTTCAGAAGACTTGTTCTGCATTTCTACCTTGTCTCATGGAAGGCACACCTCAAAAACTGCAGCAGAGTGAAAGTTACATTGTGAAACCTGCAAGAGTCCCTGCATTGCAAAGGGAAAAAGTTGAATACAATATGCTTCCTACCAGTCTCAAAGAAGTAACATTGCTAATGCTGGGGAATGATTAAGAAATATAGAGTTCCAACAGTGACATTTAAAAAAAAAAAAGTTAATGAATTCTAAATGTTTAGATTTATTTTTGATGAAAATGTGGTGGTGTTTTTATAAAAACAAAACATAAATGTGTTTTGTCCAGTCCTCAAAATACGGCACATTTGCTTGCTATTGCTTTGATAATTTCCAGCTTATTCTGTAAACTTTGAATCCTGCTTGAGAGAATAATCTGCAGAATTACTCAGCTGCAAACCAGCCCAAATTAACTTCTGCTATGAATCCACAGATGTCCATTTTAACTATATTGAGACTATAGATGGTAATGCAGTTATTTGTTATGAAGTTTTGGAAAAAAAAAAACCAAACAAAAACCAGAAGTAATTTGACTTCCAGGCATGTTGTTATTTTGCCAGTTTCATTACTAAAAGTTAAGTTCATCTATCAGTACGTAGCTGAGACATGCTGCATCAAAACACATTATCTGGTGTAACTAAGTGTTGTAGAAATGAGGATATCTTCAAAAATGTCAATAATTTTTAAACAATGCAATGAAAAAAACCAAAATCTTTATCAATTATATCTACCAGCAATTTTCACAAGGTTCTGCAGCTGGATCCAATTTTCAGTGGCAGAGCAGATTCACCATGAAGTATTCATATCTTAATATAGCCCTACTTTACTGCAGTTCAGTTTGGAATTGAGCCACTGAAAAGATTTTTTTCACTTTCTTAAACTCTGTCTCAAGACTGCTGGAATTACATCACATTAACACCTTTAACAGCACAGGTCAAAAATGCTCTTTTTGTCTTGGGAATCAGCTATATGTGAATTCTGATCTAAAATCTCCTGCCGTCTCAGATTCTTCAGCGAAGCCTGGATCATGTTGAGGCCTATCTGAGCAGATGTGGGTGGAATCACCGACGTACTGAGAAGTTAGGCAACTAATCGTCCTGTTGGCACAGTGCTGCTCGGTTTTTCACCTGACAAATTGCATATATAGCCAGAGGAGCACTTCCAATAAGGAGAAAGCAGCTTTAATTTTGACAGATTAGTAAAATACAATGTTTTTAGATGGTTGATGGGCAGAAGGACAGGTTTCTCCAGACTGACAGACTACTTCAGACCCATATCTTCCCAAACTTATGTCTATCAACTTCTAACACCACATCCTGGTTATAATAAGTACAATATAAGTAGATTATATACATTGATAAGGTTATCACTCCCTGGTGTTAGTCTGGATCTGTGAGGGGTCTGCTAGTCCTTATATGTAGAGAGGCAGAACTATTGGTTAATTTATTACATATAAATTATCTGAAATGTGTATGCTATTTCTGCATCAGAAAGTAATTTCAGGCTGCTCAGATGAGAGAAAATCTGTTTGTTATTCATAAACCCTTGCTGAATAGCATAGGAAAACATTTTTTCAGTGCATAGTCAGTTCCCAAACTGCGTGTTCCAATTATTCTCCCTTCATGCCACGTGGACACTTCAGTTTCAGTATTTTTGTGCTTCCTGGCTGAATACATAGCAATAGCTTAACAAATGGTGAATGGTGATAACTACTGCCAGTTATTTTTCTTCCAAAAAGCTAATGGTGTGGGTGTTCCTCACTAAAAAGCAGGCATGTGATAGAGCTGAACCACTCTTCGGGCTGAGATGAGGGTTCAGGAATACTATTTTTGCAGTAGTTGACCAGTTCTAAGCTGTTAACTGTATTTTCACTGTAAGGCAGAAATTATAGCTGAGGAAAGGGTGGCAGGTAGTGCTAGCTCATCCAGCTATTTTTGTTTCCCTGTTACTACCTTCCCTCTGTCCCAAACTATTTTTTAAGCCACCTCTTTATAGCAGGAGTTTCTGATTTCTTTAAAGAATTAGAGGTTAGATTGACAGTATTTCTGTTTTCTGTTTGATCAGCAGACGTGGAAAGAGCTGCTCCATGTCTCTTCTGCTTACCTCCCCTCCAGGTGCACAGACACAGTCTGTGCCTGCTGACATTGCCTTTTAAAGATAGCTTTCCCTGTATTACCAGTCACAATGCACAAAATGACACTTTGCCCTCAGAAAGAGGGCTTAAAATGGCTCAGACAGGTGAAAGCAGAGCTTTATCCCCTTTGTGCCAAGCCGAATTTATGTCATTACAGCTCCTTCCAGCAGCATAGTGCTAGATTGCTCAGGTCCAGATGGCTTCACTATTTCATCATTTGGTGGCTCGCCTTTCATTCCCCTGCCCTCCGTTGTTTTAGTTCCCACATGAAAAGGTCTAGACATGCCAGGCAGAAGGACCTACAAAGAGACAAAGAGATCTGCCCTTAACCTTACTCCAGATGGTCAGAGCCAGCCAGGGTTTGTGCCTACCGTCCAGTCAGCCTTGCTTTTGGGAAAGCCCATACATATACCGTGTATTTGCTTTCCCCTTCTCCTCCTTTGTTGCCTAAACTGGATTTACAACTGGTTTGAACATGCAGTCATTGTAAATCATTGATTACAAACATTTTACTGACATTTAGCATATGCTCTTCCCAGGAGGATTCTGGAGCCAGAAATGCTTTCAAGAAAACAAATGCAAGCATTATCTGTTTTATTTCCACCCTTCCGCAGAGCACAACAACCTCTCTAAGAAGCGAACCGCCTTTTGGGATCACAGACATTAGAGAAGCATTAGACTGCCTGGCTCAAGCAAAAGCGGACAGGCCTTTAATTCCTCCTCCCTGGAAGAGGAACCGATGAGAGAGGGAACCCTTGGGAGGCAGAGCTGTGTGCATCGGACTGGCTGAGGGGTTTTAGTTGGAGCAACATTACTACCGTTACGCAGCTGCCTTTCGTTAGATCTTGCTGGATATCACGGAAAGCTGCCAAGCAGATACACAGCTCAAGGGGCACCGAAAATATGGCAGCTTTCACAGTAACCTCATAGATTGTCATGTGAGGAGATAGGGATGAGCGATGGCATTCCTCGGATATGGATGAGAGTCTTAAAATCAACTGCTGCAATGTACAAAGCAGAGCTCAAGAGTTCAGCATAGACATGACGTGACAAGGCAGAGAAAGCACTCTCTGAGCAGTGGTGGGAGTTGGAGGAGAGCTCAAGATTAAACTTTTGCCAAAGTAGCAATTAATATACCATCATAATTTTTCTCTAAGCACAGCGGTGTCATTTGTTGAGTTATTTGTATTTTATTGGCCCTGAGCCACCCTTACCTGTCTCTTGAGTGAGATGCTGCCCTAGAAGTTAAGTGCAGCATTTGTAATTGCAGTGAATGAGGGCCCATGAGACTGCACAGGCGCTGTGACCTCCCACAGATGGTGCAAACCACCTACCATTCACCATCCCAGCTTCTCCATCTGAAAAAAATGCGCATAAAGTCTCTGACCTCTCTCTCAGGCACATTTCAATCCACTGCCAAAAGGTTACCTATAAGTCCTAGATGCTATTATTTTTTAATTACTCTCAGAATAATCTGGGGCCCTGCCTTCTTTCTGATTTTTTTTAAGAGATTCCCCTTTCCCTGAAGTATGTAACCTTCTAGCTGCCTTAAGCTACTTGGTCCATTTCTACTTCTTACTGAATTTGCCATAAATCCCAGCACAGCTCCAAGGTACTCTTGTAGAGCTGATGACTCATTTGGTACACCCAGCTGTATGAGGCAGCTGCCAAGTAGTATATCCTAAATATTAACATAAATTTAAAAAAAAAAAAACAAAAAAACAAAAAACCACAAAACCAAAACAACAAAAACCCCCACTTTAGACCTCCTTTAGGATCCCATTGAACCTTGGAAAATGGGTTCAGTATCTCATCTGATTGTCTGCTTTAGGCAGGTAACTGTGGGATCTTCTGTGATGAAGTGATCAGGGTCAGTGCTGGAGTAAAACTAGGAATTTTCATATGATAAATCGCATTTAGTTTCTACTCTGTATATGCATGTAGGAGGTTATTTACAACTTTCAAGGCACATTATTTGACTGCATTATATTTTGAGATTGCTTAGTCCAGACACTATGTTGCTGTTACCCCTGCCCTCTATAACTTCTGATAAGAGTAAAGACGACATAAATTCACACTTCCAAGAGCATATGCTTAGTGATCAAATAGTCTGCTTAGGTTTTCCAGCGTGTATTTTTGTACTTTAATAAAAAAAAATATGCTGAGGTTTCCAAACCCAGTTATTTAATAATACTTGTTATCAGATGAAAACATTTAACATGAGCCCATATCCCTTCATAAATAAGACAGTTTCTCACTTTCTAAAGTTTCTCACCTTGTGACCTCAGAAAAAATTTCAGTTTCTCTGACAGGAACTCTAAGTCATAACAGCATATTTCCACAGTATAACACAGCTCTTACTACCATACTCTCTCAATATTTCCTGGCTAGTATGGATTAAGAAGCAGTGAAACAAAACTATTTTTACAGGTTTGGTTGTCTGGCACTCTCACTATTTACTTAAGCTGGCAATTTATGAGAAAGCAGTCTCTCTCTTGCACCGCCTCGAACAGCGTTACTCCCACTAACCCACCCTGTTAAAAATATGTGCATTTTTAGAGCAAGAGAATCACACTAGTCTAAACTCTAAACACAAGTTAATATCTGTATCATAATGTAAGAACAATAAACCAAAGTCCTTTTCCTGAGGCACCCACTCTCAGCCCCTCGGGCTATTGAAAATTCAGCGATTGTCATGAGGAAGACCGTCACCCTTCCAACCTGATGTGATCACCCACAATTTTCCCATCCTAGAAAGTCCAGAAACCTTGCTCTACATCAGGAAGGTATTACCACCTGAGGAAGCAACTGCTAGTCTCTTGTGAAGTCTTACCAAAGCTGAGCTGTGGATGAGAAGCATGAACAGAGAGGGATGAAAGTTCTCAAGGTCTTTCCATCCCACTTCGAGTTCTGAAGGGGCTGGTTGGTTTTATATTTGTTTTGTTTCTGCAGGAATGGACTGCAATATCCATGGAGATGACATTAGAATGTCAGAAAACCCTAACAAAGATGACTGTTGTGGCTTGCTCTGAAAAAACCAGATGTTTATTAAAATGCCAGCCAAATGACTTATGTGTCACTGACTCTGAGGACAGTACAGCAGTCCTGGAATGTTTAAAAAGTAATAATAATGAAAAACGATCACTCATTGCTATTGAATGGTAACTGGGATCCTTACCAAAATGGTCATTTTTGTTTAAGTCTAAATAGCAGGGAAATGGTTGGCACCTCAGTGGCTCAAGACTCCTATTTATTTTCAGTATTTAGATCCATAGGTCAAACTGGTTATTTGGAAGGGACTGAAATTGATACAGGCTACTTTATAGTTCTGACATTTCTATTTCCCCAATGGACTGCAGTAAAGGTTATTGACCTTTTTAGGGCTGAGCAAGCTCATAGAGAATATGCTCTGGGAGACTTTGGCACTAAAAGCTGTAACATTTCTTCACTTTAGTAACATTTATCAGATAATTCCAATTACTGGTTGCTTTTGCAGTTTCATAGGGAGAGAGAAAGGGACAACTCAATTCCCAGCATGTTTTACAATATATGCACCGTCTCTATTATTTATTATGTCCTTCGTTCTCTCCCTCCACTCTGTCAGATTGATACTATTTGATCAATCACAGTTTTGCAGCCTGATTCCATAAATTTCAGCCACTCAGACTTTGTCCAAATGTCACAGAAGAGCTGAAAGTGCTTTCTGAACTGTGAAAAATCAATGTTTAAGCTATAGCCTGGTGTGATGATGTATTTAGTAAACAAGACTAAACTAGAATATACCAGTAAACTCAGTCCCCTGATTTCAAGAGCTGTAAGCACTTGGCTTCATGAATCATTTCTTGTGGATTAAGTGTGTGTATATGGTCTGGAGGACAACTGGGAAGAGCACATACAGAAGTAGCTTTCTCTCTGATAAGAAGTGAGTAGAAGCAGCAGCTAGGGAGCCCTCCTGCCACAACATGCTACTGGAGGAGGGTGCATTGTCAGAAATAGTATATTGCTTACAAAATACTTTAAACTTCACAGATTTGAACTGAAGCAATTGGATTCCTAGCAGTGTATTGGCTGTTAATTCCAGATAACTTCTCTGAACGTTTCTCATGTTTCATAGAAATACATTCATAATGATGCAATTTCCATCTGGAAATTATCTGGAAATTGATACTCCCATTGAATAAGTTAATACTCCTATTATTAACTAAAACAATGGTACAACAATCTCAAAGTGTTCTTGAGAGGTTCCTAAGCAGCGGATAGACTGCTCCATTAATCCTTCCCTGGACACAGCAATTTGGAAGACCAGTAAATTAAGTGTGGCTTTTCGTGGGCAATGAAGTTTATACTTGGGTATCTTACTCTCACGTCTCAATGATTTGGAATTGGTTAGAAACCCCAGTAAACAAGAATGCAACAAATAGTATTTTATACTTGGGAGAAACAAATCAGCAGTTACAGAAAGGTAAATATATCCAGATGTGTTCATCAGTCATTTCTTCAAGTATTCAAGTGTAAATAACTAATTTGCTTTAAGTTACATTTCTGACTTTTGCCAGGAATCACACTGGCAAGCTAAGGAAGTTTAACAGTTTTGGAATGGTCACAGGAGATTGCATTTGCTCATATTGAATATCCAAATGGGTACACAAAATTGTGCTTACTTTGCTTTTGTATTCTTATCAATCAGTGTCCAGAAACAAGAGAGAACCCTACTGAACATCTATAACAGCATACAGAAAAGCGGGCATGCCTCCCGTTAAAGGCATTGTGGCATTTGCAGTATAATTAGTTGACACTGGGAACTGCAAGGTGGTCAATGCATTTGCACATGTGATTCAATAGGATTAATTCCAATCCATTCACCCCTTTCTAGTAACAAATTCTTCATTTCCTATAACTAAATGACTGACAACGACATTGTCACCAGAATTTTGCAACACAAATTGTTAAAATTTCTGGTTTACTACATTTGTACAGATTAAAATTATTTTTATGAGATATTCACATCTGCTGAGCTCGTCTCCAAAGCTCAGGCTGATTATTAAAAATATTAACTAGAGTCTTCACAAACAAACAAAAATGAAACTGTCAAAACAATGTCTTCCTTCTCCTTTTCCTCCTCCTCTGCCTAATGAAATGGAAAACTCTATTCTCAAGGCTTTTTCAGTTCAGTTAGAAACAGCACAAATCCCAATGGAAAGGCTGAATTCTTGATTTTTTTCAGACAAAGATCCCCATTTTGCGATTGGTTATAGTCATACAGACACCCAATTATGTGACTACCTTTGACGCTCAACATTTGGTGGAGGAAAATCCTACTCTGCAAATTTGTGTGCTTCAGATATATTCAAAAACATCGCCCTTATCATGGTTATCCTGATCTCAAAGAATATAAATAAGTCATAATTAAGCAGAGGAAAAAGACACTAAAAGAGGATTTACATTGAATTTTGAGTCTCTAACAAATGTAACAAAAAGCAGCTAGATCCCTACACTTACAAATAATCATCAGCACAACCATTATGGTATGAATAGCTTTTCCTTGGGTAGATGGATATTTGGCTGTTTTAAGATGCCATCTAGGAGGATATTTTAAGATGCTAAGTAGGTGTCATGAGGACAAGTAGGGAGCATAGATCACAGCAAGACCTGCAATTCACACTTCTGTCTGGAAGAAATCTTATTTAATGAGAAGTCCTTGATTACATTTTTCTATAACCATTTGGAATACCTCCGGCTCTCTCCAGAATCAAACATCAAGGCAAAAATCTGTGGTTACTGCCATCAATCCCAAGTTATCCCTAATCCTTAGGCCCCTGGGTGTTTTATGCTCGGGCCGTACCAGGGAGGTTGTTCTGCTTTGTGCAGTCAATGGGAGCAAGGGCCAGGACATGGAATCAAGCCAGTATCCCAAAAAAAAAGGTTAAAACAACTAATCTCTTTCTTTTACACCTATTATAAAGGAGAACAGCTTCACCAAGATAAATCAGGAGTGGAATACAAGAATGGGGCATCATATTTCTTGGGAAATGGGCTCACATCCAATAATCAAGGAGAAATTTAGCTAGGATCTGTCACAACCCTAGTGAGCACCCTGCTGAACAAGGGGGACCTCTCTCCTAGTATTTTGATGTGGATATTGAGAAAGACCATCTCAGTTGCAATGATTAACTCCAGAGAAGGGTTCACAGCTGTAATTTCATTTTGGGGTTAAATGCATCTCTCCAGCCCGGAAATAGGTTTCCAACTCTCTTTGGAAGATGAAGTGCAAGCAAAAACTTTCCTCTTGGCCTTTCCTGCTACTACGTAAGAGACTCCTGGCTTAATGCACAGTCTCCTCTGAATTTACTTCTCTGATATCTAACTCTTCCTGTGCATCATAGGCCATAAATAGGAACCCACCTAGTCCAGGAGTTCGGAGCTCTAAATGTTCCTGCTGCTAAAGCAAAGTGTGTTGCACCCCTGAGTCTACAGCCTGACTTATAAACCATGTGAATTGAATGACTTTTTTTTGTGTGGGTTGAACCCATTTAGGTCAAAGTTTCTTGGTAAAACAACTGGCTCCAGCAACCTCAATGCTGTATGAATCTGCACTCTCAGTGTGACGGCTGAAAGCTTCTGTGTTTTATTTGATTCACTAAGCTCCTAATATTCTTCATGAGAATTGGGGCACTACTCCTGTAACATGTGTTGTTTTCCTTTGAAAAAAAGTCAGCATGAGCTCCCTCAGAAATCAATAGAAACTTTTCAGGTAGGGTGGACAACACCTACTCAGCTAATCTTGTTTTAATCTCTACTCAGGGAACAGAACCACTGCTCCCCCTTGTTTCTGTTTTCCCTGAGTTAAGCACATCAGATTCACTCCTAAGCTCCTTCATCAGCCTTAGAATATGGATGAGTAAAACCTAAACATAAATATCTTAAACCCCATTTTAGGTTCACATAGATATGCAAAATCTTATCCATAGAAAACCTTTCAGTGAAAAAGTGAATTTCAATCCTTCTTGTTATTTTGTGTGATTTAAGATCTAAGAAAAATATGCCAAAAGTCTATTTCTAAGAAGAGTACTTATTTATTCAAGTCTCCATATATGCCTCATACCTAAAATGAAATTGCATTAATCTTAACAGAGAATTACACCTATGAAACCTACATTTAAAAGAGAGTTTATGGAGTTTAGATTCAAATTTTCTATAAAGCTAGCTCAGCAGCAATGTTTTTGGTCCCAGACTGAAAGAAAACCCCATAAATTTATTTAATTTCTAAAAGCTGTTCTTCGGTAAGGAGATGCCTAATAATATCACTGGAGGAGAGAAATGAAGTTGCCTGGGTTCAGCAATTGTTCACTTCAGTGATAAATTTTGATTCCTTTTCAATTTGTTCTTGACATCAAATATCCAACATCTGCAAATGTTCCTTTGGAGGGGAAAACTACAGCCTAATATTTATATAAATATTTGATCATAGGAACAAATTGTTTTAGTAAAATATTCCCATATTGATAAGAGTTTCAAATTAGGGAAAACTTCAAAGCCATCGATGTACACGTTCCATTTTGGCAATTTGATTTCTCCATTTTAGTTCAATTCGGAACAACTTTTCATTTCCCCAAATAATGCAAAGAAGATTTTTCAGACTGTTCCCTGGCCTTTAACATTGCTAAATGTTGCACAGTGCTCTTATAACTGCTATGTTCAACATGATGCCAGCAAAAACAATAGCTGTATTTATGAAATACATTTTTGTAGTTTCCAGCTCACAATTCAGAGACTTCATGGCTGGAATCTAAATTATGTGTCAGCATTCATTCAGTTGTTATTAATCCACAGTTTGAAATGCAAGCCAGTTTTTAGTATGATATATTCTTCTTTGTGAACTGGTGAACCATTTTTGTAGATACAAATTACCCTAATAATTTACCAATTCACCAATTTCCTTCGACAAATGAGCACTGATAAATTGTTCAGTCTTAGAGCTTATAAAGGTTACTTTAGGTAAAATTTTACCAGTACCTGTGTATACTGGTCTCAGAATTCCTTTTTTCCCCTCTGTCTGGCAATTAATCTCTCAGCAATGTATTGTCTTCCAAAATTTCCTGACACTTACTAGAAAACAATTCTCAGCCTGTCTTACAAGCTACAACATTTCATTCAATGGCACACAGATTGCACCACTTTTCTTTCTTTAAAGTTTATGATATAATTATACTGCTCAGCAAGCCATCGTTTCTCTGGTGAATGACAGCTTTCCGGCATGAGCTAGTACTATTCAGAAAGTGACACTTGCTCACTTAAAGTAGTGCTGAGTGAAGTCCACAGCATGGACTGGGCAAAGAGATCTTACAGGAATGAGAGGATGATTATGAAGCCCCATCTCCAAGCAATCCTTCGTCAGGTCAAGGTCTTACAGAAATACCATAGAATAATTTAGGCTGGAAGGGGACCTCTGGAGGGCATTTGGTCAAGCCTTCCTCTCTCATATCCATGCAACCACAAACCCCAAGCCCGGGAGCATGAAGTGGTGCTGCTGCCAGAGGTCCTCTCCTTTGAAACACTCACTCCTGAAATGTGCTTCTCAGGTGTCCTGGACAAGATACCTCAGGAGGAGCAGTTTGAGAGTACTCCAACTTCAGAAGAGAAAACCAAGACTTGATGACACAAATAAACCTGTTATCTTATCCCTCTGCTGTCAGTAAACCAAGGCATCCTGTGTCTTCTCTGCCAGGAAGGCCACCAAATCCTGGAAGGCTTCTGACCTGTTCCAAGACTCCAGGCCCTTCCTTTATGGGAACCATTGAAATTAAGTCATTCCTTCCAACCCAATAATCATACACAGCTTAGCAAATGTGAGGATGCTGATTTCTCAAGCCTCCAAAGCCATTTCAGTAGTAGCATCAACATACTTTGATGCCATTAGAAGACCATCATTACACTCTTCACTACAAGGAGAACTGTCTAAGAAAAAGCCACTAAGTACTGCTGCCTCTCAGATCTACCACACTCGTGGTTCACATCAAGAAAAATCAAATTCCCTGAGCATTGCTAATGACTGCTTTCTTTTTCCATCTCCGTATTATTATGGTAGAAATGTCTGTAAGAAAGCCTCAGGTTTGGTGAATGGTAGACTTAATTGGATATACTTTGCTTGAATATTTCTATTTTTGATTGTCTAATTAGAGTGGGCAAAAGACAAACCATTTTTATATTCAGATGGCTTTATGGACTGCAGTGTTTTTCTTTTATTTCTCAAAATCATGTGTGTCTATTTTAAGCTCTTCTTCCTAAAATATGCCATCCTGGAATCTGACAGAAGCTTCCTGAAGAAAATACATAAATGGTAATTCGAGAATTTAAGTAATTTATAATCAATGATTCAAAGCAAAACACTGGAGACAGCTGAAACAATAGGAGAAGTACTGAGGAGAAGGGCAAGAAAGGGTATTCCTGCTCAGATTTCAATGGAGCAACACGATGATACTTCTACATTCAAGAAGGGTGTCTCCATAAAAAGTTAGTGCACAGGAAATCTAGCAGGTCCATCTCCACGACCCAAAATATACATGCAATATTCTCTTTTGCCAGTTGAGACAACAACAGATCTTTTCTGCCTAACTGGTGCATAAAGATAACACCAGCCAATTCTTGCTCCAGCCTTCCATGATCTGGGGCAGAATGATGCCACTTTAATACGTGAATGAAAACTTCATCCCATTACATGTAAACTAACTGCAGACAACAAGCAGATGCTGTCTTGCAATTTCTTGGGGTTTTGTCAGGCTATTGTAAGTTAAGCATTTCATATGCTGTCTACTCCTTAAGTCTGTGGATATTTGCCATTTTTGTCCAGGTTTTGTTTCGGTTCTTTCTCTCAACTGGGCTAGAACTTTAGAAGTAAGGGGGTGTATTGTGAAAAAAAGAATTTGAACCTGAAATTAGATTTGTAATGGGACATCAAGAAGAAATTTTAAAATGGTTTATCCCAAAGAAGAAAAGATAAAGAGTCTATGTGGTTTTTTTTTAAGGAGTTGTATCTCCTGCAGAGCAACAAAGACACCGATAGGGCTTGGAATTTCTCTTTTTACATTGGATAAATAAATTTAAAACACAAATGTTTGCAAAAAAAACCACCTTCAACTTTTTTACAAAAACATTTGAAATGATTTATAGTTCTGACCAAACCACTGCTGGCTGCTGAGCCCTCTGGCTGCTATCAGGGCAGCACCAATATCTTTTATGGCAGCGGTGTTGCTTTCCCACCCTCCCCTGGTGACTGAGAAGACCTGGAAGGGAAGGGGATGCAGTCAGCTCTCCGAGGGCACACAGCCAGCCCTGGTGCCTACCTGGCATCCCCACCGGGGAGCTCCCATGCTTTCCCGAGGCTGGCAGCAAGCAAAGGTCCAAGCGTTGCGTGTGTTTGCCACTGCTGCCAGTGGCGCAGGGTCAGACCGAGCGGCGCCGAGGTTTGGAGCAACCTGCAGAGGAGTTACAGCCATCTCCATAGGAAGTGATGCTAAAGGGGGAACAGCGTAGAGCCTTTCGGCCCCAAAGGCCAGTGCGATCCTAATGAGGAATAACAAACACATTTGCTTTCCAGTGCTCCTTATGCAGGCTGATTTGTCATTGCCCTTACTTACAAGCAGTCATTTGTATTTGCACAGGCAGCTATGCCTCCATATGGCTGGTGGTCCCTTGAGGGGACGGACTTGTGTGCATGGTTACGGATGGCAGATGAGGGCGTAGGAAGGATTTTGAGCAGTATAGCCTAGAGGAGTATTATCGCTCTACCAAGAACTCACATCCCTGATGGTGCCAGGACATGAGCACAAAATGCTGCATTTCCCCTGAAAAGTATCGTGATGTCTCAAACACCGAGAGCAAAGGCTGTATCTTTTCTTTTTAACTCAGGTGCACGTTGTGCCTCCAGCTGCTGCAGGAGGAACAAAGGATGAGGGAAAGCGAGGGATTTGGGGCCAGGCTTTTGCCTTCCTCTGTTAAACTAATTGATACTTCGATACAACTGACACCTCTTCAGATCTGATTAAGTTACTTGGCTAGAGAGCGAGCTAATATAATAGATAATTAATGTGGGCAAACATGGATTCATTCATTTTTTATTTTGTGAAGCCTTTGGTCTCTCAAAAGCATTTTTGTATTTGACTACTGATTCTGAGAAAATAAAAAGAATAATAAAAATATTGATCATATTTAATGGACCCAAAATTATTTTATGCCAGCAAAAGCATAAATTTGAGACATTGTTAAGAAAAATACTGTCCTCTTCTGCCTCATAATGCTTAGTTTTCCTTTAAAATATTTTGGGTGAAATTCTGTATTATCACACCCAGAGTGAGCCTGGAAAAGGACCAGGAATTTTTAAATGGCTGTAATAAAATGTGATAGTATTCTTGGATGGGAAATATTAGACAGATGGAAGGAATCCTACTAATGCCCAACAATGCATCAAGCAATGTAATTACATGCTGTAGCCAGGATCCAGTTACTAATGCTTTGCAAGGCATAAAGGTATATGGAATCAACTATTTTTACAGCTGTTGTAAAATTGCATTCTTCTTAATATTCCTCTACCTTTCTTAAGAGGCTCTGTGCATTACAGTAAGTAAAAATTCTAGGTACTAGCAAAGAAAAATCAGAAATCACAACAGGACAAAGTCTGTTTTAAACCCACAGTACAACAGATAGCGTTGTACCAGTGTGGTAAGGTATTTACAGAAATCCCCTGACCTAACCCAGTAAACTGTGTTTACCAACTTAGAGAGAAGTTCTTAGAAGTTTAGGGTTAATACAGACCCATCTTAAAAGCTAGAGGCAGTCTTTTCCTAGTAAATCAACACAATGCCAACAGAAATCCCACAGTTATCACCGTAAACACATTATCACTCAGCACTGCCAGGCTGGTGCATCCCTGGGTTTGTAGGAAAGTGCTGCTGCCCCAGGTCTTCCAGGCTGCCCACACTGGTCCAGGCTTCCTCAGGGAATAAGCTTGATTTCTTTTCCTACACCTGTGTACTGCACTGTGTACTGTGTAGACCTAAAACCATAGTTATATGTACGAATCTACGTGTAAGCCTCTATATCCTCACAGTTTGTATAGATAAAACTGGCATTTGCCAAAGAGGCCTTCCAACACAAACTGTGGTACTCTACTTGGCTGAGAAGTTGAAGCCTGCCGTCAGGCACTGCTATTGAAGACCATGTGGATCTTGCTGACACACGGCAATCCCAAACCGAGTTAGCCATTTCAAGAGAGAATACTAGTCAGGAGTAATACTTGATGCACACAGCCAGGAAAATTAGATCCGGATTCAGAGCTCACGTACTGGAAAAGTAACTGTGATAATGGAAAAAATACTCTTACAGGCTACAGCGTTGATTCCAGATTACAGATATAGATTTGCTGTGCACAAAACTCCAGTGCTGTGATTGCTCAGTTATGAAAGTGAACTGCATAGCTAGTATTTTAATTAGCTGTACCTCCATATGCAAATATAAGCGTACTACAGCTGCATCTGTTTTGCAAAGAGTATTGAATTATAATTGTCTAGTTTTTTCATCTTTTATATATAATCACATATACATAAATAACTTTAAAAGAATATTTTTTTTCTTGCAGTTCTCTTTTGCTTACCACTTTAATTTCAGTAATTCACTTAGCAAAAGATCTGCTTCAGATACGAGGGAGCCAAGGAAGAGATTAGAAGCTAAAGGCTCAGTACTCTTTATTGCACATGGTAGCATTATTTTCTGGAAGATTTCACATTCTTCTCTTAATAGTTTTTCCATTAATTTCAATCTCACTACAGCTACGTTATAAACTGGTACTTGCGAGAGTCACAGTTACTATATATCTGAAGTATATAATGATTCATTATTTACCAAATATACTACTAGCTTTTTAAAATTATTGTACCCTTCCCATATGTCAGTAGGCTGCTGTTCTAATTCAGTTCATAGTGATCTAAACAATACTGTGTAATGACTGTTGCTAAAGAGGTCATGGAACTTGCTCAGATAGTTTTTCTTGGCCATGTTAATGAAAAACTCAAGTTCAGAGGTGAACAAGAGTAATTCCTAACTTTATTACTTTAAATGTATTCTGGTTGGCATTGTCTTCCAGCTTATTAACACAACAGTTCTCCTGATTCATTTTTTGCCTACCTGTATTGCTAGAGTTCTTCTTCTAAGCAAGTTAAAAGATAACATTGACGGGATTGTTTTATATGCTGCAATACTGAAAAGAAACATCTGAATCCAGGTTTCTCCTTGCACTGAACTCCAGCAATACTTTTATTAAATAATTTTCTAATTGAATCCATGCAGCATTTGTTCCCTTTTAAGGGAAGGGAAGATGTCAGCTAATTGTATGCTTCATACCAGGATGGAAGTGATTAGATAATTATATATTTTCAACAGCAGAATCTTCTAGAGGAGTTGTTTCTGTAGAGGTACTTCACATGTTGTCCCTTTCTTTTCAGAGGTTTTGCTTAGTAGAAATATATCCTTGGGCTGTTCTTTAACAGGCTGACTGAATGTTGCTATTGGAAAGTTGTGTTCCACACATACCAAGGAGAAATTAAATATAAACAAAAAACGCTAGGAAAAAATTTTAGAAAAAGATTGCAAATGATGATAATCCAGTAGCACTTTTGCATATATAGTACAAAGCACACCCTGCACTAATGCAAATGCCAAACAGAGCAATTTCTATGATCCTTCAGGCATATTCATCACAGAATTTTTTGGACGTAGAATTAGCTTGGATAGTAACAAAAATCAGAGGTTTTAAGTTGATTTCATTTGCAGAGATTAAAGCAAAAAGATTAAATGAATAGCAAACATTGCTGAAATTGAAGTTTGGATATCAACATTGTCATTCTTGCAAACTTTTCCAGTGCTATAAATCTTGCCACATTATGCTCAAAGATTTTTTTTTTTTGCAGTGGCTTGATGAAAGGTAGCAGTACTTTACAGATATTATAAGTTGTGTAAAATAATTGCTAGCCTTGGGAATTCTCCTCTCTTTGAATGACATTTAAAACCTATGAAATTTAATTAAAAATACATATATCATAATTGCTGTGCCTAATTTTCTTCAACAGTTTGCTTTCACATCTAAACCATCTCATTTTCTATTTTTCCTACACAATGACTCTCAGCTGGCTGACATGAACTATTATGTCTATGTCAAAAGTAGCCGGTGCAATGTCAAAGGTTTTTTTCTCTGCTAAACCAAGTCACAAGCAATTTAGCACAATACAACTGGGAGTTCTTAATCCCTAACACAGCACACTGTAAGCATTAAGCTACAGACCAGAGGTCTCTTCAGAGATATTCAGCTTGTATAATCCTGAAGATAGCTGAAGCTTGAAGGCTTTAAACCTGTTTCCTAGCAGACCAGAAATCCCTCCCGAAGAGTATTTATTAATGTTTTTTTTTAATCCAGTACTCATAAGAATGCAGATCACATTTTAGAACCCTACAAATAAAAATGTTTTCAAAAAAAGCATGTGTTTTTGCACAAGCACATATCTCCATTACAAGGATGAGCATGTTTTGGAGAAAGCATGTGATACTAACTCCTTCCTTTTTCCATCCAAGGAATACTGTATGCACAGCGGCAAAAATAGAGATTGCAATGCTGTTGAGCAGCATAGACAAAGTAAATCTGAAAATTTTGCCTGGATATTTTTTTCCACACCATAAATCTTACATCTTTGCTTGTTCTACACCCAGAAACCTTCCTAGCAACACTAAATGTAATGCATTTTAGTAGATTGCTATGAAATCTCTTGCTATGTGTCAGAATCCCTGAAAATCCTCACTGATGTAACAAGTCCATGGATGCAAAATAGACAGAGGTCACACTGATATCCTTTCCTTTGTATTGACTTGGTGAGAACTTGGTCATTTGTTCTTACCTTAGCATCTGGATGGGTTGACTTTGGTAGCACCGTCATCGCTGTGGGGCAGCAACACACCCGCAGCTTCGTTGTTTCTGTGCTTTCCATTTTTGTACCAGCACAGGTGAGGGGAGGGAGTCTGGACTGGGACGTGGGAGGCCTGTCGTCTGCTCCTGGGTCTCCCGATGGTCGCTGGGGCGATCTTAGGTATCTCACCCCCTCCTCCACACTTTGATTTTCCTCCCTGTAAAATAAGAATCACAATACTGACCTCCTCTGCGGTTAGTGTTGAAATCTATTGATGCAGCTACTGCTACTCTCAGAACCTTTTTAAAGCTGAAACTATTTCCTAATTTAGTTCATTTTTAAAAGATTTTTTTTTTAAAATAAGAGAATGTCTTCTTTTTTTTTTTTAATAGCCCATTTAAATTCATATTTTATGAGTTCCTGTTGCTTAAATTGTCAGAGATATTGCCTCTCTTTCTCAGCAATTCTTGAAGTGGTAAAGATATTGGTTAAGTATTACAAAGTAACTAATTAGACCTTCAATTACCATTAAAATTGTTTTTTAAACAGCTCTCTACTGAAATGAGAACCTTTTGATCCTATAGCAGGGCATGAAGTATCGCACTGTTCAAAATACAAGATCAGGTTACTCTTACATTAAATAGCTCTATTTATATATAAACTATTTCTAACTAAACATTACAAAGGAGTTTGTATTATCACAAGCAATTATTTAAGAAATAATCAAAAGACATTTTCCCTTCAAAGTGAAATTTAAGCCTAGCTATAATCAAAATACTTCCCAACTTTGTTTTTGTTACATAAGTAAAGACTTGTTAAGAAGTCACGTTCAATAAGAATGCCTGTAGAATACCTTGTATATATTTAAAAGGAAGGTTATTTTCTTGAGGAAAAAGCTCCATGCTTATTTTTTGTTAGCTTAAGGCACCAACTAGAACATATTACTTCTCTGAGAGATGTCCTAATTAAAAATACCTTCTCAAAGCAACTTAACAAGGAGGAGGTCTCCTGTTCTTTAAAGAGACACTGCTGTTGGTTGATTGCCTTTTTTTTTTTTTTTTTAACCTAAATGGCTGCCTTAATTACAGTCTGCAGTAGCTTCTTCCCAAATTAAAGGTTATTGTCAAACACTCTCTGCAAGACAATGCTAAAGCAAACTGAAAGATATAAAAATACATCCGCAGTTGAGACCTGGAGGCAATAGGCCTAGTTTTATGGTAAAGAAAAAAAGCATCATTCTCATTAACACTTGTTGTGTCTGCCACATCCTGAATGGAGCCAGTAATTGCCCAGGAGTCTATATAATTAGCTTTAACACTTTCTTTAATAAAACAAGGAATCAGAAGGATGTGAACTGTCATCGTCTGTAGGTCTTAGGCACACAAGGAGCCTCTAAATACCTTACACTAGAAAGAAGGACACATTTGTTACTAATTAAAATGACCATAATAAAGAATAATAATGTCATTAGCAACTAGATTTGCATTGGTGGTGAAACATTTGTGTCTCTGTCAAAAAGCTGGTGGTGAGCACTCCAGAAACACTAGAGAAAAACGTGTGCCTTATCATTTCTGAAGAGACAGCAGAGCAAATCCCTGCCCCGCAGCTGGAGTTCCGGAGCACAGGGAGGACAGGAGGACAACCTCCCCTGCCAGAGGGAGAACATGGAGCTGCTGCTTCCCTTGGTGTTGCAGTGCTGACAGGTGCCAGCTGCACTCATGCTGATCCCTCTGTTTTCGGCTCATTCCTCTGGTTGTTTTTTGGTTTTGGCCATAAGTCTGAAGAGATTCAAACCAACAGTTCCTGTCTATAATGGAAAGGGCCCCAGCTACAAAGGTAAAAGAGGATTAAAAAGAGAGAAAACAGAGGGACCATTCACTGTACCCTTCTTATTGCAGCTGTACTGTGTGCAGAAAATAATTTTTCATCCACCTAGAGAGACCCCCAAGAAGAAGCATAACCATCTAGCTGAGATTCAGGTGCCTTTGCCTGCAGCACTAGATATATTTTTAAGGACTCCCATCCACACACAGATCTGGTGCGACTCTGTTTAACTTGTGAAATCTGATCACACCATAAGGTGATATGACTTAAAGCAGAGTTGTGGCTCTAAGTAAGAGAGGAAAATTATTGTAGTACAGTAAATAACAGCACTAGAAGCTCTGTACAACATAACTTTCAGTCACATTAAAGCTACCTTAGATTCTGAATTTGTATGATCTTCAACCAGCTACATTAACTGTTTGGAAGCTGGTATTGATGGAGTCTTTAGGACAAAAGAATGTAACTCCTGAATCATGCATACTGAGAATACACCAATTACTTGCTCTCCTTCTGCAGTTAGCTCCAAACAGATTACTGTGAGTATAAGTGGATAATTATGTTTATTTTAGAGGAACAAAGACGTTATTTTCCATTATTATAAATCAAGTCAGCAGAGTTCACCATAACATTTTCCTAGAAATAGAGATCACCTTTCTTTTCCTCACCACTGACTTTAAACAGGGGTTCTGATCATACATCAACCTAAAGTTAAGTTCAATGAACCTAGTCTAGATATACAGCAGTGGAAAGGAAATTTGGTTATACTTGAGGATTATAATACAGATGAGTTTTCTTGGCAATCCGCGATGTTCTCCCTATGCACCTTTGTCCCCAGACAAGGCACCAGCCGTTATACTCTCTGCCTGTTGGACGTGCCAGGTTCCAGGCTTACCTATTTTTATGGCCATGAATCTGACTCCCCTCAGTTTGACCAAGGAGGTTAGGAAATGCTCAAGAAAATATGAACTAATATATTCTGGGAAAGTACACATGCTTCAGTTTGTTTATGCTGACTAGAAGCTCTGAAACTTTATACATGAGCAGATAAGATGCCAATGCTCAGATTTTATATCCATAGGGTCCTTGGAATGATTAAATCAAGAGAAAAATATGCAAGAGGAGGAAATGAGTTTCCTCCCCCACACGCTTTGGTCCTGTCTCACTTGCTTCTGAAACCTCACCACTACTTCCCATAAAGCCAAACCCTATCTGTGCTTTTTTACCTCTCTGTAATGGATGCCAGCCAGAGAAAAGTCAGAGGGCAGAGCAATGAGAGACTGGGATACACTTGTTTGTACTTCTGAGCGATTTGGACAGAAAAGCAAGCTAAAAGTAGGCAAAAACCTACACTGTGGAAAACCTGGCACACCGTAGATGTAGAAAGCCCATATGGTGAAAAGACATGAAAATTAAAGCTGGGTGCAGATTAAACTTTTAGTCTTTGAAGACTTTGGGATCAACATCTGAAAGCTACCCTGACCCAAAAATATAAAGAGGAGGAAACTGCATCAGATCTGCTAAAACATTTTGACTGCTCAGTTTAAGCTCTAGATTTTTATGCCTGGCTTTTAATTCTGTTTTTACTGTAAGTTTTACTTTAAAAAACTGAAGTAACAAAACTACAAAAGAAAATGCTTCGATGATTTAAAACTTTGCAGAAAATTAAAATAGGAGATCTCTCTGAATCTGTGCTTTCCGTTGAACAGTTTTAATTTAGATGAGTTGCCAGTTCCAAGAGAATTGTGTAAACAAACCAGATCTTCCCTGGATTTTCCAGGAACCCCAGTGTTTTCAGTAACAAAAACCTGCCTGAGATATACAGCTTTCCAAGACTTTCTGACTGTACTTGAACCAAGATAGAATTTGAGGAACCAATCAGTTTTACCCAGAGACATCTTTTTAATTGTCAGCGTAGCACTCCGTTACCTTAACGTTGTCTGTTGTTAGTTGTAATATTATAAAATAGACCAGGAAGAGAAATGACGCTCATCTTTGCTGGTCCCAAATGCCTCCTCAGAGCAGTTAAAAAAGTAGTGTTTTCTAGTTTGGAGGTAAAGACAGAGTGAAGAAAGCTTCACAGAGCTTTGCAGTGAGATTCGTACTGCATTTTGCAGTCAGCACTGCAGAAGCGAGGATGGATTTGTACTGCGGAGCGTGCCAGTGACTGCACTGGATGCTCATTGAGTTAATGGGGAACATGTTCAGAAATGAGCTTGCACCACAACAAAGAATCACAATTTGTTGGCATGAGTCTGAAAACAATTTCTCTTGGTCTGTATTGACTGCAGTTATATTTGGCTTTGAGTCTCATCAGCATTTATAGTTCTCAAAATACTGTAATATAAACATTATTTCATTGGGCCAAACTTCCATTAGATTTAAGGTCCATAAAAAGAGAGCATTTTTATCTTTGAAATAGAATCTAGATTAAAGCAGTAGCAATTTGCCAGAGCAGTCGCCCATGCCATGCGGTTAAGAAAGCCTGCAAAGCCAGTGGAGCAAAACCAGCGTAAAACCGGGATGGAGTGAAGACTCAGAGGTTCACTCTGTAATCATGCCTCGGGATTAGGATACACCGCAAATTTAGCACAGCGCCACAGCTGGGACTAACTAATGATTACAGTCTGAACATATTTAATCTCTTAGACACAAGCATCTTTTCTTCTCCTTAAACCCAGCTCGAATACAGGATGGGCCAAACAGCATGAAAGGATAGCAGTGAGAGAGCCTGCAATCAGTTTTTCATCTCTCCCTTAGGATGAAAGTGGAATATGTGAGTCATTTTCTTGTACAATGGAGAAGCCTGAATCCCACTGCATCTGGTTAATACCAAGGACTGTCCAAACAGTATTCCATTGTAATTTGTCACAGACTAAAATGCGATCATAAATGTTTCTTGGAGTATTTTTTCATGGGTTTTGAACTCAGTACTGTTCTGTTCTCACTGTTCTTTCAGTGGAATTTCAGTGACAGAACTCCTATCATAATGCCTAATAATAAAGCAATTTCATCAATAAGTGATAAAGATTGTCAGTAGTTCTGCACCTATACATTGAACAACAGAATACTGAAGCACAGTGACAGTGCCATTCATGTGGGCTCGAGTTTATTGGTTTTCTGTGTCTTTCAGACTCATGTTTTGAGTCTTTTTACACTAATGTTTCATAAGCTGCTCCTGCAGCAACAAAAACAAAGCTAGGGAAAACATTCAGGAGTTACGGCTGCGTTTTTACAAATGATATTGCATCGTTCTTTCTGATATGCATGGAGTCTGGTGGGAGGAAAGAGGCTTGACTTTTGCTTGTTTTCTTTTCTTTTTTCTTTTTAAACCAATATGGAGATTCTTGCTGTGTGAAGTAGCTTTCCTTTTTAGTCAGCCTGTTCCACGTTCATAACGAACCTTCACCCCTGCCAGCCAATGACCGGTTGATGTAGTAACAGCAAGCTAAGCAGTATTCAATCATGCTCCATTTGGATTGCTTTAAAGTAAACTGATTCTCACTTTACAGTAAACTTGAGTCTGAACAGATATCTGGGGATTAAAGTGGTGTGTAAATTGAGCAGATACATTGTTCTGGTTTCTCCTAAACAACCTAATGATATAGGGGAATTTCTGCCAAGGAGCTGGTAACTACCTACCTCGAAAAGAAAGTAGAGATGGGTACCATGCTAATCATAGTACACACCTCCCGCTGGAAACTAATTTTGCTTGTGAACCACAAAAAACGTGGGTGAAACTGAGATAAAAAGACGCAGTGCAAAGCCTACGTGAGATGGAGGCAGCGGGTCTTCACTCTACATCAGGCCACCAGGGTCTGAAAGGGGCTCACCAGTGATGGGGCCACTCTGGGGACGCTGTGCTGCGCCACCACCCCGAGATCAATTCAGCCAGGTCTCACTGCTTGAACTTGGTCATACAAACCAGGCTGGCAGGCATGAAGCTGGCGTGGATGCGACAGGGCGTCTTGGCCCAGGCAAGGAGTCATACCAACAGGTCTCCACCGCGTCAAAGGCCACGTTGGGGGCATCATCCAGCAGCACCTCCATCCAACGGCAGGTGGGCTGATCCTCTGTTTTTAGGAGAGGGAGCGCAAGGCAGTAGCATATAGAGAAACACCTGAGGTCCCACAGACTTGCTAGCCCTGTCCTGGTGCTGGTATCACGCTGATGCCTCCCTACCTGCTCCACAACACTTCTGGGTCTTCTTGGCTCTGGTGCAAGGACCCACAAAAGCCATCCAGGCAAGGCAGCACAAAGGCACCCAAACGCCTTTGCATGGTGGCGATGCTGAGCTGGAGCGGAGAGGTCCTGGTGATGGGCTGAGACACGTGGGGTCTCTCTGCTTGGTCCTCTCTCTGAGGATGTTGTGCAAGTTTGGGAGCAGGCCTAGCCTCAGCTGCCTCCTCCTGCCAGCTTGATGCCTGCATTAATTCGCCCCGTAGGAGACAGCACAGGTCAGGAAAAGCCAGTGTTGCCTTGGGGCTAATAAATTTGCTGATCTGTATGTGGATGTTTATGCACTGCATTCCCATGCACATCCTGCCATATTAATGTTTGAGGGAGCATACCTGGAGAGTCCCAGTCTTTTATTAATCTCAACTAACAGAGAATGAACTGTGTCATAAGCTGGCTGCATTTCATATCTAGAAAGAGACTCAAGCTCCTTGAATAGCCCTGAATGACGGAACTTATTCCCAGACAGCCAACCCTGCCCGTAGCCTGCAGTACAGGAGGTGGGTTGGGAGTTACCTGCAGACTGCCTGCCTACCTGGAAGGCTGCTTTGCTCTGGCGGCTGCCGGCACTGGATGCAGTAACCATGCTGCAGTCCCAGCCGCGCTGTAGACAACAAACAATTGCTGGTCTTAGTTGCACAACAGACTTAGGCAAACATCCCCAAAATCGAAGAAACCCACTTAAATAGCCTTATGTAATTTCAAACTAATGAATGCATGGATTAAAGTCCACATCCTAAGGGAGCAGCCGCAATGTGCTAGTCTCCTTTCTACCTTAACGCTGTGGCAGCACGCTGATATCAAAACAATGTCCTCAGATCAGCTGTTCCCAAACAGGGGACAGCCCAGACTACATTAGTAGCAAGGTGTACGCTCATCCTGTCACTAACTTGGTCTTCAACTCAGACCTTTCTTTTCAGGACCTCTTTTATCAGTCTCAGCAATCTCTTGGATAGATGAGCGCTTCTCTCTTCTCACAAGGTAAAACTCCCATATCTCACATCTTGTGCTACATCCATCCTGAGTCAATGTTCAAGGACAATTTTTCTAGGATGGCTCCTGCTATGCCACTTTTCTCTGAATTGGCATCCCCTCCTCTGCCTTATTAAAAATGAGCCCTTGTGTTTGTTTTTGAAGGCTTTGATTCCCACTCTCATCATTAGGTGGTCAGCTCCCACTCTGGCCAGCCTGTGCTGCCCACCGCTGCTGCCCGCGATGGAGCTGGATGTTCAAACAGAATATTCTGCACTTCCTCCTGGACTACTTGGGACAATAATAAACAACCACGTAAAGACCAAGCCTCTCTCTTTCACATTCATTCTTAAAATCTTTTGTACCTCGAAGCATTCAAAATTCAATAAAACTTCAGCTGTTAGAAAAAAACTTAAATACATTTATCAATTCTGCTGCCTCGCTGTTTCCTTGTCTAGGAGCTGCCTATGTGTTGCCCGAGGTTGGTACATACCGCTGTGGTGAGAGACAGTGTGTTGTTCTGTTTGTGCAGCTCCACGCTCAGCAGCACTTTGCCCCCTAACTAGGATGCCTGAGTGAAGAATGGAGCAAGTTTAATTGAGGCTGTGGTTTTGCTATGTGAGGAATAGTGCCCACAACCTAGCGACCCTGCTGGAGCTGGAAAGCTGGAGGAGCCAAGGAATACTTTGACCATGGTGTTATCTAAGTTGTGGAAACTTGTTTTATTTCTAAAGGAGTAGATTAGAAGTGTGGGGAACATCAAGTCTAAACCAGCTTGACACTACTTGGCAACTTCTAGTCATTGTCCACATGATCTATGAAAATCATAGAGTAAAATGAAAACAGACTGAAAAGACAAACAGTCATTATTTCTGCAGGGTAAGAGCTTGAGCCTGGGAAAATGCCTTGGCAAACCTGGACCTTAGGAAATGCAGGAGGGAGTAAATCTGCTAGATCAATTTTCCTTATGACCCAGTTACTACCTTGCTGCTCGGTGGTACTGACGAGAAGTGTGACGTAATAGCCTCCTGCACCTATGTTCCCCTTTGTGCACACTTCTAATTTTGAAAACACTCATTTTTGAGAGTATGCATTCAGTATTACTGACATCTGATGGCTTTGACTAATAGTTGAAGAGATGGTGAATCAATATTCAAGTTTATTCATGTTATTAACCAGTAATAAGGAAGCAACAACTCTCATGTTTTCACTCTTGGGATTGTCTTGTCTCTATGCAAAAGGACCTACTAGCTTCCCTACAAGGATCTGGGGTCGTGCAATGTTGCTTGTTGCAAGGTTTTTAGCAGATGTGAGGAAGTTCTTTTGTCTCAAGTAATATCTTTACTTTCTACCTTGTATAATGTTAATATCAAGTGTTCCACCTTTATTCCATACCAAACAAGATTTTTTTGAAACATAGAGCTCTGGTATAAAACTACTCAGGGATTAAAACTTGTGTTCGGTAGCTGATTGCTCAGTGGTCTTACTCTTAAAAAAAAAATAAAAAAATTTAAATATTTTTAAAACATTACAATGTGCTTTTTCTATCTCAGCCACTTGTTCCTGGCTGATTTGGTTAATATTGACCAACATATAAAATATTAAAGACAAAGACCCTGTCTCTGGGTTTGGAAATCCTTGAACCACAAACTGCTGGAGAGCATTCAGAGGAAAAACCATTAAATGCCTACCCTGTTCTTATACTCTTCTCTTCACATCTGATATTGGTCATTGCTAATGACATTGCTGGGCTGGATGAATTTCTGATGTGTCCTGAAATGGCTGTTCTTAAATCCATCATCCCATCCTGGCAAAGGGGAAACACTTACCCTTTATAAAAGCAGGCTTCATGTAAATGAGCCAGCAGCGTGAGCCAAAAAGCATTGCAATATCAGTTCAGGTACAGATTCTGCCACCTTTCCTTCAAGTGAAGGGAACTGCACTCTTGAAGTCCTGCTATGGAAACCGGTGTAACTGCTCAAGGAGGGAGTCTCTACCCCATGTAAATAAGAATGTCCCTGAATAATTTTGTTCATTTATTTCATAAGTTAAAAAAGTCATTAGCAAAATCATTTAAAAAACAACTTCATCCAGTCCTCTGCACCCACTAATAATCTCAAGGTTTGTTCTAGTAATAAAGTTTTTTAGGTGTGGCAATGAGTGAATTGCGCTTTGAAGACTTCTGAGACGACATGAACCTGTCCCCCATGCCATGTTTTGTCTCCCCCGACCAGATCTTCTACGTCAACGGTTCTGGTGGTTTTTGCTCTTGCCTTTCAGAAAAGTATAACTGGAAAGACACGTAGACGGCTTGGTCCTACCCAGCTTCCGAAAAAATTCTATGCTTTGAACATCGTGCCTGTAAAAGATCTTTCCTCTCAATACCATGAATACCATCAAATGACAGCCTTCAGAAACAGACAGTCCCATTAATTTTTCAGAAGACCGACAACTAACCAAGGCACAAGGGAGACATTAAATGTTACCAGTGATAAAAACATTCACGTTGCTTTATCTTCCATTCAATTCAGAGTATTGCATTAGGAGAAAACTGGCACCAGAACATGAAGGCTTGGACGCACGCTCAACATTGCTTCTCACAAAGTTTGAAAAACTCTGGGGTCTTTCCATATCTGTAAATCAGGTTCCTGGATAAACCTAATATTTTTCCAAGAGGGGCTTTTGAAAGATCTGATTGCAGTAGCAAAAATGAGCATGCCTACACATGGAGCTCAGCGAGCTCTTCCACGTGCCACGCTGCTCAAGCAAACGCCAGACGCAGTGAGGTAGTCCTCTGCCCAACCTAATAGGAATCTGCGAGCTGAGAGGCCTCCAAATCGGAGCCAACTCATCTCTGACATAGCTCAAGCGGCTGGCCAAAGACCTCGAGCTGGCAGCACCCAGCTGTGTGGATAGCCTCCAGTGAGTTATGCTGCAAATGCAGAAAAAGCAACTAAAAAAAGGAGGAGATGAGTTAATGCCAGGCAACAGGTTATTCAAGGCAGCAGAATTGCCTAGTGCTGGAAGAGACCCAGGGTCTTTTCCTGGCTTTGTTTTTGGCCTGTTAAGTGCCAGACAGGGCAAACATTTCTTTACCTCAATATTCCTCTGGTCTTTTCTGCAAAGTGTTTTGGCACTTACTGGTAAAAAGTAACACCTTCTAGAAGAGTGATATGGAAAAACAGCAATGTAATTATTACATTATTATTATTATTAAAGCAATCTTGAGCACTGTAGCATTGCATTGTGTCCAGATATACTGCTGAATTTTTGTACTTGGGGAAAATACAATGATAAACTGAATAGCCAGTATAATGGAAGAAGACAGAATAAATCATAATAAAGGTCCATTCTGTCTTTGTCACCTATGAATAAAGCTTTGAATTTTAAAGTCTCCCTATGAGATTGCTCAATGTTCGCCAAGACATAGCAAGTACACACAGCTGTGCTTACAGACTTGACTCACAATGGAAGGAAGAGAATTTTATTACTTACCTGAATTTCAAAAAAAAAAAAAAATCTCTTTCCCCTAGGAGATATAGACCAAAGACAAGTTACATCAAAGAAGTTAAAGAGGACAAAAAACCCCCAAAACCCCAACAGCTTATTCTGTGCTGTCCCCCACACTCTCCTCTCTGGAATCTTGGTATTTTCAGAGTATCAATGTCACCGAGAAATCTGTAATGTCATCGGGAACTGGGAGGTTCCTTTGCTGGCAAGCTCCTTTAATAAAGACACCAAGCATCTTGCAATGGATTCTTTAAAAAATTCCTGCCCTCTCCAGCAGTTACAAAAAAAAATAGACTGCCTTTCTCAATACAGATCTGGCAATGTACATTATCATCACCATTCTTGCAGTAAAAAAAAAAAAAAGGAAAGTCTTCAACATAGCCAAATGAAATATTATGAATACTCACTTTAGCTCACCCTGGTTTGGCCTTTCCATTACACCCCTCACCTGCTAATTTGACCAATGCTTGTTTGTGTACTTTCTTCTCTTTTGGGAACACTAGCTTTGCATGCAGAAAAAAAGTAAATATATCAGCCTACATACAGGTGCTGTTCCCTGCCAGGAAGTGTTTATGATGTCTCCTAGGTCTGTAATGAACAAAACTTAATTACAAATATGGTTATATCTTTAAATCAAATCATAATGAACTGCTAGGCTTTGACTGCAATAGGTGCCTGGGACAGCTTTCAAACTTTTTGCATTTTTATTTGCTCCCAGACCAACTTATGAATCAAAAATTTCAAGCCTTAAACCCACTAACCTACTTAGCTGAAACTTTAGAGTTGTGGTTTTCAGGCTTTTTGATTTCCAAATGCCTAAGGCCCCCTTATGAATTCAAGTCGTCTGATAATAGGTTTGCTTTTTTTTTTGTTACCTTTTTATGAAGCCCTTTAAAATTCATTGATGAATCATGAGGGTTTTGCAGACCACAGCTGGAAAACCACTGTCTAAGGGGCAGCAGCTTGCCCACATTATGTGAGTCAGATTTCCCAACTTAACCCTGCGAATCATCATCATTTAAAAAACAAAATAATAATAATATTTAGGAATAGTAAACAGACTGGGACCAGGGTTTCTGGAACCTGGCCTATTTAACACATGCCAACAGCAAGTAAAACAGAAGAACCTCTGTAGCAGACTAACATGCAATACAAACAATTCTGAACACAGTTACAGACTTGGAAGCTAAAGATTTTAGTCCCCCCAAACAGGCTAGTCAACAGAGTTGCACACTGCTTCTTCATAAAACCATTTTCTTCAAAAAGTTTCTCACGAAGAATGTATTCCCCGCCCGCCCCCCCCCCCCCCCCCCCAAGAAACAGCAGACTGTGTTCTGAACAAATACAGTCCTTCAGCAAAAATCGAGTCTCACCTGAAACGCACACCTACCCGATACACCCGTGGCACTGGGTCGCCTGCCCTCCGGTTAGAGATCCAACGCCCTTCTGCCAGTGGGCTGTTAGTGATTCAGACATAGAGCCTGAATTAGTGCTTCAACTGAAAGAAACCGTTAAGCCAGAGATAACTGCTTTAAACCTTCCAGATTTGAAGAAGTGGCAATTATTTTTCTGATTAGCTCTATCAGGCATAGCTATTCCCTGCACCATCCTCCCCATCTCCCAGTTTTTCAAGATTACACAAGAGCAATGGCTGAAAATTACTGTAGCTCTGGCAGTCCCGTACACAAACGCTGGAGCAAGCCCCAAAAGGCCACTATAGAACAGACTGGGGAGTCCAAGATGAACTAATGAGGCATAGAGATGAAAAAAAGGTCCCAAACCAAACAACAAAATCCTATACTGTGTTCTTAATCCATCAGAAATGGTTACAGGATGCAAACTAAATTACCAAAGGTGTGAGATTTTATCACAGGAGTCTGTTAGAAGTTATTTTTCTCTAGCTTAAAATCTACCTGCAAGTGTAGTTCTGGGACTTGGCTGGTCTAATACAAACTTACAAGAATAAAAGTGAGAACAGTAGGTCTTTCTGGGACACCAGCAAATTAGATTTTCATTCTAAAGGTCAATTTATTTATATTACCTACATATATATTTGGAGGCTTCTTTAATAATATGATTTGCCAAGTAGATTTCTCAGTCCCATACCCTATTTCTGTGACTCTTTGTAGCATAAAATGATTAGGATTTAGATCAATGCCAAATTCTCATTGCTGTCTCTCGGCGGGCCTCCAACTGAATAGCTTTAGTTCACTGTGCCAACTAGTCCCAGCTTTCTTTTGGAAAATACATGTAATACACATGCCAAATTGTAAAGATCTCACAGAAGATGGGAAGCATTATTCAACGTGATTGTTTGTATTCCATAGAATAAGAGATTAAAAACAGCTGTTGAATAATTTTATTTAAATATTATTACAGTGATTATCTGAAGAAAATGTGTGTCTCTGGAACGCAGTATAACTTACTCAAAGATTCATTTAGTGAAAATGATTCTTTGCCTCAATGAAAAATAGCCACTGAACAAACGCATCTCATACTTTGTCATTTCAGACATAAAGAACTTAACAAAAGAGGGTCAATAATTATTGTGAGGAACCTCAGAAATATAGAGAAAACAAGTCAACAGTTACTGACAATTTTGTTTGCCATCCTCCTTATCTTAGAAATCAGTCAACCCATGAGCACCAACAGCCAGAAAGAGTATGAACCGGAACACACGGAGGTAAACCTGAACCATCACTGGCAGAAGGCACAGACAAACTCTTCCTTCACACTCAACAACCCTCTGCAGAGAAATCACAATGGGTATATAACCTAAAGCAGAAGTGAGACAGGATCACAGGGGCAAGTGGGATTGTTGCAATGACTGGAAAACTTCTCTCTCCTACTTTTTTTAGTAACAAGTTCAAGAAAAAGAGATGGCCACCATCAGTAAACAAGCTTCTGCTTGAACTGAAAATACGACACAGAAACACTGATCAAAGAGAGAATTAACAAATACTATTTGAAGTGGTAAAGAACTTACAGCAACTGAAATATTGAATTTATTGGCCCTCCTGGTATATACAGTATATAATGGTCATCTTAAGCAAAAGAACATGCAGCATATTTTCTCCTGCAGATGGTCAGGGTTGACTCAGATTAATGTGAAAAAGGTCAGTTGAATGACAAGCAGCGTCACAGGAACTAACGTCGGTGTCTGAGTTTTGCTAGCTCAGACCGCCTACCGGACACGTACATTGTGTTTCATTAAGTAGTACACAAATGTTAGCCAAGTTTAACAACCTTTTCCTGAGGTGTCCCAGGAAATGAGGTAGTAAAATTAAAACAGTTAGATGTCTGCTGAAAAGCAAATATATTTATTATGCACTTTCATATACACAGGGATTTTTGCTTAATATAATACAAGGAATAAAATAAAAATTTTACAATGTGAAATTCATTCAATGTACATTAAAGGCTATTTACAACCCACTCCATGAAAAACAGTCTATCTGCAAACCAAGTTAACTGAGGAGTTCAGATGGGGAATATTAAGCATAACAGACATTTGCATAGCAGAGTAACTGATGAGGGAAAATACCTTTTTATTTTAAATAAATGGTAATGTTTTCAATACTGATCACAGAGAAGACAAAAACGCATCAACTGTGCCTCTGTATCTCTTAATGCATTTCTCTTTTGAAGAGTTTTTCCACATGCATACAGTATTGATATCCGCGTCCACAAAACAGCCTTTTTCCTAGCGCTCCCATCAAGAATTCTTGTGGAGACGACCTTGGAAGGACCAGTGAAATTGGATGAAGAGAAACAGGACTGATGTTTTATTCAGGTTTTTTAGGTTGTGAGAACTGTTACATTGCCAGAAGAAACCGTGCTGCGTCGCAGCTATGCAACTCCATTCACCTCCACTTGATTGTACAGATGTGAAAGAGCAGAGCAGAACAGAGAAAACAACAGGGGGAACGGCAACTTTTCCTTGTAAGCAAAACCCTCACAAATGATGATATTAAAAATCACACGCAACAGCAATGTGGAATTACACAGACCTTCTGAGAAAGTAGATGTTTTAAAGCAGTTCATGCTCTGTTCCAAAGTGATATTCAAAATCTATAAGAATTGCCATTCTGAAAACGTTTTCAACAGGTCTGCTTTCTGCTGATTTGGATATGAGGTTTCCCTACCAACTGTTTCAAATGTAAATATTATTCACACAAAAACTGTCAGGCTATCTATAAGTTGTGGCCCCTTGTGAAACTGGCCATATTTTTGCGTCCTCTGCCCACAAGGTGCAATTAATAACAACACAATAAAATTAAATAAATATAATCCCAATGACAGTCAAGGTCAGTAGAAAAATGTCGGCATTCAGGGATCCCTTTCTACAGAGCAAAACATACATCTAATAACTAAGAAAAGTTGTATTCTTGCACAGTATGGCAAATGTACTGTACTTGAGGTTCGGAACAAGTTTGCTGAGAACATTTTGGTACTCTCACTTTACTGAGCCCCTAACCCTCTTAAGGCCATTCTGCTAGACTCCTGTTACGTTTATTTTATAATTGTCCCACGGGGACAAGGAATTCAATACATGAAACATTCAGAATAATCAATATTGCCGCGTGTCAACTTTTAACATCTAATTTTACTATATGCTGAATGCCTAACTATAAAAGATTCTTTTTATATTTAGTAACAAGCAAATAAAAATGGAGGTGCAAGATATTAAAAAAAAAATGTTCTGATGATTGTTAGTAACAAGACACAGAGCCCTTTAGTGCCTCAGAATATGCACTACACTTACATCCAGGGGCCATTTATCAAAGTTTAAGGATACCCATACATCTAATTAATCCTCTATGAAAAATAACCTTGGCTTTCTATCATCTTATTTGTGGAATGATCAGAATTAGAGTATGAAAAAGATGAATCCCAAGCCTTTAGAAGAAATACTCACATACAAAAATAGGCTTATTTTCTAAAGAGCGAGGCTGTGTAATGGTGAATAGTAGAATATAGCTTGCATTTTTAGGAGAAAATAACCCACTTGTTTCATTTTGTCACTCACAGAGCTGTGCAAGTAAGATGTGCACATTCACAGGAAAAAAATCATACTGTTCACTTTCACAACAACGGCCTTGATTTTGCTCTCTTTCATACAAGTAAAATTCTTCTGCTCTAAGAGTGGGGAACCAGCCTTCCATTATCCGTAGATGGACTACCCAGGCTGCCGATTAACCATGCTCCAGGTACAGAGATACTCACGCTGGCTCTACCTAATCCATCTGAAGCAGTAACCACATTCATACAAGTTTGTGCTTTAAAGAGTTATAGTCTCAGGGAAGGGCCAACTCAGTAATCTCTGTACTCCCCAGACAACGGTATTACTAACCGCTTGCTTTTCCATTGTACTCTGTCTATTCTCTCGGCCACATTAACAAAGCGTCTGTATTTTCCATGGTTTGTTTTACTGACATTGTCAATACAGTCCTTTGCCTTGGAAAAAAGAAAGAGCTGTTTCTAACATATAGAGATATACATGAAAGCAGGATCAGACTTTTTATTTTAGCACCTAAAACATACCCATATTCAGTTACCTCATTACCATAACAATAACTGAGGCTATTTAAGCTCAGGTGTCCAAGACCAAATTTGCCCATTGCTTTCAGCGGTCACAGTCTGCCATCCAGATTCGGTGCTGTAGTACCAGACAGTGGATTTTGTCTCTTAAAAATCCAAAGATACTGCAGACGCTTGCGGTCCGACTCCTTTGCTACCACTGAACAGCTATTACACAGGCAGAACACACAAGTACAGTATTTATAAAATACTGTTACAAGACTTGTATTTCTGGAGAGAACTTTTTGAAGTACACAGGGAACTGACCATACATTACAACAACGCAAATATGACAAACTGTTTGCTTATTTTCTTTAGCCACGGGAAAATAAATACAAAAAGCACTGCCTTTCCATACACAGTTCACTGTGGCACATGCACCTCTACCGAGCGTTCTGGAATAGGAAATCAGAATTCCTTGTTCTTATCATTTTCAGCTGTTGTTAGGGAAATACAGCATATATCTTTCTGCAATTAAAAAAAGTGCTCGTTCTGTGTATTACATACAAAGTACACAAAATAAATTTTTGAAGCACAGAGGGTTATACTGAGAAGGCAGCCTGAAAATGTAGGCACGTTACAGTAATTAAGGTAACTGTACTGTAGTAATCACATTCTTGAATTTCTAGGTGGACTAAACAAGCATTGTATGCTTTCATCCCAGCCAGCTGATAAATCATTCGGAGCAGAAGCGCTTCTGTTCATAGCATCATGGAATTGGCCTAGAAGTACAAAATAGAAACATTAAGTTTTGAAATATTCCATAATACGAACAGCGTTGTCAGAAAGAGCACCATATCATTTCTAATTAAAGTTAAAAGCACACAACAACATACCAATGATGTAAAGTATTTCCTGCCTAACTCAAATCCCATGATTGATTCCCTGCGCTCTCTACCATCCAAAGCAGCTACAAGGTCCCCACAGCAGGAGAGCTTCCCGAACAGAGCTTGGAAGCAGCAGCGAGGGAAGAAAAGCCATTCCTCAGGCGCTCCGGTAGAGTATTTCTGATGTGATTCTCCACAGGTGACTAATTTATTCACTGGTCAGGGAAATTACTGTTTTTGTGCTTGAGACTTGGCAAAAGAGGAGGTAAATTATAGCCTGCGCCAAGCAATTCATAATCCACACAAAATTGTTTTAAACTTCCATATTTAAAATGAAGCTATGAAAAATCGTTAGAGAAAAAGCAAAAGGAGCCATTTAGTTATCCTCATATGCTTAGCTACTTGCATAAACAAGTACTTCACAGAGAAAACCCCAAATTTTCAGTAAAGCACTATTTGTTCCAGATAAAGCAAAGCCCAATTCAAGTTTCAAAATTACATATGGAATGTTCCAATTTTTTTTTACATGCTTTGCTTACATTTTAAAATCAACAAAGATGGAAAATTCATCAAAACTCATCTCTTGATGACAGGTCAGGTCAAATCAATACATCCTACGTCAGAACCATACCATTTATTTACAATAAAACGTAACATGAAAGCAAGCACTGAACATCAGGCGCAGGTACAGAAGAGTTAGGAAATACAAGTCTTAATTCTACATTTTAATATGTTTTAGGGAGCAGGAAAAAAATTGCAAACACATTTAAATCCTGTTTGGACACAATGTAGTACTGTGGGAATCTAAAGTCCCTATGACTTTCAGGAAGATTTCGGGCCCATTCTCTCTCACCTGCCTGTTCCTCTCTATGCCTGCTCCTGTTGTCCTGCCTCTTCATTTTGCCTGCCCCACAGCTCATCTGACCCTTTGCTAATATTTGGATTTTAAAAACATGCAGGCTCTAGTACATAGTTGTTTTTTTTTTAAAAGACTGTATTGTTTCAAACATTTTAATTTAACCAAAATGCCAACCCCAAGGAAACATCTTGGAGTGCTGCGCAATATTCTAACGCTCTGCACTTCACAAGAGACCTCAGCTACCTCTAGAGATGGATTCCATTAAAGTGAAATCCATTTCGAGGACATTTTGGGAAAAACCCTGTCTTTGTGTTTTTGACAGCTGAAAACCTCCCATTTGTGGATGCTGCACCACCCGCAATTGTCCTAGAAACCTGCAGTCTTTGAAGACTTGAAGCAGAACTGAGTCAGCTAGCACGAACATTCTTGCTCTGAGTAGCAGCAGACTGATCTGTCAAAAATGCAGCATTTACACAAACAAAAAATATGTTTTCAAAAACAGCCAAAAGAAGTGCATACATTTCATAAAGACACCGCTGCTTTGAAATTCAAATAGAAAATATATTACCTCTTAACACATTCCCAACATCCTAAAAAAGATAAACTTCATCAGGAAGAGGGAGAAAATTAATTCTATTTTAGCTGACTCACTGACAATTCAGGTCTGAAAAAGCTACATAAAATTCCTTTTTCAGCTTAAAATTCTGTATGGGAGAAAAAATGAGAAATCTTAATGAACTCCACTGATTAAGAACTACAGAATGGTCAGAAAATTGGTACCATCACATAGATTCTAATCTTGCTCTGAGGAATGCCATCTCTTTTATAGGAGGGTTACCTTCCCAGTAACAGAAATATAAAAATCAAAGCTTTAGTATAGTATTTTAACTTTTTAATTTGTAGATAATTATGCTGAGATTTCACATTTAAAATCCAAATTCACAAAAGTAAAGTGGTTGCCTGTAAGTTACAAGAATCTTCAGAAGCTTCCTGAAAAGCATTCTTGTAAATAATGAAATCACTACTGTATCTGAAAATATCACATATTAAAATTCCCAGCTGTCCTTTTGTTTGAAAAGAAAATTCCAAATCAATCCTACATGAAACTTGCTGTTTTATTCAGTCACATATCAAAAGACAGCGGGGTACGATTTATCCAACCAGAATTCAACGGAAAATATGATGGTGATCCAATTCCTCTACAGTTGATGCTTTTAAGCGACAGCAAAACAAATACTTGCCAGGTTAAGATTTTAACATTAATGGTTTTCATTAAGAAAGCAATTATGATGATAAACAACAGTGAAATGGAATTTTAGCATATTTAAAATGCACATGATGAAATACATGCATTTGCTTCCTTTGTGACTGGAGAGGTTACCTTTTATAATGGTGTTTCCTTCTTGTAGTTGAAACTTGGGTCGCTACCTTCAATCTGAAGTTTTAAGGCTTGCTTAAGGCTGAGTTCTGTCTCTGCGGGAGGATAGCCTTCCAGTACTTCCTGATGCCCTCTATCCTGCACTGTTCGTGGGACAGAAACCCTACCAAGAAAAACCTGATTGCTCTGAAGATGGTAATTTGGATTTGTCATAATTCCATTTCTCTTCTTCTGTTCTCCACTCTGTTGGTGAATTAGGAACTGTTGCTGAGATCGACCAACTTCTTGCTGAGCTGGAGGGACCAAAATTTTGCACTGTGGCTCTGCCGGCATTGATTTAAGTGGCACGCTTGTCCCAGATTTGGCAATAGGTACTCGTTTATCAAACTGAGTCATTTCATACTCTAACACTTTTGGTTGGGAGGAACTACTTTGTTTTATTTTTTTTCCAGCTGACCCAGATTTGCTGGAGTTTTCCGTTTTCCCCCCTTTGTTAGCTTTAGTTGATTTCAGACTAGGTTTTACTTGGCTCCATTCAAATTCACTACTTGGTGAATTATGATTTTGACTTAGGGAATGAGTTGTGGAAGAAGGAGAAACAATAGACTGCCTACTTCTGCTGCGTGGCAGGGAGTGCTGCTGTATTTGCTCTGTGAACGACAGGCTGTGGAAACTATCAATGGGCACTGTCTGAGCAGTCGCAGTTGACGACGTGGTGCGGAGAGAAGAATTTTTGGAACTTTTCAGGGAATTATTTGATAAAGATGACTTCTGACGGTCAACTGTAGAATCAGGCGACTCTGAAGGAGAACTGAAGGCATGAGCAGGCCCATTAGATAAGCCACGCATACTAGGCTGCATATCTCCACCAGTACTCCCTGAACTATTTGACTTCATTGTTAATGACTGCATTTTAGAGGAGACCGACTGTAAGGGTTTTTGCTCCATTGTGTGGACTGGAGATGGAGTGCAACCATTCAGAGTAGATGCACCATATTTTTCCAGTAATTTAATAATCTGAGAGTGTCCATTTTTAGCTGCAACACGCATAGCAGTGCGCCCGAACTGGTCGGCATGATTTGGATCAGCACCATGCTCCAGTAATATTTGGACAACGTCAATGTGCCCTTCTTGGGCTGCAATGCAGAGTCCAGTAGCACCTTGATTACATGTATGGTCAACCAGAGCTCCATGCTCAATGAGAAGCTGCACTACCTTCACATGACCTTGCCATGCAGCAGACTGCAAAGCAGATCTCTTCTCATTATCTGCAGCATTCACATCAGCATGGTATGTTATCAGCACCTGTACCATCTCCAAATGGCCCTGCCAGCAGGAAACATGGAGTGCTGTTCTTCCTTCAGCATCACTTGCTTCTACGTTTGCACCATTTTCTAAAAAATACTCAGCCATTGTAAGCTGGTTTTCTAATGCTAAGATATAAAGCGTTGGCCGGCCATCAGCATCTTTGTAGTTTACATCTGCTCCATGGCTGAGCAGTAGTTCAACTATATCTCTGTGACCTTCTAAAGCAGCGACCCGGAGAGCATTTCTCCCGTCATAGCCTCTCTGATCAATGTTGGATTTATTTTCCAGTAATATCTGCACACAATCATAGTGACCTTCTTGTGCAGCTAATATGAAAGGTATACGTCCATCATTATCAATTTCATTTGTTCTAGCACCTTGTTCTATAAGAGCTTCACATATCAACCTGTGACCTTCAAAAGCTGCCATATGCAAAGGTGTCCAGCCTGCATCATCTCTATGATTTTCATCTAGCCCCCTGTCCAGCAGAGTCCGTACTACTTCAACATTGCCTTGTGCAGAGGCTATGCTCAGCACTGTTCTCCCTTCACTATCAATGCTATCAACAGCCGCACCCCAAAATAAGAGAGTATTTACAACTGAAGCGTGGCCCATGGAGGCTGCTGCCAGAAGCGGTGTACGACCATTGTTGTCTGTGTGATCAACATCAGCTCCTCCTTCTAGAAGTAGATCAACAACATCTACATGTCCTTCATAAGCAGCTACCAGCAGTGGAGTCATGCCGTCTTTATCGCAATGGTCAACTTCAGCACCACGATCAATTAGAAGACTAACCACGGAGGCATGTCCCTTACTGGCTGGTACACAAAGCGCAGCGACAGACAGCGCAGTCCTTCCATCCACATCCTCGTGGTTTACCTCTGCACCATGATCCAGCAGGTGCTCCACGATCTCTTTATGCCCCATGTATGCGGCTGCAATCAAAGCTGTTCTGCCCTCATTATCAGCTTTATTAACTTCAGCACCATGCTGAAGCAGATTCAGCACAATATCTTCATGTCCTCCCCAAGCTGCGGCTCTCAGTGCCGTTCGACTATCAGCATCTGCACAGTCCACTTTGACTCCAGCATAAAGGAGCGCAGAAACCACCTCTGTGTGCCCACCCCATGCTGCAGATCGCAATGCCGTCCAGCCATCGTGGTCAGTGTGATTAACGTTAGCCCCACATCCGATCAAGCAATTGACAACCTTGGTATGTCCCTGCCGAGCAGCTAAGGTAAGTGCTGTTTGCCCATGAGTATCTTCTATCTCTAAATCTGCTCCCCTTGAAACCAGTAAGTTAACGACATCGAGGTTGCCGCTGTACGCTGCGTTGGCCAAGAGCGTTCTCCCATTGGAATCACACTGGTTTACTGATGCTCCATTGTCTAACAAGGTGCGAATGGAATCTTCTCTCTCCAGAGCCTGCCGAACAATGCAAGACGTGCGGTCATCTTCACTGTTGACGTGAGCACCAGCTTTCACCAGTAGCTGTAATACTTCTTGTTCTTTAGGAATTAAGGTTGACAGGGAGTCTTTGACAGGTGTGCCATTCCATATCATCCATAAAGCCAGCTCTGAAGTCTCTAACTGTAGATTTGAATTAATTAGATGCAATGCAAACTCTTGAGCTTCTAATGGTGTTAAATCCTTCGCTCGGCAAGTGTAACTCATTGCCAGCATTCTGTGTCCTTCTGCTGCATTGCACAAGTATTTCTGCGTACAGTGCTTTACATCTAGCAACCATTCTGCAAAACTGTAATGAAACAAGATTTTTGTATTTCCAAGTCCATCAATAAGGACTTTTGACAGGACATCCAATTTGCGTTGAAAGTCTTCCATCGTCAACGTCATATTTTTGGTCCAAACTGCATGATACAATTCCGTTGTGGTTAACGGCCTACAGGCTGCAAGAATTACGTTAAGAATAGGCTGGACCTTTGCAAATTGTTTTCTCACAAAAAGTCTCTGACAGAGCCAAAGGTATAGGCCATTTAACGTTCCAGGAATATCACGGATCTCTCGTAACATAATAAAATTCTCCACAACTCCATCTAGGACACGTTCCAGATACAAAAAGCAACCACTGCTTTTGATGTGAAGCTGATTCAGCATTTCTGCAGTTTCTTTTGTGAGATGTTGTCTCAGTGCTTCCTCCTGATCTAAACGATGCAGAATATATTGTTGCACATCTTTCACAATATAAGCCTTTCGTAGATCATCCAGACTCATTTTTCGAAAACCTATTAAAAGGGAAGAAAGTTATTATTATTTCTGATCTAGTTTCACTTAACTCAATGTCTAAACAAAAAAAAAAAAAAGACATTTCTGTGTAGGGAACACCCACAACAATATATTTTGTGTGTACACACAGTGAAAGTAAATTAATAATAATAGCAGAGAACTTTGATAATAGACACATTTTTATCATCATCTACTATTTAGAAGAAATACATGCTACTAACGAAGAAAATTTAAAATATTACTTTGAATCTGGCATTGTGTGTCTACCTTGGACAATACTAAACACCTAAGCAAAACCACCAGAACTGCAACCAAAATAAGATTATTAAGTATTATTATATAATTAAAGGAATAATCCCTTCTCCAATGTGGTTAACAATAGAATTCCAAATAATTTTCAGCTATTTAGATTAAGACAGCTATTACATTAATATAATTATAGAAGAGGTTATTCACACCTGGTGAATAGGTACCTATGCATGATGAAATGTACATAAGTCACTTCAACCTGATCACCTTACTTTCTTCCAAAAGCTTTTATGATATGGGAGAGAGACACACTCAAAAATAGTTTTATATATCCTTACACCTCTGTGCCCTGAAAAATACCTTTTTTTTTTTTTTTTCCAAGTAAGGACTGAGTTTTAGATAAACACCTCGGTCACTCAGTAGGTGACTCACTGTATGAGGAAACAGGTTTTCTCATAGTCATATGATCTCACTGTTTTTACAGTCCGTTTATATTTAGAGGAAAAAGGGAAATTATTTCATACGTGCATACTGTGTACATCTCCTCCCTACACACGTACATGTGCACCCCCCGCCCAAAGCAAAGAACACTATTCTTAGCAGCACGTAAGAAGAAGTCCCTAGGGCAACCTCAGCGGCCGTAAGGCTCTCAAGAATGAGATGGAATTCAGATAATAGTTGTATGGACTACACAGCTATCTCTGTCATTTGAAACATTTGCCTTGGTAGTGCCTAGTTAAGCATTTGATGAAGACCTACCCTCTTTGATGAATGACACATTACATTGTTGGAACACTACTTTTCTGGAAGCTATGGGAAAACCACAGAGGTCACAGACACAGCAGCTTAAACTACTGTGTTTTAGGCCCGAACTGTACCCCATTTCTCCAGGGACAGGTTGTAATCTCTTCCTTCAGCCTAGCAGATTGCACACATTTCTTCAGCTGGTCATAAACCCCCCCCAACTTTGTTTTTCAAACCAAAGCATTTACTAACCTCCAAATTACACTGAACGAAAAGCAACCAATAGAGCAACGTGTTCAATGCAATTTTGGCCCCATCTCCATGGAGCAAATAATTTTAAGTGAGTCTCTGAAGAATATTATTTTCAGATCTATGTTTTTATTGTATTTAAACATTCTGTGGATCAAACTGCTTAGTCTGTGAGCTTGTTCTGACTGAAAATTCAGCCTGATAACAGAGCTGTGTTTTTTGTTCCTGAACATGTTCAGCAAAGGTTTTGAATGTCACATTAAGCTCACTCTGTTAATTGTTTAGTCTACATGAGCATTGTACAAACACAACAGATTAGAACTGAGAGGCAAACTATGGTGATGTTACTATGATATTTCTGCTTCCCTTATTAATTGTGGTAGCATTACAAATCTACCAGGACTAAATTGACACTTTTGGACAGTCATTTCTTAGGCTAAGACTAGGCTAATAAGATTGTCTACTTGAAGATTTTTGAAGGAGAAGGCCAGGAGGCAGAAAATAATTATTTTGGGGGGATCCCTCTCCATTCCACAGAGGCATTTTCTTTGCTTTCAAAAGAAACACAGAACCATCTTTATCCACCATAATTTGTCACAACTTCAAGTAATGTCCTAAGATGACCTGCAGAATGGCATAATTCATCTATTTACTACGTATTTGATTAAAATATTCTGTATGCGACTCTGTAAAACCCTTAATTCTTGCACATAAGCCAAATAAGAAACTTTGCTGAGTAAGAACAGACAGTGCCCTGCGATTCTGCAGATCCCAAGCTTCCACTTCAAGTGAAAGACTGTTTCTAGGTTATATCCTTCAGAAGATACAGAAGTGAAAACAGAGGCATTAAAAACAGGGCATAGCTTGGTGCATGCATTCAGTCATACGCACACACAGAGCTGTAATTAGACACAAGTGTCCCTTTGGTTGTCTCGTGTGCAGGGAACAGCTCCGTTTTGCTCAGTTCAGAGCAAATGCAACCACCACATTCACTCACCTTCAGTTCTTTGAACCTCTCTGCTTCTCCTAGTATGGATTTGTACCTGTCACTTGGCTGAATGAGAATAGGTACAGAGCTCTGCAAACTCCTCCTCAATGTGTTTAGCCATAAGTGACTCTGCTCACAACAACCCCCATCTCGCACACTAATCCCATGCCCACATCCTTCCTTCCAATATATATCTGCACACGGAAGTTATTTTTATTTTTAAATTACTCAAGCGTTTTTTCAAGTTCTACAGTAGTTGATTTCATTTCCCCCAGTAAGCAAACCCGATTGACTCATATGACAGCAATCCTTTTCAGCTCATGTTCAGTGTTGACTGACAAATGCCTATACTTCTCCTCCCCTGACTCCCAGCCTTCACATGAAAACTTGCAGAGCGATAACTGTTTAAGCATCTTCAGTCCCTGTACGTGTGCTTCAAAAGCAGAAGACTCTTGCTTATCTTGCGGTGTTCTTTGAACATCAATTTTCATTTTGCTTCCCAAAATGGGTGGGGAAGAGAACAGAATCATCATTTTGGATTTTTCAAAAAAAAATCCAAACCCTCCAAAAACAGTAAAAAAGGAAGGGGTTGTGGTGGCTTCCCCCCCTTTAAATGAGGCTGTATCATTACTTTGTTCCATATTAGGGTTAAAAATATTGCCCTACTCTGTACTTACCTGAGACATACCCAATGTCTAAGCACTTCAGCCAAACAAATAAATTTCAGAACGCTTCCGAGCAGTGAATATTCCAGAAGTCAGTAATTTAAACAATTTGGCTGGCTGTATGTTCACAGAAGCTAAAAACTGTTTCTTTTCTTTTGCAGTATTTCCAAATATTCCTTGTTAATGAGATCCCATATATCGTATCTGAAGACAAGTTTGTAGAGCAAGAAGCACACTATGCTCATAGAGATCTTCACACATCCCAGGGATGATACGCGCTTTAAGGGCTGGGATTAACAAACTGCTGTTGTAACAGACTTTTGAACAGAAATAGGTTGTTAATTTTAACCACTGCACCATGCCATACTATAATAAGCTAATAATTCAAGAAAGGCCTTATAGATAGAATTTTTTTAAAAAAGCTCAAATTCTTGTTGCTAGCTTGAAGGAGGAAAACAAAGCAGTATTTTTTTGCCCAAACATCTATCTAAATGAGGTCATTTTACATTTCCAAAGATCCTGCAAACTCGCTTTTCAGCCCTACCAGATACAATAAGTCACTTTCATGGACAAGAAGCACCAAAACATTAAGAAAAAGCTCATTTTGTTCCAGATGCATTCCCATGAACTACTTAAACTCAGCAAAACAGAGGAGTGCAGTAGACAGAACTCACAGTCCCACGACCCTGCTTTTTGCATTGTTAGAATTATTCTTACAACACATCACTTTCAACCCAATGGGAGCTCCAATATGGATTTTCCTGATTTATTAAATTCCTGGCAGTTCTGTAAACAAATCAGTTCCAAATGCATTTCTTGGCAAGATTTAGGTCATTCAAAGGAGAAAAAACAAAGGTATCTTGGCTATACAAATACTTTTACAGTATGTCAACCTTTTCAAACTTTAATAATAAAAAATAAGCTATTAACTGGCAGGTTCCAGTAATTACTTAAAAATATCCTTCTATTTTCATATCTTGAAATACATTTATATAAGTAAACTACAAAAGTTTTAAATGCATTTTAATAATTTCATTTAACTGAACTATTAACTTTAATCTAAATGACTAAAAACATGGCAATGTTTTGGCATTAATAATTTACACTGCTGATCTAAGCGTATACTAAATTAGGTATTTCTATGGCCATTTAAGCACACACCTGCTCAAAAAGAATAATGTATCCAGCAGAGTAAAATGCACCTGAAAACTCAAGCAGCACACTTAGCTTTTAGTGCATTTGCAGTATACCATGCATTACAAATTTCACCGCATCTACCCCAGATGCTAAGAGACACTAAAGCTGAAATCTGCCGCTATCACTGGTCCATCTCATCGCATGGAAGTTTATTTAGTTACATTTACAGGTTCATTTAAATGTACAGTCCATTTAAAAGAATCTAATCTTCCCTCTTTAATTACAAAGCAAATAAATTCAACATTTACCCACAACTTTTTACTAGGAAATATGAAATTCCCTAGTATCATGTTTTCAAAGTGGTAATCAGAAGAAAGTGGTAATGAGAAGGAAGGAAACAGTAATTAAAAGCTCCCAGTTTATTTCCCAAGCTTTCTAAATATTTCCTTTTCCAAAACCTAAACAACAAATTAAATTTTTCAAAGCTTTCACATTATAGAAGTAAATTTTACAACTACAAAAATATATAAAAATTATCTTTTATAGTAAAAATCCAACTCCCATAATGACTTTAAAGTAACATGAAACCACCCAAATAAATTCTAACCTACAGTGAAAAATTTGAGGACAACTTAGATTTTCTTTTTGGAAGCAATCTCTCCTGAAGTGGTCTCATGCCATTTCTTTTCTGAAATGGCAGCTAATTAGAAAAGGTTCAGTTCCAAATCAGGCAACTGCTTTGATTTGCGGATTCACAAATACAACTACCTGAGTAGCTTCAATTACCAGACAGTATGAGTTTTCTGGGTGCAGAGAAGCTGGGTTGTGATTTTTACTGTATTTCTCTAAAGTTTTCACATTTTTGCTTATCTTTTCATTTTAGGAAAGGCTACAAGAAGAAAAACCCTCCCTATCTATTCAGACCAGAACCAGCAAATAGCAGAAATATGAGAAAGACTTAGGCTCCCAAGATTTCTAATCCAGAATAAGTTTGGATAAATATCAGATCTTAAGAATACCTGGTTGTCTGGAACTGAATGACAGATAAAAGGATGAGTGAAAAATGAATGACAGACTGTCTGTTTTTGCCTATGGATAAGTGGGTGAACAGAGCTCAAGCTGCCCCTAAGGCTAAACTGAACCCTTTCACATCCACTTTTGAATCTTTTTATTGTTGTTTCCAGTATCTAACATTAACTTTATGGAAGCTACGGCTCCCTGAGATGTGACATCTGCATGAGTTGTGCCACAGTGGTGCACCCACGCCTTATGCATGAGAAGGAATTCTTTGGATGAAGAATGTCAGTGTTTAAATGAGGGGTATAATCAAGCCAGATGCCACAAATATTTGATTTATGTGTGTAGCAGGGAAGAAGAAATTAAGTAAATGCCTATTATAAAAAGCCTCTATGAACCAATAAATAGAGCATTTTTCCATATGCACTTTTGTCTATTTACCTTTATGCTGTTAATGAGAAATTATCTGCTTTTCACTCAAACTTATCTAAATAAAATTGCCTGATTTTAAAATGCCTAAAGTTTTTAGACTAATACGATGGATCTTTAAAAAAAGGAATTTAGCTTTGTAAGAACAACTGCTATGCTTTCAAGATTTAGCTTCATTTTAGAAGCAGCATTTTTCTTAGCTAATTAGCTGACGCATAAAAAAATAAAATTGTATGTTCTGTGCCACTTTCCAGTTAGCAGGCTTTTTCAGTTATTTAGAAATACAAGGAAACCTTTTCCAACATTATAATAAAACGATTGGAAAGACTGTGTTTAATGTAGGTGCTTGACTGTCCATATTTGTAGCCAAATGATAGCAAATGGTGATGTGGGAGATAATGTGGATAATTACCAGTGCAAGACAGAGAATTGATAAATTTAGGGAAATAGTCCATAAGAACAACAAACAGGCATGATGTGGCAGTTGGTGACAGTGCACATGCAGGAGAAGGCAGGAGGACACTCATTATCTATTCCCCGCGTTTTTTACTCAGTTGGCTGGCTTTTGCTCACTGTGGAGGGTGACCGCAGACTCATGAAGGCATCATTTTACATTTGGTTCATATTTTTGAGGTTGTCTCTGCAGCCACAAGAGGCAAAATATCTTTTTTTTTTTTTTTTTTTAATTAATGAAAGCTGAGAATCTGAGTAAGGGGAAAAATCTGTAGCACATTGTGCTACTACAGAATCTGGGAATACAGAAGAGCGCAGAACACAAGCTGCAGCAGACGGAGGCACAACTATTCAACTTTCATAAATAAGTCACCAACAAAACTGAAGGAACAAAGAGGACCAGAATAAACATCCCTCCTCCTTTTCTCATTCTTGGAGTGGTAGGGATGATGTATTCACCACTGGCAGCAGCAAGATGGCAGTGGATGAGAAAGGCTGGACTCCTCCTTCCACGTCATCACTATTTTTGGCCAGGGAGATGCTTGCAGAACTCTCATCTGTACTGGACACCCAAAAAGAAAGTATCATCAGGACTGGGCCACTGCAGCAATCCTGATCCCAGTCATGAACATCACTTTCTGACAAATAGGTATAGCTCTCATTTCAGCAGACTTCTGGAGGAAGTTTTCACTGCATGAAAATTTTAAGTGATAACTGACACAAACTGAGCGTAAACAAATTAACATTGGTTAGTATATATTTCATATTGTACTCCAAAAATGTTTAGCAGAAAAAACTACAGATGGGACACATTTTCCTAAAATAATCCTAAAAGGATTCCAATCTATCTTACTAAGTTACAGTGAAACTGATTTTTTTGGTTCCAAATTAAAGAAACACATCTGAAGAAAACGTACAGTGATTATATTATCGTTATGGTTGCAAACATTTATTTGCTAGTAAATTGGGAGTATTAGAAATTCAGTACAATGGTGTCTCAGAGTGCAGCACACATTACACACCATTTATTTCTTCAGTCATGAGTGAAAAAAATACTCATCGTTGATCTTGAATTCTTCCTGCTCACCAATTAAATAGCGTTATAAATTGGCTCAGCTAAAAGTAAACATTCAAATACCAGGAGAAGAGTTTGCCCCAGTAGAAGTGTTAATGACAGTCTATCCTTTTCAGGCTAGAACCAGAAAAGAAATGACCATTACCTCAAGTTTTACAACCCGAAGTTGCAATGTGTCTGCAGTTAACAGAAGCTTCAGCCATGCTCCTCACATCCTCACTATACCTGTCACAAACTTGAATCTTGGCTGTAAAAAGGAAAATCATCCAACAGTGCATTAAGTGAGCAACTGTCGCGTCGGCTGTAATGTCACAGTTCTCTTTCATAGTGGAAAAAACCACCTCTTCCTCCAAATAGAGCCTAAAATTTCTTCTCAATTTGTGTCCAATTATTTTGGGATTCATTCTTTCTTTGCTGTACCTTTTCCACAGTGAAGATGGGATTATAATATCACAAGCCAACTTCCTTTATACTATTCATCAAGTCATTCTCTGTGGAAATGAGAAATTAACTAATTGAAATTAAATTTATTTTAAAGGCACATCTATTAGTTCTGCTGATTTTTCCCATCAGGAATTCCATCTGGAAACACACTTAGGAGACAACAGCAATTTTTTAGGACTAGTCTGAAACATTATATGATTCAATGGAAAGGAAATAAAACTGCTCTGAAGAAAGTTTTGTCTGTTTTTTTGGCAATGACAACGTATCTAATCAGCCAAGCTTTGACAAAACTATTCCCATATGAATGTCCAAAGGAGCCCTGTGAAGCTACCCCAAAGTTTCCTTTAGTTCTCACATACTCCCAAATACCAATCTTCATGTCTGCCACTGATTAATACAGTGCTTCGTTCCAAAATGCAATTATCCCATTGACCTTTTGCCACTGTGGAAACGAGCAAGCCTACGGGTCTACGTTCTATAATCACATTTTTGTCCTAATTGTTGCCTTAATACACACAGGCTTTATACATAGGCCTGGAATCCAGTCTAGATATTGCCCTTTATTAAATTTCAGAGAACTTGCAGTAACAGTGTCATTATAGTGAAGAAATGTTCTCATGGTACAGTAAAGCCTGGATGAAGAAGCTGTAAGGATTTTTTTTTTACTGTGCAACCTTTGCCAAAAGTATACCCCAAGAATCCACATCTACACTGTTCCCCGCTCAAGTTCCTTCAAAGCTTATTCCCTGCTTTTTGAAAGTAAGGGGAGAGATTTTAATGGGAGATGAAAAAAAATAAAATCTTTTGAGGTTGTAAGGAATGGGTGTATGCAGCTGACATACTTACGTACTTACACAACACCTACACTGTTTCAAAGCTTTTTAAAACTAGCAAAGCAAGAGGAAAACTCAAAGCAGCCACATTCTTTGCAGATGTATTGCAAAGGCATAATTTACCTCTAAAATACTTGGTTGATGTAAGCTTTCTATAGTCCTTGCTAAACTGGAATGTGTGTTTTTTATAATTACCATTTTTGTGATTGTCATTTTTTAGAACTAAGCATGCATCAGTGCTTACTGAGTGATCACTGAGGGTCTTGTAAATACTACGTCCTAGTTACAGGCGCAGGTAACAAACACTTCCTATGCTCTGTACTCACCTGTAAACATTTTTGTAACAGCTTTACTCTGCTTGCGGGCAGAACACAGGAGGAGCAGCCAGGGAGGGAAGAACTCAAAGTGGCCAGCTAAAAGCTCCGCTATTGTGCCAGATAAACTTGTAGAAGTCTGTTCACCCTCGGAAACATTACAGCCCTCGTCAACCGAATCTACGAGCAGGAAGAGGCTTTGCTGAGGGGGCTTCATTCCCAAGAGAGGGAGCAGAATGCACCTGTAAGGAACATGAAACAAAATCAGTATTTTAAATGCATTTAACAATACACTGACTGTCATATAGTCTTTCCATTTGAAGCTATGATCAACTTAAAATGCGAAGTTATTTTTTAAACGGTCTAAGGATTTTTTTTAAACAGTTACCATAGAAAATACTGAGGCAGACTGAACTAACAGAAATAGAGACAGTTCGAACAATGATGCAATTCTTGCTTAGGCAATATTACTTTTTAATGAACTTATAAATTATAACAATACTTCAAAATGATGTAATTTTGTTCAAGGCTCATTAGAAGACTTGGAAGAATGTTGCTTCACTAAAAAAGAAGCTATTTGGCCTAAAGTTTAAGAACTTCATTACTCTTGTTTCTGCCAAAGTTGTTGTTATTGCTTATCAGAAAGTAATAGTGAACAATAGTTGGTCATGAAACAAAAGTCTAAATAAAAGACACATGAAATATGATAACTCATAGAGTTCAAGTCTGAATGGATAACGGTTTTACAAAGAACTGTACCTTCACAAATGAAATGCAAAATAATTTCATAGCAGACTCAGGCATTTGGAAGTGTCTTTGATGTATTAGTATTGTGTATTATTGATTATTGATTGTATTATTATTGATGTATTATTATTATGTATATTGAAGTTGCCAAGTTCCTATTACTGGAAAAGAATTATCTGCCTCTGCAGGATGCTAACATCTACACTAATGCATCTGATGGTACAGCTAAAGATCTCAAATTTCCATGTATTGTTGGTACCCTTAACAGTACTCCACTCTGCAATTACATGTATTTTTATATAGCTACTACGTAACTGTCATGCGTCTTCTATCCAGTATTTCCACGCTATGCTACTATTTTTTGGGAAATTTCGTCATGATTTAGGCCCTTAAGTTTCACTGACTAAATTATCTTTAAATACATTTGGCAAGTAAACTTTGACTTTATAGCAAAAAGATTAAGAAAATGAAACAAGGTGAGAAAAATATGTACCTAACAGTTTACGTAGATTTGTTATTTCCACATGTTCAGAAGATATGCATGTCATAAGTACTTTTTGTTTTACTCAAGACTATAATAATCCTTTCTCATTTGTTTTACTGAACAAATTTATCTTCAGAAGACTTTGGTCAACACATTACTACCTGCCAAGCATTTAAATTGGAACATAGGCAAATCTTGCCTGTTAATGGAAGAACGCAACCCACTTCAGAAATGATTCATAAGCGCTGTTAGTGGAATGTTTGTTATTTTTTGGTTTTCTGTCTGACAAAAATGCCAAAAGGAAGCAGAGCGGTGCACCTTTCATGTCCAACAGTAACAGCAGAATCTAGTGGAGCAGACTAGGTGATCACACTTGGAAAATTTCCCCAAAGGTATAAAAAGGAAGTATAAAATACTTGTGTTCTGAAAGTATTCAGTATTAAACGGATTTTAAATCCCCAACACTGCCCCCTCTTTTTTTTTTCTTCCCAGATGCACAAGACTACTGACAATTCTTTGGTGCTTCCACAGCTAGATACTCTTTCAGAAGATGCCCGAAGTACAACTAAAATCACTGTTCACTAAGCTGGGAAGTTAAGCAGCTACCAATTTACAGAACAGGAAATTAAAGTAGCCATAAGGTTAAAATTACTTTCCTAAGTGATGCCAATCCCACAATGAAAGGAGGCAGTTGGAAATGACCACATTTTCCACCCCTTCCCCCACCAGAATGCTGCCTTGCCCCCTCAGCTATTTATGCAAGGCATTTTCCCTGCAACATTTCTTTTTCTGTCAAAACCAATTTTCTTTTCACATAGTTCTCCATATGAAATTACTTTTTGAGTATGAATGTTACTACAAGATATGAAGAAATGGTAACGGTATCTTAAATTAAAATCTCACTTGAAATCTGTGTGACCCTAACAAAATGCCTCCAAAATATCCTAGGAGCATCTGACAACATTCTTGTGTCAGTATTTACCTGTTGGGAATACCACCAAGAAAAGCTAACCGTCATGTCTGGGAAAAAGTCCCAAATCATTCTGCTTAATTCCTGCAGTACGTAGCAGTTGGCTGTAGTAGGTCACATCAAAAGGTTCACCCTGTCTCCAAAGCAGATGTCTAAAGAATAATGTAAGCACCAGGCAAGCACTAAACCACATTTTCCCAGAACTCTCAGGGACCGCAAACAGTGCTTCCAGGCTTTCTGAACCAGAGATTCAGTCTTTGCATTTAACATCCCTCAACTGACCACACTTCCACAGGCTTGTCCAAGTCTTCTATGAACCGATTTAAGCCTCCGGCATCCACACATCCCGTGGCAAGGCCTTCTACAGCTTAGTTACACACTGTGTGAAAAAAATCACTTCCTTTTGTAGTTTGAAACCCAAAACATACTTGTTTCATTTGATACCCTTTTGCTTCTGCGTTGGAATGGACAGTGAGCAATTATACCATATTCACCTTCTCCATGCCATTTGCAATCTTCTGACTCCCCGAGCCATTTCTTTCCAGGCAGAAGAGTCCTAGCATATTGATGGTGCTTCATAAAAAGCTGTTCCACAGACCCTCGTCTCCCTGTGCTCTGCTTTCTTCCACGTCACAATACTTGTATTTCTGAATCTTAACATAATTTAAATTCCATTAGGAAAAATATACGCATGTATACATATATATACATGCATATAAGTAGTGAGGCGCAATGAGTTCTCCCAGCTTACAGCAATATTATTAAAAGTGTGGCATTGACAAGACATTGATAAGGCTTTCTCGTGAAGTGCCCTTAGAAACTGTTTGATAAACTTCTGTTCTTCCTAGACGTTTTATATCTCTTGAGTGCAGAGTAGATGCCAAATAACATAAGAGTGAAACCTTTCAGAGACGTTAAGTGCTGTGCTAATTTACCAGAAGGCACGTCATGTTTACCTCCATAACGTGACTTAGTAATTCCACTCCCCTACAATTTCTTGCTTGCATAGGAAAATTATATAAATCAACACGGAATTAACAATGTCTTAAAGTACTTCCGTAAACGGTGATTCATCTACAGATTGTTGTAACAGATTGCTTAATTTGCAGAGTGCCTCTCAAAAGATTAGATGTTGATTTTCTTTACCTTCTGAAAGAAAAACAGCTTTATCTTTATAACCTTTATACAATATATATCAATACAGATATAAACACGGCTACCATTACAGAAAATTTCTGAAACAGAAATCGTGATTTAAAACAACAGAATTAATTAGTCAGTAAAAAAAAAAATCTCTAGAGAAAACAGCACAATTAGGTATTTTAAATGACAGAACTCATTTTAATGGCAATGTAATGTAATGACTTATTTATGCAGAGCAAAGATGTTTTACATGCTCTCTAGCAAGTAACAAGTCCTCAGAACAAAGAACCGTCCCACAGAATTCTTCAGGATTGCTACTGAGTTGACTGAACCCACGCAAACATGATTTTCCACATATGGAAGGAATATATACAGGCTATGCTGAAGTTCTGCTTATGATTATCCTTGAGATTTTTAGATTGGATCCACAAAAATACCAAGACTCAACAGAACAAAGTAGAAAGATAGCAGCGTTGTCTGCAAAGGCTGAAAAGCGAGTCACAGTGGAATGCACGTACTTGCTAAAAGAAAAAGGCAAACACACACATGCCAAATAACAATTAATGAGTGGTTCCAGGAGCCAAAGAAGTTATAAATCCTAGTTTCTTATGAACGTGTTCCTCGTATTTGATTGTCTCTGGTGTATAGGAAATTCAGTTATGTCCTTACTTAAGTTGTTTGATGCCTGTCACAGCGTAAACGTAGCTTACCCCTAAAAGGGCTCCCTTTTCTCTATCCAGCTGCTAGCATTCCCTACTGACAAATGCACAGAACAAGTGTATAAAACTCATCTCCTAAGCAAGCCAGAAGAGGCAACGAAAAAAAACCACACACACCCCCATTTGTCAGACTCCAAGAGCTGCTACTTTTAGCAAAACATTAAATACTTCAAATTTCATGACAGAAATGACTGATTTGGAAATCTGCTTAACTACTACTACAGCTCTTATGTTTCTTTTTCTACATCATTACGACAATTCCTTAACACACTGCCTTTGAGGTGTCCTTCTCACCAATAGGTTATAGTTTAGCCCTTGTATTTCAGTTACAGCTGCTGATGCCAAGAAGAACCATCCTAGAGGTCTGTGTCGGGAATTTACAAACTCTGCTCTTTTCAAAGAAAGTTTGTAAAAAAGCAGACAATATCCTTATCCCACACATAGCTTTCTTTGCTTTCTCCTGCTTTTTGCAAATGCTTCTCCATCAGATTCCTTGAGCAAATTCACCAGCTATTTGCCATACTCCTAATCCCTGCATGTTCAGTTAGCCTCTTCCCCCCGCCCCCTTCCTTCCTTAATTATTGAGGGGTTAACTTTTCCTCCTCATTTTGAACTATTAGACGCCTCCAAACATTTTTATTCAGAGGAAAAAATCTCTGTAAGCAACGTATAGGGAGTCAGCTTCAGGATTAATTCTGAAAGTGGGCACACACCCTGCACTCTCATAAAGGTGGAATGTGAAACTGATTTTGCACGCGCAGACCAAAACCACAACATTTTCACCAGTGTTACAGAGCAAAGCCTACTGCCCTCTTCCAACCTTTGCTGCTACCCTCACCAAGCCTGTGGTGAGCTTCCAAAATGATGTAAATGCAGTCACAGTGGTACGGCACTACGAACAGCCCACGGAGCAGGTCCCCATCTCAGCGGAGGACACTTTTTTCTACACCAGGTCAACGCTATCGAACAGGTCAGGGATACACTTCTGCCCACACACCAATTGCTTCAGGCTGGCTAGCAAGAAAGGATCTGTATTACCCCCAAGAACACAAACAGCACGTTTCAACTGCAGCTAACTTATGCTCAGACTTTGCATGTGTTGTCCTCTACTCCCACTCTACCTGCCTAAGTCGTTCTTATGTACCAAGAGAATAGCACTGTGCTGTGTGCTTGTTCAGGGTTGGAGCATGTGCAACGTTATCACTCTGAATGTGGCTGGATCTGCTGTTTGGGTTGTATTTTTTACTGTTGCATTTTGTCAGGTGGGAAAGAACAATCTCTCACCGGCAGCGCTGCAAGTTAAAAAACACCACTACAGGACATAAGCACAAGAGAAGTAAGGCAATCATCCCAAATGGATTTTTAAAAATGGTGCTAAGTGCTCCGAGGTAAGGTTGCCCTTATGCTCTACGCTTCAGCTTATCTGTCTCCCTCATTCTGTGTTTGGGAGTTCTAAAATGTTAGGAAGTTGGCATTCTCCTGCTTGAGTTCACCAGCACCTCCCTGCCGAGATCCCCGCAAAACATCATCTTTCCTAAAGACCATCTGCATTTCAAAAAGGAAAGCAATATTCATGGTCAGTGAGACAGTGAATATGTGATATTTACAATGAAGTTAATAGTAAAGCCACTATTCTGAGTCATAAGAAACAGCAGTGCCAGCAGGCAATCACACAGACTGAGAAAATAGCTGCAAACTCCATGAGGATTGTAGTTCCTTCGAATTTAAATAATTCCTTGAGGATTGTAAACATATGCTGAAAAAAATGTATTCATAATACCTTGGAAGAATAGGTTGGGTGATTACTAGCAACACAGTGGAGCCGATCAACTGATACCGAGGTTACATCGAGTTTTACCTGAATTTATTATTCTATTGGCAAATTTCTGCCAATAGAACCTCATTAAACATTCACCCTGCATGGGAGAGAAAACGCGTGCTCTCCTCTGTATGACATCTGAATGCCTCATAGAGTTTACAAGGAAATTGATCATTTGCACATTTGATCTAAAGAATTATTGAAGATTAAAGTAACAGAGGAATATGCCTATGTATATGTTGCATTGATATCTTTACACATATATATATACACATTTTTATATAGAGCGTTTAACAGTACGTAGTATATAACAAAGCAGACAATTCTTCAAACACTAGTCTCAATCTTTGGAAAAGCAAACAAGCATCTTCCTTCTTATAGGTGATTTACAACATGATTTATCACAGCAGTTTACCATGTAATTTTTAAGACACTCATTTCCATTTATGTTGTATCAGAAAAGAGAGAAAATGAAGTACATAGTGAAACTGAAGATAAGGCATCTATATTTACATCAAGTTGTAGTAACTTTTTGCCAGCGACATAAGAAGTAGTGGGATTTTTGCCTAAAAATCACACGCAGACCTAGCAAAAATCCTGACAAGTGGGAACCTGATGCTGGCTCTGCCAGCTCTGAATCAGGTGTTGCAGAAGCTCCATCTTCCCCAGCCTACTGCTGGGGGACACGCAGGGAAGGAGAAGGCTCTTTTGGGCAGTTAAGAGCTGGAGGTGCTGCATGACAGCAAACCGGGAAGGAATTACGTTATACAGGCATTACAGAGGGGAGCCCAGGCCATTGCAAGATATCTAATGACACAGGTATCTAAGGGCAGAAATCTATATACAATGGGGTTTTCACTACTTCTGCTGCTTATGGAATAAACAGAAAAGCTTTGAAATGTGTAAGAACAGAAAACAAAATGCAAAATTCCACATTTTTTTAATCATCTCTACTTAAAAAATTCTCACAAGTGACAGCAAATACCCCACCTCACTCTCCACTGCCTCATGAGCTTACAGACACAGGTTCATTTGTATATTATAATAATTCAGGGTTGGTTAGCAGAATGTAACCCGTTAAGGATGTCCCACCCACAGTTTCCAATTTGGACTTAAAAGAATGAAGCCAGTAGCTGAATTTTTCTCTTTTGTTTTCCAAACTGTATGTGGGGCATTGGTCACAATAAAAGAAGAAAAGGTGAATTTCACTTCTAATAAAATTGACAATTCCTGCTCCTCAGTTGATGAAATATTACCCTCTTTCTGAGAAGGCTTTCAGCAGCTGTATTCACACAGAAAGAAAAACCAGAGCATCTTTACAAATTACTTGCAGTACTGTTTGTAGATTAGTGAGTTTTACTTTGTCCTATGACAAGGCATTTATGTCTTATGGATGACTGACAGTAAACAGTTTATTTACCTGCCTCGTAATGCATTCTGGCTAATGATTAAAAGGGAAATTCTAATCGTCAAGTCCAACAGCTGCTTTCTGTATAACATCACCCCAATTCTTGGCACTATATACATGCGTAATACAGGCCTTTGCTTCTTACTAATCGCCCAGCTGCTCGTGCTGGTAAGAACATCCTGAAAAACATACACACAGGACCCTTAGCAGTGGAAGTATTTGAGAAATACAAGGGATGTGAAGAACAGAACACTTCTCTTAAAAAGTTGCAAAATAAAACAAAAGTTTAAGTATGGCGAAAGTGAACTGACCCCGTTTGATGCGTGCACACCTGTGTACATACCGACGGATTTGATCAGGTTACTGAGGTACCTGTTCTGTAATTTTTCAACATGATAAAGTGTACTGCAACCAGTTATGACTTTCTGACAAAGTGCAATACTGGAATTATACACACTCATGGACTACAGTATAATATATTGTTTCTAGTAAATTATTTATTTACAGGCTGCACAGAAAGACAAACAGTTCTACCCAACTAGAGTTAGTCTTATGAAAGAAGAAGCAGAAAGCGGACAAAAAAAAAAATTACCCCCGAGATTCACCTATTGGGAAAGCTCTAGGTACAGTACAAGGATGTAAATCTAGGGTCTGGTCCTTTCAGAAGCAGTGAATTAGAAACAGCGGGCAAGTTTTTGTGCAGTTCAGTACCTGATTTTGCAATGTCTTGGAGCAACCTGAGTTTTATCTGTAATTGTAAAGCAGACTTGCAGTCCCACAAGGAGACCACAAAAGCTAGCTCCAAGGGTGTCACGCCAGACAACAGTAGAGTTTATCGTAGAACCAGTGCCATCAGACATACGTAAACAGAACATGCTGGACCCCTGTGTATTGATTAGAGACCTCCTACTGTCTCACACAAATATATAGGTGATTTTTGTTTATAAAGCATTGCCAGCAGATCTACTGGTGGATTTACTCAAAATCTCAGAAAACAGAAACCTTAAGAGCAAATATTTTGGTGTAATAGTTGGACTGCCTGGAACAGTTGTCAAACAACTCAGCTATTATAAAGGACAGACAACTGTAGCTGAAAACCATTCACACCTGCTACCATGAGCAGGTTGACACTCTCTATATATTTTAAATGAAACATATTTGCCGTATGTGCTAACAAATACAGTATGTTCTGAACTACTCAGAGTTTGACATACAAAATACTGTGTCCCTGCCAAAGGCAAAGAGGAGGAGAGTACAGGAAACAATGCAAACATTTTCATGAACGCGTAATATAAAATATTAATTTATTCTACACAAACTCTCTGTGTTGTTTTTTAGTGATGGAGAGGTCATCTAGACCACTTCCCTGTCTACAGCCAGATCAGCCCTACATCTGTCAGCCCTGAGAGATACTAGCCTAGGCATTCCTGAAGACTTCCACTGATCAATATATTCTGTCTCCCCAAGCAATCTATTCCAGTGCTTCAGTATTCTTATAATTGGGAAGTTTTCCTCTTCCCCCCATGTCTAACCTTAACCTGCTTTCCTGCATTTTAAACCTTATACTTCTTGCGCTACTACTTGTGTCCAATGGATAACACAAAAGGGTCATTACAAGGAAGCCAGTAGTATCCAGACTTTATAACTACTTCCCTCTACACAGTCAGCCAGACCATTAAGGAACACACCTGAAGAGAGACAGACGCAGGACAGACCTCTATGAAACCCAAGATGATGTGCTGTGTCAGTATGAAAATGAACTACTGATAATTACTCTCTAGGTCCAGTTACTCAACTCTTTTTGCATGTAGCCAAATATAGTTCTACCTTGCACATAGCCTGTTTGCATGAGTCTCATGTAAGCATCAAAGCCTTCCTGGAGTCAAAATTGACACTTACAGTTATCCCTTATCCACAAACACTATTACTCTGTCTCTTACAAAAAGAGGTTAGATTAGATTAGTCAAAACCTAACCATGTCATACCACCTTAGCTGTTTTTCAACTCTTTGTTATCTTCCAGCTGCTTGCAAATAGTTTGTCTGATTATTTGTCCCAGCATTTTTTTTCACTTGACACACTTCTAATTCCCCAATGCCTTTTTGTCCCTTTTTAAAGGAAGCCACTAAATACACATCTTTTTCTTTCAAGTCTAAATTTTCAGCCATCCTGATAGAGATAACCTGCCCTTTGAAGATAATCAGTAACAGTTCATAGACTGAAAACATCTCACCTATTCTACGGTGTTGGGTTTTTTCGTCCAGGCTATGTAATGTTGGTTCTTTGTTGCTAGTTTTAATTATCTTAGCTGACTGCAAAATGACTGTTTTTAAGAAAGGGCAATACACACAAGCATTGAACATTTTAGCTTTCCCTGTGCTATGAGTTTTTCCGCCCCAGTGAATATCAGACCAACACTTGGTGGATATTGTCTTCCTTCTGCTAACATATCTATGGAATTATTTATTTCCAAACAAAACGCACCTCACAGGAAACATGAACAACGTACCTTGAACTTCAGTTTTGCCCTCATTTTCACACTACTCTTACTTCCATATTCAGTAGCTGATCTACTTACTTTCTGCAGTCTTCCTTCTAATGTTTAATGCATGAATGATGAGGAGCTCAGTTTCACTAAACTGGACGCTTAATATACTGCTTTGAGACTTCAGTGTTCTTTCCAGCTAATTCCTTTCTTTCATTATACTTGTCTTCAGGAGATCTTACCTACAAATTATCTGAGGTCACCAATACCTCCAAATCCACTGCTTTTAGTTTGTCCTTCTTCCTCCTCCTCTTCTAAATATCACGCATTTAAGACCATTTCATAGTCACTATCTCCAAAAGTTGCTTTTCATTTTCTCAGCTAGCTCTTGAAGCAAATTTATGTCTTCCCACTAGCTATCTTCTCCTCTTTGATGCTAGAAATATGGTCACTGATAGACTCCTGCTTATATTACACTTTCTCAGCTGATGTTCATCTCCTGTTTGTTTTGTTATTAAAATTTTTCAACTATATAGACATTATCATGCAAATGCTATGCCTTGGATAATTCCATCTGATATCTGAAAGAAGCTTAGCTTACTTGATCTTGCTGGTTTGGTAGAGTAAAACACTTGTATTTTAGGGAAGACATGATTTGGAGGTGTTGGAATCTCTCCCAGTTACTGACAACGACTATACTTTGCCAATGCAGGTAAACTGTTAGATACACAAGATCTACAACTAACAGGGTAGTTGGTAGGTAGTTTTATTTACAGTCCATGAAAGATAGCAGTTTTATCAACAAACCTTTCAGTAGGTATCACACATGTAAAACTATCACCATGTGTAGTGTATATCTTTTATTCATAGATTTTTTTCAGTGGCTTTAACTTTAGTTTACTCTCGAACTACAAGCACGCATACAACATACAAAGCAACTCCTAAACAAGCTCCTTTTTTTTTTTTAACATACCAGTTATACAAGTTATCCTGACAGATCTTTTAGAGCATTTAAATCAACCTTGACTCTGTACTAATATTTCCAGTTCTGCTTGTTTACCCCATACCTTTTTTCCATTAGCATAAAGACAGTGAAGGCATTTGATTAACTACCTCACTTATCTTCCTCTCTGTCCGTCCCATGACCCTATATGAATAACCCTATTTCCTCTCCTCCTCCACCCTCAGTTTTTGAGTCATTGCCCAAGTTGCTGTTATTTTTATTTACCCCTGGGATTTGTCATCCACCAGGTGTTGTTTAAGTGCTCTCTTTTATTAGGGTCAAAAATCACTGCTTTTCTTTGTATAAGCATCAATTAAATTCTCATTGTTTGTTTCCACAATTCAAGCTCTCTTAAAAAAAAAAAAGAAAAAAGAAAAAAAAGAAGAAAAAGATAGGGGGTGTCAAAGAAAGTACACTTTACGTCAAATGCAGGAGATGAAAGCATCAAATCAAACTCACCGAAAACTATTATTAGTTGAAATGAGAGAACTACCTATCCTGCACCTTCTTTTCCATACCTGTAAAGTTAGGATAATAACTTACTTTGTAAATATTCAAAAGTCTGTGGTTGAAATGCAACATGTAGGAGTGGGGTACCACAATACGAAAACTAACAAGTTTATATATGCAACAGAATATATTAAAATTACAAAGTTAGTTTTAAATCATTTATGAAACCAAAGGTACAGCAAAGTGAAATATATAGTCTTTTCAGCTCTCCTTAGTAACTACCTGGTTCCTTAGCCATATTAAAAAAAAATTAGTATTTATTTGTTAAACAAAAATATCTCTTCTTCTATGAGCAGTGTTATCTGAACACATTAGTATACAACTGAATCGAAATTCTTGTAGCTTTACAGGCATTTGAAGTTGTTGGTATTATTCTGTGTTTTGGAGATAAACAAAAATCCATTTCTTTCTTCTGTCTTGATTTATGCAGAGCATAAACACAACTGAAGAAACAGATATTGCTTTCCTTGTATAGGATTGTATTTGTTGACATGTGAGAAATGCGAGCCACAAAAAAAAGAAACAAAAAACCCCAGATGAGACAGGTAGAAAACTGCACTGAATACATTCAATTGTTTGGCTTTTGTCAGGCGATGTTGCAGTTTGCTGTCCAGCAAGCTCTATGTTCTATTATTCTGTGACCGTGTAACAAAAGACAATAGCATAACGCACATGATACAAAAACAGTCACTCTTATTACTGCAGTTCAGTCTGACAATCTCCAAATTAATTAGAGTTTTCCTATGCATTTTATTCCAGGAGAAAAAAAAAACCACACTAGTTATTGGGAAGCACAAAGAAGAGGTGCTGCAGTGGCTATCTCAGCAGTAAGCTGTTTCTTCAGAACAGGGGGGTTCTTAAATTGCCTGCCTGGAAGAACTGGGATAAACAATACCCATTTTGAAATCTTGATCATTCCCTAATCAAGTTGCTCCATATCTGCCTTTCTCATTTCTTGCACATCATCATAAAGCACCCCACACTTGCAGGATTACACTGTCCAACCTCATTTTCAGAAAATCCTCTGCACAAATACCAGATGAAAAGCTGTTAAGATTTTACCTTACTAGTCAAGCACTTAAGACAGCTTTCCTCCCATGTTTGCATTACCACATACCTTTTTACATCTTATTTTCTCAAGTAAAAGGGACTACCCTAACCTTTAATTGCACTGTCTTAGTTGAAGAGGCAACAGATGGAACAGCTTTCGTGTGTCCAATACAAAATTATTCTCCCATACTCCCCAAAGTAGAATCCACAGCATATGTTCCTCATGCATCGCTCTGGGTCCACATTAGTTACCTTGTGGTTTGTGGGGTTTTTCTCCCTCCCTTGGCCCCAAGCAGATCCAGTTTCTCTTAATTTGACTGTAAATCTCTTATTTATCCTTTCTGCATCTTCCCTGTAATTTACTTTAAAAAACATTGTTAGGTTAGCACCTGATTCTATTATCTTACAGCAGTGATGCATTTAGCTTTGGAACCGATTCTACAGCTTTATATTTAGTAAGATCTATTTTTAGCCTTAACTATAATAGAACAAGTGACAGAAACGACATCCTCCTCTTCCCCCCCCAAAAAAATGTATACACAAAATGTTTACTGTGGACAGCAACTTTATAATAATTTGAAATATAAGGAGGTACTACAGAGAAAAAGTATACCTGGAATCATAAAAATCAAACTTAAAGTGAATGTGCACTACCTGCTACAAATCTTCTGGGGAAATAAAACTATCTTTTTTTCTTCATTTTTTTAAGAGAAAGTAAGTGGAATGAAGCTGAAGCAAAGGAAGTGGCAACACTCTCCAATATGAAATAAACCTACTGAAACCAAACTGATGCACACAGCTGTCAATGGAATGCAGTAAAAGTTCGGAAAGTTCACCTGTTTCTAGTCTAGTCAAAACTAATGCATATCGGTACCACTGCCATCACTTACACCATGCACTTACCAGTGCAACAGCGAGGCAACGTAACAGAAGAGTTCATAACATTCTTCTTTCTTAAACTCTGTGTTGTTGACTGAAGTTTCAATATGGTAGAGCTGATACTCCTTTGCTAATTTAGGGTAATTTACAGTCATATAGGGCACAATTTCTCTTATTGCAGATGAGCTGCACTTTACCTATGAACAGAGCTTTTTTACAATACCCTGCCGAACTTTACTTCATAAAAGCATAGAAAAAGGCTGGACAGCTTAGTGATTGTATCGCGCTCACCATGACTGCAGGAGAGCTAATGTAGTTAAACCAAGACTTGTTAATTAACTGCTTTAAGATGGAAATCATGTTGTAATCCCACTCTTAACGGTTTTTCCTCATGAGGTTCATTCCTATCTGCCTGTTACTGTCATCTCTATACTGCTGCTATTCTCCTTAACCATCCTAGAGCTTCTGAACATTTTTGTTTTTCTTCCAGGACAACTCCATGTTTCTTCAAATAACCTTAAATAAGATGCTGCCATGCCCCCTTCCTCTTCATCTCTTTCATCTACTAAGGTATCATGGATCTTTAGCACACAAGCTTACACCTATGCAGCCAGATGCTCATCTCCTCTTCTCTGCACATGCAGCAGTATTACCAACTCTTATTAGTATGCGACAACGAAAAAAAACCAAGGAAAAGACGTTATCGATGGGCTGCAGACTAAAAGTCCACTCACATATGACACTTTATTCCCATTCTCCCTCCACTCCTGTCAACTTGAACAGCAGCATCCAAAACTGAGCCAAAAAGTTTCATCTCCCAGCAACAAAGACTTTTCAGTCCTTGCTTTGTGTGAAGGTATGTGCAAACATGCAACATAGAGAGGACTTTGATTGCAATTGTTTTGCCCCTTTCACTCCATCAGCTATGTAAATTTCCCCATTTGCCTTCTTTTCTTGATCTCATTTTCAGTTCTTCTTTCACGCTATCCCATCACATTTTGATGTCATCAAACGCACCAGGAACCTACCCACCTACAGTCTTTGCAGCACCTCCTCTGCAGTACCTTTGAACACCTATCTACAACTCAACCCTTATTTCAACGTAATTATTTTCTTAAATTTTTTTTCATCACACTTGTCTTTTTTCCTAATTATTTCTTTCTGAGCAGGAATCCTTCAATCATTAAGTGCTTCTGCATTAACTATTCAAAACATTCCTGCTCCTAGACAAAGACAGAAGATTTCTCACCACTCCCAGTGTATTGTACACATCATCACATGGAAGAAACTGAAACCTCTTCAACGCAGTGCTTCGCTAACACTTTCAGGAGGCGATATTTCAATATTATCTTTTCCCAGTATATTAGACACACTAAGTCCTTTCTACTTCACAATCCACCAAATCCTTTTCATTTTTTCATTAAAAAGGAAGAAAAGAAAAGAAATTTAAACCCTTGCACAAGCTAGGAACATGTGCATAGAAAACTGGAGGGAAGGCAAATAATGAACAAGTGAGAATTGCCATGAAGGTCCATCTAACTAAACAGCTTATAGGAAAACCTGTAAGGTTTAAGACTGAGCCACATAGATTAAAGGCAAAACGTTAATGCCTACAGAAGTAGAAGACAAAAAGGTCTGTGTAAGTTGTCATTATTAAAATGCCTTAGGGAAACTTTCTTATGGTATTTTAAACTGAAAAGGTTAAAACCTTAAATGGTATTATGTTCAGTCTGTATGCAGTGCTTCCATACAATGAAAGAAGAAGGTACAACTTGCTCTTGCAGAAACACCAACTGTTGCTATGTGACCCGTTAACTCCACAGATTTAAGGGAAAAGCCTAAAGAGAAACATGCCACGAAGTGCTTAAGCTTCAGGCAATGCTCAACTTTCTAATAGTCTAGAGAGCACCAGAACACTGTTTTCTATGAAACCTAGCACCAGTTAAAAGTCTAAAGCATCCGTTACATGTACATACTAGGAATCAGAAGCTCCATCAGAGTCAAGATGCTCTCGCAAGAGTGAGTTTATGAAATACCAATTCACCTTCTGCAACTCCACTTTCACTGAGCTGGAAATACAAGCTGAGTTGGCAGATTCTTTTTAACCTCTTGTGCATGCTCTTACAAAAATAGCTTCTCATCTAACCCATGAATTGGTATGGTTTTCAGTCGGTATCCTGCCTCTTATTTTTGAGTATAAAATAAGTCATGTTACTTAATAATTAAAATGTAGGTAAATGTTGTATTTACTAGAAGCCTCTATAATATACGCGACAAATATGCAAATACTTATAAATTAACAGACTCATACCACACAAAAGTGAAAGTCAGCAGAGAAACTGTATTCATAATTACTTGAACTGTTGTAACTAGTAAGCCACACTGAAGACAAGTAGCATTTTACCACACATTTAGCATTAATACACTGGAGTTGTTCACATCTTCAAAGTACACCACCACACGGGAGACAATATTTAGGTTCAGCGCAATACCTTTTTTTTACTGTTCCTTACTTCTTTCATACAGCCTGTCTTCTTCACCATTTTTCTTCACTAGATCTCAAAAGATGTTTTGATCTTGCAAATATCAGCTTACATGTAGCTGTTTCCTATAAAGAGTCGTAAAAGGCTTTGTGCTGTGAAGTCTGTCTGCTGTTTTTAATATTTTATGTCTCTCACTACACAATCACTAAGTGTAAGCCTCCCCAGTATGAAGATCTACCTACTAGGGAGCTAAAGACTGTAAAACTGCCCAGTCTTTCTGATGACGTCCATAGGAGTAAATTTTTTAAAATTAAAAAGTACCTCAGCCACCTGATGTTGAAGGTACATATTTTTGACGCAAACTTTCTTCACCAGAAGATAGTAAAATAAAATTGTAATTATTCCATTATGATTGAGTACATAGAACTGTCAGTGATAAAAAGAGGGATGTGCTCCTTATGTTTTGGCATGACTATGTTTGACAGTCTTAAGTTTTTAAAAAAGCAGAGACACTTAAATCCTTTCACGAATCTAGCCTTAAATTACACAGAATCAAGAGCTTATCATTCCAACACTCATTTTCTGTGGAATCTCAAACTGAGACTAGGAACAGGCAGAAGACTACATGGGAGAGACCACTGAGAACCTCCTTCACTAGAGCACTGCTTGCACTTCTCCTTTGGCATGCTATAGGTGCCGAGATCTTGAACAACCCGTCAATGCACCACAGGAAGTCTACAAAAAGGTACCTAACGCAAAACAACTTGGTTTTAACTGAAAATGGTTATGGCTCCTACTAAAAGCAGAATTCAATCTTGTACCAGATCAAGCTCCTCTGGGCTAGGATCCAACTAGCTTCAGGATTCTAGTCAAGCATAAGGGAAAATGTAGGAATGGACAAAATTCTGGGAAAGTACAGAAGTAGAATGCTGCATATTTACACATCTAAAATGTTGCTAAGAAAAATTCCCTTTAGATACAGAAAACTTTATTCAGCTAAGGGATTTTTTTAATGTCACATTCTTAGGTGTGACCTCTGATGAAAGACTAACAAGTTGGAATTATTTAATTTAAAGATGAAATGAAAGAGAATAAAGCAGTATTCAAATACATAAAAGGCTGTCCCAAAAAGGAAAGAAATAATCTATTCTCCATGTCTCTGGAGAACACCATAAGTAGTAACAGGCTTAGATTACAGCAAGGAAAAAAACCTCAGGTTAGACATACAGAAATCTTTTTCTGGTAAGAATTGTGAAGCATAAAAGCAGATGAAGCAAGCATCTCTCAGAAACAGACTTGGTTTCTTCTGCCTAGGGAAGGAGACGGTGGACTTGATTTTCTGAGGTCTCCTTCCAACCTTCTCTCTTGAGGTTGAAATCAGTCACTTGCACATTTGAACTTCACATGTGGTAAATGAATAAACACATTGGAAATTTAACAACTTTCTTCTTTAAAGGTCTTGTAAATTAATTCATTATGCATTCAGATCTTTCTTCACATGAAACAGGATACAGTTAGTCCTTGGCTTTGTTTCTACCATTTATAGCTCTACAAAATTAGAGAGTCTGACAAGATCTATATTCACACCCTCCTTGTAACCGTTGCAAAGCTGCAGCTACCAATATTGTACTGGAGCTGCAGAAGCAGAGGGAAAGGTTGTGTAGCAGCCCTTTCCAGAAGAAAGAAGAAGATCAGAGAAAAAGATGTAGATCACTTCCAGACAGTCTTTGAGACTTGAGTGAGAAAAGTCAAGGTGTTCTTTCCTATAAAAAGATTAATACTGAATTACTAATGCCTTATAGAACAAATTGACAGAAATCCCAGCAGCTTTCAAGTTTCCAGTAGCCCAAGGTCAGGCATTTGTAACTGTCTCCAATGTGCTGCCTCTCAGTGTATCTTTTGTTTCAATTCCTCCTAAGCTCGTAGTAAAACCAGACTTTTACTAAAAAGAATAAATATAAAAGAAAGAGAAAAGTAGCCCAAATATCACATGCTACCACCTCACCCACTTGCAGAGCAAAATTAAGACTGCTTATTTTCACAGCAGTCACAGAACTTGAGTCCTGCAAACAGCAGCGGAAGCATGTACTCTGGTTAATCCACTAGCAAGGAAAACTGAAAGTTTGTAGGGTAAAATATCAAAGGCTAACCCCATGAAAGTCAGGATATTCTAATCTCTGGCCTTAGCCATTAAAGTGGATTTGAAACTTTCTGCTAGCTAAAGACAATGCAAAAGTAAACAAGGGGGCGAGGAAAGAACTAAGGAGGAGCTGGCCTTCAACTTTGCAGATTTACTCCAAAAAACACTTAAGTTTTTGCAATTAAGCTACTCTAAATCAGTGAAAAGCTCACTAATTAATTGTTCAATAAAGCCTACACAATCCATGATAATTTTAATTACATTACTGGCTTCAAAGATAGTACATGGAGTTCTAAAAAGAACAGCTTCTTGACACTTGTTATCACACACAACTTGATTTCTAGACCTGTTTCTTCATCTACACTAAATAAATGGCAAGAAAAATGGCATTTCTTGCTGCAGACTTAAAGTCCCTGGACAAGTCACAAAACATTTGCTGAACAAATCTGTTTTTCTACATTGTCAGGCAAACAGTCCAGAACTTGAAATAAAACTTGTTTCCCCTTATCGTTTAGATAAGGGTAAAAGCTCTCTCAGTCACCTGCAATTTGCAACTTTCTGATCATACACCACTCTCGAGGGAAACAGGGAAGAAAGAAGAAAAAAAAATTAGTAGCACAGAAAGCCAATACAGGTGAAGGGCCAGGGTGGAAATGCTCGTTAGCATTGGCTGACAAACCGTTTTTTTTTTTTTACTCTGAATTCTGGTGTTCAAGATTTCCGTCATATTGCCAAACACAAAACACCAGTGGCTCGATCCTTTGGAGTTCTCCTCCAACCAGGTAAAAGTAACTTTATATAGATAACAGCTATTGGCACAAGATTTGTTTTACTTTAATGCTGTCCAAACGAATGACTCATACAAGAGGGCTTTCAGTTTTAATCAACATAAAACCTTGCTTCAGACTTGCTGTCAGCATAAAACCTTACATGACCTCTCACACTTTTTACAGATATTTGCATATTCTAGAGAACTATAAAACTGCTTTACTTTTTATATCACTTATTGGTCACATTCCATTACAATGCAAATCTGTTGTGCAGAGACATAAGAACTATAACACAGATACTTAGTACAGTTTCACAGAGCACTAGGGTGTGGAGAAACTGCAACATCCAACAATTCTTTATTGCCATTATTTTAAAGTTTTGGTGTTGATGGCTCTTGACAGCTGTCCAGCTTAGTTAACTCCGGGGTTTCCCTTTTCAAGTACAAGTAACAGAGATCAGAGTTAGAAATAGTAAAAAAGCTGTGATTGTCTGGGAACCTGCAAAAGGAACCACGACACTGAATTTAACACCAGTGTGCATAGAAAAAGAAATAAATCCACTGTCCTTTTTGAAAAAAGGATACTTAAGTTCTGGGGCATAGTTTCCACTATATTAATTTTTGGTAAAGTAGATGTAACATCAGCTTGAGAAAACTTCTGAACAATTTTGTTCAGCCACTTTTTTTTTTTTTTTAAATTGTTCTTTTCTTGGATCGCTACTGATCAGGGACAGCTACTTGCATGGGAATGCAATTTCAGCAATGCAAATAATTTCCACTTATGTAGTGGAAATCTGAATTCACAGCTTCACTTTTCCCCCAATAAAAACACCTCTTTGATCACACCATCTTATATTAAAGTAATTGTATTAGAAATACTTCAGTAATAAAGTTTTAGGACACTTCACAAGTAAAAAGTACTTGAACATTATTGACTCAAACTCAATATGTGAGAAATAAGTATGTGAAAAGTCTCACAAGATTTGAAGTTTCTTGAAAAGACATGCAGAACACGGCAAGAAACTTCATCTGTGAGCGACAGCTAAGCAGCTCCATCTGCACCAACCTGCTGGGAGATGTGGCAATTCACCATTTTTTATTAATTTCAGCAATTCGCCCAAGCAAAATTCAAATTTTGCTTTAGGTTTGTACTAGACCAATGCACACTAAAGGTAAGTTTAGTGCAAGCTTAAAAACATTATGTTATTTAACAGACACATTCTATCTCTAAATCCTCTGAAACCAATTCAGGAGCTCTGGTCATGGATGTCTTTCAAACTCAGAGCAATGGCATCAAAAGAAATCACCTCTGCAGGGTAAACTAGGTCTACACTTCTAGTAACATCCATTCTCTCGGCTGTGAATCAGCCAAGCTCTGCCTTCCACCACTAATCCTCACAACACGTGGGAATTACGTGCCTTCCCCTACTGTCTGAAGGTGTTTAATGTCATTTTGTCTGAAAAACATAAACCAGGATCATAAGGGTAAATGCCTTTTTACAGCCTAGTTTGCACAAATTTCAGTATTATCCATGGTTTATATCATAGCTCCTCTATGTCCTCATGGACTTGGATAACCGATAGCTGTCTGTACTCCTACCAATCGCTCAAAGTATAAACTTGCTGCAGCAAAACCAAAACCAGTCCCCATTCACAACCCTAGAGATAGTATTGCAAAATTTGGATTACTCTGATTTTGACTTTTCTATTTAAATACGGAAGAATAGCCTAATAGACCTTTTCAATTAAATTCTTTCAGTTTAACCCATCATTTCTTCTTACTTTTGGAGTCTGTAACACTCTTTGCCATTTCCTTTACATTTTCTGCTTCACTTTCACCTAAAATTTTAACGAGAGGCTTCAGTGTTCTCCCTTATGTTTAAGACTGCCTTCTGCTCCAGTACTGCATGCGTGAGAAGTGCCTCAGAAGCGGTGCTGTAAGTAGCAGTTCTTTCCTCCAGCTGTCAGTGCAGCAACAAATGCTTGTTAAGTACATTTGTACAGATCAGCCCTTCCAGCTCTTCAAATCTGCAAGATCTGCCCCTGAAAGAATTTTTAGGGCACGTTAAGATTATAAATACATGAGAAATTTTTAAGAGAAGACATTCAAACAGGAGTCTTAACTCTCCGGGTCATCACTTGCACATGTATCACTATGACCATCAGGGTTGCTGAAAACGTATTTAAAAAAACAACATTCTTCAGAAAAAGATTCGCTATTTTAACTAATGAACTTTATATTGTTTTTAAACTGGCATGTTACAAGGCATCAGAAAGTATTTCTTTCTTACTATTTCTAGGACAATTAGCACAAAAATAGAATGGTGTAATCTTGTTTAGCACTTATGAAGAGAAGTCTTTCCATTTTAGGCCATGAATACATAGCTGGGTCTGGAGCAACCATGCAAAGCAGAGCAAAAATTTGACAGTGCCTTTAAAGAGAGATCTTTCCCCTCTTCTACTGAATAAAGAAAATTAAAATAGGCTAAAATCAATGGAGCATTGAGATGAGAGCTTTATGCTGTTTCAGTGCCTTTACACAATGCGAAAGGCAATCAGCTGACTTGTTAAGTCTTCCTAGAACTCATTTCATATTATTGCAACTTTCACTTAACAGAAAGCATATATAAACACACCAGACCAGAATACTGAAATGCTCAATGGTAAATTTTAGAAAACATGAAAAATACTAACTTATATTCTTGTTAAACATTTCTTGCATGCTTTATATATTAACAGAAGTTCAGTTAACAAATGATCGAGGTATTTGATGGTGGGAAGGGGGTTGCCAAGTTCCTCTTGTTTGTGGACAGTGATTGTATCGTACAGGCAGCAGAACAAGCTTGCGGTACTGCTGTCAACAGCCATCTCCTGGTCCCCTGCCACAGTGCTGAAAACTTATATTCCCAGTACAGCACCTTGTCTCTAACACCTCATCTCCCTTCAATCTGAAATATGAGAATGAAGACTAGCTACTACAGCTGCTTTTGAGAGCAGGAGATCAGGGTAGGTGGGCAGCAAGGGAATACATGAAGGGCCAAAAAAAAAAAATCTGCTTGACTGAAGCTGTTGTACTACAACATAAGTATTTTTAGCATAATTATTAGAGTTCACAATCACTGCTGCAAAATTTGAGAAGGGAAAGACTAGTACCAGATGTTGTGTTGTATTTTATTTTTCCAGTACAAAACCAAGAACCCTGTATATTGACCTAAATACTCAAACAGCCCATCATTAAACCCTGTGTTCATAATAAAGCAGTCTTATCCAAAAAGCTGAGTCTGACTCACAAGTATCTTTCATATTTCTATATTCCATTTTTGTCTAAAGACATTTACCTAGCTCCTGTTCTTTGGAGTAAGGCAATCATGTTTAGAAAAGAGGAAGGATTCCAGCTCTTCGAGAGAACTTCCCTGTGCTAAATTAGTAAGATTTCCTTGTAATAGACTTTTAAACATAAACAGGCTCTTACTCACCAGACTAATCCACTTCCATGGTTTTAGAAGACTGCCTAAAGCTAGATGGCCAGTCTGCTATTCCATCTATAGACACTGAATTTCACCCAGGCTTTAGTAATTAGAAATTGAGAGGGCTTAATACTTCTGAAATTAGGACCTTAATAGTTGCTAGAAGTTGCATTTTCACTTTGCAACAAATAAAAAAACAAATCCAGAGTTAGTCTTGGTTTAGACTATTTTTTTTAAGACACTACACTGAGAACAATGTAGACATGCATCCTGTTTATTCAGCAGGCAAGGACGTAACAGCCATCAGAACTGGAAGGCTCTTTTACACCACCATGACAATATCAGAAAGCACTACAGTTCAACCTCAGTACTTATTTACCCAGTCTTAGTAGTCAGGAAAAAAAAAAAGATGACTGATTTTTTTTTTTTTATACTGCAAACATCATCCAATAAACCCTTAAATACCACGAAAGGTTACGTCACGACGCAATACTAAAGAACTTCAGTTTAACTAATATTCCAGGAAAGTTTTATACTGGCAACACAATCAATCGAAGCTCTGTTGCTAGAGATGAGCCTTATCCTTTCTGATTTTTCCTTCATTGCGATCCAGAGGAATAAAGACCAAGAGACACGTGCTTGTGAAAGCTGTGCTCAAGACAGCACATTGTTGTAAGTGATCTATGGATATACACTCTTACATACGCATTAGTGTCCTTAACAGAAACAAAATTCTCAGTGACAAACTGAAGAAACTTTGGTATGTTAGGGAATGCTAATTAAAAAAAAAATATTCATTCAGCTTAAATAGCTGAGAAACCTTCTAAGGGGCAGGGTGAGCCTCCTTGATAAATTTCTGATCCACTCAACACTTCGGAGTACTTATAAAATAAGTAGCAATAAAGATTTGACATAACCTCTGCATATTGTGAGAAGTAACATAAGGAGTTAATTGACATTTTCCTACCACATATTTTTAGACAAACATAAAACCAATGCGCTGGATCAGACCCAGAGATCCATTAGTCCAATTTCCTCTTAGACAGAGCACAGTATTGAAGCTTTTGCAAGGGCCCTATAAGGTCTACTTCAGGTCTACAAAGGACAACTGCCCTACCTTTATGGCACATGAAGGCCACTGACTACCTATCTTCCACTCTGAAGTCAATTACTTTAAAGTTTTTCCAAAACACCGGTTACAACCCAGGTTAAGATACAAATGTAAATAAATTCACTATTAATAATAAATTTTGTTTAAAAAGTAAATATTTATTTATGTCAGCTATAAGGACAAACTTAGATTTTTCCATGGTAGGTCTGCAAGCTCTGACAGAAAAAACAAGCCATGAAACAAACACGTTTTACTCCGTCTGCATCGTAGACTCTTTGGAAGGAAGACCTAAACAGAAGCCAGCATTTTTTTTTTTTTATTTGGGTTTTATTTTTGATAGGGTTTTTTACCTTTTAAATGCTTCAGCAGGGTTCCTCTCACATTCCCCGGGTTGCAAGAGACTTTGAATAGCAGGATCTCTTAGTTTGTCCTCATATCCCTGGATCAGTCCACTGCGGCAGATTTGTGTAACTAAACCTCTAATAAACCCTCCAACACACAGCGTGTCAGAGTCTTGGGCCCTGCAGAAATGGAAGGCTAGAGCCTGACGATGTAAGCCTCTTTGTAGGTTTGCAGGTGAGCTTGGCCACAGTAACTCAGTACAGAGGGCTGTCTTCCCACTACCGGGCCCTCCTACCAACAATATACCCCAGGCAGCTCCTTTCCCAGAGACAACACTGGTATTATTCCCAGAATTCGCTACAAGAGATGGTTTGTTGGCAGCACTACTGCTGCAGTTAGCTTTCTCCTGGAGGCAGTGCTGAAGCTTGTGGAAAACCCACTCCCTACAGTAAAACGGCTTTCCCTGCAGCAAGCTGGTTTGAGCCATTTTATAAAGCTTCTTCTCTTGGATTTGTCATAAGCAGCAGTACACCTTCAACATCTCAGAGCAGGGAGATACGCATTCATCTCGCGCAGAAAAATCTGCTGCACAGAACTTGACAGAGGTTAAGATAATCAGTTAACCTTTCTTGTAAAACTTAACAGCCTCTTCTCAGGAAGGATGTCACTCCATTTGTATGCTTTATTATGATTAGCGTAACACAATCACAGTTCAGCTGACATCGTGAAGCGGTGTCTGATACCAACGCTCAACAATACTTCTCGTATGGCTCAAAAGTTCATACAGCTCCATGGCTGCATCGGTAGTTTATGCAGTCGTGTGTGTTCCCAGTATACAGGGGAGACAATACATCTGGAAAAACTGAGGGAAAGCCAACTTTTCAGTGTATACTGAATGCCTTTCAACTCTAGGCATTAATCTCTCTGGATATACATCCAGAAAAAGCTGTCCATAATAGTGTTCCTTCTGGGAATTTTATAGAGAAAGTGATTTTTCTTCAGAGTACTATGTACATACCACAAATGTGGATAAGCACCACTTACTAAGAAACGATCAGTTTGGACAGCGAGCTTTGCAGACTTCATACATCTGGGCGAGTGTCTGAGAAGTGCTTCAGATTATGGTTTCTTATGCAGTATAGACGACAAAAAAAAATGTTTACAGCTTCTTATTTCAATACATTCGTAAGTGTCTTCTTCAGGAACTTGGATTCTTACTGAACCTGTTCTCAGGTATCTTAATCGCAAGATGTCAGAAGAGACAACATCTTCCCCTAGAGCTCTGAAATAAAGAAGACAGCACTTTTAACCCTACACGCAAGTCATAATTCAGTCAACTGCAAATGCAGACAACAAAGAATAAAATCAAGGGCAGTTATTCTTTATTTTTGCTTATATTATTAAATTAAGCCAAAAAGCTGTTTCAAAGAAATTTGTTGTTACAAGGTACGATCAGGCACATATTAAAAAAAACCAAAAACATAACAAAACCCAACAAACAGATATGACAGGGGCCTCAAAACCACAGGAGCAATAAGCCTCGTGTTTTCTCCTGAAGAAAACCGAATATTCTCATCTATACCCATATAGACATATATATATGTACCCATATATACAACACATTCATCTTAGAAACGTTCTTCCTAACAAGGCTTCACCACCGAATTCTCTCTTCACCCTATTTTTCTACTGCCGGCTACGGGTTTTTTTGTTTCGTTTTGGGTTTGTTTTTTTTTTTGAAGTTTATTTTACAGGGGAGAGCTGCCGAGGGCTCCTCGCACACTTCTTTGTTCAGGACGTGCCGGCAGCAGGGCGCCCGGCAGGCTCCGGGGTCACGGTTTAATACCCCCACCGCCGACACCTCACGCCTCCCCGCTGCCCCTGTCACCTCGCTCCCCTCGGCCGAGCCCCGTCCCCACCGTGACACCCACAACACCCCCCCCCACGGAACAAAACGGCTTTAACCCCACGCTCCGGTTTCTTTCAGCAAAGGCACAGACGCACGGCTCAAAAGTCACTTCGGCGGCGCCCTGGCAGCCCCATCATCCCCCTTTTGAGTACAACCCCCCCCAAACACAAGCGAAGCGAGCAGCTGGGCAGCCCCCCCGGCCCCGCCCGCCCTTCATCTGCTCCTCACACCCCCGGCGCAGAGCACACACGCCCTGTCCCCCGCTCCCCTCCCCCAGCGTGCACACACACACACACACACACACACACACACACACACCCGGCTCCGCACAAAGATCCCGGGCACAACACCCCCCCCCACACACGCACAGACAGACAGACAGACAGACACACAACCCCGCGCCCCGGTGTCAGCCCCCCGCTCCCCTCAGGTACAGCCCGCCCCGCCCGCCGCCCAACGGTCGCCCCGCCGCCAACCGCCCCAACCGCCGCCCCGCCGGGGACGACCCGCCGCCGCCGCCGCCGCCAGGCGAGGGGCCTCCCCGCCGCCGCTCGCTCACCTCCGCCGCCGCCCCAGCGGCTGCCGCTCCTCCAGGCTCTTCCCCCCCGCGCCCCTCCTCTTCCTCCGAGCCCCGGGGCTCCCGCCGCCGCGCCAGGGCCGCCGCCGCCCCGCTCCGCCGCCGCCGCCTCAGCCCCTGTGATACTCTCCTCCGCGCCTCCTTGACCCCCCTCCGCCCGGCCACGCCCCTCCGCCCGCGGCCCCGCCCCGCCCCGCCCCCTCCGGCGCCTCGCCGCGCCCCCTTCCTCTCCAGCGCGTGCGGCGGCGGGGGCGCGGAGGGCGGGGGGAGGTGGTGGGGGGACGCCGCTCGGCATCGGGGGGCGAAGTAGTCCTCGGCGGAGGGAGACGGGCGGCGCGGCCCCTTCACCGCCCCTTGCCGCCGCCCCCGGGGCTTTGTCCCGGTGTCCGCCGGGCCGCCCGCCTCTCCTCAGCGCCCGCGGCGGCGGGAGCGGGAGCGGGTCCCTCCCGGCGCGGCCCTGCAGGGGGCGGCAGCGCGGCTCCCTCCGCCGGCGGGGCGGGCACGGCCCCGGGCCGGCGTTACCCGGCGTTACCCGCCGTCCCGGCCCCGCTCGAGAGCAGCAAAACTTGAAAAATAAAGGTTCTGGCTGGAGAAAAACCAGCCCCGGGACGCCGCGCTCCCGGCTCCGGTGTGGAAGCACCGTGCGCGGGCCCTCTGCTGCAAGACCGGGTTGTCCTCTCTTTTAACCAAGCCCAGGCCTAATACCTTTATTTTCCCCCTTCTGCCGCACCGTCGCCTTGTCTCATTTTGCCCCAAACAGGCCCATTTCAGTCAGAATTTCCTTGCACCGACGGAGGAAGCGCAGCCTCACGGAAGACGCGCAGCGATTTCGGACGTTTCCCGCCCCTCCGCCTTGCATCTGGCGATGCACACAAGCAAAAATCATTTTCCCGAGGCTTCTGAGAGCACCGGGAGCTTGGCCACAGCCAGGGTCCAGTCCCAGCCAGAGGGATGGGGAGCAGCCCACGCCCTTGCCTTACACCGCGTTAGTGTAGTGACCTTCGAGCTTTACAATTTGTGGAACCTGACAAACCATTAGAAACACGGACCTTAATAGGGAAGAGGGTAGAACTTGTTCCTGGACACCTCTAGGAGACCCCTATGGAGCCCCCTCCACCCTTGACAAGGAAGGGAGAGCTCTCCCCTATTTTGGCTGTGCAATAGCAAGCAAGGGGAAGGATTTTCATTAAAATTTGCTCCTGTCAGAGCTAACTGCATTATTTATGATATACTTTTCCATTAACTGTTGGATCAAGTTCTTTATGATTACTGAATAGTGCCTTCATTTTAGCACGGCTCTGTATGGTTTCATATACCAGGTAACTAAAGCATTGTGGAATACACACTGAATATATCCATATGATAGAACAGAGTGATTTAGGGCCCTTCAAGGAACGTCCCGAGATTCTCTGTAGGAGCAAAATGAAAAATTAAATAAATTCAGTTGGTATACTGAAGAGCTTAGAAAAACAAGTCTGCCTGCTTCTGAAAACCAGTAGAACAAGTTTGAAGAACCTTTGGAAGCAGTGAATTACAAATTTGCAAAGCAATTGGGAGTGGGGGAGAAACAGAAATAGGATTAGTAGTAAGGAAAAGTTGTGTGGTTGTTTTGTTTTGGGGCGGTTTTTTTAAGCTTTCATACTTGGTTGGGTTTTTTTAACCATGCACTTCAGGCAAATAGTCTTCTCTAGGCATTTTTTTTTCCCCCCAGCTGCACCACCCTTCCATTTTGAAATGTTGTGAAAACTCAAGACTTCCAAAACTGATGCTAATACAAGTTCCAAGAGACTTTGAACTGTAAAATCTTTCCTTCTTTTTTTTTTTTTTTTTTTTTCCTTCTAACAGTAAAGGAATAGAGATAGATAACATTCGGAGTGATGGAATTGCGGGTCTGGTCAGCTGAGTTGGCTAGAGACAAAACAGAGTTTGACAGGGGGAAAGAAATTGTAAAAAAACCTGCAAGAAATAATTGTAGATTCAACACCTTAAGAGACAGATCTTAGCACAAACATTAGACTTGTAGATCATGGGGGGGGGGAGGAGATGAAATTAGACAATGGTGAGACCCAGGGGAAAGTGCAGCTTCAGCTTTTCTGACAGCCAAGACAAATGAAAACCCAATTTACATGAAAAGGTGCGGCCAGATTTTACAACATCCGATATGAATATACCACAGCACGAGGAATAATAGCATGGTTTGCTAAAATCAGAGATATTTAAATGTAATCACAATGAAGTTCTAGATAATAATTGTAAAAATACTAACCTTTCCACACTAATACACGAGTTCTACAACTGAACAGATGACAATAATTTGATTTTAGCATGGGTCAGAGGACACAAAACAACTACCCCCACAAAACTAACTTGTGGGTACTGCGTCTGAGCAAAGCTTCCCTTCAGGATATCACTAGCACAGCTAACATGAGGAGTATTAAGTACTTGTGGGAATGACAAGGGGAAGAAGGAAAGGGGAAGGGAGTGGGGAATAGAACTAGGAATAAAGTGCGGCAGGCCCACAATATAATTACACCCTTATCACTGGTAGGATTTTTAGTCTTTTGTTCAAAAGAAGGCAAAATATTGCAAGATCTGAAGTATGACCTGCACAATTCTTTCCAAAAGGATGTATATACGACCTAAGGGTTGGTAGTGGCCTTGCATTGACCCCCCTGAATTATTATTAGGAAGGAAAAGCAGATAGACACTTTCAATGATAAATCCTCCTTTTTTTTTTTTTTTTTTTTTAAATCCTGGAAAAAAAAAAAAGTTCAAAGCGTTAAAAAAAAAAAAGATGAGATTGTCATGAAGCAAGAGGCATAGCCACTTAGGCTGGGATCTTTCATCTGTACACAAAAAACTAAGACCCTGAAGACAACCTTCAAAAGCAAGGAAAGCATTTTGTTATCAAGTTTATTTGCATACTACCTCCTATATATAACGTGACAGCTTAGATGACATCATCCTAGTGAATTATTATAGCTAAGGGTCAGATATTACTGATACAATTGTGCAATGTTGTAGTTAATGAGACAGTATCAGGATAAGAACCAAACCTTATTTTGTGGTTTTGTATAACTTAGTTTGACATAGATAGGAAAACAGCTGTCATATAATTGGATGCAACCTTGCAGGCTACAAGACTGACAGATAAGACCTAAGAGACACAAAGAAGATGAAACAGATCAAAATTTCCTATCTGAAAAAAAAACCAACCTCTCTCTTCTTTTAGCTTCAGTGGTCTGAAGCTCTAGTAACCTTACTGCTTAACCCGAGCCACGTTGTGGCACATGGTTTTAAAATACGATGGGAGCTGTGTGTCATGCATGGGTTTAGGTACAGTTTTACACTTACTGAAATACTAGTCAAGGCCAAGAAAACGCAAAGAAACTTTTCGTAAAAAGATTGCACAAAAAATTGTAACATTATGAAGTCTGCGCCAACACTGAAAAACCTGAGGGGGTGGGTTAAACAAAAATCTGTTATGCTTTCTAAATGACTTGCCACATCTTTTTCAGAATATTAGAAAAGACTATTATGTGTTTTTCAGTTATTTTAACAGTTTCAATATGATATTCTTTGGATATGAAAGTAATCAATCCTGGTGGGCAAGAGAACGTTATTGGTTACAATGAGAAAGGCGGCATGAGGCTGGTACTTAAAGTCATCAGAATCTGAGCCATCATATGCATGTGTCAACTTTTGTTTCCTTTGGATGTAGTTTGGAGCGCTGTTATCGGTTTGTCTTTTTTGTTTCATGCATGACTCTGTCCCACTGCGGGTCCCGTGATCCGGGTGCACGCATGTTCCAGCCAGTTCGGAGCTGGCTCTACACATGAAGAGAGAGAAGCTCCAAATCCTTGCAAGCTTGTCTTTGGTAAAGCTTTTGTAGGCAGTGATTTACATCCAAAAATAAATGTTTTGCAAGGGGGTGGGCCTGAGGCTTGGTTATCTACTTAAACATGTAGTGCTAACTACTTTTCTAACTTTAAGTTACTGATTTTCATGCATAATTATGTATTAATTCAGAGAATTTCATTCTCTGACAGGTAAAATTAGTGAAGTTGATGGTAAATAAAGATAGTGTAGACTTAGCATATCATAAGAACGTCAACATAAAAATTTCATAATTTCCCAAGCAAATAGTGGAAGTCTTGTGACATGAAATATTTAGGCAAAGGCATCTCTCTGATACTGATGTTTCAGGTCTCGGTCCCAAAATCTGTGTAGGATGAGATGCACTTTCACCTTGGGCTTCTCAGTATCATGTAAAATACCTCCATGAAATGATCTGGAAGGCCTGTACGTGAGCAGCCCATGTTCAGCCTGGCACCCACTGCAGTGTTGTGGGTCCCTTTCGGCAGGGCTGCCGCTCCACTGGTTGCTTCTCAGCCTGGGGAGGTGCCTGGGGTTGCTCTGTTCCACCCACAGAGCTCTGCACCTCTCCTTGCTGAGCTTCACAAGGTTGCTGCCGGTCTGATTTTGACATTCAACAAGGTCCCTCTGTACTGAAGCTTGCTGTTTGCCATGCCAGCGACATCTCCTGTGTAGCGCAGTGCCTTCCACAAGTTGCACTGTGTCATCACGCAGGCTAGCAATGAATATGCCTGAAAACATCAGCCCCCTGGTATTGATCTTGGAGCCCCCTGCTAGTCACTGGCTGCCACATGGATGTTGTGCCACGGGTGGCCATTCTCTGAACCAAACCATGCAACCAGTTTCCAACCCACCCGATCATCCATTCCTCCAAACCATAATTCCTCAGCTCCTGAATGAGAATGCTACAGGGGGTGTCAGAAGCCTTGCTAGGATCTGGTTAGATCACATTCACCATTTGCTGATCATCCACAGGGTCAGTCATAGTCAGTTGTGCTGGTAAGGCACAGTTTGCCTGACTACTTTGTCGCATACTTGGGAATGGACTCCAAGAGTATGTGCTTCATGAGCTCCTCAGAAACTGAGGTGAGGCTGACCATCTAGTTCCCTGCATCCTACTTCTTGCCTTTTTTAAAGAGGAACATAATGCTGGGTTGTGGTTTGTTGTTTTTTTTTTTTCCCAGTTATCAGAGACTTCACCTCATCATTGTGATTTTGAATAGATGAAGGCAATAGTGTTCTTTTACATAAGAATATAGCTAGGAAATATAATAGTTCCTTTCAGCTCCTTCCTCAAGCCTTCCTCATTACCCAGTAATTTAGGTAGAAGTACTATCTATACCATCTATTGAAACTGGATCTCAGTGAACAAAGGACGGAAGAAGGATTGAGCTGAAGCAAAATTAAACAAAAGATCCTGGATAGGATAATGTGGTGGCTGGAACACTTGGCCAGGAGAGGAGGGAGCTGTATTCTCGTTTCCCACTGAAAAGGAAATTGTTCCCATTTCCAGGCTGACAGTGTTAATTTCTAGGTCATTACAGAACTGCCACCACCACAACATATTCTAGTTGCACTTTGGTAGAAAAATGGCTATTGTGCTTTGGGTTAGGAAAGGCAGTTATCTGCTCCCTGATAAACAAGGGCCAGGACCTGTGCCCTCTTTCAAATAACAGCATCTGTCCTGTAGCCACAGAAAAGGGAAGGAAGGAGGTTTCCAACCACATATCCTCATCCTTTGTGCAAATACATATATGCATTGAATACCCCAGCAATGGTGGATGGTCATTTGGTAGCTTAAAAACAGAATCGAGACAAACACAAAAGGCCAGCTGCCTATGCCTGGAAAAGAATCATGGGTGGGAAGAGAAGGCAGATGGGGAGAGGCACCCATACTGCCTGGCTCAAGGCACTTACCAGCTGGCAGCTCACCCTCCTCCGCAGCACGGGAGCAAAGAGGCAGGGCAGGTAGGCCTACCCGAGCTGGAGTATCAGCAAGAAGTAACACATCAAAAGTACAGCCAAGCTGAGCTGCCAAAAACAGAGCAAAACACAGCAGCAGTATTGCAGATACCATAATTACATGAATGCCTAGGAGCTTGGGTATCTTTTGTATCACGTGTAGTTATAACTGTGATTGTATCTACTACTATGTGATACTATCATCCTAGTAGTAAAATTGCTCATCACCGCTATGCTGTCAAGAAAAACGCTTTTCCAGATGGCTATTCAAAATAGGAGCCTGGTTTAAATACTGTGAATTGCTTCTGGAGTTGCCTTTTTCTTCCTGTCTCTTGACATGAGAGCACCATCCTCTCAATGTGGGCATCAGGACTGCACACTGAATTTAACCAATAGTCTAGGAGACACTTTTATGCCTCCTGGGCAAAATCCCAGGCATTGGCTTTGAAGATTTGCTGCAGCATCTTTTTTTTTTTTTTTAGTATGTATATATACACACAAATATGCGTCTGCACAGAACTAGGAAGAGATGAATCTTTTATTTAATAATTGATACCCAACCTCTGATACTCAGTGGGCATGGGTTTAGCCAGGTGTGTGGAAAATGCATTGCAATTTTTAGGCAGCTAAACAGAAAAAAAATCCAAAACGACTGCTTTTAGTATCTAAAAAATGCGTGTTGATGTTGTGCTCTGGAGTGCCTATAGCCTGTTCAGCCTGTGTCATTCTAACCTTGACTATTGCTGTGTATACAGGAACATGAATATACTTCAGCTTCCTCCTACCTTCAAGTAACGTTACCCAGTATTTGTGCAATATGAATTACGGTATAACCTTACCATTCCATTTAACAACAGTTGACAATGTACAAAGACAATCAAAATTAATAACGAAGTATAATATTCTGGAAGACAGGCACTGCATCTTTTGGATGAAAACTTATGAGGAACGGGGCAAAATTTAAACACTGTTAAATGATGGCATGAAAATGTCTGTGGAGTGGAAGGAAAAAATCTGCAGTAGTAAGCCATAAGAGAAAACTAAATCAAGAAAGTGACTTTTTATGCGAGTTGGACCAGAAATATATTCAGTATCATTCTCAGACCGCATATGAAAAAAGATAATCAGTTGCCTAAGAATATAATACCTATATGAATAATCAGAATTACCACAATAACAGAAGACTTTATGCTGGCACAAGATTTTGTATAAACTTAGTTAAATCTAACAAAATATTTGATTTATGTGAGAAATGAATAAGTTGTAAACTTTGGGAAATTTTGTATACAAATAGCTGAAGTCCATACTATATATTCCTCAAGTAATCTCACTGTTTTCATCAGTTGGTGTTACAAGCAGCATCTGAATGCTTGCCCTGACCTGCTCAGTGATCTTGAGCAACTCGTGTCACCTTACCTGCTTCTATTTCCCCATCAGTACAATAAAAATTATAAATCTTTCCTGTCTCCTTCTTATGCCTGGTCAAATGGCAAGCTAAAGCAAGATTTGCCAAAATATTTTGTACCGCTTCAGTAACACAAGGTAGCCATAAACTTGCTCTGACTGGCTAAGTTTGACTGATGTGTCATTGAATCAGCATAAACTATCCAGGCTAAACCATGCGTAATAAATAACCAAAATAATTTTTGCTGTATATGCTCTTACAAACTTCTGCCCTAAGCCTATAGTAGCTCATAAGCTTTTATGCGTGAAGCCATGCTGATATCCTGTAGTTAATTTAACTCATTTTCTCTCCATGTAGTTTACCTCGTGTCTTAACACAGTTTCTTGTTATCTGCAAATTCATGCATTTTTAAACACTATCCTGCAATCCTTACGTGGGCAGGCTCCCTGTTTGACAGGATCCCCCAGGTCAGTAATCACTTGCTGTTGCACTTCTGCTGTTCTGAATTTGTGGGTGCTCCATAAGTCATTGTCCTAGAAGCGAGAAAATGCCAGGATTTATTTTTGCCTGTCCTTTTAAACAAACTTCACCTGAACAGGGAGCAGCCTGCTGCGTCTGAAGCTGGGGAGGCATTCTACCATTCATTGCATTAGCTGCAAGACTACTACATCTATCAAATGCAAATTTGGTTTTATCTGTAAGCTAAGCTTCCAGAGTTATCAGCATTTTGGAAAATAGTATGGAATGCAATCATGCCCATCTTTATTCCTTAACGTAAGGCATGCTTAAAATAGCAAATACAGCTCCTCCTTTCTTACGAGGAGACTCAAGTAACACAAAGCACGAACAACAGCTCAGCGAGAGCACTGGAGGAGCCGGGAGCAGAAGAGGGCAAGCTCAGAGCTGTCTTGGTGGCCCTTGCTGGCCATGTTGCTCATAGGGTCACAGGGCAGCTCTGGCCTTTGCCCTGCCCAGGCAAAACCAGGGAAGTAGAGTGTAAAACACTGCTTCAGCATCTTCCATCACTTCACTGAGTTCTATTTGAAAAGTCATACCCATTGCTTGTAGAATTATTTTTATGCTTACTAAGTTAGCAAATACAAATAATCAGCATAATCCTAAAAAAACTGTAATATAAACTTTTTTTTTTTTTTTTTACAGTTGCGGCCACTAAAAATGTTATAGACACTCAGAAAATGAAATTATTCATGACAAATTGTAATCAACGGGGATAAAGTTACAAGTGATATTTTTTAATCTATTTCACTGCATCTATGAAATCACTTGATTAGTCCTTTTCTAACACATTTCTAAACACAGGGAAAATACATAGTGAGATAGTGAATTTTTAGGGTGTATTTTGGATAAGTTTGCTTAGATTACTTGCAGATCTTCTGGATCTAGAAAAGAAAGAAAAAATATAGTCCTAAAAATGTCCTATTAGACTTTGAAAATAAAATGAGAAAGACAAATTAATGTTGGTTGAAAAATAGCATTTGCATTTTGTGTGGAAGTGAATTTAGTTTGATCATTAATGTCCTTTGATAAGCAGAATTTCATCCACTTCCCCTAAACAAGAAGCTCACTATTTTCCATCTTCCAGACTGTCTATTCTAATGGACTTTAAAAACCCAAAATAATTCCTTTTATAAAGGGAATAAAAAGGAAAGAATCAAATTATGCTTCCTCGTGCAGCACAGTAGAATAACTCAAAACCTTAGACGCATACTGGAAGAGAAGACTTATCAAAGCAGCTAACTTTTCAACTTGCTATTTTCCAACATGACAAAATAGGTGTTTTACGGAATAAAATTTAGTTTGGCACGTCATAATAGTAAAATTAGATTTTTCTGCACCTACCAGACACAAAAGTCACATGGTTTACTTATACCTTACAAGCTGAAGGTAACTCAGGAGAGATCCAGAAAGTATATAAAGTTGATTCACGGCAGATAGTGACTTTGGATATTAAATGGTATTTGTAGAAATTCACAAAGCCCACTGTTCTCTGAAGGACAATGCCCGCAGATATGTAGATGGCGTCAGTGCAGATGCATGTAGAGCTGCACTGAACACTGCAGTATGAAATAGAAAATGCAGGTAAGCTTTGCTCCACAGAAGCAGCAGTTGGAGCAGGAGAGTATTCTTTTCTGTGCCTGTGAAGCATGCGGTAAGCCACTGCAACCTAAAGAGTAGCAGTAATACCAGTAACAGCAACAGCTTCCACGATTACCCTCTTTTACAGTAATAGGCAAAAAGTTCTCCTAAATTGACAGACACAGACCTTTCCAAAGTAGTTTGGATATCAATGGCATTTGTTTTGGACCAGTCAGTGTACAGGGAACCTGGAAAATAAATGGGATGATGGCTTTGAAACAGCTCTTCAGCAGCATTGACTGTGATGATGCGTTACTGAATATCTTACTGTTCACTATTAACTATCTCCTGCTGTTCAACTTGCATTACTAAATACCCTGCCTTTTCTGCATTGCATTAGCACACTGTAGAAATCCAAACTGAAGTCAAAATCCAGGCCACATGTTCAAAGCTCAAAGGGTTTGGGTACGGGTTGTTCCCATGAGTGCCTCATCTCATAAAATCCTGTTGACACTCTTATGAAGCAGACAATGAAATAGAAACCTGTAAGAAGAGATGAAGATCCGTCTTAAGCAGCAGATGGTTTATGACGATAGTTTATGACTATGGAATACACTGCCCAAAAGGATTAAAGGATATTTAGATGTAGAGCAAGACTCTATTTTAGCTTTCTCTTGAAAGCAAGTCTCAAAGTCTAAAAAGATGCAAATGGAGTTGAGGTTAAAAGAGAAAAAAGCATTAATTTGATGATACAGTTCCTCTGAAAAAAATTAATACTAGTGTGTGTTGAAAATGGTGTATTACACTAAACAGATTACCGGTCTGACCTATTCACCTCCTTATAGGTGAATTCCTGGGATCCTGAACCTGCAGGAAGACTGAAGAAGAGCACAAAGTCTGTTTTGTTACATAGTCATAAGCAGCAGACAAAGGACAGAAGATAAATTGTCTTTGCTGGCTACTGAGTCTTAGCAAGGCCAGTCAGTACCTTAGTGCTGGATATACTTAGAAACATTAAGAGGTGGCACATAGGACCTTGAAGCTGAGGATTTAGCAGAAGAAAAAAATAGAAGGATTTAAATGGATTAAGTGGGTGATGGGACTCATGCAGAAGGAGGTGGAGATAACTCTCACTATCTAGTAAATGAGAAGAGGGAGAGATGATAAATGGAGTCCTGAAGCATCCACAGATTAAGTTATCTGGGTGGGAGGCAGGTGTGAATTGCTGGGGAAGTGCAAGGACTAACGGGATTTTTCTATTTGCTGGTGTAAAGTAAGTTCCCCTTCATGTGACATGGTCACAATGGTGGAAATGCTTGGCGCTGTGCCTATCCATATACGTATTATCTAAGGACTGGGGACTAATTCTCAGCACAAGAAGAGAAGGAACCTTCCGTGTCCCACTAGAGACTCAGTGAAGTGAAACAGAAGGACAGCAGAAAGATCAGCCTTGACATACATAGGAAAAAGTCATTAGTCACCATGGCAAAGAATCTTACTATGGAGAGGATTCAAAGTAGTCTGTAGAAGACTGAGAAAGCTGCCTATACAGCAGATAAACATGCTGCAAATGTTGCTAGGAATCAATTACATATTCATGACATCAACAGGTTTTCAATCTCGTTGCCAAGAGTCTAATTTTAAAATACTTTTGGAACTGCTTTCAGATCAATCTTTATTTCTCAAGTGATAAGAATCTGTTTGGTGGCTCTGACTCCATTATCATATCTGCCATGTTTTGCTACATGTATTTATTTTCTTCCCCTTTGACTGCTAATCAAGAGGGTAATCACTGTTACCCTTACAGTAAATCAAAATGAACAGATTAAAGCCAGGTTTATCAGAAGTTCTATTAGGTTTTGTCAGAAAAATAGAAAATAAATTCAATGACTTTCTAATTAAGAATGATAAATTGTGTCCCTGTATTAAGCTACTATATTAACTCCTCATGTTAAGACACTAATTAGTGTCATTGCCATAATAGAAAACAATAGTTGTTTCTTTCCTTTGACAAGTGCTCCAGATTTCAGAAATCACTGAAAGTCAAGTAGACACTTTCTACTTTGCAACAGCTTTTAAGGAAAGTGAATAGTTAAGTGGCTGTTTTTAAGGAGTTTTAGACTCATCCATGTTGTCTCTTACACTGTATTCATAGCATTAAATTCAGTGGAAGAGAACTAAGTGTTTTACTACTAATTCAGAGTCTTACTACTGGAGGTTATAGCATTCATGTGTATCAACTGCTTTATAATCCTATTGACATAAACCTAAGTCAGATGTGACTAGTATACAAGTGCAGTGGTGACCACAGCAGTTGTCCCAGCTTTATCATCTAGCAAGACTATGCTTTCATTTAGTAGAAGTACTTTTTCAATGGTTTCATACTTACATTTTCTTCTTGTTTAAGCCATGCACCTTGACTGTGTGCATGGGCTGATTACGTTCTTTAGATTTTTGGCTGCATTCTCAGAGGGTTACAACCACTAAATCCCCTACTAGCTCATTAAGTAGCTAGCTTGATTTTTCAAAACACACCTTGAGATCCACCCACACCATGAAGAGTAATTCCGTCCAAATGAAATCAAATTATATTTAACCGGGAAATTTAATTATGCCATGGCAATAGGTATTTTTTGGATGCCATAGATTAGATGGATTAATCAGATGCTCAGGAGGTAGGTGGTTGATATTGAAAAGGCAAAATTGTTTGCACTGTATGTACAGACAATTCTGAAACTGCCAGCCAAATCAGAAAGGAAGGATTTGCATTTGTACTTTTAATGAGAAGTGGATTAGTAGAAGCTGTGCAGTTAGAACAGCTAAAACAATCACCATTTTAAGCCAAGCAGAAGAGTTCAAAAACAATGTAAATTTTTAATAAATACAGCATCACTGGATGGTGATTGACAGCTTCAATATTATCTCACTATAAATGTGTAATTAGTTGGGTAATTCAGCTTTCTGAGGAACATTATTAACTATATTAGAATTGCAATCAACTCAGGAAGTCAGACTCCTAAATACACTGAAGCCAACGCCTGTTTTTATACACAGCATCTGGGAGGGAGAAGGGATAATGAGTGCAAGTGGAGATAGGACAATGCAACACAAGTATTTTAGGAACCTAGACCCAGATATTCCTTAGCTTGTGTCTGAACTGGAACTGTTTCCAGCTCCACAATGGGGCAAGACCCCAGTATAAAAGCAGTCCCTGCCCTGGAAGCAGCATGGAGCTGGGGCAGGGAGATGGTCCGAGATGCTGCAGGGAGAGTGCAACAGCAGCAGCAGCAGACCTTGTGGGTATGGAGTCAGAGGAGAGTGTATATATGTGTATATAATTATATTCATGTTCTGATTACATAGCCAGATGACTCAAACACATGTTGCTCCTGTTCCTAGGAGCATAGAAAATTTGGACCACACCAGGTGCCACAAAAAAACCCCATATAATGGCTGTCATCACGCTGGTTTGTAAGCAAGGCACATTGTCACCTTTATGAAAATCTGCTTCATTAAGAATAACATCTATGTGACATTTTCATTTAAACCTAATGACTGCATAATTATTAATTACAGTAGCTACAGAAGCAAAATCCAAGGGAAGCTGGAATCTCAGTCATACAATTCTTCACCATTGCCAAGTACTTTCAGATTACTTCACCCAGAAAAAAAAAGCAGTTAGCCATTATTTTTGAGAAGCAGTCATCATGAATATAGAAATTCTGCTACAGACACTGAAGATTCTTCTATGTCAGGCTTAAAAAAAAGAATTATAAACAGCATTTTTAAAAAAAAATGTTTTATTATGACAATTTAGTTTATTCAAATCACACCTTGAAGCTGCCAACATATTGAACATACACATCAAATAATATTGTTCAGCATTGCAGTAAATACTGTTGAGTTAATAACTAAGCATGATTCTCATTATCAGTGAGTTACAAAATTATATTCTATTACTAATAACATCTGGGCGAATCTAAATCTGCTTTCTCCTATTTAAGCTTTTGGTACTTCAAATATTTCATTTAAATTTGTGAAGTAAACCTAATTTTTTGTTTTAATCAGTTTCAGATTATTTGAGCTGTGCTCCTTGCAATTAGAAAAGCCCCCTTTTAGCAAGTCGAGGGAGAAAAAATTGGAATTATGTCAACCACACAGAATAATCTTTTACAGTTAGTTTTTCAAAATTGTAGGATACTTTGAGAGGAAGAAGCATTTCTGATGCATTTCAAATTTGTCAGTATTTATGTCTGTTGTTTGTTTGGTTCTTTTTGCTTCCTTAAACAGATTGTATATTTAGAGTAGAAGGTAAAGTTACACCATCCCCTCTGCTTCAAGTATTTTTTCCCATACTGAAGTAATGAGCCAGATTACAGAAGGCAAAGATAAAAGTGGATGAAAAATGGATTAAGCTACACTAATCATGCTCAGTGTGGTTGTCTGAAAATACATAAAGAAATACCATAAATGCCATTTTTTATAAAGGTTTCACATTAAAATTTGCATTTTAAGACCTCTTTGTGGAGTTAATTTTGAAGGATGGCAGCATTAGCCTGAAGTAACCTTCAGCTAACTTTCAAACTTCCACTTAAGTATTTTAGTTAGAGCCATGTTTCTGTAGTCTCTCTGCTTTAATCTTTGCTCACATGTCTAACTGCATGAATGAGTAGTCTCAGAGTCCAGTTGGACTACCAATGTCTTTAAAGCTGAACATGAGGTTCACACATAAGGTTTTGGATCTGGCTATGTATCCTAAATAACTCTGTGCATATTGGCCTGGGGAGTACCATCTAGCATTTGAGAGTGTGTGTGTATATATATGCATATGTATTTGTGCCAGAGGAAGCTATGTGCAGGCAGACATTTAATGTATGCTTATCTACCACACAAAGATGTCTGTCTGCCTGTGAGAACCCAGGTTAGTTGTGAAAGGATACCTGTACTGAAGAGACCACAGATGACTTGGACACCTATTAAAAATTTGATCCTTAGAGCTGAACTGTTTTTCTTTTGGTATTTAGTATATGCAGCTATTCAGATTTGTACATATTAAATATATTCATAATAAAACACTATGAATCTTCATTGACATTTGGGGCCCTTTGGAACTTCACTTAGTATCAAATTTGTCCTGTCATGATTTGTTTATAATACAAACAGGAAAACTTTACAAACTGCTTGGTAAGAAAAAATATTATATAATATTATATATTATTTATATCATAAATATATTATTATAAACCAGCAAATCTTTGCTTAAGAATGAGTGTCCCTTAACATACCGACATCAGCATTGCAAAATTGAGAAATGTTTATGAACCAGCACTCAGTGAACACCAATACTCCTTTGTTAAATAGATGCTAGTAAACCCATTTATCTGCAGAAAATGCTAAGGGTATGCACTGCAGTAAGGAAAGATACAGCAGCGCAGCATCAAGAGCAAAGGCATCTTTAAGAAACATGGGGCTAGAAAGGCTGTGACTACTGCTAGGGGTCTAGGCAAACATTTCAATAAGTTATAGAGAAGCCAAACACAAGAATATCTGGAAAGGTGGTTTTTATGGTCATAAAATGACAGGCAGGTGTGCTACAACAGTGTCTGGGCAAGAGCAGTGTAGCAAGGCTATTGATGTACCAAAGGTCTTTGGAGTCAGAAAATTGAGAGGGGAGAGAAGTTAGGAAGCCTTGATAGGGAAATACAAAGTCTATACCGAAGGACAAAGCTTAGTTCTAAAGGTGGAAAAAACATAGTTAATAATAGTAAGAAACAAGATCCTGGAATGGGGGAATTTAATTACAACACCCATTATACACTTTTAAAGAGTTCTGGGACATGGAAGACAGTATAGAAAAAGGACAGTGTAGGCTTTAATTAAACACAGAACATGGAACTGGCCGTCTAAATCGTTACTTCTAGGAGGCAAGGACAAGTGCAGAGCTGTGTAAATGTGTGAACAGAATTTTGGGTAACAGCCCTGCAGATTTCTGAGGAAAATACTTTGACAGATGCCAAGTGGGACTACTTCTCCTTATGTTGAACCCAAAGGCAACAAAAAAAATTAAAATTACTTCATGGTATCCAAGAAAAATCTAAAAGAAATCTTGATGTGTAAGGCTTGGAGTTTATTTTTTCCCCAGGTCTGGAGTGAGGTATTGGAAAGAAAAGAGACTAATGGTCTGATTCAGATAAAACTCAGACACTACTTTTGGCAATTCAGGACAGTTTTCTTCCCATGCAAAGACTAATTCTCTTGCTCTTGTTACATACTTAACTGCAGTTAAAGCATTGATCCAACTCCTCATGCAGTTTAAACATGTCTGCATCCATAAACATGAGCAGGAATGTGCTTACTTAACTTTAGCCAAGGATCTTAGTCCACTGCCTTTGGCAGTTAAGTGGTCCGAAATGGCAGTCTGCCAGAAGATCAGAAAGCTTACTCACTATCTTTATACAAAAATCATAGTTCATGAACAGAGTTCTTAGTGACAAACCATCACTGAGTCTTTTAAAGTGAGTTCACAAAAGTGTTTATTTTTAACTATGCAACAATAGATTCTTGGTGATGACATTTGAAAAAGCCTATCATTTAAATGACAGGGAAGGGAACATGGTGAAGGTTTGCTATTTGCTAGTCAATGCTTTGCATCTGTTTCTTGGAGTACTATTTCTATTCAGTATTTTTCATGAACCTTGTCCTAATATAATGTGACAACACCACAATCATAAGTAGCCAGGAGTCCATGACTCAAGGACACCAACCATGACAGGAACAGACTTTGGATGGGGAAGCAGATGAGACCAAGACAAATGAAAATGGTTCTGGTGGTGTCAGCAGGAGACTGGACAGGACCCGTGAGATACACACATCCTAGATCAGAGTTGCATGGTTAAGTCTATAGTAATGTAGTAATGAGAAAGACAGCGACCATCAGTGAACGCAACAGAGCCAGGACAAAAACACATGTGAGATTTCAGGTCCTCTGTGGCTGGAACACAATCCTTGTACTCTTTCTAGGTCTGCTCTGGAGCAAAACCACCCTTGCATGGTGTCAGTGGTATGGCTGGTTGAGACAAAAATACTTGTGAAAGAACAATTCCACCTCTGAACACATTCAGCATCAGTTTTCTCAGACAGTTGTCTTTGCACCTCTAGGATGCAATGAAAGTTGTTGGGCACTTCCTGAATAGATTGTAGGGGGTTTGGAGGAATAAAACTGTTGTTTACCCCACACACATTTCAGTCTGGAAAGGTTATAAAAATGTGTACATTTAAAACCTTGCTAGCTCTGTACAAGTTTATGGTAATTCATGAATATGAAGTATTTTAAGCACATAAAGTGCTTAGTCACTTCCTTAAAAATTCAGCTATCCATAGTAAAATGAACCTTCTGTTTCTCACTGATGCGAGTTCCATGCCATGCAAGTAGTTATGTCCAAGAAAAGAATCGCCATTTATATACCTGTAGGTAAGAAGATAACCTCTATATTTAAGTTTTTATATGTATTATCTAACATCAGATAGTGGGATGGCAATATTGCTCACAATTTCTTTGTTGACTCACGTCTGGTTGGCTGCTCAGTGTTGATGTGTATGTTTAATTCTTGGAAAAAAGGAATTAGTTGACTGAACATAGATTTAGGGTTAGAAGACTCCATGTTTTCCAAGATAGCATTCTATAACCCATTTAATTGTAGAAAAAAATAATCAGGGAAACCAGTCAAGTACTTCTAGGACATGCCAAAGTCTTCTTTTAAGCCTTGTTAGGTATTACTAGTTACTGGGGGAAAAGGCTTTGAGTCAGACATCTGGAAGCAAATCAGTCACAACATTCCTGCAGCCTTTGGAGCAAAACACATAGAGTGGAAGGCAGGAGAGAAAAATGAAATCTCAGAGAATGAGTTACCCTCTTCCAGTCATCAAAATCTCATACATTTAATTTGTCTTGGTTGTGCTGATCTGCACAAACAGTGAGAGTAAATCATACTGAGTAATCCCCCACAATGGACCACTACAGATAACCACAGATATTATGTGACATCTCAATTACAATGATATATCTTTCAGATCTTTATTTCTACTCATCTGATGGCACAGATGTTATAGTACCTGCTATCTTCCACAAACATTTTCCATTCTCTTTGGAAAAGTACTTTCTTTCAAACCCTTTTTCACCATAGGGGACAAAGCTGGAATGCAAAGTTATCACCTACAGTCAGAGCAATAGCTGGTATACACTGGATCACTCTGAAGTGGCAGAGACCTACGTGCTTTAGCAAATATGGAGTTTAACACTTTAATCAAGTAGGTAACTGCACATATATTAAAGCAACAGAGGAGAAAACATGGTTTCCTATGGCTTCGCTTTACACTAAAATGCAAAAATCAATTAAAGGCTTTCCCATCAGCTGGACATTCTTGTTTCTCCCATGTTAACTCTCTGGGGTTCAGTTCACACTATAGCCCTTCCTTCAGCACAGACACCAATACTTTATTTTGCTAGTTCCACAGAACCAGCAAGAACTTTGCATTTCTGGGGCTATTACTCTTCCATTATATCTGATATAAAGTAGCAAATGGATTCACAAATAATGAATTGGAGATACGCATTACGATTGCCTGATTCCATGAGACACATTTGTCTTAGGAGGCCTCATTAGGAAGGTACATACTTCCAGAAATATAGTTCCTCTTTTCAAGGCAAGCAGCAAAACATACTTTCCAGTTCCAATGTAAATAAAGTATTTGAAGATAAGGCTAAAGGAACATGTAATTACATAATACCAACCAGCCAGAGATACCTAATCTACAGCCACGGATAGAAGATTGATAGAAGCATTTAAAAGAACATCAGTTTAAGAATTGCTTCATTTTCTCCCTTTGAAAATTAAAAAATAAGATAACTCATTTGCTCTGAAATAATTTTTCAGTGTGACTTACTGGCTTGTCAAGGGTTCCTAAGATAAATATCCTTAGATCTTTACATGTCCAGGATTTGAAGATCATACTTAAGTATTTTGATTACTTTTTCCCCTGAAGAACTGAATCCACTTGTTATTGTGTAGCTCGTGAATTAAGCCTCTATTATAACAGAGATTTCTAACACCATCATTAGACATGCCAGCATTTTCTGAAGTAGTAACCAAACTTTTAATTCTAATAAGTCTCATATAATTACATTATGTGAAATGCAATAGTGAGATGAGCTTGCTAAATCATTTAAAATGTTAGCTGTCCTAAGTCAGGCTTTACTAGTACAGTTATGCCCAGTGGTTTAAGGGGTAAAGGATGGGTAAAGACTACTTTCTGCCAAGAAAAAGCTCTGTACAGCTAAATGAGTAGAAATTCATAGAAATAATTACACTTTTCTGCCTTGAACCTTTGCATGCCATGGGACAAAGTATTTCAGACAGAATATTTTACAGCAATTTTGTTACATTTAACTGAATGACTTAAATCTTCTTTCCATTTATTTTAATGTCTACAATCTCCATTGCTAATACCATGGGTTCTATGAGTTTACTTGCAGGGACAGGTGATTTAATGCTGTTATATGGTGTAAATCCCTTTTCCAGGATGAAAAGAATCCCTAGGGAATAAAGTAAAATTCCCTTCCTTCTTTCCATTTGTTTTGTCTTGTTCTTGCAGCAATATAAAGTTTCACTTTTCAGAAGTATGTCTGAGAATACATTTGATCATGTAAGAAATTAATTAAGATTACATGCTTATATATGCTTTAGGAATTATGTATTTCCAGTACCTGAGTTTTTATATCATCCTGGGGCATACTGAAAAGCCCACTGGAAGAGTAATCTAGAAAAGAAAGTGTTTTGAGAATCTAAAAAAACCAAAAAACCACCTCATATCAGAGAATTGATTTTCTTCTCTATCTACAGAAACAAGTCTTGAACATGATTAAGGCACTTAAAGTTTGATTTTAATAATCTTTCTGGCAATAAATTGTGTTGTATTCTACAGGTGGTTCCATTGAAGTGGACTAAAGTATTATATACTCAGTTCTAAGAGAACTGGCTGTTAGGCCTTATCCCTACCTCAGGCTTAGAGTAACTTAAGAAAGAGGATATTAAATATGAGTATGCTTATGCAAAGGAAGGCTGAAGAGTCACAACAGAATGCAAATTAATCAGTTTGGCTTTTTCACTAACAGCATATATAAGTAATTAGGATAGCAGATTTTCAGATGAGGTACCCTTCTGAATGGTTTCCAGCTTCAGAGATTATACCAAGTGGCTCATGTGAAAGGACTAAATTAAACATCTATTACAATATACTTGTCATCTTTGGTCAGTCAATATATCAAAATATTGTTCAGGCTTCTAAGCCTGGAATTTTTAGAAAAAGAAGTACTTATATTACAAGTTGGAATTTTGCCATGGGTAATAAATTAAGAGCCATGAACTGTTTCAAGCAGCATTGCAGTAATTTGCAGGAGCACATTAAAAGCAATGAAGATACTTGAATGTTTCTTTTTAAACAGTAGAAAGGGAAGTTAAAATATAAATTAAAATATTTCTAGAAATATCTAAATTGTTTGCATTTCCACACCCTATTGAGAAACTGCATGACAAATCACATTCTCAATCCATTTTCAAATAATCACTAGAAGGGTTAACTCATGAGAATTGTATCCTGTACATGATGTAAACCAGATGCAGGTGTATTAGTGACTTACCTCAAAAGAAGAATTGAGTTTTTTGTATTACCTAAAGTTTTCTAAAAATCATGTAGAATTTAAAAGATACAAGTGAATCCAAAGTGGGACCAGTAAAATTTCTTTTTCTTGTTAGTTACCTGCTTGCTGTGGAGTTTCTGTGAACACTTGTTAGACACTTGTTTAAACTTCTAGGTTTCCAAGTGCTCTTGCAAATGTGGTGTTTCATTTTCAGAAATGCCTGGCTGAAATATCAATGATTAGGCTCTTAAGCGGACATTTGCTCTTTAACAAAATTACTGTATTCAGAAGACAGGTGGTGTTCCTCACTGTGAAATTACTACCTTCTGATTCAGAAAACTGCTGATATATCTCAAAAAGTCCACCACATGAATAGTCACATTACTTTTTCAAAAGTCTTAGCTGGCAAGTTGAAGAGGACAGATTATATGTCATATGGCATTGCTTCCGATTCTTTGGCTGACTGAATCTATCCTGTGAAATCAGAAAATTAGCAAGAACTACTTTAATTACATCTCAGAGGAAAGCAGGAGGCATGATGTGCTCCTTGTCTGACCCTACTTTCGGGCTGTAGCAGAAGCAAGGGCAGTACGCAAGTGGGAAGCAAGGCACTCCCTTATACCTCTTGTGTGCACTATCAGATCTTGAGAAGGATGAGCTCTTGGGTTGCTGTAGCTCTGTATGCATAAAGGAGAGTCAGCCCTTCCCTGGCAGTCACCAAAAGCATCAGGTCATCTCTTTCCTAATAGAAATATTCTAGGCAGGGAGAGATGCAATTAGCTGAAGACAGGCTGGTTTGGTCGGTCCTCCAGGTTCAGATAGCAGAGATAAGCATCTTAGTGCTCATTCCCCACTCTCCTGCTGCAGCCTCTCCCAGTCCGTGGCTTCCCCCTGTGTCAGCTGCCTTGCAGCATTTTTTTGGTGATGGTGTGGCTGGTACCTTTCCAAGCCTGCTGCAGAGGGGTGGCACTCAGCAGCATTTGGGTGGCTGGGTGCTGGTAGGAGGCACAGCTGGCTCTGTATCTGCACCTACATCACAGGAGTCACCAGCCACTATTCTGCTGGCTTCCAGCTTCCTTTGATTCGATTACCTCAAATTCAAATTAGAAGCAGCTTTCCATATGCTGACATACCATGCAGGGAGTGAGATCTTCCAGGGGAAGGACTGGTGGCAAAGACAAAGTGCAATCGTACTATTCAAAACATGTGAGGAATGAAGTAATATGGGCTATTCCTCCCACTCCTTGCAGGCTTTCATCAGAACTGCAGCCAGCTGAAGGCATTGATCTCAGGCTGCAGTCTTCTTGGAAGGTAGTCCAAAGAGCAGGGAATTCACTTACAGAAGAATTAAAGCCTGTTTCAAACCTCAACACTCTCCAGTCCAAGCACTTTTTACTTTTTTTTGGCAGCCTTTTCTTCCTAAAGCCACACAACCGAAATAAGTTCAGGTATTTTCCCCTGAGGAATACAGAGGGAGACACTCATTACAGATGTTATCAGGTAGTTTTACCATCTATTGAAATACAATAATTTACCACAGGTATGGGTGTACAATAAAGTGAATAAAGTTGACGTCCACTGGTTAGCCTCCTAATGAATGAGGAAAGGGCCAAGCTATGACTGAAGTGCTGTGGAAGGAATGCACTATTTTGCCCTTCCACTTACTAGAAAATTCGGGTCAGTGACAGCCAATCATTTGGCACCATGCTTTACCATTTACAGCAATGAATACAGCAGCTTTCAAAATCCTGTTGTAAGTATTGAGCATGCCCTATATGCCTTTCAGTCCATCCGACATGATTACAGAATCACAGAATAGTTTGGGTTGGAAGGGACCTTAAAGATCTAGTCCCAACCCCCTGCCATGGGCAGGGACACCTTCCACTAGATCAGGTTGCTCAAAGCCCCATCCAACCTGCCCTTAAACAATTCCAGGTATGGGGTCATCCACACCTTCTCTGGGCAACCAGTGCCAGTGTCTTACCACCCTCACAGTAAAGATTTTCTTCCTAATATCTAATCTAAATCTACCCTTTTTCAGTTTAAAACCATCACCCCTCGTCCTATCACTACCTCCCTGATAGAGTCCCTCCCCATCTTTCCTGTAGGCCCCCTTCAGGTACTGCAAGGCTGCTATAAGGTCTTCCCTGAAGCCTTCTCTTCTCTAGGCTAATCAACCCCAGCTCTCAGCCTGTCCTCATATAGGAGGTGCTCCAGCCCCCAATCATCTTTGTGGCCCCTCTCTGGACCCACTCCAACAGGTCCACGATGTCTGACAACTACTTTTAATTTATCGACTTTCAACAGGACAAACATTGCAAAGATAGTTAAATGGGTACATTCACATGAATAAGTGTAACATCTCAAAAAATGCAGAATATACAGCAACAAGACTGCTGCAGTAGTAAATATGCAGCATAGCTATCAAGACTCCAAAGCTCTTTTTGATCACAGCCCCCCTCGTCTTACTCATATACAACACCGAGTCAGCTCCACTGCATGAAAGAGTTCATCCACTATTTACAGGAACAACATCCCAAAATTTTAAGAGTTCCAGGTTTAATACTCATGTTTTAAAAATCACAAAATATTTTAGTTTCTAAATCTCCATGGCTCCTTTTCAGAAAGTGTTCCTGATGATGTCCCCATTGATAGTGTTTTGTGTTAGGAACATCTTGAAAGAAAGTGATATTTGCAATACACTTTCTGCATGTTTTTGTCTTTGCACTAATCAACCATCTGCATTCACAATCTAGATATTTTCTCTCTCATGTTATCACATCTTATGGTTTATTAGATGAGCAAATGATGACATTCAACCTCTGAGTCTTGGTTCTTTTCTATGAGACCTAGGAAAGCATTATACTAAGTTTTTAAATCATTCTTAGTATGATTCACCAGTTCATGACATCCATAGATCATTGCTTCTTAAAGCAATTGATGGCAATAAAATGATTTTGTTCTACATTAACAAATGCAAGTCAAAGGAAAACAAAACAAAACACACACAGAATGAAAAAAGATCTTAAAGCTACATATTTTCTAGACAGAAGATTGGAAGATCTCCAGTGGAATCTTGATTTAATTCAAGTACTGGAGACTGTACAACTTGGGTTGCTATTCCTCTCTTTCATACAAAGTAAAGGCTTCAGCCTGACCTTGGAAAAAACATCTAAAGAGGCTTTTGTCCTTTAGAATACAAATAAACAAAATTTTGTAAGCTGTGATTGTTTTTCTCATTAGTCAATCTTGCATTTAAAAATAATCAACAAAGCCATAACCTTTCCTTTGATGCTTTGGAGTGAGAAGAGTAATGATATCAACAATAATTTGATCTTGTACTTGTCAACATTTGTCTTTGTGTGGTTTGAATTTGCCTTCAGCACACTCCAAGATGAGATCCAAAGAGTTACTACCAGGAGCTGCAGAATTTAAACAATGTGCAAATTCCAGAAAGCTCTTCCTCATGCCAGTAAATAAGGAATTTTTCCAAAGAAGCACATGGCACATCATTATTCACTTGGAAGACCTGTCAGGTTTCAAATGGAAGAATTGGGACTGTAGGATTTATCACCTTGAACATCAGGAAAACTTTGGTCTGATGGGAGCTTGTTTATAAGGTCTTTTTTATGGAGCCACACTAATTTAGGAAGTCAGGCATCAGTTCCTCAAAAAAGCTTCACAAAATAAGTTCTAATGGTACTCTTCAAGCTGGAATTGTCTATGCTATAAACAAAGACATATTAAAAGCAAAGACACTAGTTCACACACTGTCAACATGTATGATTCCACCACCATTTAATCAGCATTTATTTTTACTATATCTTCAACCATCCTTTCTGAAATCCTTAACCTGTGAAGTCTTGCAGTCTTATTAAAACAGAAGACATTTTAAAAAATTAATGTGTTCATCTGAGGTTCAGATGTGCTTCAGATGTGTTGCCCCTCTAAGCCTGAAAGACCACTTAGTATCACACTGGGATTGCATCAGGACCTAGAGTTTGCCACTTGCTTTAAAAGAATAGGAGATCTTAGATCCAAACATTAAGTACCAGCAGTTCCTCTACCAATATCAATTGCTGGGACTTACCCACATAAGGGATAGCAATAGCAGCAAGTTCCTTGTTTCCTGAAGGAGCTGAGAAGAAATGATGCACCACCTTCACATCCAGAGGGCAAAGCCAGGAGCTTCCAGAGACAAGATGTTCAACATGCTGCTCCAGGAGCACCAAGCAATAACTGGGGAAGAGCCCTGGAACTGGACACCCCCATGACACTTCTCAAACTAAGGCTAAGGCCAGGGCTGGGCTGGGCTGGGCTGAAATACCCCCAGGGGCAGGGGGTGTGTGGGGGTCCCAGGTGGGGCTGCTTGGGCAATTAAGGCCTATTAGTGACCTCAGGGCACTGGCGCTTGGTGCCAAAGCTTCATAGGATGAGGAAGGTAGTAATTTAGTTATATGAACTGTATAAATTTGATGAAGGGATCTGTTCTAATTTTTTAAGTTTTGGACTGTTCTTCACAGTGTTGTGGTCTTTGCCACATCCTGTGGTTCTGCTCTGGCCCATCCAGGAGGTAATCACAAGAAATAAGCCATATTTCCATTGAGCTACTCATCATCCCTAAGTGTGTAGAAGCTGTGGAAAGGAGAGCAAAACACAAACTGTGCCTGTAACATGAATTTTTTTGTCCCAGCCCTTGTTCTGCCAGACAAGTAGTGGCTCACTGAGGCTTCAGGGCAATCCCATGCATTCATTTTTGCCCCTTCCAAAATATTCTGGACTTTTCTGACCAATCTCTTTCTGAGAGGGGTTTGACTCATAGATAGCAAAGCTGCTATGCGATCTTGAGCAGTGTAAGGCAGTTCAGAATGGAAAATATTACTTTATTTATTGTTATGTATTTATTTATCGTTAGTCTTCAGGAAAACCTTTTCGTGCTCCCATGGATTAAGTAGAGGCATTCTTTGCTTTTTGGCAAAATGTGTAAGGAAATTCCCTTCCAAACTTTCCACAGGTCTAAGTATCCCTCTTAAAACTGTCAGTAATTGAATTTTATTGCACAACAGAAATACTCTTAATCTCCCTCTGTTTACTGCATTGTAATTAAACTTTGTGAAAGACCCAAAAAATGGCAAATAGGAACAGCTTAAATTTAAGTGGAATAAATGACGGATGTATTCACACAAAAACACTAAGCTGCTAAATCTTCTTAAACAAGATGCTTACTGTCTATCTCTTTTGGGGTTTTTGCTTCTTGTTTTGGTAGTGGCTGTTTATGTAGCAGTGTTAACTGAGACTTGATCATTCTTCTGATTTTAATTACTCTTGACATATTTTTTTTTAAATTCCACACTGCTGTTGTAAGACAGTTTTACTGTAGACACTGCTTAGTGATATTTTTCCCTGATGAAAACATCACAGTTAGAGGTCTATTAAGGTCAAATATTTCCTGCTGCAGTTCTGGAAGTTCAGGAACTTCCCACCACATTTATTAGTATTTTGTTTTCAGATAGACTTCCCACAGAAAAAAATATAGACCTTAAAAATTAACTCATGATATGTCATCAAACAAATCTTAAGGGATAATTTAATGAGGAAAATTGGCAGTTTTGTTTTACTTTTCTTACTTGTTAGCAGAATGCGTAATCTTTTTTAGGTTAATTTATTTCCGTACTCCAGTTTCCTCTCCAGCTTCAGAGGACCATAGAATAAAATAGCACGCAGCTGGAAAAGGTGATGTGAGTTATTGAGTCAAGTATCATATTACAAATAATCCCATCATATACCTTCCATCCACTTTAACATGGTGAGGTGTATTTGCGTGCAGATGCAAGAGTACACAGAGGCAGAGTTTTGTGTAGGCTCTGCAATATGAAATCTTTCAAGTTTCTCAGTATTTTCAACAGTCTTAAGGGTAGCTGGGACCATCCATTTAATCTCAAGGTCCTACGAGGATACTTTACTGTATTTATAATACAGAAGGAACTTTTAGTTTTGTTAAAGAAGCTCATTGCTTCTGTTTTCCAAAGCAAATCTATTTTCATTTCACTGGACGTTTTGCATTATATATTTCTCACAACAGCCGTGAAATGCATTACCATTGCACCCTGACAATGTTCCTAGTGATTTGGTTCAGTTTAGTTTTCTCATACAAAATTTAAAAAGTAGGGTCAAAAGACATACAGTAGCTTTTAAGTGTTGCAAGTCTACAGTACTCTATTTTAACCATTCAGATGCATATCCATACTACCCATTGATGGGAAGGATCTCAAATGAACAATAGAAAAGACTGAAGGCAGGTGAAGGACTATAAGAAACATTGAAAAATATTATTGTATTCCTGCCATACACAGGCTACAGTTTTTTTAAAAAAATATTTTATCTTTTTTAACGTATTATTTACCTAATTTGTGCAAAAATCTTTGATGTGGTCATGTTGGCTTTATTATATTCATGTCTAATTTTCATAGTGTTCTCTTTGTTCTTATGGTTTGGTGAAGAGACTCAGTAGCATGCCACTCTAATTCTATGTGCATAAACGTTTTTTTCATGAACTTTCCTCTGAACAAAATGTCACTTAAATGGATAATGTTATGATTACCAGAAAAGTAATTTTTATTACTAATAAATAATGTCAATGAATTCTTTATAATTGACCAAGTCATCTTGAACAGTTTTTGGGTGTTTTTTAAGCTTTTCCAAAGAAACATTCATGGTCTTCATATGTAAGAAATTTAACAAGCCTTAGTTTTGGCTGGATAAATACATCTACTTTTATTCTGGTCAAAAGTAAGTTCATAGTGCTTTTCTTTCTGTTTAGTTTTGGGAAGCAGAAATAGTGCCCAAGCAGAAAGAACTTAAAATTTGGCTTTTACATTATCTGTCTTCTCTGAAGACAGCTCACAAATATGTGCTAGCTAAAACCATGATTCGCTGAGAATACGTGTGCTAGTGAGCTCATGTCCATGTTGTTTCCTGAGGAGTTTATAGACTGAATGGAAGAATTCGAGTTTTAATCCTCTTCTGTCTTCCTTCATTAGGCACATTGTAAAATAGTTTATCGATGTAAACAGATTTTCTACTATTGTGTCCTAAAGTCTAGTAGGAGTCTTTCCATGGATTTCAATGGGTTTGGGATCAGGCTATGGCAGAGAAACCTCTGATTGACTGAGGATTATTTCTTCCATGTTTATTTTGTATACCATGTGGCATAATCCTCTGCTACACTACAAGAGGAAATAGGAAAAGTAATACATGTTTGCATCTACCATCTGAACTAGCTTTGTAACTTAAAATTTGTTTACTGTGAAATCGTGCAGAATGGAAGTAGCTTTCCTTCTGCAGACTGTAATGACAGTGTCTATTTTATCCTACTGCTGCATCCTGAATTTGGTTTGTATATTCATTTATTGAAACAAAGGATGTTGAGAATCAAGTGTATTTTACACTCTGTATTAATTTTAGACACAGGACCACTCAGAGCCAAGTGCAGGGTAAAAGCGTCTACTTTCAAGTTCATTTGTTTTGGAAATGAAAAGACCTAACTTTCTCATCCTCATTCCTTAACAAATACTGCAGTATCTGAATTGAGGATCGAAGGATGTAAAGTCCTAGCTCTTTGGCAACTCATGCCAACATATGGCGAGTCCTGGACAGGATGCAAAACAGCCTCTGCGCTGCACAGAGAGAAACTTCAGTTGGTTTGATGTAAAATGCTGGACAGGAGGATAGCTAAAACCCCTCCTTTCTCCTCGTCTTGGGTATTTACCCGTAGTTACTTACGTGCCCTTGGGAATTTGAGTTAGAGTCTAAAATGGCTTCATTACTGTAAATGATAATTGAAAAAAGTAAATGTTAATTATTTAAAGACTTATGTATGCTACTGTACTATGTCTTAGGATTAAACAACTGTTTACCTCTAAAAAATCATACATGTGCATTTGTCAAAGAATAAAGAAAAGCAACTAAACACATTATTTTTAGAGTTCCCTTTGACTTCTCCTTTGGTTTTTCCTTCAATGTGCACGTAAGTGTGTCTGGAATGTTACATTACTTTGGCAGGTAGTTTTACAAGTAGCTAACTGGGTATGCTTTTCAATATTGTTTCATATTTATATACTGTCTGCCATCCCAAAAGGTCCCAGACCTGTTCTGCAAACAGCAGAAGTGAACTGCAGCTGCCCTGGTATAAAATTGGCAGACAAAAAGCACAAAGTGAGGTGCACAGCTGAGAAGGGAAATAACAATTAATGCCATTTAGAAAAATGCTGAGTCTCATAAAATGTTCTGCTGGACTGGAGATGTTCTGCTGGTGGCCAAAAGACAGCAAACCCAGTTGCCAGCTACAGTCTTGGGTTATTTAATTAAATACCTAACTGGTCTTAAAATCAGGTCTGAAGATCCACTGGGGGACTTGGGGACGGCGATGTGGAGCCTTGCTGCGTGGGGGGTGTAGGGTTACTAGGTCCTGGATTCAGGACACAGAGTGAGATGCCAAATTCTCTGTGTAACAGCATATGGCGAGTCCTGCACAGGATGCAAAACAGTCTCTGTGCTGTGCAGAGAGAAGCTTCAGTCAGTTTGATGTAAAATGCTGGAGAGGACGAGAGCTAACACCTCTCCTTGTCTTGGGTTGGTCTTTGAGTTAGAGTCTAAAAGAACTTCATGGTTGGAGGCACCTCTCTGGGCTCTGAGAACTAACTCACTGTTTGCTTTGGAAATGCTATGGTGAGGTGGGATCCACCTCCCACCCCACAGGAGAGGGCTGTAGTCACTGAGATACAGCTTAGACTGTCCTACAGGAGGTGGGGGATGTTCTTTATTCTTCTGCTTGGAGATAGGAGAAAATAGCTTGAGTTTTGTGGGGCAGAAGATGAGGGGAACCGTGGCTGAAGGTACAGATCTGGAGGAGGAAAAGGCTCCAGCCTGCTTTCTGCTTCCAAGATGTTTTTATGCCTTTTGCATTAAAAAAAAGAGAAAGCCTCCAACTATAGGGATTCATATTTCTGGATAGATAGATAGATCCTATCTCATAGATTTTTCCTTCTTATAGTCTGTCACTGAGAATGATATTCTTTCCCCTCTATCTTCATCCACTTGAAAGGCAAGTCCCTCGGCCAAGCCAGTCATTTAGGATCTGTCTAAAGCTGTTTGAGCTCCCACGGTAAAGAGAAATGTCCAGGAGAGATGCATTTCACTTAGCTTGGGCAATTATCTTTGGATGGGAAAAAAATCCTTTGGAGGCACTTCTCTGCATGCCCTTCTGTTAGCTCTGAGAAGGAGCCTGGAAAGTGAGACGTTTGTCAAGACCCCTGCGCCAGCTGATGGGTCCCCTCTGTGGAGACCATTGGAATCTTGGCTATTTCTCTGCACTTCCTTTTTACAAGTTGTTTTTTTTTATTTTTCTGCCTTTCAGAATGTATTTCAAAGCAATTTCCTGGCAGCATGACATCTTTGTGGAATGTATGGTGATCTTCAGCAGTTTCCTTCTACATTCGGAAAAGGCTGACATATCTCAGCTGGATTTGAAACTAGGCCTAGATGATGATATTCTGTATAAAAATCTGTTTTCTTGTGGCTCATTTGTCTGTTCACATTTGGCTAAGCAAGTTTTATTTTCAGCTGAGGTTATGCAAAAATATTGTGATGAGAAATGCAATTTAGATACAAAGTCTTCACACCAGTGGCATTATCTGTCAGAAGTCCACTTTGAATCTCATTTTTCCTAAGTATACTCAGGTGATTTGAATAACTAAAATGCTTAGCATAACTTAAACTTCTACATGTGAAAACTCTTGAGGAAATTCCATCAATCCAATTGGTGAACAGAAACAATATTTTTTAAGTGACTTCACCCATCTTACTGTGAAAATTATAATTTTGAATAGATGTAGTAACTCATTATTTAGATAATTAAAATGCATCCTTTGGTTATTCATTGATCAATATTAAAACCATAGCTTTTTGCAAAAACAAATAGGTTGATTTTTTCAGACACTTGTAATTGGACAACATGATCAGCTTTGAAATGCTACATCTTTGTGCTCCATTAGTCACAGCAGGCAGTAAGAAAAGCTTACCAATAATAAACTTTTGGAAGCACTGAAATAGGTCACCTGGGCAGGGTTATAGTCCTCATCACTGAAAGTCTTGAAGAAGAGGTTGGATAAACCTCTAACGTAATGGATATGAACTGAACTGGCCTTCCTCAGATGGACAAGGTGGCCTCTGAAATGCCTTTCACTCCTAAGATGGTGTTGTACGGGAATTACACATAGCTACTCGCTCCCCATAATGTTTAGCTCCAGATCTGAATCCAGACTTGCACAGTGGGTTACAGATGTTCAGGTATCATATTAGGCAAGGTATCTATCTATCTTTATCTCCTATAAAGACAGGATTTTCCATGTTACAGACTGACTTGAAGAAGCCCTGATTTGGCGTGCCCATCAGTAGACTTAGTCTCAGTATTCAAGAAGAAAGTGAGTATTAAGTTGCTTAAAATTGGCTTGAATTCATTTGCATTTGAGGTTCTCTGTTCTACTTACTACAATGAACTGATCAAAGGTACATATTGCTTTGAATTGTACTTGTGAAATATGAGTCCCCATCTGGAAAGTTTAGAATTAGCCAAAATATGTGTGGTTGCATGCACCTTTGACTTCAGTTCAAAGGAAAAAGGCAGGGAAAGGCCAGGTGATTTCTGACATGAATTGGTAAGCTCCAGCTACAAAATGTACTGTAAAGAAATCTAGGTCTCAAACGCATCATTCAACCAGTAATCCCACTGAATTGAGCAAGAGTACTTGTACAGAGAGTGCTTGCAGAGAGTGAAGGTGACAGAATCAGGCTCCCTAACTTCTCTTCGTGTATTTGTTTCTTGGATAGAAAAACCACACACAGTACATGCATATGATTAATGAGTTGGAACTAATTAATAAGTGCCTAAATTTTCATCCAGGCATCATGTCCACGTATCTATTCCAGAGAGACCAGTAATCCAACTAGCTAACTTTGAGCTTGCTAGGACTCCCTACTTGTAAGAAAGTAAGATTTGGGGTATTTTTTTAATTAATAAACTGTGAAGGCTGATTTTTTAATTAATAAACTGTGAAGGCTGCAGCAGAGGTAACTATTACCATAAGCCGTTGTTTAATTATCTTTCAAAGGAAAGTGGTAACCTATTTGAAGTAAAATGAGCAGAATGGCAGACTGCTGTGGAAGCAGCAACCGTCCATCGCTTGCATGGATTTCCCATAACAACTACAATTTGAGCACATCAGCCCGAGAGTTAACTGCAGGCAGTTAGCCAGCCCGCCACAATTACTAACCGAACTCCATGACCTATTGGCACCTCGCCTAATTATGTTTTTGATAACAAGCTGTAGATATAATTAGAAGTGTAAGTGTAATACGAAGAGATAGTAGGTTTGTTTCACACCCTCTTATAAATGGGAAAATAATTAGATTCAGGATACTGTCACGTACCCTGCTGTGTGGCTGATTTCAAAAGCACTGCATTAGAGGAAAGTAGGATTGTCTGATTGACTCTGGAAAATTGTGTTCAATCCCCAGGCTCTTGGAAATATAATTTCCTTTTTTATATGAGAAATTTTAGCAATAACTGTGGGGAATTTTTATCCATTTGGGGAATTATGCCATTTTTACTTGGTGGAGAAATATGAGTGCCTTGGTGTCTTAGAGGAAAAAATAGTGGGCTACAAAGAATGTAAGTAGTTTTAATCATTCAGATGTTATGAAAAGGAAGGTCTAATCAATGAATATTTATTGATTCTTCAAATGTAAGTGTCACACCAACTATCTGTCTGTGTGAAACAATCTTGGATACCAGTCCTTATGGACTCAGCCTTGTTTTGCTATTGCACGTGACCAGTTCAAGATAGTGCCATGCTTCATTACTGAGCTGGGCAGCTTTGTGGTTCAAACACATCTGCAGCTTAGAGACTTGTTAATTAAATGTGTAGAGTGGGCATGAGCTGCCATTTCTCCTGAAGGAAGGAGAGTGGCAAGAGATATTGCACATTTTTTTTTTTTTTTTTTACAAAGCTAACAGGTGTAGTGCCGCTCATGATAGCTTTTGAGATCATTTTGTCTCCTTGGTCAGAACTGGGCTGATTGTGAAAATACCTGTGAAATTACTCCCTGGAATTTGGAGGTAATGATTGTTGCTGGAGTAGGGCCTAGGAGGGATCCTGTAATGGAAAAAATAAATAAGGAAAATAATGTGCTCTGATTTAAAAAAAAAGAGGAAAGAAAAATTTACTAAAACCAAACATCCATAGCTGTTAACGCCCTACTCTAAAGTCAGAGTGACTTGACCAGGGACTGTGACAATTTGCAGAGTTAGAGTATCCAGTCCCTGATCAGCTGAATTATACTGACAAAAACTGCCTAGATACTGATATGTAATAACCTTTTCAGCGTGGAGATTTAACCAGAACCGACAGCTTTCAAATGCTGATAGCATCATTATCTGTGCCCAGAAATAATCCTGGGAAAAAAAAAAAAAAAAACAATCCTTATCAAAGGCATTTGGAAGCAAAAGAATAGAAGAGCAATTTTGCATTGCTAAATTCTATGGAAAAATGCCTTGCCATATATTCTGCAGCTATGTGTGACCTGCACACATTGTATATGCAGTAGATACATTGGTCACAAGAAAATCTCCATGCTATCATGTTTCCTGCTATATCAATAAAAAAGATGTGAAGAGCAGACAGGCTAGTATAAACAAGCATTGTCCCAGGGAGTGTAAGAATGAGTTATTACCACAGGATCTATCATCTAATATAAATTACAACCCAATATATTAATTTGTCTTGTTTAGGTCATATAGTCCCATTCCATTTTTATATGTCTTACTTGTCTCTGAGTGTCTCTAGCAGAACGTGATTGCATGGCATGATAAAATTAAGGACAGCAAATCTGCTGTGCCTCATAGCATCTTATGTATGACATTAAGGAATTCATCCGCCTCAGAAATGAATAATTTATGATCATTCGTACTTCCTCTCTTTGTCACAATATTCAACAGGATTCATGAACCAGACCAGACATGTCAGGATGCCTTCATTGCTCTTGGTGCTGAACAGGAATAGAGCCCAGCTGTCGGAAAGCCTTCACGCAATACTAGTCCTCTCTTTGCTCCCTGCAGTACTCAGTAAGCCGTAGCACACATTGGCAGCTCTTCATGTCATTTTTGTCTGATGAATTAGTTTATCAGGCCCTGCTGCCTCCTTACACCTTCAGAAACTGTGTTTTTATACCTGCAGCCACTATCTGAGATGATTCTCTGCGTGCCAGGATGGATTTCTGATGTAGCCTGGAAGTGGCTAAGCTTTACAGCAAGGAGATGGTCAGAAAGAGAGGAAAAAAAGAGTTCCTTAGGGAAAAAGGTACAAATGGTAAAACTGTTGACCCATGAGCTTTGCACCTTCATCTTGAACTGTCTCACCATGCTAGGAGTTTACTAGAGTGTCCCTTCATCATGATAATGTAGCCCAGGTGTTTCGTCTACCAGACCTGAGTATCAGGGCAAGACTCAATGGCTTGGGATGGCAGTCCAGTACCAAGGCACGTTGCAGGGAGTGACAGTTGTGTTTCTCAGTCTGAAAGGAGGGGCTTTGGGGTGGTTTTAACTGAGATAAGGTCATGGTGTGGCGAGGTAAGGGGTGAAGCAGGGGAGCTGTGCATGGGGTAACAAGTCCCTCAGGGGCAGGCTTCAGCCCTGACTGCATGTGGGACCTGCTGCAGGCACAGGGGTTTCTGTAATTGGTCCCAGGCCTCCTTGATATTCAGCAACACTGAATTTCTGGTGTAGCACTGTAGGCACAGCCATACCAGCATAAGCAAATGCAAATTTTTGCACATGCAAAATTGCTCGTATACCCATTGGAGCTCTTTCTGTGAGGGATGGATCCTGTGGTAGTGGCAATATTGATGGCAGGGGGACAATGGGAACTTGCAATAGCAGAGAATCTGCAAAAACACTCCAAAATCAATAATCATGCATTAGCTCTTCTAGTTATGTTTTCAGCTTGCATGGTCTTGCAATTTCTTATTTTCATAGGACATCTGCATTATCACTCTATCTCCGGAGAGGGGTTAGCTAGCAAACTTATGCAATTTAAACCTTGCACTCAGCAATTCTTTAAGATCATTTTTATGGTGAAATATGAGCATAGATTCCCTTTTATTTTTGTGTTGCTGGCTTCTGTGGGAATATGTAGCATTTTATTAAGGAGATTAATGCCTCAGGACACTGTGTATAAGAACCCAAGCTGGCAGATATTTAAATAAGTTAACAGAAAAATAGCTTCAAAAATACTGCCAGGTATAGACTTTGTGCTATAATACCCCTGCATTGTATATATTACTTTTATTATGTTGGACTTTTTCTGGCCTGAATTCCAGAAGAACCCTGCTCCTCAAGTTACATTAGCCCTAAATTGCACACTGTGGGCCTCCATCTATGCCTTTCCATCCATAGGTCTTTTGTGACAGTGATCCAAAGAGCAATCAAGAAGTCAGTGATTTGATGAGATCACCTATGCCAATTCTAAAAATCCTAACAGAGCTAAATACAGGACCAGCTTTCATACAAGAAAACCAAACCAACAGTATTTCCTGATCTGCCTATCAATTATGCTGTGCATTTCTGGATACCTCCCGCATACATTTTATGTTAGCTTCTGATTTCCAGTCTTATTCTTACCTGGTAGGGCCAAAAAATAAATGCCCATAACTAAATAATATACATATTTATAAAAGTGGCTTTATCAAGATTAATGAGCTGCTTGAGTATGTTAGAAGATGCCTTGCTGTATCCCTTGAGTAAAGCTGATGTCATTTTACTCTAATAGTTACACTGAATTTGACAGTGTCTTGGAAGAGAAGATTTTTTTTGTTTTCATTCACCGATGGCAATAGTTAATTTAGAAACAGAAAGATTGCCATGCAGAATCAGCATATCAAACTACAGCCAGATACAGGAGAACATGTAGAAAACAGCTCAGAGGGATTATAAGTGTCTGGGAGGCACTCATCTTAGTCATTCTGCTATTTGGAGATTGCCATAAACTTTGAAATACTTGCATTTTTTCCAGTGCTTAAAAAAAAAAATAAATCTCTGCTATCAAAATTTCCAATATTTGTTTAACCTGTGTCACTATCGATCCACCTTGCCAGATTCAACTTTCTAATATACTCTTTTATGCAATTTGAATTTTCTGCTTTCCATTTTCATAAATTGTCATGGCTTTGAATATTCACAAAAAAAATGTAGAAGTTTCTCATATACTTCTTTACCTACTCCCCTTAATTCAAATATTTCTATTATTGTGTCCAGTGTTGTTAAACTTCTCTAAGGGAAACAGTCCCAAAGATTTTGAAGTCATTCTGAACAAGGGGTTTTTCCATGCCATTGACCATTCTTATTGCCCTTCTCTGTACGTCTTACATGTTTAATCTGCAATATCTTTTCTAAAATGACCTAATGAATATTCCACTCATGTTTTTTAGCTGAAGCCTTAGTCTGAATTCTGGTATCATTATTCTTCCCTGTGTACTTCTGACCCATTTGTTAAATTATTTCACTTTTGGATGAGTATGTCCATGTACAGGAAGGAAAGGATACTTGTGAGTTATTAACTACAGCTGTATCGTGATTATCAGGTCCCTTTCTTAAACTGAAGCTTTTGGACTTAGACAAGTAAGCATTTCCCTCCGACACTGGACTTTGTTACTTCTCATGTAATAACTTTCATCAGCAAGTAGTCTTACTTCGCTGCTCACCTTCCATTCAGACGATTAGCAAATATATTAAGCATTGAATCTAATACAGAACTTTGTAGTACCTGATTCATGAAAATACTTTGCCTTTAACGTGATAAACACTTCAGGACAGGGTTTTTTTGTAAACTTGAGCAGATGGTGTCAACCAGTTCTTCTTTTATGAATTATTTGCTTTTTGTAGTTTGAAGTTTCTGATAGGAAGTGAGGTGCTTTTTTCCTTGCAAAGACTATTGGTTTAGCTCACTTCTGCTACAATACCAGACAATTTGTTATTCTGTTTATAAGTAACATTTCAAACAGATTTTCAAAGGTACAGATGTAAGAGTTACCCACAGTAATGTTTTTGATTACCTCTGAATTCTTTTTTTAACATTAGCTGTTCACCAGTTCTCCGAAACAGTAGTTGTTTTTAATGAGAGACTGCATATCTTTGCAAGCAGCTCATCATCTTTATTTCTGAACTCCTTCAGAACTCATAAATGTATGGCATCTGGGTATCCAGAGTGATAGCAGAAGTCAGCTTGAAAAAATAAAAATGAGCCTGGTCTGTTAAATCAGTCTGGCAAAGTGCCACCACGTCAGTAGTTCTGGAAAGCCAGGCTTTTAGAAACCTTGCAGTTCAAATTTTTCTTACCCCAGCATGTGCCAGACAGTCATAACTGCGAAACTAGGCTTTATTGTAACCTATAATCTCATAATATGTGTGTTATTATATAATATAATTTTTATATATATTCATTATTGGTTAGATCTATGTATAGAGAGAGAGATATATATAAAGAAAAAGAGAAAATAGGGGGAATAATATATTCTATAAATTTTTACATCTCCATTTCTGTAATACTGGTCATCTTCTGAGAGGAAGTATAACTATTTTTATCCCTGAAATGGAAATGAACATTTTAGCTTTTTCATGTTTCTGGGGGGAAGCTTTTCTTCTTCAAGATAAAAAACCCCCAAATCCCCTGTCAAATAGCACACGTATTTCCTGGTTTTAGTAATGCTAGGTGCTCAGTTTAAAACAGTCTCTCTGTGTAGAGACATAGATTTTTTAAAATAGAAGGTTGATATAAGATCACAGTACAAACACCACTCTGCCCTGTGCATTGTTTTGCACATAGGAAAAATGTAAGATTTTTCCCACTAACTAAAGACGCGTGGTTTATTTTCTTTCCCTAAGCTGTCTTATATTCACAGATATAGTTTCAAGTAGATGAAGCATGTTTTTACTCCTTTTCTCCTCCTGTCTCCTGGACTGTGTACCTTCCACCAGGAGAGGGATGGCAGTTCCCACATCAGTGGGGAAGGCGGCTGAGGACAGAATCACTGCACTCGCCAGCAAGGAGTAAGAGTGCCATTTCTGCAGTGAGCCACTGTGACATTTTTACCCTTAAAGTATTGTAATTTCACTGCTCTCTGTATAGCTCGGCATGGGTTTTGAAGCTCCCAGGGGACTCTGAATGATATCAGAAGCCCAGAAGTCCTGAGAGAGGATATTCAGAGGGCAAGCCTCTGAAGAGTCTAGCTACTGGCAGCACTTACTTAAAAATAAATAAAAAATAAACATGTATAGCACATGCATGGCAAAAATGATGAAAAATCATTCAAGAATGCAGAAGTGTGGCTGAAGATACAGTCTGTGCAAGGCAGTTTGAAAATTAAAAGCAACACCTGAATTAGTGGACTGCAGTTTTCCACCAGAATACTTTTTTCTAGTGGAAAAAGATATTTCCACTAGAAATTGCCATAATTTCCATTAAACTACCATTTTCCTCTCAAAAATACTGCCAGGGAGTGTCTAGATACTCACTTTGAGTGGGGTCAGCATTAAACTGAAGAGGAGACATCATTGTTTCAGCTGCCTCCTGCTTTGGAACCAACAAAATGTTGAAATATTAAAATTTCCCAAGGCTCACGAGTTTTAATTTCACTCTTTTTTACAGGAAGCAGCTATCTGCGGTCAAGCAGATGTCTGCAGGTGTGCATGGTATCATCACATGGTGATCAGAAGGTCACATTTTTCTCATGTTTCCAAGGCAGAACTTCCAAGTCTTTCATACGTCTACACATCTCCAAGAGCTCCCGGTTTAACCTGTAGATTATTTTGTGGTTGCTATTCCATTTGGAAGAAGGGATAATTCATTGCACTGCTTACTTGAGAACAAACTTTTGGCCATGCATCGGCACTTGAACAGGAAACAGTCTTTTGCTGAGAATATCTAGGGGATGCATTCAGGGGATACGTTTGGGAAGATACAATGCAGCACACAACAAGGAGCAGACTGCAGCCTGAGGCTTCGGTGCCAAAAAAATTACAGTTTGTGCAACAAGGTCAGTTCAAGGATGAATTCAAGTGCTCTCTAAACTCAGATAATTTAAACAAAGCTGCTATAAAGCTCTGCATTTCAGAACAGAAATCAAAAGTTACTAGATGAAGGCCATTAGGTTTTTAACACTTCTCAGCAAAGCTTGTGGGACTGTTTAAGCAGAGTGTTTTACCAAACTTTAAGAGACTGGATCACGTATAACAAGTTAAATTGAAATGGACAGGGAGATCTGCTGTCTTTATCTCTTCTGAATTAGAACTAATATAAATGATTGCAATGAATTAGCCCAAAGTAAATAGCTTTATTTCTGCTAAAATTTGAACTGTTTAAGTAATAAGAACCCCGCTCCCCTGAAATGCCCGACTCTTTCCTTGAGTGACCACAGAGCTTGTTTATGACTTTGCAGTACGAATGGCAGGTCACAGGGCAAAGCACTGCATGAGCTATTTCTGATCTAGCCCTGAAGCTGTGATGGAGATGTTAAAAATCTTCAGGAAAATACCATTTATTTTAGATAGCAGTTTATGACTCCAAGGCTTAGCTAGGAGCTGTTAACTGTAGCCACCACCAGCTACCCACACATCTAGTGACAGCACACTTCTTCCTAGTGCTGGCGATGCTGCGTGATGCTGACCATGAGAGTCAGGAGCTAGTTCCCATCCCAGGAAAACTCTGCAGTGAGCAGAGTATTGAGAATACTTGCTTGTCCTGCATCTGGCTTCCTAGCCAGAGCTTCCCGCAGGGTGTTCTACAGGGAATGAGCTAAGAGGACCCTGCTTCACTGGGTTGGGGCTAATGCCCTGTGGGGCTGCTTTTCCTCTTTGCAAACCCAAACTAATAATGAGCAGGCTGAGGTAATGTTTTACTTTCCTCAAGTCCCTTTGATTTTGTTAAAATGTAGCATATTTCAGTTTATTGGATTTCAATTTTAATGAAGTGTGCTATAGCAGATTAGTGCTTTTCAAAGTGCTTCTTGTGTCCTCCTGATCACGCAGGAGAGCGTGGCAGCAATGTGAGCACTAAAGTAACTGCAAATCTGCTGTCGGGGAAAATGTGTTCTCTGAGACTCCGTTTGCTCGGGTGGGATGGAGTCGATGGTGCCCACGTGCTGCTCTGCCTGCAGTCCGAGCCATGGCACCAACACTAAGGGTAGGGAAGGGAATCTGACAAAAGCCACAGTGTCACAGCAAGAAAAATCTTCTAAGGCATTCCAGTTGTTTTCATTATGCCAACTATCCCCTACCCAAATTGGATGCAGGTGTACAGTATTTTTCAAGGTAAAGTGCTGAAAAAGTTACATATCAAAGTGGATTATTTTGATACTGAGATACTTGTACTTTAGTAACATTGCAAATCCCTCAGATAGGATTTGAGAGCTCGATACCGAGCAGCACTATACACAGGCATGTTGAATGGGATTTGCAGCTAAGCAGACAAAAATAAAAATGAAAGAAAGATAAAAGATGTGGAAAAGAATGCGAGTTTTCTCTCAATATAGATAGGCAGTTGAGCCCCAGCAAGATTGCCCTAGATTTTCAGAAAGCATGTAGGAATGTGAGGAGGAAATCTGGACTGCCCAGACTGGAGACAAAGGGACCTTATTTTGGGGGATGCTGATTCTCAATGTTTCCCAGAAAATCAAGGTCCATTAAATTGTCTCCAATTGGGCAACCTCATCTAGAGGAAGCTGAAATCGTTCATTACTTTTGACAGCCTTGCCCTAAGTAATTTGCTCATGGAAATACAAAACCCCTTGTGATATTCAGGAACTGAACTTTCATCCTCTAAGTGTGCAGCCAGTTTCTTAACCATGGACTATCCTTCATCCCTACCATAAAACAGTCCACTGCAGGAAATCAAACAAAGTCTAGTTAATTTTTTCCCTTTAATTCCAGAGTGCCCAAAGTGTTGCTATACAGCTGCATAAAACTAAAATTTGATCCTCGGCTGCCTTTTTCCTGTAACCACAGAGCCACAAGATTGAAGACTTGCTCCTGAACTCAGCCACAACATAGCTAGCTACCAAAGGAAACTAAAGAGTGAGCAAATATAACAATGCTTTAAATAGATTGCGCATGTATTTTTAGGTACGGCACTCCATAACTCTCCTGGTAAGAACTAATACAATCTTGGAGCACCGTTGCTTTCTGTTTGTCCTGTCTACGATGCCCTGAAGCTACCTACAAAGTTTCAGTTTTAAAATAAAATGGTGCTTAAAGTGAATTGAAAAAAGATGAGTCATAAAAGATGGATGTGTTCATAAGAAAAAGAGTCATTCCAGGGTATTTAACCATTTCTGTCATGTGGTTACCCAGTATCCAACAGACTGGGGAGTTCTGCTAGGGGAAGCTGATAAAAATCTGCTTATGACTTTTGCAACAAAGCTGTTGCTCTAAACTGTAAAAGCAAGTCACAGGGCAGAAGATCAGAACCCCCTGTGTAGCAAAGTGATGGTGTTATTCCACATTTCACATCTCCATTGCCGCTGTTCGAGAGCAAGTAAGGAAACGCGAAAACATCCTGGCTGTAGGATCTCGTCCCTTGAGTTTACCCTAGGAAATGACAACAGTGATTTTGTTTAATTGCTTTTTTTCTTTTTTTTTTTTGACACCATCTTTGATTTTTGCTGAGCTATGGATACAAGCCTGGATTATGGTTGTGTGTTATCATTGTAAGGGCTGTTTGCTTTTTGTTTCTACACTTTTTCAGTGTAAGTTGTAGTCTTTTAACAAGTCTATTAGAGGTGCCTTGGAGAAAGCAGTCACCAGACATTTCTATAGGGTTATGAATGCACTCAGTGTCTGAACATGCTCTTTGGCTTCTACATAATAAACCTAAAGACATATAAAAGCTCTGTGTTAGTATAGTAACCTGTATTGATATATACTGGGTAGATAGTTTCCTTTATGAACGACAGATACCGGACACCGGTAGCTCAGCCTTCACCACACTGCCTGATTGTGCATATGCCATACTGTACATTTCTGTCAGCAGTACTTCACATTTAAAAAATAAATATTTTAGTGCAATATGGCTAGTTTCTGCTTTTTGTTTTTTGAGTTCACATAACTTAAAGCACTCTTTAAAAGAAAAGAAGATCAAATACAGTTTAGACTTACTCATGACAACTAAAGCCAGCATAAATATATGTCTTTTTTAAAACCATAATACTAAGCAGCTCCACAACATATGCTCATCTGGTTAGACTCAGTAATAACCATCCGTGTTGCAACTGTCCTTTCACTGCTGCCTAGCCAAATAATACATGAGGAGGTGTAAAGATTGCCTGTGCGGTTGCGTAGATGAGAGGGACCGCAGGAGTCAGAGCTGGACTAACTCCAGGGATGCTCAGGCCATCCAGCGTTTGGTGAAGCAGATTGGGAGGGGCTCAACAGCTGCCCTGCCACCCACTTTGGCTGCACTTTTGGACCACGGGTGTGAGTGCCGAGTTGCCACATCTCAGCTCGGAAGCCTGCAGAGGGGCTGCGACCTGCTGCTTGTCAGCATCAGACTCCTTGTGCTACAACTGACACAGCCACAGCGTTTCAGGGTGTCCGTCTCTCTATGTATCTGTCTGTCTCAAGTGTTGATTCAATGAAACACGTGCAGACTTAAGTACAGCTAACATCAAAATGTTAAGTAAAAGTACTGAAAAGGAGAGTTCAGAGATGAACCGCAAGAGAGAGAAAGGATGCTTTGAGTACGGGTCTTTCAGTATATTAACTGCTTTGAGGGGTTTCTCAAAGCCAGTGCTTAATTTCTTTTAGGCTTTTTTATGCTGACATGCTCCATCCAATGCCTAGGACACCACTGAGCTCCTGGAAGAATAGCCATTTAAAACTGGATGAATATCCGAGTTTTGGGGGTTTTTTGCGTAGTGGGGAGGGGTGGACAAAAGAGAAGAGCGCACTTAAGCTTGTTGCTCTGGAGGGTTTGTCTTCCTGGAATTTGTTGGTTCACTTTTCATCAGAAACAATGAGAATATTGCATGTAATGCTAAAAATAGCCTTGACACTAGTCACCAGCCACTGTAATAAGTAATGACAGTGTATTCTGCAAAATACATGTTTAAGTACAAGAGCATCCTACTGTGGAAGGAGTCAAAGATGAAGTGAAGGCAGGTCTCTAGAAATGTTGAAATGTGTGTGGGAGGAAGTCCAGTAATTTAACTAGTATAATTAGTGCCGCAAATTTTGTCAAAATAATCAGCTGGAATTAGTGGAGGTTACAATGTTCAGCAATGTTAAGTATGACTTGTTTGTTGCTTCCAGTTAACCTCCGACTCATGGCATTGCTGCCTACTGTCACAGCATCCTTCTTCCACATAAGAACGCTGAACAGAGACTAAATACCTTTACTGATATTAAGCAGACAACAGAGGTGCTTGGCGTTTTCAAATTAACTCATGGACAAGCTGTGCTTCGTTTGTGTTCTTGGTGGCCTTTTTTTTTTAAAGTTAAAACTTGAGAAGAAAAAAAATAAAAGGGAGTTCAGAGAGAAAACCACAACAGAAGGGAAAGGTAAATAAATAAAAGCTCTGCTTAATGTAAGGCCCTGACTTTGTAATATCATGACATAGCCTATCCCAGTATCCCACATCAGAGAATTTTCTTATGTATCTTTTTGGGGTAGCTGTTCCAATTGATATAACATGGATCCAAAGTAAAGTTTTAAACAGGAATTATTTCTTTTTTGTGGTTTTGTTATGAAATTTTGTTTTATTTTAACATAGATTTCCTATTTAGAATTCTTCTGGTTTGTTTTTCCAGCAACTGGCATGAGACACCTTCTTGTCACAGTAAAGACATTGCATATATTTGCTTTTCTAAGCATAAAAAAGAAAGAAACATGTAGAATTGTATTATAATCAAACAACATCCTCTTTAACTAGTATGTTAGGTCATAATACAGGTATTATTTTAAGTAATTAAAATTCTTGCCATTTACAATGTCAGATTCAATTAAACTCACAGGAACACACAAAGTACAAGTTTGTTATGCTATAGTATAGACATTTGCATCACAAATTTTGCTTTATACTTAAGCATACATGACGAAAATTATTACCGTTGTTTATGTATGCTTTGAAAAACAGTAATCCTCTTTTTCAAACACTTCTGAATTGTTTCTTCCCTTAAAGGAACACAATGAAGTCTTAGTGCTCTGTATTTAAGAAAGCTCAGGCAAAATAAGACCTTGTTCTTATAAACACATGAATGTTTAACTTCATGCACATGAGTGTACCCATAGGGTCTTAAGAAACTACTCATGAATGTAAAACTAACCATGGATAGATAAGTTTATAGGACAGGTCCTTGCCATTAAGATAAATTAAGTAATAAAAAAGATTGGTCAAAGAAGTTCTTGTTAAAAGCTCCTCAATCTGAACCAGAAAAGCAATAATGAAATTAAGAATAGATTATATTTTTAAAGAATAAAGAATTAGCTGTTATACTCACGAAAATATATGTGAGTGCACAAATGTATATATAAATATATATAAAATTCCAGCCTAAGTCAAGTAAATGGCTAGATAGTAAAAAGAATAATCCTAAAAAAAGTTTGGAATTAATACTGACTGCATATCTGCTACCAAAACTATGAAACTAAGTAAAATTAATTCTTTCTGCACAGTTAATATTAAGGAGGAAAAATATAGTTTGTCTTCCTAGGTGCTGAAGCAGCAGTCTGTTTTATATACCAATACAAAGAAAATTGATAGGAGGAGGGGAAGCACATTGCTTTTATATCACAATAATTTTCAATAATTGCTGTAATTTTCTGGCTGCCGTGCAAATGCCAACTGAAATCTGTACAGCACATGAAACATAATGGAAGATAAATTAAAATGCAATGCATATTATAATCATTGTTCTAGTACTCAGTTAAAAATTACATGGACAAGTATATGTTTCATTGTAGCATGTAATCTATCAAATGGAAGACAAGCTGTATAATATAGGTGACTGCAGTTCTTTTCAAGACTTTGTTAAATACCGGAATGTTTTTATACAGCAGCAATACCCAGTGTCTGAAGGACTATATGCATTACAGAAAACTTGCTAAGTAGTTTAAATCCCAGAGAGCACAAGGTAGCCCTGAATGTCCCTGATGAGCAGATTAAAATGTGTCATATATCCAACTGTTACATGGACATAAGGCCTTACTTGAGCAAACTTCCAAAACGGTCTGGCTTTTTTTTCAGAACCAGACAATGTACTATACTTACTCATCACTTTAGTGTAGCCATTGGCATTTCCCTTTTGCTTGAATGCCTTGCTGGCCTGAATATCTGAAACTTTGCCATGCTCACTGTTTCCCGTCAAATCCTCTATAGAATGGAGGTGTCAAACAATCCTTTATTTTTAAGTAACTGTGAAACATGGCATAGGAAAGGCAATCACCTGCATGTGATGCGGAAAACCAGGGTATGGATGTCCAACAGGAGACTGTTATTTTTGGCAGTGACTGCTATTTTTGATGCCTGTATAAAAATTAAGATGACAAATAAGACGAAATTCCCATAATCACATGCAAAAATATTCAGCTGTGTCACACAAACTGTCAGTCTTCAAGCCATTCCCAAACACCGAGCTTGTCAAAAACTCTTGTCAGGTAGTTTAAAGTTACTGTGCAATAGTGGTTCCTGAAGAAAAGAGGTTTTTTTAATACTCAAAAGAGCAGAATTTGCGAAGTCATTTTCTCTAAAAGGGGTAGTTTTTACCAACTGTCAATTTTGGCAGACTGTTTTTGCTACAGACATAGTAATTGCCTGAAATGGAGTGTAAGAAAGAAACTGATGGGAGGCTCTCAAGACAGAAATAATTAGTTCAGAACAAGGCAAGAGTTCTCGCACCAATAAAAATTGCTGATTATGTTTGAATTACTGAAAACCGTGTCAATTTTTTTGTTAGTGAATCAATGGTGCTGTTAATTGTTGTACTGTTAATTGAACAACTGTAATTGTACAGTAATTACTGCAGTTTCTTCCCATACAAAATAGCTTTAAAACAGTTTGCCTTAAGGTACACTTACTGGTACCACTGCACTTTTTTTTTTTTCAACTGGACATGGAAAGCATACTTTTGGTTGTCTATCTGGTGAAGTTGGAAGCCTCCATAATTTCATTAGTTTCTCAAATAGATAAAGCTAACAACAAGCATACTGCTAGCACTCCAAACTGCATAAGATACTAGCAGAGAAAAAAAGATTATTGTGAGTCTTTGTCTTTTCATATTTTAAAAGTTTAAAAAAAACCCCTTCCCTGCTGTTGTATGAGCCTGTGGAGCAGATGTCTGAAGTAACAAAAGCTTTAACTAGTTAGTTGTTGTATTAAACTTTATTTCTCATGCTTTGAATCTGAATTCAAAAATTAGATGGCAGTTCTTCACATTTTCTGTGTGAAGTATGTGACATCTATTGCTCAGGGTCAAGAGATAATCTGTTAACTGGTATGTTCGACTCTAGTCTTTCAGCAGCAACAAAAATTAACTTCAGAAAATAGTCTCAGAAAGAAGAATTTCCAGTCCGATCCACCTAAACAGAGCAGAATAGGGAACATGGTTTATTTGTTAGGAATTGTGCCTCTCCATTTCCACACGGACATTTGCTGAATACAGCAAATTCTGTAAAATGCTGTCTCACAGTGAAACAATTAATTTTGTAGTATTAATTCTCTCCCTGTCTGACTGCTGACTGTAGAGCACTGTCTAAACATAAAAATAAAATGTTCTGTATTCCCAAAGTGTTTGCTCTTTAAAAATAGCAAAATTTGTCTCTCACATAGAGTAAGAACCAGAAATCTTAATAGGCATTGCACTAACATAGCATCCTAGCACAAAATTTCTTTTCTTTCCTGCTGCATCCATGTGGGATTAATTGTGGATCCAACTGCCTGTCTGCAGGCCATTTTGGCTTCTCTGAAACCACAAGAACCAAGCAGGCATACAGGTAGTCTAACTGAAGGGGAAAGTAAACCCATTATATTTTTTTTGTTCTTGCATTGCTAATGTCTAAAGTCACTTTAATGTCACTTTTTTTTGTGCTTGGGATTTTTAGGCACAGTTGTAAGAGAATGGCTAAACAGTACGAGATTTAAAATCATAGGTAGTTGAATGCAGATGCTCTTTATGGCTATACTGTAAGTGAGTGTAAGGTATGATGTCTTCTTAGTATGGGAAAGGGACTGGTAAAATCAGTCAGTGTTTTTGGTTCCTGATGCTCATTGCCAGTTGAATTTTGTGGAGCGTTTCAGCTTCTTCCTCTTCCGTACTCCTGAAACAGTAAAACTTCTTGTCTGCTTCCTCTTTCCTCCTGTCTTCAAATCTTTAGCTCTATTTCTGCATCATCTAAGCTTTTACTGCCCACGTGGGCTGCTCTCTGCTCACCCATCAGCTGCCTCTTCCTCCCTTCATCTTTTGTTTTTATGAATAGTTTCATAGGCAGTAATTGACCAGAAATTACAACCAGCAGGTAAAGAAGGTAGAAAAAAGAGGGAGAGTCAAACTCACTGTCAATGCAGGCTGCAAATGGATGAGAAATTGGTGAAATAACCAGAAATAACAGTCTTTCTCTATCACAAAAGAATATTATGAGGTCAGTAGGCTATTTTATGTGGGGTGTTCAAATGAGTTTACCCATAAATATCCTGTTCCTTCTGCAGTGAAGCTGTCCAAAAAAAAAACCTGCTCATTACCCTGCAGTCCATGACAGCAAAATCTGTCTGTGTCATAACCTCTTTTAGCTTCTAATGGGCATTTTGTCATCAGTGCTGTGCAGGGGCTAGAAGTTGGCTAGAAGCAAGGTGTCTCTAAATCACGTTGTTGAGTGTCTCTCATTTTCCATGTGAATCATCACATCACCAAATCTCTACTTTTTCAACCCATAATTTCTGCAAGCAGAAGGGGAAGGATTTTGGTCTGATGTCATGGAGTAACCCATGTTCAAGGCATAACTGAAGCCTAGGTGGGAGGCACCAGGCTGGATTGCTGGGCTCCTACTCATGGTTCTGCCGCTAAAAAGCTGTGAAATCTTTAATGAGGCAATCTATTTCCCTGTGCTAGTGTTTCTTCTTAGAAGATACATTTTTGTTTGACTTGTTTAAGTAGGTGGTGATTGCTTCATGGCAGAAATTGTCTCTTGCTATGCTTTGATTTATCTCAGTGAAATGAGTCCCTAATCCCATTTGTTGGGATATTGCATTAGTACTGTATAACATAAATGCAACATTCATCCTCAGAAATAGTGGCAGTGTTTCGTTTAGTTGAGGGACAGTAGCTGCCACCTACTGTATGGAATTTTGGTCCTATGAAAATCAATGGCCAACAAGACAACCCAGGCAAATTCTGACACCTAGCACGCTTTATAGTATCATAGACTTGACTATATGTTAAAGTACTGATCTTCCTGATTTACTATCCTTCAGTAATTCTCAAGTTGAGATCATGCAGTGGCTAAAAGATATCGAAATTCTTGATATACAACCCCAGAAATATTAGCTCATTATTGGCATTAACATATAAATTAACACTTCAGGTTAAAGAGTCAAATAAAGCATCAATGCTCCTTGAAATAGAACTTACAGGCCTCCAATCTGTAATAAAATAACTCTCAGATAACACAGATTTTTAGCAGGTTTCTAACTGGCTGTATAGGAGAACTGCAAGTGAGTAAAAATTTCCAAGGTGGTGTTGCCACTGAGCTAACATCTGTCTTTTTAAAGCCTCCTTTGAAATAACTTGGCTGCCCATTAGCATATAGGACCCTAATTCAACATTGTGGATGGTGCACAGTCCTTTGGCTCCCCCCTCACGCACACACCAGTGTTTGGGAAGTGGTGGAAAATGAATTTTGAGTAGGGTAAAGATATAATAGCAATGTGGTGTCCAGATACACTGTATGCTTACACTGGACTTCCTTAGCTTTAAGATCTCATAGCTGAATCAAACAGAAACAGAAAGTGTCTAAGGCAGCAGGTTTAGATTGACTTGTCTGTAATTTGCTGGCCAAACAGAACAGTAGCCTGAAATGAAGACAGTCCTTGCCAACATGCTGGATCCTCTTTGTATCAAGCAAATACAAGAACATCTTTCTCCCAGCGCCCCCATAGCAGTTTCCCCACATGTACAGGATCGATGTCCGATGGTCGCTCTGCTGCCAGACATCCTGAAACTCTCCTGAAATGAAACAGTGCAAGGCAATTCCCAAACTACCGCAGTGGAGAAATTAATTCAGCCTCATTGAACCATCTCTTGCTTGAATATTTGCTTATCTAGGAGGACTGTGAAGTGTTGGGTCTTGCCTCTTCCAAATGAAGAGGGAAGAGGTCACATGAGTCACTGCCACGGTCCTCAGTGACCCCCAGGGGGGTTTATAACTATTTCTTTAGTTGCTACAGTGACTGTGCAGCACCATCTCTAATGACAAAACACAAGCTGTCTACTCATTTTGGCTAGGGACAAAAGACATGTTAATTTTAAATATCCCCATTTAATACAAGGACTGTGGCTGGCATCATATCACAGTGAATGGTGTCTATAAAACAGCTTTCTCCCATTCACTGGCAATGTATAAACCTGCCTAATCCAATCGTTAACTATCATCTTACTCAGCATGATGCCCTGAGGAATTCTTAATGTAGCAGCCAGCAATTCATTCGACTAACAAAAAACGGACATTTAGAAAAATAATTCATGATAAGGCTTGTTTAATCATAATCTTCTTTAAAGACCCAGAGGCAAAGGTCTTTGGTGGGAGAGCTATTGCTCTTTCAGTATATTGGAAGAGTATCTTTAAAATCCACTGGTGTATATATTCTTTGTGAAAGGTGCCAGGCTGGTAAAATTTAGTCTCTATGACTTTATAAAAAAAAGAGTAAAGACTGAGCAATTACTTCAGCAGTGTGCCTCATCCCTGAACCAAACGGTCATCTTCAGGGTGAGAAAACAGGTTTGTGCTTGCCCCTTTTTTCTCCTCTGGAAAATTCATTACCAACTTTTTCCAATTTCTGGGTGAATTTTTTTTTTTATTATGCTACTGTGGATATATAAGGACACCTTTTCTGGATGCATAACAACAGTCAACTAAGCCAAATGGGATATATGAGAGCAGAATGCCATTACACATGATAAAGGAGTGGCACATAACCATTTTGCGGACAGCATTAAAATTTCAGTCATGTCCTGTGACTGAAAAAAGAGAGAAGAATTTTAAATAGATCCAGAAATGAGCATGATTAAAGACACAGGGGTCTTCTATGTTAGAAGTAATTTAAAACATTAATATTAATTACATTTGGAGAGGAGGAGAAATATAAATGAAAAGATGATATCAAAAAAGTGAGTCATGAACTATTTTGCTTAATAGGAAACTATTAAATGTAAGCAATTATTTTAGAAGAGATATGGGAAATATTTCTTTATGTAGCATATCACACTACAATGTATCACTCTAGTGTATGTATACTGGGTGAATATCTTAGCAGAGCTAAATGAATTATCATTGATTTGATTAAGAATGAATGTTGCTTTTACATTAGCTGGGTTATTACCCAAGTCACCAATCACCACATTTCACACATAGAGATTGTTTTCCAAAGTTAAAACAAAACAAAACAGAACAAAACAAAACAAAACAAAGCCTCAAAGCAAACAAACAAACAAACAAAAAAAATCTCTAACCCCCTCCTCACCAAGTTCTTCTATTCTTATAGCTTGGGATAACGCTGAGGAGTTGGTACCCCACATACCTTCATACTGCAGACAGATGAGAAGAGGTAATGTATTCATATAAGTATCTTAACCTTGCAGTGAAATCTATATCCTAGGGGACCAATTCTGGCCAGGCTGATATGAATGGGAGTTTTACCTTCCCATAAGGGAGAGGGAGTAGGATCCAGTTGGGAACTGGGTGGAGACTACAAAATAATCACCATATATTACTTCTTGTTGGCAGCTGCCAGCTAGGATCAAGGAAATTGGAAGGGTTTAAGATGTAGAATAGGTAAATCAGTATAAGTTTCCAAAATACCACACCAGATGGTTTTACAGTAGAGTATGTCACTATTTCTGTTCAGCTGAAGACTCACTGTAGAAGATGAACGAATCTTTCTGAGTCTTCTTGGGGGAATGTTGAATTTCTTTGTTTTCTTTTTATTGTTATTAAATATATTAAATATATTGTTATTAAATATATTTATTGCTGTTTGTGAAAGTTACTATCCTCATACACAGTAAGCATTACAATATTTTTGCCAATCTACAAAAGTGAACATTTCTCACTGCCTGTGTATGTCCATATGGGCTGCCACTGAATGTCAAATGGTGCAAGAACTGCAAGGCTGGACAGAAATTGCAGGCTTCATTTCTCTTAAACATCATCCCCTTTGTGGGCTTTGCAATGTACTTGTTCCCTCACTTGCTGTGAAAGTCTCCAAGTTCTAAATGTGCCTTTCTCTGTGTCTCAGGATGACGAAGTTCATTAGACTCCATTTGGCTTAAGACCCGTGATTCCCTTCTGGATCTGAGTTCATCCGAGAAGCCGTTGGCAATATTTTGTGCCTCACTGGTGAACTGGCAATGTTATTTTCATCTCAAAACTGGGAGCTATGGAGATGTATTAAGACTCAAGGTTACAAATGAAGTGCATCATAAAGTGAATTAACTGAGTATAAAAACAGCCAAAATAATTATTTATTCACCAGGAAGGCTAGACCTTCCTTCCCCCTCTACACAAGGGAAAGCAAGAGAAGGTGAATGGGTGATGCTGACAGGTAGTTTCTTTTTTAGTCAGTTGAACAGTTGAGTTGGAAAAAACACTGGCATGTCTTTTGTAGGAATTTAGTTCAACAATATCTGCTCAAGATTTTCTTTCACTTGGATTTAAAATCAAATGTAGAAACTGAATCTAATTTGTCAGAATGTCTCTAAGGAATGTCTGCATAACTGCATATAGATCATGCAAAACTTAGAGTGTGGAATACTCCAGATAATGCAACAGAATATATTTATGGCTAACAAACCAAATTTTACCAAAACTGACTATGCAGAGATAAGCATTTTCTATTGGGCATCTTTAAATGATTGTAGGTAGACTTGCAAGAGAAGTGTTGGAAATCATTGTGCCTATGGGTCACTTCAAACGGGACAAACTAAAAAAAGGCACTAACACAACAACAGACACATCCCTCCACTGCTGGGACATGGAGTAGACAACCTAACAGTTCTGTTCTGCCTCTCATTGCTGTGATTTATTCTCTGCAATGGCTTCACATTGGCAGGAATAGTGCTGAGCTTCATTTTCATCAGCTGTCTTCTCTGACAGTAATTTTTGACTACATCCTATAATGACCTGATTTTGAGCTGAAAGGCTACTGGGGTTTTTTTTAGGGTTGCTTTTTTTTAGGGGGCTATTAGTGTCTATCCCAGCTTCATGGCATTTTGAAATTACCAACTTGCTTCTCAGTCTGAATCCTCTCCTTATCTGTTCCTTTCTTCAACCCTTGTTCATTTCAGCAACTTTTATGACCTCATTACTATTTATATTTCAAAGTGTATTAAATCTAGCTTCCACATAAGAGAAAAAATTAGAAAAGACAAGCCACCCTCAAACCTATCTATATGAAGATATTCACAGAAACTAATACTACGTGAAGGCAGTTTGTTACTTAGATATTAGTGCTCTATCCTGATTGATTTTTTTGATGTTATTTATAGCCGTTATGAATTGGGGCTTTAAATAAAAATATAATTATGGTTTATTTTCATTTTCACTTTAATTTCTCCTGTCTACATGATCATTACTTCAGAACTTAGCATAATTACATAGGAATAATTAATCTCTAGCTGAGATTTGTTAAGCATGAGTGAAAAGGAAAAGGTGTCTGATTGCTGCCTTTTTGCTTTTCTGATCTTAGGAGTGTCTGGAGTCTAGGGTGGCCTCTGGAATAATTATGCATTGCCTTGGGGCTGTTGTAAATTGGGTTTACCTGCCTGGATCTTCAGGGATGGCGCGCACAGTGAGAAGCTGTGAAGGATAGATAGAGGTTGAGCTATAACCCATTCTGTCTGGCTGCCACCCTCTGCTAGAGCCAAGCTGAGATGATGTAGGTAGATCTCATATGTCCAGGGAATTCACCCATGTTGGGCAGATCCTTACAAAAATTGGAGTATACTGGAGTTTCAGGTCTGCCAAGCTATGGAAAGGCTATTCCTCCTTAGTTGTAGGTGGCTGTTGGGGATGTACTTTAGATCCTTTCTGACCTGCAAGGCTTAGGTTTTTTCTCATTAAATCAAATGTAAGGTGAAGAGGAACCAGGCAGGTATGGTTCAAACCTGGGTCTTATTGATCTGTGGAGTACCTAGGGTATCCACTCAAACCTAGAAGTCCTCCTGGGCCTAGCAATGCAGAGATAGACAGAGGTGCCAATTCTGGACCAGAGGTTCAGAGAATCAATGTTGTCTTTTGTCTTATTTACTTCCCAGTGGCTTCACCTAATTATTTTCCAGCTATATGGTTCAAACCACATCTTGCCTCTTGGCTAACTCTCAGATACATTTAGCCATCTCTGTGATGGACTGCCCATCTCAGATAAGCACACACACTTCCAGTGGGATGTAGTTATTGAGAATCATCATAATTGCATGCCATATATCACAAATTCCTCTATTTTCCCAGTACCATGCACTCCCTCATCACACGTATGAAAAGAAGCCTGTTTTCACATCTGAAATTCAAGCTGACAGAGTGAAACCCACCCATTCCTTAGAAATTAGAAATGCAAGGTTAAAAGCTTCAGGTCTTAACAACAATGAAAGTGGTTTCATTAGACCCTGGATATCATTTGTTTTCAGGAGAGACTGTAATGAGTAAGCTGTGCTATACTGTAGTGCTTCAAGATAGCCAGAAAGAGAAGAGCTGACCACAAAGTCAGCAGTGGAAGAGCTCAGTTAGTCCCTGCCTGGCCGGTGCAGTGTTGTTCACCAGAAGTTATCTGAGCGACTGGGTTTCTAGCGCTCTTGTACCACCTGGCAGACTTCACATTCAGGAGGTACCGTAATATTCAGCTTCATAGGGTTACAATGAACAAATGTGCATGGGGATCTCTGCGCATCCTGAAAGCCATGAAGTTACGTCTGTCAAATTTTCTTCCATGCTGTGTTGGAACAGGAGTAGTGGGAAGATCTATGGTGGGTTTAAGCTCAAGCTGCTGGAAAAATTTCCATCTGGGAGTTTTGGGGCTGGAAAAAAAAAGGTTTTCTGCTGATTTTGTTTTCAGAATTCCTGTTTTTCCCTAAAGACTTTTCCCCATGAAGAAAAAATATCAGCTTTTGAAATCTGAACATATTTTGACTGAAAAATAATAACATTAATTTAGAAATTTCAGTCTGACAGGTAAGAGTCAGTTCTTCTTTTTCTCTCCTCTCCTCTGCAAGAATAGATTTAGGAAGTTTTGGTTTATTTCCGAATAAAAAATAGGAAGTTCCCTCAAAGTAGACAGGGTGGTGCTTTTTAGGGGACTGAAATGGGATGCCATCACCTGGGAGAAATGAAGATAATCCTTAAAATCAATGTTGAAAGCAACTACTGTTTGTTTGTCTTGTCAAGTTAATTTTAATCCCGATCAGTTTCCTCATCCAATTGAGTGGCCACACAAATGTCTATGCTAATAAATGCTAATTCATCTCAGAAATGAGAGCCTGGGGGAGGGACTACTTCATTCAGAAGCACTTGTTTTCCTATTATTTTAAATATTTATTATGTATTACGGTTTTTGTGCTACACAGAATACATCATCAATTAATAGTCTTACAATATGGTTGCCTGAAATTACCAAATTGTCTGTAAAACTGTTGTGTTAGACAATAAGAATACGGATTACTAGAGATGAGCAAGGCATCCAAGAGATAAACCTCTTTAATTAGTCTTGTCTGTTTGCTCAGACATAGCCTGTAAATTAATATTCACAGTTGACTATCATGATCTTTTAGTCAATGGATTGTTCATGAACAAATCTTCTGTGAATATTCATTTTTTTACAGCTGAACTAATACCTGAGTTATGTAATTGAGATTATCAGATAGGATACTGTATTTTTCCTATACTCCAGTGATATTAATTAAATTTATTATCACAAGTGATTGGAATCATATAATCCCTCAGGAAAGGTAGCAGGAAAGAAAGGAATATCAGATGGTTCTGTTATCAAAAGTTGTTTTATGATAGATAGAAAGATAGATTAATAGATCGATTGATTGATCTCAGAGAAATGCACAGCTTCTAGCAGAGGTCCAGCTCTTTTTAGAAAATGCTTACACCACCAGTAAAGCCTGTTATCTTGTGGAGTCTGCTTTATTTTAGACGTTTCAACAAGAAGTTGTTAAATTACATCATAGAAAGTACACAAAGTAAGGAAGGGGACACCATTTACTTATTAACTTTTCTGGGTAACATGTTTACCAGACTCTACTTGGTAGAATTTCCAGGGACATCTTGGGCTTTTAAAGTGTCTTCAGTTTACATGATCCTGGTTACCTTTTTCCTCACTCCATGTTCACAGAAAGTAAACATATGCAGGTGGTTTTGATGCCATTTATTCAAATTAGCATCTAAATTTTTGAACAACCTCTTTATCAGAGCTCAGGTAAGAGAGTATGGGAATCACGTTCTCTTTCTATTCTTCGCAGTCAAACATTGTATGAAGCGTCTTTGATACTGAAAGTTATCATCCCAATCATTGGCATAAAGTAAATGAGTGTGTTTTTGTGATCCAAGCTGAGAAATAGGTGCTCAGCGGCTTGTCTTGCTGTCTTAGTAAAACACCTCGTCTTCTTGGAAATGTTTATATTCTTGTACAACCAAAAGACTGAAACATGCGGTAAAGGGAATATCTGTTATTTGTATTAAGTCAAGATTTTGTTCAGAATCTCACAAGATTTTTTTTTTTTCCAGATAATTGCTGCTGTGGTTGTCCTATTAAGATGTCTGTTCTTGCCTTCATTTTGCGTTATTCTTGATACGACATAGCTCATTAGATACTATTTTGCTGGCATTAATAAGAACAGTACACTGAATTCTGAAGCTGTTCCCTTTGTCGCAGTTTCTTTTGTAATATTAATGGCAGTTAAAAATAACTAGTTCTGTTTTATCTATTTCCTCTGTGTTGCCTCCTGTGTGTGCTGGCTGCATTTTTATTTGTGTCTGTGGCAGACTGTGTAGGTCTCCTATAGCGATGAATCCACTGACTGAATATTCTGCTCTTTCAAATAAAAACCTCAGTTGTTCACTGCTGAGTGTGTGATGGAGATTTTTCTTTCATTATTTATGAAAACAATCACACTGGTGTTTTCCACTCTCTTTTCTCTGGTAAAAGAGTAATTTTGTTCTTACAGGCCCAGAATAAGCTTTAGTAAGTTGAGGTTTGGTTTAAGTCTCATTTACTTTGTTGGGAAATCTGGGCAGTGGAGCTTTTCTAGTGCCAAGGTTGCCAGAGAATGATGTCCCAGACTACCTACACAAATGTTTCTAGACCTCAAACTGGACATGGGATGTGTTAGAAAGGCTCGTGCTCCTGTCCAGCCTGGGATCAGGATCAGCTGCCATCTCCTGTCATGGGTCGGGAACCATGTGCAATTTCACAGCCAGGGGCATCTCCTGAGCAGTCAGAGTTCAGCTGAGATTGTTGGAGACAAACATTTCTTGGTATTACCTCCAGAAGCACTTCCAAAAGTGTCAGGGTGCCATTTAGTGACAGATAAATAAACTGACAGCAAGACTGTCTTAGCCTCCCAAATCTGACAGTTCACAGAAAAAACAGCAGTCACCAGAAAGGATGTATGAAATACACGCAAATGAGTGATTTTGAAAAAGTCATTTTGGTAATGTATTTCTGCAGAATTGAGATGATAAAATAAATGTTGCAAGCCTAGCTATTATATGATTCTTTGTAATCATTTTTGGGAGGGAGGACATACACCATCTGTGAACAGAGGTGTGCTGTGGTAAAACTGGTGCAGTTTATCAGCTTTCTTCATGTTGGGGCTGCTTTAACGCCAGAGCAGCTCAAATAATAGCCAGAGGATGTACTATCCTGAATTGCACAATACCCTTAAAGTCTTTCTGCAGTTCTTATTTCAAAAACCTCATGATTATTTTGTGAGTATGCATTACTGTTGAAAAATAATATATTTAGAAACAATGTCTACTTTATTTTGCTACTTCGGCCAGAAGCATACTGGATGGCCTCGGTGTGTATCCCTAATCTCTAGCTGTAGATGTCTGCAAAGTCACTTGAATATTTCATTTTGCTTTTTCAGACTTAAGCCCGAAGTCGTATATTCCCCTCTTATATCTTTCATTTTCTCCCTCAAAATACCCTTCCTATAATTTTTCTAAACCAGAAATTTTTTAATTGATCTGCTAGAGTTTTTGCTTCTCGCTGCAGCAAAGGAAGCCCTTAGCGGCATACGCAGTTCATTAAGCCCTTTAATTCTGTCTGCTATCGTGCTGCACAGAGCTTCACATTGCCATTTGTGGAATAATCAGCACTGAAGCAAACTAAAAGAGGAGGGGGAAGGGCAAGCTAAAGTCTGACACTGGTGACAGAAGACAAGATCAAATATAAATAGATGTGAATCACCACTGTGGCATCACTATCGGAGAAACATGTCATTTTTTTGTTGCAGAAGACACTGCAGCTGCACAAAGGGGTTGAACTCATAGCAAACACAAATCCCTTCTACAAAGGGGGTGAATTCATAGCAAACACAAATACCTTCTTGGACAAAAAAAAAAAAAGAAAAAAAAAGATTGTTTCTCCATTGTCCAGGTGTGGTCTTCATATTATTTATAAATAATACGAACATTACTTATATACATACATATATATGTATATATAAATGCAAATATATATAAACTCATATAATACACACACACACACATATATATATAAACTCCTTAATATATATAAACTCCTTAATCTCATGCACTACAGAAAATTTATATCAGTTGGGGATGGAAACACCAAACCCATTTTGGTGACACAGACTAAAGCTGAAAAAGAACACACTGTAATTAAAATGGGGGTGGTCTCAGAAGAGAAAATTGTATTCATCTTCCACAGAGACTGCATGTATAAACATTAGGGAGAGACAGGAAAAATGCTCAGCATGCTGAAATAGCTCAAGTTTATATGAGAAATTTTAATTAGAGAGCAAATTCAATGTTTCAGGAGGCTGCAATTGCAATTTTACAATTTTCTTGCTTCAGCAATTCCAAATATAGCCCTTAAGACATCCAGTTTCTCTGTAATAAGCCTATGTTGAAAGTTAACAACAAATACATATAGTAAAGCCACAAAGTGTCTAGGAATAGAGCCTAATAGTCAGCATTTCACCAAGTCAGTCCAAAGCCCTCTCTTATTCCCTTCAGCTTTCTCTGTCTCCATGGGATAGCTGGGAGGGTCAGGGCACAGGGGGGAGCCTCAAAGCCTATCGTTTGGGCAATTCCCGAATTAATGATGTCATATAAGGGGCAAGTGGTCTGTTGGGGAAGGATGGGTTGGTATTTGAGGGGTGGCTGAACAGTGCTGCTGGCACAGCAAGGCAAGGCAAGGGAGTGCCCAGAGCTGGTTTTACTCTAGCGAGGAAGTGGGTAGACAGTTACTTTGACGGTGATGTTACTGAGCTGCTGAAAGTTTCTCTTGTGTGGTGTATTATAGAGCTGAGAGTCCTTTAGGAAGGGCAGTTCTACTCTGAGTATTTTAACATATATGTTTTAATGCAATGTGTTATATATTGTTATGTGCCTAGAGCTTCAGAAGAGTCCTTGTTACCATGCACTTAAAATAAAAAACAAGCATTTGCTTGATTTTTCTATTAAAAGCAAATGTGCAGTCTGTGTAAGCACAAATCCAGCCTGATCCGTAGCTCCATTAAGCCTGCTCTGCGCACTTCAGCAGCACTGAGCCCCCGCAGGAGCTCTCCCAGGGCCAGCTGAGGCTCCCTCTTTGACAAGGGGATGAATCCAGCCTCCGCATCAGTCCTCCCTTCTGCATGGAAAGGTGCAGACAGTAGAAGAGGCGTAGATGAAACTCCTGTGCAGCCCCATAAGCCTCAGTCATATTTTTCGCCTCTGTGGACTGTTGTTTTTGATATAATTTAAGGCAGCCCAGCTATAGTCTGAAGGCCAACAAAGTGCAAAGCCAGCTTACAGCCTGTTCCTGTCTCTACATCCTGCTTGGGCACTGAGATATTGGTGCTGGGGGGCCAGATGACGGGGCAGAGGGAAAGGTTTTCATTCCCAGTTTTCCCAAAAGGTCTGTTCAAAAAAAGCAGCATATTTACCATAAGACGGTTTATGCAAAATTGGCAATATGTTTTTCACTTTGCACAGTGAAGTTGCTATTAGGAAAGCAAATGTAATTAATGGCTCATTTTCATAAGAGGTAATTTGCAGCAAAGAGATGATGTTATTTCAAAATTCTTGAAGACTTCACGTCTGTGCCTTTCTAAAAAAGTGCACTTGTATCTGATGAACCCCCTTTTCAAAAGCAGGTGACAAATGAGCACTTCATTTTGCAGCAGAGCTTATGTTTAAATGCTTTTTTTTTTTTTTCATTTTTTGGCATAACGAGCATTTCTCCTTCAGTCTGGGTTTCCTGTGGATGGGAACTCATAGTCTGACTCCTTGGTTACACAGGGGAATGTCACTGGTTCCTCCTGAACATTCAGTGGCAGACTGGGCTCTGCAGCTCCTGTGCGGTGATTGGCATGGTGAGCTGGACTAGACTTGATAAAGGGTGACAGGAAAAGAAGAAGAAAAAGGAGAGAGTCTGTTATCTCAGGTCTGCTAGAAGCTGGTATGATCTGTCTAGAGTAGTGTTGTAAGCTGTGCCTGGGGTCTGATCCCAGATTTCCTTAATGGGCATACCTTCCCAACCAGATGTTGTGGAGCAACCATATTAGAATGGGATGGGGGTTAGTTCAGCCCAGAGACAAAAAAGGCGACAGGGGGATTTAATTACTGTCTTCAGCTTCCTAATGGGGAGGTTACAGAAAAGATGTAGCCAGTCTTTTCTCAACTGTGCACTGCAAAAGGGGGAGAAGCAATGGTGGGTCATGGTGCAGCAAGGGCAATTCCAACTGATGTCAGGAGGACAATTTTCTTAGTGGTGGTGATCAAGTGCTGGAAGGGGTCACCCAGACAGGATGTGGGTCCTCCATCCTTGGAGACTTTCAAAACTCCTCTGGACAGGTCCTGAGTGACCTGAGCTAACTTCAAATTTGGCGCTGCTTTGAGCAAGAGGTTTGATCAATCAAGCTGCAGAAAATCCTGACAACCTGCATTATTTAATAATTTTGGTATTTTAACCACTGTGAGGCCCCATGTCCCTTGCTTCTGCCAGGGTCATGCCCAATTGTCTGCATTAGAGGGAATAACATTGCTACACATCTGCATCTATCAGGTGGTGGAGAAGAAAGAACAGTGTACCAAAGAGACAATATCTTTCATGCAGCTATCACACTTGCATGCTATAGTGCCTTTCCGCCTCATTTCAGGAGCAATAAACGTTGTTACAAAAGTAGTCTGCCTTTTTCCTTATCCACAACCAGCATGTCAACACCATATTTAATTTACATTGCTCTGAATGTAGCATTTCATCTTAATGAGTTCTTTTCCCTCATATATTCTCTTTATACTTTATAGGAGAAATTATTTTGAACCATTCCCATTTTCTCTCCATGACCGCTGGCTGTTGTAGCTTAAATGGTGTGGGACAAGGTAAATTTAAATCCAACCCAGCAAATGGCTGTCATCAACACATTACAGCCTCAAAGTCATTTAGAGGATTCAGAGCAGCATAACAAGCAATGTTTAGAATAGGAATCAGGAAGAAACCAAGTTAAAAATAGCACATGTTTTGTGAAGCCACTAAATGTGACCATACATAGGTCACCCCATTTTTATGTGCACCAGCTTCGCTAAGAGAGGAGAGGGATTTTAAATATACTATCGACCAGGAGGCTGCATACCTATTGCAACACACTGGCTGTCACTTTATAAATTGTGTGCCCACATTGTATATTGATTGCATTTTGCATGTAATGTGGTAAGCTCTGTAGGGTTATTTCTTATTTAAATCTGCAGAAGACCAGGAAACCATTAGAGAACCCAGCAATTTATCAACTCGTACATTTTTTTAGAAGAGGGCCACTACTTGTGAGATTCATCTGCACAGCCCAGACACAATGTTAGATGCTATTGTTCTGCTGCACTGGGCAGGACTAGGAAAGTCTAATACAGCAGTGTGTAAATGTACGACGAGGAAATAATTTTAACACATTAGTTGCATAGACTGAGAAAGATGGAAGAGTTCTTGTTAAACAAGATTGCCTTTTAATCTGGAATAGTACACGTGGTGTCCAACAGAGTTTGAAAGAATTTAATTGTGGCTTTTTTCCCCCTTGACTCAAAGCACATCGAAAATAAAATTAAAAAAAAAAAAGCTGAATGAAATTTAAAAGCTTATTTAATGTGGACAGTTCCTGTCAGAGGCTTCCTCAGGCTTCATCTTCTCCCATGTGTATGGGAGTTAGAGTACTAATATTTTTGTAGCCTTGCCTCTGGTTAGTGTGCCTCCAGTGCAGCTTTTCACCATTGCTTTGAATCTCACTATAGCGAGATGAATGTGCTTACACGAAATGTAAAAAGCAATTAATACCCAGCCAGGTCAGTAGGCCACTGATACATTACATTCAGTTTTACTTTGGGGACCCTCCAGGAGAGGTTTTTGGACAGAAGCAATATATATCTGGGTAAGGAACTGCCAGTGCAGAGAAAGAGGGCATGGCTCTGCCTCTGGATAATGCTGCAAGTCAGCTCTGCAGAGCTAAACGTAAGCGTGCTATTTGGGCATGCATTTCTTATCCCATCGTGGTGCACATATGCAAGATGTACAGGCATGGACATGCTCTGGGACTCTCCTAAATTTAGACTTTGGCAGACTTAACATTCTCTTCTGCGCGCTGCACTATATTTAGAAGCTATGCCTCCAATAGCAACTCCTTTCCCCTCTATTCCCTGTTTTTGTACCTTTTAAGACATATTTATGCTTCGATCTATACTACCTATTGACTAAACATGTGGAGGTATACTGCTTTCATGGTATTTTTTTATGGCAAACTAAATCTTCAGATGTGAAACTGCAACTGCTGTTATAACCACTAGCATAAATATGTCACTGAGATCTTCTCTTGATGTTTCGTCCATTAATCCATTGCAAAGACCAACAAGTCTTTGAAACAACAGCTTGTGACTTTGAATTTCCAGTTAGTGTAGCTTAGGTAGGACACTTTTGCATGTCCAGATTATTTTTCTCAAGACTGCTCCTCATGTACTAAGGGCACAAAAGGTTTCACGGCCAGCTGAAGTGAATCCCTGATCCTTGCTTTCCTTGAGTGCCACATCTATTTACTTGACCCAGTTACAGTAGGAAGTGTTTAGGCCACTGAGAAGGGTGGGGGGCAGCGGTGGGGAGGGACGCAAATCTTCCAGCCATTTCCCAGGACAGATTCTGGTGCCTCTGGTTGCAAGTCCACTCCTCTCAATTGTGCTTTTCCCTTTCCTGGGACTTGAGCTGTTGCCTCTGCTCAAATGCGAAAGTACTGATACTTTGACAGATTTTGACTAGAAATATTGCCATTTACAGATATATTTTCCAGGACTGTTTAAAATAGCGTTTTGTTTAGTTTAATTTTTTTAACTGAGTTGGAGGGCCACCTTTACATATTTTAATCTCATTTAAAGGCCATCAGGGAAACTTGGCTCACATACTCCTAGAGCACCCTGGAGCTCCTTACGGCATCTGTTTTTCTTAGGAAGACAGGTAACAACCGCTGGAAAGTCTGTGCATGCCAGCAGAGAGAGCCAGGCATGTTTCTGAGGAGCCCCTACCCCACATGCTGGGAACGGTGCATGCTGGGTCCCCAGGTCCCCTCCGAAAACCAGTGTTGCAGAGGAGCCTGCACAACCAGACTCTGGTTCTTCTCTTATGCTCGAGGAGACTGAGCTGGGGTGATTCTGCAGGGAGGCCTCTGTCTGGTGTGCCCAAGACTCCTTTTCCCTTCTCTTCTTCTCTTTGGGATTATCTCATTAGGGAATAATAAACAGGAGGGTGCCAGCAGGCTGTTGTTACATGGTTTGGGCACGTTGCTTAGCCTTGTGCCTCAGGTACCTGCGAAGGGTGCCAAACCCTTACTAATGTTCATCTCAGATTAGGTATGGTTAGTATGAAATAGCTGATTAAAGTTATACCTCATTCCTTCCTCATTCAACATTTCCTTCCCTGAGAAAAGAAGTCTGTATTGATATACTACTCAATGGGAAAAGCTGCTATCCTTTTCCTTAGATATCTTGAAATATTTAGTTCATTTTTCTTCTCTCATTTTTCTTCTCCTTCAAACTCCCAGGGCTGTATAGAGCCCCACAATATGTGTAACTCTTACCTGATTCCACAGGGACCCAGATACCCTTTAAACAGTGGTTGGAGTATTAACAACTCACAGCAGAGCAGAGGAGGGCAATTTAACACAGCAAACAAATCAGGCTGGAAAACTGTGAGAAGCTTGACTTTTTCTTCTGCTGCCACTACTCCATCTCTCTGCCTTCCTCCCTCTCACTCACAAAAACATGGCCATATGCGAGGTGCCCATTTTGGAGGATGATATGGAAAAGTTCTGGAGGATGAATACCAGGTAAAGATGTAATCTTAAAGCAAGTTTTTTTTTAACTTTAAGCAAAGCCTTAGTCCTTCGCACAGGAGAAACAGCATCTGTAGGCTTTGTCAGAGCAGCTTTCACTGGAGTCAGGGGACACCACTGCAGAAGTAGCTGCTACTGTCTCCGGGTTGGCATTTCCTCCTACCCAGGAGTGCCCTGGGGTCCCACCTGGTCCTGGTCCCAGTGTCTCATGCACCGCCTGGGAATCACAAATAAACCCACAGGTTTTCAGGCTGGGTCACAATGAGAAGTTCCCTTGCTTACAGCTGACATGGGAAATGGAGCTTCTGCTTTTCTCAAGGAATACATGTCCTTGTACAAGGAGTAAAGGCTTGCAAGGCTGTTTGCAAAAAAGGCTGTTTGCAAAAACGATATCTGAGCTTGCTTTGAGAGAGAGGTGAGAGCACCTCCCGCCCTGTGCCATGTCTCCCCCACCAGCACTCCGGAGACAGGTAGTAGTAAGGTAGGACACTCAGTGTCTAGTAGGCTTCTCAGCTCTCCCCAGTCCAGCCAGCACCAGACAACTACTTAAGCTGCCACTCTCCTTGCTTTTGAGGACACGACCTTGATGAGAGAGAGGAAGCACAGGCTCTATGCTTGCTACTGAAAAGCTGTGGCTGAGGGTGGTCCAGAGGGCACGCTGCACATGTTCCAGGGAGAGAATGAAGGATTTATTTTCTTCTGTCTCTAGCCCAGAAGTTTCGCAACTAATAAATTAAATAAATACTTCCAAAAATGAAAAATAAAAATCTCTGGCCCACAGAGCTCTGAAAAAGAATCACATAATCTTTCAAAAGATTTTTTTCATAGTCATTTATTCAGATAGCACCCAATAAAAATGCAAAGCTGGATTGTTTTGAGTGGTGGGAAAAGTTTTAGCTTAGAATAACGTTAAACAATCAAAACACAGTAAAAGATAAATACCTGGAGTGCAGTTACATTTGGCCAAATGCAGACATGGTCATATATATATCTGACACCTATAGCAGTTTGGAATTGTATGACCCTGTAATATTTCCCAGATAATTAAATACAGCTAAGATTTGTGCACTACACAGCAACCTGAGCCCCGTTGCTGCTCATGTACTCCTGGATGCTAGGGGGGTGTGTGTTCCCACAATGAAGGCGTAACCAAACAATCATAGTTGTCAATGAAAGTCTGAAGATGAAGATAGAAAAAGTCAACAGAATGCCAACTTAAGTTGGCACTTAAATGGTCATCTTTAAAGTTTTTTCTCCATGAAATAAAGGAGATAAAGAAAAGAAAAATAGGTAGCATAGTTTATACTTTTCAGATTTACTTTTTCAGGGTGTCTTCAAATTCAGAAGGAAAAAACCCCAAGGCCTGCATGGGTCTTTCAGTTCTTCAAAGACGTAAGTCCTGATACCACAAAACACAAAGACCTGGACATGAAATGAAATGAAACTAGGGTCTCTGCATTCTGCCTAGGTCCAGAACCTGAAATTCAGAAAACTCTTTTATCATCTGGGAAGGGGAATCTCTCTGCTTAGAGGATAGTTTATGTATTCAGTGTGCAGCACCCACTATATCTGAATTGCCCTTTGAGTGAGGACTCCATTTCAGGTCTTCCTATTTTATCCCCTAGGTAAGAGCTCTAATGACTTAGCTACAGAGTCTTGCTTACTCTGTGAAGAATAAGTAGCAAAGACAAGAAGCAATACACTTAAATTACAGTAAGGGATATTAAACATCAGCAAACCCTTTAAAAAAAGATAAGGCTGGTAAAGCACTGGAATGGCTCAGGAAGTTGGGAGGCCTCCAACATGAACAATATTTTAGAGCATCTGCTGGAAACACTGTTAGCATATTTGGTCCTGCCCCAGGGTGGGTTGTGAGAAAATGTGGAGAAGGGCAGCTTGGTAAATTCATTAAAATTGTCTCAAAGAAATGGTCTGTGTAAAGTTTGTGGTGTGCCTTTTAACTGTTGTTTGTAGAACCTTTATTGTGCAGTCTTCGTATTACTAAGGCTCAAAGAAAATTGCTTGAGACAATGGACTGTACTTTAGATTCTGTTATAAAATTGTTCCTCCACTCTTAAGTGTTGTCTCAATATGTTTATCTTTGTGTGTTATATACTGAGAGATTGCACCTCTAAATACACGAAAATGTTACTCCCAAAATATACATTCATTTCCCCAGAAAGTGGTCATCATCAAAGGTGCGATTTTTGACAATGATTTCCACAAAGTGGCTATTTTCTGTACAGAAGCTTGATGCAAGCTGCTAATGTGGTTGACGCAGGCTGTCAAATTACTACCAAATGTTTAGTTACTACTGAGCTGTGCTGAATTAGATGCTGCGAGCTAGAGGTAAAAGCTCTCTTTCCAGTCATCCGTCTGTCTTCCAGAAGACAGGCAAAAAGCACAGAGTGCTTCAGAGTAGGCCAGGAGATTTTTCTGTTAAAAATATTTCTCAGGAAGTGTGGAGATGACACCATCATTTTTGTAAGAACACATCTTATCCTGTGAGAACACATCTATTCCTGACATTTCCTAAAACTTTTCCATAAAGCTCCTATTAGGAAAGGGGAGATGAATCAAAGTGAGGAGTAAGCAAGGAACCTGTTGACAGATGAAAGCATTAACTACATAGCAAAGCTACACAGGCTTTGCTGTGTTGGCCTGTGGAAAGAGAAGGGACGTGTCTCTCTTTCTTCTTTTTAGCCTGTAGACATTTACCACCCTTCGGTTGGATTTCAATACTCCACCTTACAAGGGTGGAACTTCATTGGCTTCAGTTAAATTATTACTGGTTTAGATATTGTTATGCTTTTGGTGACCCTCCAAATTCAGTTTAAACCACTGAGTTTTACATGGCTTCTACTCAAAACCATTAATTGGCATCTGTTCAGTTGAAACTTGGTCAAAGCTTGACATCACCTCGGCATACATTTGTGAATTTGCAAAATATGAGTGTTGGGTGATACATGTCCTCATCATTTCCATTACTTCCTAATGGTAGGTGTGTAACAAGCCAAATCTTCTGTATATAAGTAAAAATAAATGTATTAAATCAATTTCTATTTGATGCTATACCCATACACTTTTTCAGACTATACTATTGGTCTGCATGCATTTTAAGGCACAGACAAGAGCATTGTGCCTATGTCTTGAAAGTGCTTATTGACCAAATACAGGTCAACAGATGCTTAGCAAGCAGCTTTTGTCTTTTCTAATTTTTCTCCAATGAACAATGTTCAGTTATCTATAGTTTTCCAGAAATAATGACACTAAACTATATATAATTGAGGCTTCAGACCTCTATAGGAGGAAAACATTTGACAAAAAGAAAGAACAGCTCTTGTTTTAAATGTATCCCTTTAAAAAATGGAAGAGAAGCAGCTGAAATGTACTTGAGGAGCTTGCCTTCTTGATTCCTTTTCAACTATTTGTGCTAACATCAAAGACCATACCCATCAAGAAATGCATAGCGTAAAATAATGCAATAGCAGAACAACAACCCTGGATATTTGGAGGATTGCACCCTTCTGTTTATTCAGTATATTGCAACTCTTTTTTCCAGAATGACTTGGGAATCTCTATGGAAAGTTCAGTAATTTAATGGATTAATAACCCTTCTTAGAGATTTCTTTATGTGCGTAGGAATATAAGAAGGACAAAACTAAAATCCCAGAAGCATTAATGTTTATATTTTCAGTCATTATGGAATAAGAGAATTTTTACTATGTCGTATGAAAACCATAGTATTGCAGATTAAGAAAAATGGCATCTATCAACTCCACTTCTGCTTTGATTGAATATGGTCAACAAGCTGCATCGACTTGGATGAAAAGCAAGAATTATACCTCCATGAATATTTTAGACTTATTTCTGTGCAAAATATCTTGGCTGCATGCTGCAGAACTCCCTGCCTGATATATATTATCTGCTGAATGTATAGACCATTCCCCTTCTCATGAGACAGTATCTGCAGTGGATCTCAAGGCATAAATTGTTCCTGAAGACTTCAGGGAAGAATGGTGATGCCCACTTCTCTGGTGGCTTCTTTTCCCCCAGCACCGCCAGGCAAGCACACTGAAGGCTGTGCTGTGTTTAGCACTCCCACCTTCTCCATGGAGGCAGCACCAGTGGGAGTTCTGGGACTGGAAGATGGAGCTCTCTTGTTGCTGACAGCTCACCAGGGACTCCCGAGCACAAGTTTGAGAGCCAACAATATGCAAGCAGGAAGGTGGTGGAGGAGAAGGACTGTGAGGCTGTAAACAAGGAGAAAATGCTAATAATGCCCAGAAATACAGCTCAAGGGAAGTAGATGTGGGGGAGAGGTTCTATTAAAGAGAGGAAAAAAGTAGATAGGAGAAGGCTGATGGGGAGTCCAGAATGAGAGCACAGGATCTTGAATGGCTGTCGAAGTGACGGGGCTCCCTGACAGCTTTTGGGGGTAAGTTCAGGACCTTCTATCACTGCAAACTGTACCAGTTTTCTTAGTGTCTGGCTACTTGCTTATTTCTCCTGCTGTATGATTGCTAATTTAGATTTTTTTTCTATAGTCTGTTTTGAAAACCTGTGGAATATATCAGCCTTGTTTGAAGAGGGGGATTATCACAAGGATTTCCCTGAAGCACTCCAGTTCTCCATGTGGTGCTAATAATCATTCCACAACAAACAACTTTGCAAAGTATTCCAGAAGTGCGTATCATTAATATAGCAAAGTTAGCAAATCTACAAAGAAAACAAATTTCTTTTCCTTTCCCCTCTTCCTTTTTTTCCAACTCTGGCTTTAAAGATAGGTCAAGAATTTTTCAGGTGGGGTTATAAACTTAATGTGAAGCTTTAATCTAAAATATAACATATGGAAATATGCTTTTAATATGTATCCATGGAGATTGTTTTTATCAGAGGAAGTATTCTTCTGCCCTGGGGTTTTTGTTTGTTGCTTCGACTGAAGAAAATGAGACTGTTAATTTTGAAAGCTTTAAATGACGTCCTAAACCAAGCCTAACTTGATGAGGAGAAACTTTGTGCTGCTGCTAACCATTCTCCAACAGAATTTAATAATACAAATAATTACAGGAATAATACAAAATGCAAGCAGGCAGCAGCATCTTTGTCAGCTGTTTTTATAAAGAAGCCAGAAAGCTTTGAAATGAGAAGAGCAGAGGCAGGTACACTGGGAGATGGTCCTGCTTTGTGTGAGGCAAGGGATTTAAGCCTTGCTTTTCATCAGTTCATACCAACAGCTAGTTTCACCTCCAAAAGCCAAAAATTTTGGTGTCATGCACCTAATTTCTAGCTACTTGGAGCCTTTAATGGAAGTCTTGTCCCTTTCATGGAAGCTATGGTGCTTTGAAAAGTGTAACTTAGCCATGTCTAATGCTGCTCTGCTTTTGTCTTAAACTAAATAAAGACGATCTGTTTTAACACTCACTTTCTGTCTGCTTAGTGGTTTGCACCCAGTATTAAAAAACATTAGATTTGTAGGACTGTGTTTCCCTGGACTCGTGAAGAATCACATGGCTTTTGCACACTCTGCTTTACTAACAAGAGATATGGCTGTAGGTGATCTGGTCATTTTACTCAGGATATACTAAGTTCAAATGCATTGCTTTTTTTCCCATGCTTAGCCAAATTTTTGGCTGTGTCAAAGCTTGGCTTGTGGGTTGAAGAGTATGTGCCTGGCATGCTGGGGAGTGCTGGGGGAAGGGGGACAGCTGAGAAACATATGGTTTCAAACCACCTTTTTGCTTTCCTTATCCTCAAGAATTGCAGGGGCTGTAAGTTTAGAGCACCCCCCCAGGGCTTCTTTAAATTGCATCCAGCTGCAGTGGCCTCTAATGGGAATAGTCCATCATAGCGGTCAGCAACATCAACACCACTCGCAGCCGCAGTTCCAAAATACATGGGCTGTTGGCTGGATTATGGCCATCCCCAGTGGCTGTAGGTATTATTATTTCTCCAAACATATTGCTGAATGTTGTGCTATTGTAATAAAAATGTAAAGAGAGTACTATGAGCACCCAATATTAGTGAACCCTGCAAGGTGACACAAAATGACAAGCTAGACCATAATCACAATGTTGTAAAGAGACCTCACTTCATAAAGGGACTTTAATGGTGTTTACAGTGCACTTCAGAATATATTCTTAATGGAATTATGGTCACCCAAGTGATTTGTGTATGACAGAAAGCAACAAGCAAATTCATTGCATGGTGTGTCAATAACAATTAATAACATGGGGATGATTCAATCATTTTCAAGAACAAGTTAGCAATCGGAGCAGTCACTCATTAAACCACTTATAGATTCGAAATAACAGCTTCTTAGCCTATTGTAAACATGGATTTCATTTTTTGCAAAACTGTTGTAAAAAATGAACAGTAACATACACATTATATCATAACTCAGGAAAGACATAATAAATGCTAACTTAAACCGAAAAGGAGCAAATTGAAAAGACTTTGGTTGTTTAAGCACCATCATCTAAATCTAGCATAGGATCTGTATTAAAGATGTTACACCATGAAAGGTCAAAATCATCCAACAGCTTCTCAAAAGACTTGTTCTTTATGGAATATGAATCTCTTATGGGAGCTTGGAACCTCTTCCCTCTGTCACCTCCTCCCCCCCAAATCATAGGAATATTAAGAAATGCACAAACCAAATGACCTATGTAGAAAGATGAATGAAGCTATTATAAAGAGATGATGGTCTGCAGATTGGGAACAGTCATCCTTATTGTTGCTTTCCCCTCACTGTAAAATCTAGGAATGAAATCATGACCCCATTAAAGTCAAAGTGAATGTAGCCAAAGAAATGATGGGTCAGGATTTTCACTGTTGACCTCTATATGCCAAAACTTGAGAATCTCTCTTCACAAATACAAATAGGTCTATATACTTTCATTATTCCTGAGCTTGCAGAAGCTCCCATAGCTCATGCATTTCTCTTCACTGTCCACATCTTTGAAGGCATCTGCCCACAATAGACCCTGGATCTGCCCCTGTCATACCGTTCCCTGCTTGTGTGACTGGTCACCTAACTTCCACACGGTGCCTGTCAAAGGGCACAAGGAGCATACCCTGAAGTAACAAGGGTCCCCACCCTTTTCCCACATCACTTGCCTCAAAATCAGTCTAATTTTAAACTCTTTCTCCCCCAGAATTCATTACTCATCCCACCAGACCTCTGGCTCACAAGACATTTTGTGCTTCCCAAGTCCTGGTTAGAGGCTATATGAGAAGGCATATGGACTAGTAAAAGAACAATTAAGAATTCATCTCTGTAATAAATTATTTCATATTGGTAGGCTTGACAGATGCACTTTTCCCACCTACTGCTGAGTTGAAATTCATTTGAAAAGTACTTTTGATCATCAGAATTTACAAGTGATTAAAAGAAAATAACATAACACACTGATTTATATATACAACAACTGAAACAGAAGTACAGCAATATAATCAATGCTCCCTGAGGTAACACAAAATTAATTCTGAACGAGTGTTGCCTATAAATGTCATACATGGCCCTTTGAGAGGTTTCAGGACACAGGGAGAAAGTCCAAGGCTGCAATATAGGCAGACTCCATGAGATTTCTTCTGCAGAAAATAGTTGATTTTCTACTGCAGCCTCAGCATCCACGAGGAGGTTTTACCTGTGGTCTCATGTCTGTCTTGGTAGCCGTGGGATGGGTCTACCAGGCATCAGTCCTTCACTGCATCATGAGATGTCACAGGGTATTCTGCATACTCAGTGCGTTTTATGGGAGCTATCCCAATGCCTGTGCTGCTGCTGAAGGTTTCCAGGATTGTGCAGTAATTCACCTGTATTAAAACAAGCCTTTTTTAAGCTAGCAACTTGACCTCATGCCTCACATTTGCTGGGGGGGAATAACTGCATCAGGTACAGTAGGGCGAATCAGCACTGGTCTTGCTTCTACATAAGCAATTCTACTATATCGTGTATGAAATAACTATGTTTCTGACATTAAGCACTCACTGCCTTTTCAGAGGAAGAATCACCAGTCCCTGTGAAGAGTTAAGTCCCTTTTTCCTTAATCCAATAGGGCTCTGCTGAAATATAGTATCATAGGGTTTTGATAGCATGGAAGAAGAGGCACAGAAATGATCAGCATGTTGGAAAGCAAATCTGATAAACAACTTCTGAAAGTCATCCCTTACCCACCCCACCCCACCCCCCTGATAGCTTCCCATCCATGTTGCATCTGATTTGAAGGGTGGACTTCAAACTGGGCCTCCTGTATCTTAGATAAACACCTGCCTTAATCACAAGGGGACTTGCTTACTGGCTTTCCAGCTCTCCTTCTGCCTGTTGTATTTTTTTGCAAGATGCTTTTGGAAGGTAAAGTAAAACAATATGTGACATTATGAAATAAAAATGTTTCCCTCCCAATACTCAGGGATGAGAACATGCAGCTGATGGGAAATAGCTGAATAAGTGTATCTTCTTTGATCTGCATATTTCTGTGCCCTTTCTGTGGTTGTGCTTCTTCAGCAAATGGGGTTGGAGACACTCTGAATGTTTTATTTTTTTAATATTTACACTGCAAACACAACATGAAAGCATTGTGTTTGAGACTACAGTCATTCCAGGAATACCAAATTCAGCCTGGTTCACCTAAATTGTAGGCTTTAAGCCCAATGGGCGAGACCAGCTCAGATTTGAATCTCCAGCGTATTCTTCGATGATAAATTGAAGTGAGAGCAGACTTCAACCCTGTTTTTTTCAAATTTCTTATGATTTCAAAAACTCATCAAGATGTAGTGCAAAGTTTTGCTTTTGCTGATGAGCCTTATTTTATGGAGTTTTTTGTAAAATGAAATGAAATTAAAAAAATCTTCAGTGGTTCAGCTCACAGTACCAGAAGGGTCAGTGATAGTCTGATTAAAGGTTAGTTATGTGGTTTTCTTTTCCTTACCTTGGTTTCTAAGTTACCTTGTTTTAAACTTTGTTCTAGACAATGCATAGCTTTGTGAGACATGGTTTCCTGTATCTCTTCTGCCAGCGTTTCAGGGCTCAGGAGGTCTGACCAGTCTTTCCACTTCTTTGAGTTGCTCTGGTATCATGCTCAGTGCCATTGCACCCTAAGTTTTTGTCTGCACCTAGCAAATCACTCAGGCTTTTGACTATTGAAATATCTCCTTATGAGAAAGCAAGGGACTGCCAAATCTATGGAGAATCCAGACTTTTAGCTCAAGTTAAAGAGCTGAGGAGCAGTCTCCCCAAACTTGAATTGCTGTCAGAGCTCAGGCCGGGACTTGCAGGCATTTGTATATTTTCACCCAGCTAGGTGATTTCATAATTGAAATACTGAAGAATAGGAAGTCACACTGATGCTACGGGTGAAAGAACTGAGGCAGGCTGATAAATGAGGGTGGTTACTGAAGCGAGCTGAGGGAGACGTACAGTCTACCCACATTGACGCAATGTTCCTGTTTAAAACCCAGAGTGAAGTTACCCTTGAGGATAAACCAATAAAGATGAAGACCAAGAATGAGACTCTGAGGACCTCTGTAGTGGGTGTGAAGGGCACAGTATATGGAGGCAATTGCAGAAATGGAAAATCAAAAAAGGACCAGAGTTTGGATTCAGTCTGGAGAAGAGATACTACTCTCAGAAAAGATGCTCCAAAAATGAAAGTTATTATTAAACACACTCAGAGATCAGAGTAAGGGAAAAGGAAAGTTGTGTATTCCCTGAAATGAAGCAAGTCACTGGCTGCCTTGACAAGGCTTCACGGGGAGCAGAAGATGCAGAAAATCAAAGAGGAAATGCTGTGTTAATGTCCCCAGTTCATATTTGTATACAGTACCAGAATCAGTCACTTGCATTGTTAAATGCACTAAAAGTTAAAGTTTCAGCTTTGTTTTCTTCAAAAAGGTGATTCATGGAGTTCTGTGGTGCCAAGACAAACTCTTTTATTCTCCTCCATTGAGCATTTCACTTTTCCTGCAGTGTACCCTGCGGGAAAGCAAAGAGTTATTGGGACTGCCAGGATTTCTCTGTTAGGATCAATCCATTTCTATTACTTCTTTCTGTAAACTTTAATTGTTATTCCCTTTTCTGTGTTACTTAAATAACACAAGCTATAGAAAAAAAGAGCACAACACTTTGATCGGAAAGGGAAAAACAATGTGTTTCTTGCATACACTGTAGGAAATACCAGCTCTCAGTTACTGAGAGGCACATAGTGTTCTCCTGACTGCAGCATCTGCCTGTGTTAAGAGCTCCCCATAAAGAAGAAAACACGTCTTCCTGGTTGTAGGCAATCAAATGAAAGTAATCCATCCCAAATTATTTACTGCTGTGCATAAGGAAATACACATGGAGTGAAACAAGAATAATAGTACGTAGTGTCAAAATATAAAATGCTGTAAAATGAGTTTTCAAATCAATGAAATATTTGTACAGGATGTTGAATTTCACGTTAGAGTGTCAGCTAGGTTTTGTGAATCAACAGAAATTTTCTCTTCATCAGGTTAAAGATAAAACAAAGAAAGGATGAAGTGGTATAAGGTATAACGATAAACAGGCTACTTCACATAGTAATGTGACGTGCCAGGATCATCATCCATAAATACATAACTAGCTATTTCCTGAGGATTATAAAGCCAGACTACTGTTTAACTAATGTCCTGGTTTCCGTGAGAAAAGCGACAGAAGTAATAAAATTTATCTCTCCTAGTTAAGTAAGATAAATGTTCTCTAGAGAAGGCTGAACTTTCTGAAGACATACATGCTTGTGGGTGTATGTGTATCTGTGTATTTGTATATGATGCCATGGTTAGCTGCTAGATTACCTCCTACAGAACCAGTCATGCAAGAGGATAAAAAGACTGATATGAAATAAAGCTGAGGTTGTACATTACTTCAACATTAGAAATAAGAACATTTTATATAATAGATTATGAATCTTCATATCCAGATCATTGATTCTTACAGTCCAAGCTGGGATCAACACTCTGCTTTATAAATGATTAGATATTCCCTGGGTTAGAAAGAATTAGTTCCTGTCTGCCATACCAGACGAGTGCTCTAATTGCTGGCCCTCTGGCCCAGTCACTCGCTTTCCATCTTTGACTCTTGTTGGAGCTCTTCCACTCTGCGAGAATGGTTAAATATTCAATAGGTGAAAAAGAGACAGACCATAGCCTGACCAGCAATGTAGTTGTTGGAGATCTGGGGAAGGGATCAAGTCAAGCAGAGTAAGGAAGTCAGTATGGGTTTTCCACTGGCTTTTTGTAGAAACATGAATTTTACCAGATTACTGTATCCAGCCCAGGATTCTGTTCCTCTCAAATCAAAAGAGAGAGTCACCCCAGAAAAGCTCCCTTTTCACTACCAATCAAGTGAGTGCCCAAGGCACTTCTCTGCCTGATTTAGGACAGCCTGCTACCTGACTTGTTTTGCTGTTTTCTTTGAAGAGAAATTCCCTGCTGGACCTGAGAATTCTGCCATAAAATGTCTCTTTCTGCATAATTAATTGAAATTGCTGTTGGCCACCTTCTCTGAAGATGTACAGAACAACTTCAATTCATCTTTATAAATTCTTTACTACTATTTTCTTACAATATAAATATGGGGGGGTAGAACTGGATTTCTGTTGTTTTATGAAAAATACATTGTGCTAATACATCTGTGTATAGGATGATGCATTGAGCTGCATTTTTTCAGGCTTATAAATATCTATATATTGGCATACAGCTACTTACAGCATTTTTGCATGTTCTTCTCCACATTATGTTTTGTTCCAGATTACAGATCACTATCTAGTGTCTCTAAGCAAATCATGTGTTGTAATGAACACTCTGCCATCCATTTATAATAGATGCTAGGAACAAGCTGGCTTGCTAACCCTGTGCTAAAAGCCTTGGTTATTTTGCTCAGGATTTCACCCTCAGCAGTGGCTCTCACAATTTCTGCTCATATCTCAGCTGCTATCAGACTGCTAGCTAATATTTTATTTGTTTGTCCTAATTAGACTCCTATGTATTTAAACTTTTTCAACAGAATTTTCTATGCTTAAATTGTGTATAAATACCATTCTCAGGTTTGAATTGCATTGGAAGAAAGAATAATTTATATCTGAAAACAACCCCAAATATGTATTGTCCCATGTGGGAGGTTAAAGCAAGATGTTTAAAGACAGGTTCATTCAGCACAGATCTCCTATACATCCAGGGTCTAAGCCTTTGTGAACCGTATCAGCCGGTTATGAATTCTGGGAGCCTAAAGCCTTTCCCATGCCCTGATTCCAGGGAAATTAAACCACAGTCCAGTGCTTGGATGGAAGCTGCAGTGTCTTTCAGCTGGGGCACCAGGACTGTAGGGTGTCACTGGTTTGTGGTGCAAGCAGCTAAATCAGTCACAGATTTCTCACAGTTCACCACTATAATGTATTTTAATTCCCTTTCCTTGTTTCTGGAAGCAGGTCTGCTGGGGATGTCAGCTGTTTTACTGGGCTCTACCTGTCCCACCTCTCATTTCTCTTTGTATCAGTTTAGTTAGCATAAACTCAGTTATTTACAAAATTACGTTTCTCACATTCCCCTATTTGTGGTGATGTTTTTTCCACACCAACCAAAGAATCACTTATGGTGGCTATGATTATACACTAAAAAGAAAGCTTATCTCTTCCTGAGAGGTATTTTAGGTACCAAACTCAACCCATGAGGCAGCCTTCTCTCTCTAGGGATGCTGACTGGGCACAAAAGGCTGCTCTTTTTCCAAGGGCTTCAGGCAGAACCTTACTGATGCACTGAAAGAAGAAAAATATTTGACAAGAAACACCTACCTGTAGGTAAGTATAAAAATATAGGAAAATTTAGGTTGGAAGGGAACTCTGGAGGTCATCTAGCCCAGCCACACATTCAAAGCAGGGCCAACTTCAAACTTATATCACATAGAAGAGTTTCCATTTCTAAATGTTCATCTAATTAGACATAAATGAAAGGGTGCAGCCTTTGAGTGATGTATTCTGTTTCATCTTCCAGCAAAGGTTTATCCACATCCTCTCCTAGTCTCCTGCTGGAGGGCAAGTAGAGTGTTCCTCCCAGCATGGATCAGCTCTATTCTGCACCCCTCCTTCTCTCAGGGCTGTTATCACTTTCTGTGGCACTATGTTGGCATTTGCATTGTGTTCAATTTAAAAGTAATAAATGTTCCATTTACTTTCAGGACGACAGTCAATTCATCTTCTGCAACAACACTGTTTTGTGCACCTATAAGAAAATCTCGTGATGGTGGTGTTATGTCCTCCTTGTCTAGTGTGCTGGTGGTTGCAAACTGTTGAAAAGTGCTGTTAGCCTCAGTTCTCACATCTTAGCTTCAATTCATTTTCACAATAGATAAGGATCATTGTTCTGCTCCTGGGAGGCTCCAGACTGAGCTCCATGTGGCCTAGATCTCCTGATCTGAGAAAGAGCTCTGGATTTTCCCTGCAGGTCCAGGTACCTGCAGCTGTAAAATGAATTTTTAAAAGTGATTTATTTCAAATCACCTGTTTAGTAATGCCATTTTAGCACCCATAGCAAACTACTGGAAATGTTGGCATATAGATCTGGTTTGTACAACAGTACCAGGTCAAACAAGGAACTGCCACAGTGTTTCAGCCTCTTTCCTGACCAGAAAAGGAAGACTGCTGCTGCCACTAATGTCTAGGTGATTTTACCTCTGGCATCTTTCTTGAAAGCTGTCTGCAGAAGCAGTAGTTGAGGAAAATCAGGATATTGTCATTCCTGAGTCTGGGTTTGAGTTTTCAGATTAGCAAGTATTTAAACCAGTGATGTTCCACAGATAATGAGGGATAGCATTTATAATTAGCATGTCACTCTGTAAGAAGTGATGAGCTATGCGCTCAGTATTCCTGGAGTTCAGAGGAACTTTAAGTTTCAGCCTGGCAAGTCGATATCTCTAACAGATTAAGAAAAGTATGCCAGCTGGCAATTAGGGCTTTAAGCCCTGATCACAGCAACATCTGCTCTCCTTATCTTGTGCTTCAGTTGTCATGTAATCACGCATGGCTTTCTCTCAGTTCAGAAATCATTCAAGCATATAATAAATAGAAATCAGTGTCTTGGAACCTCCTGCGTAGGATGATATCTTGTCAAGAAGTCGTTGAGTCACTTCAAGTCACTGAAGATTTCTTTTCTGACAATGGTCCTGACAATGACGAAATCACACAGCATCTTTTCAGTAGTGTATCCTTAACAGTGATAAGTGGAACAACAGAAACTGAGCCACAGTGAGGAAAGCACGTGCTTTGTCTGCTGTTTGCTATTTCATGCATCCTGTTGCTAATTTTATCGAGAGTGACCTCTTGCTATTGTTTGATTTGGTTTTTTTTTGTTTGTTTGCTTCTCTTGTCTTGTTTTTAAATCTGTTCAGTGCTGCACATTGCTCTTCTTATACTAGGTGTAAGAAAAAACAGTGTTCTAGGTGCTGTAGGTGCAGATAAAATGACAGCTGATCTAAGCCCTAATAGTCTTTTTCTTTTTTATTTTAAATATTATTACCCAAACAGGCAAAGGTGATAAATGTAAGAAAAAAATATACCATTTTTTCAGTGAAAAATAGAAAATAAAAAGTTGTTGCCAAGTGCTAGAGTAAAACTGCAGGGCAGCACATCTGACTGTCCAGACTTGCATCCCAGCTCTCTTTTCCTCCTATTGAGAACATTTGTTTCCTGTGGAAAAGACCCTCAGAAATACAAGCTGTAAAGGAGACCAAGGCATTTAGCCCGTTTCTTGATCAGCATGTTTGAAAACCCAGACCATGGAAGTACCTAATGTAACTACTGTCTTATCCTTTAGCCTACATATATATGGCTGATAACACAATGCAACCTACTTCCCCTTATACGCACCCTTAGAGGAACTGTCTGAAGAACAGTTCTATGTTTCCATAGAACTTGTTCTATGGAAAAAATGAAAAATCTTTTGTTTAAAAAGTGGTTTAACTGGATTCAAATATGCTTTTCAGGTTTCCTTTTGGCCTGAAAAAAAGTAATTTTTTTTACTCCTTTCGAAAAAGGTATTATGATATTCAGTTATGATCTTAAGTTTCTACTAATATAGTTAGGAAGAAATTTATCAATACTAAAAGTGATGGATAATAAAATTTTACTTAAGATATGGCATTCCTTGACTTTCCTGCTTAAATAATGTCACCTGACTTATCAAGAAAGCAAAAAGTCTTAATTTCCTCACTCAAGGAAACTCAAGACTTCATAGGCTCAGATATTAGCACCGCAGAAAACAGCATCACTTTTGTAGCAACTTTCTAGACAACCCTTTTTGAAGTGGTTGAACCCTATTTTTGACCATATCAATCTCCCCCTGGTTTTCCCACCTCTTCCGCCACCGATATTTCAGAACTACTTTGCTTCTTTCAGATTTTTTTTTCAGTAGTTTCCTTATTAGTGTGGGAATCAGCTAAAATGAATGACTGTGGAAACAGCCTGCTCTTATTGTTTTGCCACATGCCACACAGCCCTCCTTCTTCCAGAAAGGAATGAGCAAGCTTATCGTGAGAAACCTGTTAAATGGAGAATGAGCAAATCTGACCTGAAGCATTTAAAGAAAATTTTTGATTCATTATTATCATTCATAAAGACAGTAATTGCAATTCTTCACCATTCACATAGTGCTTGTGAAAGCACTCCTAATGATTTTAGGGTATCACTTAGACCAAGTGTAAGCTGTGGGATAAAGATACAGATAACAATGGAATTTCAGGGAAGGTTTAAACAAATCCTCCAGGTGGGCTTACAGTCGTATGACCTTCAAGGACTTTACCTTCTGCTGACCTTAAACTCATCATCCCTAAAGGGATAACTGCAGAGATATCAGGACACTAGCCAATCTGGTGGCATCAGATTTTTACAGATAGTCGCTACTAGTCACTGAGGAATTAAGTAATTCAGTCAACTCACTCAACCTTGTCTTTGATTTCCATTTGTAATGAATTGGGGCTTTATGGCAATAAATCTCTGACAAAATCAAAATGTTTAAGCTTGTATTAAGGTTTCAGGGCAACACAGAGAAAACAGGAAGAAAATAAAATCCTTGAAATTGCAATGGTTTAATATAGCTCTAAAATCAAAACACATTGAAACAAATGTTAAATAGTTGTGGATGGAGGATGCATCTGGAGATGCATTTTAGATTTTCTTTAAAAAAATTACAAAAACAAAACTAGAGAGAGGCAATATATTCCTATGTATGTGACTGCTGTGGTCAGCACTGAGGGAAGCCAGTCTGAACAATATTTCAGTGGAAGGTGGCTGGAAACAAGCACTTCCCTTGCACATTTCCACTTGTGCTTCTCTGTAGGAAGTAACCAAGACCAGGGAACTTGTACTGCTTTGTCCTGGGCTAATGCAGTTGCCCATGCAACCTCACTAGCATCGTCTGAAGTAACCAGCAGCCTAGCCTAGGCTGCTCAGCACATATGTGAAAATACGTGTATAAAGGTAGTGTATTATCTGTGCTTTCACCACGAAACAGCCCTGAGTGCATGCTGCAAGGAAAATGATGCTCACCGAATGCAGGGATGAATGTGATATAGATGAAAGAGTAGATTAAGAGAGATAGAGAAAATATTCACTGCTGGCAGGCTAGGCAGCAAATGGAATTAGAAACTTATGTGTCACATACATAGTTACGTCTCTCCTCAGATTGTTGTTGCACTCATAGAAACTGCTTGTATTTGAGATTGGCTGTGGATAAAGCTAAAATGACGTTCAAAAAAAACATCCCAAAAGGCCCTTCATGCGGTTTTTCCTTTTCCTCAGGAAAGGGAAAATATGGCTTCTCCAGAGGCATTACATCAATGGTGCTTAATGTGATACGCTAATGAGTCACGTATGGCAACCTTTTTCCAGGCAGCCATGTAGACATTAAACAGACACCTCTTGCATCCATCAGCTTTGGTTCCCTGATTAGCCTAGGGTGCATGAAAGTATCAGAGATTTGAGGCATAGCCAAACCACGTTAGTCAATGAGTGTCCAGTTTTTAAAGTGCTCCTCCAAAACCATGCCAGTATACTATGTGGAAATGGCACACAGATTCTGTACCTGCTCTTGCTTCTCTTCTTATCAAAGTAGAGAAGCTGTAGAAGCACAGTAAATGTAAATACATTCACACCCTTTTTGCGGTCAGCATCCCTTTGTGAGGGCAAAACTTACAGAGCAAACAGTATGAGGATGGTTTCTGTTTTCAGATGATGTTTGATTGCATGGGCCACCATACCCATCTACACTGATCATCAGAGTAATACCTGTATTAGAATCGTGTTCTGGGATTCCTGCTACTGAGCATATGTTGTAGAGAGATATTCAGCTTTACTCCTCATCTGCCCACTTGAGGTTAAGAGTCTAGGAAGGATTTCTAAGGAAGCGTCTAAGATTTCTGACAGTGCTGTGAAACTTGTGTACCAGACTTAAAGTGTATGTGTTGTGATCCCTGACTTTGTCTTTCATATGTCTTCACTTATATGTCCAAGATATAAAGCCACTGTATAGACGTTTTAGGAAAACTAAAAAAATGTGTGTGATTAAAGAACTGAGCATGTGTTATATTGTATAATACCATACAATTGCTCCTTTTTTTGGAAAATCGTTAGCACACACTTGAAAAAATGTAAGATTTTTCCTCATACTGTAGACAGAAATAGTTTCAGATTTGGCATTAGAGAATCTGAAAGTTGCACTGTAAACAGTGTTTTTGCAGATTTTTTTTCAGTAGGGAGGGACCACCTTGGGCCATAGACTGAAGATACTGAACGAAGTGCCTAACTGAAAAATGCACAATCTTCACTTTTTGAAGTGAAGACATAAACAACCAGTCATGCAACTAGTTGATAGGAAATCCATCTTCTAGAATAGACCTGGAAGCACAAAACTTCATCACCAGAAGCAGGAAAAAGTGATATGTGTGTGTGTGTGTGTGTGTGTTCCATATGTGTGTCCCACAATTAAGTTAATAAATTAAACAGAAAAAGCAGCAAACAAGTAGAAAAATGCTAGGAATGTCTTTAGTGCTACACTGCATTCTTGACTGTCTTCAGACAATGGCAGAATTCTCATTAATTCTCATTAAGTGAGATGAGTTAATGTAATTAACAGTAATGTTGTGTCGTGATACCCTAAGGATATATCGAGGCAGTTTGAAAGAAGTAAGAGAATATTTTGAGTGAAGCGATACAGCTGCAAAAAACAGACAAGCCTTTTGGCACAGAAACCCTTCCTCAGGCCTAAAGAGAAACATCAACAAAATTGGGCCATTTTTTCTAACCTCTAGAAAGGCTCCTGTGCCCAGAAGTTCATCTGTTTTTTCAGCTATTTTAGCTGGCCTAATGAAAGTTGTTTCCTCTCCCTACAAGCTTTAGCAGGCTTACTACACCTAGGCACTGAACACAGATATTGCTGATACCAACCACAAGAAGGAAAAAAAAATATTTCCTGCTATGAAATCCCCATTCTTATATCTTCACTGTCAGGTATGGACTGCATCATAACTCCCACCTTATTAAAGAGAAGGAATTGAAGTAAAGAGATAATAGACTCAGGTTTCTATCTGCAAAGGCCCACTCATTCAGAGGATACCGTAGCAGAGGTAGCAAACACTTCACAGTAAAAATATTTCCAAACAGTAGATTATCTTTTCTGGCTGGCTGTCCTTATGGATACACATTGCTTATCACCTGCTCAGCTGAGAGAGCCTGCTGTGAAAAACAGTTTATACATTATTCAGGCTTAGTCGACTGATAGAGCAGATTGACCTTGTCTGCTGTGAAAAGAAGCAACTTTTTCTTTCTGGTGGCTTGCAGGAGAGTAATGGTTGTGATGATAATGAATAGCTTATTCATATTTCAGATGTGAAATACCAACAGCACGCTAATTAGAGAATGTCAGAGCACACGGGAATACAACGTGAACCTCTTAACCTTAAAGAATGATTAAGGAACTTTTATCTTTTGTTAAGAAATTCTAATCAGTCTTGGAATGGGCCGCTTGATGTTCTCCTCTGCACACCATCCCCCAAATCCTTTTCTAGGTCACAGCTACTTCCTTGCCTTGCTGGAGCATAGCTGGACCCAAGGGCCACTCATGCTCTCAGGTGGCCCGAGAGACCTTCAGACAGCTTAAATATCGTGAGAATGAACCAGATCAAAGAAGGAATATCTCGGTGCTCCTGGGAAGAGAGACAACAGGAAGATCAAAGTTACAGTCCTGGTGTGCTGCGCATCAGCTCTGCTGTTCCCAGCACCTCCTTTGTCACATACAGGACAGAGCTGTTTGCATCAGGAAGCCCAGCCCAGCTCTGGAACCCCTTTCCAGCCTGGGGAGGACAAGATAATGCATTATCACTGGCAACAAACTCTCTCCAACTGAGGGTGATGGAGCAGGGTTGAACTGGCACCTTCCAGGATATAACTGATTTGCCACCATCAGGGCAGAAATTTTGCAGTCCGTTCAGAGGGAAGACCAAAAGCCATCCAGCTCATGACAGATAAGAGCAATGATAATTTTTAATTACCAGTGTCACCTGCTTTGACTTGTTTATTAGTAATGGCAAAAACAAAAAGTTATTTTCCTTGAAATGCTCCAGCTGATATTATACTTAATGGCTTATTTAGCTATTTTCATTGAAAGGTATGCAAAGGTTTGAAAAGGTCTTTTATTCAAGTGTCAGAGTCCCATATCTGAGTACCTACATAATAATTTCATATTTTCAGTCTAGGGCTGTATCGTTTTCAAAAGCTGAAGCAAATCTGCTATTTTGGAATCGTCTGAGCATGAAAATTGTAATTTTTACACTCTGGGAGGTCTGATCCAACCTCCATTAAAATTGACTGGAAAACTCCCACTGATTTTTGTGGGAGCTGGACTGGGTCCCCACAAAGTGTCTCTGATACCTTTTTGTATGTTGATGGCTCAAAAGTGGCATGGATTTAAGTTTCAGAGATGGCAAAGAGTATACAGCGTGCAGTCTTTACTTGGTAATGTAAAGGGGCCAGTCTGGAAATGATTAGCATGCAAAATCAGGAGCTACAAGGTTGTGATGGAGGAGTAACTAAGGTGGTTTTTTTTTTTCACTTTTCCTAGGCTATTAACGAGGTTGAAGCAGGGAAGAGGTGGCCTGTTAAATGGTACTGGACGTGGGAGATGGCAGTAGGAGAAGGAGGAGTGGGTGGAAGGAGGGAGGTAAACATTTCCTATCCTCTTTATGTCTCCTGCCTCTAAATCAGGTGTGTGTGGGGGGGGAGGTTGGTGGTGGGTGGGTTATGATGGGATTGAGAACTGGTTAATTCTGTCAATAAGTGAAATAAGTTACCTGTTGGTTGCAGAAAGTGCAGAGGTTAATTAAAATTGTAATTGCCGTAGCCTTAGCAAACAGGTCACAGCTTTCAATCAAGTGTGTGGCTGCGGACTAGTTGTTTATGTCCCTGCTGTTGGCTTGTGTGAGCAGCATACAGAAATGCCTGACCGGTGGGTCCCATCAGGTAGTCTCCTGTACAGAGACAAGCTGACTGCTTAAAGCAAAAATTGAAGAAAATTGGTTTCTGACCCACTGTAAAAAGACCATTATAAAGGGAATAGAGGGGAGCCAGGTCAGGTGGGAAATGGGGTCTTTGCAGCAGGCTGTTCACTCTAGCCTGTACAAAACCATTTTTCCTTTCTCTGAAGACTGGCCCTGGCCAGAGGGAAGAGAGTAGGGCAAGAGGCAAAGCTGGGGATGCCAGAAGCAGCGTTCCCTAGCTGTTTTTCTCTTGACCAGGAGATCCTTGGGACCTACAGCTCTGAACGAGTTAGTGCTGCCTTAAACAGACTTAATTTTCACAAGATCCATTTCTTCCTTCTCCCCACACTTACAACACTGCATCCAAAAATCTGGGCTCATGGTTGCACATCCATGTGAGCCCGCTCACCGTCTCAGCCTTGAGCTTGCTTTTAATGACTGTGAAAGCCATCACTGGCAAGGCACCATCAACTGGAGATGTGGTGATGGGAAAGGTGTTGAGAAATCTCAGGTCACTCCTGGGTAATAAGTGAGGAATATTTCACTGCATAAAAACGAGAGCACTTCTTCCCTCTCATCTACTAGATGATGCTCTGTCCTTTACCACCTGGGTCCTGACTAGCATAGCCTGGTCTTAAGTGTAACCATGAAAATGGTTATGGGAAGTAAACAAACTTCACTGCCTCAGAGGTTGTTTATTCATATCAGAAGTATTTTTGGCAGAGTTAAATGAAGAAGTTCAGGTTTCTCCTTTCATCGGAAAGGAAAAAAAAAAAAGGTAAAATGTTGAGAGCCATTCAGAAAGGACAAAAGGGCATTTAAGAAAAACAGGAAGCTTTTGAACTGTGTTTTCAAAGTGGCCTGAGCCAGGCATAGAGGCTGTTGATTTTTGTTATTTGTGGACAGAAAAAGCCAAGAGGATCCACATATACAACATTGATTTTCACTTGAAGGGTACAAGGTAGCTCACAAAGATTTGGTCAAAAAAAGAAAAGTCTATCATTTAGGTGCACAAAAAATAGTAGCAAAGCATCGCATTTGATTGTGAGGGTGTAGGTACAGAAAAATGAAGGAAACATTTTGTAAGTTTGAAGTTTGGAAGCAAGTGGGAAAACACATGTTAACCCGTGGGATGAGTATAAGCTGGAGTGTGGTTTTGATTAAATTCTGGTTTATGTTAAAAAATAAATTACTTTGCTACTGCTAAAAACAAAAGACATCCAGTAAAACAGTACTTATTATTTATTGCACCTCCATAAAAATGACTATTCTTAAGTGGTGAAATTTGATAACAGCTTCAACCTTTGTTACTGGCATACTATAATTATATTTTTGTTATAATTCATTTACTGACCAGCTGGCTATGAAGGATGTTATTTCTAGCAAAATGAAAAGCTCCTTGATTGGACAGAATGGTTTGGAATAAAACATTCCTCCCACAATAGGTCGTGAACCTTCCTGAGTGTCAAAGTCTAATCGCAGCAAACAGTTGCTTAAACACCCAAGAGCATAAAGTATAACCCTGGCACCTGGGTTCTCCTTGTGAAAGATCCTTGGTCTCTACAGCATCGTAAGGAGGGGAAAAAAAAGAGGTATACACAGCCTATGTTTGCCATGCAGATGCTACCATATTAACAACAGGTCATTTACAGCCCCCAAGTGAATGTCAAACCTTTTGTTTGCATGCAGTGAGCACTCGACATCAGTGGAGCTGCCAAAAGCAATCTGTAAGGAGGTAGGAATGTCACTGACACCCAGTGCAATGCCGGCACCAGGATCAATACCCACGCAGCGGCTTTTGTGGCTCGGCACTTGCATTAGAGCCTCCTTCTGTGACTTTCCTTTGCTGTAAACAGGAGTAGAGAAAAGCATATTGCTTTTGCCAGTCATATCACAAAACCTTTCTCCTTGGATCAACAAAATGAGTCAATTAGTATGTTGCTTTTCCCCTGCCTGGTCAATGCTCGCTCTTCAATATTTAATAGGCTCCTAGCAGTTCTGCATCTGGTGTCCTCAGCCAGGAGACTGACCACCAGGCTCCTTTCCCCTCCCAGCGTCTCTCATGTCGCGGGACGGCATCCACCAGCAACTCCCTTCTGACAAACCTCTCTTTTCCCGCCTGCTTTGGGTTCACCCGTGTATCTTGTTTCCCTCAATCCCTGGCTGCCTCCAGATGAAGGGTACCAGGTTGTTCAGATGTGACCTTTCCTCGCCACATTGTACAGAGTTTTCAGTAGCTGTTTCACAGGGCTGAAACTCCAGCCGTAGTCCCCCTATGCCAGCTTCAGCAGCCAAACCCCCTTCAGACATAATTGCTCCCAAGCCACAGATATTTGCCTGTAACTGATGGGGTCACGAGTTGAAGTGTGAAGATGGGAACAAATAGAAAGAAAAAATTGATTCAGACAGAGAGGAGGTTCTTGAGCCAGTTTTACTGCTGAGGCCAATGTCTCGTGCAACTTCTGTACCGATACGGTCAGTGGAAAAAATCCTATTGACATAACTGGCTACAGATTAGGTCTTAGGTGTTTGAAGGAAACAAAATACATTTTATGTGATCTTAGTAAATTCCTCAAGTACCTGGGCTGAGTTATTCCTTTAATATTTTACTAATAAAACCTCTGTACATATTTCTCAGAAAAATTTAGTATCAATGCTGGCACATATACCAATTAGCTGTGGAGTTTGTTCGCCATATATACATGTTTATGAGAAAGATTTATGACATGCTTAGGAATTCCCTTAAAGAAATTATGTGCAAAAACCCCACATTACTTTCAAGTGAAAAGCATAAAAGCTACAGAGTATGTATACATGCTCCAGACGTGTTTAATTTTACTGAAATCAATGGAGTAACTGTGGATTTGCGGCAGTGTAACTTAACAAAATTCAATGCATGTAGCTTATACAGTCTGTGAAATTTTCTGGAATACTTCAGAACAAAACATGTTGAATTATCTCTGCTACATGGAAAAATGTGTGTTTGAAAACTGTTTTTCTAGTGAGCCACAGATCTGACAGAGAAAACAAACTAGCTGTCCACTTGGAACTAGATGCTAACCTGGGAGTCATTGGTTATCATAATCCTCTACTCAGTGACAAGACTGGGTGTGTATGAGGATGGATTTATTGCCACTGATGAGATCTCAGCCAGAGCATTGTCAGAGTTCAGGCAACAGATGGTTCTCAAAGGAGCTTTCCCTAAGAAAGCAGTATATATAAGTATACAGCGACTACGTGTGTATATATGTTTATTCACACACATATATATACAGATATCTCATTTAGTGTTGCTCTTTTTTATCACTTATGAGTCTCTGAATTTTAAATCAACTGTGCACTAACAGTTTGATGGATAAACATACCTATGCAATCACAATAAAATGTTGCCTTTTTCTTGTACCCGAGGTGGTCTGATACAGCAACATTTTTCATCAGTTTTCCCCTCATTTGCCGACCATTCTGGTCGAAAAGAGAAACTGCTTTCGACCTGTATAACTTTGCATGTCTTTTCTGGCCCATTGATCACATGCAGTTCCTCCAACCTGGTCCCTATCTGATAGCTATACCATACTCCCACACTGATACGCTTGGGTTTCTCCATGCCCATTTTTCTCTAACCTCAATGACAACAGCCTCTGTTGGTCTCTGCCACTTTTGTTTGGAATAATTTTCCCAGAAATGCTCCAAATCTAAAGCGCTAACACCAGACCACTTTAAGAACATCAACTCCTGCCTCTATCCTCTGTAATATTACCTGTAACTCCATTCATCCTGAATTATTGCTGCTTTAAGTCTCATGCAACTACTTCGGATATTTCCCCCATAGTTATAAAAGCAACCCCATGTTTTAGCATGGGCCCATTATATGCCAATTTTATCTGTGGATATAAGCTCTATTTTTAAGCCAATGACTTTTAATGCCATTAAAATGGCATTAAAATGGCATTAAAATGGCATTAATGCCACATGTTGACTCTTCAGCTCTTTAAACTTTGTTCTGTCTGTGGAATTGCTCTGGTCAACCTTCGCCTCCCCCTGGACCAAGCACTTTTGCTCCTAACCATTTCGACTTTCCCTGCCTGAACTTTGATATTCACCATACATTTGTTTTAGCAGGGTAAAGTCATTCAGTCATGTGTAATACTCAGTGGAAAACATGTAAGAGGAGAACTGTGCAGAGGTTTCAAATGAGGCTTCCTTCAAGGCAGACTTTTTTTAGTTGCAGGCTTTTTTTGCAAACGTTGAAACTTTTTCATCCTTTTGTAGCCCCTACAGAACATTACAAATGCAACCCACAGTCAGGTGTTTGCTCCCAAAGGCGTTATCTCCTCTGAATAACCCCCATCCATATCAGACTGACTGCAATCTTGCTGTAGTGTGCAGAGCTGCTGTCTGCTCTGGTCCTTCTAGCTCTCAGCTGTGCTAGAGCTGATAAACGCCGTTTCAGCTGGAGCTGCTTGGCTGCTGGAGACAGATTATGTGATTCATAATACTGTGCTGGAATAACGCTCATCAAATATTCTCGGTGCTCTTCACGTCATTTGTATGCCTTCCTGGTATTACTTCACAGTACAAGTGGGTTGAAATAACCAGATGAGTTCACAAATACCTGAGCAGCAGCTCCATGTGCAGGATAGCGCACAGCCCCAAAGTGCATGCCCAGATGCAGTTCAGTCATGGCAGCAATCATTGCTCTTTACGTTGCTCATGGGCAGCATCCAAGAGCTGAGATTAAATTGTTACTCCATTATTTGGTTCTGGACCATTGTTTCTGTAATATGGGAACAGGCTGTAAGGAATTATATGATTACTGGGTTTTAGATGTAAATAAAACTGATGGGTGGGTGGTTTAGCAGCTGAGAAGGCAGCTTTTACTTACTTTTCTTACTCCTGGAGAGCAGAGGAGCTGTTCTGGTGTCTGCAATGCTGCTCATTCAAATGGAAATGCTGGATTTACTGTTGTCTACCTGATGAGTTTTCAAGGTAGAGTGAAGCTAGATTTACATTTTAAAAAAATTGAAGATATTTCCACATTTTACTGGATTTTTTTTCTTTATTAAATATTAATTCTGGTACCCAACCAGCCCATCTAAGTCACACCATAAAAGATCATCTCTTCAGCAGAAGAGCTGCCTAAGACCTACATGAGCTGCCCTGTCCCTGTCTGACTGGCCTGATACCAAGATCAAATAGGGTAAGAATAGTAGGTGTCTCCTCCAGGTGCTCAGTGCTGCAAGGGTTGAGGATGGGTGGGCAGCCGGCATGAGGCATCTCCAGCTTAGGACAAGTGAAGGAATCTGTCACACATTGTGTGGGTGGCTGGTGTGGTGTCCCCAGGAAGCAGGTTTTTTCCAGCTGTTTATAATCACAAGCTCCCTCAATTGTCTCTTCTTTGTGAGTTTTCGACTTAACATTTATTTCTGATATATTTTGCTTAAGTGATGTCTCAATACAGAGGAGATAAGAACACTTTGTACTTGTTGGTACTTTGTCCGTGGTGGGAGAGGGAGAGAGAAAGGTGATGAGGTGTCAGTGATATTTAGGTGTGTTTTCCTGTCAACAGGGATTACATATACAGGTTTGCAGAAAGCACACTGAAAAAATCTTTCTGGGGAATTGTTACAAAATATTAAAACAGTTAAAACTTTTAAGGGGAAAAAATGAAGTTGCACTGTATTATCATTATTTAACAGAGAAAACTATAACAGGGGTCATCTGTACCTTGCAAACTATTACTGAAGGGGAGCTGCATTTTCTTTTCCCATCTATTACCATCTGCACCATTCCAACCTTATGGTAAATCAAAATCAAAACCTGGTCCTATGGAAAAAGTATGGGGTGGATATGAGGGGAAAAAAAAAGGCTTTCCTTCCTTTCCCTGAGATTGTGTGTGGTCAGATCAGCACAGCGTGGCTCAGTGGTAGGGATGGACCTGCTGACATACAGGAAGCAGAGAGTACCTCTGTATTGTTGTTATCCGTGTGTTCAGAGTAGAATTTATTATATGTCTATTTTATGGGAAAATTATTTAAACCAGAAGAAAAAGTGCTGCAGGAAGAGCTTCCTTGCAGTGAAAGAAGACCACAACATAGCAGAGGACAGAATTGACTTTTATCTGAGCTTACAAAAATCTTTACTTCAACTGAAGCAAGTAATAATATATTAAATGGAAAACTCTCTGAGGTACTTTACAGGGTGAGAATAGATGGTCAAGGGAGTGTCTCAGCCTGAGACCCTGGGGTAATATCCTCCATTCTCGTCGGCTCTGACTCACCTGGGATCAGGCCAGACTGGTTCTGAGGTGTGGACAACTCTCCCCATGGGACTAGACAAGCAACATCATATTCATTTAATTTTGGCCATAACTCAGACCTCTGGGCTGTTTGCATTATCTCTCTATGCTGTCAAAACTTAGTGAATCTTTTCCCCAAAGTCTCAAGGCTATATTTTTCAATTTCTTTCCAAGCCTACTTGTACTGTCTGCTGCATTTATTTTCCTGTAAAAATGAATGACCTATACGTTAAAAAGAATTGAGCAACCATTCTCATGCACAGCAATTACTTCTTGTTTTCTGAAGCCACCTACTATAGCAACTAGGACCGGTCTTAGCTCTGTTGCCTCAGCAGAGGTGGGAGTAAGACTACGAAGCTGATCTATCGGTATTCCTCTGCTCAGCATGTGGCACATACGAGTGCATCATATATAGTACATCCTACATCTCACATGCTAGGTTGTCTGTGCCCAGTGAGTGCCACACCATAGCTCTGTGTAGGTTGCAGATTTCTGCCTTTCCCTCATCCCTGATGTTAAGGTGACAGTATTTGCTAGATGCAAATGGAAAATGCATCTCTTCTCAGCATAGGTAATAAGATGGAGCTTCTTTAAAATGGAGAATTTTCCACAACAGGCACTTTATAATGGCCATGGAGTTGTCTCTTGGGAGGTTCAGTTGCCAATTTGCAACTGTCTTTATTATATTAGTATTTATGGAGCCCGATTACTTTGACTCTGTGACACTTTCCTGATGGGTTGGAAAGAATATCCCTCTGTGCAAGGAAAGACTTTGCATAGGTGCTGACACACAGTGAATATCTTTTTTAATCTGGCACCTACGAATCATTAAGGGCTTTGATACTGAGACTGTGACAACTGGGAAATGTAGAACTGGGTTTATAATTAAGAATCCCTTTTTATTTCCAACCAGCATCACACATCAAGCACTGAATAATCACTACAGTACCAATGATTTTTTTGGGGTATTGTTTCTGTTAGAAAGTTTCTCCTGGGTAATCAGCACTCTGCTATCACCTCTTTCTTCCTGTGATACTGCGAACCGATATTTGTGCTACTGATGTCACTCCAGCAGGAATGAATGGTGTGTGCCAGATAACTGCAAATGTTTCCAAAGTCTGGTAGAAAGAGAGGAAGTACCCCACTTTGCATAACTGTGTCAAGCTCTCGATAGCCATCAGCAGGCTATAGAAAGAAATTCAGAACCAGTATCAGAAGGGGAAAAAGCATTCAATGCAGAGAGTTTTCCATTTAATATATTATCACTTGCTTCAGTTGAAGTAAAGATTTTTGTAAGCTCAGGTAAAAGTGAATTCTGTCCTCTGCTATGTTGTGGTCTTCTTTCACTGCAAAGAAGCTCTTCCTGCATCACTTTTTCTTCTGGTTTAAATAATTTTCCTGTAAGATAGACATATAATAAAATCTACCCTGAACACATGGATAACAATGTGACCAGCATTACTGCAAGTCCATCCAAGAGCTGTCTCAGGCTGGAAAAGTATCCTCAAAAGTTCTGAGTGCTTATTGACATAGAGGGAAAGGATTTGGCCCTGAGATGATCCTCGGGTGGACATTTTCTGTCCACATGGCAAAGCACTGTAGTGCTTTTGATAGGCTAGAAGAGAGATTTCCCACAGTGTGGATATTCCAAGGTCTGCCACTCTTGGCAAACAACATATTTATTAACAAAACACTGTTTTTCAGGATAACATCCAGCACTTCGACCTTTCTCCCTCTCTCTTATAGAGTCATTTTTCATTTCCTTTTCTTCTTGCCAAGCTGAAGATACATTCGTGGATTTTCTAATGCCGCGTAACAACTAACCAGCACAACAGAAATTGCAGTTCAGGCCTTTGGGAACGTAAAGACATCTTCCGGATAAATAAACCAAAAAAATAAAAGACAACTCACAGGAAGGTCCTAGAGGCAGCTGGAATCTAAAACTGCAGAGAAATGCAGAGGGAAGGGCCCGGGGACACCCACTATGAAAATAGCCAGTAGCCTTTTTTATTCACACCACTCCTGTGTCTGATGTGAACTTCCCACAGATGGAGGTATGTGATAAGCTGGCACCAAGGACAATTTTCTCTATAAAGCAGAAATCCAACGATTTTTACATACCAACAACTAAATCATGCCTATGGAGAAGTTGCAGACTAAATTTTTTTTTTCTCTCTTTTCTTTTTTTTTTGTTGTTTTTCTCCTCGGCCTCTCTCTCACACATGCACACACATGCACACTGACAGCCCCATCCCTGGCGCAGAGACCGACCAGACCCAGCTGCTCTTGGACACAGGCGCATCTCACAGCTTGGGATCTGGGCTTTGCCCCTGCCAAGAATTCCTTGGGGCTGACCATAAGCATTGCTGACCCAAGTGGTGTGGAAAACCCAGAAATGTCTGGGAGCACATTAATCTTTTGCCAGAAGGGATGAGAAGGCCCTGCCAAGTGCCTGTTGAATTTCAGGCATGTGCCATCTTCTGATGCGGCCCCACTGTTGAGCGGGCAGGACAAAGCTGGATCCAAAGAGGCAGTTGTCGCGGAGCCGGGCTGTGGATGCTCTGGCAGAGATGGCTGCGATGACAGATGGAAGAAAGGGAAGCATGTTTTCCAGATATATTCCAGTCTTTCTACATCTTTGCTTTTTCCATTTCTGAGCACTATCCATTTATTTTTCAACTCGAGTCAGTCTAGAATTAGTAAAAGATAAGAAATCTTTTCTGTTAGGGTTGCTCCAGAAGCACAGCAGGGTTTCACAGGTAGGTATTAAAGCTTGTTTTACACTGAACTGGCATGCCCCAAGTAAACCTATCTGCAAACATTTTTTCCTGTGTGCATACAGATCAGTAACAATACTAGCCTCTGTCCTACTAGAATACTGCTCTGCCATCCTCCCACAAGGGCACAAAGGCACGCCAAAGACATGTTTATTATATACATGAGAAAAATGGAGAAAAGTTTCTAGATACAGAAGTAAAATTTCAGCCATGAAAACACTTCTCCTGTACTGAGTTTACTGCTGGGTTATATCTTACCTGTCACTAGATAAATGAAATCATACTCTCCCTACTTCATATCCATCAGTCCCTTTCCAGCATTTATTTCATTGCTCTTCTAGGTGGAAGTCTTTCTCCCTTTTTTTCCCCTCTCTTTTCAGTTTCAATAGACCAGTCAAGAAATGTACTCAGCAGTAAGGGTGGTTGCTCTTTAAAGTGCATTCGTTATATTTAATTTAGAATTACAGTAACATTTATGGTCTCCATGAACTAGGAACTAAAAGTAATAAATTTAATAAGTAAGTAATAATTATAGTGTGTAATAATTCTGTTATGGTAACATGAATGATAAACAATAACTACAAGTAACTGCTAAAAAGCGTATTTTTTCCTGTGTGAAGACTAAAGGATTTTTGAAAAATCACATATAGAAAGAGAATAATCCTGTAAGATGTTAACTGTGCAAATCTGTAACGTTAAAATGTGATAGAAAAATTGCAAAAACACTTAAGTGAAAGAAAATGTAAAATAAGAGTTCAAAAATGTCCTTTTGTTCTCATCCTTTTTAATGTTGGTTTGTTTTTTTTTTTTAATCATACCTGATGCCTGACAATTTTCAAGAGAAAAGCAGCGCTAATAAAGAAGGAAGCCTAGGACAGGCAGCTGTGGCATCTGAATCACCTTTATCATGTAGGGACCAAACTCTATTTGCTTTCTCTTGTGAAGAAACATTTCTGATAGCAGAAAGACTGATTTATATGGCAACAGCCATAGAGTAGACACAAACCTGCTTCTTTTCCCACACACATATTTCGTTATAACAGGAGTAATTACTACATTTTGATGTTAGTGTAAGTACCAATTTGTCTTGTGCCATATAATTTGAGAAGGTGGAGAACAGAATTTGGAAAACATAACTGCTGGCAAAATTAATGCTGATCGTTGCTAATATTATTTTACGTGCTTTGGGGACTGGGGTACTGTTTCCTTTACTGTTTGTATCTAATACATGGGCATGTGTGGCACTTCACAATCCTGAGAAATAGCAAGTACATTATTTAGTTATATACAAAAGCCACTTCTTTATCAATGTAACTCTGGGGTGAACTACATGCATAGAAACTCAGGAGAGCCCTGGAGAAAATGAAAATGAAAACAGGGCCCAGTATACCAGTATGTCTATGCCAATATCTATACCAGCAATACCAGCATGATTTTACATAAAATAAGGGTTTGAAAAAAATACTTAAAAAGAGGAGGAAGAAGTCATGTGACAAGGAATTAATGGCAAAGGGGAGCAGAACAGTGTAATTAAGTCACTCAAGTTGGACTGTATTAGCAATTTATATATACTTTCAAAACGTTAATGTTTGACCATCCTGATGTGCTTGGCCAGCGGATCTGCGTTGACACCCTTCTTTGGCAAGCTGTTTAATTTCATTTCTCCTGGCAAAGCAGCGGTTGATGTGGCCTTAGAAAAAGCTTTTCAGCTGTTCTGTTTTTACCCTTTCTAAGGGTCTTTCATGTTGCTTGGGCTCCCAGAGAACTCTGCAAAATGCGACTTTGTATTTCGAAATATGAATATTTCAAAAGGACCTGATTTCCAAAATACTAGACAGATGAAGAGTGAGACTCTTGTACACTGAGGTGATAGCTTATCAGTGCTATCCTGAGCAGGGATAAACAGTACCCAAAGGAGCAGGAATGAGAGATGAGGTCCCAGGTGGCCTGGTTGCAGCTTGTAGCCTCCTTCCTACTGGGACATGGAGGCTTTGCTTCCATCTACTGAGGATCCAGCTGCTTTTGGTTTTGCACAGGCAACATCTCAGCATTTTCTGGCATCCAAACTGCACAGCATTTATAAGGTGCTGAGCAGCCAGCTGTCATGGAGCATTATATGGGGAGCTGATCCTGAAGATTTATGATGCATCTTTTGGTCTCTCTCTGGCCCATTTCCTTAATCATGATGCTGATTACTAGGGCAATTGTTTTTAGTTCTTGTTTCATTTCATTTTACTTTCCTTGGAAACCATAATGAATCTTTATTCTTTTTCCTTCCGCTCCAACCTTTAGATCAGCTGCTCTTCTCCCAGACAGCTGTAGGCACAGAGAACACCTTGCAGGCACTGTTGTGTTAAAGGCACCCAAGTGTGAAGTAAAATAATTAAATGGGGCTGACATGGCTTTCAAAGAGGTTTGCTGACCTGTCCATGACAATTAGATGGCCTCCAAGCGTTGCCCGGCCACTCGCAAGCGGGGCGAGAGTATTCAGAGGTAGGCTTTAGAGTATTACCTGGCAGAAGACTCATTTTCCTCCCAAGTGTTGTTTTTCCTGTCTCAGGAGTGCACTCCTAATTATTTATTTCTGCTTTTCATTCCAGCTTGACCTTTTCTGTAGCTAATGGGTATTTTTCAAGCTGCGTAAGCAGTTGGGGCATATCCACCATGCCAGGGAGACATCAGGGGAGCTGCAGCAGAGCAGTTCAGGGCTGGCGCAGGATAACCCATGGCTGAGCTGCTGGAGAGGGTCTTGGGGCAGGCGGATGGGGGACCACCGCCAGCACCATCTGCCCCAGACCCCTCCAGGTTTCCCTTCTCGGCCTCTCCCTGACATCTTCATCACCCACAATGGTCTGGCCCAAGCTGGTTGGCATGTTCCTGCTGTGATTGGTGCTGACGGGTTTCTTCACCAGTCGTTTAGGTACCACAAGCCTCCCGAGCGTTGGGGATCCTGCAGAGGGGAGACTGCTCACGCCAGCGGGAGAGACGTGGCTGTCCTGCCAGAGGTGCACGTGGCCCCTTCGCTGTGCCTGCATACGGCCAATGTATCACGGTTAATGAGTGTTGTGCTATGACCCTGAACCAAAATGTAAATATGGTCCTCTCGGCACGGCAGGATCGAAGCATCTGAGGCTGCCAGCGTAGCTGCAACTCTGCTGATCAGGACACGGAGATAATTAACTGGCAGCTAATTTTTTGCAGTAAGGCTTTTGCTTCATCCCCTTGCCCCCCAAAATCAGGAAACTCTTGTATTTAGCTAATGAAAGACGGTGGAAGAAAGGGCTACTAATAGGACTAATTAACAAGTGGGGCTGCAAAATAATGTCATGTGCTGTAAATCAAATGAAATACAGCTTTTAAGCAGCAACCATTAATTACATGCTTGAAATGAACTGTGTATGTTACTCATCTGTGGGGCAAGTACAATTGCCCATGAGACTCTTACTGAATATAAACACAAGCTAAATTTGACCGCCGAAATAAAAATATTTTTTTTGTGAAATTCCTGATACATGGAACCGAGTGTCAGCATCCAAAAAGGGACAAGGTGCCTGCAATGTCCATTGGGTGGAATTTAATCTCTTTAAGTCTAAAACCAAGAGGTATGTGTATACAGATGGGGATGGGTTAGATACACAGGGAGAATACAGTTATATAGTCATAGTTCTATCTGCATGGATAGTGTATTTGGAAATACATATATATATATATGCATATATTAATTTCTATTATACTGCAGCCAAAGCAGCAGCAAATTTGCCAGTGTTTTACTGTGCAGCCTTGGTGTGAAACTCCTGCCCTCCCACCAGAGCCCCCCATTTCAGTGGGCAGGCAGAGTGCACCACTGCAGTTGGACTGGCCTGGGAGGCACCCATCTCCCACCAGCATACCGAAGAGCCGGTCAGTGCGGCTTCATTTGGTGATTAACCCAGTCACGAGGACTTACTCAGTGTCTCATCCTCTGGCATCTGGCCAGGACCTGATGGGTGCCAGCCCTGGTACGGGTGGGTGGGTGCCTGGTGCCTCCCCGTACCAGTGGCTGGTGCAGGGTGTTGGAGTGGACGCCCCCCTGAGTCCCTCCCAACCATGAGTTATCCTCTGGTAGCACAATCAAGGGTGAAACGCTGCCCTGGCACAGAGCTAAGAGAGGTTTATGATAAAGCACTCCCTTACTGGTAGCCCTTGACTGCAGTATTTACTTTTTTCCTTTTTTTCCCCTCCCTTTTCAGCCTATGTAGGAAATTCAGGGAGAGTGGATTACAGCTCAGTTGAGTGATTAATAAAACTTTTCTGTATATCCCCTGATAAATGAGGTCTTGTTGATTTGAGGATTTCTGTGAGATAAATGTTGACTTTGCTTTACCTGGCTTGTGCAGACTGCCATCTGTGTACCTCACCAGTCATTCCCTTGCTGTGCAAGAGGAGGAAAAAGACAGGATAGCATTTCCCCAAAGTGTTCCAGTTTAATTCCCTACCTCAGTTCAGCCACTAATGTTTCAGGACCTGGTGGTACTCAAAGTGCATGCCAGTATGAATACATCTTCAGGCAGGCAGAGTTTCCCACAGTATCTCCATCAAGCAGTGTTTATACCCTAATACTCAGGAGGGGAAGAAAATTGCTGATGAAGTTTGCATTTTTGTCCCAAATCACAGTTTTCAGTAAAGACTGGAAGCACCATAGACAGATTATATACATTACACAGGTATTCAAAATTATATAAGGAGTGAGTGGAGATGTTTCCTGAGGAATTTCTAGGCTATAAAGGTAGAATAAGTATCTCTCAATATATAGGTGTAGTATTGTCCTGTCCTGAAGAAGAAGCTCAGCTAGAAGATGCCACAGAATCTGGCTCAACAGTTTTATTCAATAAACTTTGCAGAGGTACTGCTTTTTGTCCTGTAGATAAAAATACCATAGCATTAAGTATGGAAAATGATGATTCTAGGTTGAATTCTATTGGGATCTGTATGACTTTTCTAAAAATAGCTGTGTATTAATTATTTTTCTCCTGTTAAGACTTTGTTATGAAATAATCACAAGAAATTCTCATTTGTCATGATGAGATACCTCTTACCTCTCTCACTTTCGCTGGATGTTTTCAACAAAGTCAAGTTCTTCCTGAGGTTTCTAAGCCTTGGAGTTCCCATTGATGTCCAATATTAGCCAACAGCTGAGGAAAGAGGGATGGCACAGATTTCCTTCCATCCTCCCTATACTTGGAAGTTGCTGCATAATTTTTAACTGGGCAATACCAGTTGCCGAAAGATCATATGTTGATGTTTTGTACCTCCAGATGACATGGTCCTAAAATCTCAAACCTTTAGCTTCTTCTCTTTCCAAGAGGCAATCTTTCAAAGAGCTGGTGTTCCTATTTTCTGCCTCCTCCTGATCTATTTGAGAAAATCCCAAACAAAATCAAAGAACAAAACTTGACCTGTTGGCACAGCAAATTTTCTGGGGAGGTGCTGCTGAATTTGACCAGTTGATGAGTATGAGGAATCTTAAAGGGTGCTCAGAGGGCTCATTCTGGTCCTACACAGATGTATTTGGCACCTCTACAGTTCCACTGACAAAAGTAAAATGACTCCTGGTTTACACTGGTTCAATTCAGCCTTGCCCCGTGACTAAATGATCACAGAGCCATCCAGTGGGCCGTAATGGAACACTTCTTACAGCTGGATCAGAACAAAAAATATTGAAAACCATGTGGGATTGCACACCTCCTTAGCTGTACCCCAAGTCTTGTTGTCAAAATCCTTCCCAGGCACTCTAGACCATACCTTGGTGCATTGCTCCTCTTCCTCAGACTTTCTGAAACTCAGTAGTTTGGAAGGGCTGAAAATGTTTGCACTAAAAAGTGATGAACTCTAACAATCTAGGAAAATACAAAATAATGCAATTTCTAAAATGTTGCCTTTTGCTTAAAAGCATTCCTTCTTTATTTATGTTGAGTCAGTGCTCCAAACTCCACAAATTCTAAAGTAAATTAACCAAAGTTAAACTACTATCAGTTTCTGACGGGTAATCTTCAAACAGTAACATAGTGTTGGAAGAGGTATCTGGTATATTTGGCAGGAATCAAGCAGTTAATGTTTTATCAGCTTGAGGTTAATGATATACACGCTATTAGTGCTTCTGCCTGTGTTCGCAGAAGATTTTCAATATATCACCCTGAAAATGTTGTCTGATTTGGTACTGTGAAGGTAACCCCATTAATTCAAGCTCCAAGAAACTTAACTAAATGTTCTTCCATTACATATGTAAGTTTTAATGACAGGCTGATGGGGGAAGGCAGAGAAAGACTGAGAAAGGAGCCTAAAGGAGTTGGTGGAAAGTGTTCCCTCTGTTCCCTCTGCTTTGTGGCACCTTCCCTTGAAGGAAGGGAGAGTATGGAGATAAATAAGTCTCAGCTGAGCCTGAACTCTTTCTTCCCAGAGTTCTTCAGATGGGGCTGTAGGCACCTCCCTGAGAGGATGGTCACACTCCTGTGAAATTTCACCAGTGACAGACCACATTCAGAAATGCTTCTGCAAGCAGTAGCTGTGAGTGAAGATCAACCCTGTGAGGTCTATTACTTCTTTCTTTATTGTAAGTGCAAAACTTCCTTTATCATTGGTGGGACAGCTGCAAAATCCACACATAATCCTATAGATGTTCCGGTGAAGTTAATCAGGAACAGAGGGTAAGAGGAAAAGGTGACCATAGTCAAATTTCTTTTTTGAGCTTTTTATGTGAGCTTAATCGTCTTGTAAGGTTTGTGATAGAGTTTTGTTTGTGAGCATTAGGTGTAAGTGCACCCAGAAGTCTGGATTCTGATTGAATTGTTTTGGGAGAGTCTTAGTGGAATATGGGAATACATTTTGCTCAAATGTTTTCTTTCCCTACAGGATGGATGAAAATTCAAATCTTAATTTACATGCTGAATCAAACTGCAGATCAGAATGAATGACTGATGAGATCCTGTACTTATTAACTGAGCTATTTATTTAGCCATCAGAAGCATGGTATCCAAAATTAACTGTGCCACTATAATCTCAAGATCACATGATAAGACAGTAGGAGTTCTGGAAGTTATTTCTATTGCTGCATCACACACAGAACTCCCACCTTCTGCAAATTTATGTTTCTTATGTGCTATGGTTCTATTTTGACTGTAGTTAAACGGACATGGTGAACCTCACTTCATATTAAAACCCTGTCACAAAGGAAGACTAGCGAGCATGTTCAAAATGAGCATTTATTGATATGTTACCCCTGAACCAGCCCAGTGACATGAAAATCTAGCAGATATGATAAGGAATGTGAGCCCTTCCCTGAAACCTTTGCAATGGTAAGGGCTTTCTGCAGTCAGATGGCTTAGGGACACATCTGAAACCCAGGGAATGCAAAGGTCATCATTTGTTTAACTCCAGAGAGGTTCAGATTAAGATCTGGAGGAGGGAATGGCAGCCTTAAGCAGATATTGGAGAGATATATGGGATTTGTTCTTGGCCTCGAGTCACAGACATCTTCATATGGACACTACTGATTTTCTAGGCTCTTAAGCTGGCTGTATGCCCAGCAATAGGCAAGCTGAGGACAGAGAACTACAGCGTTCCCATCCTTCTGCACATTTCAGAGATGCTGGAATATTTATGTTCCCTATTATGAACTTGTGATACATTTAGTGGAGAAGCAAGCATGAACTGCAGGGAGCATTATATGTTGTTATTATTTTATAAAACACAGTGGCTACTGATTTCGTGTGAGCAAGTGTGACAGCTTCTTAATCTTCTGGGTTACATCATAGCTAACTTTCCTGCACTTGGTGCTTTTCATTATTCCACTTGCTGCTTGGTAATTGCTGCCTGCTCCTCCAAGGTGCTGGGCAACCACAGATCCCATTTACTTCCATGGAAATTCAGGGCATTAAGCACCCAACAGAACCATGCTGTTCCACCATATGCCTGTTATGACAGCTATGCCCCACCGGTGCAGAGTGCCACTTTCAGGGCAAAACAAACAAGCAGAGATATAATAAATCATTGATAACTCAATAGGCCACAACTGTTCTTGTGAGGAGCTCGTATTTGTGCTGTCAAACCCATTCGGAGGGGCCCTTACATTGTCGGCAGGGTTGTCAGCCAGGACGCCCTGAGCAGCTTTTTGCAGGAGGATGCTGGACACCCTGGCTGGCAGGTCACACTTTGCTATTAATGTCACCACTATCAAGATGCATCCCGGAGCCGAGATCGGTGATGCTGTCATCTCCCAACTCAGAAAGGGGCTTTGGTGCTGGGTTTGTGGCTTTGTTCTTGCTGAGCCCACCAAGAAGGGCCAGCTCTTGAAATCAGCTGGCAATGAGGGGGGAAGCCTTGGGGCAGCTGTACAAAGCTGCTCGCGAGCACATTAGCAAACCAGAACGTATCTACACACATACATTTCTCCTTGGTCTGCAGACAGCAGAGTAATTGTCTCACGCTTAATTGTGCGATACACATGGCTAACGAGTAATACTCTATTTAAAGAAAAAGCAATCCTCCTTCCCAGAAGCTGTTGTAACACTGTGAACAAATATCCAGAGGGAGAAAATTTTTTCTTTCTTTCTCTTTCTTTTTTTATTTTAGACTAATCAGAAGCACTGCAGATTCAGCCATCTATAAAAGCATGCCTCCAAAAGGAATTTGATTTATTTTTGTGAAATGAATGTGTGGTTTTTATTATGCATAGCAGGTATGGTTGGAATCTAAGTATGAAAATTGTATTTTACACTGTAGACCCTTGGGTAGTGAATTAAATGGCAATGCAAACATATCTACCATTGAAAAATGCCACGACATGAAAGCACTTTCAAAAAAGCTAAGTAAATGAAATGTAGGAGAAGAGTAGATAATTTTTTTTCTGTTTGTACCTCTATTATTCAGTGCTCTTTACATCCTTTTTTCTATCGAGGAAGGAGATGCCTGTGTTAGAACAGAAACTAAATTCTGCTCTGTCTCATCTACGCAGCATTCTCAGACTCTGCTTCTTTATTTGTCCAGCTCTAGCATCCCCTGGCTGCATCACAGAAGCCACAATGTGGAAGGGGGATAAATGCAGGCTTAGGACTCATCTTGGAATAGAGTCAGGATGAAAGGAGGGTATCTAGACCATGAAATCAATATATAGGAGTGGTCCTACATCTGTCTTACCCCAACACTTCAGCAAAAGTTTGGTCTGGTTTTTTTTTTTTACTTTCTTTCTTGCATGGAGGAGTTGTTATTTTCAAGCTGGTTCAGTTTTAGGGTGCTCTCAAAAAGGAACCTTGTTTTCAGTGGATGAGTGAAGGGCGCACCAGCACACAAAATTCCCTTTCAAAGCCTTCCACTGCCCACTCTCTCACAGAGCAGTTTTCTGACATTGTAGAAGCAGGAAATCATCACATTCGAAATAGCTAATGGTAAGTGTTAGTGAAAAGGCTGGCTGAGCACACATACTTTCCCATTTCCAAATGTCTGTAAGCTTGCAGCAATTTCCATTTCTGAGGGTGGCTTTTTCATTGGCAAATTTAATTTCAACAAATGCAGCATGGAGCAGGCTGGGCTTATCTCTGACGTGATGCTGCTGGCAGTTCAGAGCCTTATCGTGAAACACCACTGACCTGGCACCCTTTAGTGCCTGGTCACCAGAGTAGGATACCAGAGGGCACTGCTTTCTGTAAAGCATCCTCACAATAGTTACGGTATGACTGATGGCATGTGGCTGCCTTCCTTGTATCCACCTACCAAAGAAAAATTGTCCTCTCCTCTCTCTTACCTGTAGGCTGACTGCAAGTTATTACAACTGCAGTGTTATAACAGCATATATTCGTATGTCCCTCACTTTGTATGTTGGCTGTGGTGGCCTGAGTTGGTGCTGTCCTTCAAAGTGCCACTTTGCTCTTAATCATTAATATCCTTCAGCAGAAAAGCAAAATTTTAGCACTAAGGTCATACAATAAGTCATTTAATACAGAATCAACAGTGCTTTCAGGTTGGTAGATCTCTGTTTCGCACTTTCACATTGTACACTGTGAAGAAGGAAAGAAGCAAATTAAATTATGCTTTCTAAATTGTATCTTTCCACATTAATAAGCGAGTTAGCTTCAGGAATTGGATAAATAAAGAGCAGGTAAGGGATGAGTGAGAGCTGAGACCATACTGTGAGGTGTTAAACTTGAGACTCACTGTGTAAATAACAGAATTACCAGCTGAATCCTCCACTTTTCCTCTCATTCCCAAGGAGAGGGAAATGAACCATGATTTCCCGTCATAACTGCTTTCCCCTTTCTATCCACCTATTTTGCAGGGAGCTCTGGAATAAATCTTAGGTTGAATTTAATACGATAGTGCTGGTTATAAAAATTTGTGGACAATCTTACCTTCACCAACAAGCAGTGTGTATTCTTAGCTTTGACTTTAATGGGAGCTTTTGGATTCTCTCTTGATAAAAGCAGCAATGGACTTTCCAACCATGTCTACTTTTACAGGATTAATAAGAACATATCACATACCTAACACTTATTAACCATACAGTGCCTTGCATCCAGGAAGCTCAAAGAGATTTTTGGGAGTCTTTTTTCCCCTCTACAGAAAATGGAAGGAAATTATCAGAATGTACGTAAATGTACAGAGAAAATCCTAGCTGACATTCAAGTTTAACATCTCTCTTCAAATATATGTTTTTCATCTGTGTCAGCAGTGGAACACCAGTATCTAATTTGATATGTGTATGTTTGCTACTCTCCATGCTATAGTAGTAATAACATTATATCTATATATTAAAATATAATATTATACTTAATTACATATATATAATGGCTTACAACTTACATAGGTCTTTTTTATCTCTCAAAGAAATTGGGTAAATTAGCTAGCACGGAGCTTCACGCTGTAATGACTAGATCATTTCCAATACCCATCCCAAAAAGCAGAGTTGAGTCCCACATTTTTATCCAGGCTTTGGCTATTATGTTTTGAAAACCTGGCTCATGTTTTACATCTGAGGATAAATCTTCAACAGCATAATTGTCTGTAAACAAAATTATCTGGTGCTCAAGTCCCTCACATTGACTAGCGGAGTTGTAAAGGAAGTAATCCAAAATATACATTAATGTAAAATTGGACATTACTTATGTGTGATCATGAAAAGACTGATTTCATTACATAGAATAACTCCCTGATTTTAGCTGTTTATTTTTCTTTTCAATTTTGAAACAATGAGCACAAGTTTTTGTGTGACTGCCATCACATTTTCTGCCAGATATCATTTTGACTCCAAAGCAGACATGAGTCTGACTTTCAGACATGTCTTGGTTTTGTTTTTTACTGTAAGCATTGGTCTCATTTTTATTTCTATTCAAATCCAAAGGATAATTATAATTATATATTGCACTAAATGATAATAAGAGATTTTTTAAAAAGAAATGTTCAACATTAGCTGAAAAGACATTATCAAATGTTAGTCTTGATTGTAAACCCAGAATTTTTAATTTTTGCTCTGTGTTTTCAGTTTTCTCTGTAAGGCATCAGAGAACTTGGCACCATTTTAAAGTAATCTTTTATTTCTACTTTCCAGGGCAATAGCTATGCTTCAGTAAGTTCTTTTTCATCTGATTTACCAATTAGAACAAAATATTGCACGATATCTAATCAGAAACAGAGGGATGTTTTTAAAAGGAATATTTAACTTCTCAGAAACCCAAATACTTTTAATTACCAAAAAAATGGACTCAGAAACCTGTAGCAGTATTTTATGGAAAATGAAGAACAGGGGTCTTCTAGTTCTTATTTTTTTTTTTAAATCCCTGGATATCTGCCTGGATGCTGTTTCCTGTGAAGCATCCTCATCTGCCCTCTCATTTGGAAGATCAGTTCAACACAGAAGAGGTGACATGGCAGAGGGACCTCGACACAAATAACACTAGAAATGTGTGGTGGCATCTCTGCCTCCAACTTATGTATGCATGTGTGTGTCTAAAATCGGGGGAGGGAAAAAGAAAGGGGAGCATTTCTTTTACATGAAAAAGTTGACTCTTTCTCTGGAAAGCATTCTAATGAAAATATTAATTTTGTCAAGTAGCCAATTTTCTGTCAAAACAGTTTGGATCCAATGACTTTGATTAGCCCTGGTGCTAATGAAAGTCCAGTTCTGTAATTTGTGTAATGCGAGACAGAGCACAATCTGAGTCCTAGCTTGAGTTTGCAATGCTGAGGGGACGTGGTTTCATTTTCTTAATTCATAACACAAATTCAATAAAACTATTGACATGAAGAAGGCTGCTACTTATAAATGCTTGCAGATTGAAGCTTTAATTTGAAAATTGAATAGTTTTGACCTGGAAATCATTTAGAATCAATAAGGTGCTATTTTTACAACCATTTTCTTGAAATAATGAAGTCTCAACATTTAGAACTTTTTTTAATATTCTTTTATGACCATGCAAAAACAATTATTGGATTATGGTGATCTTGGAGTGATTTCTCCAAAACTGCGGGTCTAAGCTTGAACCAGAGGCATTGGAACTGGAGGACTTGACAGTGCAGCCATAAGGCAGATTCCTTAGGACAGTATTTGCTAAGGTCTAAGGAGACTGCTACCTGGTAGCACCGACAGACCCTCTAGCAGATCTCTGCAAAAACCTTTTTCCTTCACATGTCAACATGAGTAAGATGGGGAAGCCCAGAGGAACCCAAGAACATCCTGGCTGCATGTCATTACAGGAGCAGGGTAGAGCAAGAAGCAGTTTGATGGTTTTATCACCATTTTTTCTTGAGCTGCTTGCTTTCAGGTGTCTCCAGGGAGATCTGCTCCTCATCACCACCACCCCAGCTCCAGCAGTTGCACTGCTCTCCATGGTCCCTCATTCTGCTGCTCTTCCTCCTGTATCAGGACGGTTTCAGACTAATAGCTCCATGAGGGGAGCAGAAAAGGGACATGATGCTGGCACTACCCCTCCTTGGCCTGACTTCCATCCATTTCCAGCCCACCCCGCTGCGCACCATTTGCCCATGCCATGGTGCAAGGAAGCTCTTGGCTCTGGGCAGAGAGGTGGGATCTCTCTGCGATGGCACTGATGTTCAGCAGAAGTCCAGCCCCTAGCTCTGTGGCATCTAGTAAACTGTGTGCATCTTCTTCTCTTCTGTTGTCTTTATTTGTTCTGTCCCCTCGTTTCTTTTATGGAAATTCCCAACCCTTGTTTCTCACCTGCTTATGAGCCATTAAGCCTTTTTTTTTCTTCTACATTTGGAGGAACATTCTGCTTCCATAGTAGTTTGTTCAGGTTTGGGGTTTCAGTTTGGGTTTTTTCCCCATCTCTTCCAATCGCTGTTGATTTTCCCAATGTCTCTTTGGTCTCCTGCTGATCTTTCCACTGCTCCCACCGCATATGCTCATGGCAAATACATAAAAGAAAAGATCCTGTAGAAATAGTTTTCCTAAAAAAAAAAAAAAAAAACCCAAACAAAAAAGGCAGGTAATCCATTTTAGTCACCTGCTCTCTGATCAGCTGGCTCAAGGTGGCCACTTGTGAATAATACAACACCAAGAGTCTCATAAGCCAACTGTTTGCTTCTTGCTAGCTCCTCATATTAAGCCCTAATACATGAGTATAGCTCATTAATGAGTTATCTCCTCATCTATGAAGTAAGAAAGCATGTAATTTCCTTCATTAATAATATTGGTCAAGATGTATCACATTTAAAGTAATTTTGCTAAATTCATTGCATATTTTAAATTGACACTTTCAGAGCTCGCAGCTGACCTGGCCATTAAGCTGTGCTAATATTTGTTCTTCATGCTGTGCTGAGGGAGGAGGGATTGAGGGCATAGAGAGGAGAAATACGGGGCAATCTATCTTTTTTCAGTATTGCCACCAAAGCTTGACAAAAGGTTTTGCAGATAAACAATGTGAAATGAGGCCTTTTTTTCCCACTTTTGCCACAAAACACACCCCCATAACTTCTGATAATCCCAGCTTTATATGTCCCCAATTCTTTTGAGAAAAGGACTGAAATACCTTTTGTTTCTCCCTTGTTGCCTTTCCCCTGTGTTTCAGTGGGCTTGCGGAGCCCTCTGTGACCTCCCAGGCAAGCTCAGTTTGCGTACCTGTGTTAGGAGGGCTTTTCAGTGCAAGTGTTCAGCCATATCAACACCCTGACCCAGGGACTATGAGCTTGTGCAAGAGTCAGTGTTCACTGCAGGGAGGGGGTGGGAGAGCATGGCATTCAAAATTGGTGGATCTGGAGGTATTTTACTTCGCTCTTGTAATGTGTGACAAGTTATGTCAGTGACTCTGGGGATCTGATCAAAAGTCCATGTGAAATTATGTCATTGCTTATAGTAGTTTCTTCTTTTCTCCATCATGAAATCCAAGCTTTATCAGAAGTAAGGTCCTGGTTTTGTAAACAAGGGATGCTATTTTAGGATGTCTTGGTGAGTCTGCGTTGTCTTCAAACAGCTGCTTGATGATTTAGCTTGTAGTCATGCACTGAGCAAACTCTAACACTGAGCAAATCATTGTTATCTGATTACCTTCATAGCTTATTTGTGTGATGATTTGGGAATCATTTAGATACAGTTGCCATTTAATCAACAATCATATAGAACATGAATATGATGATTTCTAGTTTTGTTTTCATGTATAATTCAGATGTAATGCCTCCGATGAATGTGAAGATTAATTATACATTAATTAATGACTGTTTATAGCAAAGGTCATCAAATTAGTTTCCATGACCTCATTACCATGTTACATGCAATCTAATTAACTAATACAAAGGTTGCTTCAAACGCCTATTATAATATTAAAGTGATAGATTCTCTATATAGGTACATCTGACATTTTCTAGACTGTTGCTACTCTAGGAAATGGATGGAGGCAGATTAAGAGCTCTTAAAAACCCCCACACTATTCTCCTTAGGGTGATAACAGAAACTAAGGTGCAACTGCACAATGATTCAGATTCTGAGTCTCTGAGCATATTTCTCTGAAAAAAGTAAAATAAACCCCACATTTTTTTTTCTTGTAGAAATTTAGAAATATTTTTATCCTTGGATTTTCCTAGATAATTATGTATCTCAATTATATACATAATGATGATTCTATGATTCTGTATAGGTAATAATGCATGAAAAATAATACAAGAAAAAAGCAGCCAGCATTTTAAATGAATGGGGAGATTATACAATTTACAGTGTATGTATCTTGGGTGCTTGAGCTTTAATCAGAAGCTCACACCTCTTTTTCCTGTAGTTACTGATGTCTTTTTCAACTCTTTCATGTTGGGTCTCAGGATGGCCATTTGTTAGGCCACGACAGAACCAAACTGAATCATGAAGAACAAGGGATATTGGTGTGTAAGTGAATGGTATGATACAATAACGGTGATAAGAAAAAGAGACAAAGCTATTGCAGAGGCTTCTGCTTTACAGTGTTTAGTTAAAAAAGAAAATAATATGATTTCTACTGAACAGAAACAACAGTGGTCTAAGCCTCTGAGAGTTGGATTTGGTGGATCTCCTTCAAGTCGCTTGGAAAGACTTTAATTCCTTTCCTCTTTATGGCTTCCTTTGCTTCTATCTCCCTCTTTCTTATTTTGCCTTCTGTGTCAAACTTATTATTTGCACAGAAATATGATTACTGAAAGCTGGAGACAAAGGACTACAAAATCTGTGCAAGGAAACATTTCAACTGTTAGAAAGGAGAGGACTGTTCCCCTTGCAGGCTTTCACTGGAGGACCACAGGTCAGGCACTTTGCTTGCATCGTGCAATCATATACCCATTTCTGTTTTTTAAAAAAACAGCAATAACACAGCATTACAAAAAAAGATACTTTATGGGCAGTACAGCAGGTCAATTTAGTTATATTAAATGTCTTGAAGCTTGAGTTCAAGTCTTTGCATGCTGAGGTCATGCATAAAATATATGTTACTCAAAACTAGCATGTTCCCCAAAATAAACCCTCAATAAAGGAATAGTCTTCTTATCTACACAGTCTTCTTATCTATATTGGATGAAAGTTAATCTGAGTGAAAATCTATCTATACAGGTTAAACTGTGCTGAACCCCAGGTGGCTAATTTCATTTACAATTCAAGTAAGTTTTTTTTCTTTCTTCAAAGTTAGCTTATCTCAATGCAAAAATGAATCAAAGTGATTCTTATTAAGGGCGATTGGCATTGCTGTATCACAAGCCTATGCACCTAGCTAAACTTCACTAGTGCATTTTAAATGCACACCTCACAGTCTACAGTGCCATTCTACACAGAGCCAAGAAATTCTTGGAAGCAAAGAAATTGTTTGCCAAAAGCTGCAGTTTATTTTCACCCCCACGCTGTTCCCAGACTTAAACTGAATGCACTTAACAATTGCAGCTGGAAATACTTTTGGCCAAGAATAATTGAGGCTGCGATCCACCAAAGGACACAATAGCAAGGGCAGGCTTTTACCCAACGATCCAGTGGCTCATGACACAGCACAGCTGCAGGAGACCAAGGCACAACTTCTCCCTGTGCATAAAGGGAGCTGAACCTCTTTTCCTTTCAAAAAAATATCCTAACTGTGGGTTGTGAAAAATCCTGCAGCAGGGTCCTCTTGATTCCCTCTCTTTGGACCCTATCTGACCTCTTTAAAAACACTAAAATACTTATTAAGAAAGGCGTGGCTCCAGTCAAGGATGGCTGGTGGGGGAAGCATTGCTTGCGGTCCTCTGGCAGAAGCCAACAGAAGCCTTTGACTCTCTTCCAGACAAACCCAGACTCAGAATGGCAGAAATGTTATTGTTTAGATTTTAGACATATTAATAGATATGTGTAAAGGAGCTTGGAATATCCTTCATCTCTGTCACGCCCTCACTTTTATAGGCAGCACAGGGAAGTTCACACTTGCCCACACTTGCCTCAAGTGACCACGAGACTTAAAATTTGGAGCTTATCTTTGCTAACAGACCTCTACTGGCATCACTAGAATTTTGCAAGCAAATAATGTATCTCCTGCCATTAAATCACTCATATTTTTTTATTTTAATAGTAACAGATTAAAATTGGTTACAAGAATATGATTGTCCCAAAAAAAAAGAAAATCCTGCCACTCTTCACCCTCCCTCCAAACGTGTATATTGACACTCTGGAGTGTTTAGCTTATATGTGTTCAAGAAGTAACAGGAGAACTTGGTTAAGCAGTTAATCTGCTTGGCTCAGTTGCAGCAACAGCATGCAACTAATGGTGAAGTGACACTGTTGAAAAAATTACCTTTTTTCAGTCACAGTTACTTAAAAAAATGCAGACAGCACCCAGTAGAGTCATAACACCTTGGCTCAATCTGACTTCAGAAAGGAAGCCTGTGATGGCTGCATCTCACAAATGATATTGGCAGCAGTACGAATGCAGGTGGGTGTTTTCTTCCTCATTTTATGTTCTTGGCTTTTCTTCAGGGGTCATTTTTTACCATTTTTGGAAAGTCAAAATCTTAACAAAGTGCTTAAAAAAGAAACCGTAAAAGCCAGAGCATGGCTGAAAATCTGTATGGCTAGAGGACTTTTCTTCATTCCACCTCCTTACTTATCTGCATTTAGCCATAGCATATTAACATATTAATACATGGAAATGCATATTAATAGTGCTCAGCTTATCTGCCAGGAGCAAAAAGCAAATGAATACAGCATATAAAGGAGGAACACTAGGTGCAGAATTCAAACTGGTGTGCCTAAGAAGGAAGCAACACAGCCTATTCTTGTATCTGTTGGTGTTGTCATACCAATGAAAGGAGAATTTAACCCTTGCAGTTTAATCTTACAGCAAGCCATAGACCTATCTTGGAAGTAACCTGTGCTAAGTATTAAGAAGGTAGCCAAAAGGTTGTACAAAACTGTAAATTATTTGGCATTTCATACTCCTAAGTTTTAACTTTTTAAATAGGGTATATGGGCTTGACTGCCTGATTATATTTTTTTTGTTAGAAGACTCTTTTTCCCTGATAAATAAAAATTAATGCATCCCTGAGATATTTGCTTTCTATAAAAAAGTCCCTTTCTGATAAAATCTCACTAATTTGTCAATATTGTTAATGGTTTGCATGAAAAAACAAAGGAGTTAATCTCATGGGAAGATAACCTCTCCAAGTCTTCATCCCAAAGATAAAAGAAACACTCAAGTATGCTGATGTGCTGTTTCATTGCAGATCAATATACTGATCACAGCAACGATGATAATTACAGAGTCTGTCTTCTGGGAGCTAAGCATCCTCAGCTCCCATGAAATCAGCACAAGTCAAAAGCATTTGACATCTTCCATCAGGAGGCCTTAAAACAGTGAAGAGCAAGTAAACAAGTGAGCAAATACACAAAATCCAGCCACTATTTCATAAAGGGTCACTTGATTTCTCCTGATTCCATATATATACCTTTGCTAGAGCTGAAGTGCAGCATCATGGGCACAGTCTCCTTCTCTGAAGCTAATCAATGCAGAGGCCATTTTAAAAATAACCTTTTTTCCCATTGTTTTAATCTGAAGTCAGATTAGGTCCCTGTATTGTGCTTTTTGATAGAGCAGGGAAAATAGCTCCATTCACCTATCTCTTTTGCCTCTTTTTGAAATGTTATGAGAAGCTACATTTTTCTTAAAAATCTGAAGCTTTAATCTTTAGGAGGCATTTGGCCATAGATGAAAATCTAAATGGCATTTTCATTTTAGTCCTCTGTACTTAGAAACATATAAATGTTTGCACTATAAAGAAAACACTGACGTCCATGAGGACCACAATATTGATATTGTGGAAAATTCTGTGTTTCCAAGTTGTTTTTTATCATGACTCAGAGTATTTTGAGTTGCTTGGTTTTTTTGTTGTTGTTGTTAAATAGTTTCCATTTAAGAATGTGAAGTCAGAAAAATTTTGTCCAGCTCTATCACAAAAGAAATTCTTCCATGTGGCAGATTTCCCTACCACACTCTGAAGAGCCATGCACCGGTCTATAGGACTTTCCATCCACCATGGCAACCTGTTTTCTTCTGATCTTCCCTGGTTTACATTACAGGCTCTTTGAAGCAGGGGCTCTAATGCTGAGTTTGTGCTGAGAAGCAGCCATGATCACTTTTAGAGCTATAAAAATAAATCCGATACCGTACTCTTAAGAGCTTGTAAGCCCAAATATTTAGTTGAGGCTGGCATGACTTTCTTTCATAAGGGAAAAAGAGTTTGTTAAACTGGTAGCTGTTGCAAGCAATGAAGTAGTCTGATATGTAGTGCCAGTAGTTAAATGAAAGCTATTGTAGAGGATTTATTTGTCATGCTTTTTGATCAGAAGAAGAAGAAAGTGTAGCAGAACTGATATTTTAAAACATTTTCAGAAACTTAATTAGTTGTTTTTGATGTAAAGGCAGAAAATATGAATTCAAGATACAGCATCTAAGTTTTTGTAAAGAATGTTTTCCAAAATTAGCAGGAGACAAATCTGAAATGTCTGAGAGGTTTCATTTTCTGTAAGCTCCCAGAAATATCTGATGTTAATCACAACTCCCTTAAACCTGGTTACTTAGGAGTACGACTGCATGTTCCAGAAAGCTTGTCTTCCTCATGAGTCTGAGGAGAAATAAACACCCTAAGGATGCATCACACAGAATTATATTGGAATTTTTTTTGTCTAAAAAATAAGGAAAGTGACATGGAATTGTGTAACAAAATGGAGAAAACGTCTTGGGCTGCTTCTTGACTGGAAGGCAGATGCCTCCTCTCTCTGTCCCCAGTCCCCAACCATCTGGATCATAGACATGGACACACTGTTCCTCTGGTCTCTGGAAGCCAGGATTTGGGAACAGGAGACTAGCGTACTTCTGCTCTGGTTCTGACACAGCATCAGGCTGTGAGCGGGGGCTCAGCTAGGGGAGGGGCGTTATTCCCAGACTCATATGCTTAGTCATAATCTAATTTATTTTACAGCCCTAAGAAGCTGTCACACCCAAACAACATGCTATGGTGTTGATAGTTTTGCATCTCGGATCCTGTGCCACCCTGCACACGTTCACACAATCTGTGCAACACTTTGGGTGCCGGTCCCTTCCCCCTCCCTCCCTGCATCATTGGAAGTTGCCGCACCCCAACAGGGACCAGGCATTTTTCTCTTGCTGTTCTTCAATAGGTTTTCTGCCAAGGAAAATCAACATTAGTCTCTTGTTAATCGGTCATGAACCTCAACACTCAGTATGCATTTATGGTGTGACAAAAAGCCGAGGACATCCTGTCTGGGGCAGCTTTCCTGCTCCTAGAAACCAAATTAGCTTTCATCTAGCTGGCCTGGGTGCCTCCACACTCCACACAAGTGTGCGCAGCTATGAGGGGCTGTGAACACCGTAAAAGACAGTCCTTAGCCTTTAGCTGAACAAGCGCTGAGCCTTCCCCTTGCACAGCACTTTGCAAAATGAAGCACAGATTTGACAGAGAACTTTTAAATTACAGGTAAAGGGGCTTTTCAAAATTCATGAGGTGTGGGAATTTTTAGTTCCAAATTTTATTTTAAAGAAATATTTAGCCTAAGGAACTATTGGGGTTAGAGAGTAAAGGCTGGAATGAGGTGTGCAACTGCATGAAGAAGCACTGTGGCTGGAGGTAGTATGTGCCGTCACTCCTGGGTGCCCATGTCACAGCTGAGGCACATCATCGACAGCAGACTCCTGTTTCACCCTCTGCTTTCCTCCTTTTTCTTCCATGGATACGTTCTCCCCGAGGAGGTCCAGCCTCCTCATCTATCCTGAATATTTGCAGTTTAGCAGGCAAAAATTGATTAACCGCCACACCATGTGCAAATTGATGACAGGCAAATAGTCATTTGAGGAGGCCTGGGAAGGTTTATCTAGTTTCTCACTGGACAGCAAAACAGTGTGAAGGAAAAGTCTCTGCAAGGCAAACCTCAAAAGGGAAGTATGAGGCTGAAAAGGGGAAATGTAATATAGCACCAAGCCCAGAAGCACTGGGTGGTAGGTCAGCATCAGTGCAGGGAAAGGCAGCGTGAAGCATGGCCTGCAGCTCCAGGCACTCTGTGCTCTCCCCAGGTGAGCTTATGGTTAAACAAACATTACAGTTCATGGAATATTTTGAGATCCAAGAGAGAGAGAATTAGAATCGGAGGAAAAAGCAACTGGTTTCGACCAATTGTTCATGGTCTTTTCTGAGGGATCCCTTTATGATTACTGTTTTTAAAGTATATTTCTTTTTTTTTTTTTTTTTAAGAAAATACTAAAGATGTAATCTTTTTTTCTATCTTTAAGAAAAAAACAGAGGAGAAGGATGGGAGAGGTTGGCATACATTTACATCCTTCTGGCTGCGTTTTGTAATTTCATCTTGTCCTCTTCCCAGTTTTCCTCATGAGAAAAAAGAGACCCAAGAAAAAAAATCCAGATCTGAGCAAGTAGCCTTGGCTCTGCACAAGTTCCCCCATTCCCAGCAGCAGGTGCAGAGCCACCAGGCCACGAGGCTGCCACATTGCTTCAACTGCTCCTCAGTGCCGATGGACTCCCATGGTGCAACACCATGGACATGACCTCCAACACGAAGCTGCACCTACAGGTTGTGGGGGAAGAATGACTTGGACTATCATTAGCTATTTAATGTCCTTCTGAGAGCTTAGACCCATCACTTATTATTTTTTATACTACTATCTATGCTTAGAAGCACCACACCAGGTGGAAGTTAGTGGGGGCTGTGTTTCATGAGGAACTTGGAAGTCAGTCATTCACTCTTTTTAAGAACAGCATGAAAAGCATTTTACTTCATTAAAGCGACTGATTTCCATTTAGATGTAGGTTAGTAGTAGGGAAATGGTTAGGAACGTTTTCCATAGCATTCATCTGTTGAATTACTGGCTTTTCTCTTCCCCATTAAGGTACAAGGCCATTTTGGGCAAAATGAATAGTGAAGTTTAATAAACATAGCTCTCCGCTGACTCCGCTTCACACAAGTGAGCTGGCAAGAATTAAAGAAGTCCTTAATGGATATTTAATGGTGGATGAAATGAGGTTTCTCCTTATTAGCACAGTGGCTTATTAGAGCTGGTTGCCCTCTGTAAAGTGCTCACCTGACTCGCCTCTCAAGCTGGTGCTAAAAAACACAGCTCCAGTGGCTAACCTCAGATTCCCTCGTCTAGCGCTCTTACAGTAAAATTTCTTTCGGAAGAACCACAGTGGTTGTCTTCCTGAGATTTGCAGTGTAATTAGCTGTTTCACTGAGGTTGTCGCATTCTTCCCTCTCTTTATAGGGAGTCTTTGATGCCCCCCTCTTGCCATGAGTCAGAGGTTAAAAATAAGTCATCAGGGTTCTTTGCATTTTCCTGCTCTGACATTTTGTCCTACATGTGATGCTGAAATTTTAGGATGGGTTCCCCTGACCATTTCTCCTTCACCTGACTGGAATGCAACTATCATATTTTTGGCTCCCTTTTGGCTTGAAGCTGAGGTAAAGGAGATCAGGCTGGGACATAAGCTTCTTCTAAACTTCTGTCTATGTTAATTGGGATTTCAGGGCTGTTGCTTTTTGCAAGAAACCGAAGCAGTGACTGATGTTCCCTCCACCGTGGTTTCAGCTGGGATAAAGAAAGCCCTTGGAAAAAGAAGGGAGGGAATCTGTGAAACTGTTGTGACACACAGGGGGAATGGGCTACTGCTGTGGGTCCAGAAAAGTCATGCTCACGTGCGCACGTTTTCAAAGCAGTGGACAGCTGAGATCGATGTGAGTAGGTAGAGAAGAGGTGGCTGGGCTGTGAAATGAGCAGGACGCCGTGTATCTGGGTCCTGTTTCCAGCTCTGCTCCATGTTTTCTCTGCCTGTGCTCATTGCTGGACCAGGCACTCAACTTTCCGTGGCTCACATCTGTCCTGGCTAAGTTAGTTTATCCGTTTCTACAAAGCTGCATCTAATCTGCGCTTAAATACTTACAGGTTTCCTCTGTTACTTGACAGAGGTAAAATATTACTAACTGCAAGGGGTTTGGAAACTGCAGTGAAGACTGTCATAAAATATCTAAGTAGTAATTCACATAAAATAAGATAGCTAGAGATTAATGTATATGGTTGTTTGAATATAATTGCAGGCCCTTATTTGACAGTTTAAATACGAGATGTGAAAAATCATATATTTGCCAGCATGGAAAATACCTTCTTATGGCTTGTGGAAATCTGGGAGGAGATTTTTAGCTCCACCTGCAGTAACTGGAATTTTAGCTATTGATTTCAGCAGATCTGGATTTTTCCTCAGCTTTTTCACTGGAGATAAAAAATTAGATGCAGATATGTACATAACATTGGATGTGTAATTGGCCAGTGGCCTGCGTTGTATACTCAACAGAAGTAGGTGTAGCTATGGTGTAACTCACATTTATAGCTTGTAGTCAATGAGAGGCACTGAGTAAGTCTTGTCAAACAAGCCAACGATTTTCTTCCTGTCAAACTGAAATTCAGAATTCAAATCTACAGCAGCTTTGCAATAGGAATTTTTAAATGATGCAAAAAGAAAAATGTTTGTTAAACAAATTAACTAAGGAGAATATTGGAAATTTTCTGTGCCTTTTATTTTTAAGTGACAATTCTGGCAGAGACAGATAACAGCTTTTATCATCTAGAAAGGGAGCCTGGTTTATAAGATTATAAGTAAATGATCTGTCTTAACATGTCCAAGCTTGGGAGTAACTCAGGAAGGTGTGTGTTTGTCATCATTACCTGCAATAGCTCATCTGTACCCCTTAGTATATACGCATGGGCATAAATACTTTTTTTCTGCAGCAAGACACAGAATACATTGTGTTCCTTGTCTGTTTCCCTCTCTCCCTACGCTTAGAGTACCGAGACAAGACTTGCAGTTGGCCTCATCAGTGGCATCAGCATCTTTGCTCTGAGAGGAAGGGAAGGGGCTTACTGCAAGTGGCACAGCTCTCCTGAAGCAGAAAGGATGTGGAGATGAGCAGGGGAGCTTGGAGCAGGCAGGGGCAAGGTCTGGTCACCCCACAGAGAAGGCATAACTTTTGCTTAAAAAGTCCAGAATTTAAATATTTTTCTGAATATCAAGGATTTAATTTTTTTAACTTATCCCAGAACAGGAAGTTATTAGGGAGACTGTGCTGTGGGAAACACGAAGTGGCTGGAAAGGCAGCAGAGGATAGCAGAAACGGAGCTGGCTGGAAAAGTAGGGAGTCCTTCGGCTGATGGCTCGGAGGAGACGCTGGATGGTGGCGGCGACGTGACCACATCAGCTCCCAGGCACGGGGACAGGAGATCTCCCTTGAATGAGCCATGTGGCAAGAGCAGGGACCTTCGAAGTGGATGGCAGTGTTATCTGAGACCCTTGAAGAGCCAAACACCCATCTGTGTCTGGCACTGGGAGGGCTGGGGAGGAGAGAGCCCTGGTGGGTGTTTTTGGAAGAGACCTGAGTGGTCAGTGGGCATCTTAGCAAAGCTGAGCTAGGGGAAGTTACAGCAGCTGCGATGGGAAATGCTTGAGTGAGGCAAGGGGAGGGCTGCAGGGGACTTTTGTTGTCTGAGCAGAAGGAAAAGGCCAGGTATTGGAAAAAAGCTGTGGAGGAAGAAGCTGTGGGCTTTGGGTATGGCATGTGCACACAGCACAAAGTAGCTGTGGTTTATTTACCTTGGAAAGGCTTACAGCGCTTTTCCCTACTGAGAAAATTAAACAACTTGAGTGGTAAGTACAAAGCTGTGTACATTACAATCGCTTCTCAGGAGGCAGCAGAAGTGGCGTTAAATCTTGGCTCTACCCTCTCCTGAGGCTGGTGTAATTCTTCCCTCCCCGCCACATGCACGCCCCTGTCTGCCCCAGCAGTCCTTTTGCCAGAGGCTCCGGAGGGCTAAATATCGCAGTCGTGCGTGCGAGGTCCCGGTGGGAGCTGGCCCGTCCTTGATGGCATCCCCAGCATTGCAGCCTGTGGTGGGCAACCATACCTCCTCCAGCCCGCCTTGTGCCAAGGGACCGCCTGCTCCTGGAGGGTCCCCCCCTGCTCCCCTCAGCGGTGGAGAACAGCTCCTGCCCTGCCACATCAAAGTCTGTTTGCTCATATCAAAAGACTTTGGGGTCAATACGGAGCTATACAACACTTAGGTGTTGTCTGGCAACTTCCTCCGCGGTGACCACCCCCCTGCTGTGATGAGGGGGTGACAGTGGGTTTTGACTTTCATCTCAGGGCCTTCTTTTGTCTTCTGGATGAATTGCAAGCTAACCTGAGACAACAGGAGAGCCTCCCTTAGGAGCGAGGCGCCAAGCCACTGCATTTCTATTCTTTCCACACTGTGTTTCTGTTATGTGGTACTGCATGCATAATCTGGTAGGCTGCATAATAGAGATGCTCAGTCCTTCGCTACATTCCTGATATAAATTTCCATTTCTCTTATTCTGTTAAGCTACACTCTAGTGAAGATTTTTTTTTGTAATATTGCTCAGCAATTCATTGTGAGCCTCTAAAAACAGGTAAAAAAAAAATCTTGTTATTGACCTCTCAATCAGCACACATGAAAAGGGCATCTGTCATGATTACTGAACTTCATAAATGACCTTACGAGACTACTGCAGATAACTCACTAAAATTATATTAATTTCTTCTATGACACCATTATTTTCTTCCATGTTGTATGAAAGATGATTAAATGAAAGTCATCTAAGGTCAAAATATCTGTTCAGCAGATTTGAGCCCATTTCCACACACATGCTCTGTGAGCAGGGGTTATAAACATGACATCAATTTCAATTATATATACTGATGCCTAAGAGATAATGAGCTGATTTATGCGGACTGTACATTGTGCTGGAATACGTTTATTATTTCATGGACTGTGCAGGAGGATTAGTGCCTCAGTGTACTGTATAATTCAAAAATTTGTAACATTTCAGGATATAAACATTAATACAGTGCTGTAATGTTAATATACTGTAGTTCCACTTCCGCGATGCCTTATTAATCAATGCTATGACTGAGGTAACTTTGAATAGGCATAAAAATTAAGGAATAATGAGTAAATGTGTTTGTTTATGAACAAGAGATCCACAATTTAGTAAGAACTTTCCTTTTTCAGGTTATTGGCCACTCTCATTCATGAAAACAGCAGAACTGAAGAAGTTCCACGTTAGTGAAACCCGATCAGCTTTGATAACATAAGGCCAATGAAGAGGTGGCTGAATTTGTCTAAAACCAGCTTTTATTTGGAATGAAACAGGATTTTTCTTTAATGGTAATTCAGATATTAGACCTGTTTTGATACATAACCTTTGAAGAACAAACAAAGCACTGTTCAAATAATCTTCTAGTTTATGGAGAGCATATTTTCACCTTATTTTAATTGTCATAGCTACAGAGATTTAATTTGTATTAATGTATTAATTTAATCTGTATTAATCACTAATCGTGGTGGAGGATCTGCCCTGATATTTTTGAATTAATAAAAACAAAACTTGCCCTGGAAAACTAAGTTGAAGTCTGATAATATATTTTCTTCTAAACCCTCTAGTATTTTTAATCTGGACAGAATATACAAGATACATCTTTTTATAGATTTAAAGCACTGTGGTTTTAAAAAAATAAAAAGCATCAGGAATGAAAGAAGGAGAGGTAAGGAAAGGAATAACAGCATAACATGTTATCCCAAATTTCAGGAATGCTTCGGGTATTTTTTTATCTTGAAGTAGCAGCTCCTAAAAGTGGTATCTTCCTCTGAAGAACTGCCCCAAGAGCTATCTGCTGCTGCTGTAAAGGTGCTTTGTTAATAAAGACAGTTCCTGATGGTAGCGAACAGATAACCTTGCTGATTGTAATTGAGGTGTTGATACGGACTTTGCTGGCTGTTATCTCATCTACTGGTGCAGGGGGAGAGAAAAACCCCTCTCTCCTCTTGCCAGCAACCCCTAAGCCACAAAAATATAAAAGAGAAGCAGTAGCGGTTGGTCCCTTAGTACTGAGGAGCCAGCAGCCAGTCGGCTGCCAGTTTGTTAGATGGAAAGTATGGGAAACACCATCTTGCTAATGAAAAAAAAATATTCTGAAGCACGCTATCAACAGAAGAAATGTAATCACTTATCCAGCTGGACTGCTGAGACACCCTGTGTCCCTAAGTTCTGGGAAAACCACTTCTGAGATACAGATGAACCAGCCCATTAAAGGTGAAAGGACCACTGGTCAAGATGCTGAAAGGCTGGGCTGGCCGGATGGAAAAAAACCAGCAGGGAGGATGAAAACTGCTTCAAATACATAAAGAAAAAAATAAATTCCCAAATCCTGACAGATTTATCCCACTGAGATGCCATGTGTCATTTTGCCTGAGCATTTTATAATTTGCCTCAGTAATTATGTATTGCATTTACTATTTAAATCCCATATTTTTAAATACAAAATTCTAGCAAAATAATTGCCTGTTAGTTAGAGCAGTTGCCTATCTGAGAGTACATAATTAGTCCCTTCCCTCAGCAACTGCTACCAGCCACTGTCAGAGACAGGGTAAGACAGAAGGTGTTTCAAAGGCTTGTTCTTATGCTTTATGGATTTTATAATAGATTTTTTTAAAAAAAGAAAATGATGGTATTATTAATACCGTCATATCCCTGGAGAAAGGCCTGAACAGCTCTGCCACTGTTCCTCCTGCACTGACAGCTCGCTTGACTCAGTCCTCGTAACTGTAATTCATAATTAACGAAAATGACAAGAAAACACTATGCCTGAGTCTTTCCATTTAAGAGGGAGAGTAATTGCATCCCAGTAGCCCTGTTTAGTGCCGTGGAGGTGTTGGGCACATGAGGAAAGCCGTGAGTAGCACCTTCCAGCTCCAACAAGCGTACCTTACAAAGCCCCCCTGATTCCCAGCGACGCTCCCACTGCGTATTCCAGCAGTGGATTTGGCTCGCTGGTTTTCACATAGCAAAAGTCAGAAGCAATTATCACCCGTGAAGAAAAAGTGATGTTGATTAATGTAAAAGAAAACTGGAAGTGTTTGCTTCAGTAATTTACTTGTAGGAAGATTTGAAGGTGAGGAGACCCAGCAGGAATGGGAAGAGCTGGTGCTCCCTGCTCAGAGATCTGGGGTGATCCTTGACACCACTACCTTTTTTCGCTGGCTTCATTAGTTTTTCCAAGTTCATCTACATTTAAAGCAATAGTCTGGGTGAACAACAGTAATAAAAGAGAGAACTAAGCTAGGAGAAATCATGCTGAGGCTCAGATTACTCGCTTCTCTTCCAGCAAGGATTTCATGCACGCTTATAGCCCAAAACTGGGCTGTCCAAGAAAAAACTAATGCTGTTCCCATGGATTTAACATAGATTTTGGCAGAATCCATACTAGACCGATGTTTAATACTATTGTAAACCCTGCACCAAATTGTTCGTTACTCAGCTGTGATGTTCTTTCCCCTTTGAAATGGTTTACTAGTTGCACACACACTTCCCATCAGTGCTGGATTAGTCCCAGGAGACAATGATGCTGCAGCCCAGACATCTAATTGCTGTTGACCAAGATGTATCCCACCTACATTTCAGTAACCTAACTGGGCACCATTGACTCCACGTGGTAACATGGAATTCAGAATAAGCTTCAAAATAGTTGGACAATTTGCTTGCTTTGAAGTCGGTGCTGTGCTGCTCTGTTACTGTACCCCAGGGATTGAGCTTAAAGATAGCTTGGTATGTCGACACAAACTGTAGTCATACAACCAGGCTGCAAAATAGACCTGCCCTTTATTAGTCCTAGATACAACTGATTAGGTGTGAGGAAAGGAAAACATGAAAAAATCTGAAAATCAGCTTTTTGGCTTTCAGGTTTCAGCGGCTAAATAGCATCATGCAGACAATTAAAAAAATAAAAATAAAAAAAAAAAAAACACAGAAAAACAAACCGTCACAAAAAATCATTCCAAGACAGAATTTATATTCAGCCGTGGGTACTTGCTCCAGTCAAGCAATACAATACAATGCTTCATGTCCAGCATGCTTAAGGTTTTGTTATATTTCTTACTTAAAAACAGTATTGCTTCGTCAAGAAGGAAATCCAGTGAGCTCTCATGTGAATTGACTCAGGGGAAGAGTGGATTACTGGGTTTTCCAGTCAAAGTAGAGTGTATAGGCAACCCATAATTGTCCTTTCATTTATGTCTCGAAGTCTAACATGTCATAAGTCTTGCCTTGAACCAGCCAAACACAAAGATGACCCAGAGGAGTGTGATCTGAAATGTTTTTCCTTTTGTTTTCTACCAGGCAAGTCTCAAGATTAAAATGTCGGTCTATCGTTAGAAATCATGGGTCTGTTCTTGCCAAGCGGGAATGATGGGATAAGTGCTTGGCATCTTCAGGGCCATTGGTTCCACTTAAGAAGGAGGATTTGGAGATGTGCTCTCACCCCCTGGCCTCACCCTGGCCATTCCCTGTTTCCTGACTTGAGGGGAGGAAGAAGATGGAAAGTTGGATTCTGCCAGGTCCCTACCCAGAAGAAAGCCTCTCAGAGGCTCTTTGGTGCTGTTAGGAGTTGGGCAGGGATATAATTTGGGGCCCAGTGGCTCCCCCACCCTTGCAGAAGGAAGGGGGTGTCTAAGCCCAACCCTAGACGCTCCCTGCTCCAGATGTCCCAGGAACTGCTTTTACCCAGTGTTTGTATTTAAAATACATTTGAAACAAGCCTTAACATTGCCAAAATAAAACTAGTTACAGGATTTTTCTCTGCTTACGCCCACACAAAATCTTTTCATTTGGAGGTCATTGCAATGATTTAATGGTGCTTGACAGGGGTTTTTTCACCGAATGTGGAACCAATCTGATCTCAGTGCTTACTTATGTGTTACTGGGACGTATCATCCTGTGGCACTGAGATAAGTTTGGCATTAGCAAAACCAGAGAATTTCTATTCTGTCAGAGAACCCATTTTCCCCTCTTCTTTTGTTTCCCATAAAATCCTGTTAGGGCAGAGCAGAGTTCTTTAAGCAGGCTGCAAATTCATTGAATCAACACTATTTCTGCCCAGCTTTACTTCCTTACACTCCGTGAGGAGGTGAAGCGGTCACAGCAGAAAAGATGGGGTAGAGCAAGAAAGCAGAACATTGAAATTTTATGACCAAAACTGACCTGTGGACGTAACTCCTGATGATCTTTGAAATTTACTGAATGGGAGGCTGTATTGAAGCCAACACCAGAGCTGATACCAAAGCAAAAGGATTGTTTTGCAATGTTCTCTTACTTGTACTAAATAATTTCCTTTTGTGTGTTTTATCCTGCAGTCTAATAGAATATTAGCTATTAGCTATGAGAGCCACAAGATCCACCTTGAAGACCAAGCTGCATCACTGAGCTGATGTGTGATCTCGAATGATATTTTACTGTTTCTACATGCAAAATCGATCAAATGCTCCATCTTCCAAAAGAGATGCTGTGTAGATTCAGTTAATTTTGACAAAGAATTTTTTATCACAGAAAGAACTATTTCAGCAGATTTACCATATAAATAGCATGGCCTTATTCCACCGTAATACTTTTTTCATGCAACCATCTTTATAAGCAACTTGGAAAAAATCTCCTGTTAGCTACCAATAAAAACAGCCATCCGTTGCAATTTTGACTACGCAAGTAATGTCTAACTGCTCCATCTGTATAAAAGATGTTGTCCAGATCTCCTGATGATGTATAGATCTTGCCCTGATTGTAATGGCAAATCATTGGCTGTGTTAAGGAGAGGAAAGAAAAAAAAATTTTAAATTCCAGTTCTGTGATACAAAACCTCAAAAACCAAATGAGTTTGCCTTTTGCTTTTTCCTCTCTGGTCTCTGAAGCGTCCAGACAGCCTCAGCAATATATTAATTTCTGCTTAGTTGTGACTGCGCTACAGGAGCATTTAGTTTGTGGGAAGCAGGTATTTCCCAGGGATGTAGCATGGGTCTACATCTCCTGTTACAGAAAGCAGGGTGAACCTCACCTCACCCTCGGATGTGCACATCTGACCTTCTGACAGCGCCTCGCGAGGACACCCTGCAGTGCTGTGGGTGATAGTGAGCACAGGGATCCTATGCAATGCATTTGGTGTTTTTTTTTTTCCCTATCTTTACTGTTTAATCTAATGACACTGTTTCACAGGAAAAACCAGAGAATTCTCACCAAATGTACTACAGTCCCCAGAGCTTTTAAGAGGAGAAACATAGTTTATTGGTTGAATTATAGAAGTTACTTGTCACTGTTGTCCAGCTATATCAATCACGTCTTTTCAATGACTCTCAAGAGAAAAATTCAAGCTATCATCCTCATTAACGAGGTAAATGCTCCTGGGGCAACTGGTAGTTGAAATATGGTCTTTTATTTGTCCTGCCTCCTGTGGACATTAAGATGTGTTTCACTATGCTGATGTGAACTGTAAAAACAAGTAAGTATATTCAAAGGCAACCTCATCCTATAACTTTTTATTTCCAAACCTCTTAAAAATGAAAACTCTTCATTTTGAGGGGAGCTTTTCATGGCTCCAGGTCCATCTATCACAAAAAGAGAGCTTACTCAATCCACCATCTCTGAGCTGTCAACAATTTCACCTTGTGTATATGCCCTGGGATTTTGTAACAGATAAAACTGCAAGTTTGTGAACATTACGTAATATTTTGCCTCCATTATAGGCCTGTTTTTCTTTCACTGTCTTTTTAACCTTCACCTAAAAGCTGCCTCACATCTATACTTACACAGGTTTTCTTTCCCTGACAACTCTTCTTTCTGGCTCAGTGCTAGGCACGCTTGATGTGGCTTCCCTCCTTACTTATTTCTTCCATATAAAATAATCACTTATCCATAAAGAAAAAATTATAACAAGTTCAGCCAATCAACAGAACATGAATCTGCCTCCTTTCTCCCCATATCTTGTAGAGCCTGGGGAGAAAGAAAAGTCAGATCTGTTACAGATTTTATCTGTAGCAAAAAAGTTGAGAAACCCACTTTTGCTGAAGTTGAAGCAGAATACATACCTCAGCTTTCAGGGACCAGACACCCATCCTGATAATGCTGTTGCTTTCAGATGGGACAGCCGGCCAGCCCATCATGTGGCCTTTGCCCAAAGTCCTGGCTTGTGCTCTTGGTCCTATGTTATGTCAGGAGCACATGTCCTTCTACTGGAAGGACGTTGTTAAGGAGCATTTCAGTGGAGTCAAGTAAATTAAAGTACTTCCTCACGAAGATTTACCTGAGCCATTTCCCCGACATCATTACTTCCCACTCCCCCGCCACAATAGTTTTTATGTATTTAAGTGCATTTATTTTCCTTCCCTGCTTGTGTTTGTGAGGACAGGACAAACTCAGAGATGTCGGGGAGCAGAGCAAAGCGTTACATGCAGGGGTACCGAACTCACTGGTGTTTGGAGGTGCCAGGTTAGTGCTGCTCCTTTAAATTCATGTCTGGGATATTTTCCCAAAGCTGCTGAGGTCTGTGCATAAACCAAATAATCACAAACTTGACTTCTCGTAAGAATGCTTGCATATTATTTCATAAGGCTTGAGACACTTATACAGGCATAATAAATGCAAGTGTCAAGTAGAAATACCTAAACTGAACAATTTCAATCTAACTCTAATATAATGTAAAGGAAAAAAGAAGCAGAGAAAGGTAACAGAACACCCGTCCTGAGCGTTTTCACTTGTAAGAGGTATTCACCACTAGCTCTCGGTGAAAAGGTATTTATCTCTGGCTAACACTACAGCAAAATCTGGCTGTCATATCAACATTTGAAAACTAGCACTGAACAAATCTCTCTGCCTAATGACTCATATGCAATTTGAAATGGAAATAGAATAATATGTTTGAAACCTATGTTATGTATTGAAATAGATTAAAGAGAGACTAAACAATTAGTGATAAAATGTGTGTGCATTAATGCAGGAGAGAATCAAGTCTTTCAAGTCAAGATTGCTAAGAAGCCTCCCTGGTTTAAAACTGGGAGGAGAGCTAGCTCACAAAAGGATTAAAATACTTTATCATACAGGGTAAATTCATTACTCTTAATGCACCAGGATATTTTTGAACATCAGATGAAAGTTTTGCAGGCTTAGTTAAGTAGATCGCTTTGGATCTCTGAAGAATTAAAAGCAGATTTGTCCTCCAAGAGAACAGAAAAGGAAGCACACACAGATCATTGATGAATACCAACAAATCATCTCAGCCCAACATCTGCTCAAGTTTGTGGGTTTTATTTTTTTTTTCAGCAGCACCTTTCCTGGGAATAAACAGCGTGAGCTAAATTTGCTTTTGGAGACCCAGTCCTAGGGAGAGTTTGGGTGGAGAGTCTCCAGGCTCCTGTGCTCGGAAGGAGGGGGATGTCCTGGGCAACAGCACTTGCCAGAGCTTTAAAATCAGGTAGCGCCTCACTTTGGTACAGGCATTGCTGGTGGTATCAGAGATGGGGCAGGTGTCTCCAGGGCACTGTATCCTTCCTGCTGTGACTCTGGAGCACGCAACAACTGAGATATGTGCAATGGCTTCTTCCTATCCAGAAATACTGACAGGAATGGGCTCTGCCTGGCTTGCATCAGAGAAGTCCTGACTGAAGGAATATGGTAATTATTTACTGTATAGAGCTTTTTAGCAAGTGTTTTGCTATAAATATTTAGTTGTAACACTGCAGTTCTCTCCTTAGCTACAGTGCTGCAAGCTGTAGGTAATCTTCTGTTATTGTTATTTTTTTCCCTCTCTTGAGAGCTGCCCAGAATAACTCAAACGAAGTCTTTGTGAAGAAATGATTGTTTCACTGCCTAAGAGGAATACCATAACTTTTATGCCGGGTGGACAAAGAAGCCAGGTTCTGATAATCAAGTTGTAGTTTGTAGACATAGTAAAACAGACACTTTTCAGCTTTGGGAAACAAATAAATTAAATTTGCAAAGGCCTGATCTTTCTCAAACTGCAAGCAATATACTAAAATACTGAACTGAAGCTTTGAACGGCCTGGCCAGATGTTTAAACCAGGGTGTCTTAAACCAGGGTGTCAAACTTAAGTGTTTGGCACCAACCTCCAACTAAAAGGCAATGTGATTTTCAAAGGTGGCCGCCTGTGTTTGTGGAACAAAGAGGAAAGAAAATGGTACAAAAATTTTCTTGAGGTATCTCAATAGGACCCTCATTTTAGGAAGTGTATTTGAACTTCAGCTGAAGATTTTTAAAATATCTTGGGGTCTGCATCCATACTTCACTGAACTTACTCTGGAATGTGTGCCAGAGGCAGACCCCTGGGATGCAGTAAGAACTTAGCTGAGGAGATGTTGATGCTGGAAAACTTGGAAAAGCTGGACAGCTTTGGAGGGTGGGTAAGCAAGGGCTTGGTTGCTTGAGTTGCCATGTCATATGACAAGTGTATCTTCCCCCCCGAAGTCTTTTAGGTAGTGAGATCAGGCCATTTTAGGCTTACTGGTGTAATGCACCTAGCCAACTACTGGTCTGACAGGACCTTGCCTCCTCCCCATACAGGCAACACGGCCCCTCTGAGTGCACTGAGGTCCCCATCTCTCCCCATTCGATTTCTCTTCCGTTACTGAGGGTATGAAAATTGCTGTATTCCTGAGGAATCAGTAACATTTCTATTAGACCTCTGCCCAACAGCATGGAAACCCGGAGAAATATATTCAAAAATAGAACGGGGTTCACAGGCTGGGGAAGGGCAGCTGCTATAAAGGAGCACAAACACCCAAGGAAGCAGCCTCTCCCATGTGCTAATTTAAAACCCCTCTGTAAATGGATGATAATTTCTACATTAAATATACATGTACGTACTGTTAATCTGTTTGATAAATAATTCAGTGCTATAATGCCTCTGAAAAAAACAGGGCACTAAGCATGGATTTGGAAGTGCATTGTATATTATATTCAGCTTCATCCCTCTATATATACCAAACCATCTTGCTTTTCTATTTTTCACCCATACTTTTTTTTATAAAGAAAACTAAAGCAAATTGCTCTTGCTTTTTATTTACCCCATTATTGAATGCAAACTAGTCCACGGCGATTCCTTGTTCATTGCTCTGCTATGAATGGTAAAGAAGTGCCTATCAGATTAAACTTTAATTGACTTAAAGTCCTTTAAACTGATGGGGATCATATGGGACCTTGTTCGTAGTGCTGTGCTGAGCACTTCCCTCCCCTCTCTCCCAGTCCTCCCAGTGATGAACAGGGACTCCCCTCTGAAGGCAGCATGCTCAGCCCACACGAGGCTCTGGGGGCACGTCCCTTACCCGGGGCAACAATGCCCGTCTGCAACTGCAGCTGCGGAAACTATACATGGCAAAAATGAATTGCTCTGCCATCAGTCTGGGGCGGGAGCCGTCATGATGGAAATCAGATTTTTTTACGTCCTGTATGAAATCTCCTTTGTTATGGGACAGCTTGTCCTGCTGGGGGAAACTGGGGTGAAATAAAAAATCAGATGAGAGAATGAGGACAGTGTCAATATTTGTCTGGGTTTTTAAGACCAATTGAGGTACAATCCTCATTCAGTAGAGCGGTTTGTTGGAAACCACCTCTCTGAGGATGGGGGCTAAAGGCAAATTTGGCTGGGAGCCCTTGTAAGGCTAGGAAAGGCACAGAGGATTACACAGGATCACCAACCACTATCTGGCTGCCTCCTGAGACCACATGGGCAGAGGGGGAGTCCTCTCCTCTTCTCCGACTGAAAGCAGGGAGGTTGTCCTTTCCCCATGGTAATTGGAGGAATGTTCTTCATCGTTGGCTGATGGGGGTCGGATCACCATTTATTTAAGTGTCCTGCTGTGAAGGAGGGTTACATAAATCAGGGCAGCATCCTGAAGACTTTTAAGGACATGTAATAGCTTTGATTTCCCCCAGCACACAGAGATTTACCTCTTGTCCTAGACATGGCAAATTTAGAGTGGCGGCAGCCAGAGATGCTGCGGCAGCGTTTTGTCAGGCATGTAAACCCCCAGCCTTCAAAGCACCGGCAGAAATGGATGCTGTCGAACCAGGTATGTTTTAACATCAGAAGGTTGCCCCTGGGTGCTGTTTGCAGGTGGAGGATGTTGACCTTTTGATGAACAGCATTGATATTGAGTCTATGAAGAGCAACATCCCTTTCTTTCTCCAGGAAGATGTCTCGCAAACCCAGTGCTTGGCCTTACTTCTCACTGAACAAAATTGTACCCGTATAACCGACAAAAGGGCAAGGCCCTTCTATGAAGAGAACCTTGATTTATGATTATGTTCACAAATTAAAATTATGAGTGATTCAGGCATGTTGCCATTTCTCTGTGAGGACTCTAATCATGAGGGGTTTGTGAAACCTGAATGTTTCATGGATTACACGATGAATTATTATCAGCCCAACAGTTTCTATCAGAAAGTGTAATTTAAAATCAAAGCTCTCTGTTCCTTCCTCAGATACTTCAGTCACCCAGGTGGGACAGAAACAACACACAAGGTCAATGGCTAATCACACAGCCACCTATGATGCAATCCTTTATCACTTGAGCATTATTCATCCAAACTGTTCTGAGCATATTTATTAACAAATACCTGCTATCATGATCAGCTCACTAATGACTCACTTCCAATCTGGATAATTTTTAGAAGAAGGGGGAAAGACAGTGGAAGAATTGTAATTGCAACATGATGAGAGTACCTCCCGCCTTCCTTTCCTTCTCCATTATAGGAGCTACAGGGGGTAACTGAAGATTCATATAAGAATAGGCTGAGAAGCTGAATCGAGCTACAGGTCAGCCAAATGCTCACTCTTTTGTTCACAGCAAACTTTAAATGACTGTTGCAAGGAAACTATTTCCAAGATGGCTTTTTTGAAAAGGCATCACAGTTACTGAGATGCTTCAGAAATACTGCAGAAAAATGTGAAGAGTAGGAAGTCTTTGGAAGAAAGGATTATCTGTACAGGATGTATCAGTGCAAGGGATATTTGTCCATACATAGAATTAGGAAAGCAAAATTATGTAGCAGAAACAGGTGACAAGGAACACATGAAATTGAAAGCTACCTCCATGGGTGGTAATATTTGGCATTGCCATCAATATGGACTATGCAGCCAGTTAGCTGCCATAATAGGTTAATATGGGGGTTAGGAGCCCCTATCAAACATACAAGTTACTCAAAAAACTGAGCAATTACCTCAAAGATTTAAGTGACTTCCTGAGGTTGCCTGTCAGCCCTTTATTTGTGAAAATATTTTTGATCTAAGAAGTTAACTGTTTTCTTTGTAGAACGTCAAATGTTAAAGTGATTCCCATTGTATGTGGTATGTAAGGAGTACTGCAAATGTTTACTTCAATGCTAAAACATCATTTGCTGTTTTTCCATTGTGATTAACTGAAAATACACCAGGATTTTACAAAATTGAGCTCATAGTACCAAGATGATTTGTGTTGTCTATGTTTGCATTTCCTTGCTTCATATTACAGGTTTTGTGCATTCATTTCCAGAATTCTCTAACATGGCTATTTTTCTTCCTGGAAGATCACAATACCTCAGTGAGTTGAGTTGCATGACAATATTCCTGAATTTGGGATCTGATCAGTAGCAGAAACAAGTATTTTGTATGACCAGTAACAGGTAGAAATCATTGCTTGCCTTAAAGTGCATCACAGAAAATTAACTGAAGTAACCAAGCTAGAGAGAATAAAAGGAATCTTGGGCAAGATGTTTGCCTCTGTGTCTCTCTCCTTTCCTTTTTATGTCTGATAACCCTGAAAAATTGTTTCTCTGTCTATGCATCAGCCAGGTACAGCATAAGCAGAAATAGGATGGAGTATACAGCACCTGGCAACATTTCTGAACCTTGAGCTGAAATGACAACTGTGAAAGGACCAGAAGGGAAGTGCAATTTCTACATGAGAATCCCTGTCATGCCAGCTAATTAATGCCTCCAGCATGTGAACCCCTGTCCCTATCACACTAGGCAGAAGCTGAATCTGTCAGCTCATTTGGGGCAAGTCACTGCAAGGATTATGAGCCTGTAATATCCCCTGCAGTTTTGTTGTGTCGTTTGCAACCCAGGGCAGTACAGTCAGTGCAGGGAAACGTGCAAGGAGGGAGGCCAAAAAGAAATAAAAAAAAAAGTGTCGGAAAACAAGAGAACAGAAAAGCAAAATCACATAGCAGTAAGAGGTAACAAGAAACACATGAAAATGAAAACTACCTCCATGTATGTCAATATTTGCCATCTCCAGCAGTATGACCCCCAGAACAAAGGCGACGGGTTCCCTGCTGCCTAGTGACAGAAATGAAAACAAACATTTCCTACAACCCAAGCCTGGCTGCAGTGCCTGTAAGTAATCTCTTATTTATATATTCTGCTCAGAGGATAACCTTAGCTCCAGAAACGCCTGGCATTTCAGCTAAACAAGCCCCTTTTGGGGGGGCGCACAATAGCTGAGCAGCAGGCGCGGGGCTCCCTGCTGTGTGCTGCAGGAAGGGCTGTGATTTCCCTTCTTGGTTTCTCTGCATTTGCAGGGGTATTACTCCTTATTCATGAAAACATAAGAAGGAATACAGTGCATATGTTCCCACCTTTTTTTCCCCTACTTCAGCATATTTAACAATTACCGTGAGATCCCATGCTGGGGAGATGACTTCTCGCCTTCACTCTCCTATCAAAAATGCATTTGCAGGATCATTCCCAGCAAATTAGTCAAATCAATGACTCAGTTGTCATTAGATGAGAATGTAACATAATATTTCATTACTTTTTACATTGCCCCCCCCAGAAACCACAACTGCCTGATGAAAATGCTTTCGATGAAATAATACCTGAGGGTGAGATCTGGTGGTACTCTGAACTGACCCTCATCCCTAACCCCATGGTCCCTCTCTTCCCTGCCCACACCTGTTTGCTTCCTCATAAGCACTCATGCCACGGGCAGCTCAGACACCAAAATCTGTGTCCCTCCTCAGAAAAGATTAGGTTTTGGCTATTTTGGCTCCCTAACCTGCCTCAAATGTTAGCCACGTGAGTTGTAGGGATGCGTGGCCAAGGGACAGAGGAACGTGGGACAGCAGTTGCCCTGCCTTGCCCTACGCCACAGTGCTGCAAAGTGGCACCTCATCCTCTATCCTCGGCTCTGCCTGCATGGCCCTGAGCAGACTGCTTGGCCGCTGGCAGCACTGATGAAATTCAGGAGGAGGGTTGCTCCCCAGTTTGCATGGGAGCCACTGCCGTCACACTGAACATCATGCAATAATTTGGCAGGCTCCCACTCGCTCACCCGTCCCAACGTGGAGCCTCCCACTTATTTTGCTGCTATACTACACACACAGATAAAGTCTTTAGGCATGTGTTTCTCAAGTGCTTTTAAAGGCTGGGTATTAGGGTTTGGAATAAATAGTAATGCCATATAAAAAGTGGGTGGCAGGGTGAGAAATGAAAGAAAAATAACTCTGCTTTCATCCCCCCACTGCCTGAATTTCCGATTTCCAAGCAGCCCCAAGAGACGCAGCTCTGCAAGCCTGGCCCCAGCATGGTGGCAATGTGGAAGCGAGGGATGTTTGAAGAAAGCCAGACTCAGCCAACAGCGTCTGGGGCTGGCGAAGGGGTTAGGCTAACTTCTCCGTTTGGGATCCGTTCATCAGACAACAGCCCCATTGGTATTCTTGTCACCGAGGGGTTTATTCCTCCACCTCTCGGGGTGAGGGACACCTCGACAAGGGGCAGATGCTGCCCTGCTGTTGGTCTGGTGGATGCTGCATGCCAGGTCTCCCTCTGCTCTCTGCGCAGGGGCAGTGTGGGAAGATGAATTCATTTGCAAATGTAAATACCGGCTGTCAGAGAGGGCAAGGGATTAGCTTTACATAAGAAGAGAGAGGTGGCACTGCATGCTGTCAGGCTCATTAGGGAAGCAGGGCCCGTGTAGCTGGGCCTTTTGGTAATGATCTACCCACTCCATCCTTCCTTTGTTTCTTTAACAACCCTCCGGCTCAGGCCAGACTCCCTGGGCTTTGACGTTTTCCCTTCAAAAAAACCTATAACCCTGCTTCATTTTAAGACAGGTCAAGAAAACCAATACACATGCAGGAAGGATCTGTATGATATGAGATGTATTTATTTTTACAGTAAACCTAGATGGAAAATGCAACTGATAACGGTGTTTTCTATGCACACACCACAGCCACCGCCCAGCCCATCACGGTCATCCAGCGGTGTGTTGCAGTGACACACGGAGGGTCTGGGCTACTGTTTATTGTCTGGCACATCCTTCAGCCAAAGCAAGAGCAAACAAGGTAAAATGTAGGGAACCAAACTTCTTCCTCACAGCTCTCACCTAGGTCCAAGCTCTCAGGAAAAGTAATTCAAATAGAAGATAAGACAGCCCTAAAGGCACAGTTTCAAAACTCAGGCAGATCTGAGATTGTTATTTATCAAACACACACACACACATATATATATATATACACGTTCCTTTTCCGGGTTAAGCATAGGTGGCCCGTCCACCTTGGAAAAAAACAGTAATAATTGTCAAATTAGTAGACAAGGTGACACGTCATGATTACGAGTCCACTTTAATCTCCACATACTCTCACTCTCTCTAACTGTCATGAGCTAGACTTAGTTTTACCCTCCTATGATGGAAAAGGATGGGGGATCAGTTTATTGAAACATTCATTTACAATTTAACAACGATTCTTGTTTTACTTACAAACATATATACAATATCTACAGAGGTAAACAAAGCCTGATTTGATAACCGTCAAGCTACTTTGTCTTGTCGAGAACTAGAGAGCCCGAGTTCATTCAATAAATTATAATTGTCCACATGCCATTTTCCACGTGCGCCAATCGGAAATCCAACAAATTTGATGGAGCTAGCATTTGTCAAATCCTGTATTTGGCCATGTAGGTGTTGATATTTTCTCACTGTTGAAAGAGGCCCTCCCACTGTCCTCTCTAACCCTGGCCATACCTTGTATCAGCAGTTGCACTTGCGTGATCATGTGGCAAACGGGATGCCAAACCACGCCAAAACTCTCGCCCATAGGAGAACAGTGGATTTCAGCAGGATCCATGGGCTGATTGCATTCATTGCACAGCCACCTGATCAAATGCAAAATATTCAGTGTGAAAATGCAGCTGGAGGTAAGAGAGTACAGGTGGGAAAGGATGGAGAGTCTGCAGTCAGCATCAGGTGACTCCATCCTGAGACATACAGCAAAAGCTAAATTACCTTGACAGGAACTCGTATTGTACTATCCATCCTGGGCCCAACGGGTGCTTCAGACCAGAACAGACGTGATAGAGAACACACCTGGGAATTTCACTAACTCCTGAATCAAGCCCATAACTTCAGCTAAAAAAAATATGTCTTAAAAAAAAAAAAATCATATTACCACTAGAGCTATAGATCACTGGCTTGTGAAAGGATTCCCCTACCCTGCAGATTCTCTCTCATTCAAATCCCTCACTTCTCTGCATGAATCATTACTAATGTAAAACCAAAATTCTCTCTAAGAGGTCCTCTGTAAAAATTAGCTGAAAATTGGCCGTTGATTTAAAATACTGTTGGATGGCACACGTGCACACCCATCACACCGTGCTTGCATTCCCCCTGCATGTCAGGAAACCATGCTAGAGAGGAACTTTGGTTTAGAGCTGGTTGGAACATGACACAGGGTGGGCTGCGGGAGCTCCAGCTTTCTCCATCCAGCTCTGCTATTTCCCCTTCAGCCCTGACAGGGCTTGAACACTAGTTTCCAAATGACTTATTATACTAAAAGTAGTATTTATCCCACAGCTTAGTACCTTGCAAGCCTTTCTAGAGGAGAGTGGGAACGCACATTTCTCACTAACATAGTCACTAATATGGTCTCAGTAACAGTGACTAAGAAAGTCACCAACTTTCTGTCTTTTATTCTCTGCTGTGTTTGGTGCTAGAAGGGTTCATACTGAGCACACAGTAAGCATTATGCTTTTAGGAAGGATTTCTCTAGGCAGGGAAGTGGATGCTGGACAGGTTTCTGTTCTCCCTTCCCTATTTAATGGGAGAAAAGTGCACTCTACAAACCCTTGATTTTTAACAAGGACTAGCTTCATCATAGTGAGGAGGTGAGGAAGAGAATTAAAATCTTTTTTCTAGTCCTTCAATAAATGCATGCAGAAGGTTTTCTATTAAAAGTCCCTTTTCACATTCACACAAAGGAATTGGTATTTACATGCTTCCACGCTCAGGAAGCCTGTGGTTTCATCACCTTCTTTTTCTGCCTGTGACAGGTAGGGTCATGATGCCCAGGTTTAAATAACTGTAGTTTCTCATCCCATAAGAGATAGAATTTTGTTATTTTTGTTAACAACTGCACATTTGCTTGCAAATACCACATTCAGTCGCAAACAATAGTATATAGCAGAATATAAATTTTCTACAACAACTCTGCAAACAAGTCATCATTCACATTAGAGCTCAGACAAGAATACGTTAAAATACATGCAAAACAACCAAATGAGCTGCAGATTGCTGTATTGATGGGTTTATTTTCTTTATTATTCCTTCAGCTCTGGCTTTGAGCTAATAAAGCCTTATTATGCACCACTCTGCACCGAGAAAGAAAGTAATTATATTTACTAGGAGAAAAAGATACTATATTACATCCCAGATCACCTAAGATGTTTTCCTATTTCTGTGGGTTCTATAAATGGACTTTATATTGCCTTGAAAATATGTTAATATATAAATGCATAAAAATTATTCTTTTGCCTGCAGCAGACAACCTGGGGAAAAAAAAATCTGAGTGGAATAGCTGTGTTCTCTGAAGACTGCTAAGAGTCTGGATAGTGCCATTGCTTTTGTGAGAGGAGACAAACAATAAAAAGGTCAGAACGGTGTGAAAAGAAGAGTACAAAATAAATGGAAAGCATAGAAGTTCAAGGTTTAATCTAATTTTCATTTGGTTTCTCCTAGAAATGGTAAGAGCTTCTAAATACAATGGAATTTTGCCCAAGACTTGAATTCAGCTAATCTTTTGAAACATATGATTATCTTTTCTTAATTAAACGACTTTTCACTCTCATGCCCTTCTGTTCTTCTGATCCTTGGTGTTGAGCATGCTCCATTGCCATGAGAAAATGCAGAAGCAGGAAATATGAGGAACTTAATTAAATTGCAAATCTCCTTAGAAATCCATGCAATCTACTGTTGCAAGCCAGAAGTCATTCATGACTCTGTCGATCAGCTTTTGGATCCATATCTGAAATGGACACTACCATTTTCTTCCATCTTATCATCTGCTAGGGTTTTTTTCTCCCTTTTCCAATCTTCCTTTCCTGGAAAAGCATATAGGTTCTTCATATAGTGTACAAATAGATTTTCTTGGCAAGTAAAATGTAGCCTAGGTTCAGTTTAATTTTGGTTTTCCTGCAAAAGTGTCTGTTTTACTCAGCTGAAGAGAGATGGAGAATTTTTCCAGCATCCTGCCTCTAAAATTCAGGAGGTGTGCTAGAAATTCAGAAATGCAAAACCTCAGCTAAGTGATAAATTGCTGCTGTCGATTCGTATCTCCTGCAAAATTAAGCAGCATTTTGTTTTGTTTGAGTTTGGCTTTGTAAGCGGCACCTTTGCCGGGTTTTGTATTGTTTCAGTAAAAAAACCTCTGTTTTGGGAAAGCACTGTGGTCCTGGGCTGTGATGGGTCCCTCCTGTCTGTGCCAGCACGGTAGTTGCCACCACTGTGCCGGCACAACACTGGAAGAAGCTGTCCATCTCCCATCACCTGGGCTGCCTCCCTCGCTCTCCTTTCACTGCTTTTTTGCCAGTTGCTGCCCAAAGTTTAATGGAAACCACCTCCTTTTCACTAGCCACCACAGTGGAAAAGGGGAGGAGTTGGTCAAACCATGGACGCAAGGACTGGTGCTCTCCAGCAACCTCCCCTCCCACATCCAGCCCTGCGCTGTCCTGTACCATTGCCACTATTTCATCTCTCCCTCCGGAGGTATGTAAAAGCAAGGCATAGTTTTCAAGCTTTGAACTTTAATTAAATAGCTGTGGGCTACACAGTGCAAATATTTCCTTTCACCCCGGCCACTGGCTGGAAGAAAGTGAAAGATGAGACCGGCTGTTATTTGTGCTCTCCTCCCTTTAGGGTTTTTCTGCACTGTACCGCTTATGCCGTCCACTCTCCATTCTGCTATCCATAGCCATGGTCAAATATAATTCTTCAAGATTGAAGAGGAAGCCATTGGCACTGGGGAGGCTGGCAGACTCAATGGAAAAACAAACTGATTCGGTGAAACTAATGTTTGCTAAAGATCTTACTGCTGTAAGGCTATACGATCTCAAAGTCTTAATAAAAGCATGGATTACTGTCAATCGTGCAAAAATGTCTCTGGGGTGTCCGCTGAGCTAATGGGTGTTGATAGGCATCCAAAGCCAAAAATGATCAGATTTAACCATGGCATGGCCTATTAGACTTATATTTCATGTGAACATCCCTGAGGAAAATAAAGATGCAGGTAACTGGTTCTGTGGAGCATCCTGGGCCAGCGCACTATATCCCAGTAAAATCCACATTGTTCACACGTGGCATTTCAGCACAATCTGAGGCAAATAGACATCCTCATGTGCACCTGACCCTGCCCAGTACACCTAGTAAAACTGGCCTGCAGGTGTCTGCTGCAACCAGGCCAAACTCACTCAGGGCCAGATCCTCAAGAGGAATAGATATTTCAACAGGAATTAAGTCCTTCTGCACCTCTTAAATATGAACTTTGTTCATGCTCTTATACCTACCTTCTCTTACAGTTTTGGAGGGCTCCTGGGGGCAGGGGATTCTGTTCAATGTTGAACAATGGCATAATTTCTTTTTTTTTTTTTTGTAAGATATGGTATAGATAGGTATCAAAAGAGAGAACTGACACTGTCCATATTTGCTCCTATATGATGCTTATCTCACTCTGCATCTAAAAGATGCAGTTTCCCTCATACAAATGCCTTTTGAAATGAGCTGTAATCTAGCTCTACTTGTCTTAAAAGCAAAAAAGTTAGATAAGACTGGGAATCCAAGACCTTTCAGGGTTTCTAAAAATCCCCAGTATTGATAAAAAAGCCCTTTTTTTTTTTAATTTGGCATTTCAAACAACAAAGTTTGCAGCCAACCCCTATGTTTCTTTATTCACCAGTTTTCAAAAGAAAATAACTTTAAACATATTCCCTGTTAAATAGAAGCTAATCCAACACAAAGAATAAAGACTTGGCTGTGAAAGTGGTTTTTGCCCTGCTTATAAAACTCCTGGGGGAAAAAATGTAATATAAATGCATCAAAAACCCGATGCAAGAGTCTAAGTCTGCAAATACCTGCACCTGCACTTACATGTGGAAAGTAAGATCCTGGCACAACAAAAATCGGTGGGATTTCTGCCCTCAGCTCCAACAAGGTCACTGTTTCTCCCTGTGAACAGTCAGACTAAATGAGAAGGACTGTGCATAATCAGCTACTCCACAAATGCAACTATTTGCAAGGAATTGTGCCCATGTTTTTAATTCTCTCCTAAATTAAAGATTAATTATTTCCAAGTGTCAATTTTATTATCTTGCTAATTTGTCTGTGTATGAATCACTATGCCAGCTGGGCACATAATAATGTAAGCACCACACGTTTTAAAAAAGGGCTCAACCAAGCAAAATGCTGAACATCCTTTGCAGAGATTAAGTTCTTTGAAAGGAGCAGAGGAGGCTCAGCAGTGGCTGGTGGGACAGTTAGTGTTGAATCCCCAGCCATTCCCAGCACAGAGCTGCATTAGTAAAGCTGAAAGAGCAATCTCCTGGTGTGAAATTCTGAGCAAGTTTCTGGCTGAAACATTAGAAGCAGAAGGAAGAGGATTCCGTGAAGGTTTTCCAGTTTACATTTAAAGGGAATTGTTTTTTCTTCTTTAGTAAGCAGGTAATAAATAGTTTGCAGAGTCAGGAGGGAAAAATCACAAGAAGTCTGCTTTCACTGCATGAAATTCAAGTTACATTTCCCCCCACATCTCTATCATTCACAGTCTATGTTAGGGGAAAAAGTGGATATTGACTTAAGCACATGCAGCATTAAAAGCCAGAACTGAAAACCAGTTGCCATCCAGTTGTGCCCTGCTGTTTCCTGGATGTAAACTGGCAGAGACATAAAGCCTTTAGCTTCAGGTGAGCTATGAAACATGGATCAAAACAGGCTTTGAGGAAACTATCATCATTCATGTTGGTGGCAGAAGCACCAAGCACCCTGGCAAAGTGAATCTTGATTTAGACAGATCGAATCCAACCTGGCTTTAAGAGGGAGAAAAACTAACTTAATGGCAGTTTATTTTAAGACATTGCCAGGCCACATCTCAGGATTTTCCTTAAATATTTCCTATCAAATGGCATGTCATGTGCTGCACTTCACAAGCAGCTGCAGCTTCCCTGTAAATATTTTATATGACTTCGATTACACATCTGTTTTGTTGGCGTGCTGCAGCCCATGCTTGACCTTGACTCCTGTCAGAATAATGCATACCTCAGGGCATTTCAGTTTCTGAAACCACATTTGAATAAATCACTAACTTCATAAATAGGGACATCTCACCATCGGGCATAAATGTTAAATGGATCTTCTCCAGGAATAACAGTCTGGTGGAGTAAGACTTCCCCTTACACTTATTCATGTTCAGCTTCAACAAACATGTGCAACACATACGACGGCAATATGCAGGAACAGAAGGTGTCCATCTTCTTGAAGAAGCAAGGCCTGAATGAGAACTGACTGGTGCCGGTTTCTTCCAATGAAAATCAAAACAAGCATCCAGAATGTGAGAACTTCAGAAATAGCATCTTTCTGCTGCTCAGCAGGGAGTGAAGTTATTCACTGTCCCCACGAAAATTACCTTATACTCTTCCTGTAATGGTTTTGAGATCTTTCTGCCCAGGTGAAGAAAAAGTGGATTTTTTCCCCCCGAGTTTGATTAAATACCAGGCAAAATAAGTAAAAGTAGAGACCCTAGTACTGTGTGTATCAAACTGCAAACAGAGAAAGAAGCTACGAATCGTCTATAGCACAATGACAAAAGATTACAAGAGGAGAGTTGTGAAAATGAAAAGAAATAAATGGGCTACAGACCCGGTTTACCACACTACGCAAATCAAACTGCCGTCCTCTACAGCATTGATCACTCAGCATTTATCAGCCTGAATTTTTCCAAGAATTCAAATTAAGAGTCTGGATTCTTATTTCAGGATTCAGCACCTCTATAACTATCTGAAAAACTACTCTATTAGATCAGCAGAGAAGATGGAAACTGTGCATCAAGGATCAGAGCTGGCCCTGCACATCTCAGAAATGCCTGACACAGCAGACACATTTAAAGAGATGGTTTCACAGCAGGCACACAAAATCAGCAGACAAGTTGCAAAGAATTAGGTGTCAAGAACTGAAAATCTCTAAACCTCAGAAGATAATCACATGCTTAACAGGAATCCTAAACGTGTTTAAAAATAGGTGTTTCTCTGACCTGGAAGCTGCTGAGCCCCACGTGTGTCACTCGGAGCCATCCGAACACATTTCCAGTTACAGCCACTGTTAGCAGCAATGTGAGCGCAAGCTCAGCCATTCCATGAAAATGGGCCAAAGACTCTGTTTTTCTTACGACAGTGAAGGTTCATTAACTCTTGCTGATAGTGATGGAGAGTCAGCAGTAAAGTCACTAAACTTAAGGGAAAAAAAGATAAAGAAAGAAAAAGAGGCATATTTGGTAGTCTCCGATAATGAAACTTGGCCATTCAGCTTTGGTGGATTTAACGGAGGAGGAATTAGTCTGGCAACTTACATAAAATCTTAATGTGCAGCTGACAAGCAGAGCTAAGTTGAAAAAGTTGAAACCAAAAGGTATTTTGCTCCATGCTTTATCTGAATCCTGTCACATCTAATGCATAGAATTAAGCCCCGTGCTACTGCACAGCTGGTTCACTCTAGCCGTGCTCAGCCTCCACTAGTGTTTACTTATCGCACCGCCCTGTGTCGAGGTCTTAGTGCAAGCCTGGCACCTGCTCAAAAACTGCTTTTGTGTTTGCATGTGGGGTGCATCCAGTAACACAGTTGATGGCTGTGGTCTGGGAAAGTAATTACAGCTATTGTGTGACATCAGCAGTAAAGATTCCTGGTCACTGAAGTCTAATAAAGGCCAGGTTGTTCTAGTAGTGGATTTTACCTAAATGACGTCCCTTCAGCTTCACTGGAGCCTGTTTCACCCATTTAAATCCTGCCAACAATGTGATGCCAGGTTGGCAAGGGAGGCCACGAATCTCATGGGCCTCAGCTCTCCCTTCTTTCCACAAGCTCTCTTGGGGAAATAAATGCTGCAAATACCTGTGGAAACAGCAAAGGAATTGCTCATACGGAAAAGATCCCTCACCCTGAAGAGAAATATGGTTATGCAAAGGGAAATTCTGCTATGGGACTCGCTCTCCAGAAGGGGAGGTGCTAGATGGAGGTCAAGCAGTGTGAATTCAGTGAGGCCAGCAGGTGAAAAAATTGAGTCATCCAAGAATAGAGCAGCAGTTTTGGGAAACAAGCAAGGCAACGTCACTTTTTTACTTAGTCTTCAGGCAACTAAGTGTACTGATCCTATCAGTCACTCAGCCAGGTCCACATGTGAGACTCAGAAAACACCAGGCAAGGGATGCTGTGGGCAGGACTCCCTGAGGGGGGTGGTGGTGATGAGGGGGTGGCAGCAGTCTCCAGGTGGTCCTTCACGCGTGACGGGAAGGTGCTGTGTGCATGGCTGGGCTACTGGCCATCCATGGCCATCACCATCCATTGTATTCCGCCTGTACCTGATCACTCAGACTTCACATCTGCTCTGCTTGTGTGTGCAGAAGAAAGATGAGGGCGCTGAGTCCTGAGAGCTAAAATGAAAAGGTGACACCACCTGCCCTATGAAAAGCATCCAGGAAAAAATGAAATTACTGGTTTCTGCAGTGCTGGAGAGCCTAAGCAGCCTCTCGGTTGTACACATTCTTCCTCACAGTTTCCGAGTGCCAGAGGCTGGTGGCGCTGGGTGACGCTCCCCTTGCCATGCTCCTCTCCCGTGGGGTGTTTCTGGGTCTCTCCCCTTCACCAACCTGTTTTTTGGCCCTATTTCACCAGCCAGGTGGCTGTTGCTCTAGAAAAGTACATGGCCACTGAGATGTCGAGAAAACACATCCCTGTGGTTCCTTGGAGAAGCGTTAACAGGCTGTCTGAAAAATCTTACCACAAAGCAACACCGGCTAGCCCACTCGAAGGTTTACCTAGGCACATGCTAAGATTTACCCACGTGATGTTACTGCTTCCCATTGCCCTGCCTGCATTTTAACACTGCCTCGATGGTAAGCGGAGGGGCTGCTGCATGGTTGCTCAGCTGTCTGCAGAGCCTACAGCTTGTCAGCCTCCTCAATCTGGTTTTGGTTTGCATCGAATAGTCGGGTTCGTGATTCCGTGAATTGGGTCACACACGCTGGCAGCACGTGTGTGGCAGGTCAGAGGCGAGCAAGCCTTGGCAGGGCTCTGCAGGGGAAAATTTCAGGCTGCCTGCCTACCTCTTCGGGGCATGGCTGACTTTGCTGGTGGTCTTCATTTCCTTCAGAAGCTTGGGAGGAAACTCTCAGTACGTCCTCTCCCGCACGGCTCCCATTTTTATTTTTTACTGTTTTTTTTTTTTAAACTCCTCTTTTTTATCACTTTAATCAGAAATTCCTCCATGGGCATGTTGGTTTTTTTACTGGAGGGGGACCTTTCATTTTTTTTGGATAAGGAAGAGAGGTTATGCCTCTCATTCCTAGTCTGGTAATGGGTACAATCATCCAATTTGGCAAGTCTCCCTAAAATCCTCGGGCAATTACGGGTCACATTCTTCAGCTATCAAATAGCAGGTTTGAAACTTTTCAAGTGCTGTCGGTCCTACTTGCCATAATTTTGAAAGGTATAAGGCCCCAAGTAGATGAGTGTTTCTGTATTGAGTCCTCAGCGCTTGCTGCAGCTTCAAATCCCCAGGAGGGCCGAGCCCCATGCCACAGCAGGGGCTTTATGAGCAAAATGACTATCGGGGTTTCAGGTGGTGAAAGGAGAGATGTGCATGCTTGCCCCTCATGTTATATGGTTATATAGATGCTTGCTGAGAAAGCTAGATCTGTGTTAGACCTGTTAGCAGATTTATGGCTTGCTTTGCAATGCTGTAGCTTATTCAGAGAACAGCACAGTAGCTTCCTGTGCTGTTATTTTAAAGCAGGTTTTCTGTTACCATCGATCACAGAAGCCGTCTGTAAGCTGAGATCTTTCTGAGGCTTAAGTCTCGATGTGAGTGCTCAGAGGGACCCCTGCATCCAAGCAAAGATATGTGCTCTGCTCTGGGGAGGTAAAAATAAAGTCAACATAAGCTGTTTGTCCTTGAGCAACTTCAACAGTTTCAATTTCCTAGCAACAGAAAACTTTGCCCATGACAGAAGTGACAATTGCCCTTCAATTCAGTGAGGAAATGGTTCTTCCATGCTCCGAATACGATTTGTGTGCCTGTGCCCTACATTCCTATAGGGTGCAATATACCACTTCAGGGATGCTCTCGCTAATAATCAGTGTACAGCTGCAAGTAGAAGTGCTTTCACCTGGTATCTTGGAAAACATATTTTATATGTGAAACGGATACTGAGTTTATAACCTAGAAATGCATTTCTGCCTTCAAATGTATATCTTAAAAGAAAAAAAAAATGAAGCTTAGTATAAAACTTTGCTGAACATTTTCAGGTCCTGGTAGAATCTCTTAGAAACACACAGAAGAATGGCAGCATCAGAAAGACCTACAAAGACTGGGTCCATGTGAACCTGTGTATCTAAGTGTTTGGTTTTTTTGGTGGCAGAGCCTGCATTTCTGAAGTAGGAAATGAAGTCTTTCCTCACAGCTGGTTGAGTGTGGGCCCACATACTTTTCAAAAAAATATTTGTAAGCCAGTGAGTCCAAAATCAGTTCCTTCTAATCATCTACCTCTGTCCTTTGCCTAACACAGGACAAATGGATGTTCCCAGTTCCTACATTTCAAATTTTACGAGGGATTATTATGAGAAAAGCTTATTAATCTTGTCAAGTTGTTCAGAACATTGTCTGAAGGGTTATTTAACGACAGGTTCTCTCTTTTTCCCCCCCTCTTATCCATTTTATGCCTTTTCTGTTTGCTCAGCAGTTTACAACCTTAGTCATGGTACGTTGCATCTCCCATAGAAATGGCAGTGCTTTCAGTGACAAGCATTTGACATGCAACATGGAGCAAATACAGGAAAAGGAAGGACTAACAGGGGACCAGGGCAAAGACAGGGACAACTTTGCTTTTCTTCACATGCTAGAAAAGTAAACAGGGAATTTTAATTATCTAAAGTTTTTGCAAATGATATTTGGATTAGTTTTAGTGGCAGTTTTAAGGTAAACATTTTTCTTTCTTCCTTTATAGTCTGTATATGTGTGTCTTTCTCCAAGGTTTCTGTCCTTTTCCCAGCTCTTTGGCTGTCCTATGTGTCTTGCTGTCTGCCTTACCAGTAATTCATCTTTCCTGTCTCAAAAACACCCTCCCTCTGGGCCTTCTCCCAAACTACTTATAGTCTGTCATGGGAACTGCATCTAACAACTTCTCACTTTTATAACGTGCCACTTTGGGAAGGTTCATTTCTCATACATGTGATAAAGCTGGTTTCAACAAGAAAAAAAGAGATTGCAGATTCATAGATGCCAAAAGGAGACAACATTAGATGTGCTAGAACTGAGATATATTAAAAACAACTGGAATCTCTAGCCACACTCAGTTACAATCTATGAGGATCCAAAATATTTCTACCAGCAAGAAAACATATGTCCTGTAAATGAGCTGCATCAAAGGTAGAAATAGTTGAATATATAAGTGTAGAGTTAATTTCACTGCTTTATTAATTAAAGACTAACTGCTGTCACCCTGTGTTCAGGAAGATGCTTTGATCTAACTGTATGTCTGAGATATGAAAGTTAAATGATAAATGGCATTTAACGCATCTGAGAGGTATGTTTTACAGAGAAAAACTACAAAGCGATTATAGTAATAATTTGTGTTTCTTTTCTGGTGTGTTCTGAAATATCTTTTATCGTGGGAGGTGTACTGTAATGGAGAAGGACTAAGTACTGCCATTATTGATCACAGTAACAAGTGTCATTCCTGTCTGTCAATCACAAACCTTTGTCAAGAAACTAGAGAAACAAAAGGAGTTGATAACTGTGAAAACAGCAGCTATCATGATGAAATAAACCTTTAAAATGACCTAGGTATCAGTGGTGAATAAAATGATTCTGTGCAAGAATGCAATTTGATCATGCTGTAGAAAATCAAAATATATCCTGAGGACCATAAATGTTTGCCTCTCAGGTGGCTTGGCTGGGCAGGTCACATTTCACTGAATCGATGGGGCTTCATGTTTACATATGCATGTACATACGCATGTAGATATGCATGCAGTCCTGCCCCAGCCGTTCTCCCCGCCTTTCACCGGCACCCGAGACGGCAGAGCCATCCCCAGCTCCTCCGGCTCCTCCGCGATCGCCCCACTGCCTCCCAGCCAGAACTGCCTGAGGCTCCCCAAAATACTGAACTGAACTGGAGGAAAAAACTTATATATCCCAAATTCACAAGACACTGGAAGTTACTGATTTGAGAGCAGTTTTTCCTACATCTCCTGTACGGAAGGAAAAATAAAAGAGGTTGCAGATTGTTTTGGCCTCAAGAAATAAATCTGATGCTTTATAGATTTTCATGAGATCTCTCACTGTTCTCTTTTTGCAAATCACTCTGTGTTTCTGCTTTCTGTGGAGCTATACGTTCATTTTCCCCTTAAGATATCCAGCTTGTTCTTTAGTGGAACTAAGGGGTCATAACTCTAGCTATGTGGCAAATATCTGAAGTTCTCTGATTAATACACATATATCGCCGAGTTTCAGGCCAGAACGAGCGTTATTCAAAATTACAAGCCTCCAGCTTAAAGAATAGCTAACAGAAATGCTGACAGAAACTAAAGCTGCTCTAATAGCAAAAGAGTGCAAACAACTGAAAATTTCTATGCCCTTGAACTATTAATTATTCTGCCTTGGAAGGATTAAAAAGGACTTCTGACTGACCCAAGTTCTGCTTTGAAAACAGAGAGAAATACAGTATTCCCTGAGTCCCTGACTAGTTTAAGTACGTATTTGTTAAATTTAAGACCTGCCAAAACCCAGCTATTATTTTCTAGCTGCTTTGTACCTGGTAGCTTCTTATAAGAAGTGACTTATGGAACATTTCAGGGCTTTTATACCAGCTACAATAACCATCATAAAATTTGTGGAATATGATAATAGACTGAAATATCCGCAGCATATGTTCTGACAATATTTTGTATAACAGCGGAAGACTTATGAAGGGTTTTAATACAATTAACAATGCCATTAAAAATCCCTGGAATAGCATTAATTTTGATAGACATTCTGTGGATAAAAGTAATGTAAGCTATTGTTAGCTTTCCTTATTAAAGTCAAGTATTATTTAAAAAACTTGTGCAGACTTTCCCCGTAACACAAGAACTGAATATAAAGAGTTCAGTGTCAGAGAAGTATTAGACTCCTTTTAATCTTTACAACAATTGACATAATTAATTTACTAATGCATTTTGACTACGACAATTCCAGCTATTAATCTCACCCTAGTTTTCATTTGGCTCTGAACAGGCATTTAACAAGTTCCATTCCAGAAATAATAATAATAATAATAATAATAATAATAATAATGATAATAATAAAGCCTATCTCGAGGAGAGGCTTCAGTAACAAAGCTCACACCAGCTTAGAGGGCTGTATCTGAAATCTGTAAGGGAAGAAGCCTTGCATTAACACTGTGCAACCACTACAGCTACTGCCACAGCCCCATTTTTAGTGACTATGGAAAGACTTGGGCTGGCTGACTGGTGGCTGCTCTTGTGCTCTCTGAATCTCCCACCCACTGTGAATTAAATTACGGTAGGAAGCGCTGGACTTTTTCTTGCAGAAGAAATGCAGAGACCATCTTTGTAGCCCTGATGACAGAGAATTGCCATCAATCATGAATTGGTATTTGTATGTTCCGAAAGGAGTTAGTTAGTGTGCTTAATCAGGACGAAGATGGACAGGAAGGAAGATTTATATGGCTGTTCTTTGGTATGTGGAATTAAAACAAAGGAAATGGGCAGAAACTGATTTCCAAGACAGATGAACAGTCTGGAACACTGTTTAAATAAATCAGCGTGTTATTGATACAAATTGATTCATCAGCATAAGTAAAATAGGTCCAATCTTCAGCCTTCTGTAATTCCTTTTTTTGGTTTTGGTTTTAGGTTTGGGTTTTTTTTATTTTATTTTTTTTTTTTTTTAATCCAGACATTTTCTGAAAACTAATCTTTGGCCAGAAAGCTAGAGATGATATTACTTTTGAATCAGGCTACATTTTAATTTATTTTGTTTTTCTTTCTTTCTTTGGTTTTTTTTTTTTTTTTACATCTAGTACTTCAGTGCTTACTCAGAGATGGCAGTAAAATGAATAGCGGTGTTCAGGAGCATCTGCCCCATCCTCAGGCGCGACAGCCCTTCCCGAGGGCAGGAACAAGGCGTACGGGTGAGCGCCTGCCTCCGGCCGGGCAATGCAGACCCTCTGGCCAGCCCTCAGCCCAACCCTGGCTCCCCACCTGTGGAAATTAAGGCAAGCGGTCCCTGCAACTGAAACAGGGAGAGCACAGGAGCCAGAAGCCGTTGCGAGCCAGAAGCTGGGGCTCACGTGCCGAGGCTTTGTGAAGCTCAGCCTGGAAACGAGGTTTTTCTTAACCCATAGAGAATTCAAAAGAGAGCTAGTTTGTTAGTAGAGGGAACCACTGAAATTATTCCTAACCTAGTATGTGAGGTTTTGCTGTTTAAATGGGAGCCAGCTAGAGGGACACAATCACAACTGCTTGCGTAGGCGTATGCATTCGGTGTGGCACTGCATGAAATTGAGTTTCAAGTGGTGGGTGGATGGGAGGAGAAGGGATCCTGACTTCATGAACGTGGTCCAGAGCCTAAATGCAATGGTGGTTATTGAGTGACCTTGGAAAAAAGATAATCTCCATTGGATGTCTGTCCCTACCACAGCAGCTACCAGGGCCAGTGCTGGAAACCTTACCACCACCGAGAGTAATATCCAACCATGAACCAAAGATGTTTTCCTTTGGCAAATGTTCTCTGCAGTCCAGCTTTGAGGCCCATGAATAACTAGATTAGGACAAAACAGCAAAACAACAAAACCCTCCAAGTCCTCTATTCACCAGCAATAGCACAGCTGCTCAGGCCGTAACAGCACCTCAGGCAGCACTGTTGATAGGGTTCCAGCATTTTGCCAAACCATTGTAAAAAATAGATGAGACATACTGCTGCACTAGAACTGACACCACCTTGGCATCAGCACACCTGGAGAAGGAATGCAGTGGTTTTGCCTGCTATATTGCACCTCTGAGGCATGAGAACGCTTCAGCTTTCAGAAAAGTAAGGCATGCCTCCTTCCAAGGAAGTAATTTTTTAATGGTGCAGTCCTCCTGAACCTTATTTTTCTCAAATGCTTGTATGTGCACCCTCTTTCCGCTGTGTTTTTCCCAGGCAATGTGAAGCTGTTCTGAAAGAAAATGGCATTTTTTTCCCCACCGCTCTGAAATTCTGGGAATTGTTTTCTGTTTCAAAAATTGCTTGTTGGGATTGTAAATTCAAATTACTGCCATACATTATGGCTTTCTTTGGCAGCAGAGCAGAACCACAGAGCCCAGTAACATATTTCATCCCAGGGAACATATCGAACATATGCACAGTAAGCTAGCTGTGAGAAAAATTGAGCCCCTTTGTGTGCTGCTAGTCACAATGAGCATTGATATGCAAAAGGAAAACGTTTTCAGAGGCTCAGCCAAATGAATAAGAGTGATGGTAGAATGGTGTTGCAGAAGAGAGAGAGGTTTACTTTCCATAGGTCCTATAAGTAGCCCTAACTGGCAAGGTGAAGCATGCTATATCACATACCGTGAATGAGACAGATTAATAGTAAAAGGCCTGGCCGGCATGAGCTGCTTGGGAAAGCCTTTAAAGCAAAAACCAAGGAAAGGCTCCAGCTCTGAGGAGGTTTGCTCTGTGGGAGGTACCATATTTAAAGAAATTATTAGGGTCCAAAATATTGAGGAATAAGGCACTGTACAGAAGCTATGTCTGGAGGCTTTCGGAGGGGACACGCAGGGAGCTCATCAGCCCTTGACTGTGCCAAGGGTAAGTACAGACCTTGGGGATACCTTTGAGGAAAGAATGGTCCATGTAACATGAAGGGCAAGAGGAGAGACCAATAACTTATAAGTCACTAGCACTAATAAAACCTGAAAGAATTCAGATAGAAAAAGAGCCTCTGGCCTGAGTCCATGGATCTCATGTCTTTATTTATGAGAGGTCATTGCTGACTGAAACTCGCTGTAAAACACCTCATGCCATGGCCAAAAAGGGTCTAGCAAACTTCATTCCCTCTTCACAGCCTACAGCACAGAGATAATCTCCCTACAGACACACTGGAGACCATTTACCCTGATTGCACTCCCTGCATTTTTATCCCTTTCCCTCAGGTTTTGTCTGTGGCTTTTTCTCTGTGGGTCTAAGTCTTTTCTGGGTAGATGTTCTGCATACCTTTCTCTCACGCAGGTATGCTACCAGCAACTATTTGGATGCAATGGTAGTGTTGTTTTTCTGTTCTAGATGCTCAGAAAGCCAGACCTGCAAATCTCTTGAATGCATGTAACTTGCCTGATTTATCCCTATCAGTGTCAGATAAGAGGGTTTTCATATAACCACTGGACAAAATCATGGGTCGCCTAGCTTTAGCTAAGAGAACGTAGATTGCAAGAGAAAAAACACAGAGCTGCCTATGATTACAGTGATTTTTCCTCTGCTTGTGGTTTTTTTTGAATAGTGAAACCAGCTTTATAGGAAACAGTTCATTATTCCTTATCAACAGCAAGAATTCAAAGGGAAATCAAAGGGTGGAAAGTGGCCAGCAGGTTTATCTAGATTCATCCTCTTTTTTTGAGTGAAACAGCCTTTTGCAGCCTCAGCTTCCCAGGCTACCCCTGCCCACAGCATGCGGGGGTGAGGAACGTGTGCTGCAGGCACCAGCGCCAGGTAGCACCCGTAGAGAGGTGCAGAGGAACCCAAGGAGATGCCCCCACCTCCCTAGCTGGGGGGGGTCACCATCTCCAGATGTTCTCCACCAACAGTCAGGAGTCAGAAAGATTAAATTAAGCTGTTTTATGGCTATAGTTTAGGTGATACCCTTACTTGGCAGGTAAGGTCTCTTAGTACACAGGAGTCACACCCACCCTAATTTGTGCACCCACTTCTCATCACCCTTAGTTGCCTTGGGCATGGTTAAGGGGCAATTCCCACACTTTGGCAAACAGAGAAACATTAAGTGTCCCCAGGCATTATTCAGGTCACAGAAAGGTTTTTAAATTGCCAGGACAGGAAATTGGATGGGGAGGGGAAAAGGTACTCTGACTCTTCCCTTCTCCTTCAAGACTAGGCAGAATAAAGCTGCCTGTTTTTTTCAAGTAGGATGCAGTCATTGGTCTCATGTGATTTATCCCACATAGGATGAGAGAATGGATCATATGAGGAATGGAGCTTCTGTACAGTGCCTTATTCCTCAATATTTTCGACCCTAATAATTTCTTTAAATATGGTACCTCCCACAGAGCAAACCTCCTCAGAGCTGGAGCCTTTCCTTGGTTTTTGCTTTAAAGGCTTTCCCAAGTCAGGATCTCGGTGGAATTGGTTTTCTAACTCAAAGCATTTTATTCTGGACTTTCAAGCCTACCATAGCTAGGAATCCCAAATTGCACTTGTGATAAGTGCTTCTTTGCATCTTCATAGGTGAAACACTGAACTACCATTGAGCTCTCGCCCTGATTTTTCTAATCCCAGAATCGGCAGGGTGACGGGAGACAAGCATGGAGACTGTGGCTGTCCCATACACCGCCTTGTTGGCTCCAGGAACTTGAAATGTGCAGAACAAAATGGAAGTCATTATTTCTACAGCATTTTGCTATTCAGACCACATATGGCTCAAACATTTTAGGGCAAGACATAGCCAGAAGGCAGCATGGCCATTTCGTGAAAGCCTTGCCTACGGACTGCCACCAGTCAATCCTCTGTGTGTGGAGAAGACCTGGCCAAGAGCAGTGCTGCCTGTGCCCCCCTTGGAAATTGGATACCTCATGGGCTGGTTCGGTGAATTTATCGCTACCCATCCTTCTTCCCAGGATCATTGTTCAAATCTTTCCTGTCCTGCCCTAAAATGTCGTTACAATTAGGCAGATGAAGGGAATGAAAGTAGAAGTAGAGCCATAAAATGACACAGTATAGTCGGAAAGTAAGTTTAAAAGTTATGGGTCTCCTTCAGATTTCTGAGAACGTAAGTGATATTCCCTCTTTCAGCCTCTTGCTGTTTGTAAAATTAAAGGACTTGAATATAAATGTCCAGTCTTACCCACTCTTATATAGGATATATTTCATTAATCCTCTATTAATGCTTTACAGCTTGACTATTCTTAATAAGAAACCTTAATTCTGGTGTGGGAAGGAAATACTGGTGGAGTGAGACATATGTGGCTGTACAGCTCCAGCAAGTTAGACAGCATACTGTCCCATTCTGAAGAAAGTAGAAGCTTAAGTAAAACTAAATCTTTCTATTTGTAAGGTGAAAACAACCAACTCTTTTTAAATGGCCCACACATAAATACGGAAGAGTTTATGATATTTTGAGGCTCATGAAATGAAATTAATATCAAATCAATTGGCTTGATATTAATGAAGAAAAACAGAAAAGTGAGATCTACAGTAACGTACCTATTTAAAATAGGTATATCTATTATATATGCTACTATATGTGTATGTGCATCTTTAAAGAAACAGGCACAAATTCACTGAAGCGGCAGAAAGAGAAGTACTGTCACCTCCATTTTATACAGAGAGAGTGAAATTGAGGCTCAAGGAAGCTGACATCTTCAGTGTCACTCCGCAGCTCAGCTGATAATAAGAAGAGGTGTTGCTAAGCCTCCTCTCATACTTCCCCCTCTTGTGTGTAGAGTGCTTTCTCTTGCCTTTTCCTCAAATATTTGATTAATCAAGCTGTGCTGCAGCCCTGGCTTTATTGGCCTATACAGAGCGCCTTTATAGGTACACGTTACGGAGTACCTCCACACCTCTTCAGTTGGGAAAGATTATTCATTCTTATGGCAAGGGAGCAGACTTGTCACTCCTCCAGCTCATCAAAACTGCTGCAGCAGCAGCAGCAGCTATCCTGGTTATGAGTGAGAACAATAATAATAATTTTTTTTTAATCCTGTCATGGATTCAAATGTCCCTTATTCATCTAAGCAGCAACAATGATAACTTCAAGTTATATACTTAAACAGATAGAGTTTGCATATTTGATAGATAAATTTGCTTTCCACTGAGGGGGACAAGACTTAATCCCACTTTATGCTCCCCAGGGTTGAACTCAGTTAACTTCCATTAGAGGTGGATCTGGCCCTGCATGGCTACATGCATGGTCCATCTAGTTACACAAGAGGAACCAAATGGCACAGTTGTGTCTAGATCCCATAAAACTGTCAGAATAACCAGCAAAGTACAATTATTTATGATTCACAGTTCGTTTATTTACAATTATGCTTTGCATAACCAATAAATGAGAATTTTGAAATCTGCTTGTGGACAAGTTCATGGTTATGAAAAATGGGGAGATTCATCCAGTAAATAATTTAGTGTGAATTAAACATTCATCACCAGTACTAGAAAAGCAATAAAACTCTTTGTTTGCAATCCTTTTTTTTAAACTGTTTTTTTAATAATGGATCTAAGCCATAAGTGTACATGTAGACTTCGAACATCTGTGAGGGATTGTTTTCACCCCTTCAATGTTACTTCAATCTATTACAAAAATAGGAAATACTTTGCAAAGTATACATCTAAATACACAGACTGGGGAGACTCAACATTTCAGTGACTTGGATCTTGGACTTTGGTTGAATAAATCAAATCAGGGGAACATTTACAGGGAACAGGTATTGAATCTGTGTGAATTGTGTCTAAAATGTAAACCAATATATCTTTTCTATTATTATTATTCTTTTCTCTTTTGGATAACGGGCAAAAAATGTCTGCTTAAAATCACCGGTTTATTGCTGCAGATATTGTTAAAAGCCAAGCGTCTCTGCAGGCTACTGCTGCATTTCACTTGCTTTATCTTATAGCTAGAAGGTGAAGTTCCTGGGCAGCACTGCTCCTGGGGAATAATGGCTCATTTGCCAGGGGAAAAAAAGACAAGAAGAAAAAGCTGCTCTGTGAGACCCTGCGGGAAACTACCACCAAAAGAAATGACCATCCCAAGCCTCACCTCCAGCAAGTGCAAGTGATGCGTTTTTGATTTGCCTTCTTGTATCAACAAATAACAGCAAGTGCATTTAAAAATGTAGTTCTGCCGAAGCAAAGTACTGTCCTCTATGCACAGTTCTTGCCTCAGAAGACAAAAAGGATAACAAAAAGTCCTCATCCGATAGTTGTTAATGACATAGTTTAAAGAGTCATTGGAAAAGATGAGCTTACTCCATCTGAGGTCCAGATAAGACACTGGGTAGCCAGGAAACCCCAGGAATTCAGGATGGGGACTTCATGAACACCTCACAGCTTGAACACAAACCAGCCAGACACAGGGCGCTGCTGAAGGGGAGCAGAACCAGGGGTAGCCGTGCTTTCCAGCCGCTCGGACACCGATGCTATTTTCATGAGCCATCCATTTTGTGCTCTCAGTAGGAATCACCCCCAGTTATCCAAGACAGAAAAATGCACCAAAAAAATGTGCTCTTGGCAGAGCCTGGATCCAAAGCCTGAAATCTTAATTTTGCAATTCAATGCCAGATTTCTGATATTTCAAAGGAGCCAGTAGTTTAATCCAGGTCAAGTGACTTTGTTTGTATTTACTGTTACACAGGAGCTTCTTTTTGGAAAGGAATACAGATTTTTACAAATATTTAGTCCAGGCAAACATTTGATGACAATTACTAAGAAAAAAAATATTTTCTCAGCAATAATTTTCCTTCTCCAGGGGAGGAAAAAAAAAAAAGGGAGCTTTATTTTTGTGGGAAATAGTTGAAACATGAGACAAAACTGTTAAGCATTTTGTTTTGTAAAGCTATCAGAAATGTGGTGTTTTATTGCTTTTGGCACTAGCGTATATTGTTTTCCAGCTCCACTGCTCATGTTTCAGCACATACAACCTTACACAACATGATATGCATGTAACTTCGGTATCTTATGTAACATGAAATTCCCAAGCAAGAGGATGGGATGACTCAGACAGACGAAGCGCGGCCACACAGCTGGCCAGAAGACAAGCTCTTCTACTTCTAAAGCATGGTACACCATAACGCTCCTTGTGACTACCGAGGAATGAAGCCTGTGAGATGTATGGTGGCTTCTGCTCCCCGTGAACCTCCTGCAGAACTGCAGAGAGGCATTAAAAGTTTACCTGTTTTGCAGTAGTTGCTATCTGCAGCGTCCTAAAAGTGGGATTTCTGAGGAGGACTGCACAATTCTTGCAGTTTTCAATGTAAACAGAAGAGATCAGCAGTCAGCCCTGACAACTCATCTCTGCAGTAGCCAAGACTCGAACAAGAATTCACATGTACCATAGGCAGCAGCTTATTTCTGGGTCAGCTGTAACCTTTTCCTGCTTGTAACGATGTCGGCTGCTCTGCGGTTATCTCCAGCTGAAGATGCCTTTTGCATATTTTGCTTCAGTCTGTCACTGTATGAATAAAAAATGCAGTCTGCAAGTACAGAGCAAAAACGTATGTGTTTGTTGATCTGGCGGAAATCAGGCCAGCTCTATTATTGGCTTTGCTATTGGCATTCTAGTCCGAGGACAGAATCTGACACTTTGAGGCTGATTTTCATAAAACATTTTTTAATGATTTATATTCCTTCTTTAGATATTAATTTAAAGGACTGAGAGAGGTTTGGGCCATTGCATTAAATATATTAACATGTAGTTTTGAGAGTATTTCTGGGCATGTATGCTAAATTTGAAAATTCAATGTACTTGCAAAATTGCAAGTATAAATCAAATAACAACTAAAGCATTTCCTCAGACCAATGGTTTTAAGTGCTCTCAACAGCTGGAAAAAGTGCAGACTCTTTGCTATGCAAAATTGGCGTGTATAGATTTGGAGCATAGACAGACCTTTGCTAAAGTACAGCAATCTGTCATGTTTAAATGTGTTTGTTGTTAGCAGAGCACAGGCATTATTTGATTACCCTGATGTTCTGAAAAAAAAGAAAACTATGCTCATGTTGGGAAAGGCAAGAAAAAAAGCTTTTGGGAACCAGCTTAAGTTAGAAGGGGAAGTTGTGGTTGTCATCTCCAGCATTTTCTGGTTTGGCTTTTTAGAACTTTTTCTTGTAATGGACAAGAAATTAGCAAAATACTTAAAAATTCATGAAAGCACATGACCTTCAGAGTGAAATTTAGGCTTGCAGCACATGAAGTCTCATATTTTTAAAATTATTTATAGAGCTCATTATCAATCTTAGCAGTTAAAAATAGCCCCTTAACTTTTTCAACATAAATCCTGCTGCTCCATGGGGCACGGATCCCGCACGGGTGCTGGGCTGCGCCTCCAACCCGGGGGCACCGCAGGAGCCTGTCCCACACCTTCCTGTGGCCCTGGAGGTGCCACGACCCCAGGGCACCCATCCAGGGAGCAGGGTGGAGGGGAAGCTGGACTGGGAGGCCTTATAAATCTCCCTGAATGGGGAAGACACGGAACAAAACAGAAAGAGCTGTGAACTACTTGGCCATTACCAATCCTACTTCAAGTTTCCGTGGTATCTTCTGTGGCTGGCTAGATAAGAAATCCAGCCATCTTGCAGAATTAATTAGACTAAGGCTTGCTAATTTTACGGTGCAATACGCACTCTGAGGTTCGCTTGCCAGAACATCCAACTCCTTCAGCTTTACTGGTATAATTCACCTTCTCTGAAGCAAGAAGTTTGTGCTGCTTCCACCAGAAGAGTTCATTAAGACATGCCACTCCGAAAAAACTTTTGAGTTCAAATGAATAATCACAGTCCTGCAAGTACCTCCTAAGTTACCGGTGTGCGAGGAGAGGACCTGGGCACCATGCAGAGTAAGCCCCCATGCAGACCCCCCTTCACCGACAAGCCGCAACACCTAGGCAGAGAAAGGCACACACCTGCTGCGTGCCAAACCTCTGCTGTAGGTAAGATGCTGTGGAATGATTAGCAATTGTCCTGAAGCCAGAGAAATCAGCATGTGACCATCAGTGAAAGGACTCGAAGACCACAATTGCACACCTAGATGGATCTCTGGTGTTTCCCAGGCTGCATGAAGAGGGCAGTGGGTCCCGATGGAGGAGCTGTGTCAGTAAAAAGCAACAAGATGCAACTATTTCTGCCAAAGGGAGTGGGAAGAAGAGGGGAACATGGGCACAGACTTTTAATGATCTCTTGACTATTACGGCTGCCTAGGTTTTCTCTTGACAGAAAGAGAGAACAGTCATCGCCGTCCTTACAGGGCAGAGATGCTCGTGAGCGGAGCTGTGCATGGGGCTAGCATCGCAAACCACTTTGCTTCCCTTCGTGCATGTGCAGGACTGCACTGCAGCATACTTACTTCAGGTTTAAAATAATCATGGCTACTTTGTTAGCTGCCATAGCCACATATTTCATCTTCACATAGTGGTCACTGTACTTGAATTTAAACGAGACCTGAATGACACAGCTGAATTCATTATCAATAGATCTACACCCTACTTTAAGAAGCAAAAGTGCGCGTGCTTTTCTCTTGTAAACAGGCATGTTCATAATGGGCAGTCAGTTGCAGGAGATGAAAGCAGATACTAAGTCAAAGATATTTTTCTTTAGTTATAATGCACATCGGAATTAGGAATAATGACTATGTCCTGGCACTTTGGTAGGAGCCTGGGGAGAAAAACTGCAAAACGCAGTACTAAAAAACAATGACAAAATATTTATCATTCTCAGCAACATGCATATGCTGAGTTGAATTATGCAAATAGCCTTATATACAGAGGTCTTAGATAATAAATGAAAATAATTCCTGTATTCTTATTGTCCAACACAAACAAACAAAAAACAAATAGTGGGCAGTTGTGTTCTTTTCTTTATGCTAATGATGTTTCTAAAATGCCCTAAGTACAACAGGTATTCATCTAAACTTGGGGAAAAAAAAGAAAAGAAATATTAGCTGGTAGTCCGTATCTGAGTAATATCTTCATTTTCTAATAAATTTTTTTTTCCTTTGAACATTGACACACTTTTGTTTTCCTTTCCAAGATGTAGCTGTATATCAGTTTATCAGATACAAATAAAATTTTCCTAAATTCAGCAGAGGAGAATAATGAATTGGTTTTATAGGCCTATAAAACAACCTGAGTCTGTGGGCATTTTGAAATAATGGTGTCAATTAGGATCTGTAATGTATCCTGGGAGATATCATAAGAAATATGGCAGCAGACTCAGTTTTTCCTTTCAAAATGATCACCTGCAATATGCAATAAAATGCTAGGATGTACTCATAAAAGAGCCATTGCAGTATCCTCCCTAATATATATGCAAATATTTCATCACTTTGAAACTTTGAGGCACACAAGAAAGCTGTTAGGAATTAACATCAGATTCCAGTTGCCATATAAATCAAAGCAACAGCTCTTCTCTAAATAAAGTACCTGCTTAGGGAAGTAAGCTACTTTGATTAAATGCTGATGGGAATTGGCCCTGCTGGGCATCATTGCCGTTGACAGGCAGAGCCTGGCTCTCATCCTTCTTTGCAAATGTCGCGACATCTGCCATCGCTGCTAGAGCACCTTGCATTGTTCTCACCTTAGGACCAGCACCTTTGCAAGGTGAGGAAGTTTGCAGTTTAAAGAACATTATAGTCCTCTTTAATCACTGCACCAAAGCTAGTACGTTGTTCTGGGGGAATCCCAGAAGTCGATATGGGATGAAAATACCCAGGTTAAAGCCCTTTCCTCTGAAAATCTCTGAAATCATGGACAGTGGTGTGTTCTCTGCTCTTTGTACCAAAAAGCACAATAATTCTGCAGGAGACTTCACCCTTCACAGCAGCAGGAGGCAGCAGGATGCCTACCCACATTAACACATTTCTGGTATAAAGCAGCCTGAAGGAAGTAATCAGCATTTTTTCCAAAGTTTTTTTAAGTTGGAAAAAAATACATATTGCTCTGTAGGACTGAATCACCACAACAAAATGATTACAGAGGAGACTGAGCAGAAAGTCAGGAAGGTCAAATTACGTTAGTGCCCACTGTGATGCTGCACTGGGCAGCGTCCATTCAGGAGCAACAGTTGCTCAAGTAGCAACTTATTTTTTTTAAGTCCATATAGTATTCTTGCCCTCAGTGGATGGGGAAAATGATCATTTGATCTCTTAAGGAAGTCTGTAAATGAGAAATCATTTGTTCTGAACCTGATGGGGAAGCACAGAAAGATGGGACAGTTATTTTAATAGGTGGCAAGAACCAAAAGATACAGATAGTGCATCAAATTCATTTTCACTTGTCCTCCTGTGTATACATCCTGTTCTATGCATAATCAACCTTTTTATCCATCCCTGCCAGGTGAACATTGAAAACAGTGTCTAGTTCTGTACAGAACTCAGAAATTCAAGCCAGCTGATGAACAAAGTGGTTTTGCAGCCTGCAGTTTGTCCTGCCTGCTGTCCGGTGTTGCCCTGCCACCCTCTGTTCTACAAAACAAACTAAATGGCATCGTGGGTGTAGAAATGGAAACTCTGCAACAGCTCATCTAAGCTTCTGCCCTGCTGATGCGGGCTTGTTCCCTACTGACAAGCAAGTGTATTCTCCTTCTAGTCTAACTTTAAATGTGTCAAGCAGTGAGGCTCTGGTGGAAGTTTATTTCACAGGATAATTGTTTTCACTGTCAGAAACAGAGCCGAGAAAATAACTCATGGCAAATAATGTATTCAATGAATAAAGTTTCTTCCTTTGCCCATGATCACCCTGCTAACCGATCATGACTCCCTTGACTGTATTCAGTCCTTGGAGTGTTTTGTACGCTGGTTTGCCAACAGGCAGAGAGCCGCTCATTGCAGGTGCATTCTTCCAGGGCTGCTTTGGCTGGTTATTCACAAAATTTCCTTGCTGGACACAAAACTCATATTCAACAGGAGGGTCTGAGCAAACCACCGAGGCTCATAATCTGTCAGGAAAAGACGAGAGAGGATGAAACATGAGTGAACAACCAAAGGCAGGAAGACACTTATTGGTGAGGAGGACACACGTGGGATATGAGCTGTTCTCCAATGTCTCGACTGTGTGTCCAGCACCATGAAGACAGGTGGTTTGCCTAGGCAGCCTTCTTGCCATCCAGCAATGTTTCTTACTGAATCCCTGTCATAGTGTGTCATCACTCCTCCGTTTGTGTGAGCACTGTATAGACCCCAGAACTCAGCACTACTTCACATCTACTTTAGATGGGGTCCCTAATTAACGGCAGAGCTGAGAATAGACCCTGGATCTGACACTTAGCTCTTTTGGGCCATAGTATTTTGAAAAATTTCAAAAGCACAACACGTCAAGCAAAAAAAAGTGAAAACTGCTGCATACTGTGAAATTTCAGAAAAGGAAACATTTTTGCAAACTAAATGTTGAGCATTTTAGAGCTAAACTCCAAGGAAAGTTGCACCACGTGCTAAAGTCCTACTCTATTTTTTGAAAAAGATTCAAAGCAGTAGTCTATTTTGCATTAGAGAGTATGTTTACATATTCTCTGTGAGCTATATAGCATAGAAAATGTTGCCCATTAAACAACTGTCATAGAAAACTTGTGATTCCTCTCCAAGAACTAACATTTGTCTGCCTTGCCTCTCTGGGGATGAGTTTATGATGTACTTGCTCCCCACACAAGCCATGATGTTGCTCATTCCTGAGGTGAGGAATTTCATGCTTTGAAGAACTATAATCATGCCTTTGTATGTGTTTATACTATGGGAAAAAAGGAGACACAAGCCCCTTGCTTTCAAGTTAGAAGTGAGTGCTGGGTAACACTGGAAATGAGTTGGATGCTGTGGAAATAATTCAGATAATACATTTTGCTCCCACAGGATGCCTTGTTTATAAATTAATTCTGGATCCTGCACTCCTGTGGTGAATTATCTACTCTACTTAGCCCCCAAAAGCATGACTGATTGGTAGGAGCAAGCTCCGCTGTGGTCTCCAGCCCTCTGCTCCCCTTCCCACCTCCCATGTCCACCTCTGGTGACACAGCCCTGCTGCTCAGGAAGGGCGCGCCAGGCACAGACTCCACTGGCTGGAAACGGTAGCAGGGAGGCAGGACCTGTGGAAAGGGCTTTTAGGGGTGGTTTAGGGGCTGAAGTATTTCAGGGTATTTTCACAGAGTGGAAAAAGCTGATGTTCACAACAGCAAGTGGGTACCACAAGCCCGCTGGTGGGCAGCAGCTGGCTTCTCTCTCCAGCAGGTGGGGACTCCAAAATACATGGTTCTGAAACCCAAAGGGTACCTCCACTGAAGACAAAGGGGAAAAAAACCCTTTTTGAGAAACCAGTAGTGAAGACACAGATGGGCTTGTTTAGTTATGTTCCCATTATATATTATCTATAGTAGCACCCAACATGCACATCCCTCTTCCTGGGCAGTCCTTGCTGTGTGGAGCTCATAACCAGACCGACAGATCAATACGCAAATTCTGAGAAGACAAACTATTACAGGGTCCCAAGTGCAAGACGGAGGTAGCTCCCCCCTGCACAAGGACAGGGGAAAGACAGAAAGTTCTGGTTCTCTGAACTGCTTCAGGAGACTTTAAGAACCAAAATGACAACTGCATAGCAATGAATTTGAAAGACAGTTTCACATCTTTCGTTTTGCTTCTCTTTTATTAGACGGACATCAACCATTCAAAGAAAGACTTTTGAGTAGGCACATCTTTTTCTTTGCATACCCACCAGAGCTTGTGCTGGCACAACACATTAAGTGTGCGTGCAAACTATAATTTGGTGCACAGAGTAAAAGAAAGAAAAATCTATTCCTTCCATGACATTTTCCCATTCTAACAGTTCCCAGACTTTCATAGAACTTTTTAATGCCAGTAAAAGACACCGCTTTGGATGACAAAATCAGAATGCCCTCACTCCTTTCCCTGCACCTGAAGGCCACCAAGTCCTCGACAGGACAAGGTATTGAATCACAGTGCAACATTACTGCCCTGCATGGATGTTGGTAAGGTGGTTCAACTAGAGCTGGAGCTCAGTAGCAGTCCCAAAAGGATCTGTGAATAAGTGCAGACTCTTGTATCTGTACCCTTTTGCAATCTGCATAGGCAAAAACCCACTTGCATGATTCCTTTTAAAGAACTGCCGTTTATAAAATCAATTCAGAGCTATGAATTTCAGTGAGAACATTTTGTTGTGTGCTAGGCAGCCAACACCTCACCTGGCTCTTCAGGGATAATTAAGCCAGTTAGCTTACCTAATGGGACGGCTGAACCCAGAGAGTTTAAAGGGTATGTTTGCATAAGCATATAAAGCTTATGCCAGCTCCCGAGCCAACAGAAAATTGCACTCCCAGTCTTGCTGGAATGATCATTTCTAGCTCCTGGGGGCTGGTCACATTTTCTTCAGCAACAGCATCTTTCATCCAACTACCTTCTAAATAAAATACAACTACAAACATTTGCAGGAAGTCTAAATCTAGCACATTTCTGAAAATTACTACAAATCTAGTTTGGCCCTAACTATCTCTTTCACCACTAATCACTAATCTCTGACTAAATAGAGAGAGTTTTTCAATGTTACCCACTGTACTTTCTGCCCCTGCCCTGTCTTGATACTCAAATATTATTTCCATTGTAGTGGATCAAAATAATCAAGGCAATGGGAAGAAGTGGTTTATTAATGTGGTACCCATGGCATTTAAAAAAAAAAAAAAAAACAAACAAGTGCCTGAAAAAAATCAAAAGATGGAAAAAATAACAATTTTTTTATTGCAGGAAGCACACAGATGAGGGAAATAACTCTAGAGGAAGCATAAAGACATATCATTTTTAGAGAAAAGAGGAGACATGCAATCTGCTACATGATTTGGGGCTTTTTGTTTGAATGACGCTGAGCAACCCTTCTTTTTAGCTGATGCCTAGGAATACAAATTGTCTACTAAATATCTGCAGCTGCAGTTTGTTCTGCTATTGAAGCGGCTGCAGAATGTCACTGCTATTTGCTTTGTCTAGAAGAGCGAAGGGGGAAGGGTTCAAAGAAAGACAAAGGCCACAGTAACATTGCTAAGACCTGTGTATTAAGCCTGTGTTTTTTAATGTTTCCCCTTTCGGTTTACCCTGCTCCTCATGGTTTGTTCAGTAAGAGGAAGCAAAGTGGCAGCACAAGGATAACTGAACAGCCTGGGCTTGGTCAGACCTGTGTTTACTTTGAGATAATTATTATTTACTACTTGCAATATAGCAGGATCTAGAAGCCATGGCCATGGCCCAAGGTCTTCTTTTTCAAGGGATAAATGCAAACTAAGGCAGTATAACCTTTTAAAGGACTAAAGATTTATTGATTTTTTTAAGAATCTCTGTAGTATGCAAAGTGTATTCCATAATGCAGCAGATCACATTATAAATAACACACAAATGGCATACTGGAAGTCAAACAGAATGCAAAGCACAGCTTTATCAAAAGCTAGAAAGAGTCATAGCATGCAAAAAAGATCACACTAAGCCTCAAGATATGAAATTCATGTGACCGTCTGGGATTAGATATGACATGCATCTTTCACCTTCAAATATCAGTGATTAGCAAGAGGAGTAAAGGCAGTCATAGGAAGGTTAGATACTATCACATTGCTAAAGTTGGAGCTTGCTTTCGAGTCCATCTTACCTGTAATTCATGACTGCTGGGGAACCAAAATCTTTTTTTTTTAAAAAGAGTGAATCAATTATAATATAATGTTAGGCAACAAGACAAAGATCAACAGTCACATAATTAACATTTTAGTATAGTTATTTAAAATACAATATCCACGTTGGACCACACAGAGGAATACTGTCCCTTTGGGTTAAGTATGCCATGTGTGTGTGAAAATCTCAAATTACATGATGTTCCTCTTTAGCTCTGAATTCCTTCATTTAATGTCAAATAATATCACTACTGTTGAGTCATGAAGAGTGTGAATCCCACTATCTTCCCACTGCCTTCATGGGGGATAAGAGCTTTGTTCTGTCTGACTTTGAGGGACACACCTGCCCATAGTACCTAGTTGTCTGAATAGATGAATACAGAAGGCAAGGTGAATTACTTCAGGAAATAGACACAGAGAATCATACAGTACTTTAAATCATTTCAGCTACCTGTGTTTATCAGAAAAAATCTAAATAATGAACTTACTTAACGTGTAGTTAAGAAAAATCTCTCAATTTCAAGGCATTCCTTATTCCGATTTTAAAAACCAGACATTATTCTCTTCAGACACACTTGGAATAATTTTGGTTATGTTTTGAATAGCTAATCAACTAAAAGATTGTACCTGAGTCCTATGAATTAAATTTAGCTTCACAAAAACATATAACCCAGTTGCATGTGTAACACTTCAAGGTGGGGGTATTATGATCAATAACAGATCTGAATGTTAATTTGCTTTATTTTTCATAGGAAACATATTATTGAAATATAGTTTACCAAATTTATATAACATATGCTACATGTAGTAGCATGAGTACAGATTTTTGTAATAAAAAATGAGAGCTGAGTTGCTGTTGAGAGACAGAAATGTGCAGTTCAGTGAAAAAAACTGTTTCAGACTCTCATGCTTCACAGCAGGAGAGGAATGGGGTAAAGAGGAAAAGGAGAGGAAAGAGAGGGAAGGATTAGATCAGAGGCAAAAAAGAAACAAAGATGCCGAAAGGCAGACAAATATATTGAAAGAAAAACACAATGGCTTTATAAACTTTTGACTAGTCTTAGTCTCTCACTATTGAATGTAACACATTGAAATGAATGCCCATTTACTGAAGCTTTTTCTGGTTTAGGTGACTCTTTGTGGGTATATTAGTAGATTGACTGGGTCAGGGTGGTATCACAGCTGAGCATTAAGTGCAGTCACTGAAAACTGTGTTCATTTATGCTAAAAGAACAGGGTTTGACGAGTTTCACCACATTTCCGCTCTATTGGTTGATTAAGACATCTTTTCAGGAGGAATCATCTCCAAAGTCTCCATCAGCCAGCGTTTGATTGAGTGTGATTTGTCCGTATGCCACAGCACTGCAGACAGCATGAAACTGTCCTCGTCTTGTGATACAGTGCTCATCTCCATCCCTGCCCTGTCTGACCTGAAGGGAATAACGCAAAGTTTTGAGAGCTTCTCTCTTTTCAGAGGGTATTTTGTTGTCCTCCGTATTACTGCACATGAGAGAAGTTCAACAAAGACAAGGGAACCTTGGAATGATTTACCAAAGAAAGCATGTAATAATGGCAAGAATTACAAGTTTTCTCTGTTTTTAAATATATTGCTGGTTTCCAGTAGTATTTCTCATGGTAATATTAGGAGCAATTCTTAAGCCAGTGTAATTTGCTAAAATGCAGCTGCAAGCTGTTTCTTCTCTCTCCTGCAGCTGAGATTTCTTTTTTAATATTAATAGTATTTTACTTTCCTTTAAGCCCATGAGAACCGTGGGTGGTTCATAAGTATCGGTGACCTGATTTCTGAGAGCAGTTACTGAAATTATGCTTAATTCGGGGTTCTGTGCCCCCAAAACTGTCCTGGCCTTGCAAATGCCTGACTGAGAGTATGGCAGTTTTCAGACCGCACAGAAACCATCACTCACTGAGACCTTTTGAAACTCGTGGTCATTCCATTTTCCCAATTTCCTTCCAAATTTTCCCTGTTTGTGGAACACCCGCAGAGTAGCTTGATGCACTACACCAGCGCAACTGAGCAGTGGGATGCAATGCAGGACTGCAGCGTGACATGGAGGAAGCTTCTGCTAAGGCTGGGGTACATCTCATCCAGGTTAATCCATCCAAAAATTCAGGTGCGCAGCTGGAAGCATCCCTATGAGTCCTCTCCGTAACCAAGTGAAAGAGTTAGGCACTGCTAAAGGCCAGGGATGCGTACTAAATATACCCATAAATGATACACTGAAGGTGCTTACTTCTCCCTGTGACTACAGAGAAAGCTGGGACGCAAGTGACAGACAGTCTAGGCAGCTGACTTGGACTAAAAGTTTATTTTTTTAGTGTTTTTTAGTGTTAGAGTTAGGTGAGAAGGGTCACATCCTAATTCACCTTATATTCACTTGTTCCAAGATAGTATAAAAGGTGACCTGGCTAGAATGATAGTTCTGCTTTCCCACCTTGTGTATGTGGAGATCTGCACTTAAACTTACCTATTTTATTACTTTTAGTGTTTTATTTCCAATATAGTCACACATGGCTTATATCAGACAGGTGCTAAGCATTTTATTAAACTGCTTATGGAAACAGCTGAAAGTGGTTAGAGGTGACACACTGACATTTATTTTCACTTAGCTAAAGGAAAGCAAAACAATTACTACTGTAACTATTGAATGTTTGAACATTAGCATGTTCTTAAAAACATATTGTTAGTTTATGGGGTTGCTACTTATCTCAGAAAGGCAATTCTGCTGGCAATTTGGCTATTAGGAGCTGCTGAAAAGAAATTAAAATCTGGGCTGAGCAACATTGAAAGAAAATCATCTCAAGGGATTAACTGATTCTACACCATAAGGTAACTCTTCATTCAGCAGCTATTTTTTATATCACTTCTTTAAAATTAGGAGTGAATTTCAGCTGGCAAATTAATAGCTCAAAAAGACTGCAGAATGGCTTGCCTGGGGCTGCAGAGACCACCCCAATGTCAGGGATTAAACCTGCCTCTTGCTTAGCAGGGATTTGTATGGGCTCCCGGAGTGCAGGGCCAGTGCCAGCATCTATCTTTAGGGCGACGAGCTGCTGCTGATGCTGGGACGCTGGGGAATATCTGGGGCTGCTGCTGCCAGTGGGTCCTGTCAGGGAAATAGCTCCTCCTCATTTGAAATAAACCCTTGCGTTACGTTCCTTCATGGTTATATACTTTGGCTGAAGTTAGAGGGCACTTCCCTTATTTGTGTGTGCTGTTTACAGTTGTTTCATTACATATGGTGTCCCTAATAACCTACACGAAAGGCCCTCTTACAGAAACTGGCCCCATCAAATCTCTTGAATGGGGATTTCTATCGAGCATAGCTATACCTTTGCTTCATGTAACAAGTGATTCTTGTTATTTTACCCATCCTAAGTAGACATATTTCACATATGAAATTTCAAACTACTCTAAGCAACAGCTCCCTTCTGTTGCATGAAGTACTAGATATTTTGTCCTACAGTAACAGAAGAGAACAGATAAAATGGCTGGATTTGGCTTATGAAAACTTTATGACTGCACAGAAGGTATTTGTAAATATGACACTTGATGGTTTCACTTAAATAAAAAATATTTAACAATGAATAATGAATTCTGACATATATTATATTTACATTTTTCAAGTATTTTATAAATTAACCAAAAAACCTCACCATGTAACTGAAAAACAAGTCAGATAATTAAACCTATGAGAAATTGGTCAGCCTGAATGTATAAACACCTTTGATGTCACTGATAAATGTACCAAAGGTGATTTTCAATCAAAAATAATAGTTTTATTCAAAGAGTAACTGTCTGAAAAGATATACTTCCCATAGAGAAAAAAAGCATATTGTGGTAAACCCTCAAAACACTTTGTGTTTGCAGACTTTTTAACGGAGGCGCTCTGGGGCTGCTGCCCACCAGAACTCACTGCTGACCCCCACCTCCCACTGCTGAGGTGTAAATCCATTGGTTCAATCTGCTTTCTAAAGCTGGGTTTCCTTCTCTTCCCCACTGTTTCTGCAGGTGTTTTTCCCTGGTATTATAAGAACTTCTGTTTATTTCCCTTTTGGACTTTAAACCAGCAGTTTGGAGCAGTAACCGTATTACTTGCTCCCCCGATTGGCTGCAGGAAGCTGTTAAAGACATTTTATTCAGTAAAGGCAGCTGGCTAGGCAAAGGCAATGTTAACTACTATCATAGCTATAAAAATAAAACAGAGTTTAAGATCATAACTGTAGCAATAACCTTGCCTTAATAGTATAAAAAAAAATAGGACTCATTATGGATATTTTTTTTATTGCCATCTCTCATAATTTCCATTTTGGATGATTCTGGAACAGTTTCATAGTCTCTTCACACTAAACAAGCTTGGAATAAAAGGCAAGTCAGAAGGAAATGAGATAACGTTACATCAACTTGTCCTGGTAAGTGCAAAGATTGGCATCCTCATCTTGATTTATTTCTTCTTCCTATCCTTTAGGACGACAGCATATGGTCTCCATTCCAGTGAGAACGTATGAGTTGGGAAGCAGGGAACAGCACAGAGGCACAGAGCATTTCTGTTTGAGTATATCTCCTTGAAATTACACCAAAACAGAAGTGGTACAGAAATTAAAGCATCTTACCTCTGTCAATGGGAATTTCTAAAAAGTTTTGGGTTATCCTTCCTATTACCAGTTTGTCTCATTTTCCCAGTGTGTACTGATCACCACAGAAGACCTCCACTCTGTGGAAAACTCTGTCCTCTTTCTTCCCTCTACGCCACTGACTACCTTTTCCAGTCTTTCCACAGGGAGAAGGTCCTTCAGGCAGAAGGCTCAGCAACAGGATCTCCACAACTCATCAAAACTACTTTTAGTGTCACTGTGAAGGTCATAGCAGAGAATCCGAGATCACCTATGGGCAACTAGGGAAGGTGCTCTGACAAGGTGACGAGGCTAAGCAGAGGTATCAAAAAACTTTATGCCAGAAGAGACATTATCTTCTAGAGCTCTGCATTTTATACAAGAGACAGCTAGAAGCAATGTGATAAAAAGACCATATTATCATACTATGAGAAACAATATGCTTTCCCTTTTAAAATGTCAACACTGTTCATAAGAACTAGGTGAAAACTAGTGAAAAGATCATTACAAACAGACGTAATACACTGAGAAATAAATATGACATATTGGGAAGGAGCCAACCTAGCTTTTGCAAATGGCAAGTATAAGCCACATGTCTACCTGAGTTTTAGAAAGGGGTGTTGACAATGTCACTGAATATATTGATATGAATGATCTGACCAGAGGAGGAGCAAAGGGACAGCTTCTATGGCAGAAGAGGTCCTCCTGAAGGTGACACTTTGTTGTATCCCCATTGCAAATCCCAGTGCTGCATCTCACCTAGCCGTCACTCTGGCTGCGCTGGAAAACTACCATCTGCACCTGCTCTGTGAAGCAGTCCAGATCACACCAAGGACTGTCCCGTCCTCTTTGTTATCTACTGCTTTGTCAGTCTTTGGGCCATGTGGAAACTAGATTTGCCAAGCTTTTAAGGTTTGCTGTCCAAGTCACTGTAAAGTGACACACAACCAAAATTTCTGGCCGTGCTCTGGCCGCGTACTGGGAAGACCCACAAGAAATGCTGCTCCCAGCGTTGAGTCCTCTCTTGTAAGTAAAGAGCTGTATCATAGATATCAATACTGACCTCACTTAAGCCAAGGCCACTGTATAAATTTCTGCCATCAAATCTATATCCATTAGGAGTATGCAAAACTGTGGTCTGTGATTTACAGTTACACCAGCTGAAGAGCCCAGTGTAGATGGGGTTATACTCTATATACATATATATCGGTTTAAATTCAGTCTGGTTTCCACCTACAAGATACTACAATCTGCTGTGGGAAGAGCGTACCTGGAATAATCTAACTACAGATACAATCAGAGTTTTTTCATAGCATGGCTATGTAATTCCAGCTATGCCGAAATGATTTTTTTGGGGTGTAGGTACTGAAAGGGTGTCGCAGCAGGTGAAAACAGTCCTTTGCAATCCCCCAAAATATGAAACTAAAGGATTTTAGTGTTAATATTTGTCGCCAGATTAAAATGTCCTCATCTGGATAGGTCTATGCAATTATTTTTTATTTCTGTTGAAATTATTTTAACATTATGAGGTTTGTTTATGAGAAATTATTTTAAATCTGAAATTGTTTAGTTGCTAGCAAACTGAGTTATAATAAGTATTTATTTACAAATTTTTACATACATTTCTAGTTCATGATTTCACTGATTCTTCATTTCCAAATAAAGGAATTAATATACTGTAACTGTAGAGAGTTTCTTGACTTTATCTTTTTCCTTTTCTAACAAAATCAATCTGGAATTAGAGAATTTGTTATCACCAGGACAAATTTTCAGGTACCACTAAATGCAGGAGTGAAACAGATCATTTGGGCAGAGGTCCCTGAAACAAAGTAAAGCAGCTGCTGCCCTGTCAATATAAAACATCTTACAAATGCATAAATGTGTGAAGTATGTTCACTGGAACATTTTTGACATGATTTTGGCTCAACATACTGTGTATACCTTTCCCTAAATGCTATATATAAACTCTTGTTTAATATCCACAGAATTGTATATTATTTCCAAAAAACATAAATTAAAGAGACAATATTTCTCTGTCGTTGAATTTTTATGTCCTGAAATAAAAATTCAAAGTTAAAATCATTTCCCAATTGCAGCACCAAAAAGAAAACGTCACAGAAAATATACATACATGTATATTTTAAAAGTCAATTGAATGCTGTATGTTGCAGTGGCAGAAAAGAATTAATCACTTTTGTAGCAACTGAGACAACTTGGTGTCCAGTTTTCAGCAGTTGTAGAAGGTGAGGGAAATCTGGCTGTTATTTCTCTTAAATGATTAATTGAGCGGCATTGCCAGCATCACATCCAGCGCGCAACGCTTTCTGAAGAAGGTTTGAAATTCACTTTTTCCTGCAGCAAAACTCTATCATTGAATAATTTATCCCCTTCTCTCCAAGCTTCAGTTTGCTCATTCAAAACAGAAAAATGCTCTCATCATCCAGGATTTTCCACCCGGTAATCTCCTTCTTCCAAAGACGTTGACTGAGTCACAGCTATCCCCAGAGAAATCCAGACAAATCCCCAAAGTACGAGGCAGCCTGCAAGTGGCCAGTACTCCAAGGGGCAGGGTGAGGATGGGAATTTGGATCGGGATCCCAATAACCCGGAGCAGAGCACACTAGCAAACCTTTTGCAAGGTGTGCACTCCGTGCCTGGCAGAGGGGGCCAGCACTGCTCACATCTGTCATGATGAGAGTCCCCTGACTCATACTGTCACTTCTAGCTCGGCTTTGACCAGAGTTTAGTGCTATCACCTAAGCCATGAGCATCTTCGTCCTACCAGTGTTTCCAGTGGGTTTGCTCATGGGAGGAAAATGGCTGGTGGGGGTCAAGGGGAGCTTGGTGAGAGGATGTCAGGTCCCGCTGGCTCCCTGCCCTATGCCGGGCGATGGAGCCATAACCTTTGCCTGACAGCTGCTCTTGGCCGTGTCCAAAAAGCTGCTGCTCTGAGGCCTGCTGGCAATACGTGCTCCTGGCTGGGACCGGGGGCTCCATCCATCCCATGCTGTGCTCCCCTTCTGCTGCTGCCACTGGGCCGGGTCTCTCGGGCTGCCCACCACTTGCCCCTGACAGAGCATAAATAATGCATTATTTACATAGGGGAAAAATTGTTTGCATGCTGCATGCCAGATTTTATTTGTTTACCTTTCCAGACTTAAGCTGAGCTTTAAGGGTTCGTTTCACTCATCCCTAGGAAGCCTTGTCAGAAAAGTAGGAATATATACAGCGTGGGTAATCAGAGGAAAGAAATGTAAATTTTGCTTGGCATTTTTTATGTTCTAAAGATCTTAATGTTTTACAAAGTGCTAAGTTACATACTATTAGTTTTTGTATGTCATACTATTAATTTTTATATTATCTACATACTGGTGAATAAGTCTATATCCAAAAACTATTTCTGATTCCACTGTTATTTTTCTAGTATGATGTTTTTTCAGTCAGGAAGAAAGCCACTACAGTAAACCATTATCATCAATAAGCTGAATCAATACATTTCCAAGTCTGATTTCAGAACCTGTAGTTCCCATTGCAATTTTTGTGGATGTTTTGGTACAAATCCCACTTGCAGAAACAGCAGCACAAATTGCGAGAGCCAGAATGTGTGTCTGGATTCATCCTGTGGGTTTGGTTTCGGTGCTTACTCCCAAGCCACGGCTGGGACATGGAAGAGTGACATTTGCCATGGTGAGTAGCATGCTGGAGAATCAGCACCTTCACCTGAGCAAAAATGTAGCCTTACCTAGGTGGAAACAAAGACATGAAACCCTTAATTCAAACAATAACTGGCTTTTTCAATCAGGCCACACAATTACATTTGTGATTTATTTTGATACAGTTGCAAAGTTCTCCTGTCATTTATTGGTTGTGAAACATTCGAAAATGCACAGAATGAGAAAGATACTGAAAATTGCTTGCAGCTAGTAGAAATACAGTTTCATTCTGTATTGGTATGGGATGTGTGTGTCATTCAGTGCCAATGGAAAATTTTATATCTTTTTCTTTTATGCTTACTGTTAAGAAAAGTCAGACAAGAGACGTTACTCACAAAGTCTCATCAGCTCATACAGTCATGAAAAGCAAGATGACAGCAATTAAACCAGGTTGATGCTGTAAGTCTCCTTCTGCTCGCTGTATGAACAGCCAGCCAGCAAAGTCATTCCTGGACATTAGGTGCTCCAGAGGGTGAATCTGGGGAAGGACAGCTACACCAGAAATGTCTTGTTTAAGGAAATGAAACAAAATGAACAAACAAACAAAATTAAATCCTTCCGAAGCCCTCCCAAAATAAGAAAGTAAAATTACTCTGAAAGTCACCTTCAACAACTTGGAAAGAACCTGAACAAAGCTGAAATCCTCTGCCAACCTCATTTGGTTAGCATTTATTTACCTTGACGTTTATACCTTGACATTTATTTGAGAGCAGGATTTAAAATGCATTTCTATATAGCAGCCTCCAGACAAACTGCAGCCTTTATTGTTCTCAGTGCAGTAGGAAGAGTTGATGGCAATCTCTACCCATTCATAGAAAATAACATGGTTAAGATTTTATTTTTTTCCTTAAGAATTTGAGAATTATTTTTTCCTTTAAGAATCAGCTTTCTTCACAGCAGGGAATATGCTATATGCTGGAAGCATTTGCAAATTAATTTCTTAGTTTCCATAATATTTAGAATTGTACATTTTATTCTATACAGTCAGCTATTAATAGTAAAAAGTAACTAAAAGTTCTTAGTGTGAGCAGAAGGCTAAAACTAATAAGACAACAGAAATCCCAAACAGTTATGAAAGAAAAAAGAGTGGGCAGGGCATCAAGGAAAGAGTTAAAGGATGTATGGTTTCTACCTTGTACCCAAAGGAATGAGATAAATTCTGATTTTTGAAGATTGCCTAAATATCTATGAAGGTTTCTCCATTCTTTTCTTAAGGTTTACTTTTATAGAAAAATTTCCTTTAAAGGAAAAGGGCTTGCTGCAGAAATTACAGGGTGAAAGCAGATAGCCCATGTTATGTGGCAGGTCACATTCTGTGATTGTCGTGGCCCTTTCTGCTGCTAAAATAAAGCAGCCAAATATTCTCAGATTTAGCAAGCAGTTCATGAAGTGCTTTGACAGCCTTATGTAGAAAAAGCTGTAATTAGGATTATCTGATATTGTCTTAACAGGGATGGATAGTGATACAGCCACATCTATACTGAGCCAACAGTGTGTATCACACAAATCAGCATTAATGAGGGTCCTCGGGCTTCCTTCGCCCTTTGCCTTCTCAGTCCCCAGCATTTCTCCTTCTCATCCGGAAATTGTCCCTGAAAAATTCAAGGCCAAGGGGAACTATGTCCTAACTGAAAACAAAGCCCCATTGAGTAAGAGGGATCACTACATTTTACTCAATTAGAGTCTATGTTTGACACTGTGAGCCATAATTTATCTGGGAAAAACGTGCCTGTAGTTACATAGCAGCTCTTCAAACCAACCTGCATCCTTGGGGAATGAATTTTGTTCTTGCATTCCTTTGAATCTGTATCTAGTGAACATTGCTGATGGCAGGAAGGAGGAGTTGGGGGATTGTAGCTCTTTTCGTTTGTCTCAATGTTGTCTGCCCTAAATATTGCTGCCTATGTGATGGCTTTGAGGCCGCTAACTGAGCAGGAGAACAGAGCATAACAGTAACTGTTAATGAGCTGACTTCTCAGTGTCTGTGGGCAATAAGGTCAATTTAACAGAAAAAAGGGGATCATCAAAACATTCCATAACACCTAAATATAGATTTGCTACTTGAGTTCAGTTCTTCGTCAAAGCACCACTTTGTTAATTCACCACTTAATCCTTTGTCTGATGGAGGTCTTCAGGACCTCTTCTGAAGTTATTACTTTCTCTGACCCTGCTCTTTAAAGTATTTTACACTCCTAAGTCTCTAAAAAGAACACTTACGATATCTGCCGCTTTTCTATCAATATTCTGTCTCTGTGGTTCCTTGGAACTGGACACCTTTGCGCATTTGGCCTTAATACCAGTTCTATCAGTCACAGAGGGACACCCACGCCTGACATGGGCTTACAGTTCATGCAGCGACACCTCTAGAAGATGAGCTGTCAAGCTCCTTGGTGCCTGAGGGATATCACCTATGCCGCCAGTACAGGAGCTGAATATATAGGTGTTCATTGTTAGCAGCTGAATTAAAGGCACTCCACCAGTTAAATGACAACATGTGGACAGAAGTTTTGGGATCAGTACAGAAGAAAATTTCATCCTCAAGATCCTGGTAAATGGCATAGTAAGTGTGCACAGTTACTGGGGGGTGGGGGTGGGGTATGAAAAGCTACATTTTTGCTTTGTAAAGAAATTTTAACATCTTCAATGTCTTTAAAAGTGCAACTATATCTTAGAAAAACTACAGCTTGAATTCAGTCATGAACAGTCACATTTGTCAGTTTTTTGCTAATATAAAACTCTTCATAAGTGTGTTCGTTTCCAGTATGGGACAAAGATCAGAGGCTAAGGTTATATTTAGGTGGCAGAGAGCAAAAGAAGATTAACCATTTCTTAACTTGTCACACATATGGCACGAAGGCTTAGAAAGCTCTTTACCACATCACTGTTTTTGTTTTCATCTCACATTCATTCATTCTTTTTTATTTTTCCTCTAACTACTTTTTTTAGATGAGGGTGATATTCTACGATGTAGCCTACACATTGCTCCCATTGATGTCCTACTTATCAGGAAGGGACAGTGCATTTAAGAGTTAAACATTGGAGCTAACTGTTATTCACATATCCTTCCTGCATGTTGGCTACCTCCACACCCATACATAATTTTCCCCTTCCCTGTGCCTTTTCCCCTCCTTCTTCCTTTCTCCCCAGTTTTCCTCTTTGATTCCCTTTACTGTCCCATTTACCAGTTCTCTCTGGCTCACTCTCAGACTTGTTTTGTGTCAGTGAATAGTGAAAAAACATTTTCTCTACACCGTTGCCTTCACAGAGCCCTTCACCGTTACTGTCCACTTGGAGGAAAAAGAGACTTTTGGTGGAAGAAGCTGCCAAGCCACTGTAACCAAACCAGCACTCAGCCCACAGGGCCACTACCTTTTATCGGGGCAGATTCAGGCTTATATTTTAATAAAGTACTTTACTTTGGAGGATTTGAAGTTTTGCTGGACTGGGTGTTCTGGGAGGTCAAGAAGCTTTGGTTTAGCAGGGAGAGACTCACAAAGCATATTCACACAACCTCGTCATGCTCCTTGGGGCTGGCTAGAGTAACTGGGAATTATCTCCATGTGCTCTAGCTACCATGGCAATTATTTCTTCACTGAGTGGTGGAGAATAGAGAGCTGTAATTTATACATCAACAGATCTGAGGATTTAAGTCATGGAGCTTAGAACAAGGGATGAACTGTTTTCATCAAGTATTTTTCACAAAAATATAGACAGCTGGAGCCACAGTAAAATATTGTGATCTTGTACTTGATGAATGTGTTCCTTCAAAAAGAAAGACAGAAAACCTCAAAACTTGGAAAAAATGAAAAGTTTTATTTAAATATAGTTTTACCACACCTGTATGCCTTTCCCTTTTTAATGAGTTAATGTTGCAAAATTTCTTATATTTCTTTTTAAAATCATCCTTTATATGGCATGTGGGGTGCCACTAGTGATAGAGCTGATGACAGAAATCACAAGTATGGCCTACTCAGAAAAAAAATGAGACAGCTTTATTCCTTGCAAAGGTCATGGCGACCACCAGCATCCCACCACTGCTATCCATGCAATATATTTATCTGCCTTTGCAAGGAAAGATTTCTCTTCCTGTTCTTCTCATTCATTACCAAGTACATCAGCTGTTGCTCATTGGCATCTTCTCCTGTGAATTCATATCACAAAAAGCAGCTTGAACACCCATTTCAGACTTCCTGTCCCAGCCAAACTTTACCTCCTTCACATGGAACACCCATCCTCTTCACCCCTTTCCCTTTCTTCCCCCAGACAACATCCTTCCCTGAACTGAATGAGCTCAAAACTTTGTTTTGCACCAATAGAAATAAAACTAGCTAATGTCCAGCAAAGAGAAAGAAACCCTAACAAGGGCTCACACTACCACAGGTGCTCTCTGTGCTCCATCAACCTGTGGGTCCCTGCTAGGATTCAGTCACAAGAGGCGAAAGGTCAATGGTTGGTTTGTGTGGATCGTTAGGGTCTGGACCTGAACTTCATAAGCCTATCAGTAAAAAAAAAAATTGTCCGAAGATGCCCTGTTTTCTTTTCCTGCCTATGAGTCTGCTGTGGTCTTGTTGGAAAAACCTCTGGACACGTGGCTCCTCAAGGGGACCCATCAGGTTTTAGTGGGCTGACAGTATTCGACTCCCCTGCTATGCAGCCTGACAAAGGCTGCCCGAGGTAGCGTGTCAGATGAAATGCTTGCCATAAGATGAACAGAAGATAAATGTGCCCTATCACTCCATTGTGTTTATTGATCACACATAGGTTCTGCTAGCTTGAAGACAAATAGCCCAGAAATCTAAGACAAAAACAATCTTTATATGTCTTTGTATATATGAAATATAGATTTGGAAACTTCATATATATAATGAAAACTCTACACAGGTTGGACAGTATTATTCCTAGTCTTGTGGATTGCTCTCATACTGTAAACAGCTGCGTCCCTTGCTGCATCTCTGAGAGTAAATCACGGAACGCTCGAGATGACTTCGTATTTTAACAATTCTCTTCTCCTATTGTATGGCTGGGAGGGACTTCCTACATTTCACGTAATCAACATGCATATTTGAGAGCTTCCCATAAAATTCTGCAGTAAACAGGATATGTTTGCGCTAAACAGATTTCATCCAGTCACAATTCACTATAAATTCAGCTAGCATCAACAAACTGTTATTTTCCCTCATGTTTCTCTAATATCTTTTTCCTGGTGTAGGAAAACAGGAGACAATTGCTACTATTTGTCCCCAGATTGAAGTAGTTAAGTAAAGCTAAAGACACTGTCTACCAATAATGATAGTACTCTGGGAGTCAACTACATTTTTTTTTCATTGTAAATGTAAAGTAGTAAATGGAATTACAATTGGAATCAATTGGATTCAGTCAGAGTAGTTCATAGGTATTGCAGAAAACTGAAACGGGGATAGGTTGTTAGAAGTTTACTACTTGAGATAAAAAGCAATTTCACAGAAGCTATGTTTACTGAAGTGTACTAATAGAGTACAGATAATACAGATTTTTAGCACATTATTTAAGTAATTGTCCCAAAGATTGACCATGCCACTGTTAGAAAGGAAAAATTAAAGGGGAATTTCCAATTTTACACGTGCTGAAATTCCTACCTGCTAGTTTTCAATGCTGAAGATAGGGATGATAACCTGATAAGGAAGCCATGAAAACATTAAAAAAATATCTTCACCCAACAGATTTAATGCTGTATAAGGGTGGGACATGGCAATAAGTCTCACTAGGCATTTATACAATGCAGATTAAAATATAGACTGTCCTGATTCATAAGCTGCTGAGTTGCAAGAAATACTTTCAGAAACAGTTTTTTTGGTTTCTAAGTAGTCTTACCAAGGGGTAAAAGAACAAACAAAGTAGTTGCTCAAAGACAAATGTCAACAGTAACTTGGGCACCAAACCGGCGCCACATTAAAATGGTTTGAGACTGGGATCAAGAGTTGGCAGAGCAATAAGAGGGTGACAAAATGGGTTGAATTATTTTAGAGGGAACCTAAACATTGTGTTAATGTTGACAGTTGACAATGAAAACACTGCTGGAAATTGAGTGTGAGACAGAGGTTTTCTCAATAGCCACAGGATGTCCTTGGAACAGAGTCTGCATCTCAATGAGCTAGATGCCACTCGCCGTACATTAGAAAGAAATTAGTTAGGGTTGAACGTAATTATAATGTCAGGGTAGTTTCTAGTCCGAGATCCATTGTTTCAGTTAGGAACCATGTCATACTGAGGAAAAATTAGCTTGCTTACAAATGTACAGCAGATCATTTCCAGACCAAACATGATGCTACTCTCCACCTTTCTTCTTCCTCCCACTGTTTCTTTTTGTTTAAAGCACAGCTATAAAGACTCACTTCTCATCTCAGCTGCTTTTGTCAGGACAGTTAATGAGCTGGGGCGGGATGAGAAAAAAACACAGTGGAAATGGGGTCATGGAGAGGTTAAACTTCATGAATTTATTAATTGGGATTCAGCTCATGCCCTCCTGAAATGAGATGTCATCATTAAATTTGTGGATGACACTGTTGCACAACGATGCTTTGTGACAGGCTGTTAGCAAGACATGAAGGAAATAGGTTTCGTTTAGACTTTAATACATCACTGTGATAAGAAAACAAGCCCAAATTGAACAAACAATGTCAGAAAAGTCCTGAAAACAATCTATCTAAGATGTTTGTAAGGGAGAAATGCACCAATTTCATTAAAAAAAAATAAAAAAAGCAAGCATCTTGACATTCTTTTCTTTTCTACTTTTCTGGGATTACAGTAGTGAGACATGAATAGCACAAGTATCTTGGAAATAGAAACATTGTTTATTTCATCCTAGTACTTTTGATATAGCAGAAATGTTGGCTGGGTGTTTAACAGGAGCAAAGAACCTAATTGTTTGAAATGGAGAAAAAGCAGAGTTACAATCAATTGTGATGGCGTCTGAAAGGTACAGACTAATTGGAGGTGTGGCCCGGAGCTGAGCTAGCCTGTTTCAGTGCATGGGCTCACAGCAATGGAAGGTGACACAAAGGGCCATCCTTTCCCCTCACCCAAGGCAGAAATCAGCCATATCTGGGTTGGTCCTGACAGGTGCTGGTCTTGCTTCATCATAAAGCCTCATCATCCTCTCCCAAAGATCTGGTGTAGTGCAATATTATCCTCTACTATAAGATGTTTTTCAAGTGGCTAAATGAAATCTTGCTTGTTATAACCTTGCCAAGACTTCATGTCTTTATCCATAATAAACCCTTTCCTCTTTGCCCTCTGTATATTTAAAAACTGTCGTCTTATCCTACCCTCAGTTTTCTGTCCCTTTAACTTGCAACACCTCTCCTCTCAGACACATTTCGGGGTCTATCCTGGCTCCTGTTCCCCTATGGATTTCCCCTTGGCTCCCACCTATCTCAAAGCCACTATCTCAAAGCCACTGCTCCAGGCAAAGTGGTTTCTTGCTGAGACCTCACCAGAGGAGAGGAAAGATTACCTGTCTCATAGCCTATACACCTATTTATGCAACCCAGAATAGTGTTTGCAACTCTTGAAACAACATGCTATCTACCTTCTGGTTCACCAACATGAACCATTTCAAACATGAACACCGCTGCCCACCAGTGTATTCCTGACTTGCATTTTCACGGTTGGCTGCTAGCTTGCTTAAGTGGGTTAACTACCACTTGTCCCTGTCAAACATCCCCTTCTTCTCTGCAAACCATACCTGCACTTTGGGAAGAAAATTTTGAATTTGAATCCCATTGCCTAAAACACCTCCAGTCCTTCCCAGCTCAGTGCGGTCTGCAAGTCTAATAGGCCTACTCTCTATTCATATATCCAGCTTACTATAACTGGATGTCTCAGTTATGAATGGTATTTTTCCAACCATCCTTGAAGGCTGCCTTTTTTTACAGAATTTATGGGACTCTGAAGCTAAACGAGTTGCCCACAGAAAGGTTGCTGGCTCATCGGTGAGATTTACAGCCTGCTAACTACTCCGTAATAAGGTAAATACAGAACTGCTGCACCATCAAGGAGCCCGCCACAGAAGAAAATTGACAGCAGTTTCTGTTCTTTTCCCAAGCCCCTTTTCTCCTGATGTGAAAAAAACCAAAACCAAACAAACCCAACTTGGTCTGTGATTTAAAAAGAGAGTTAAGTTTTAATAAAATTAAAACTTTCCATTTTAAGCTAAATCTTGAGCTTCTAGGGCTACGCATTAAATGAGATTAAAGGAAGTCAGGTCTGAATAAATACTGTGGAACGCTAAACAGGATTTCTATCAAACAATAACAAAATGCCCTACAGAAGAAAGCCTGCTTGCTCATTATTCTCCAATGCTGTGTAATTACCCTCCATTTTATTGTAACTCCCCGATTTGGAACAGCCTTGATTTTACAACTGAGAAAACAACATATAGAAGACAAAGTCCCATGAGTTACCAATTTTATTGGCAAGGAAGGAAAGTATGCACATGTCCAGTAGACAAACTAAGTTGTAAATTAATTTTACTGTAATTGAAATTTCCTGGAAAAAAAATCTTATCATTTTCTAGCAGAACCAATGGCTTTTCCTCTGCTCTGCATTGGCTATGTCTCTGCTTCCATTTTGCATTGCTCTGGAATAGATTGACTTTCTGGATAGCCCTTGTCACCACATTTCATTGTGTCACAAGAATTTTTATAATCCTAAACTTTCACAGACATTGCTGTACACCTACTGCTGGATCATTTATCTTCTAACCAGCTACCCAGGGAAAGCTACAGACTGTAAACAAATTCTTCTTTTCTCTTCTTAGAGTCAAAACATAAATCTTGATATGACGAAAAAAATCATATTTCTCTGTGATATTAGCTACTAAGTGATAATGTATTTAAATGCAAGACACTTTTTAATCAGAGCCCATATTAGCAGAGCTCCAACACTGAGAAGTACAAAGTACCTGAAGGACCACTCCTGCCTTTGGAAAAAGCACCTCACACATTGAAAAGAAGCTATTTTTCTCTCATCTCAGTACATTTACTGACTATAACTGCATAACCTTAAGTAAGACAGCCACAAAATGCAGGTTCTTTTAGTAGTACTTTGGCTTAGGTTACTTTTTCAGAATACTGTATGAGCTGGGTTTTTTTTAGGCTCAAGTAAACAGATCAAAAAATTTGATGCAGAGAGGCAGAAGTAAAAACTGACCTAGAAAATATCACACAAATGGAACTGTAAACAGTGATCTTAGTAAAAACCTGGAGGAAAATGCCAGCCAGAATTACACATTACCCTGAAAACAACAAAGCGAATATTTTTTCCTAGAGCTACTGAAGTGTCTATTCCGGGTCTACAGGAATATGGTGTGTTTTATATTCCAAGTGTCCTCAGTTCACTCGCTTCAGTCCTGAACTTGAAACATTCAACCTGCAATTTGTTCCATATAGGTGGACAAGTGCAAGGAACAGAATTATGCTGATTGTGACAAATTAGTTCATTTGCTCGCAATTGCTGTCGAATATTACTTGGACACTGAGGCTGTTGGAAATTGGAACAGGAAAGATTTTTCCAAGTAAATGGCAAAAACTTGCAGACATAAGCATGCAAAAGCTCAACTGCAGGGTGTTAGTAGGAGACAAACTGCTCTCCAAAATACTGAAAACAGCTAGGGCAAGGAAAGGTTGTGTGTCAAAGAAGAACATTTGGGGGAAAGTTAAGGCTGAGATTCTCCTGGAAGACCTAGTTCTGCCAAGGGCTCTGTTTGAAGTGGGCAGCTGGTAAGTGCTTGAAATGAGGTACAGAAATGTCATAAAATCACTTCTTTTTTTTGAATAATGGCACTTTTCCCACAAAAATTACAAGATTTTTAATGCAGCAGGAGCTCCTGCAAACCACAGCAAGCCAAAAATCAGCAAAACCCATATGATGCTTCCTCTGAGAAAGGCAAGATATGGCTTTTCATAACCTTGTCGCCATCATCCGGTCTCTCTGAAAGCATTGCTTGTTTCTTTTGCATTTGAAACCCTATTTTCATTCCAGGCAGAGCCTGTACGGACAGAACGAAGGTAGCTGAGCTACGTGGCCATGGTGTGATGTCAAGGTGCTGCTTTCTGTTCAGCTGCTTGATTGTTCGGTCTCTCACTGCTGTGCACTGATGTTAGGTACAGAACACGTACATCGATCGTTAAGTGTTTCACAGTGATGACTTTCATACATCGGTAGAAATTACCTGTGCATTAAAGCTCCTGACCCAAATTCATAATCCTGATCTGAGTTTCCTCCAAGAGGAAAAAAATGTTTGCATGATAAAGATATGCCTGACCTCAGATCTTAATTTGGAGAGACAAGAATCAGAAGGCAGGGCTCTGGGATGACAAGAACTAGCTTATATTCTCATTTCTGGCAACAGCTCACTCTGTGACCTGAGGGAGTTGTTCGTCCCTGTGTACCTTGCTTTCTCCATGTAAACAGATGTAATAATGCTTACCCTCGCAAAGGTAATTTGAAATCTACCACCAAAGGTGGCTATACACTTTTATAACTGCCTGGGAAGTTTGTGGGTTTTTTCCTAGAGAAGAACCAGGATATGCAGCTTCTACCTAGTTTTGCGATGTTTACATGTGGCTGTCTGAATCAGCCCATTGCTAATACAAATCTCACAAGGTCTTTGGGAACTTCCATATATTTATTGCCCTTCAGTGTGCACTATAATTAAGCTGCAAATACAGGAAAAAGCTCCTGTTTGGAGCCTCTGCCGCTGTCTCTCTGTTACAGTGAATTTCTACACCAGTTGCCCTGTTGCAGCATAGCAGACATGCTGGGGAAGGAGGCGGAGGGAAAGAGATCTGAGCAAAGACACAATTTCTTACAGCCCTGCTACATCTCTCTTGGAACTGGGCCCCTTGGGGCAGACGCTTGTCTCCATGCCCAGCTCTCCTAAAGGGAGCCCAAGATCCTTGTGGGCTGCATGGTGCCTCTTCACGATGCCACCTGCGTACAGGCTTACTGTCACCGCTACCTGCTCTTCAGCTCAGCCTTGCTCTCTACTGCATGAACCTGACCTTTTTATCTCAGAGGAAACCCCACACATATTTATCCAGGGGAATATTATTCACCTAGCAGAGAAGTGGGCTGATGTCTGTGGCAGCCCTTTGTGGGTTGGCTGCTGGTGGCGGTTTCTTTCTCAGCTGCTGCAGTGTGTTAGTACAGCTAGTCCGTCTGAGTCACTAACCCCAGGCTGGATATACAGGATGCAAACCCTTCATTACAGGAACTTTGTCAGCTAGATGCACGGTCTTTCTTCTTTCTCAAACTTTGAAGTGGTTTTGCGGTCATGCAGAAGCTCTTTAGTCAGCACAGCTTCCCTGCCAGGCAGCAAAGTAGTTATTGGGATCAGGGATAGAGTGTCAAGAAAGAGAGAAATTGCACTTTTGCATTCATTTGGAAATTATATGTTCATCCTTTTGTATTCCTGCAAGGTGGGAAGCATCTCAAAACTCACTTAGAAGAGCCACCATCTTCAGTGCTTCCCATCTTGAAGTTTGAGTGCTGCACTGACCCCAGCACCTGTGCCCGTGCTGTAAGGCAGAGCCGAGTCAACGAGCAGCAGCTGGGGGTACGGTTTGCCAGCACACACGGCAGAGGCTGCTCCCACGTTGCCTGCCCCCTTCTCCGCAATAGAGAAGATCCCATGCTCCCGTTTCCCAGGCCCTAAAACTGGTCCTGCCTGTGGAAAACACTTCTTCCTAAGTCTCGTTAAATTAAGGACCCCACTGCTTCCCATTTGAGGGCTATCTGACAACGCAAGCAAATAGGACAGACTCTGCAAAGGCTCTTCTACATACAGACAGTTCTATCAAAGTCACAAGGCATATGCAGATTAGGAAAAAGTAAAAAAGCCTGCCTGGAAAAGCATTTTACTTACCCTAAACACCCATGAATTTAGAGCAGTCATTTCAGGGGATCCATTTCACAGACCTTCTTATTCAGTCTCAACCTTTTGTCTACCTCTTATATTGAGATAGATCCCTTCTTTCTGAATTTGCAGTGCCTTTCATGAAAGAGGGCACAGTCACTTCAAGCCCCTTCAAGAGATCCAGACCTTGGTTGCTGGGGAGAAAAAAAGAAGAAAATAAAAAGGGAAAATCTTTCTTGGGTAAATGTGTTGAGCAATACTGGTGTATTTGAGTATGTGGTCTTCCAGATTCATAACTCTTGATGTCAAACTCTAGTTCACTTTTGTAAATGTTTGTGAGAAGTCTAGTCCAGCAAGAAGAGAGAAAAAAAACAAGGAAAGCAATATAGCTGCCCAATCAAAATACTGCTTGCAGAGCAACATGGAGCTTTTAATTTGAGGAAAGTCTCCAATTTTCTGGCTCTTTATCTAATCACCAGGTACCACCTCTATCTATAAAATTAGTACTTATTTGTATTATTGTATTACTTAAGGATTGACTTATGGACCAGAAATGCTACGTAGCTCCTTAGCAAGTACGTGCAGAACCACAGAGTTTGTTGGTGCTGCAAAGAGCTGATCTTAAAGGCTCAGAGAAAAAAGATGAACATGCAAAAACTTTATTCCCAATCTAATTCTCCTTTAACTCAATCATTTTTCTAGTTTCAAATGTTCAGGAAATAGTCTCTTGTTTTATGTAGCTGAGTAGTTGGTGTTTCTGCCACTTTATAATCTGTGATTCGATGTAGATTTATATATGGGAAAGCTGTACTTTGCCTTTGTGTGGTCTACATGGACAAAAGCTTTGAGTAGATTCATTTGCCTCCAGAAGATTGCATTGGTCTAACAAGTATACACTGAGAAGAAGGTCATTCCACCTGATTTTCAGGACAGTCAGATTTTTACACATTTTTTCCTTCTCAGTTTGGCTTTTCTCTCCTTTTTTTTTTTTTTTTTCTGTTCCCCCTCAGTTCATCAGCCTTTCCCTTTCCCTCCTCTCTTCTTGTCCTTCCCCAGTACATGCTATCCTCTCAGGTTTTCCTATTTGATGGCTGAAATATAACAGGGAGCAGCTGCTTTTACTGCTACTTCTGACAGTACATGTATAAGTAAAAGGGTGATGAGGCTTCAAATAACAGCCATGAGTGTCTGTAAGTTGGTCTTTCTTTTTTTTCTCTTCTGTTGATTTGGAATTAAAATGAAATCAGACAGCCCAGTGCCTCACCTGCGATACACTAAGTCCCATGCTCAGCAAGGGCCCAACGCTGCCGGCCTGCAAGGATACATCATTTATTACAGAGCTGCACAAGAAGTGTTGTGTCCTGAGGGTGGGACAAGACCTGACCAGGGTCCGGCTCCCTGTCCAAGCAGAGAGGGGTCTGCTCCCGTCTCACTGGCACTCTCCCAGCAGCTGCAGTGCCATCTGGTTCACACTACCCTCTTTGTTAGAGTTATAAATAAAACCTCTGCCAAAAAGCAGATAGGAGTCACAATTAGGTTTTCAACACCAGAGGCCGGCAGGTACAATAGGCTGCTGTGCTGTTCGATACCTGCGTGATACTGAGCAGAGCCGTGGCGGGACAGCTGGCGAGATATTGCTCACCAGGTCCAAAAGTTTAAGTCTTCTTCATCTTGGAAGTCCTTTTGTGAGATATATGTCTTCTTAGCAATATTGCTTCTTCTGCTATGAAACCTAATTATTATTACTCCTGATCCTCTGATTTGAATGGATTTGCACTAAAGAATATAATCCCTTAAAGTTTTAAAGCACTAAACAAGCTAAAAGACAAGAAAACTTCCTAAACAGATGACTATGTCATCCACTGAATGTTTTTTCCTGCCGTACAAAAGAACATAGTGGTTGTTAAAATTCAGCGTCCAGGAGGTTAAAGCCTTCTGCTTGCCAACTGGAAGAGGCGGCAGCCTGGAAAGTCTCTCACACAGCTCCACCAGTGCTCTTGGACTTCAGCAAGAAGAGGGCACCTCTGAACATGGCAAAGCTAGTTGACAAGATGACCCAGCATGGCTATAGCTGTCTTTGAACTCATTCCAGTGGGAAGGCTTGGTTCAGTGTTAGCTCTGCTTTAAACAGGTGATTTCAGCAACATCACTTCGCTAGTTTTGTTTTAAATCTGTCTCTCAGCAGCTACCATCGTTTCCCCCTGTGCCACAGACAGGATATTCAAACCCGGGGATGCAGCACGTAAGGGGGGTGCTTTTGAGCATCGACCTGGGCCCCTGCCCAGGTACCGCTCTGCCTTCCCTTGTCCCAGGGGCACAAACCTTTGGTCGCCCTGCCCAGCTGACCTCCGTGCAGAGGCACCGCGTGAGAACTGCCCCCATGGCCCAGCTGGGATTTGCCTCTGACGGGCAAATGCTTCTGGGGTTCACAGCATCTCTGCCCCTGCGGCTGATCTTCGTATTGCAGCCAGCCGCTCAGCGGTGGCTGTCCCGGCACAGCTGCAAGGAGTTATTTCATATGAAACTGCAGTTTGGAAATGCTCTCCTTCAAACAGTACTTTGAATTGTAAATAATGTCACTTGTCTTTATATAAAAGATGACACTCAGTTAATGGGATGGCAAAGTTCATACACTACCCTATAATTAAAAAACAAGGGGAAAGACAGACCACTTAAAAGGGTTTCCCGCTGTGACGAATTCTGTGGATAATAACATTTTCGCACTGCTGTGAAAAGCTACTACGTTGGCTGTAAATTCTCCAGGAAGGGTAATGAGGAGTATAGTTAGCCTTTCATTTGTTTTGTAGTCTGATGCCCAATTTTTTCTGAAAATAAAAGCACAATGCTTGCATCGCTTGGTCAGTTGATCCAAAATATATCTTACAGAAACAGCTTTGCTTCCCCTCCAGTGCCTAATTTCAGTTGTCTAATTAAAGCAATATCATTTGCATTTCTGAGTTATATGACTTTTGGTCTGCACAAATAAATACCAGGTCCATGATTTAATTCTAGTCTTTTTTTCTCTAGTGGTGCAATTTTCATATCTTTCTGTAGATTGGCTTTAATTTATTTTACTTTTTTATATTCTTTTTATTTTTACTTGAATGTCTCAAACACTCCCATACCCTCATTCCACCCTAAATATTTGTGGCAGGCACAAACTTCTTTCCCCATCTGCCAGCGGTCTCTTAGCACAAAACCCTAGGTGAAGCCCACTTCACAGTAGATAGCATTTCAAATCTTAATGGGCTAAATTTCTTTTGCACCTTTGTTAACCTCAGAATATAGCAAGTTCACAGCTTTTTTTTTTTTTTTTGTCTAAAGTATAATGAAAGAGACCCCTCCTCCCATCCTCCCATTTCCTCCTGAGATTAATTGAAATGCAGCCCTCTAAACTTCCACTAATTTGTTTTGAAGCCAGCTATTTCCTCAAACAGTTGCAGAAGAAGAAAGTTGTTGATAGGAGCTGCAAATTTTTTTTCTGTTCCATTGCTACATGCCACTTAAATCCCTGGCTGTGCTCCCGTATCTCTTGACACATGGATAAGGCTCTGAGCTACCATGGATAAAAAACACAAGGCTCAAACACACATTCAGTTGACCTGCGAGAGGCTTGGTTTGCTTTCTGCTGAACAGTTTGGTAACCGGCTGTGAATGCAGCAGCAGAGAGGAGGAGGGTTTTTAGCATTTAAGGTTATCATTTCACATGCCACTTCAGGGGTCAGATTTTTCCAGCCTTTCCCAGCCTGAGCACTTCGAAAGCACGCAGCTGCTGAGCCAATGCTTGCAGAGCCTGGTGCAGTGGCATCCGTGTGCGAGGCGGGCAGGATGGAGGGCTCTGGTTCAACTTGCAAAAAAACCCAATTACAAGACACATTTATTTGAGCACTGGAATTTAAGGCAGCATAGGGAATAATTTTACCAAGTCATTGACTGGGAGATTAAAACTTGCTTTTAATATGTGCATGGTAGCACCAGCAAAAGTTATTCTCCTCCTGAAGGCTACACATGACTGGGTTGTTCAGACAAAGCTCTTGATCCTTTTTTTTGTCACTGCAGTTAGCTTGATTTCATCTGAGTCATTCTCATTCTTCACATGACATGCTCTGCATATGCTTGCTGCCAAATTGACATCCTAAGTTGGTTGTGTCAAAACCTTCTGTACAATTATTTTCTTTTCCTTCTCAAATGCAGATGTTTTCTTTCTGGGACTGAATCCCAGTTTCCTTCTGTTTTTTGTTGTCCTTAGTTTTCAGCTTGTTTGGGGCAGGGGGTTTTCACAGTCCTGTTGGTGCTGGGGGAACCTGAGCTGCAATTGATCTAGTACTTGACTGATGTACTGTGTTTCTGTTTCAGCAGCTTTCTACACAGCCGACCATAAAATTAAACCTACATTTCTAAAACCTTTCAGAGATCTGTAAAAATTGCCCATTATGCCCATTTATTTGCTGTATGGGTTTTTTATTTTACTTATTTTTTTTATGCTGGTCTAGTACTTTGCATCTCAATGTTCCCATTAGTAAAAGATAAAAGGGGCATCTAAGGGCCGCACAAGCAGGGAGACATGTAGTCACCAGGTTCTGAATCATGGGGTTTTTTTCCTGCTTTTGTTTCCACTGGCATTGGCAGTGTTCGTAGTCCAATAGTCTGCAAGAAAATGTCTTCAAAGTGCGATTCTGTTGCTGCTTGACTGCGTTTGTCTATGGGTTTTTTGGCTGCCACTGAAGCATTGACTTAAGAATCACTGAAAACTACCATCAATTTCTAATGAGTAAGACTTTACCAATCAGGTATTTAAACAAAGAACAACAAAACCCACTTTTCTCTCCACCCCAGCTGCTTTTGATCCCATTGAATACTGTCAAAAGGGTTAGAGTCATGCGTGAAGTTTGTCACTTCTCAGTTGCTGACAGTACCTACCTCAATGTACTACATGCTATGAATATTAAATGATTTTATTGAAATAAACCAAAATTTATTGAAGTATTGCCATCTGTTATGTAGCACTATTCTTCCCACCAGCAATTGGGAAAAACAAGACAAAGTGGCTGCATCTTGCCATTAGAATTTTTATTTCTGGGAAATACGAACATGAATAAAAGTAGTCACTATACCATATTCAGCCCATGTATTCCAGCACAAGTTTGCTACTAAAATACAACTTCCCACTTAAGGCTGGCTGTGCTTTTACATACATAAATATGTGAGAGGAATAAATTTTCTGTAGGCTTATAGTGATATAAAAACTTAATAGCAGACAAAACCAGCCTCCTTGTCTTCCAGCTTTCTAAAGGACACTCTTCATTATATGTGTGCCCTCTCTGTTTCTCAGCATGTTTTCATCAATACTGAAGGACCATGCATAAAGACTATTGCACATCATGGACCCATCCATGGGTCCACACAACAGGAGGTATAATGTCTCAGGGGTTCCTTCAGTATCCAAAAGACTCCTCGGGATTATATTTAGTGATGTACTGAAGACTTTTTCCGAGATCTCTTTTCCATAGAGGAGAATAATCAGACAAAATCATAGATTTCTTGGCAAAAATCAAGCCTGAGTATCAAAAATGTCTTTATCACTTACTGTGTAGAACGCTTATTGTAAAATAACCACCCCAAGCCTCACAGTACCACTATTTCATCATATGTTTTAGACCATTTTTCCAAGGCCCTTAAGTAAGAAAATGTACTCATCGGGAATGGCATCTCTGTGGTAAGATATTAAATGAAGTTATTTCTTGCTTTGTTTGTAACCTTCAAAACCATTACAAATTAGGGCATCATATTAAGTGGTGAAATGGAGAAGGTCCTTTTTAATTTAGTCTCTCTGCCTGATCCACACTAGAAAGCAGAGTTATTTTCTTAGGAAACCAATTCTTTGATAAGATCTGTCTGTACCCAACTATCTGATAAGCTGGGAACTAGAGATCCAATGTCACCTTTTATTTTATTTTCTTATTTACCTGTCAGTGGGGCAGGGATCTGGGGATACAGTCACTCCAAAGTGTTCAGAATATTTTCTTAGCCATAATTTATAAATTAAATCCCAACCCCCCTTTTTTTTCCTAAATCACAAATGAAATATGATTTTCTGAAAGGAAAAAAAAAAAAAGATTTAAAAAAGTTTAAAAGGTTTAAAAGCTGTAAATCATATCTCCTAGGGATATCTCTTGGCATTTGTAGTCCAAATCATAAGGCTTTGCCATTACTATTCAGAGGCCACCTGTGTTGTACTGGCCTAGCATTTTGACTAGATGAGTAATAAATCAGTTAGATTGTTAAAATATTAACCAGGCTAACAAGCAGTTCTTAACTCCGTATAAATCAGTAGTTACCTTTTTTGCTTGTAACAAAATTTCATGTGAAACACCTTGGACTGGGATTTTGAGATGCACCTGTTCCCAGGCTTTGTGTTTTGAGCTGTCCACCTGACTGTATTTTAATGTTTAATGCTCTGTTTTGAAATTCAGGCTTGCTACTTCAAAAGAAAATGTCCTGGAAAGATGATTTAAATAAATAATGATCAGTCATTTATTATATTCAAGGGAGACTGCAACGTAATGTAGATTTTACCACCAATGAGTTTTATATAATGAAATTATTGTAATAGTAATGTAATTACAACAAAACCACAGCTTGGGGCTATTTATTTATTTTTGTTACTGTGTATGTATATAATGCAAGGCTTTCCACAGATCCTCTGTGTGGCTTTTTTATGCTCTAATTTGACCATATCTTGCTTTCCCTGATTAACGCACATTGATTTGCAATTCTGTCTATCATATTTAAGCTTTAACTTTACAAAGGTTGCCTAGCATCTCTGTGAGCATGCCCACTCCATGCCTTTTTATCAGACAAAATCATCACGAAGGAGGAATCACAGGAATCCCACTCTGGGTTCTGCTGGCCATTAAAGCTTGACCTGTGACTCTGTGGCATTCCTCACATCTCCTGTGCCGTCATTCCTTTGCTGCTACAGAAACTCCCAGTTATTGCTGGTAGCAATGGCCAGCTGCTTTGATCACCTGCCTTGCAGGGCACGCTTGCGATAGAGGAAAATTGTGTACAGTGTTCCAGCACAGCTACAAAAGCAAAACTCAGTGTTTTCCTCAACTTCTTCCTAAGTCAATAGTCCCTAAAATAAAAATATGAGATGTTAGGCATTATTTTGACTATTTCAGCATGGTGAGGAAGATGCTTAGCCGGTAGGATTGCTTTAGAAGCATGAGGACTGTGAGCAAAATGAGGATCTGCCTCATAACTTATTGCTGGGGATTCCCTGTACTGTGTTACTACTGCAGTTTAGTTGATCATGGGAAAGGTGACAATTATTTCTTTTTCCTTAAACACTGAAAATAAAAATCTTTATTTACATTCCTGAACTATCACCTTCTAGCGAATACATCAGCTTCAATTCAAAGGCTTATCCCCTAGCTTGCTCCTCAGCTTGTGTTAGGCTTTTCACATACTCATACTTTATACTTTTCATATCTTTTATATAGCTGCATGGATATTTACATAACCATATGATAATTTATTTTTTTCATATGCACTTTGTCTTCATTCTTTTTTTTTTTAAGTTGCTCTGGTACTTCATTTCATGAACACAATCTTATAAATGCTACTGAGAAATAAACCAAAACAAATTACATAAGGAACAGAGTATTAGTAGTGCCAAGATTTTCCTTTCTGTATTTCACATGCAAAGTTTTTCTTGTTAATTAAGAACAAACATGCACATAGCACAACTAGCTCCTACAACATGAAGTTCATTTCCTTGAAGCTAAATAAAGACCAAACAAAACTGGTTTTGTTACAATTCCAATCTTCAAAGGAGTTTATTTATTTCCTTTTATAGGTCTGGACAGCCTTGAGCTCTCTATGTTTAGATTAAATCAGCTCCAGAATCCTCCTGTCCCTCTTAGCTGTAAAGAATGCTGAAATGAGACTGATACCTCAGGATTAAAGCTGAAATCAGTGGGATTAAGTGGAAAGAGGTTGCCGCGAAGCAAGAGTAGCCCTGGCCTAGACTCCCATGGTCTGGAGCACCTGCAGGTCTCCAGCGCTGGGCAAATGGCTGGGAACAACACCATGGTTCCCTGTTTATTTACTGGAAGGGGTATGTGTTCAAAACACACTGACCAGTGTGTTAGAACACTTTAACACACATGAATGTTGGTGAATCTGTATGATGCATTCAATAACCTTTTTCATTTTCTCTTTCTTTGTCTTAAAACTGAGAACTGCATGTCCAAATTTGAAAATTTAAACTATTTTTGCCCACTACATTCTCATCCATAAAGGGTTTACATCCCCTGCAGATTACTAAAATACAAATCACAGCATCAAGTCTAAATTTTTGACTAACCACAAATATTCCTAATTTTTTCTTCACAGTATTCAGAAAAATTTGTTGAACCTGTAAGCTGCCCATGACAAAAGAAAATATTGTCACTTCTTTCCCTTGAAAACTTGGTTTTGTTTTGTTGATGGTGGACCTACATAGGAGAAATGAAGCCAGCCCAGGAGCGATGAATGCTGGATGTCTGGTGGAGCTGTGCTGGCGTAAGGGCACCGGAGGCAGCATAGGGAAGGGGGCTATATTCTAAGAGGTGACCTGCCATGTATTTCTTGCTTAAGCATGGCAAAGATATATTTGGGATACTTTGGCATGCAGAAACTTTGCCTCTAATAGGTCATGTGAGGACAGGCAATTGTGTAAAGGCTAGAATGAAGGAGTATGGGAAAAAGTATTTCAAAGCATGGTATCTTCCTGTTGTCTACTGGGATTGTTTAATCATTTTCAATATACATTTTAAAAGAGCACGGTATGTGCGAAGATCAGTTTTCATTGCAAGGTGTAGTCTGTATAGAATGTACTTCAGTTCAGACAGATGGTCTTTGAAACTTAATAGCTTTCATCCTCTGTCCTATAGCTCCTGGTTAGCACCAGAGCGCTCATTTCCATTACCACTAAAAGCTCAACTGCTCACCTAAAGCAGACCATCTGCCTAGACTGCTTGTTAACTAAATTTTCATGATTGGATAGAAAATGTTACTCAGAATAATGGTATTTAGAAAGCTCTTTATTACATTCTGGTTGTTTCTGTGCTGTCATTTGAAAGACTAGCTGAGATTGTCTTTGATGGATGAGCAGCGGTTTATAATGGAGGGTCTACCTTCCCTCTCAGGTTTGAAAATGCCAGTAGTGAAATCTTCCTGGAAGCCAGTGGAGCCACTGCAGATTTATATTAGAAAGGAAATTACAGTATAATACAATATTTCAATATAATATGATATTGCAATAGCCCCACATTACCACTGCTTATTCCTAGCATGTTGCTATTGTTGTTTATTCCAGCGAGGAGCAATCGTGTGGACCAAGGTGCTGCCTCGTCTCAGTTATGAAACACCCACTGTGAGATCTCCCTTGCCTAATCCTAGAGTTTTCCAGTCCACTCCCTGGCTTCCATCATTTTCCATGAAAAATTCCCCAGTAAAACTGAATTGTTGAATACTCATGGAAAACAATTGCTGTAGTATTGTAAGCAGGACTGAGAAAATTGCTATATCTTGGAGTGAACTCACTAAAAGAGGAATTTACACCTGTGGCCGTTGTCAGGACTGTCTATAGCGCTCAAGCTGACATGGTATATGTGCACCATATCTTGGCTCATCTGGGGAAAACCTACACTACACATGAAATAAATGCTTCATTGGGGGGCAAATGAAGACCTCACTGTCTACCCAGACCTGGTGCCAGCTGAGGGAAAAACTGCTGGTCTGGGGACTTGAGTTCTTGTTCTCCCCATGGCTGTGCTGGTTTGGGCAGGAAGATGTAATGGCAGCCCACATTTCCCCACCACGCAGCTCTCTAAAAGGCAGTGGACACAGCAAGGGAAGTTTTTGACATTGGACATCCCTGTCCTGCTCCCTCTCCCAGAAAGCACGAGGAAGCCAGTCCCCACCATTTCCCACCCGAGGTGCAGGCGAGTTTGCTGGCATGAACGCATGCAGCATTGCTACCATCAAGCCTTAAAACCACAGTTATAGTTCCCGGGTGGAGGCACAGGTGAATGCTGCATGGGGAGGGATGTCACCACAGCCTGCTGTCACACTGCACAGCCCACTGCCAGCGTCATTTCTGCTGACAAAGTTACACCAGCACTATGGTCGGTGCCAAAAATTATATGTTGACTTGGCTCTTGATTTATGTCTGACTAAGAATCAGGGACTGCTTCATGTTGCCCGATCTCCTTTAAGGCTCTGTACATCATCAGACACTTTCCATGATCTGATCCTGACCTTGCAAAGCCTCTGGGAAGTCCTGAGCTCAGTGTTACTTGGGCAGTCAAACACCAAGATCACAGTGGTCTCTCCTCGCCTTTTAATCAACAGGTCAATGAGACGGGTCATGTGAGTACTCAGATGGGTAAAAATAGCAATTTTGAGTATTTGAGCAACACTAATTCTCCTTCTGATATATTAGCTAGAGATTCTTAAAATTAGAAGAACAAGATCTCCTGAAAAAAATAAGCGTGGTTATGAAAATATGGTCTAAATACTGACATAGACTCAGTCTGCTCACTCATAGGAATATGCGCTTGCATGGATGTATACAAGCATATACAGCAGTATATATGCCCTCTGGCATGTATAGTAGCTGGTGTCTCATACCCTCGGCTGCTCGGAGAGACCCACCTTGGCGTTCCTGCAGTGGTTGCTAGTGCTGAACCAAAGTGTGAGCAACCACTACCTTCACACAAGGTGATGCTCAAAATTTTTTCCCTTGCCAGTAACAGGAAGAAAATAATCTAGTTTAAATAATTCCCTGATAGAACACAGGTCATGCACAATGACCTGCTGGCATACTTTCATTAAACTAAATAAATTAAAATAAATTGGATTGGTAGTAGTAAACAGAATGTAAAAGAATATTTATCAAGAAAATGATGATGAATTATTGTCTGAACTCTGGTTAGGAGGAAGAACCCCATGAAGAAGAAAATGTTAGTTTTATTTGAAATGGAGGTTGGCTGTAGATGTATTTTAATATTTTTGGAACTGGTTCTGGTAAACACAAGACTACGTGCATTCACTTATATTGGATAACTTTGCAATTGTTAAAATAAACGTTCCAATTAAAATAATATAAAGTACGGTGAAAACATGCTATACGTAAACTGTACATAAAGCCCAATAATATTTTTCCCCTCGTTGAAAGGAAACTATGGCTGCCATTGCTCTGTGATGAACACTGGCCGGAAGAAACAAAAAACTCACATCAGGACAGTGCCGTGTTGAGGGTGCTGCACTCAAAAGAACAGGAGGTTAATGAGATCCCTGATGATATTTCAGTACCTGAAAAGAACATAATACTCACGGAAAACTTTTTAAGTTATTTTAGAAAGTATGTTAAAAAGGGAGTAATTCTCTGCAGACTACACCAGTGTGCAAGGAATTCTGTTCTGCAAAAGCCAAAAGCCTTTTATTTTAATGAAAGTGATGCTTAATTTATATAGATAGAATAATTTTAAAAAATCTTTCATTTCCATTTATCATTATTATTGTCACAAGTAGCTGATCTTCTGTAGTATTGAAAAGCCAGTAAAAGGTGAACATCTCTACCAAGCTTGTCACTAATTTATATCATCATACTGGGCATATTTTGCAGGTTGTCTGCCTCTAATCTCTTCTTATAATTGCAGAAATAATTATACTTGCCCTCCTTTGAACAGTAGTTTCAGATCCAGAGGTGAAAGTACTATAAAAGCATTAAGTGTTATCTTACCAGTGGCAAGTATATTAAAAATTACTTCAAATCTTGCACGGAGAAAATGTTGCCAAACCTGAATGTAATTTTTATTGCATCCTTTTCATATTACACAGGCAATAATGTATCCATAATAAAACTGGAACACTACTCCCTTTTTTATTAGATATAATTTTGCAATTAGTTCCGCAGTATAGCTCAGGAGACAAATGAGACTGATAAAAGTATTTAGCTGTTTCATCTTCAGCATGCATGACAGTTCAAATATTACTAAACTGGATTTGCAACCATCCTCTGGGATTGCAGATTGGCCACGAGCTGCCAGTGCAGTGCACCTTCCCCGGAGAAGTCATTCTTGTTTTGCTCTGAGCTGCCCCACCACCATCACCACCCTGCCCCACTCTGGGGGCTGTGAAAGCCACATAACCCACCGGTGAAATGGGCTGCTTGTTTTTCTACTGCTGAAAAGCAGGAAAAGTCGGATGTGGATGGGAAACATTTCCAAAAGACAAAGTTAGTCACAAGGAAGGTTTGCAGCGTGATAACCCAGAGGAGGAAATCCTATCAGTGTGAGCAAGAGCTAGAATAAACAAGTCACTACAAATACTTCTTTCCCCTTTAATAAATATTTGACTGAGGTCATCAACCTTGCCTGAACTGGACCCTTATTTGATAATGCAGACCATTCCTCCGTCTAACAGCTGAAAAGTGGTTTTGCTTGTTTTTGAAGTCAGAGCTTGCAAATCTGTTTGCACACAGGCTTTTCTGCCCTGTCAATCAGCAACCAATCAAGAACTGTTATTAATTGGGTATATTATCAAAATCTAATGACATGGTCTCTATTCTTTTTAATTAAAGCTAGTTAGTGAATACTTATTCTTTGTCCCTCTGTCCCAGCCCACCACTCAATATTGTTTCTGAAAAGTAATGCTGATCACAGCACCCAGAGCTGTATGCCCATGAGGGACAGACAAACCAAACTTTGGAGGTTTACAGCCATGCCACCATGCCATGCTCATCACTCATGATTCAAAAGAATTTAGGTGACATATCCCTCCACCTACTTGGTCTATAGGAAAGAAATAATTTAAGTATTCCTCCCGTCCAAATGTCTCATTTTATGTTTAGGCATATTCAGTTTTATTGTGCTTAGGTACGCAGGATAAAGAATGCAAACAAACGTGAGAAGCACTGAAAAACAGTTATTATGAGTTGCAATGTATTCCTATCCACTTTTGCTTTTTGAGCTTTCTGCCTAAATATCAGACCCCATCCTATGGGATCCTAATTACCTGGTATTGCAAAGCCCTCTGGCCAGCAGAAAGCACTGGGATCTTTACGACCTGCACTTGGCTTTAGAGTATTTTCACAGATTTCAGCTTCTTTGGCATTTGCTGCAAGATTATTTCCTTGCACGACATACCTGTAAGTACAGGGTTTCACTGTACAAATATATAAGTTATCAAAATATTTGAAGTTGCAAACAGACAGCAGCCATCATCTTGGGTTTGGAGGAAGATCTGTTTGATTTCAGAAAAAATCGTGGCAATTCTTTCTCAGATCCTGCAAGCTGACATTAGAAATGCACAGAATGTGCCCTGCTTCGCTCTCTGAAACGCGAAGCAGCTGATAGCTCACAAGGAAACTGCCTGGATTCCTGGTAAACAGAAACTACAACAACCTTAGTTTCCCTACACTGGTGCTGCTGGGGCACCAAGTTCTAAAAAATGTAGTGGTCCTATCTGTAATGCAGTGTTTCACATAGCTAAATATTTCACAGAAAATGTGGCAAAGCTGTGGTAACTTTATGTGAGAGATTCAGTAAAATATATTATGTCCTAAAGGCTAAAGAAAACATGGCACAAATTGCCCAGCTGTCTGAGAGCCAAGGTGTTTAGTAATTTTCTTATCTCAAACTGTGACCTGTAAATTTGGCGTAAATAGGACTCGGACATCAGCAGAGTTTGCGGCTTAAAATGCCACCACCGTTCATGGTAGCTGAGGAAAGGGCATTACAGGCTGGTGCTTCACAGGGAACCCGAGGGGGAAATTCTCAGGCCCCAAAACTTTGCGCTTGCTGTAAGATCTGCCACCTTACTGTATGCAGCAATTCCCAGAGTCTTTGGCTTTGCTATGGGTGTCGACATTCACAAATCTCCGTCACCCTTGGACCAGTTGTGGGGGCAGAGTAGGCAAGCTCCCAAAACATGAAAGAATATCTGCAAATATATAACTGCAAACTTTCACTAAGTCACGCATACCCCAGCTGCTGACATATTATCCGTATGGTCTGGCCTCCTCCAAGCCATGGCAGGATGCCCATGACTGTACTGTTTTGCTACTTGAGCCACCAGTAATAAAAATACTGAAAAATGAATAACTGTAAGTTCACGTAGAGACGCAGAAGTATGGACCTAGCTTTCTTTTTACTAAAATACAAAATACACATCAGGTTTGTCTTCCACAGCCTGTGGAACATGTATATATCTGGATGTTTAAGAGGAATAAACCTTCTCAAGCATTTTTCCACTGCTATATTCTAATATTATTTTAATCTGTTTCTCAGTGTGTTCCCAGTGCATCCAAAGAACAAGAGCAAAGTCTTTCTGTGGCTAACCTAGTGACCATAAATTCTCAGAGTGTAGTGAAAGCCTGTGTGACCTCATGGATAAAGTGTTTGCTTCATATTTTGAAGGTCATAAATTCAAATCCTGTTAATAGTCTCCTTTTATTAAATGCCTCATAGCTTATTTTCAGCAGTATACTTACACACTAGGTCAGTTAATTATTACTGAATTCCTCCAGCAACAACAAAAAGGGCAAACTACCCCCTAAAAACAACTTAGAAAGTAATACTTACAAAATGATTACCAATTTAAACAGTCCAATTAAATCAGACAATTAAGTTTAAGTAGATTCCTCATTAGAGTAATTTTCTGTACTTATAACTGTACAAAACTCTTATAAGGCTTTTTGGGAACTGAGGAGCTTGATGCCTTTCCATGAACATAAGCGTGCCATGACTGGGACTCATATGTACGTATCTGATGAAAGAATTTGGCTGGGGGAATTCATAAACACACATATGGGAGCTCTTGGTCAGAAAGAGAAATCTATTTTCTCTACTAGAATCTTATTTAATTCATTGAAAGATATACCACAGGCTTTTCCTGAGTTTATTGGGAAGAATGGCCCTTTTCCATAGTATAAGAGCAAATGGCACCTTGTTTTGAATCAATATTTCTCGAAGACGTGAAAACATAATACAAATGAAAACAGCCTTCTGTGGGACTTTATGGTTGTGCATCAAAATTAATGTGCTGCTTCATTAAGTAGCTGTAACATTTTGCATGGAAACACCTTGCCTTTCCTGACTTGGGAGAACACAGATTTGTTTCTCAGGGCTCAGTGGTAATGCTTTTGTTTACACTGAAATAACACTGGACAGAATAAATAATAAGCCAGGGAAAATTATTGTGATATAAAGTACAGCCATGTGTTAGAAAGTCAGTCTGGGTCTTTTAGTCATGTTTTAGAGTGTTAAAGAGATTTCTGATTATTTGTTTTGTTTTATTTCCTGATACCCTATTTCTTTATAAGTGTTAGATAAATGCAGTGATGCCAGAGAGCACAGAAATGACAAATTATTCAAGCTGCAACATGGGCAAGCTTGTTTAGGGAAGGCAAGCCTGACCTGCCCACCGCTGGATGTGATTTCTGGGAGACTCGGATGAGACTGTTAAGAGCTCTGTATTCACCTTCAGGCGTGTGCCAAGCAAGGAGTACAAAGCTGGGGAGAAAAATTTATCATTGCTCCAGAAGACTGCAGCTCTGACAGCAAGACGCAGGGCAGGAGGGCTGAGACACTCCTTGCAGAAGCAAGGAAGCCTTCGATGGCTGCAAAAGCCTAAAGCAAACCAGCCCTGAAGGGGTTTTTATACCTGTATAAAATGTACAGTTCTGTATCTAAAGAGTTGGTTTTGATGTGATAATTTTATCTTAATGTGTCAGAATTAAAAAAAAAAGTAAAGTGGCATGAATAAGAAAACAAATGTATTCTTTCCAGAGGTGACTTTCAAACTAAAGCCAGGACCATTTGTCTTGAAACTCATTTCACGTTAGGATGTGTTTCTCACAATATGTTAAAGGGATGCTAAGATGAAAAATGTGTTTTAATTATTTTGTATGGGTTAAGTAAAGAGAGCTTGAAACTTTATCTCTGCTTTCTAAAGCTATCCATGCATGAAATGAAGAGTATTATGTACTACACAACAAGAGGAATAGAGTACCAACAGTACAATGAGGTTCAAATCCAGCAGAGACCTCAGCACTGGGGAAAGAGGGCAGCCACTTTTCTGTGTAGAAATCCCACAAAATTCTCTGGTAAGATTTGTGTACAAGACATAAATGCATCTTTGCAGGTAGGTTGTCTTGTAAACTAAAGATGAAATTAATTTTCAATAGACAATATGAATCTATGAGAGCAAGTGGAAGTTATCAGCTGTAACGCACAATGTTATTGATTGTCCCGCAGGTAAGGATTTACTTTCCCTATCTACGACATCATATGAAAATACTTATTTATCCCCATCATGTGGAACATAATGTCTGCGGCGGAGAAAATGGTGCTATGAGGTAGCCTCATGTGTGCTTTCCTTCTCTGGGGTAAAAATGAACCACTGTTGTAGTCTAAGTTTATCCTCCTGCATGGCTGCAGCCAAAGGAACTAAGTATTTCCTTCTTGCAGACTGCTGGCCAGTTTGACAGTCAGGATTGACCTTATGCATACAGCAGAGGATGAAATAACACTTGAAGAGTGTTCAGTGATGAAGAATTCATCATGCTGAGCTGTGCTACAGTGACTCTGAGGTCTTGATTTGAAAACTAGAGATAATAGGAAAGAAATACTGATGAGTTGAGGATAGCAAATGACACTTCGGAGTGCTCTCTTGAGAGAGAAGAGTTATTTTCACCCATCCCTGTACTGCCATACACAAATCTGCAACCCACAAAGGTAACCGTAATCTTATATTTTTAATGTTCAAAACACCTGTTATATCCCAGAGGTATAGGACACAGCCTGTGTATTTAATGAAGATTTATTTAGCTTGTGCACTAACCCGCTTTCTGATCTTCTCAACTTAAGTAAAATGTAGCTTTACCAATGACTAACTTATTCACAAAATCTACTGTCACAAATTTTAATTTACAGCATGCTACTTATCAAAGAAATTTTCTTTGTTGCTTACATGATTGTGTGCCAAGTGATCACTCTATAGTTTCCAGAAGATATTTTAATGGAAGAAATTAGAGATGATAGTCGAATAGCTAAATAGTGCTCATGAGTAACAAGAAACCAGAAGTGTGCATTAGAATACAAGCTGGGAAAATTATTCATCTAGCTATTCTATTGGACATACAGTTAAGAAAACTATATTATGATTTTTATTTTTGTTCCTGTGTTTTATCTCTCTTTTTTTTTTTTTGTACCCTAAACCACAATTCAAAAGACTGAAAGGAAGGAAGTTTAGTAAAATTGGTACACAAGCATATTATATATATAGAAACATTTTTAAACTCATCTGGGTTTCTTTAGTCTTGGCTTGGGTGATCTTGACCGAGGTTATACAATACATTAGCCACTGCCAAAAAAGACTCCTAAAAGCTGCAAACTGAGAAAATGGCATTCTGCCCCTCTCCCAGCTCCAGAAAACCCAAGTAAAATCTAGAGCAGCCATATTGTCTTCAGAAGAAAAAGTCTGAATCTTGGTCCTATCAAAATCAATTATTATACTCCTCTGTCAAACTGTGACCATGATTATGAATCCCTGAGAATAAATTTATTTGCAGTTTTGCGTAATCTGTGTTTATTTTTAAATCCAGTTTGAATTCAATGAATGGTTTCAAAGAAATGAAAAAATAATGAAAACTTAATTAGCCCAAGCAGTGGAGAAGAGCAATTAGCACTCCATGGCTCCTTGCAAAAAGATAGTTCATCTTTGGAAAATATAGAAAAAGAGCAGCAAATTGGGGTTTCTAGCATATTTAGCATATAAGGAAAGAAAGCATACTAAAAAATATTAATGTTCAAATTCAAAGAATCATTGCATTAGGCTTTCAAGCAGTGGTTCTTCTTTATTTTAATTGTTATTTATTCTGTATCCACAAATGCTTTTGTCAGCCATAATAACATGCAGAGATCAAAGTTAGCAGGTTGGTGTGGGATGCAATAGATGGAAGCAAAGAAAAAACATATGAGGAGAAGAGGAGCAGTCGGCTTTACTGTGTTTGCATGAATTAAGTTAGACACACGTGTGCAGGCTTGGGCCCAGATACATACATTGCTTTAAAAACACTGAAGTGAATTAATACAAGGAGTTAATAATGCCAATTACTGTGCACTGAAAAGAGGTTTGCTCAGGATGGATACTTCATAGATTTCAAGTACGTGAAAAAGCTCACAAATGCCTGCCATTAGTTTAAGAGTCTATCTTCAGACAATCCTTCGTACTGTATGTATTTGAATTGTTTATTTGGATTCTGTTTTGTTTACATGCTCTGTTTTGCTACTGTGCCACCCATAGAAATCTCTCCTCTGGCATCCCCAAAGAACAAATAGCACAGCAAAGTAAATATGTAAACATGAGAGGGAAAATATAAAACTGGGAGAGGCCACAGATGTATTTGATACAACAAAAAAAGGAATCATGAGCTGAGTTTCAGTTCAGCAAGAGCTCTGCTTGCGTAATAATGACCTCTGTCCTACTGCATTGGATTTTCAGTGTAAAAGCTGGCACCTTCCAGATAAACCAACTTCAGAATATACTACTAAGTAATCATGCAATGCAAAAGTAAAATATATGAGAAAAGTTAAGGGTTTGTCTCGGAAACAAATGAAAAAGTAGGACTGAAGAGTGCAAAACAAGCGAGAGGCATGCAGAAATGAGAAAACCAAGTTGTGTGTATTGAGTCAGGGCTGCGTGCTGGATTCTGAAAACTGCAGATGAAGGTTTCAGAAACAGCCAGAGACTTTTGAAGGGGTTTGTATTCTGGCAGCTAAGGCTCCCCACAAGGATGTCTGTTGCCTAAACCCTCCTGCTATCAAAACTCCCAGTGGTTTCTATAGATGTTTCGACAGCAGGGAAACAGGCTCAGCTGCTCGGGAAGTGACAAATTTTCATTCCTAGGAAAATGCTTCAGGATGCCAGACTGGATGATACTGAGCATGGGCTTTTTGCTAGCCTCAGAGGTGCAGTGAAGTGTGCTTTCTGATAGAAAAAAGTAAAACAGGCAAAGCACTCACATAAATGGGCCCTAGGAATAGAATAAACCCACCCTCCTGCTGAAATCAACGGGCACGGTACCACTGACTGCACTTTGGGCAGGACCCTGCTACTAGGACCAGGGGGTTCAATCCACGTATTGACATAAAGAATCATTTTCAATTATATTGATCTTCAAGGGACTATTTACAGAAATAAGGCATTTCAGATAGTCTTAATGGTATTCATAACCAGTGTGGCCTAAAGCTCCCTAGAAACTCACAGTCCAGAACTGTTTAAATCACCAGGAGTCTTTAATTGCAACAGAGCTCTCCGTGGCTTCCAGGTAGGGAAGATGGAAGCACGTAGCAGAAAACAGTATTGACACTTTATAGTCACTGCATTAAAACATTCAGTAGTGGGCAAACAACAGAAAATAGGGTAATCAAAAGAGTGTGCATTTGTAGAGGTATGTACGATATGGCTAAGGAGTGCTGTGAGCACAGAAACGAAGTCCAAGTGACTCAGCATCCAAGACAAGCACATTTATCTCTGGGACTGCACACATGTTCATTGTTCTACGTGCACAAGAGCATATTATGTTAAGAACAGAGTATTAGGGTAGAAGTATTTACATGTTTTTAATGTATACAGCCCTTTTGTGTAATAAGTATTTCATTGTTTTTGTGCCATGGCACATACAATTACTCTGTTAGCATAGTTATTCCTCTCTGTGGTGATCTATAATGCTGTTTGGTTTCAGTGTACATTTCATCCAGCAATTGCAGTCAGAAGTATAACCAGCTTCTTTATGACTCCTTCATTAACTTTTAACCTTTAGTTTCGTATTTCCTATGTAAGTGTCACAAAATAAATATCAACTCCATGGCCACTTGTATGCAATAATCCTGGAACCCTTTGCTATGCACTACTGCAGGAAAAAGGAAACATGTTTTTAACTCCTTGAGAGCTGAACCATCACCAGTCTATGAAAGTGTAAACAGTGATAAGCATAAAGGAAGAGCAAAAATGAAAAACAAGTTTGTGGAGACATAGAAAGCGATACTGCAACATAATAAACTCACTCCAGAAATAAGAGAATCTAGGAAGACTCACACATCTGGAGGTGGCGTTAAAACAACAGCGTGAATGAGGGCATAGGAAAGGAAAATCAAAACAAACCAATTAAACACAGTGTTTTATATTTTGACCTTCCTTTAATCCAGTAACATGCCAATTATGGGCAACATTGTTTTTAAAAGACTGCTTCGCTCAGGAAAACTTTAAAACCTGATGTGCTTTGATAAGCAACATTCTTTTAAAGTAAACCTGAACTAACAGTTTAAAGCTAAATAATACAGAGGCCTGAATTAAAATTCTGGAAAGGTTGTAAGGTTATGTCAATGAACTTACGGACCGTTAGAAAATAAGTACTACTTTAGATATCTATTGAGCAGAATAAGCCTGACGATAGCTTATGATAGGATACTCTCCTAAGAGATTGAAAATGAGGCTTCCAGTCCCTCCTCCACAAGCTTGCAGATGCTTTATTTAGTGATGATTTCTTGCAACGTGGGTGAGAAATCTTATGAGGTACAAACTTCCCCCCTCTAAGGGCTGAGACCTAGACAGTAACACACAAAGTCATCTTCCTATTTGCTTCCTTTCTCAACAAAGAAGTCCTAGAGATAGAGCAAGGGAAGGGTCTGTTGTCACTAGGGTTTTCTTACCCTTGTTAGAGCTGCTTTGACAAGAGGAGTAGCACTCTTCTGAAGTTTTCAAAGCCTTCAGTGCTTTGTCCCATAGTCCTGTTTCTTCACATCAGCCTAGAAGTACAGAGGAAGTTTAGAGCCTGCTCTAAATACAAGAGGGATTTGAACCCAAGTTTCTGATGAAGAACGCTCTAATCACAGCATCTCACTGAAGGTACCAGGAACAGCTTCTAGGTCCTTGATACCCTTTCCTGCAGATATGCCCCACCTCAGAGACCTGCTGTAGCTAAGAGAGAAAATGCTTAGATGTAACCAGAAAGTCAAAGCAAAGCCCTCTACACCACACCTGGTTTGCCTTTTTTTTTTAAGTATCCTAAAATGTATTAAATAGAAATAAGTAAAAGAGAGAGACTTTGCCAGAAACAAGACTATCAACTGCTGAGAATCAATATAGCCCTACTACCTGAAAGATTTCTCACTAGCCACTACCAAGAAAAAACCTAGAAGGTCTTTGTGGCCTGAACTCTCCCTTTAAAGATTTTAACTTCCCTGAGCTCCACCCACCATCCCAGGTGAAAGGCATAAGTTCTGGAGTCACAACGTGGGTGTTGTGATATATAAATAGTGCACCTGGGGTACATAGAAAAAGAGATTGCACTTGTTTTTGAGGATGAGCTGTTATTAGAGAAGTTCTAATATGTAGTAATGCACTTGAGACTAGATGAGAGGGAGTAGGTGAGTTTATTTTGCTTTAGTAAAAAAAGCAGGAGAAAATAAATATATGAAATTACTTATTTTAAGGTATTTTTTCTTGTGGGAACAAATTTTTGTGTTAGAAGAGGGATTTTATATTTTTTGATATGATATGGCAATGATATTTAGTGAGACTGAAGGCTGTTCCATGTATTGGGGGATGCCTCCTGTGATTGCTTTTGAGGAAAAAGAGAAGAAATAAGGAATAGTGGTAGTAGAAGATGGTGAGATAAGTAATTTATGCAGCTCTCCAAGTTTTCTTATAGATTTGTGTGAAGAGGTAAGGATGGTCTGGTACAGGGACTGAAGACTATGTTCTGCAGATCCATTCAATATTTGCTTAACCCACCATAGCGATTCTTAGGCTATGCAATAACTTTTAAGATTGCAGCCAGAAAGTAAAAAAAGATTAAATACAGGATTTTACTGATACAGAGAAAGGTGTACTGCTTCTTCATTGTCTTGATGCTGGTTCCAAAGTCTCTTGACTTTATGATATTAAGCCATGAAACAGTTTCTGTAAACCAAGATATATAGACTTAAAGAAATGCAACAAAGCCCTTATTGTAAATGTAAATATCTGAAGCTTAGGTTATGTGCATAAATGATACTTTCCTTATGATCTGAAACATATATAAAAATAAAAGACAATTATGAGAAGGGATTGGGCTATTAAAGCCATATTTCTGCAATAAAGTATTTGCATAAACATGCTAGAAATTCAGTGGAGTTCAAACACAGTATGTTCATGAACAGCATAATTAAATTACAATTTAAAATATGTGAACCATCTGCACTGCAATATGAAACTTAGTGCTACATTGGGAATATTGATGAGGTTTACATTATGTAGTAAAATAAAATATACCAAAGCTCTGCCTATTTTCCAGTCCCTTCAATGTTTGCTATTAATAGAGCATTCCCCTTGGCCTTGTCTAACTTATTACAAAGTGTTACACTTCTATGGCTCCATAATTGCTTCAAAGACCTTGCAAAAGCTGAATCTAATGTGTTTTATCTTGTGTATGCCTTCTCTAAGTTCATAGTTAAAATAAAAGGAATAAGAAAGACACTGAGAGAGTTAGGTGAACTTAGAGGAGAAAGCTTCAAGTGAAGAAGTTAAACCAAGCTGGAGAGTATTCAAAACAAGAAGTTTTTGCTGGCTTGTTGTTTTTATGCTAGTAGCAAATATATCAAAGGTAGCAGCTGAACTTAATTTAGAAGTCTGTGGGAGGCATGAGTTTGCCTCTGATACTTTGACTTCTGAGGGGTTTTTTTTTGACCTTGAGAGAAAGCCATAGAGAACATACTGGGAAAAGATAGCTGACCTACTAAACCAACAGGTATTTTTCAGCTACTGAAAAACACTGGTTGGATTTAATGTAACTCTTTAATACAAGCTTTTCTTTTTCTTTTCCTTTTCTAAACTAATTCTTTAATAAAAGACACTTCTCTTGCCCCTGCTTCAAGGCTGAAACCCCTGTGAAGACCAGCAGGATTGTGAGAGGATGTTTGGAGGTTATGGTGCATATGCTGCAGACACCCCTCCTCCTAGAGGCTGCTTTCCAGGAGTGACCAGGAAGGACCACATCCTCCCACTGTGTGTGAGCCTGAGCCCTTTGTCTCCAGTGTTTCCACACCTGCATTGAGCACTTCTGCAAGGGAGCAGGTGGCTCTGAGGACCTGCCTGCCTTCAGCTCTGGCTAATAGACTGCAAAACTTCAATATCAGGTGAAAGACCTTTCTTTGATTTGCTGCTTTGTTGGCTAATAGCATGCCTCCCTTCCCAGTTTTACTTGGGTGCCAGGATAGAGGACTGAAATGTGATGTAATGGGGTCCAGCAGCCTGTTGCCAGGCAATGCTATAAGGTAGCCTCCTGCTGCCACTTGATCCTGCTGTAATTTCCAGAGCTGATGGCTTTCAGCAGGATTTCAGGCTAGTTTGAGGAGGCTGTGGTAGAGGAGAGGCAAACAAAAGGACCATTAGGGGCTGTGGTAGAGAAGGAGCAGAAATTAAATGGGAGCACTCTCTGAAGGGAATGATCAAGAAGTGGTGGGAAATGTCTTTTAAATATTGTGAGAAAGAAGTAGAAGTAATTTGTTAAGCAGACTGGGCTATACAGTTGGACATCCTGTTAAATCAGAAGTGCAAAATAAATTGGTACTTTGTAGGGTAGTTCAATGCAATTTCTCTTTCTCTCATACATTTTCCCTTTCAGAACAACCACAGGAAGACCTTGCTTCTTTACTGACCAAGGTAAGGGGAGGAAAGCTTTTAATTGTTTTGTATCATATGCATTTTGGTGAGACGGTGTTTCTTCCTGGACTGTGACTTGAACTACTTGTCTGTTTTACTTCTCAGATTCCTGAAAATCTGAGTGCATTTAGGACTGCGTTTTCCATCCCATGCTCTTGCAGACTTAAACAAGGGGAAGGATTAAAACCTGGGAGGACAGGGCAAGGACAGATGGTTTTCAAAGGTTTTCATAAAGAAAAAAAGCTTTTGCAAGGAAAAAAAAAAACAAGAGTGAAGAGTTGGCTTCATTTGGATATTTGATGCCACCTAATTTAAAAAAATAGAAGATAATAATGGGTCAGGACTCCAGAGAATATTTCCCAGCAAAGCACAATAGGAAAGTCAACTAGTCAAAGGAAACTCACACAGGAGTGAGAATTTTATTTTGTCCATTATTGTTTAGACGTGTTTGTAAACTTGGTTTTTTTGGGCCTAAGTTACCTTATAGATGCAAGGGAGATTTGAACCATGCTGTATGAGCATACAATCTTTTCCAGTCACTCCCATCCAAAAGTCACCAGAACTATCCTGGAGAGATTCCTACTGCCATGTCCAAAAGGACTCCTCTTTCTGACTCTTCTCAAAAGAGAGAAAGGAAAGAGTTTTTACAGATAAGCTCCATGTAAAACTGCAAACAAAGTGAGTTAAAATAAAAAATAAAAACACCCAAAGCATTGGAAGCTGGTGCAGAATTGATACTGCAACACATATCCATATAAGTTATGCAATAATGCTACAGGGAAGTCTTGATGAATCAAGAAATTTAACACCAAACCTGTGACAGCAGCCCTAGATGACTGATTCTCTCAGCTGTGGAGACTGCATCTGGATCAAAACTATTTCAATTCAAAACCTATGCAAAAGATAAATGATACACTAGCCAACTTTCTTCCAGTAAGTTTTGAGTACACTGAGTGAAATTAGTCATGAGCAGAATCTCACTAAAGCAAGAAAATTGCCATAAGATACTGCAGGTCTATAAAATCCATTAACAGTGATGAGTTTCTAGTCTAGTTCCTGAGGCGCATTACTGATAACTGGCAACTCCAGTATTGCTCACTCTGAGGGGATTTGTGTTATCGATATTAGCTGGGGGACTGTGATCCTATGTGGCCAGATAGCTGTGGTGCGCCTCAAGCTAAGGGGGTTCATGAAGAGCACTTTTGGACTGGATCTGTAAAACATGTGTCTTACAGAGAAAGTCTAAAATACAGTTGTATTGAAAATCACAGATAGATAACTTCCTTTTTATAATCAAAACAACAAATTACGTAGACAGACATAAGTTGTTAAAAGGAATATACCTAGTTTTTGCTTTCTACTTCCTGGAGAGTAGTATGCTGGCATGAGTGTGTGGTTTCGGTAGTTTATTTTTATTAGTTAATTGTACCTGATGTTTAATCTTTTTGTATTAATTTAGAAATATTTGCTAAGTGACAATTTCTTTACACCTAAATGATCCTATTTTGGTTGAGTAAATATTTTCTACGACTCGGAGTGTAGAGTAAATCTCATTAATGTTGTTTCTTTTGATACAACAAACCTAAATCTGCTTTTTATCAACTCTTAAACATAGGTCATAGGCTATTTATTCTTAACTTGAGAATATTAAACAAAAAAAAAGAAAAAAAATCCCAAACATCAAACTGGCTGTTCTAAATCCTTCTTCCTATTTTACATGAAGAATAAGAAAACCTAATATCATTTTTTCAGGGTGAAATATGGAGATGTTAGACCAATTTCTAATCAAATTTATTATTTGTCTGGAACAATTATACTTTACATAGCTCATTGAGATTATCATGCATGATTTGCATGTCTAATAAATAATGCATATTTGAGCTAGTCTCTGTTGAAACCCCCAGAACAAAGATGACGAACTCCCAAAGGACTGCTGGCAGATAGAAATTTAACATAAAATATATATAAATATGTCTTAACTTACCTCTTTAGAGTTTAATTGGGGTATCTGAACAAGTTCCCTACATGCTGTACTACTACCTAGTTCAGATCATTCAGATCTTGCCTTTCAATAATTCTTTGAGCTAAAGTAGCAGTGCAACATAGCTTTACTTGATATAAACAGTCTTTCAAAATTAGCACAGTCTGGTTTTGCTACATTTAATAGTCAGCATATATTAAATCATGTAATGGCATCATTACCAGTTCGGTAAAAAAATAAAAATGGAGGGGAGGGGAAGAGAACTGGCATGGGACAGCCTTACGAACTATGTTCCAGCCACAAGCTTTCATTTTTCATCTCTGGGATATGAACCTTCAAAAACCAGAAGAAGCAGGCAGTTGTAAATACCTGGCCTCCTGGGCAGGTCTGAAAGCATTTTCCATATCCTAGTTAGGTTTTCATATGCATGTTCATGTCATGTCTTCCTGAAGAGCCCAACCAGGACTGGAACATTCACTTATAATGCAGTGTTCTCATTTTTTTGACCAAGGCTGTTATTGCACCTGCACAGGGAGGCTGCGACATCAAAGGCAACACATGAAAGGGAGAAAAAAACCAGTAAATTTAAAGATTTGATTATTTGTGTAAATCATCATAGATACGGCACCTTTCTTTGATGTAGCCAGCACAGCAAAATGTTGGAAGGTCATACTTGAATGTAAACTGCTTTCCAGCTCCTGCATTGGTCCTTCTCCAGAGCAAGATTTTGGTGCAATACAGTTTCCCCCTTTCATTCCCCCCTGCCTTTCATAGTTTCCATACAGAGTGATTTTGCATACATTACTTATGCAACTGCTGGAGAGATCAGTACCAAAAGATGTTGATGTATAGCCAGTTTCCTTTTTGGTACATTGAGGCCTTCAAACTAGCCCTCCAAATATGGATTGTAAGAGGATATTTCAATGAAGCTAAAATCCGCCTGATGAAATTTCCCAGAAACCAAGCTAGAAGCACCACAATGAAGTGATGGTTCTTGCAAAACCAGGCTCCTGCTAGAGACAGCTGGGTTGGGAAGGTGCCCTGAACCTGGGAGATGCAAAGTGGGCTCCTCTCTTGGCTGAGAAGTAGCCTAATGCTGAATGTCACTGGGGTTCCTCTAATCCGCAATCTCACCCATATCAGAGTGGGAATATCAGTTTTGCATCCATAAACGGTAAATTTAAAAGCTTGCTAGCATTCAGAATCTTATATAAAAAGCATTTGCTGTTTTAATCATATTTGATCAAGATAACTGTAGTTTAGTTGCTTAAGCTAATTAGCTGGAATACTGTTATCAGTGTCTGCCAAATAGCATGGAGTTTTATACAGAAAAAGATCTCCTTTAAAGGAACTAGGTAAAAATCTCGCATCGCTGGTCCATGCCAAAATAGCATTGCCTGACTTAGCAAGTTTGGTGCAACTATGTTTACCCAAGCTGCAATACTTCTCTTTGATGTCATGCATGGCATGCAATCCACAAGGCAGGTTTGCTCTGGGAACCCTAGCAAGCAGTGATTTCAGATTACAACTCGGGCATACTTTGGACTCCCTCCTGCAAACTCAGACTAATGAAAGAAATCTCAATGAAGTCAGGGGGATTAATTTAGTGAACAGACTTTTAACATCAGTATTCTTAAGGTTTGATCCTGTTCTTGCACCTGAGTAATTTCTTATGCCACAAGACATCAGTTGTCTTGTGTTTTTAACTAAAAATCATCTTTCAAATACAGAATTTCAAGGCCATTTCTCTCCACAGCCCTAAAATCCTTTCCTCATTATACTGAGAACCTGAAGGAATAAAGATATTCCTAAAGTGGAACTTGGGCCTTTTTGATGTCATTATTGTTCTGTATGTACCAATAATCACTTTAGGGAACTAGTATGTCCAAGCTCAAGTCAGATTTTTTCTGTGAATTGGGCAGACAATTGGAGAAATGCATAGATGTACTGGCAAATTACCCGCAGGATATCACAGTGACCTATCCCATGGGGCTGTTGAGTGGATTAATTAGTAATGGTTGGTGAAATAGTCACAATGAATGTATTTTATTAGCTTGATTTTTTTTTCCCTTTTATTTTTTCCCCATGAAATTGCCTACGAGAAGCCTATGGATTTTTAAAAATGCATGTAATTGGGATAACAGTCCGTCTGGATTTCAAATGCTTATCCAGCAAAGCAACCTTCCTGTGTGCTCTGTCACGTAGAGATTGTGCAGACTGCAGTCCCAAAATGATGTTGAAAATGTATCACCCTGTTTCTTCACCTGCCTTCTGAATCAGACAGCTAACAGGGGGAGCTGGCTCTCACCTATCTGAGACTATAACACCTCCAATTCTGCTCAGCTCTAGGACACAGAGTGAGCAGGGGTCTCACTATGAGAGGTTGTTCATTCACCTTGCAGAGTTTGTTGTATAATGCTCCACTCCAAAATTTTTTTTTTGCCATCAGACAACAGCTTGTGCATCAGAGACTGAATTTTGCCTTTAACCTATCAGTGATATGTTGTTGCAGGCAAAGACCTACCCACTTAACTCAATGAAGGTGACTTGAAGAAAAAAATACCAGTGGTGATGACTTTAGGAAAAAAAAATAAAAGAAAACGCACATTATTGGAGTAGTATTTGAGCCTATACTATTGAGGGAAACATGATCTTTCAGATCAGGCTAGTAGCAACTTAGAGATACTGTAATGTTTCAATCCAGAATTCCAGACAGCTCCGAGAGAGGAAACTGCTGTTTCCTATCCCATAATAATGCATTATTACTTTAAAAATACTTCAAATGCATCCTGAGGCACAGAAAATTATCCTACATCTTGAATACAGATTATGCAGAGTCCATAGAATGAAACAGGAAAAATGTTCTTTGAAAAGCAGATTTCATATACATTTGTTTAAGTGAAAAAAAAAAAATGTTTTTTCTGCTTTTCTACATCAATCTTAATTGTACTAATCAATAGACTGGAATGCATATGGAAGCCTCTAGTGAGGTAGAGGAAAATAAGTTTTTTCTTTATATGTATGTGGCATTCTAAAGCACAGTAATAAGAAAGCAAGCAATTACCTCTACATCACAGATTTTGTATTTCGTAGCAATAAATTGCACTTTAAGTCTCATGTGGTGGAGCAACGGATTAAATAATATACATAAAAGCAGACCGGTCACTATCATTTCAGAGAAAAAATCCCTTGATGATTTCAGAAGGAACCAGGCTTTTTAACACCTATGGGCGGGTGGTGTGTTGGGCGGGAATTAAAGTTCTCATGAACAAATTGCTCAGGATTAACTTCTCAATTCCTTGAAAATTACATGTAGGAGAAATGTGATATGGCGTGCTTGTTTGTTTATTTCTGGTAAAGCCATTTATTCTTGTGTGAACATCTCATTAAAGGTAAGATCCAGGTGTAATTCCCAGAGGACTGAAATGGAACCAGCAGCAAATAAACTGCCTGGCACGCATGCTCTTCCCCAGCCCTGGGAAACAGCAATGGGGCATTGAGCGTATGCGTTTGAAATCTTTCTCCCTTTCATCAAAAACCATCTGATTAGATTTATCATGGGATTAAGAAAGCACATTAAGAAAGCTTGTCATAATATGAAAGTGATGAAGTCTTTGACCATCTATATTCGTAGAGAGAGCGTCATTTTTCAGTTGCAATCATGTACAAGGAAAGGGGAGCTAACCTCTCCTTCTGTGATCACAGCTGTGACATTTATTCCATGATAGACTTTACACTTGTGTGCGGGGAGCCTTCGTATCTCAGTGCAGTTTAAGTTAGCAGTGCTAATTGCGACGAGGTCCCCAAACCTTGCAGGGGGGATGCTGCCCAGTGACAGGGCCTCCAAACACTCCTGGAGAAAACGCTGGCCTCCAGATTGCTGGTCTGCCGCTGCTCTACTGCATGCTGCTTACGCTGATTAGTTTTGATGGATAAATTGCTTTGGAAATAGTATTATACATCAGTGTGCTCAAAGCGAGTCCTTCATTCCCTTACGGACATGATTATTCTCATCCTCCTTTTGACAGCGTTTTCTTGGAGCGGAGAAAGGCAGCTTGTGCATAAGGGCAGGAAGGGGGGAGGCTGAACGCTCAGCCCTCACGAGCCAGCACGGTTGGAGCTGCTGCTGTTCACCATATTGTGCAAATCCGAGGGGGCTGACAACATCAAATAAAGTATTGCAAATTACATTAGCAGTACTCCAGGTAACAGCTTTTGAAATATCCGGTGACTGATGCATATGAATGACTAAAACCATTAGCCTTTCTTACTAATATTTCCACTAATGATTTCCAATGGGTTTCTCTAACGAGGAAAGCCACAAAAGGGAAGTGAAAACAAAACCATTTGGCCTGTGCTGGGTAAAGCTCTTCAGCTGGAGAAAATGGTACAGTTTTAATAATTGGATCTTTTTTCTTTCCTTCTTTTTCCCAAAAGCATAGAGGAAAATTGACAGACTTACCCAACTAATAATTGGCTTTATGTCATTGTTTTGCATGTAGCGTTGAAAAGATAAAATCCTTCTCGAACGCCCTAAGGCAAGCTGCAGGGATGCAGCATGGCCACTTTGTGTCCGCTCCTTCTGCCCCTGGGCTGGCACAGCAGCTGTTACCTTTTGCATCTCCGAAGTAAGCCTTTCCCAGCTAATTGTTTTGCATAAACACAAAGGGTCTTTTCCCCCAAATCTCTCCTCAAAGGCAGCCTTTTAAAAGCTGGCAAGAAGCCTACCTCTCCACTGAGCAGGGCCTTTTGTGGGACCACTTTCTGCCCTGCTGCAGATTTGCTTTTACAGCCCTACCACCTTGCGTTGGTTCTCATTGTGGGGTAAATTCTGTCAGATATCTCAGGTGTGGGATCTTTTTGTGTGTGCATACATGTGTGTGTATAACTCTGCCAGCTTCAGCAAAATGGCTTGATCATAGGTAGGTCTGTATGCGACAGCTAACATCCAAATTTTTTTCTGTCTGACAACCCTTCCCCAAGCATCTGCCCACCTTTGGGTGAACCCCCTGCTCTGCTGTGGCAGCTTCTAGGTGCACAAACAGTTTCAGAAATATCTGTGGATGTAGTTGCGTCCCAAAAGCTGTTCTTCCAAAGACTGTTTTATATTTGTGCTCAGTATCACAAACCAAGCCTTCTATTTATGCCTTGCATATATTTATGTACAATAAAGCTGTATCCAAGTCCTTTCTTCTTACTTACATATAACAGAAAACTCAAATAGGATTTAATCTGCCTGGTGCAATGCCTGCTTTCTGAGATAGTAAGCATCAAGTTATTTTTAAATGACTGCAATGTTCTCTTGAACCAAGCAGTTTTCCGCTCCCCAGAGGCTTTTCTGGCTCATCTGGGGCACACCGCGGGTTACACTGTGGTCTGTGCTGCTGCCTCAACCATTGGTGCTGTCAGGTTAACCGGGTGTTCTTTCCAAGTGATGCTATTTGCCTGAACCTCTCTTCCCAGCTTGCTGCTTCCCCAGCTTTGCTAGGGGTCCCTGGGGGAGAACTCTGGCATGGTCTCCTGCAAACCCTCTGCTGGTCAGGGCTGCTGTCACCGCAAATGCAAAAGTGAAATATATCCATTGCATTTTTTTTCTGAGCACTCCATTCCAAAGAAGCCCAACAAGACAGAAAGTGGTATTTAAGCACCTTATCCTTGTTAGAGCAAATGTTGAAATGCTGATGTTTTCGACAGAGCTGCAGTTTTGATTTTTCCACCAGCTGTACAGTGTTGACCGTATTGCCACCTCTTTGTAATCAATACACTGAATTCTAAACCTTGTGTCTCTTTGATCAGACCCCATATCACTCCAGGCTTCATGGACTTGCTTCCCTGTGGTTCCTGTACAGATCTGTTAGTCACACACAACAAAAATGAAGGTCCTCCCATTTATGCCATGAAGCAATGCTGTTCAGCAATTAGATAAATTGGAAGGACCAAATGGGGAAAGATTAAAGTGGGTGGGCTAGAAGCAGTGTCCTGTTGGGGTGGTGGTGGTCTCTGTGCATGACAGGTATGCAGGTCTGCAGGGTGGGAGCACGGATTTTACATGCCACTGGTGGCTTCTGGCTTTGCCCTTGCACAAGGTTGTGATCAGGAGAGGGGAGGAGTGCTGCAGTTTCTTCAAACTCTGCCATTTACAGGTAAAAACCTATCTCCAGTGGTTTCACTGCTCCTGTGGGCTCCTTCTCTTCATGGCCTATTTGGCAAGTCATTTAGTTTTGCCTCACAAGCCAAGGTTTGGCCTCTGGGCTGTCATTTGAACTCTGTAATATAGGAGTTTGTGATATTTCTTTTAGGAGCAGGAGGTGGTTAGCCAAAATGTGCTAAACGTACCCTAGCTGGAGAAGTCACATCTGCCTACACATACGTAAAACTGTCTCCAACACTGGAAATGGGTAACTATATGTTTCTGCTGTTCCTAAAGGTGCTGTGCAGTGCTCCTGGCTCAGGTCAGCTGCTTCATCAGGACGGAGGAGGTTGAGCATCACCATTGCTCAGGTACTTTACAGCTGGTACTGTACTCACTTCAGGGAGGACGGTGGTGGATAACTACAAAATTATTACTTGCATGTCCATGTAATGGGTTTAATTATCAGAGTTCATCACTGGGCCCAGTAGAGGGAGGTTGTTTTAAAGTTGCAGCTCATCAGACTTGAAAGGAAACTTGGGAAAGGAAATGACATTGATTCACCGAAGAAGTGAATGCTATGGCAAGTGTGAAGATGCTGAAGGCCAGACCCTGGGAGCACACAGCCCTCCGAGTTGTGCCAGTGCCGTTTTGTGCCTTGGGGCCAGGAAGCGCAGGGGAGGCAGCACCGACCCCGGCTGCGTCGTAGACTGCTGCTGCAATGTTCCCCAGGTCCAGCCCCAGCCATACCCAGCATCTGCCCCCAGGGCTCTGGCTGAGGGGGACCACTGGTGCCCACTGCCCCACTCAAGCGACTAGGTCCTGGCTCCCAGGGGCAGCCCCTTCACCTGCAACGAGCCACCGTCTTCTCAGGTTACCCTATTTATGATCACGTCTCAGAGCCGTAATTTAAAAAAAGCTCAAGTAGACATATCCAGTTAATCTGATAAAATGTCAAAATACTTCTGTGTACAAGATAATCATCTGCAGGCTTCCTATGAGTGCTTGCTGAGAATAATGGCAGCCTTGTTCGGAGAAAATACCTGGATAAAACCATCTTTTGAGGCAGGTAATCATCGGGAAGATATTCTGATAAAACAACGTATGTATTAGAAATGAGCTGTAGCTCTTGCTGCAGAAGAACTCCCCACAAACAAATACTTGCATACCAGTATCACGAAAATTAAATGAACATCCAGCTCTTGTACATAAGAAACTGATATAGACCCCTCGCCTCCAGTGCAGCTATGTCTCCTTTCACCAGATGAGGCTATGAACTGACATAATTAGAAACTGTGTCTTGAGAGGCAGTTTTAGGCGAGGTAAAAAAGATGATGGATGGCTGGATCGCCTCTTCTTACGTTTGCCAAGTGCCTCTATGTTTATGGTTTTCATTTCTTCTAAGAATATCAAACCTAAATACGGAGCTGAAATTTTTGCTGTTGGAGGTCAGCTTTCTGGTGGTTTTATTTACTATTTACTCCAGTAGAAACAGTTTGGTAATTCTGACCAGGAGAAAATAGAGGATTTCACCTTATTAAATAATTCTGTTAATCGTCTTAAAAAAAAAAAAAAAAGTCACAAAAAGACTAACTGTTCCCATTTTGAAGCAGAACATTTCTATTTAAGGAAGGAATGGTCTTTGTATCACAGGAGTTTCCTGACACGGTAAACTTTTTTCTTTTGACGTGACAACATCAATAGTATTATACTATTATTTTTAATATAACATTATTTATAACAGTGCAATAAATAGAATGACTTCATTTCCATTCAGGCTGTTTCCCTTCTCTCATTTCAGCCCCTTACAGACAAAGAGATACAAGGCAACAGAGCATGTAAGAACTGTAAATTGGAAATGAGTCCTTGCTGTAAGGCATAGCTTCAAACATGACTTTCTCCATTTCATCCTCAGACTAGCTTTTCATCCCACTTCTTCCCTATGCAAATTGTTAACAGTTCAACAATAGAAAGGATAAAAATAAACCAAAAAACAAAATAAGAGTTTCAAAAAGATATGCATATTTTGCTTCAGGAACTCCCTCTAAATCAGAGACTGCCCTGCAGGTGTTTCTTAATTGCCTGTTGTAGGTTTTCCTGCACCTCCGTCTCCCATCAGAGACAGGGAGTGATTGATCAGAACCAGGAGGATGATTGTATTAACTTTATTTTGAAGTTTGTTTTGAGCTGAAGTGGAAACTCATGACAATCCTCATGTTATTGAGAAACTAGGGAGAGTTGCTTTATAAAACTCTGAACTGAATTTAAACTCTGGTCTCTTTTTCAAATTGTTGTTTTCCCCTACCACCTCCTCTTTTTTATGAACAAAAGCTTGTAAGGTGATAACTTTTAGTATACGGTAATGATTCTGAAAGGAAGATATTTCAGTGTCAAATGTACCACTCAGAAACGAAAAGTATACTCCAGTGAAGAAGCTTATTTTCAAATTAAAAATAACCCTTTCCCTGGGGAGTAATGGTTCAATTCTTCACATGGGAGAATAGCAGCTATTTAGTGTTTTAGAGGTACTTATTAACAATAGATTATAAGCCTAAATCCCGTATGATTCTCACACCTGTGTCATTATAGATGAAATGTCTCAGACCAGAGGCAGCAAATGAAGGCTTTTTTATATTTCATGTGCACTAGAAGTCTCAGATAGTCTGGCTTAGATGCAGTTTGTTCCTTTTCTTTGCAAGAGCAGCTTTCAGCTCATAGCTGAAGGGGAAAAAAAAAAAGTTTTACATCTTTCCCATGTTGTTTTGGATTTTCTCTGTTTCCTTTTCATTACCACGGTCACCTAATTACTCCCTGTACATGTGTGTTTCCTCTTTGCCCCCCACCATCTCTCTGCTGCATCCTTTCTGGGTTTCCCCTTCCATTTGTTTTCTGCTTCAGCCCCGCTTCGGGGCCTACTGAGCCCTATGTCCTTGTCCTAATTTCTTTTCCAGACTGAACTCATTTCCTTTCTTGGCCATATTTCTCCTGACCCAGTCCAAGCTTCCTTTACACCTGCCCAGAGCTATTTTCCTGCCAAACCCAAAATACAGTAATTGTGCTATGAAAGTCTCTTAAAAAGGCCAAACACTGGAAGATGCAGAAAATGGTTGTGTTGTATGCTGTGTTCCTCTGCACTTATACAGTGTCTGGTGATCCAAGTATGGGTGCCAATGAAGACTGTATCAGATATCGGGTAGCATGTATCTCAAAAACATTTCTGAGCATAAAAGGACAGATGCAAAATTTCAGTAAATTCATGTAGCTCAGTTGCAATAACAAAATGACATTTTATACCAGATGTTGATTTGATCCCTGGAGGAGGAAGATACAGGAGATTATGAAACAAAAGCACACTGGGTTTGCTGGTTTGTTTGTTTTCAGTGCAATAAACTTCCAGAGCTTTGTTTTGCGTTACAATATCATTGCTGGTGTGTCTGTACTTTATCCCGCAGAAAAAAATTATCCCAGCCTGTTCTGGTTTGTTCTGAGCAAGAACTTCTCCATTTACACTGCCCTTTTCTGTTTCCTGTCTCGCACTTGGAACTTTGGTTTCTTTACTCATTTTAATGTAAAAGTCCCCTAAAGGCCAGTCAAGCACTGAGCATTAACCCTGTTAAGATCTAGCTTTGACCAGAACTTGTAAAGTTTCATTCCTCATGGCCTCCCTTGCTTTAAATTTAGCTAGTGCAGTGTTTCCTACATTAGTTCTATGAAAAAATCATCATAGGAAACAAGTTACTATCGGAAGTTACTTCATGGTATTCAAATTGTGAAAGGAGTCTGTAGTGAAAGATTAGCTTTTGTTTTAAATCTGGCTGAACTAACAGGAAAGACATACAGAAAATGGCCCTCGACACCCCCACATACTGCACTGTGTATGTAATCTAATGAGTGGTGATGGCCACAGATGGTAATGTATGCTGCAGCCATAGTGTCTCAGGCTGTGATCTTGCCACATCTTAAAGTAATGTAGCTTTCAGGGCTGGTCTGCTTTGGGAAAATTCCAAAGAAAACCTAAGTGTTATAATAAGTGACGTTGGTGATTTAAGAGGTGGCACTTTCCTTTCTGTATTAATCTTAAGCCAATGCCCCAGCATGATGCTAAAGAGAATTATGTTTCTAGAGGTGTTATGCTTTGGAGGAGATGCAAAATGGTGATCCATTGCTCATGTCTTTATTTTCTGTCATTCTGTGATTCCCTATGTGTAAGTTTTGTTCCGTAAAAGGCAGCTT